>CM035128.1:74671387-75958887 GCA_020205605.1 Panax ginseng
GAATCAACTTATTGAGCACCAACTTCTTCTTCTTTTTTCTTTTTTCTTTTTTCTTTTTTCTTTTTTTATTTTTATTATTACTAGCAGGAGAAATTGCTTTTTATTTGTTTATAGTATAAGAAACTTTATACTACTGCTGTACATCTGTTTATGCCATAGTAGCCTGCTTCTCTTGCTGATCTTGATACTTATGCCATAGTAGCTTGCTGTACATTTTGTTTTTTAGTTAGTATTTGGTTGGAATGTTCATGTTGATTCCTTGTGGAGTAGCTGAAATAATCGTGTAGGACTTGCTTTGTGAATGCTTATAATTTAATAGGTTATGTTGTTCATCTGTTAAAAGTTGTGTCTATCTTATTTGAACAACTTAATTTCAACTATTTTGGACTCCTTTATAGGAAAATTGAGTTTAGTTTGTGTGCTGGAATGTATTGGGAAATAGTATAGATGGAGCTGCTGATTATACTCAGGGTATGGATATTCTATCTAATTGACAAAATATTTGGAAATGAGCTCAGTGTTCTTTTCTTTGAAATTTGTACTAAGGAGGTTTGTCTTACTCCCCTAGGTCCTTGCATATTTTTAGTAAATTATTCTAAAATTTGTATATGTTATTATTTATTTTGTTTATGCAGCCTGTGCATAGCTCAGGCCTCCATAGAATGTACTTATTACTTCATTTTGCTCAAAAGAAATTTATTAGTTAGTTTCAACTATGCCATCAGGACTATCATTTTTGTTTTTGGGCCTAGTCTTAAGGCCAATTGTTCAGCTGAAATATGTGCGTGCCTTGCCAACTACTTCTAGCTTTTATACAAATCAAAACCTTTATTGTATTTAAATTTTACTACTCAAAATCTGAATGAATACGTGCTTATGTATTTGTTATATTTCTATGTATTTGACAAGGTAGACAATTAGTACCTTACTTGTGATTGTGCAAATTTGTAGTGCTTTAGAAACTATGCAAAATATTTTTGTTTGAGCAGCTTTGACTCAAGTCTCATTGCTCGTTATATATTTTTCTTTAGGTTTAAAGATTGTAGTTATTGTTTGTAAGACCCTGAATTTTATGAAATGAAAGTATTCAATTTTCTTATAATTATTATTCTATTTAGTAAATGGTTAAATTGATAAAAGGTTAAAGTTAAGGGTGATATGTGATTTTTTTTTAAAGTAAGAAAGTTGTCATAAAATAATCGGTGATAAAAGTACAATAATACGCGTGGTTGCATAGTAGCACACGGTATTGATTATTGATGCTTAAGTGAGAAGTCACTCAGTTATACTCAATTGTTACCACAATAATTGCTGCATAGTATCTCACATTATTGATTCAATTATTGTCTCAATATTTTATATTATTAAATCAATAATTGAGACGACAATGTTATTTATATTATTATTTGCATTATTGACGATGTCTAGAAAGTTCTGTCAAGGAAAGGGGTTTGGTCACCTAATTGCGCGCCAATAAGGAGAAATACTTATCGGAAAGCCCCCTCTTTCCTGGGAATGATCTGGTTGTTAATATTGTGAGTTATAATATTAATAATGAATGTTATTAAAAATTGACTTTGAGTTCGGAGTTGAATTTGGAGACACAGACGAGATATTTGAGTCCGGGACGATGAAATTAGTAAAAATAGACAATAAACACAAAATTTGTAGGAGTTGACTTTTTTGTCAAAAAGTCAACAGTTGACTTTTTCGAAAAAGTCAAACTTCAAAAATTTCAAAGATTAAATTGTTGATAAAGATATTTCTATTGTGTTGGGATTATTAGTGTTAGTGGAAATCGACATTTATTTCGATAATAGTTGATTTTTGGATGTTAAATTGACCAAACGGGTAATTAATCGGATAAATAAGCAATTAATTGCTATTAGTTTACATGCAAATAACTATTTGTTCACATGCATGGAACTATTGGTTCACATGCATGTACTATTAGGGGAGGTTGTGAAAGATTGATAATACTTGAAGGACTAAATTAAAATGGGAGGCAAAGATGAAGGTATTAAACTGTAATAAATCAAGCTCCGAAACGTGTAATTATCGAAACTATGTTTTTTTTATAAATAGAAGCTCATTTCTTCTTTCATTCTCACCAATTCACTAAGACTCACAAGATCAACTATAGAGAGAGAAACTATAGAGAGGAAGAAGAAGAGTATTCTACTACTTCACTATTGCAGTATCCAGTCTTCTACTAAGGTAAGGAGTATTATTTATTTCATATTCGCTTACGATATTATTTTTCGTATTCGTAAGGGATTTTATTTTTGTTCAATATTCATAAGGAATATTATTTTCGTTCAATATTCGTAAGGGATATTATTTTTGTTCAATATTCGTAAGAAATAATATTTTCTTCCATACTCTGTAGTATGTAAGCAATATTATTTCGTTTCAGATTCTGAATTCTACACTCATTTTGTTAAAGTATTGCTTTTATACTCCTTGAAATTAGTAGAATATCCTTGAAATTTACGTTTCATCTAGTATCTTTTCACATAAATATTATTCTGAACATTCTTGATAATTTTTAATCTTTTCATGTCGGGTTACTATTCACGGGGTACTATTCTCGAAGTAATATTCACGGGGTAATATTCACTCGGGTACTATTCACATGGGGTACTATTCATGATAAAAATTGATTTCTTTTCTGTCCAAATCATTTTTGATACAATATTATTCTTGAATTTTACTGCACAAAGCAGTATCATGTTGACAATTTGGACATTATCGAATTCTGGATAAATTGAATTATAAATCTTTAAAATTTATCCCTTCTCTCATTTAATTGAATTCTTATATCATTGCCATCATCCTCATGCTTATATTGTGTTGAAAGTCATCTTTGGCCCGTAGTGCATAGATGGACTGTTAATTGGTATGATTATGACCAGGGATTAGTCGGTATAATCATGACCATCGGTGAAAACACGAATATCCTTGGCCCGTAGTGCATGGATAGTTCGTGGATGTGATACTAATGAATATCCTTGGCCCGTAGTGCATGAATAATTCAACGATGTGGATTATTTATTGAGCTGAGTCTCAGCGATAAAATTGATGACAAACTTTTTAAATCATAGAAGATAGTAGATATCATGCTCTACTTGACTCTTCTAATGGATTGCTTGTGCCGCTGCAGTTAAACTTGTTGTTTATTGTATTTTATCAGTTTAACACTGTTGAAGGCTAACGATAATTTATTCTGCATTATCTTAGTTATAATATTTCTTACTGGGCTAGTTGAGCTCAGCCTTTTGCTTTCATTGTTCTCTTCAAGAAATGAGAACGTAGTCGGTACTAGTCGGGGAATGGAGTGACGGTCCGAGATGGTGGCTGTAGTAGTCCTCACTATTTTATAAAATAATATTATAATAACTGTAATGAGAACTCTATTTGAGTTTGGATATTGTCTATGAGACAATATTCGTGTTAAAACTCTCAGCTATGTTTTTGTCGTATTATATCAATAAAGTTTGTATTTAAGTTCTGTACCATGTATTTGGCGACTCAGAATGGGTGATGTATACCTATTTTGGGGGCGTCACGGTTGATATCAGAGCTTAGGGATATGATCTCTGGCTGAAATGTGAGACTAGAACTAGGATGGGAGAGACGGGTAAATCCTTCACTAGTATGACCTATCTAAGCTTATTTGTTATTTAATTGATCGGTCAGAATATAGGGATAATATGTGGCATGTCAATTAACCTTTGTTTTGAAGATGTATTCTAGTATGTTATCTGAAATACAGGAGATGAGCAATGGAAAAATCATGATATAGAGGAAATAACCGGGAAGGTACAATCTGAAAAGAAAGCAAGGTATTCTCATCTCTTTGAAATACCAGGTACGTAAATTTCGAGGGTAAGGAGGGGAGGTTGTAAGACCCCGAATTTTATGAAATGAAAGTATTCAATTTTTTTATAATTATTATTCTATTTAGTAAATGTTTAAATTGATAAAAGGTTAAAGTTAAGGGTGTTATGTGAAAATTTTTCAAAGTAAAAAGTTGTCATAAAATAATCGGTGATAAAAATACAGTAATACGCGTTGTGACGCCCCCAAAATAGGTATACATCACCCATTTTGAGTCGCCAAATACATGGTACAGAAATCAAATACAACTTAATTATACAACTATCGTGCATAATACGACAACAGAATAGCTGAGAGTTAACACGAATATTATTTCATAGACAATATTAAAACTCAAATTCAATCCTCATTACATTTAATATCACACTATTTCATAGAATAGCGAGGACTACTACAACCACCAACTCGGACCATCACTCCATTCCCCGACTAGTCCCGGATACGTTCTCATTTCCTGAGGAGAACAATGAAAGAAAAAGGGTGAGCTCAACTAGCCCAATAAAGAATGTTATGACTAAGATAATGCAAAATAAATTATCGTTAGTCATCAACAGTGTTAAGTTGATAAAATATAATAAACATCAAGTTTAACTGCATCGGAACAAGCAATCCATTAGAAGAGTCAAGTAGAGCATGATATCTACTATCTTCTATGATTTAAAAAGTTTATCATCAATTTTATCGCTGAGACTCAGCCTAATAAATAATCCACATCACTGAAATATCCATGCTCTACGGGCCAAGGATATTCATTAGTATCACATCCTCGAATTATCCATGCACTACGGGCCAAGGATATTCGTGTTATCGCCAATGGTCATGATCATGCCAACAACTGTCCATCAATGCACTATGGGCCAATGAGGACTTTTACCACATCATTTGTAACATTTCAGATCATGATTATACCGAATAATCCTTGGTCATAATCATACCAATCAATAGTCCATCTATGCAGTACGGGCCAAAGATGACTTTTATCACAATATAAACATGAGGATGATGACAATGATATAAGAATTCAATCAAATGAAAACAAAGGATAAATTTTAAAGATTTATAATTTAATTTATCCAGAATTCAATATTGTCCAAATTTTTAAAACGATACTGCTTTGTGGAGTAAAATTCAAGAATAATATTATATCAAAAATGATTTGGACCGAAAAGAAATCAGTTTTTGTCATAAATAGTACTCCGGGTGAATAGTACCTTAGTGAATAGTACCTCGTGAATAAGAATTTGGGAATAGTACCCCGTGAATAGTACTCGGACATGAAAAAGTTAAAACTTATCAAGAATGTTCAGAATAATATTTTTATGAAAAGATACTAGATGAAGTGCAAAGTTTAAGAAAATATTATTTCTTACGGGTATTGAACAAAAATAATATCCCTTACAAATATTAACCAAGAATAATATTCCTTACAAATATTAAACGAAAATAATATTCCTTACGAATATTGAACGAAAATAATATTCCTTACGAATATTGAACGAAATAAAATTCCTTACGAATACGAAAAATAATATCGTAAGCGAATATGAAATAAATAATACCCCTTACCTTAAAAAGAGAGTACTTCTGACTGGTAGGGTGGGGATATTCTTGAAGAAAACTTATACTGTTTTCTACGCTCAAAGCTTCCTTAAACTTTAAATAAATATGCTCAATATTATAGAAGAAAAATTTTCTGATTCTAGTGTGACTTTCATTTCTAAACTAAGCATCCTATTTATAGGAGATTAGAAGGATACTATTTAGAATATTTCACGGACCAACAGTTAAAAGAATTCACGGGCTGCTACCTGCTGATCATCAGACGCCCAACTTTCAAATTATTCAAATAAAACAACTTATGTCATTATCACTTTTCCACCACCACCATTTTTCACCACACACACACACACACACTCACACACACGGCACACACACACATGTTTTCAAATTCCACCCACCCCACATTTCATCCAACGTGTGGGCCTACCTTATATATATATATATATATATATATATATATATATATATAATACTTATGTATATATATACTGAATAAATTTCTACCGATTATCTTGAAAAATGAGTAAGTGGGAGTCCATATAATAAACAAAATTTATAACAAATACATCATATAAAAATCCCCTCAATATTTTTAACAACATTTATTAATCATTATTATAACTCATAATATTAACAACCAGATTGTTCCCAGGAAAGAGGGGGCTTTCCGATAAGGATTTCTCCCTATTGGCGCGCAATTAGGTGACCAAACCCCTTTCCTCGACAGAACTTTCTAGACATTGTTAATTATACAGATAATAATATGAATAAATTGTCATCTCAATTATTGATTTAATAATATAAAATATTGATAATAATTGAATCAAATAACGTGAGATACAATGCAACAATTACTATAGCAATAATTGAGTATAACTGAGTGACTTCTCACGTAAGCATCAATAATCAATACCGTGTGCTACTATGCAACCACACGTATTACTGTACTTTTATCACCGGGTATATAAACAGTTAACGGTAAAACTTTCGTCGTTATTTTGATAAAAAGATATTTCTGTTGTTTTCTAACTCCGACAATAATTCTGTTGCGGGGTCCACCAATGATTGTGCCGTCGTACGAATATTTCTTGTTAAAACGAATATTCCCCGACTAATCGAATATTTTATAACAACTTGCATACTTTGCAAAATTTATAAATATTACCCACAACTATAACATAATATCAAATCCACACCATAATATTCAAAAATATATTTCGAGAAAAATGAATCTTTATTTATGAAAGTTGGGGTCTTATAACCTCCCCTTGTTATGAAATTTAATTCTCAAAATTGGGGTACGTACTTGGTATGTAGAAGAGGTAAGGATACCTTGATTTCATTTCAGATTCTAACTCCCAAGTCATTTCCTCAACATCGTGGTTTCTCCACAAAACTTTGACTTGAGGTATAACCTTGGAGCGTAGAATATGTTTCTTCTTATCCAAGATTTTAATAGGTACCTCTTCATACGTAAAATCTTCCGCTATCTCGTCCGGTTCGAACTCAATAATGTGGTTCGGGTCTTCCACATATTTACATAACATGGATACATAAAAAATGTTATGAACATGAGACATACTTGGCGGTAAGGCGAGTCTATAAGCCACAGTTCCTACTCGATCAAGGATTTCGAATGGGCCAATGAATCGAGGATTGAGCTTTCCTCTCTTTCCAAATCTCATAACTCCTTTCCATGGAGCAACACGTAACAACACATGATCACCAACATTGAATTCCACGTCCTTTCGATGAAGATCAGCATAACTCTTTAGTCGATCTTGTGAGGTTTTTATATGTTGTCGTATCATTTGAATCTTTTTCGTTGTCATACGTACAATTTCGGTCCCAACAACGTTGCTTCACCCACCTCATCCCAGCATACTGGAGAATAACACTTACGTCCATACAACACCTCAAATGGAGCCATGCCAATACTTGCTTGATAACTGTTGGTGTAGGAAAATTCCACTAATGGCAAGAACTTGTCCCAACTTCCTTTGAAGTCAAAGACACAGAGTCTTAGTAGATCTTCAAGAGTTTGAATAGTCCTCTCTGACTGCCCATCCGTTTGAAGATGATATGTCGAACTAAATTATAAATCCATGCCCATAGCCTTTTGTAAATTAACCCAAAATCGTAAAGTGAATCTTGGGTCTCGATCAAAAACTATGGATACTGGCAAACCATGCAGTCTTACAATCTCATTTATGTATATACGAGCAAGACGTTCAAGTGAATAAGTTTCTCATATAGGTAAGAAATGAGTAGACTTGGTTAGTCTATCGACAATGACCCATATCGCATCTATGCCTTGAGAAACCTTGGGAAGACTAGTAACGAAATCTATGGTAATGTGCTCCCACTTCTATTCTGGAAATTCAAGTGGTTGCAATGGACTATTTGACACTTGATGCTCCGCTTTGACTCGTTGACACGTTAAACACCTTAAGATAAACTCCGCGATCTCTCTTTTCATATTGCTCCACCAAAATGTAGATCGAAGATCACGATACACTTTGGTACTTCTAGTATGAATTACAAACGGTGTATTGTGTGCCTCTATCATGATTTTATACTTCAAATCAGAATCGTTAAGAACACAAAGTTTGGAGTTAACTCAAAGTATTCCTTCTTCAATAATTCTTGCTTCCGGAATAGCACCTTCTTGTACTTTTTTCCTCATACGCATCAGCTCCAAGTCTGTAGCTTGAGTAGCTTTAACTTTATCGATTAAAGTTGGTTCTACTCGTATATTTGCCATCATCACGTGAGTCCTTAGAGTTTTTATTTCTATCTCCATCTTTTGTAAGTCATACAAAATGGGCCTTTGTGTTGACAATATCGTACTTGTACCCGCATATGATTTTCTACTCAACGCGTCAGCTACCGTGTTCGCTTTTCTAGGATGGTATGATCGTAATCTTTCAACAGCTCGAGCCAACATCATTGTCGCATGTTGAGTTCATTTTGGGTGAAGAAATATTTCAGGCTTTTATGATCCGTACAAATCTCTACCGTCTCCTCATACAGGTAATGTCTCCAGATCTTTAGTGCGAAAATGACTGCTGCCAACTCTAGATCATGAGTAGAATAATTCTTCTCATATTCTTTGAGTTGTCATGAGGTATAAGATATGACTTTCCCATGTTGTATTAGAACACATCCTAACCCTCTGCCTGAAGTATCGCTGTAGATGACAAATCCCTCCGAACCAGATGGTATTGTCAGAACAGGTGCTGAAATGAGTCTTCTCTTGAGTTCTTGAAAACTCTTCTCACATTCCTCGCTCCAACCGAATTTTGTATCTTTTCGAGTCAGCTGAGTTAATGGAGTAGCAATTCAAGAAAATCCTTCCACGAATCTCCGATAATAATCAGCTAAGCCCGGAATGCTACGTACTTCGGTTACTGACTTCGGTTGCTTCCAACTTTGTATTGCTTCAATCTTCGCTGGGTCAACATATATTCCGTGATTTGATATCACGTGCCCAAGGAATGCTACTTCCTCAAGCCAGAACTCATATTTCTTTAACTTGGCATATAACTTGTTCTCACGAAGCTTTTGGAGTATCAGCCTCAAGTGTTGCTCATGTTCTTCATGGCTTTTTGAATAAATGAGGATGTCATCAATAAAGACAACCACAAAATGATCCAAATATTCCTTGAATACTCGGTTCATCATATCCATGAAGGCAGCAGGAACATTAGTCAATCCTAAAGACATGACTAAGAATTCGTAATGCCCGTACTGAGTTTTGAAAGCAGTCTTTGGAATGTCATGAGTTTTAATCTTTAACTGATGATATCTGGAATGAAGATCGATCTTTGAAAAGAATTTAGCGCCTTGCAACTGGTCAAATAGGTCATCAATACGAGGTATACCTATTTTTGATGGTGACATGGTTCAACTCCCGATAGTCAATACAAAGTCACATACTTTCATCTTTCTTCTTTACTAATACAATAGGAGCACCCCAAGGAGACGTACTAGGATGAATGAAACCGATGTCGAACAATTCCTCCAATTGGGTTTTTAACTCCTGAAGTTCAATAGGAGCCATTCAATATGGGGCTTTGGAAATGGGTTTTGTACCGGGTTCAAGGTCGATATAAAATTCAATTTCACGCTCTGGGGTAGGCCAAGAAGTTCTTCAGGAAATACGTCAGGAAATTTATTAACAATAAGAATATCATTCAAATTTGACGTATTTTTGTTTAGATCCGTGACATGGGCTAAGAAGGCTTGACATTCTTTTTTCAATAAACGAATAGCTTTATGACTTGATATGACAGTGATCAACTTTAGTGGTTTGGTTGCTTGAATTCGCATAATAGGTTGGTTAGGAATATGAAAGCTAACAACTTTACGAAAATAATCAATTTTAGCATGATGAGTAGTTAACCAATCAATCCCTAAAATCACATCAAATGCAAGTATTTTCAAAGAGATAAGATCAACAGGTAATGTGCGATTACCGATTAGAATCAAATAAGACTTATAAACAGTGGATGTAATGAAGGTTTCTCCTAACGGAGTTTCAACAGATAAGTCAAAGTCTAATTTCTCCGGAGTTAAATTTAAATGTTGAGCGCAAGTAGGAGAAATAAAAGAATGGGTAGAATCATTATCAAATAAGCTATAGACTTCGTTAGAGTTTATGATTAGCTTACCCATGATAACCTCGTTTGGATTCCTTAATTTTTGAGAGGTCACGACAAACGCTCTCCCTTGAACTACCGACTTTGACTTCTCTGGGACTGCCTTTGGTGCCTCTATCCCAGCTAGACTTGACTTCATTGCATGACAAAATCGGGCTAGGTGACCTTCTCTTCCGCAATTATAACATGTTTTAGACTGCTGCGTATAATTTGGACTAATGTGTTCCTCCCCTCCGCATTTGTAGCATACGATCAGTGGTCGTTTTCCTTCCTTAACAAAAGTTGCTGGTGCTGACGTCTTTCCATCATTATTGAATCTCCTCTTCTTGAAATTTCTACTTCTATTTTCTTGGCCATGATTACCACCGAAATGGTTACCATTTTTGGCATGTTAATTTCCTCCACGTTTGTTGTCACTGCTTTGATGACTGCTACCACTGGTATTATCATTTTGTCAGCTACTCTCTCTTGGTTAGGTTGACTCATTATCGCGCTCCAATAACTGAGCCCTATTTACAACATCTGAATACAAACATAGTTTGTGAGAAATGAGGTATTGACATATTTTGGGTTTCAAACCTTGCAGGAACATTCTTGTCATACGGTCCTCATTATCAAACCAAATGGGATGCAAATTGGGACAACTCGGAAAACTTAGCCTCGTACTGCGACACGGTCATACTGTTTTGCTCTAGCTTGATGAACTCCACCTCCTTCACGGGACGAATACTTTTGGGAAAGTACTTGTCATTGAACAATTCTTGGAACTTCTCCCAAGATATTTTGAGTGTGGCAGGATGAGTACGTTTTACTGATTCCCACCAGTAATCTGCCTCTCCTCTTAATATGAAGGTGGCGAAGGGAACCTTTTACTCCTTGGAGCATCCCAAGATATCAAATATCTTGGTGATCTGCTTTATCCACGACTCTGCCTTGAGTGGTTCTGGCTTTCCCAAAAACTCTGGTGGTCCCAGCTCCTTGAACTGCTTAGCGGTGACCATCCGTGTGTTGCCAGTGTTTCCACCTTCATTTTGGATAGGAGTCTTTCTCGCCTGATGTTGCATGAATTGCAGAAAGCCTCTGAACATCCCAACGTTCATCATTTGGTTGATTTTGTTGTTCACTTGAGGATTATTACCTTCTTGATGCACATTATCCTGGGTATTGATCAGCGGTGACTCAACGATCTCATGTGCTCCATTGCTTAACTCGACATTTTTATATGCCATTTTCAAACACTATCACAAAACAAGGGTTAATTAATATGTCACATATTATCCCTATACTCTGTGTTAGTTCCCAGTAGGCACACAATAGATCTAGAAATGGGGGGGGGTGAATGATCCTTTTGATTTCAAATACTTTTCTTCTTTATTTTGTATTACAAATGAATTAGCACATGACAAATATAAGATCCCCTTCATTGATATATTCATAATCATACATACATTGTTCTTAGAGTTAGTTAACTGGTAAGCAGTTAATACATACATAGTAGTTATAGCAGTTAAGTACATAATGTAAATGACATAAAATAAATGACACAAGGTATTTTAAGTGGTTCAAAGACTCAAACTCCTAATCCACTCTTCTTCTTTAACTCACAGGATTTCCACTAAGGAAGGGCAGCACCCTGAATCACTAAGATTCCTTTAAGGCCAGCAACCTTGGAACTTCAGTTCACTAAGAACTCTTTAAGCTCAGAAGGCTTGGAACTCCTCTAGTTCCCTAGGAACTCTTCAAGTCCAGCAGGCTTGGAACTTCATTTAGTCCCTCCGGACGAGGACCCCTAAGGCCCTGGCTACTTGTTGTTGTCGATGTTGTTGTTGTTGGTGCTGAGCTACTAAGATGTCTTTAAGCTTAATCATCTTCTATACTTAGCAGCTTGGCGTGGTCCTCTTTGCATTCTACTTTGAGTCTGGACCACATCTTCTCTGGTGCAGCTAATCTTAATTCTGTTATGCTCATCTTCATCTGATGTCAGCTATGCATAATCACCATTTGGGTTTGCTAAGTGTTTGAGCTTTTGGTAGACTTCGTCTGGCACTTAGCAATCCCTGAACCCTTATTAAAAGATTTGTAGACATGGTTCTGCATCTGTTCTAGTTTAGCTTTTGGTTCTTGGTGATTTGTAGAGTGGCTCTCTGGGTTTTCTTTGTGCTCTGCTACTTTTCTGAATGCTATCTTCTTGGCCTTCTCGAGTCTTAGCTTAGCTGCCATCTTCAGTGGCATTCTAATCTTTATTGAGTGAAGCTTTAGTCTGTTCAAGTACTTCTTTCAAGCTGCTTCACTTCTACCTTATAGTCTCACTATCACTGAGACTAGTTCTGTTTAGCTCTGGTGAAATTCATAGAGTCAACACTATAGCATTCCAATAACTCCATGATCCTTCAACTTAGCAACTCTTAATCTTTGAAGCTCTTGCTAATATATAGTCCTTCCCAATCTTCCCGTTGGAATATAGCCATTGAAAGCTATTTGAATTTCTTTGTAGATCTCGAGTTATTTTGGTGCAAATTGCTTGATGTGATGTGACAACTCCTTTATGACTTTACTGACATAGCAGTCTGCTACCTTACCTATCGCCTTAGAGTTGTCACCTTTCCATGTCAGGCAGGTAGTCGACTTTATTTCTCCTTTCTGATTCTTCGATCAGAACATCAGGAGTTTTCTTTTCACATTGATGCACTCAAACAACAATGTTTAAATATCAGTCTTCAGATTGAACTGTTGCCAATGCTTCAATCTTCTGATGACCAAACTTTACGATTCTGATACATATGTTCTTGGACCTAATCGTAGTGTCTTGTTGAATGTTGCTCATTGACTGGTTGAGACAACACTACAATCCTGAAGAGTGTTCATTGGATCTTCAATGTAGAACACTTCTTTCTCCATTTATGCAGTGCTTCAACACTTCTGTTTGCCTTTGACAGATCTCAGGAACTGATAGCTTGACTCTTTGTTCTGGTCTCTTCTGAACAACAAGACACCTCATATTTGTGGCATGCCTAGCTCGCTTTCTCCTTGTGATATCCCATTCACTTATCATCAATATATTGACCCATGCTTAATCACTTTAGCCTTGTTCTTCAGAAGTTGGCCAGTATCTCTGTGTAAACTATATCAGTTCCTTCTTTAATTGACAAACACTACGATCCTTGTTGACCCCAAGATTGTTGTCTTATGTTCATATGACAGCTACTGCACTTGCTGAATTTTCTTTAGTCAGTCAATTTTACTGAAGTCTTCTTTTGATCTACTTGTAGAAGACTTCATCTTGAATGGCTTTATGTAGGACCCCAACTTTTATGAATAAAGATGAATTTTTCTATAAATATCATTTTTGAATATGAAGGTTTGAATTTGTTATAATGTTATAGTTGTGGGTAATATTTATAAATTTTGCAAAGTAAGCAAGTTGTTATATAATATTCGATTGGTCGAGGAATATTCGTTTTAACAGGGAATATTCGTACGACGACACAATCATTGGTGGACCCCACAACATAATTATTGTCAGAATGAGAAAACGACAAAAATATCTTTTTATGAAAATAACGGCGGAAGTTTTACCGTAAACTGTTGAAATAACCGGTGTTAAAAGTACAGTAATACGCGTGGTTGCATAGTAGCACACGGTATTGATTATAGATGCTTACGTGAGAAGTCACTCCGTTATACTCAATTATTGCTACAGTAATTGCTGCATCATATCTCTCATATTATTGATTCAATTATTGTTACATTATCATTTGCATAATATTTTATATTATTAAATCAATAATTGAGACGACAAAGTTATTAATATTATTATTTGCAATATTGACGATGTCTAGAAGTTCGGTCAAGGAGAGGTTTGGTCACCTAATTGCGCGCCAATAGGGAGAAATTTTTATTGGAAAGCCCTCTCTTTCCTGGGAACGACCTGGTTGTTAAATATTGCGAATTATAATAATGATGATAAATATTATTAAAAATATTGAGGAGATTTTTATGAAGTATTTGTTGTAAATGTTGCTTATTTTATGGACTCCCATTTACCTATTTTTCAAAACTGTCGGTAGAAAATTATCTCAGTTTTGTTTATATATATATATATATATAAGTATTATATATTTATATATATATGCATATATTATGCATATATAAATGTTATATTGGTACTATGGTTTCACGGGTGGAGAAGATTGTCAATATAACACGTGTTATATATATATATATTATAAAGTTTTGTTTTATTTGATTATTATATTATTATTTGAAAATCAGGAGTCTTTGAAGTTGCAAGGTTCAGCCCGTGATGCGTTCGTTAATTAATTATAATCACATTTGATCTTTTAATACCTCCAATCCGATAAAATATTGATAAAACACTTCAACGTTAATTCCTTCATTTATAATCACATAAAATAAATAAATCCATCATTTATATCCGCATCGAATAAATATTTCCTTATCAATAATTAATTATTTATAAATAATATTACATAATCACAATAATGACAACCAGACAGTTCCCAGGAAAGAGAGGGCTTTCCAATAAGGATTTCTCCTTACTGGCACGCAATTAGGTGACAAACCTCTCCTTGACAGAAGTTTCTAGACATTGCCAATAATGCTATCTAATAATATTATTCAAATAATATGAATTATTGATATGATAATGGGAAATATTGTACGTGACAATTATTGAAACAACAATAATATAAAATATCAACGCAAAGAATTATTGAACCAATAAAATAAAATATTGAGCAAGAATTATTGTAATAATTATTGAGTAGTGCCTTTCTACGTAAGAATCAATAATTCAAAAATACTATGCAATACCTTGTGTGCCATCATGCAACCACGCCAGACATCGTATTTTAACCACTGTGTATTCCAATAGTGTTAATTCAGAATAACTACGCCGTTATTTATAAAAACTCAAACTTGTCATTTTCTTCATCCAGACAGCTTATTCATTATGGGCCCATAAATGGTCACTTGGTCGTATGAATATTCCCTAACAATAAGAATATTCCACGACCAAACGAATATTCCCCGACAAAAATGAATATTTTATAATCACTTGCTTATTTTGAAAAATTTATATATGTCACCCTTAACTTTACTTTTTATCAATTTAACCATTTACTAAATAATAATTATAAGAAAAATTGAATACTTTTATTTCATAAAATTTGTGGTCTTACAAAGACTACCCTTTAATTATACAAAAGAGGGTTTTATGTCACTACACATATACACAAAAGTTTTATCAATCTATACTTCCTCCATCTACTTCTAATACTACATGACAGCATTCTCATGCTTCTAATTCGCAAGAATCGTCACAATATCCCGACTAATAGTATGTCGAGTTTTCCCCGACTCAATCGGATAACAAGCAATTTTCAGCTTGAAATCCTCATAAGCACTCTCATGGATGTAGGACATCCGTGTTATTTTCTCGTTCTTCTCAACCGCTTTCTTACGAAGCTCAACTACTTCATTCTCATCATCCATCTCCTTATCCTTCATGAGCACCTTCTCATCATGGTTCTTCTCATTCTTATCATCCGTCTCTCCTTATCTCAGCTTTTGTTTTATATATATATATATATATATATATATATATATATATAAGTATTATATATTTATATATATATATATATATGCATATATTTTGCACGGGAAATGGGGGAAGGGAAAGCGTGTATATGAGGGAATTGATATATATATATATATATATATATATATATATATATATATATATATATATATATATATATATATATATGTTATATTGGTACTATGGTTTCACGAGTGGAGAAGATTGTCAATATAATATGTGTTATATATATATATATATTATAAAGTTTTATTTGATTATTATATTATTTGAAAATCAGGCGTCTTTGAAGTTGCAAGGTTCAGCCCGTGATGCGTTCGTCCGAAAATTCTACTGTTGGTCCGTGAATAAATTCTAAATAGTATCCTTTCCATTCTCCTATAAATAAGATGCTTAGTTAGAATTGAAAATCACACCAGAATCAGAGAATTCTTCTTCTATAATATTGAGCGTATTTCTTTCAAGTTTTAGAAAGCTTTGAGCTTAGAAAATAGTGAAAGTTTTCTTCAAGAATATCCCCGCTATACCAGTTGGAATACTCTTCTTTTCAAGGTAAGGGATGCTATTTTTGTTCAATATTCGCTTGAAATAATATTTTCTTCTATACTCTGTAGTATGTAAGTAATATTATTTCGTTTCAGATTTCGAATTCTATACTCATTTGGTTAAAGTTTTGGCTTCTATACTCCATGAAATTAGTAGAATATCCTTAACATTTGTGTTTCATCCAGTATCTTTTCATGAAAATTTTATTTTGAGAATTCTTGACAAGTTTAAACTTTTTCATGCCAGAGTACTATTCACGGGTTACTATTCATGAAGTACTATTTATGAGGTACTATTCACTCAAGTACTATTCACCCGAGTACTATTAATGATAAAAATTGATTCGTTTTTGGTATAATATTATTCTAGAATTTTACTCCACAAAGCAGTATCATGTTGACAATTTGGACGTTATTGATTTCTAAATAAATTAAATTATAAATCTTTAAAAATTTATTCTTTGCTTTCATTTAATTGAATTCTTATGTCATTGTCATCATCCTCATGTTTATATTATGATGAAAGTCATCTTTGGCCCGTAGTGCATAGATGGACTTGGTATGATTTTGACCAGGGATTGGTATAATCATGACCGTAATGTTACAAATGATGTGGTAAAAGTCCTCAATGGCCTGTAGTGCATTGATGGATAGTTGTTGGCATGATCATGACCATCGGTGAAAACACAAATATCCTTGGCCCGTAGTGCATGGATAATTTGTGGTCGTGATACTAATGAATATCCTTAGCCGTAGTGCAGGGGTGATTCGATGATGTGGATTATTTATAAAGCTGAGTCTCAGCGATAAAATTGATGATAAATTCTTTTAAATCATAAAAGATAGTTGATATTATGCTCTACTTGACTCTTCTAATGGATTGCTTGTTCCGCTGCAGTTAAACTTGATGTCTATTGTATTTTATCAGTTTAACACTGTTGAAGGCTAACGATAATTTATTATGCATTATTTTAGTCATAATATTTCTTACTGGGCTAGTTGAGCTCACCCTTTTACTTTCATTGTTCTCTTCAGGAAATGAGAACGTAGCAGGGACTAGTCGGGGAATAGAGTGACGGTCCAGATGATAACATTAGTAGTCCTCACTATTCTATGAAACATTGACAACTCTCGGACGGTCACCGCTAAGCAGTCCAAGGAGCTGGGACCACCAAAGTTTATTAGAGAGCTAAAACCACGTAAGGCGGAGACGTGGATAAAGCAAATCACCATGATATTTGAAGTTTTGGGATTCTCCAAAGAGCAAAAGGTTCCCTTTGCCACCTTTATGTTGCGAGAAGAGGCAGATTACTAGTGGGAATCTGTAAAGCGTACTCAACCTGCCGCACTGAAGATGACTTGGGAGAAGTTCCAAGAACTGTTCAACGACAAGTACTTTCCCGAAAGTATTTGGTACATGAAAGAGGTAGAGTTCATTAAACTGGAGCAAAATAACATGACCGTGTCGCATTATGAAGCCAAGTTTTCCGATTTGTCCCGGTTTGCGTCCCACTTAGTTGATAATGAGGAGAGAATGGCGCGGATGTTTCTAAGTGGTTTGAAACCCGAGATACGTTAATACCTTATCTCTCACAAACTGTGTTTATATTCAGATGTTGTAAATAGAGCTCAGTTATTGGAGCACGATAATGAGTCAACCCAACCAAGAGAGAGTAGCCGACAAGTCGATAATACCAGTGGTAGCAGTCATCGAAGTGGTGACAACAAACGTGGAGGGAATTAATATGCCAGAAATGGTAACCACTTCGGTGGTAGTCATGGCCAAGATAATAAAAGTGGACATTTCAAGAAGAGAAGATTCAATAATGATAGAAAGACATCAGCCTCAGCACCCGTTGTTAAGGAAGGAGAACGACCACCTATCATATGCTTCAAATGCAGAGGGGAGGGACATATTAGTCCAAAACGTGTTACTATTGTGGAAGAGAAGGTCACCTAGCTCGATTTTGTCGTTCAGGGAAGCCAAGTCCAGCTGGGATGGAGGCATTAAAGGCTGTTCCAGAAAAGTCAAAACCAGTAGTTCAAGGGAGGGCGTTTGTCGTGACCTCCCAGAAAGTGAGGAACCCGAACGAGGTTATCACGGGTAAGCTTATCATAAACTCTAGCGAAGTCTATACCTTATTTGATACCGATTCTACCCATTCTTTTATTTCTCCTACTTGCGCTCAACGTTTAAATTTGACTCCGGAGAAATTAGACTTTGATTTATCTGTTGAAACTCCGTTGGGAGAAACCTTCATTACATCCACTGTTTATAAGTCTTCTTTGGTTCAAATCGGTACTCTCACATTACCTGTCGATCTTATTTCATTGAAAATACTTGCATTTGACGTAATTCTAGGGATTAATTGGTTAACTACTCATCATGCAAAAATTGATTGTTTTCGTAAGGTTGTTAGCTTTCATATTCCTAACCAACCTATTATGCAAATTCAAGCAACCAAACCATTAAAATCAATCACTATCATCTCAGCACATAAAGCTATTCGTTTATTGAAAAACGGATGTCAAGCTTTCTTAGCTCATGTCACGGATTTAAACAAAAATACGTCAGTTTTGAATGATATTTCTATAGTTAATAAATTTCCTGATGTATTCCCTGAAGAACTTCCTGGCCTACCCCTAGAGCGCGAAATTGAATTTTGTATGGACCTTGAACCTGGTACAAGGCCCATTTTCAACGCCCCATATGGAATGGCTCCTATTGAACTTTAGGAGTTAAAGACCCAACTGCAGGAATTGTTAGACATCGGTTTCATTCGTCCTAGTACGTCTCCTTGGGGTGCTCCTGTTCAATTCGTGAAGAAGAAAGATGGGAGTATGCGACTTTGTATTGATTATCGGGAGTTGAATCATGTCACTATCAAAAATAGATACCCGTTGCCTCGTATTAATGACCTGTTTGACCAGTTACAAGGCGCCAAATTCTTTTCAAAGATTGATCTTTGTTCTAGATATCATCAGTTAAAGATTAAAACCGATGACATTCCAAAGATGACTTTCAGAACTCGGTACGGTCATTATGAATTCCTAGTCATGTATTTTGGATTGACTAATGCTCCTACTGCCTTCATGGCTATGATGAACCGAGTATTCAAGGAATATTTGGATCACTTTGTAGTCGTCTTTATTGATGACATCCTCATTTACTCCAAAAGCCGTGAAGATCATGAGGAACACTTGAGGCTGATACTCCAAAAGCTTCATGAAAACAAGCTTTATGCCAAGTTGAAGAAAAGCGAGTTCTGGCTTAAGGAAGTAGCATTCCTTGGGCACATGATATCAAATCACAGAATATTTGTTGACCCGACAAAGTTAAAGAAATTCAAAGCTGGGAGCAACCTAAGTCAGTGACCGAAGTACGTAGCTTTCTTGACTTAGCTAGTTATTATCAGAGATTCGTGGAGGGATTTTCTCGAATCACTACTCCATTAACTCAGCTAACTCAAAAAGATACAAAATTCGATTGGAGCGAGGAATGTGAAAAGAGTTTTCAAGAACTCAAGAGGAGACTCATTTCAGCACCTATTCTGACAATACCATCTGGCTCGGAGGGATTTGTCATCTATAGTGATGCTTCAGGAAAAGGGTTAGGATGTGTTCCCATGCAACATGGGAAAGTCATAGCCTTTGCCTCACGACAACTCAAAGAATATGAGAGGAATTATCCTACTCATGATCTAAAGTTGGCAGCAGTCGTTTTCGCACTAAAGATATGGAGGCATTACCTGTATGGAGAGAAGCTGGAGATCTATACGGGTGATAAAAGCCTCAAATATTTCTTCACTAAAAAAGAACTCAACATTTGGCAACGACGTTGGCTTGAACTGTTGAAAGAGTATGATCATACCATTTAATACCATCTTGGAAAAATGAACGTAGTAGCTGATGCATTGAGTAGAAGATCATATGCGGGTACAAGTGCGATATTATCAATGCAAAGGCCTATTTTGTATGACTTGCAAAGGATAGAGATAGGGTTAAAGACTCTAAGGACCCACGTGATGATGGCAAATATACGAGTAGAACCGACTTTAATTGATAAAGTTAAAGCCGCTCAAGCTACAGATCTGGAGCTGATGCGTATGAGGAAGAAAGTGCAAGAAGGTGCTATGCCGGAAGCAAGAATCAATGAAGAAGGAATACTTTGAGTCAACTCCAGACTTTGTGTTCCTAACGATTCTTATTTAAAGTATAAAATCATGATGGAGGCGCACAACACACCATTTGCAATCCATTCGGGAGTACCAAAATGTATCGTGATCTTTGACATATATTTTGGTGGAGCAATATGAAGAGAGAGATAGCGGGGTTTATCTCAAGGTGTCTAACTTGTCAACGAGTCAAGGCGGAGCATCAAGTGCCAAAAGGTCCATTGCAACCACTTGAAATTCCAGAATGGAAGTGGGAGCACATTACCATGGATTTTGTTACTGTTCTTCCCAAGGTTTCTCAAGGCATAGATGCAATTTGGGTCATTGTTGATAGATTGACCAAGTCTGCTCATTTCTTACCTATACGAGAAACTTATACACTTGAACGTCTTGATCGTATGTACATAAACGAGATTGTAAGATTGCATGGTATGCCAGTATCCATAGTTTCTGATAGAGACCCAAGATTCACTTCACGATTTTGGGTTAGTTTACAAAAAGCTATGGGCACGGATTTACGATTTAGTTCGGCATATCATCCTCAAACGGACGAGCAGTCAGAGAGGACTATTCAAACTCTTGAAGATCTATTAAGACTCTGTGTCCTTGACTTCAAGGGAAGTTGGGACAAGTTCTTACCATTGGTGGAGTTTTCCTACAACAACAGTTATCAAGCAAGTATTGGCATGGCTTCATTCAAGGCGTTGTATGGAAGAAAGTGTCGTTCTCCAGTATGCTGGGATGAGGTAGGTGAAGCAACGCTGTTGGGATCGGAGTTGGTACGAATGACTACGAAAATGATTCAAACGATCCGACAATGCATAAAAACCTCACAAGATCGACAAAAGAGTTATGCTGATCTTCATCGAAAGGACGTGGAATTCAATATTGGAGATCATGTGTTGTTACGTGTTTCTCTATGGAAAGGAGTTACGAGATTTGGAAAGAGAGGAAAGCTCAATCCTCGATTCATTGGCATATCTTTAATCCTCGATCGAGTAGGAACTGTGGCTTATAGACTCGCTTTACCGCCAAGTATGTCTCGTGTTCATAACATTTTTCACATATCTATGTTACATAAATATGTGAAAGACCCGAACCACATTATTGAGTTAGAACCAGATGAAATAGCGGAAGATTTAACGTATGAATAGGTACCTATTAAAATCTTGGATAAGAAGGAACATATTCTATGCTCCAAGGTTATACCTCAAGTCAAAGTTTTATGGAGAAACCACGATGTTGAGGAAATGACCTGGGAGTTAGAATCTGAAATGAAATTAAGGTATCCTCACCTATTCGTCATACCAAGTATGTACCCTAATTTCGAGGGCAAAATTTCATAAGAAGGGGTGGTTGTAAGACCCCAACTTTTATGAATAAAGATAAATTTTTCTATAAATATCATTTTTGAATATGAAGGTTTGAATTTGTTATAATGTTATAGTTGTGGGTAATATTTATAAATTTTGCAAAGTAAGCATGTGACGCCCCCAAAATTGATCCAATCCATCCAACCAATTCTGAGTCGCCAAATACATGGTACAGAAAACAACTATAACTTTATTACTACAATTTTTGTGCAAAATACAACAACACATATACTGTGAGTTTTAATACCAACTATGACTCATGTCCCAACTATGGACAACACCTCACATTGATACATTACATAAATGTACAGTCAATAACTATTTTAGAAATTAAAATCTTTGGGAAGTGCTCAAGGAAACCTTCGTACATGGGAGGCCATGCGTCTAGGTTATGATAGATATCATATGTCCAGAGAATTATCCTTGGTTGATCCAATAGACCCCAAAGAAAAATGAGAAGATTACTATCATGTTCCTTCAAATGGCGAGTCTTCTCTTGACATATAACTATCTCCACCGTCTGCCATTGAACATTATGTTTCAATCAAACTCCAAGATCATATAGGTAGTGCTCATAGATATACTCAGTAAGTGGATGTGCACAACCCTGTCTTATGGTAACACGAGGTTGTATGTCATTAGACATCTTGTATGATAGTGGCAAAACACCCTTCCAAAGTTGGGTTCACCTCACCCTATTTGGTTCACCAAAATTAAATATCAAATGACGTATACAATACGACACACTTATCTAAAGTTCTCAATAAAATTATTTCCATACTATTTAGGAGAACCTCAACATCTATAGACCACCGCTCTATTCCCCGTTATCCTCTCGTCAATTCAAGAACACTCCTATTACCCGAAAGGAATTGTGAAGCAAAAGGGTGAGCACAAATAGCTCAGTAAAGAATATCATAACTAAAGATAATTAAATTATCAATAGCCTTCATCAGTAATAAATCAGAGATTTAGAACATATGGTAGATGAAAAATCTTTTCAACCATAGTTGCAGCGGAACGAGCAATCCATTAGAAGAGTCAAATAGACCATAAAGTCTACTATCTTCCCCATGTTAAAAGTCCACCAACAATGTTTTAACCCTGTAAAATTAATCAACAGATCCTGTTCACAGTCATGTGAATAACTCATAATCATAATTGTATTTCTAATTTCCTCTTCTCATCCAAGACGAAGATAATTTTCATCACATGTCTTTACCTGAAACATCAAAGATCATGGTTATACTAAATCACAGTTCCTGTTCATAATCATACTAATAAGCTCATCTTTGCACTACGGGCCAAAGATATTCATTAACAATTCATCTTTGCACTACAGGCCAAAGATATTCAACAACAGGACATCTTTGAACTACGGGCCAAAGATATTCAACAACAGGTCATCTTTGCACTACAGGCCAAAGATATTCATATCACAAAGAAATACATAATCATTTCAGAATTTATATAAACCATAATTATAATCATGTTGGTCAATTCACCTTTGCACTTAAGCTAAAAATATTCAATTGTAAATTCAATGGTCATGATCATACCAGTCAACGATTCAACTTTTGCACCATCGGCCAAAGAGAACCCAAATACGACCACACCAATAATCTACCCATCTTTACACTTAAAGTCAAAGAGAAATTTCATCACCGGATTATAAAATGTTATATATAATAATAAAAATAATATGATCAACAAATCGCATTTAATTTCAAGAGTAAGATTCATAAATCAATGATTTCATAACACCTTAATCCAAATGTTATAAATCACTTAATAATCTCATAATCTAATATTATTAATATTACCACAATATTTTAATCATTTCGTAAACTTATAAATAATTTATTTTAATTATTTACACTTTACTAATTAATGCATTTAATCATCCTAAAATGCCAAGCTCATAAAATTTCATCACCAATAATAAAAACCCTCATCAAAAATCTGCATATACCTTATATAGGATTCCCAAGCCATAAAATCCTATTTTTCAATTTTGTTACTTTACATAACATATTTAATTCATTTACTCATAACTAGTCTATTTTCATGAAAAATACCAAATCAGTCCCAAAAATATTTCTTTTCTGGAATTTAGCAGAATATAGTCCCATATTGAACATATATTTTTCTCAGAATTTTTAAAATTCATTTACTATTTTCATATGGCCAAAATCCATTTAATATTTAGACATTTATCATAAATTGTACTTTCGTTCAAAAATTCCAAAATTTACAGTATATACTATTATATACATGTACTCCCAATAAAAATGTCACCAATTTTGGAGTTAACCACAAGGAGTTATAAGGGTTTACTTTTAAAATAGTCTTTTCTTATAAAATCCATAACTCCTAATCTATACATCCAAAAATCGCCATTTTCGGACAAAATCAAGAAGACTCATCAAATTATCATTTCAATTTTTTCCAGAATTTTTAAAGGTCCGAAAAATGTACGAAACTGAAAAACATAATAACCCTTACAATCCCTTACCTCAAAAGAGCAGTATTTCTGACTGGAATATCGGATGTAAAGCCGAAGAAACCTTGCACCAAATAGCAACTCTAAAAGTATCTAAATACTCACAAAAATACGCTCGATAATATAGAGAGAGAAAACTTATGTTTCTGGTGTGATTTTCAATTATAACATAAGCACCTATTTATAGGAAAATGCTAGAACGCCAAAGGAGACTAAAATAATAAAATATTATTATTTTATTTTTTTCTTCCACGTACCAACCATTTGAGTCAAGCCAGCCATCAAGCATGCCAACCTTGGAAAAATAATAGCAGCCCACATGTTTTAAACACCAAAAGTGGGTCCCACCCAATTTTAATAAAAATCATTTTATTTTTCGAAACATCAATAATTCATAGAAAATAGCCCGTTTATAAAAAAATACGAATTTTATATCCATTCCACACGAAATCGAATTCTCTACAACTTTGTAGCTTTAAGTTTTTCCAAATCCTGCATGAAAATATCCAAATCCACAAAACTGACGATTTTCAACACCTTTTAAAATTCATAACAAATCATACGTTTATTTTTAACGGTTCAAAATTTGTGGACATATACTCAACCTCTATATGTATAACATATCCAAAAATCACAACGATCCAACGGTCGGATTAGAATTATAACTCACGCAATAGAGCTTTAAGAACACCAATTTGATCTTTTAATACCTCCAATCCGACAAAATACTGATAAAACACTTCAACGTTAATTCCTTCATTTATAATCACATAAAATAAATAAATCCATCATTTATATCTGCATCGAATAAATATTTCCTTATCAATAATTAATTATTTACAAATAATATTACAGAATCACAATAATGACAACCAGACAGTTCCCAGGAAAGAGAGGGCTTTCCAATAAGGATTTCTCCTTACTGGTGCGCAATCAGGTGACCAAACCTCTCATTGACAGAACTTTCTAGGCATTGCCAATAATGTTATCTAATAATATTATTCAAATAATATGAATTATTGATATGATAATGGGAAATACTGTGCCGTGACAATTATTGAAACAACAATAATATAAAATATCAACGCAAACAATTATTGAACCAATAAAATAAAATATTGAATAAAGAATTATCGTAATAATTATTGAGTAGTGCCTTCACGTAAGAATCAATAATTCAAAAATACTATGCAATCTGTGTGCCATCTTCGGCAACCAACGCCAGACATCACGTATTTTAACCACCGTGTATTCCAATGTTGTTAATTCGTGAATAACTACGCCAAGTTATTTATAAAAACTCAAACTTGTCGCTTTCTTCATCGACGCTTATTCTCGTTATGGGGCCCACAAATGGTCGCTACCGTCGCATTTAATATTCCCGACAATAAGAATATTCCACGACCAAACTAATATTCTCCCACAACAATGAATATTTTATAATCACTTGCTTATTTTGAAAATTTATATATATGTCACCCTTAACTTTACTTTTTATCAATTTAACCATTTACTAAATAATAATTATAAGAAAAATTGAATACTTTTATTTCATAAAATTTGTGGTCTTACAAAGACTACCCTTTAATTATACAAAAGAGGGTTTTACGTCACTACACATATACACAAAAGTTTTATCGATCTATACTTCCTCCATCTACTTCTAATACTACATGACAGCATTCTCATGCTTCTAATTCGCAAGAATCGTCACAATATCCCGACTAATAGTATGTCGAGTTTTCCCCGACTCAATCGAATAACAAGCAATTTTCAGCTTGAAATCCTCATAAGCACTCTCATGGATGTAGGACATCCGTGTTATTTTCTGGTTCTTCTCAATCAGTTTCTTATGAAGCTCAACGGCCTCATTCTCATCATCCATCTCCTTATCCTTCATGAGCACCTTCTCATCATGGTTCTTCTCATTCTTATCATCCGTCTCCTTATCTCAGTTTTGTTTATATATATATATATATATATATATATATAAGTATTATATATTTATATATATATATATATATATATATATGCATATATTTTGCCTGGGAAATGGGGGGGGGGGGGGAAGGGAAAACGTGTATATGAGGGAATTGATATATATATATATATATATGTTATATTGGTACTATGGTTTCACGGGTGGAGAAGATTGTCAATATAACATGTGTTATATATATATATATTATAAAGTTTTATTTGATTATTATATTATTTGAAAATCAGGCGTCTTTGAAGGTGCAAGGTTCAGCCCGTGATGCGTTCGTTCGAAAATTCTACTGTTTGTCCGTGAATAAATTCTAAATAGTATCCTTTCCATTCTCCTATAAATAGGATGCTTAGTTAGAATTGAAAATCACACCAAAATCAGAGAATTCTTCTTCTATAATATTGAGCGTATTTCTTTCAAGTTTTAGAAAGCTTTGAGCTTTGAAAACAGTGAAAGTTTTCTTCAAGAATATCCCCGCTATACCAGTTGGAATACTCTTCTTTTCAAAGTAAGGAATATTATTTTTGTTCAATATTCGCTTGAAATGATATTTTCTTCTATACTATGTAGTATGTAAGTAATATTATTTCGTTTCAGATTTCGAATTCTATACTCATTTGGTTAAAGTTTTGGCTTCTATACTCCATGAAATTAGTAGAATATCCTAAAAATTTGCGTTTCATCCAGTATCTTTTCATGGAAATATTTTTCTGAGCATTCTTGACATGTTTTAACTTTTTTATGTCAGAGTACTATTCATGGGTTACTATTCATGAAGTACTATTCACGAGGTACTATTCAGTGGAGTACTATTCACCCGGGTACTATTCATGATAAAAATTGATTAATTTTCGGTCCAAATCATTTTTGGTATAATATTATTCTTGAATTTTACTCCACAAAGCAGTATCATATTGACAGTTTGGACGCTATTGATTTCTAGATAAATTAAATTATAAATCTTTAAAAATTTATCCTTTGCTTTCATTTAATTGAATTTTTATGTCATTGTCATTATCCTTATGTTTATATTATGATGAAAGTCATCTTTGGCCCGTAGTGCATAGATGGACTTGGTATGATTATGACCAAGGATTATTCGGTATAATCATGACCGTAATATTACAAATGATGTGGTAAAAGTCCTCAATGGCCTGTAGTGCATTGATGGATAGTTGTTGGCATGATCATGACCATCGGTGAAAACACTAATATCCTTGGCCCGTAGTGCATAGATAATTTGTGGTCGTGATATTAATGAATATCCTTAGCTGTAGTGCAGGGGTGATTCGATGATGTGGATTTTTTATTAAGCTAAGTCTCAGCAATAAAATTGATGATAAAATCTTTTAAATCATAGAAGATAGTAGATATTATGCTCTACTTGACTCTTCTAATGGATTTCTTGTTCCGCTGCAGTTAAACTTGATGTCTATTGTATTTTATCAGTTTAACACTGTTGAAGGCTAACAATAATTTATTCTGCATTATCTTAGTCATAATATTTCTTACTGGGCTAGTTGAGCTCACCCTTTGCTTTCATTGTTCTCTTCAGGAAATGAGAATATAGCTGGGACTAGTCGGGGAGCGGAGTGACGGTTTAGATGTTTTCATTAGTAGTCCTCACTATTATGTGAAATAGTGTGATAATAAATGTATTGAGGACTTATTTTGAGTATGAATATTGTCTAGAAGACAATATTTGTATTAAAACTCACAGATCATGTTGTATATTTAAGTTTGTATTTGTATTCTTTACCATGTATTTGGCGACTTAGAATGGGTGATGTATACCTATTTTGGGGGTGTCACAGTTGGTATCAAAGCTTAGGGATATGATCCCTGGCTGAGATGTAAGATAAGAACTAGGAGGGGAGAGACGGGGAATTCCTTCACTAGTATGACCTACCTAAGTTTATTTGGTATTTAATTGGTCGGTCAGAATATAGGGATAATATGTTGCATGTTAATTAACCCTTGCTTTGTGGCAGTATTTGAAAATGACATTAGAGAATGTTGAGAATAGCAATGGAGCACATGAGACCGTCGAATCACCGACGATCAATAACCAGGATAATGTGCATCAGAAAGGCAACAATTGTGACGCCCCCAAAACAGGTATACATCACCCATCTTGAGTCGCCAGATATATGGTACATAAATCCAAATACAACCTAATTATACAACAGTCGTGTAAAATACGACATAACATAACTGAGTTTTTAAAACGAATATTGTCTTTCTAGACAATATCCACACCCAATAAGTCCTCATTACATTTATTATCACACTATTTCACAGAATAGTGATGACTACTAAAACAACCATCTGGACCGTCAATCCGTTCCCCGACTCGTCCCAGCTATATTCTCATCTCCTGAAGAGAATAGTGAAAGAAAGGGTGAGCTAAACTAGCCCAATAAGAAATATTATGACTAAGATAATGCAGAATAAATTATCCTTAGCCTTCAACAGTATAACAACTGGTAGAATACAATAGACAACAAGTTTTAGATCAACAACTGCAGTGGAATAAGCAATCCAATAGAAGAGTCAAGTAGAGCATAAAATCTACTATCTTCTATAATTTAAAAAGATTTTCATCAACTTTATCGCTGAGACTCAGCTTAATAAATAAACCACATCATCGAATCATCCCTGCACCACGACCAAGGATATTCTTGTAATCATCAATGGTCATGATTATACCGAATAATCCCTGGTCATAATCATACCAACAACTGTCCATCAATGAGCTACAGGCCAATGAGGACTTTTACCACATCATTTGTTACATTACGGTCATGATTATACTGAATAATCCCGGGTCATAATCATACCAAGTCCATATATGCACATAAGACAAAGATGACTTTAATCACAATATAAGCATGAGGATGACGACAATGACATAATAATTCAATAAAACAAGTTCAAGGATAAATTTTAAAGATTTATAATTTAATTTATCCAGAAATCAATAATGTCCAAATTGTCAACATGATACTGCTTTGTAGAGTAAAATTCAAAAATAATATTCATGTACAAAAAATAATTTGGACAGAAAAGAAATATATTTTTTTGGGTAAATAGTACCCCGTGAATAGTACTTGAGAGAATAGTACCCGTTATTAATAGTACCCAATACCTAAAAGTGTCCCGAATACCCGAGTGAATGATACTAGAGTGAATAAGAATGGGTGAATAGTAACTCTATGAATACTAACTCGTGAATAGTACTCCTAGCATGAAATGTTCCCCGAATACCCGAGTGAATAATACTAGAGTGAATAGTAACTAGGTGAATAGTAACTCATGGATAGTAACTCATAAAAAAAATATCAAAGAAAATGATATTCCATGATGAGTACAAAAGAAATAATATCTCGAACGAGTATAATAAAATATCTAAAGCGCAAATGGATTTTCACCGCCATGCAGAATCCATGAGCGATGCGATCATTTCCACAATTTAATAAGGAATGAATACAAATGATCATTCACCATGCATGCGGTAATCCACATAGACAAAGTTATTCCAATGTAATAATAAAAAATGGAATAATGTGAAGAATTCACCATGCATGCGATTGACCGCAAGATGCATGAGTTATTCCCAATGTAATAATAAAGAATGAAACCAGGTCATACGTAATCCACATAGACAGAATATTCCAACAGAATAATAAAGAATGGAATAACAAAAGAATTCACCAGGCATGCGATAGACCGCACAGACATGTTATTCCAATAGAATAATAAAGATTGGAATAACAGAAGAATTTCACCATGTATGCGGTACTTCGTATAGACAGGTTATTCCAACATAATAATAAAGAATGGAATAACATTAGAATTTCACCATGTATGCGGTACTTCGCATAGATAGGTTATTCCAACATAATAATAAGGAATAAAATAACAATATCTCTCTTCATGAATACGAAAGAAATAATACCCCTTACCTTAGATAAAACTGGATACTGGAATAGTGAGGTAGCAGACTTCTCTTCTTCCTTCTCTCTATAATTTCTCTCTATAATAATTGCTCTATAGCTTTAGTGAATTGGTGAGAAATGAAGGAAGAATTAGGTTCTATTTATAGGAAAATATAGTTTCGATAATTGCACGTTCTAGGGCTCAAAATATTACAGTATAATACCTTCCTCTTTTTCTTCATTTTTAATTTAGTCCTACAAGTATTATCAAACTTGCACCACCTCCCCTAATAGTAAATAATGTGAATTAATAGTTCAATCATGTGAATCAATAGTTATAATCATGTGAAAATATGAATTACAATATAGTACCTCCATCTATACCTCCATTTTTAACTTAGTAATGCAAGTATTATCAATCTTGCACCACCTTCCCTAATAGTACAAGAATGTGAATCAATAGTACACATATGTGAACAAATAGTTATAATCATGTGAATTAATAGTAATTAATTGCTCATTTATCCGATTAATTACTCGATTGGTCAATATAACCTCTAGACATCAATTATTATCGAAATAAATGTCGATATCCACTAACCCTAATAATTCCCACACAATGGAATTATCAATTTCATCTTTAATCAACACGAACTTATTCATCATTAATATTATAACTCACAATATTTAACAACCAGGTCGTTCCCATGAAAGAGGGGGCTTTCAGATATGGATTTCTCCCTATTGGCGCGCAATTAGATTATCTAACCTCTCCTAGATAGAACTTCTAGACATTGTCAATATTGCAAATAATAATATGAATAACTTTGTCGTCTCAATTATTGATTTAATAATATAACATATTATGCAGATGATATTGTGACAATAATTGAATCAATAATATGAGAGATATGATGCAATAATTACTGTAGCAATAATTGAGTATAACTGAGTGACTTCTTACGTAAGCATCAATAATCAATACCGTGTTCTACTATGCAACCCGCCGCATTTCATCGTATTTCTTTTACTAACGGGTAGTTCAATGCTTTAATTCAGTAACACTTTTGCCGTTATTTTTTATAAAATGTTAATTCTGTCGTTTTCTAACTACGACAATACTTCTGTTGTGGGGTCCACCAATGATTGTGCTGTCTTACGGATATTCCCCGACCAAATGAATATTTTATAATAACTTGTATACTTTGCAAAATTTTCACATAACACCCTTAACTTTAACCTTTTCTCAATTTAACCATTTACGAAATAAAATAATAATTATAAGAAAATTGAATACTTTCATTTCATTAAATTCGGGGTCTTACAATCTTCCCTCCTTATGAAATTTCGCCCTCGAAATTTACGTACGTACCTGGTATGCCGAAGTGGTGAGGTTACCTTGACATCATTTCTGATTCTAACTCTTAAGGTATAACCTTTGAGTGTCGAATATGATCCTTCTTATCCAAGATTTTAACACGTATCTGCTCATACGTTAAATCTTCTGTTATCTCGTATAGTTGCAATTTAATAATGTGGTTCGGGTCATCCACATATTTACATAACATCGATACGTAAAAAAAATGTTATGAACACACAACATACTTGACGGTAAAACGAGTCTATAGGCCACAGTTCCTACTCGATCGAGGATTTCAAATGGGCCAATTAAATCGAGGGCTGAGATAACGCCTTCTTGAACTTTCTTCTTCACATTCATTAGCTTTTAGTGTGTAGCTTGAGTGGCTTTAACTTTATCGATTAAAGTCGATTATAATCGTATATTTGATGTCACCATATAGGTCCCTAGGTCTTCAACTCTATCTTCATCATTTGTAAGTTATACAAAATAGGTTTTTGTGTTAACAACATCGTACTCATAAACGCATACGATCTTCTACTCAACGCGTCAGATACGACGTTCGCTTTTCCCACGATGATATTGAATGGTATAGTCGTAGTCTTCAATCGCTCGAGCCAATGTCTTTGGCGCATTATACGTTCATTTTGGTTGAAGAAATATTTAAGGGTTGAAGAAATGGGTTTTGTACTAGGGTCAATACAAAATTCGATTTCACGCTCTAGGGGTAGGCTAAGAAGTTCTTCGAGAATACGTCAGGAAATTTATTAACAATAGAAATATCATTCAAAACTGTGACTCTCATCCAAGATTTGGATAGCACGTCACATTGATACCTATCAACTTGCCATCGTCATTCACAGTGTCCCCTACGGATAGTCTGGCGTCGGTGTATTCCAAGACTTGGAAGTCACCAGCGAAAGGCTTGGGGCTCTTTACTTATGGCTTGATATGACAATGATTGAATTTAGTGGTTTGGTTGCTTGAATTCACATAACAGGTTGGTTAGGAATATGAAAGCTAACAACCTTACGAAAATAATCAATTTTGGCATGATGAGTAGTTAACCAATCGATTCCTAAAATCACATCAAAGGCAAGTGTTTTCAAAGAGATAAGATCGACAGGTAACGTGAAAGTGTCGATTTGAATCAAACAAGATTTATAAACAGTGGATGTAATGAAGGTTTCTCCTAACGGAGTTTCAATCGATAAGTCAAAGTCTAATTTCTCCAGAGTCAAATTTAAACGTTGAGCACAAGCAAGAGAGATAAAAGAATGGGTAGAACTGGTATCTAATAAGGTATAGACTTCGCAAGAATTTATAATTAACTAACTCGTGCTAACTTCGTTCAGGTTACTCGCTTTTTGAGAAGTCACGAAAAATGCTCTCCCTGAAACCACCGACTTTGTTTTGTCCGTATCCGCCTTTGGTGCCACCGTTCCAACTGGACTTGACTTTGGTGCATGACAAAATCGGGCTAGGTGACCTTCTTTTTCACAATTATAACATGCTTTGGACTGCATCACGCAGTTTGGACTGATATATCCCTCCCTTCCACATTTGAAGCATACAATTGGTGGTCGTTCTCCTTCCTTGAAAACGGGTGTTGGTGCTGCTATCTTTCCATCATTGTTGAACCTTCTGTTCTTGAAATTTCCACTCCTATTATCTTGGCTATGATTACCACCGAAGTGATTACCATTCTTGGCATGATAATTTCCCCACGATGGTTATCATTGTTCGATGGTCGTCGCTACACCTAAGACGATTATTATCGTGTTGTTGGTCGTTGCCTTTTGGTTGTCTTGACTCATTATCATGCTCCAATAACTGAGCCCTATTCACAACATCTGAATATAAACAAAGTTTGTGAGAAATGAGGTATTGACGTATTTCGGGTTTCAAACCTCTTAGAAACATTTGCGTCATTCGCTCCTCATTATCGACCAAATGGGATGCAAATCGGGATAACTCGCAAATTTAGCCTCGACATGCACACGGTCATATTGTTTTGCTCTAACTTGATAAACTCCACCTCCTTCATGTGACGAATACTTTCGGGAAAGTACTTGTCGTTGAGCGACTCTTGGAACTTCTCCCAAGACATCTTGAAAGGCCAGTCGGAGTATCGCTTTTCTGATTCCCACCAAAGAATTTGCCTTTTCACGCGCAACATAAAGGTGGAAAAGGGAACCTTTTGCTCCTCGGAGTATCCCAAGACATCAAATATCTTGGTGATCTGCTTTAACAACGTCTCCGCCTTAAGTGGTTCTGGCTATCCCAAAAACTCCGGCGGTCCCAGCTCCTTAAACTGCTTAGCAGTGACCAGTCGTGGGTTGCCATTGTTTTCACCTGTATTTTGAACAGGAGTCTCTCTCACCTGATGTTACATGAATTGAATAAAGCCTCTGAACATCTCATCATTCATCATCTGATCGGTGTTGTTGTTTACCTAAGGATTATTATCTTCCTGTTGCACTTTATCCTGGGTATTGATCGTTGGTGACTCAACGGTCTCATGTGCTTCATTGCTGATCTCAATATTTTCAAATGCAATTTTCAAACACTATCACAAAACAAGGGTTAATTGACATACCACATATTATCCATATACTCTGACCGACCAATTAAATACCAAAAAACTTATGTAGGTCATACTAGAGAAGGAATTCCCCGTCTCTCCCCTCATAGTTCTTGTCTCACATCTCAGCCAGGGATTATATCCCTAAGCTTTGATACCAACTGTGACTCCCCCAAAACAGGTATACATCACCCATCTTGAGTCGGCAGATATATGGTACATAATCCAAATACAACTTAATTATACAACTGTCGTGTAAAATATGACAAAATATAACTGAGTTTTTAAAACGAATATTGTCTTTTAGATGATATCCACACCCAATGAAGTCCTCATTACATTTATTATCACACTATTTCACAGAATACTGAGGACTACTAAAACAACCATCTGGACCGTCAATTCGTTCCTCGATTCGTCCCAGCTATATTCTCATTTCTTGAAGAGAGCAATGAAAGAAAAGGTGAGCTGAACTAGCCCAGTAAGAAATATTATGACTAAGATAATGCAGAATAAATTATCCTTCGCCTTCAACAGTATAACGACTGATAGAATACAATAGACAACAAGTTTTAGATCAACAACTGCAGCGGAATAAGTAATCCATTAGAAGAGTCAAGTAGAGCATAAAATCTACTATCTTCTATAATTTAAAAAGATTTTCATCAACTTTATCGCTGAGACTCAGCTTAATAAATAAACCACATCATCGAATCATCCCTGCACCACGACCAAGGATATTCATGTAATCATCAATGGTCATGATTATACCGAATAATCCCTGGTCATAATCATACCAACAACTGTCCATCAATGAACTACAGGCCAATGACGACTTTTACCACATCATTCATCACATTACGATCATGATTATACCGAATAATCCCTGGTCATAATCATACCAAGTCCATCTATGCACGTAAGCCAAAGATGACTTTAATCACAATATAAGCATGAGGATGACGACAATGACATAATAATTCAATAAAACAAGTTCAAGGATAAATTTTAAAGATTTATAATTTAATTTATCCAGAAATTAATAACATCCAAATTGTCAACATGATACTGCTTTGTAGAGTAAAATTCAAGAATAATATTCATGTACCAAAAATAATTTGGACAGAAAAGAAATATATTTTTCAGGTAAATAGTACCCCGTGAATAGTACTTCGGGAATAGTACCCCGACATGAAAAGTGTCCCGAATACTCGAGTGAATGATACTAGAGTGAATAGTAATCGGGTGAATAGTAACCCATGAATAGTAACTCGTGAATAATACTCTGGCATGAAAAATGTCCCGAATACCCGAGTGAATAATACTAGAGTGAATAGTAATCGGGTGAATAGTAACCTGTGAATAGTAACTCGTAAAATAAATATCAAAGAAAATGATATTCCATGACGAGTACAAAAGAAATAATATCTCAGACGAGTATAATAGAATATACGAAATTGCAAATGGATTTTCACCCGCCATGCAGTAATCCACGTAGACAGATCATTTCCACAATTTAATAAGGAATGAATACAAATGATCATTCACTATGCATACGGTAATCCACATAGACAGGTTATTCCAACAGAATAATAAAAAATGGAATAACAAAAGAATTCACCATGCATGCAATAGACCGCACATACATGTTATTCCCAACAGAATAATAAAGAATGAAACCAGGTCATGCGTAATCTGCACAGACAGGATATTCTAATAGAATAATAAAGAATGGAACCTAGTAAATGAATCCGCATGCAGACGAGGATATCCCAATGTAATAATAAAGAATGGAATAACAACAGAATTCACGGACATGCGATAAATCGCATGCAGCATGAAGTTATTCCAATGAATAATAAAGAATGGAATAATAGAAGAATTTCACCATGTATGTGGTACTTCACATAGACAGGTTATTCCAACATAATAATAAAGAATGGAATAACAAATTTTTTTTACCATGTATGCGGTACTTCGCATAGATAGGTTATTCCAACATAATAATAAGGAATGGAATAACAATAGCTCTCTTTATGAATACGAAAGAAATAATACCCTTTACCTTAGAAAAAACTGGATACTGGAATAGTGAGGTAGCAGACTTCTCTTCTTCTTTCTCTCTATAATTTCTCTCTATAATAATTGCTCTATAGCTTTAGTGAATTGGTGAGAAATGAAGGAAGAATGAGCTTCTATTTATAGGAAAATATAGTTTCGATAATTGCACATTTTGGGGCTCAAAATTTTACAGTACAATATCTCCAACTTTTCTTTCATTTTTAATTTAGTCCTGCAAGTATTATCAAACTTGCACCACCTCCCCTAATAGTAAATAATGTAAATCAATAGTTCAATCATGTGATTCAATAGTTATAATCATGTAAAAATACGAATTACAGTATAGTACCTCAATCTATACCTCCATTTTTAACTTAGTCATGCAAGTATTATTAATCTTGCACCACCTCCCCTAATAGTACAAGAATGTGAATCAATAATACATACATGTGAACAAATAGTTATAATCATGTGAATTAATAGTAATTAATTACTCATTTATCCGTTTAATTATCCGATTGGTCAATATAACCTCTAGACATCAATTATTATCGAAATAAATGTCGATATCCACTAACACTAATAATTCCCATACAATGGAATTATCAATTTCATCTTTAATCAACACGAACTTATTCATCATTAATATTATAACTCATAATATTTAACAACCAGGTCATTCCCATGAAAGAGGGGGCTTTCTGATAAGGATTTCTCCCTATTGGCACGCAATTAGATTATCTAACCTCTCCTTGAGAGAACTCTAGACATTGTCAATATTGCAAATAATAATATGAATAACTTTGTCGTCTCAATTATTAATTTAATAATATAACATATTATGCAGATGATATTGTGACAATAATTGAATCAATAATATGAGAGATATGATGCAACAATTACTGTAGCAATAATTGAGTATAATTGAGTGACTTCTTACGTAAGCGTCAATAATCAATACCGTGTGCTACTATGCAACCACGCGTATTATTGTACTTTTACTACCGGGTAGTTCAACAATTTTAATGGTAACACTTTCATAATTATTTTTTATAAAATGTTAATTCTGTCATTTTCTAACTACGACAATACTTCCGTTGTGGGGTCCACCAATGATTGTGCCGTCGTACGAATATTCCCTGACAAAAAGAATATTCCCCGACCAAACGAATATTTTATAACAACTTGTATACTTTGCAAAATTTTCAGATAACACCCTTAACTTTAACCTTTTCTCAATTTAACCATTTACGAAATAAAATAATAATTATAAGAAAATTGAATACTTTCATTTCATAAAATTCGGGGTCTTACAACAATCCTCATGCAACCAACAACACCGACTAAATGATGAACGATGGAATGTTCAGAGGATTTCTGCTTTATGCAATTTATGAAACATCAGGCAAGAGAGACTCTTGTCCAAAATACAGGTGGAAACACTGGCAACTCTCGGACGGTCATCGCTATGCAGTTCAAGGAACTGGGACCACCAGAGTTTATTGGAGAGCCAAAATCACTTAAGGCGGAGACGTGGATAAAGCAGATCACCAAGATATTTGATGTCTTGGGATGCTCCGAGGAGCAAAAGGTTCCCTTGCCACCTTCATGTTACGAGGAGAGGCAGAGATTCTTGGTGAGAATCGTAAAGCGTACTCAACTCCGCCGCTTGCATGAAGATGACTTGGGAGAAGTTCCAAGAAGCTGCTCAACGACAAGTACTTTCCCGAAAATATTCGTCACATGAAAGAGGTAGAGTTCATTAAATTGGAGCAAAACAACATGATCGTGTCGCAGTACGAAGCCAAGTTTGCTGAGTTGTCCCGGTTTGCATCCCACTTAGTTGATAATGAGGAGAGAATGATGCGAATGTTTCTAAGAGGTTTGAAACCTGAGATACGTCAATACCTTATCTCTCACAAACTGTGTTTGTATTCAGATGTTGTAAATAGGGCTCAATTATTGAAGCGTGATAATGAGTCAACCCAACCTAGAGAGAGAAATCGACAAGTAGATTATACCAGTGGTAGCAGTCATCGAAGCGGTGACAACAAACGTGGAGGGAATCAACATGCCAGAAATGGTAACCACTTCGGTGGTAATCATGGGCAAGACAATAAAAGTGGACATTTCAAGAAGAGGAGATTCAACAATGATGGAAAGACGTCAGCATCAACACCTATTGTTAAGGAAGGAGAACGACCACCTATCATATGCTTCAAATACGGAGGGGAGGGACATATTAGTCCAAACTGTGCGCAGCAGTCCAAAATGTGTTACAATTGTGGAAGAGAAGGTCACCTAGCTCGATTTTGTCATTCAGGGAAGCCAAGTCCAGCTGGGATGGAGGCATCAAAGGCTGTTCCAAAAAAGTCAAAACCAGTAGTTCAAGGGAGGGCATTTGTCGTGACCTCCCAGAAAACGAGGAACCCGAATGAGGTTATCACGGGTAAGCTTATCATAAACTCTAGTCGGGGAACATAGTGATGGTCCAGATGTTAAAATCCCAAATTTTATGAATAAAGATTTAATTTTCTAAAAATATTTTTTCAAAATTATGGTGTGGATTTGAGATAATGTTATAGTTGTGGGTAATATTTATAAATTTTGAAAAGTATGCAAGTTGTTGTATAATATTCGATTGGGTCGGGAATATTCTTTTGTTTGGGAATATCCACGACGATGGTACAATCATGGTGGACCCTTAAAACGGAATTATTGTCGATCGAGAAAACGACAAAAATATTTTTATGAAAATAACTACGGAAGTTTTACCGTTAAAACCGTTGAACTACTAAGTAGTAAAAGTACAAAGAATACGCGTGGTTGCATAGTAGCACACACAATATTGATTATTGATGCTTACGTGAGAAGTCACTCGCTTTTGTTCAATTATTGCTACAATAATTGCCGACAAGATCTCACGTTATTTGATTCAATTATTGTCAATATTTTATATATTATTAAATCAATATTGAGACGATAAAGTTATTAATATTATTATTTGCAATATTAACGATGTCTAGAAGTTCGCTCAAGGAGAGGTTTGGTCACCTAATCTAGCGCCAATAGGAGAAATCCTTATCGAAAGCCCCTTCTTTCCAAGGAACGAATTGGTCGATTAATATTGTGAATTATAATAATAATAATAAATGTTGTTAAAAATATTGAGGTGATTTTTAAGAGGTATTTGTTATATTTTTGGACCCCTCATTTATCCATTTTCAAAATAATTCAGAGAAATTTTTTATTTTTTTTTTTGGGGGGGCCCACGTGTGACTTTGGAAATCTGATCATTGGGGGGAGTCAATGGAAAGTTTATATATATATATATATATATATATATATATATATATTATTTTATTATTATTATAAATGTAATAAAACAAAACACTTTTTATATAAAACATAATACTTTTTATAAAGTTTTGTTTTATTTGATTATAAATAGAATATATTATATTTTATTATGCATAGTATTTGCATAGTGCTGCATGCATAGTATTTCGTATAGTAAAAAAATCTTTTGATATAAAAATGTAATACTTTTATAAAGTTATTTGTTTTATTAGATTTTAAAATATATATATATATATATATAAAATTTATTTTATTATATAATTATAAATAGAATATATTATATTTTATTGCATAGTATCCTTTCCATTCTCCTATAAATAGGATGCTTAGTTAGAATTGAAAATCACACCGTAAATTCAAAGAATTCTTCTTCTATAATCTTGAAGCGTATTTCTTTAGAGTTTAAGAAAGCTTTGAGCGTAGAAAATAGTGTAAGTTTTTTCAAGTATATCCCTCGCCTCTACCCATTTAATACTTTTCTTTTTAAGGTAAGGGTATTATTCTTTCGTATTCATGAAGAGAGTTATTTTCTTCAATACTCGTAAGAGGTTGTTATTCCATTCTTTATTATTATGTTGAATAACTTGCCTATGTTGAATAAAGTACCGCATACATGGTGAAATTCTTTCGTTATTCCATTCTTTATTATTCTCGTTGAATAACTCCGTCTGCATGCGGTCTATCGATGCTCGGTGAATTCTGTTGTTATTCCATTCTTTATTATTCTATTGGAATAACCTCGTCTGCATGCGGATTATCGCATGCCTCGTGAATTTTGTTGTTATTCCATTCTTTATTATTCATCTGGAACATCCCGTCTGTGACGGATTACGCATGACCTGAATATTCCATTCTTTATTATTCTGTTGAATATCCTCGTCTCTGCATGGATTACGCATGACGGGTTCCATTCTTTATTACTCGTTGGAATAACTCGTCTATGTGGATTACCGCATGCATGGTGAATGATCCTTTGTATTCATTCCTTATTAACTTGTGGAAATGATCGTTTCACGTGGATTACCGCACGATATGCTAAAAATCCATTTGCGCTTCATATATTCTATTATACTTAGTTGGTTAAAGTTTTGGCTTCTATACTCCATGAAATTAGTAGAATATCCTCGGATATTTGCGCTTCATCCAAAGATCTTTTCATGGAAATATTCTTCCGAGCATTCTTGAATTTTACTCCACAAAGCAAAGATCATGTCGATAATTTGGACGTTATTGGTTCCTCGGATAAATTAATTTATAAATCTTTAAAATTTATTCTTGAACTTGTTTTATTGAATTGTCATCATCCTCATGCTTATATTATGTTGAAAGTCATCTGTGGCTCAGAAGTGCATAGATGGACTTGGTATGATTATGACTGTGGATTATTCTAAGATAATCATGACCGTAATGTTACAAATGATGTGGAAAAAGTCCTCATTGGCCCGTAGTGCATTGATGGACAATTTTTGGTATGATTATGGCTATGGATTCTCTTCGGCCAAGGGTGCAAAGATGAATTGTTTTATGGCATGATCAGGACCGTTGATGAAAACACGATTATCTTTGGCCCGTAGTGCATGGATAATTCGTGGTCGTGATACTAAAGAATATCCTGGCCTCGTAGAAAGGTGGATGATTTGATGATGTGGATTATTTATTGTCGAGTCTCGCCGATAAAATTGATGATAAACCTTTTAAATCATAGAAGATAGTAGATTTTATGCTCTACTTGACTCTTCTAATGGATTGCTTATTCCACCGCAGCTTGTTGATCTAAAACTTGATGTCCATTATATTCTATCGCTTTAATAATGTTCAAGGCTAAGGATAATTTATTCTCGCATTATCTTAGTCATAATATTTCTTATCGGGCTAGTTGAGCTCACCTTTTGCTTTCATGTGTTCTCTCGTGAAATGAGAACGATATAGTGGACTAGTAGGGGAATGGAGTGACTGGTCCAGATGATAAGCATTAGTAGTCCTCACTATTCTATGAAATAGTGTGATAATAAATGTATTGAGGACTTATTTTGAGTTTGAATATTGCCTAGAAGACAATATTTGTATTAAAACTCACAAATTTCATGTTGTATATTTAAGGTTGTATTTGTATTATGTACCATGTATTTGGCTACTCGTAATAGGTGATGTATACCTATTTTGGGGGCGCCACAATTGGTATCAAAGCTTAGGATATGATCCCCGGCCGAGATGTGAGACAAGAACTAGGAGGGAGAGAGACGGGAATTTCTTCGCTAGTATGACCTACCTAAGTTTATTTGGTATTTAATTGGTCTCACGTAGTATAGGGATAATATGTGATATGTTAATTAACCCTTGTTTTGTGGCAGTGTTTGAAAATGGCATCCGAAATGTTGAGATAAAGAATGAAGCACATGAGACCGCTGAGTCACCAATGATCAATACCTGTGATAATGTGCAACAGAAGACAATAATCCTCATGTAAATAACAACACCGATCAAATGATGAACGATGGGATGTTCAGAGGCTTTATGCAATTCATGCAACATCAAGCAAGAGAGACTCTGCTCAAAATATAGGTGGAAATAATGGCAACTCACTTTGGCTGGTCACCGCTAAGCAGCTTCAAGGAGCCGGGACCACCGGAGTTTTTGGGAAAGCCGTAACCACTTAAGGCAAGAGACGGATAAAGCAGATCACCAAGATATTTGATGTCTTGGAATGCTCAGAGGAGCAAAAGGTTCCATTCGCCACCTTTATGTTATGTGAAGAAGAAGAAGATCATTGGTGGGAATCAGAAACGCACTCCAAATTTCGACGACTCAAGATGTCTTGGGAGAAGTTTCAAGAATTGTTCAACGACAAGTACTTTCCCGAAAGTATTCATCACATGAAGGAGGTAGAATTCATCAAGTCGAGCAAAACAATATGACCGTGTCGCAAGACGAGGCTAAGTTTCATGAGTTATCCCGGTTTGCATCCCATTTGGTCGATAATGAGGAGAGAATGACGCTAATGTTTCGCGAGGTTTGAAACCCAAAATACGCCAATACCTCATTTCTCACAAACTTTGTTTATATTCAGATGTTGTGAATAGGGCTCGCTTATTGGAGCGCGATAATGAGTCAAGACAACCAAAAGGCAACGACCAACAACACGATAATAATCGTATTCTGTGTGGCAACCACCATCTAACAATGATAACCATCGGGGGAAATTATCATGCCAAGAATGGTAACCACTTTGGTGGTAATCATGGCCAAGATAATAGAAGTGAAAATTTCAAGAAGAGAAGGTTCAATAATGATGGAAAGACAAACAAAGACCAAAGACCCATTTCAAAGGAAGAAGAACGACCACCGGTCAGATGTTTCAAATGCGACAGAGGGACACATCCGTCCAAACCGTACGCAAAGAATCCAAAGCGTATGTTTCAATCATGGAAGAGAAGGTCACCTAGCTCGATTTTGTCGTGTAGTAGAAGTCAAGTCCACCGGGATAGTGATGCCAAAGGATGTCTCGCATAAGTCAAATTTAGTAGTTTAAGTGAGAGAGTTTATCGAGGAACCCGAACGGTTATCACATGGTAAGTTAATCATAAATTCTTGCTAAGTCTATACCTTATTAGATACGGTTCTACCCATTCTTTTATTTCTCTTTGTTGTGTTCAACGCTTAAATTTGACTCTTGAGAAATTAGACTTTGATTTATCCATTGAAACTTTGTTAGAGAAACCTTCATTACATCCAATCGCTTATAAATCTTGTTTGATTCAAATCGACACTTTCACATTACCTGTCGATCTTATCTCTTTGAAAATACTTGCCCTTGATGTGATTTTAGGAATCGATTGGTTAACTACATATCATGCTAAAATTGATTATTTTCGTAAGGTTGTTAGCTTTTATATTCCTAAACAACTTGTTATATGAATTCAAGCAACCAAACCACTAAAGTCAATCATTGTCATATCAAGCCATAAGTAAAGAGCCCCAAACCTTTCGTTGGTGACTTCCTGGTGTGGAATGCACCTAAGTCAGACTTTCCGTAGGGGATGCCGTGAATAACGGTGGCAAGTTGATAGTATCAATGTGACGTGTTATCCAAGTCTTGGATGAGGGTCACAGCTTTTGAATGATATTTCTATTGTTAATAAATTTTTCGACGTATTCTTCAAGACTTCTTAGCCTACCCCTAGAGCGTGAAATCGAATTTTGTATCGACCCCAAAGACAAAAACCCATTTCTAAAACCCTTAAATATTTCTTCAACTAAAACGAACGTAATATGCGCCAAAGACGTTGGCTCGAGCTATGAAGATTACGATAATACCATTCAATATCATCGTGGAAAGTTTAACGTGGTAGCCGACGCGTTGAGTAGAAGATCGTATTTCGTTTACGAATAAATATGAATATACGAACCTCACGTGAAGATAACGAATATATGATTAGAACCGACTTTAGTCGATAATGTTAAAGTCGCTAAAGCTACGTAATCAGAAATGATGAATATGAAGAAGAAGGTTCAAGAGGGCGTTATTTTAAAAGCAAGAGTTATCAAGAGAGGAAATCTCAACCCTCGATTTAATCGCCCATTTGAAATCCTCGATCGAGTAGGAACCGTGGCTTATAGACTCGCTTTTACCGCCAAGTATGTCGCGTGTTCATAACATTTTTAACGATCGATGTTACGTAAATATGTGGATGACCCAACCACATTATTAATTTAGAACCCGGACGAGATAGCGGATAATTTAACGTATGAAGAGATACATGTTAAAATCTTGAAATATATTTTACGCTCAAAGGTTATACCTCAAGAGTTAGAATCGACTAAGTGTCCTCATTTGTTCTAAGATACCTGTGTAACGCACGTAAATTTCGAGGGTAAATTTCATAAGGAGGGGAGATTGTAAAATCCCAAATTTTACTTAATAAAGATTTAATTTTCAAAAATATTTTTTTCAAAATTATGGTGTGGATTTGAGATAATGTTATAGTTGTGGGTAATATTTATAAATTTTGAAAAGTATGCAAGTTGTTGTATAATATTCGATGGGTTTGGGAATATTCTTTTGTTTGGGAATATCCAGACGACTGCAGACAATCATGGTGGACCCCACAACGGAATTATCATTTGGATCGAGAAAAATGACAAAAAATATTTTTATGAAAATAACGGAAGTTTTACCGTTAAAACCGTTGAACTACCAAGAGTAAAAGTACAAAGAATACGCTGTGGTTGCATAAGTAGCACACCAGTATTGATTATTGATGCTTACGTGAGAAGTCACCGCTTTTGTTCAATTATTGCTACAAAGAATTGCCGTGATAAGATCTCACATTATTTGATTCAATTATTGTCAATATTTTATATATTATTAAATCAATAATTGAGATGACGAAGTTATTAATATTATTATTTGCAATATTAACGATGTCTAAGTTCACAAGGAGAGGTTTGGTCACCTAATCACGCCGCCAATAGGAGAAATCCTTATCGAAAGCCCCTCTTTCCGGGAACTAATTCGGTCGATTAATATTGTGAATTATAATAATAATGATAAATGTTGTTAAAAATATTGAGGTGATTTTTATGAGGTATTTGTTGTATTTTTGGACCCCTTATTTATCCATTTTCAAAATAATCGGTAGAAATTTTTTCAATATTTTTTTGTGGGGCCCACAATGTGGGGTCCACGTGTGACTTTGGAAATCGATCATTGGGGGGGAGTCACGAAAGTATATATATATATATATATATTATATATATTTGTTTTATTTTTAAATATAAAACATAATATATAAAATGTAATACTTTTATAAGTTTTGTTTTATTTGATTATAAATGTAATATATTTATTTTATTACGATATAAAAATGCATAGTATATCTTTTATTATAAAATATAATTTTATTAGATTATAAATGTAATATATTATATTATAAATTATATAGTATATTTTGCATAGTATAGGTGATACATGTGATAGTTTGTATAGTAAAACATTTTTATATAAAATGTAATACTTTTATAAAGTTATTTATTTTATTAGATTTTAAATAATATATATATATATATATATATATATATATATATTTTATAAATTTTGTTTTATTATATAATTATAAATAGAATATATTATATTTTATTGCATAGTATCCTTTCCATTCTCATATAAATAGGATGCTTAGTTAGAATTGAAAATCACACCAGAAATTTAGATAATTCTATTTCTATAATCTTGAGCGTATTTCTTTAGAGTTTAAGAAAACTTCGAGCGTAGAAAATAGTGTAAGTTTTCTTCAAGTATATCCTCGCCTCTACCAAATTTGGAATACTTTTCTTTTTAAGGTAAGGGTATTATTCTTTCGTATTCATGAAGAGAGTTATTTTCTTTCAATACTGTAAGGGTTGTTATTCCATTCTTTATTATTATGTTGAATAACTCGCCTATGCTAAGTACCGCATACATGGTGAAATTCTTTGTTATTCCATTCTTTATTATTCGTTGGAATAACTCGTCTGCATGCGGCTATCTATCGCATGCCCGGTGAATTCTGTTGTTATTCCATTCTTTATTATTTTGTTGAATAACCCGTCTGCATGCGGATCTATCGCATGCCCGTGAATTTCGTTGTTATTCCATTCTTTATTATTTCGTTTGAACATCCTCGTCTGTGCGGATTACGCATGACCTCGGGTTCCATTTTTTTATTATTCTCATTGGAATATTTATTATTCTCTGGAATGCGGATTACGCATTACGAATTCGGTTCCATTCCATTTTATTACTCTGTTGGAATAACTCGCTCTATGTGGATTACCGCATGCATGGTGAATGATCCTTTGTATTCATTCCTTATTAACTTGTGGAAATGATCTGTTCACGGATTACCGCATGGCATGCAAAAATCCATTTTGCAGCTTCATATATTCTATTATACTCAGTTGGTTAAAGTTTTGGCTTCTATACTCCATGAAATTAGTAGAATATCCTCGGATATTTGCGCTTCATCCAAAGATCTTTTCATGGAAATATTCTTCGAGCATTCTTGAATTTTACTCCACAAAGCAAAGATCATGTCGATAATTGGACGTTATTGGTTCCTCGGATAAATTAATTTATAAATCTTTAAAATTTATTCTTGAACTTGTTTTATTGAATTGTCATCATCCTCATGCTTATATTATGTTGAAAGTCATCTGTATTCTGAAAGTATAGATGGACTTGGTATGATTATGACTGTGGATTATTCAGTATAATCATGACCGTAATGTTACAAATGATGGAAAAAGTCCTCATCGTCCGTAGAAAGCATTGATGGACAGTTTTTGGTATGATTATGGCTATGGATTCTCTTCGGCCAAGGGTGCAAAGATGAATTGTTTTATGGCATGATCAGACCGTTGATGAAAACACGATTATCTTTGGCCCGTAGTGCATGGATAATTCGTGGTCGTGATACTAAAGAATATCCTTGGCCTGTAGTGCAGGGATGATTTGATGATGTGGATTATTTATTAAGTCGAGTCTCAACGATAAAATTGATGAAAAATCTTTTAAATCATAGAAGATAGTAGATTTTATGCTCTACTGACTCTTCTAATGGATTGCTTATTCCGCCACAGCTTGTTGATCTAAAACTTGTTGTCCATTATATTCTATCGCTTAGACATTGTTGAAGGCTAAGGATAATTTATTCTCGCATTATCTTAGTCATAATATTTTTATCGGGCTAGTTGAGCTCACCCTTTTCTTTCATTGTTCTCTTCAGAAATGAGAATATAGCTAGGACTAGTCTGGGAATGGAGTGACTATCCAGATGATTGCATTAGTAGTCCTCACTATTCTATGAAATAGTGTGATAATAAATGTATTGAGGATTTATTTTGAGTTTGAATACCTGCCTAGAAGACAATATTTGTATTAAAACTCACAAATTTCATGTTGTATATTTAAAGTTGTATTTATATTCTATACCATGTATTTGGCGACTTAGAATAGGTGATGTATACCTATTTTGGGGACTACGATTCTTCCTCGCCTCTCCCGAGCCTATGAACTCCGAGATCTACTATCTTGCGAGACTCACGATTCCGCCTTGATAGTTCTCGAGCTTTCCTCGACTCTCCGATGATCACGATTTGCAGTGCGGTGCTCGATGATCGGATATGCCTATCTATTACATTATAAGATCAACCTAACAAGCTTGATCTTTCTATATTTATAGTCCTTGTACATCATTTCTTTTTAAGGACTTTACAGCTTTTCTTAATGCAAGCATACTTGCATATTCATTCATTTATATCATAATCAAATCATATATCAATAGGAATATCATTCACATGCTTATTCCTAACAATCTCCCCCTATTTGATTATGACAAAAACAATTAGTGCATATGCATGATATGAATGAATCTTATATACAGTGAGTAGCTGTATTTCTAAAATAGATAATCATGAATGTCATTGATAATAATATGAAATTACATAAACTATGACCCTTTACATCCTGGATCCAGAACATGCCTAACTAGATAGAGATGTACCTTTTTGGCTCTATGTGTGTCTTCCAAGATGTCTGTTGATCAGCTATTTATCTTTTTGATCTTTTTGCTCCTACTCCCCCTGAGACGGTGACTCCATTTCCTTTCTCTGCTCCTCCTTATATTCATGCTCTTCTTCTTTTTCTGGCCCCCCCTCAAACTTTGCATTCATGGGATCATCATCCTTTGACTCCCCCTCAGATGATGATTCTGCTACTGCTGCTACTATCTTCTTCTTTGTCTTCCTCTTGGCTTTCTTATTTTTGCTTTTTATGATCTCCTTTCTCTTCCTTGAATTCCTTTTTCTATGCCACTTTTTCTCCCCCTTTTTGTCATTACTCACTTGTGAGAGTTACTCCATTTTGGACATAAGTTGCTCCATCAAGTAAGATGAGTTACTAACCTCCATCTTAAGTTCTTGTTGGCTCAGCTCAAGCTGTAGGAAAAGAGACTGATTCAGATTGTCAATCTTGTGTGAGAGAGAGAATTTGCTCTTCATTAGCCTTTTGTGCTCGTAGAGCTTCTGCCTTATGATCATTCACAGCCTTCAGATATATTTGATCTCTCTCTTTGAATTTGAGAGATATATCAGAGATAGTCGCTTGAAGTCTATCTTAAACTGCATTGCCTCCTGCTTTGGTCAACATCTTGGTCTCTTCAGTGATGATTAATATCGTCTCAGCCAATTCATCAAAATTCTTTACTAACTCCTGCTCCATAGGAGTTTGGTCATGTGGTTGGGCAGGCTTTTGTTGAATACCAAACTGGACTCCATGATTCTTAGACAGATTCTCAAAAGCAGTAAAAATCTGATAAATCTTTGAGTGCCAATTTCTTTGGGAGGATGAAGGAATATAAGACAATTTTGCTTGAGTAGAGGGAAACTTCTCATACTGAACTTGATCATCTTGAGTGGTAGAGTGAAGAGACTGTACGATCATGTACTTGGGCAGTACCCTTCTTCCATCTGAACCCATTATACTATTATAGGGAATGTAGTGGTTTCTAGCATGTCGGTAGATTTTGTAGTGAGACTGTTCTTTGATCATTTTGGTTGCAAACTTCTTTACTCCTTGGAAGTTTTGTGATACCAGCTCCAGGTTAGGAAATTGTGAGTAACACCAGCTGAAGTAACTCCCATCCTTTTCTGCTGATTCCTCTGATTCCTGGTTTGTAGAACTAGAGTCTTTTTCCATCTCTTCACCTTCTGAGCTCGAATTATGATAGCTTCTTTTATCTGATTCATTAGTGAATCCTTTATGCTAATTTTCATTACTAGTACTTTCTTCAGCATCTCCTCCCTTAGATTCAGACTTTTCATCGCTCAATTTAATGATTGTAGTAGAGGGTTCTCCTGTCTTCTTTAGAACAGATCTGGCTAGCAGTCTGTTGCTCTTTCTTCTCCTTAGAGGTTCAGCTACAGGAGAGTCAGACTTTTCTTCTTCTTCAGAGTCTTAAGCCTCTGAGTCATCAGACAAGTTTCCTTGATGTTCAGCATTAGTAGGGGCAGTTTCTTCTTCTTTGGACTCAACATCTTTTGAGCCATCATGTGAACTTGTTGGAGAATTTTCAGTAAGAAATGCAATTATTTCAACTTCCAACCTTTCTTCATCAGTAGAGTGGCAACTCTGAGTATTAGCCACAAGCCTTTCACATTCTTCTTTATCATCAGATTTGGCTATTTCTTTCATAGACTCAACTTCTTCTTCATTGCTGGTGTGACACCCCCAAATCCAGGTACTCCATTCCCACAGAATTTGGTGTTCACTATCCAAAACCATTACATCTAACTACCCATCATAAAGGATAAAGACATAATTTAAATAACTTAAACAATAGTCTTTCCCATTAAAGGGTTACATCATCTCATTACAATACCAGGTAATCTAACCTTAAATGTATTACATCAGTTTGCAGAATACATCATATATTAAAACAAGTCTTTAACATAATTCATTAAAATAAAAATTCTCATAAGTCTTCAGCACTTGGACATATTTATTAGACATGTTAACATCCACTTACAAAATATCCACTTAGAAAATAACACCCAATTCTAAATAAACTTGTAAATTTTAGAACAAGTCTTATCTTACCACACATATTTCAGAACCACAAGTGTACATTTTACAACACTTATTCATTGCTCACTAAGTTCCTTAAATCATACATTTCATTTTCACAACTTACTAACTTTGCATTTTAGAATTACTAACCACATGATACGCTTATGTTTTAACCTTGTTATTACACATTTGACACATTAACATAATCATTAAGCCATGTTATAACGAATGACCAAAGTCTGCAGAAATAGCAGACTTTACTGTCTGTGATTGGGTATTGGCGGCGGTAGCGCCGATTTTACAGATAATAAGCGTGTCTGCCAAGAAGATATTAAAGATACCACACAAGCAAATAGCAATACCCGCTTAAGATACTAACGCACACATGGCATCATCGGTGTGTTCGACAATAATACCAAGACGACGCATCGATTTCAGCTTTTGCAAAAACTCAAATCGAGACTCGCTTCTAGGCCAAAAATCCCCAATTCCACCGAAATTCACCAAACCCAACATCTAAAACTTTGTAACAACATATTTAAGCATGTTGTACACCATTCTATATACAAAACATTACATATACATCATTTTGAGGAATCAAAACCATAGTTTTCCAAATTTCTTCATTTTTACACTTTTAACGAATTTGATCACCACGAATTCGTTTCTCAATCAATTGACACGATTCCAACTATGCCGCTTTCGTTTCTTAACATACTAACATATTCTAACATCAAATAATAGATTATAACAAGTATTGATCATGAAATTTCGTACTTAAACAAGCCATATTATAGGAACGTATCACTATTATATATTTTTCTCCATACAAACCCAAATTTCATGTATTTAACAAAATAGCATCAACATATATGATGATTAACAGATTTTGCAAAACTATATGAACATATATATATATATATATATATATAGCATAATTCACGTGATTTCCAATCACATAGAATATATACATATACCTAAATTAAAAGTTGAAATAGGGATAATTTATACCTTGATTAACAAAACAATTAGCAAACCCTTCTCTTCCACTTGATAATCATAGAAAATTCTCTCAAGCTCTCACTCTCAATCTCTTCTATGTTTCTCCTATCTATATTTCTATGTTATCAAGCTTTAGGGAAAAATAAGACGCGTAATATAACTGGCCTCCCACTAACCCACACACACTTAAGTTATAAAAATAAAAAGTTTGCATCAGTTGAATAAGCCAAAGGCCACAAGGCCTTGTTTGGCTAAACACATAATTCCCATACTAATTTATTTTTATATTATTATATTATATAGTTTCATGTCACACCATTAATTTAGTTAATTAAATAACTTTAGTATTATCTAATTTAAATAACTTATAATAATAATAAAATTCTTATTATCATTATACCTTATAATTAATAAATAATTATATATCTAATTTAATTAATAAATTAGACACATCATTTTATTTAATTTATTTATTTCCTTTAAATTAAACAATTCATTTAATTTAATTATTTTTCTTAACTATCAAGCAATTGATTTAATTTAATTATTTCCTTAAATTAAATCCTTCAAATAAAATTATCATTACTCAATTTAATTAATCAATTTAGTTACTAAATTAATTCACCATAATTCATCAATTATTTATTTTCCTCAATCAATAAATTACTTAAAATATTTATTTAATTCAATAAATATTTAAATTAAATTACAAATTTCTCGATCGTTACAGCTGGACTTGCTCTTTGAGAGTTCAATCTTGAAGCTCTGAGTTCCCTTCTCATTTTCAGACTCTACATCTTCTCTTTCTTCTTGAGTAGATAGGTTTCCTTGAGGAATTGGAACCGACTTTTCCATCACCTTTATTTTCTTCTTTGGTGTCCCTTGGAGTAATCTGTTACTCCTTCTTCTCTTTGGGGTTTCTGCAGTTGAAACTTTTTCTTCTCCTATTTCATGCCTCTTCTTGTTAGTGGAGAGACGAATTGATGGTGTCTTTGTATTCTTCCCATTCTTAGACTTCTTCTTTGCTGGTATGGCTGCTACCGATACAGAGTCATCAGATTGAGAGCTTTTCACCTCATGTGCCTTCCTCTTCTTGACAGAGACCTTGCTGCTGCTTCTAGTTGTTATTAGCCTCTTGTTTTCCTTTAGATTTTTCTTCCAATTTTTGAACAACTGTGGGGACATTACTTTATGAACATTAAGAATTTCACCCTCATCATCTTTAATTTTATTCTTCAACTTTTTCTTCAAGATGATACTAAAAAACCTTCCATGGAAAACCTTTGTGAGGGGTTTTTCAGTTAACCTTTTCTTTTCTTCCTTATCCAGCCATTTGGACATTTGATCAAGCAGGATAGCTCCAAAGTTGATGTGTTCCTTCAGGACTATAGCAGACATGATCTTTAGCTGTTGGTCAATCACAATATCATGTGCAGTGCCTATGCATAGGATACATTTACCCACTATTTTAGCAAGGAACTCGAATTCTTCAGGAAACTCCTTTTTCTTCATGTCCTTCAGACTGGGGTTTCTTTTGTACTGCATAATCTTCTTAGCTTTTTCATTGTCGATCTCATCCAGGCTTTTCAGATCTCGGTCAGGAAGGCCTAAGCATTGATTAATGTAAGAAGAATTTAGCTTCAGAATCTGACCCTTAACCTTGGTGGAGAGGATTCCAGAATTTATGGTTCCATTTGAGTGAAACTCTTTTACCAGGTCACCATATATTCGTGTGTTTGCCTCAAGACATTCAGAGAATTCGTCCTTCTTTACGAGTTCAAGAACATCTCTGAACTTCTTCTCAGATTTCTCAAAAGTCTTTGTTCCGAGCTGAATGCCAGTGATATTTCACCAATCTGCCATTTGAAGAGTTCAAAGTATGTGGGTATTTTAATTTTAGGTGTCTAATGAAAGATAGCTGAATACACTTAGGGCGAAGCTTGAGGTTTGATATATTTAGGCTTTGAAGAGATTTTTAGGGTTTAAAAAAAAGGAGGGAGAGAGAGGTTTGATAGTTTTTTATAACTTGTTCAGAGATTTTGGCTGTATAGAGGTGGCTAGGTTTCGCCTTAGGTATAGATTTGACAGGTTTACAGATTTTGAAAAGCCCGCTAAGATGAAACTACCAATTATTTGAATTTCCCTCTTGTATCTGTTCCTTCCACATTTTTTAATGGGATAGTTGTAAGTCGCTGATAAGTCATTATCTATAAGTCCTCCATCGTGTTCGTTCTTCAGATTTGACTTTTCTTCTGTTGACTATTTCAGTACGTAGAGTAGCTTTTTGAGGTAGCTATGGACTCTACAATTTTCTTTGTTGACTCAACGATTGTCTTCTGAGAGATGCTTCAGTGGATGTTTTGACACTAATCCTTATCTTGTAGTTACATGGCATAACCACTGATGATCCTCATGATAGTTTGGGCACTAAACTTTTGAGGTGAGTCTGCAGGATATCTTTCCAAATCGTTTTTGACCTTATCTCCATGTTATCTGAATAGTTGAGCATGTGCCATTTTCTGCTGAGTTCCTCATGAGCTAGAGTATTCTTTGGGAGGCCTGCGATCGTCGAGCCTATTCTACGATCTTTGAGGTTGCACTATGATCGCCGAGTTCACTTCAGAATTTACTCTACGATCATTGTCTGTCCTGTTCCTTGAGATAAACTAGGCTAAACATTCCTTCTAGTTCGAGGTAGCTTAGGAAGGGCCAACCTCTTAGAGTGAACTAAGGGTCAGGTTTGTGCATGAGGCGCTTTTCAGATGAAAAATTTAAGAAGTGATTAGTACTTATATCTCATTCACCTTTTTTACTGGGAAGTTCATCTACCAACTTCAGACATTTGCATTGGATGTAATCTTGGTGTCCTCATATTTTTACACTATGATCATATATTTGATTGTAGGCATTTCACGATTTTGAGTTGGGTGGTTAAAAAGGTTATCAGCAGTACGTTTTGAGACATTCCTACTGACTATGAATCTTCATTTGGTTCATCAGTCACAAAGTTTTGGGACTTTGTAATTAGTACATTGCTTCATAGTGTATTTCAGATACTTTCAGTGCTGCTTTTCCTTGACAGATCACTGCTCCCCCATAGTTGATACTATCTTCTTAGAGAGGTGTGAGATCTTCTTCTTCATATGCATCACAGGACAACCTTGCATATCTCCTTCTGACTGAAGTCATCTCAATCATTTAAACCTCCTTGGATCATAGAATTAGATATCTTTAGGACTGATCCCTCTACAGAACTACGAACGTAGTCTTAATTTTTAGTTTATACTTGTGGAGTTCTGCTTTTATAATGAGTTTCTTGAGTGTTCTTCTCAAATGATATGCTTTGGATGATTGAGCATATAAGACCCTTCTTATCTTAGGGTGAATGGTCTACTTCCATATATAGATTAGCAACCATGTGAGCTTCATTCATGTTAACTCAGCAAGTCTTCAAGGAAAGGCTTTGACAGATAAAGATTTAGTCAGAATTTCTCATGAAATGTCTAAAGCCTTCTGTTGGTTGAATCTTTTTAACTGAAGTCTTCTGTTTCAGCATTCCTTATTGTGGTCAGATAGACCAAGCACCTGCAGGTTAGATAAATTTCTATTTTTGTTACCCATGGTTAAATGGGTTTTGCAAGGTCAGTTTTCAAAATCCCCATTCCTCATATATTTGAATTTTTATCATATTGATCACCAACAATCATATTCATGCATGTATCCAATTTAGATATGACATTTTAGGATGCATGATGATGAGTATGTATAAGATTAACCAATTTTACAAAGCATTCTTTTTCTTTGATGGTTTGATCATTTGCTTAGTTATGTCCACAGAGTTTAAATGTTCACAGAGTGAGAATCAACTCTATTACTTATTTGTATCTGTTTAATTCATGGAGGTGATCAGTTTCTATGAATCTTAAAGATATTCTTGTAGAACTGATCATACTCTATGTGTTATCAAAAACTTAGAACGTAGTTATGTACATACATACTAGCCCATCAGCAAAGATTACTTCACTTAAGATTAGTTAAATCTTGATATGCCTATGACCTATTTCAGACTTCTTTCAAGATGTTATCTTCAATCCTAAAACCTGGATGGAGAGAAATTTTGTTAGCATTTGAGTATCCAACTTCAATGTACTTTCTCTCTTCCCCTTTTTAGGTAGAGTATGGTCTCTTGATAGAATATTGTAATCGTGCATAGGGTGGTGCAACATGATGTACACATTTACTGATGAGGAACCGTACCTTTGTATTATCAACTTCTTTACAATCATTTATCTTGATATACTGAGGTTAGGCATTGATGTGCATACTTTTTCCTTCACTTCTGACAGCTTGTTGCTCCAGTTGTCCTTTGAACAATCAGTCATAGTCTTGAAGATGTAGGCTAAGAGAATTTTGACATCTTTAGTTCTTTGATAACCTTGAGTCCTTAAGGTTCACATCCAGCTGTTGGTTGGCCAAATAGAGATTTGAGATATTCTTCTTTCTTTTCTGAATGAGTACTTCTTAGCACATGTGGCCTTTTCTTCTTTCAGTCTGGTGGATGCTTAACTCTTTGCTGTTGATGTCTCTTGAGCTCTCATATCTGCTCTTCAGACTACAAGATTGACTATAGGCAAGAGTTGGTCTTGTTATGGAACTTAAGAATATAGATCAATCTGAGCAGTTTCAGGTGTATATACACATTTACCTATACACAATATTTCCAACTTGTGAGCTCATCTGCATTTACAAGTGACTTACTACTAAACTAAGTTTATAACAATGTTTGTGCCTAAGATCAGACTCAAAGCGATTATCTTATGAATATAACATGGGAATTTGATCTGATACCAATTGTTAGTTCCCAATAAGCACACAATAGATCTAGAAGGGGGGTTGAATAGATCCTTTTTGATTTCAAATACTTTTCTTCTTTATTTTGTATTGCAAATGAATTAGCACATAACAAACATAAGAATCTTTTCAAGCACAGTGGAATAAGTAAAAGATCCCCTATATTGATATATTCATAATCATTCATACATTGTTCTTAGAGTTAGTTAAGTGGTAAGCAGTTAATACATACATTGTAGTTATAGCAGTTAAGTACATAATGTAAATGACACAAGGGATTTTAAGTGGTTCAGAGACTCAAACTCCTAATCCACTCTTTTACTTTAACTCGCAGGATTTCCACTAAGAAAGAGCAGCACCGTGAATCACTAAGAGTCCTTCAAGGCCAGCAGCCTTGGAACTTCAGTTCACTAAGAACTCTTCAAGCTTAGCAGGCTTGGAACTCCTCTAGTTCCCTAGGAACTCTTCAAGCCCAGCAGACTTGGAACTTCATTGAGTCCCTCTGGACAAGGACCCCTCAAGCCCTGGATACTTGTTATTGTCGATGCTATTGTTGTTGGTGCTGAGCTGCTAAGATGTCTTTAAGCTTGATCATCTTTTATACTTAGCATCTTGGCGTGGTCCTCTTTGCATTCTACTTCGAGTCTGGACCACATCTTCTCTGGTGCAGCTGATCTTAATTCTGTTATGCTCATCTTCATCTGATGTTAGCTATGCACCATCACCATTTGGGTTTGCTAAGTGTTTAAGCTTTTGGTAGACTTCGTCTGGCACTTAGCAATCCCTGAACCCTCTTGAAAGATTTGCAGACATGGTTCTGCATCTATTCTGGTTCAGCTTTTGGTTCTTGGTGATTTTTAGAGTGGCTCTCTGGATTTTTTTTGTGCTCTACCACTTTTTTGAATGCTATCTTCTTGGCCTTCTCGGGTCTTAGCTTAGCTGCCATCTTTAGTGGCATTCTCATCTTTGTTGAGTGAAGCTTTAGTCTGTTCAAGTATTTCTTTCAAGCTACTTCACTTCCACCTTGTAGTCTCACTGTCATTGAGACTAGTTCTATTTAGGTCATGTGGAACTCGTAGAGTCAACACTATAGCATTCCAACAACTCCACGATCCTTCAACTCAACAACTCTTGATCTTTAAAGCTCTGGCTAATATATACTCCTTCCCAATATTCCCGTTGGACCTGATCGTAGTGTCTTGTTGAATGTTGCTCATTGACTGGTTGAGACAACACTACGATCCTGAAGAGTGTTCATTGAATCTTCAATGTAGAACACTTCTTTCTCCATTTATGCAGTGCTTCAACACTTCTGTTTGCCTTTGACTGATCTCAGGAACTGATAGCTTGACTCTTTGTTCTGGTCTCTTCTGAACAACAAGACACCTCAGATTTGTGGCATGCCCAGCTCGTTTTCTCCTCGCGCGGGCACGCGCTCCCCAGGCTGTTATGCCACGCGGCCGCGCGACTTGCACTCTGCAGGCTCTAGCTCTGGATTTGTTTCTGTTCTGCTGCTGCTGCTATTTGTTCTTTCATTACTTGATCTCCTTGCTCCATTTCACCTCCATGCTATGCACATCCTCGCTTGTGCCTCACCTTCACACATCCATTAGCTTCGGGCCTCTATTACCACCAAAATTAAGCCAATTCCTGCACTTATTCACTAAAAGGAGTTTTAAGTAAATGCAATGCGAAATAACGTGAAATGCAACTAAAACACAATAAAATGTATTTGAGCTGGGCACAATTCACATGAATTGGTATGCAATAAGTAGGTAAAAATACCACTTATCAGAAGGCGATCCCTATATGCACCTAAAAGTGTACATTGGCGAACTGGGATCTTATGCTGAAGATGAAAGCCTCATAATGCAGCTTTTGCAAAAGAGTCTCACTGGAGAGGCTAAAGCCTGATATGCCCGACTTGACAATGCCAAAATCCATAATTGGGAAGAATTGGCCCACACCTTTCTAAATCAGTACAGTTTTCAGTCACAAATGGCACCTGATCGATACCAAGTGACTAAAGTCAAAAACCAAAGTACTGAATCTTTTCGAGAATATGCCCAAAGGTGGAGACATCTAGCAGCGCAAGTCATTCCATCAATGACAGAAGCTGAGATGGTAATGACATTTATTGATATCCAAGAGGCTCCGTACTACGAGAGGATCCTAGCAGGCATAGGAAAGCCGTTCTCAGAAATGATCAAACACGGCGAAATGGCAGAGATGGGCCTGAAGGCAGGCAAGATTAAAGACTTCACTGCCTTCGAAAGAGCTAATATGTTTAAACCCTTGTGAAAGTTATTATTCATGTTAAACTTAGTTTTGATCTTGAATATTGTGATAGAGTCGATGCTAATTGATTCGGCTAGACTATATGCATGATTATAAAAGCTGTCCAAACCAATTGATTGGTGCGGAAATCTTGGAAACTGAGTTGGACAACCCTTTTGGTAAGGGGAGTGTATGTCATTGGAAACCCCAACACATGAATAAATATTATTTTGGTGTTATGCATAACGTAAAGTATTGTAGACTGATCATCTATAGTACTTGATATTTTTGGGCTATCAGTTTAATATTGGTAACCCTAGTGGAAGTTCAATAGTCCTTAGTGACTGCTTAGTATAAATTGTTTATTCAGTTGGATACCTTGATAGTCTTTGAATTTATATATATATGTGTCTATTTATATTGAATTATCGTTCCTATTCAAATAATTGTTGATATTTCTTATCCATGATGTTATTTTGATACTTTGAACTATCCTAGAAATGACACTTCGATATTTCAAACCTTTTGATATTATATCCTACACCCTTGTTGTATATTACTTGCTGGGTAATTTGTGCTCATCCTTGCTTATTTAAAACGTTTCAGTTAAGGAGGAACAAGGTGGTGTCTCTGGAACAGACAAAGGCAAGGGCAAGGCTACCAACTAGCTTGTCCCTTTTATGTTTAAAATCTATTAGGATGTATTAAGACTATTTCAGACTATGCTTAAGCTTATGTAAGATTTTGTAATAAGTCTTTATTCAATATTATTATGTAATCTATTAAGCACTGTAGGTTGCAAAACTTGGGGAAATATTTATAATAAATATTTGTATATTATTCTAAAGTAGATTTTTTATTGTGTATGCGTTATTTTAGTTATTATGGTTTTACCATGAGAACGTGATGAACCGAATTTGAGTGACCAAGTGGAGGTCCGAATTTGGGGGCGTCACAAGTCTCACCCTGGGCTACTCTACGCCTCAACCCGGTAAGGGTCATGAACTGTCGGCTCATATCCCCGATAGCCATCTAAGCGTAAGGCATGTCCAGTGTCAAAGACGTCAACCTCTCATACTCCTCTAAGGTGGGAGTCAACTCCTGGGTCTCAAAACGGAACACCTGCCTATCTGGTACCCAGTGCTATAGCGTGCTCTCTACAAAACCCATAGAAACCTAGAACATCAGGAGGGTCATGGAGTGCTGCAATAGCTGATCTAGAGTCACCCAATCTGAAGGTGACAAACTATCATACCATGATCTCAAGCATGAGGCTACCAATATTGGTGGGGTGTGATCAATGCGGCTAACTGTCGAAGAAGACATTTGTGTGGGCCGTATCATAAGACCATCCAGGGGTCAATGCTGAATATCTCTAGACATACATATGCATAACATAATACATGCATGATGAACAATAGATGGCAGTCTGATGTAGGGAATGGAAAATAGTATACATACATTCCTAAGTACATCATCATCTAATACGTCATCTCTGTGTACAGCTAAAAATATAGGGAAATGGGGTACAACCGCCCAATGAGTAACAGAAGCCTATCAAAAGATATAACAAGAATGGGGCACAACCACCCAGTATCTAACAGAGGCCAATCAAAAGATATAGTGAGAAATACATCAGAAGAAGTTAATGGTGTTGATGTCTATATCATCCATCTTGTCCATCTGATGTAACTCCTACTAAGTCACTGGATCTCTGCCAAGAGGGATGTCAGGCCTATACAATGGAGGATCTGCGCTAACAAAGCCATATGGGTCACTTGAAGGGCCAGCCCTAGAGCTGTAAGGATCAAAAGTATCTACCTCTGAAGGATCTCTGTCCAAATGCCGGATGATAAAATATGCCCGGTCCAACTATCGTGTCAAGTTGTCAATCTGCGTCAAATGAGTAGGCTCTCAGATGCAGGCCATCCAATCCATCATCAACACGGATCCAGGAACCATATCGCCCATGAACTGAGTGGCGCGGGTTTGAGCTCCTATGGTATGAGGGGAGCACCAGCGGTAGAATACCTCCTGAGTGAACGGACCCTCTAACAACGTAAAGCCGTCAACTCCCATCAACGGGATATCACTGATAGGCGACTGCGACACTGGCCAATAACGCCTAGTAGGAGGACAGATCGGTACATGAATCTCTCCTGTGGTGCTCCTAATAGCACACTCTCCCAAATAGAGCTCCCATCCTCCATCTGTGAAAAGAGGAATTCGACGGGTGGATATCATATGCTTGACACTAGTCGAGAACCCATCCTGAAAGCCAACTGCCAAATGCTCCTAGAATAGGGAATCCAAGTGATGATATCAGTTGTCAATAGCTCCAACTTTAAGCGGCAATGGGTGAAACACTCAGCTACAGGAACCTCCGCCAACGTGGAGTGATGTCATCGTCGTCCCCGTGGATAGGTATCTAGACCAAGTTGGTTATAAAATACTCATTTTCAAAATACGCAAGTGGTTATAAAATACTCATTTCTGTTGGGGAATATTCGTTTGGTAGTGGAATATTCTTGTTGTCGGGGAATATTCGTACGATGTCGCAGCCATTTGTGGGCCCCATAATAGAATAACTGTTGGATGAAGAAAACAACAAGTTTGAGTTTTATAAATAATAACAGTAAATGTTACCAATTAACAATCGTTGGATTACTCGGTGGTTAAAATACGAAGAATCTGGCGTGGTTCGCATACAATAGCATTATATATTGCATGTAAAGATTTTTGAATTATTGATTCTTATGAATGAAGGCACTACTCAATAATTGTTACAGTATTTACTATTCAATATTTTATTTTATTGATTCAATAATTGCTGCGTTGATATTTTATATTATTGTTGTTTCAATAATTGTCATTGCATGGTATTTCCCATTATCAGATCAATAATTCATATTATTTGAATAATATTATTAGACAACATTATTGGCAATGTCTAGAAAGTTCTATCAAGGAGAGGTTTGGTAACCTAATTGCGCGCTACTAAGGAGAAATCCTTATCGAAAAGCCCCTTCTTTCCTGGGAACTGCCTGGTTGTCATTATTGTGATTCTGTAATATTATTTGTAAATAATTAATTATTGATTTATATGATAAGGAAATATATATTTTTATGTGGTTATAAATGAAGGAATTAATGCTGAGGTGTTTTTTTCAATATTTTGTCGGAAGGGAGGCATAAAAAATCAAAGCAGTGTTCTTGAGATATATTGCGTGAGTTATAATTTTTAATCCGACCGTTGGATCGTTGTTATTTTTGGATATGTTATACATATATAAGTTGAGTATATGTCCACAAATTTTGAACTGTTTAAAATTAATGTATGATTTGTTATGAATTTTAAGAGGTGACTGATTCAAAAATTGTTAAAGTTTCTAAATTTATAAATGATTTTGGTGGAAATTTCTAGAAGGTGGGACCCACTTGTCCTTTTGTCTTTTGAATTTGCAGGATTTCAAAGATTGATTTCAAGTATGGCGTGCTCAAAAAATTGTAATAGAAAATTAATATTTTATTAATTTAGTCTCCTTTGGCGTTCTAGCATTTTCCTATAAATAGGTGCTTAAGTTAGAATTGAAAATCACAAACGTAAGTTTTCTCTCTATATATTATCGAACATATTTTTGTGAGTATTTAGATACTTTGAGAATTTCTACAGTGCAAGTTTCCTTCGACTTTACATCCGATATTCCAGTTAGAAATACTGCTTTTTTGAGGTAAGGGATTATAAAGGTTATTATGTTTTTCAGTTTCGTAATTTTTCCGACCTTCAAAAATTTTGGAAAAATTTGAAATGATAATCTGAAGAGTTTTCTAGATTGTGTCCAAAAATGGCGATTTTTGGATGTATAGATTAGGAGTTATGAAGTTTATGGAAAAAGACTATTTTAAAAGTAAACTCTTATAACTCCTTGTGGTTAACTCCAAAATTGGTGAAATTTTTATCGAAGTACATGTATATAATGTATATACTCTGTAAATTTTGAATTTTTGGACAAACGTCATGATTTATGATAAATGTCTAAATATTTGGCGCTTTTGGCCATATGAAAAATAGTAAATGAATTTTAAAAATTCGAGAGAAAATATATGTTCAATATGGGACTATATTCTCGCTAAATCCCGAGAAAAAGAAAATTTGTTTTGTCTTGATTTGGTATTTTTCATGAAAATGGACTAGTTATGAGTAAATGAATTAAATATATTATGTGAAGTAAGAAAATTGGAAAATAGGATTTTATAGCTTGAGAATCCTATATAAGGTATATGCAGATTTTTGATGAGGGTTTTGGTTATTGGTGATGAAATCTTATGAGTTTGGCATTTTAGGATGATTAAATGCATTAATTAGTAAAGTGTAAACAATTAAAATAAATTATTTATAAGTTTAAGAAATGATTAAAATATTATTGTAATATTAATAATATTATATTATGAGATTATTAAGTGATTGATAACATTTGGATTAAGGTGTTTTTAACACATTGATTAATGATTAATAATATTAGTAAATGACTTTAATGTTATTATATAATGAATAATATTAAATAGAGTTTAAAACAGAATAATAAATTGTTAATATTAAATGGAGTTTAATAATATTAGTAAATGAATTTAATATTATCATATAATGAATAATATTAAATGGATGTTATAATATAATGATTAATGTTATTATCTTCGTTAAATATTTGTTGAAATATTATTCAAATCATTTTGATATAATATTATTCTTGAATTTTACTCCACAATTGGTGATCATGTTGATAATTTGGACATTATTGAATTTTGGATAAATTATATTGTTAAAGTCTTTAATATTTATCCTTTATCTCATTTGATTGATTCTTTATATCATTGTCATCATTCTCATGCTTATATTGTGTTGAAAGTCATCTATGGCCAATAGTGCATAGATGGACTTGGTATGATTATGACTGTGGATTATTCTAAGATAATCATGACCGTAATGTTACAAATGATGTGGTAAAAGTCATCTTTTGGCCCGTAGTGCATAGATGGACTTGGTATGATTATGACTGAGGATTATTGAAGATAATCATGATCGTAATTGAAAACACGAATATCCTTGGCCCGTAGTGCATGGATAATTTGTGGTCGTGATACTATTAAGCCGAGTCTCAGCATTATTGGTTTTACAGTTGTATATCTTTGGCCTGTAGTGCAAAGATGGACTGTTGTATATTGGTTTTTCAGTTGTATATCTTTGACATGTAGTGCAAAGTTGGACTGTTGATTTACTTGATTATAAATATGAATTGTGATTTAATTATAATCTGTGGTGGTTCAGGTGAAGACAAGTGATGAGAGTTCTCTGTCTTGAGTATAGCAAAGAACTATTGATGAGTATTACAGGAATGAAGTATTAACGATGGACTTTTAATCTAGAAGAGATAGTAGACATTATGTTCTACTTGACTCTTCTAATGGATTGCTTATTCCGTTGCAGTTGTTGATCTAAAACTTGTTGTTTATTATATTCTATCAGTTGTTATACTGTTGAAGACTAACGATAATTTGTTCTGCATTATCTTAGTCATAATATTTTTTACTGGGCTAGTTGAGCTCACCCTTTTACTTCACCACCCCTTTCGTGTAATAAAAGGGTATTGGGACTAGCAGAGAGAATATGGGTATAAAGTGGTGATACGAATTAGTCACAAGCCTAATCAAATTATGAAATGGTGTGGCATAATAATCGTACTGAGAATTTAAAATGTGTGTGACATATTTTATACATCATTTGATATTTAATTTTGGTGAACAACAATAGGGTGAGGTAAATCAGAATTTAGAAGCGTCAAAGGTGCACTCCATTAGAATGAGGAGAACAGATATCTTCTCGTGTCCCTTCGGGGACTTAATATATTTGCTGCTGTACTTTATATGGCATTATAATAATTTAAATATGAATATTGTCGTATTATATACGTAACAATATTTGTATTGAAACTCACAGTATATATGAGAATTTTTGAGTTTGAATAATGTCTAGAAGACAATATTTGTATTAAAACTCACAGCTCATGTTGTATATTTAAGTTTGTATTTGAATTTTTTACCATGTATCTGGCGACCCAAGATGGGTGGCGTATACCTATTTTGGGGGCGTCACACATGCATTACTTTAACATATGTCTACAGTAGAGTTAAAATTGCATGTCTACCCAATGCCTAGGCTCATGGAAATTTTTTGCCAGAGTCTCCTTTGTAAAAATGACTATCCAAATGCACGTAGGCATGACTAGGTGGCCATTCAGTAGCAAACCAACTCACAGTCATAAACATCCTATATGAATAAAAATATCAAAGTCATAATCCGTAAGGATAGCCTAATTACCAGGATTACTTTGCTTTACAACCTTTGTTCATTTGTCTTCCAATAGGATAAGAAATAGCAAAAAAAAAAGGTGCCAATTTGACTGTTTTAAAAGTCAAATTTTTTTACATAAATATGTTCAGCATGATTAAATACTAACATTTATTATGTTGAATATTTTTTTATTAAGTCATATGAGCATGCATATTCACTACTATGTGTTTAGAAACATTTCATGTGATAATTCATTTTCTAACGGATAAAAACTGGAAAAGAGGATATGCATACGTTTCCAAGATAGTGTAGAACACTTGTACAATGACGGATTTTGTAGAAAGCAGCCCAAACTCAGTAAATCTGAAGAAGAACTCTTAGATTCTCTGTGTGGCGTGACTTGAAAATGACTTGTGAAAGGAAAGTGGCCAACAAATACACCTATGGATAACCACAGGTGTACCTGTGAGTGTCCTAGGTGGGTCCTACCCCTCTGGCTCAGCCCAATTTGAGTTACAAAGGAGGTCGCACAAGTTAAAAAGTTAAATTAGGAAAAAAGACGCTACGCGATTGAGCGGAAAAGCCTGAAAATCTTGATTTTCAAATACCAAACTACGGGTCTACATATTACTCATTGGTATTCGCCTAGACACATGATTCACAACATCAATGATCACAGCTGTTGCAAACTACACTCAGTAATACCTCACAAGGGTCCGATGCCGTAAGTTCGGGGTCGTAACTCCAAAAACCTATCCCCAGCAGGGATTTTATACAACTTCAATCATTGGCACGTAAATCCAGTGAAGCATCGGAGGATGTTTGATGATTTCATTTGTTGAAGGACATTTCAATGAAGGTCAAATAACCTTGACATTATTCAGTTGTTAGCACGTAAATCCAGTGAAGCATCGGAGGAAGTCCGATGATCTCAACCGTTGAATCACATTTCAACAAAGGTCAGGCAACCTTGACTTTATTCCAGCCATTAGCAAGTAAAACCAATGAAGCATCGGAGGTGGTCCAATGATGTTCAACCGTTGAAGCACATTTTAAAGAAGGTCAAGCAACCTTGACGTTATCAGCCGTTGGCAAGTAAATCCAACGAAGCATCGGAAGTAATCCGATGATTTCAGTCATTGGCAAGTATACCCAACGAAGCATAAAAAGTAATTCGATGGTTTTAGTCGTTAAAGTACATTTCAGTGAAGGTCAAGCAGCCTTGACATCATCAGTCGTTGACAAGTAAACTCAGTGAAGCATCGGAGATGGTCTGGTGATAGTATCCATTGAAGTACATTTCAAGGAGGGCAAATAACCCTGACAACCCAAATTGTTGGCAGTAACTCCGACAGAGCGTTGGAAGGACCTGGCGATACAAACAAGGGAAAATTATCCTTATCAGGGAGGACCGATGATGGAATCTATTATACAATTCTTCATCAGACGAAGAACAATTCCCCAAGAGTCTCTTATACATGAGAGGTACATCTTAGTGGAAAGTCTGTATTCAAGATTAAAGATTTTGGTGATAACCCCAAAGTCAACATCCTGGAGGTTCCTATGAGCTTTGTATTAGACATTCAAGTAGTTCATTAGGATCATCAGTGATAACTCCAGTCCCCATCAGAAGTCGTGGGAGCAGACAGTCATCACATACCATTGGAAAATGATCCAACAAACCACATTCATCATACATTTACATCATATTGCATTACATTGCATCGTGATTATCTTGCCACATTTCAAGTGTCTAGTATTCTTTATTCTATCCATGCCATTACATTACATAAATATGATAAAGAGGGGCATCTGTAAATACTCAAAATTTCTGTATTCCTGTTACTAACCTTACAGGAGGGCAGAATCATCTTCTAGAGATAACCCTAGAGGTCAAATCAGCTTAATCCCGGAGATAACCCCAGGGTACTCAGTTTTTTGTCTCGGAGACAACCCCGAGATACTCAATTTTAGTCCCGAAGATAACCCCGGGAGTTTCATTTCTAACCTCGGAGACAACCCCGAGGAATGCAGTTGCAGTTCCAGAGATAACCTCGGAGAAGTCTGTTCTGATCCCTAGAAGTCGACTTCAACCTCGGAGATAACCCCGAGGCATGCAATCCCAACCTTGGAGATAACCTCGGGAGGTCAGGCACACCTTAAAGACAACCCTGAGGACCTTCAGTACTCACAGCGGCCCAATCTCAGAGATAACCCTAAGCAACGACTGCTAAATCAGTCCATAGCCAGAGATAACCCTGGTGAGGGGCAAAATCATCATTTTGACACCTCGATACTACATTTGCGCCATCTCAACAACAATTAAACCCACATTCTACACAGAAGTGTCCTACAATAACTATAACTCAAAATCTTGACTTACTACTGCACAAGATAACACACTGGATAGAATTTGAAGACCTGAAGATCTAGTCATGGACTCATCTTCCCAAATTCGTTCAACCTTTTATCCCATATCACTGTGTAGCTCTCGACAATAGCATTCTGGAAAGGTATTATACACCTCAATTGGATGCCCAAATTGAAAGTTATGAAGGTTCGAGCGGACAACGATTACAGTGAGTGCAAGATGCAATCAACCGCAGTGGACTGCTGCACGCCAGAGGGTACACTGAGGCTCCCCTCCTCTATAAATAGAGGGCTTGGGGTGGCCATTTTCAAGAGAGAAAAGGTGAGGAAGCCCTGTCCATTTCACTCCATACACACTTTTAAGAGATAAAGGAGAGGAAACCCTGTCCATTTTATTCTGTACATTGAGTGCTTTCTCTTTTCAAACACCTGTGAGTTTGTGTTTTGCTATATTTTACTGGTGGAAACCGAGTATTCATTCATTTAAAACTATCTGAAGTCTTCTTGGCAGCACACTGTAAGACACCTCAGATTTCTTAAAGTCTTTCTCCACTTTCATTCACACACAGTTATTCACGTTGAGAGTCGTGTTGTGTGCGTATTCCTGGACCGTTTGTCTGTGGTTTTTATTGCTTATATATATATATAATCGAGTTATACCTCGATTGAGCCCGAATATAATATTCAGAGTGTTTATTGCTTATATATTCTCGAATCTCAATTGAGCCTGGATAGACACATCCGATGTGTTTATAGCTTATATATATATATATATATATATATATAGAGAGAGAGAGAGAGAGTCCGGTTCGTGCGAAATCCTGATTTTAGTACTTGTTCTTTTTTTTTTTTACTTTTTTTTAAACAACCAAAAAAATAATATTTATGGAATCGAAATTTTTCCATATCTGATGTTTTTAGGTGTGATTTGGATACATATAACAAAAATATGCATGCATCGTACATACATATTTTGTTATATGTATCCAAAGCACACCCAAAACACTATATTGTGGAAAATTCCAGTCCCATAAAATATTAAATTATTTTTTAGTTGTTTTAAAAAAAGCAAAAAAAAAAAGGTCGCATTTTAACAAAATTTGGAGTTCGTGACTGGATCTCATTCGTAGTATATATATATATATATATATATATATATATATATATATATATATATATATATATATATATATATTGTAGACACTCAAAATTTTTCGCATACTTGCTACTAACATTGCAGAGGGCGTAATCGTCTTTCGAGATAACCTCAAGAAGACAGCTCAACTCAATCTCGAAATAACACCGTAATCGTTATTTCAACCTCGGAGATAACCCCGAGGCATGCAGTTCCAATACCAGAAATCACATCGGAGAAGGTCGTTTCATCTCGGAGAAAACCGCGAGATACTCAGTCTCAGTCCTGGGAACAACACCGGGAAAGACAGCGTCAACCTCGGAGATAACCCCGAGGAATGCAGTTGCAGTTTCGGAGATAACCCCGGAGATGCTCGTTTCAACCTATGCAGTCAACTTCAACCTCAGAAACCACACCGAGGCACTCAGCTCCTGTCCCGGAGATAACCCCGAGAGGTCAGGCACACCTCAAATATAACCCTGAGGACATCCAGCACTTGCAGCAGCCCAATCTCAAAGATAACCCTGAGCAACGACTGCTTTATCAGCCCAAATCGGAGATAACATTGGTGAGGGGTAAAATCATCATTTTGCCACCTCGATCCCACATTGCGCCATCTCAACAACAGTTCAACATATATTTTACACAGCAATGTCCCACAAGAGCCAAATAGCTGCAATCCCGAGTGACTACAACACAGAACAACACACCGGATGGAATTTGAAGCTTGAAGACCAAGGGCATGGTCCCATCTTTCTGACTTCTGACAACCTCCAATCCCATGTCATTTGTGTAGCTCGCGATAACAGCACTCCGTAAAAGGTCTTATACACCTCAATCGGAGGCTCGGATTGAAGTTCTATAAGTTCGAGCGGACATCACGTTGCACGCGTGCACGTACTTCGAGATAACAGGACCCGCAGAGCCCGGGGCACCCCGGCAGTGCAGTACATCTGTGGTCGCCAGCAGTGTACTCATGGCTCCCCCCTCTATAAATAGAGGGCTTGGGGTGGCCATTTTGTAAGAGAAAATGGCGAGGAAGCCCTGTCTAATTGGCTCTATACACACCCTAAACTAAGTGCTTTCTCATTTTAAACACTTGTGAGCTTATATTCAGTCATATTTTTACATGCGGGAGCCGAGTGTTCATCCATTTAAAGCTATAGAAGTCTTCTTTGGCAGTCCACTGTAAGCCTTCTTACACACTTTAAAGCCTTTCTCTTCTACTTTGCACATATCATTCTTCACATTGAGAGTCGTGTTGCGTGTGTATGCCCGGACTTCAGTCTGTGGCTTTTATTTCCTTTTGTATATATATATATATATATATATATATATATATATATATATATTTAACGGACTAACATTATCGAGTTATGCCTCGATTAAGCCTGGACTCACGTCCAGAGCGTTTACTTGCTTTTGTATATATATACTTATATATATAAATTGTGGTCGAACTCTGTTCGATGAGCCTGGATTTTACATCCGGTGAGTTTACTACTTATATATATATATATAGGGAACCCTTCCATAGCAGTCGGTTGCCATGAGAACTGTGCAACAACCCCTTTTTGGACCGTTGATAAATTGATTTGAAGGCTGAGATTAGATCTTATATTTGTTAAGCCGGCACAGGTTGTTGTGCCTAATTATATACTTGTACCGGCTTCTATTTTAATAAGAGAGGCTCACGTAAAATTATATTGTCAGTATAGTTATAAAAAATGAATATTTATTATTAAAATAATCCAGTAATTTATGATAATTTTGTCTGGAAGCTTTTTTTTTTTTCCATTTCTCCATTATATGTCATCACTTTCCTAATATTTAATTTTAAAATGTTCTGGTAGTAAGACAACTTGTACTTTTTTTTTACCTTTTTTTTTCTCCATTATATGTCATCACTCAGCAAATTAAAAGGGAACAAAAAAATAAATTGAACCCGGCTGGACCAAGCTGTCACGACTGGGAAATAATTTTTTTTTTTGTATCCAACTATTCGCTGCTAAACAGATTCGAACTCGCGACCTCAAGCACCAATCCCTCTTCATATAACCACCCGAGCACCACAGGCCTAGCTGCTAATTTTAACAAAGGATATATCTTTATAGTAAAACTTCACCATCCCCCAAAATCTATATATTATTATATTATGATTTATTTTTATATAAATCTATATTATTAATTGGGTTTGTTAAAATAGAAATAAGTTAATCAAAATATTTAATATTATCCCCTTTAATGTTTTTTCTTATTTTTGTAATATTATCAATAAAAGGATTATTAATATAAAAAATAAATACCATTATTAATATAAAAATAAATATCATTCTTTAATAAAATATAAAGTGATCATTATAAATCTTGCATTATTATTATTAGTAATTTTATTATTAAATTGGTTGAGTGGAATTTAAATGGATTTAGATTATAGTAATTTATTTTATTATTACACATATATTTATTTTATATTTATTTTAATTATTATTTGAGTATGAGTAAATAATATGAAACATTATTTTAATATTAATATAAATAGTGTGATTATTAATAACTAGACCGAATAATAATATCCATACAGTTCAACCAAATAGATATTCTTATTAATTAATATGTACATTAGATAATATTTGGACAAGTTTTATATCTTAGAGGCCTAAGTAATCTTTATGGATTTCTTTGTAGAGCTCCCATGCGACATGCAGAACTAAAGACCATGACATCTTCCAAGGACCTCTTCTCTAGGAAAATATTACTATTGGCCTTAACAAATGAGTCAACATACTTGCATACAAAATGCCACAATCCGAGTCGTTGTGTTGTTTTATCGAATCTTTCATATTCTCAAGACGGTAGAGATTACCATTTGGGCCACACGATCGGATTACCATTTCGCAAACAAAATGGTATCAAATGTACCTGCACGTACAAAGTAGTTGGTTAATGAATTTTTAATATTAAAGGACATTATAAAAGTAAAATATTTTAAAACTACACATACCACAACTTTAATGAATTCTGCATACATTTCCTGTAACTTCATATGTTTGGTATCATTATACTACGGGTCAATTATCGTAACCAACCAATGTTCAACTCCAAATAGGAACAAGACAAAATGGCCTTGATGTGTACTACACACCGGCATGAATATGTATTGGCATTCGTGTAAAGGTGGGCCAACATCTCGGTTCACATACGGATGACAAAAACTCCATGCATGAATCTCTTCAGTTATGGGCACATAGCTCTGCCCAAGATGTATGAAGAATGAATTTATGAAACCAAATTTGGCCCACCTTTGTATTCCCCGCGACTTGTAGTATTCCTCCCTGTCTCGTAGCAACAACATATAAGCATCGAGGACATGCTCGAAAATCCAATTCCCAGGTCCTAAGGAATGCAACGCATTATGGTCTAAAACATATAACTGTCGAGGATGTGACAAAGGATATAAATTCATTTCCGAGGCCACCACGTTTCCAAACATATGTTTATTGATAAATGCCTCCTTCCAATCTTTCAGTTTTTTGGTAATGGACCCTTTTGGTCCATAAGAGATGTGATATCTCGCATCTTGTACCTGATTTAGACCCAAATGTACATTATTATTACTGAACTGCCATTTTTATTTAAAAATATGAATATAAATAATGCAAAGCTTGCTGAAATTAAAACCATCATTATATATACCTTAAGTGAACAATCTCTTATGACGTTAGAAAGTCCCACAAAATCAGAGGTGGTTGGAATGTAACACTCCTCATAGGCTTGGGAGGTCGGGATGTAACACTCCTCATTGGCAAGAGAGGTCGGAATGTAACACTCCTCGTGGGCTTGGGAGGTGGGAATGGAGCTCTCCTGTCGTGCTTGTGTGGTGGGTATGTAACTCTCTTATACAACATAATCAGTTTGCTTCCCAAGCCCTTCATTGAATTGAGAGAATTCGGTTGGTGGTGCAAAAATTATGGGACCCACCTATCGAGGTATTTGTTTCCCTCTTGCTTCGAAGTCGTATAGACTGTATTGGCAATCCCAATTGTGTTTTTGCAGAACCAACTCGGGAGATAGCTGAGTAAGTGCTGAAAATTTATCAAGCAAAGACTTTGCGCTCTCAACCTGTCATGTAAGATGAACACAAACAAATATTAATAACACTAAATATGAATAAATGTAATATTAAGTATTTACTCTAATACATGATTAATTAAAAAAGAATAAATGTAATATTAAGTATTTACTCTAATACATGATTAATTAAAGAAGAATATAATTTCCTACCATTTTAATAAGGTGTTGTTGGTTGTAAATGGCCCGAGGCTCATAACAACCGTCTAGGGTCCCTCGCTTCTCGAGGTCGGTGAATTTTCCAACGTGTAATTTTTCTATACCAGGCCATGTAATCATCTACTGACACATAATTAGAAATTTCATATTGTTGTCCTTCGAGATGATCCATGTATGCCTCCCAAATCGAAATGTATTTCCCTCGCAAGGCCATGCAATCCTCGACATCAATAAATTTAAACTTTTTCTCCTTCCTAAGGTCACCATTGTTTTTGGCGGGTGATGGTATGCCTTGCATGAACCCGAACTATCTCATCACATGATCCGGCATCTGAAATTCCATAATATCAAAGTGGATCAATGGGACCCCACCAGATCCCAACAACCTGCCTTCAAAATTAAATCCACTGATATCATCATCCCACATCATGTAAGGCCGCTAAACCACTTCCCACATAGACTTAATGTATAACTCCCCTCGATAAAATGACAAATGGTGGTGGGGATTTTCACGCCTACCAGGGTAACTGTGGGCTCCAAAATATGACCATGTTAAAGCCCTAAGTAACCATACAGATGATTGTGGCCAAGGGTTTGTAACAAATTTGTAACAATGTTACACAACCATTAATGTATTTAACTCCTTTCCTAGTAGCAGTATATAAAGATCTGTACAAATATGCTAACATTGTCGCGCCCCAAGAGTAAGTTACACAATCTTCTGTGTTGGCAATAAAATACATATATCTTGGGTGCACACTATTCCTATTCCTATTCGGGAATAATATTTCCCCACACAACCACAACATGTAGGCCTTTGTGTGTCGCCTTACAACATCTTTACATGCATTATCGGGACAATTATTAAAATGTTCGTGCAACTATACTAATGAAATTGCACTGCGCTTTTTTAAACTAAAATATTCACCGGCTAATTTATCTCCAAAACAATCCCTAAAATAATTCAAATTGGTGACAGCAAGGGGACCCGTTAAGGGCTTTCCCACCACTGGTAACCCAAAAATAAAGTGAACATCCTCTAACGTGATTGTTATTTCTCCACAGTTTAAATGAAAAGTATTAGTCTCCGGGCGCCATCTCTCGACTAGGGCAGATATTAGACCAAGGTTAGTTTGGTGTACAACACCTCGAAAACTAAATACTCCAAATCCACATTTATCTAAAAGGATTTTTTGTTCTTTTGTCAAATTCCACCGATTATATTTTTGATCAGTATATTGACTGGAGCCTAGTTTTCTCCTATCTTTCCCATGATATATGTCATCTGATACATGATCTTTTTGATCATGAAGAACACTTGGATCAATTGGCCCATATTCCCAGATGTCCATCTTTTACCTAAAAATACAACATCAATTCCATATTAGTATTACGATGCATGACAAAATGACTGAATAACATGTTGCAAAATGACAGTAATAACATGCATGACAACTTCCAATAATTGTGTATAAGTGTATTAATGACAACAAAAACAATAAATGAAAAATAATGTAACAAATTTTTTCATTTATATAATATAATAATATTATTTTACCATTATACGAAAATAATAACAACAACAGAAACTATTAAAAACTAAACAAATAACAATAAATAAAAACTATTACAAACATAACAAATAACAACAACTGCTATAACAATATCTTACATGCTGCAAATAATAATATTAAATACCAATAACAATATCTTACAAATAATTCGGTGTCTTCAGAATATAATAAATGGAATCCAGTTGCTTCAACTTGTTGAAGTTTTTTGCTCCTCTGTGACGCCCCCAAAATAGGTATACATCACCCATCTTGAGTCGCCAGATGCATGGTACAGAATACAAATACAATCTTTAATATACAACAAGAGAGCTGTGATTTTTAATACAAATATTGTCTTCTAGACAATATCCACTCTCAGAATAAGTCCTCATTACATTTATTGTCACACTATTTAACAGAATAGTGAGGACTACAAATGCTATCATCTGGACTGTCAATCCGTTCCCCGACTCGTCCCAGCTATATTCTCATTTCCTGAAGAGAACAGTGAAGGAAAGGGTGAGCTCAACTAGCCCAGTAAGAAATATTATGACTAAGATAATGCAGAATAAATTATCATTAGTCTTCAACAATGTTAAACTGATAAAATACAATAGACATCAAGTTTAACTGCAGCGGAACAAGCAATCCATTAAAAGAGTGAAGTAGAGAATAAAATCTACCATCATTTATGATTTAAAAAAGTTTTTCATCACTTTTATCGCTGAGACTCAGCTTAATAAATAATCCACACCATCAAATCATCCCTGCACTACAGGCCAAGGATATTATTTAGTATCACGACCATGAATTATCCATGCACTACGGGCCAAAGATAATCATGTTTTCATCAATGAGTCTGATCGAGCCATAAAATAATTCATCTTTGCTCCCCTTGTAAGAAGAGAATCCATAGCCATAATCATACCAAAAAGCGTCCATCAATGCACTACACAGCCAATGAGGACCTTTTCCACATCATTTGTAAAATTACGGTCATGATTATACCGAATAATCCATGGTCATAATCATACCAAGTCCATCTATGCAGTACAGGCCACATATGACTTTCAACAAAATATAAACATGAGAATGATGACAATGATATAAGAATTCAATAAAACAAGTTCAAAAATTAAATTATTCAGGAACTAATAACGTCCAAATTGTCAACATGATACTTCTTTGTAGAGTAAAATTCAAGAATGCTCAGAAGAATATTTCCATGAAAAGATACTAGATGAAGCGCAAATATCAAGGATATTCCACTAATTTCATGGAGTATAGAAGTCAAAACTTTAACCAACTGAGTATAATAAAGAATGGAATAACAAAAGAAATCACCATGCATGCGGTACTTCGCATAGACAAGTTATTCCAACAGAATAATAAATAATAAGAACGTGTCAAAGTAACACGACCGCGGCATGGATATTCAAATGTAATAATAAAGAATGGAATAACAATAGAAATCACCATGTATGCGGTACTTGATAAACATGAGTTATTCCAGCGAGAATAATAAATAACGGAACCGAGTCCGGTAAACGCGCATGTAGCGTGATATTCCAACATAATAATAAAAGGCGGAAACTGTGTCCCAAAACGCACGCATGCATGTGATATTCCAACAGAATAATAAAGAAGGAACCGTGTCCGACGTAAAGCGCATGAATATGATATTCCAATAGAATAATAAATAATGGAATATCAACAGAATTTCACCATGTATGCGGTACTGCAGATAAGTGAGGTTATTCTAGCGAGAATAATAAATAATGGAATAACAGAAGAATTTCACCAAGTATAGGGTAGACCCGCGTATACAGGTTATTCCAACAGAATAATAAAGAATGGAATAACAGAAGTTCTCTTCATGAATATGAAAAAAAATAATACCCCTTACCTTATAGAAGAAACTGGATATAGAAGTAGTGAAGTAACATAATACTTTTCTTCTTTCTCTCTATAGTTTCTCTCTCTAGAGTTTCAGTGAATTCGTAAGAAATAATGAAGGAATGAGCTTCTATTTATAGGAGAATGGATTGAATAGTAACTAATTCATGAACGGTCCAGATTGATTTACTTTTAAACGAACGGTCCAGATTGATTTACTTTTAAAACTTTAAACCAGCGATCCATATTGATTTACTATTAAAACTTTAAACCAACGATCCATATTGATTTACTATTATAAATTCAACCAACGATCTGAAAAATTAGCACATCTCCTCATGGAATAATATTGTACCCAAAAATGATTTGGACCGAAAAAAAATATATTGTTCGGGTGAATAGTAACTCGTGAATAGTAACTCGTGAATAGTAACTCATGAATAGTAACTCATAAATAGTAACTCGTGAATAATAACTCGTGAATAGTAATTCATGAATACTAACTCATGAATAGTAACTCGTGAATAGTAACTCATGAATAGTAACTTGTGAATAATAACTCATGAATAGTAACTCGTGAATAGTAATTCGTGAATAGTACTCTGACACAAAAAGTGTCCCGAATACCCGATTGAGCAATATAACCTCTAGACATCAATTATCATCGAAATAGATGTCGATTTTTACTAACACAAATAATCCTAACACAATGAAACTATCAAATTTATCTTTAATCAATACGAACTTATTCATCATTAATATTATAACTCACAATATTTAACAACCAGGTCGTTCCCAGTAAAGAGGGGGCTTTTCAATAAGGATTTCTCCCTATTGGCGCGCAATAAGGTGACCAAACCTCTCCTTGATAGAACTTCTAGACATTGTAAATATTGAAATTTAATAATATGAATAACTTTGTCGTCTCAATTATTGATTTAATAATATAACATATAATGCGATGATAATTGTGATAATAATCGAATCAATAATATGAGAGATATGATGCAAACCAATTATCGTGAGTAATAATTGTGTATAATCGAGTGAATTCTCACGTAAAGATTATCAATAACCAATCTTGGTGTGCTACTATGCAACCACGCGTATTATTGTACTTTTACTACCGTGTAGTTCAACAGTTTTAACGGTAAAACTTTCGCCGTTATTTTCATAAAAATATTTTTGTCGTTTTCTCAATTTGACAATAATTCCGTTGTGGGGTCCACCAATGATTGTACCGTCGTACGGATATTCCCCGAGAAAAAGAATATTTTATAACAACTTGCATATATTACAAAATTTATAAATACTACCCACAACTATAACATTATATCAAATCCACACCATAATATTCAAAAAAATTATTTCGAAGAAATTAAAAATTTATTCATAAAATCTGGGGTCTCACATCCTCTCTTCCGAAATACTCTCTACTCTCTGTTATTTTTATTTTATCTAGCTATATACTGAACTTTAGTTTAAACAACGTGTGTTCTCAATAGATGGTTAAATAAGCTCATGCAAGCCGGTACAAACTCATAAATTTTGGACCAAATTCAAACACTGAGACTGTTGTGGGTCTCAGCTTTTTAGTTTATTGAAACAGTGGTGTTCTTTCCGAGGCATGTGTCCGAAAAAAGTAGTCAAAAGGCTAATATTCGGTGTCTTTCCCGAGGCGATGTGGCAGAAAAAGCTTTGTCTATTTGCTCGGCAAGTAAATACAAAGCTTCAACCATACCGTAATAATAAATTATTAAAATAACGTCAATTCCAAGACAGAAGCTATACCCTAGGCTTAGAATAAAAATTAAAATAATTATTTTATAAAAGCTCTACTTAGACAAATTATACTTGGCTTGGAATAAAAAAATAAAATAATATTTTTTCGCTGCTAAATAGACTCTCATTATATGACCACCCGAGCACCACGGGCCTAGCTTTCATATTTTACCTTGGATTTGGATATATCTTAAAACATTCCATTTCCCCCCAAATTATATTTTCTCATTATTTTATTATAATTATTCGATTATTATTATTATTCTATTATTATTACGAATTGAGTATAAAGTCGTTATATATTGTAGCGGCTTATGTACTTTTTATTATTATTATTATTATTATTATTATTATTATTATTATTATTATTATTATTATTATTATTATTATTATTATTATTATTATTATTATTATTATTATTATTATTATAAAGACTGTTTGGTGAATAATTAGTCAAACATAATAATAAAGCACTATGGGAATAATAAAGCGCTATGTACTTTTCTCAAGTTATCTTCTTATCCTTCCATAGAATTTGCTCTCGAATATTAATTTCTCTTTTCACCTATTACTCATAATTTGTTTCATCTGGTTGCCCACTTTCACTTCGAAAAATCAAGTTGAAGTTCTGATCGAGCAAAATTATTCAGAGTTATTATTCGCAAGTAAATTTTTCAAAATGTCATATAATACATCTGAATTTGTCAATGAAGTTGAAAGTAATAAATTTGAAATTGTTCCGTACGTTGGTCAATTATTTTGTAAGCTGGAAGAGGTTGAAAATTTTTATATATCATATGCTCGTAAAAATGAATTTGAGATTAAAATTGCAACTAGTCATAAACATGTTAATACGAATGATATCAGATCTAGGATGTATGTATGTAAGTAAGCCGGTACACCAATTATTGGCAAGAGTTTACCTGATGATGAAGATAGTAGTAATAAAATAACTAGACAGTGAGACTCTATAGGATGAACAATGTGCAAAGCTAGAATATATGTTGTCCACAATAAGAAAAAAGACAATTGGCGTATTTCTACTGTTGAATTAGAGTAAAATCATCACTTAGTGACCCCCACCAAAGTAGATTTGATAGAGACACATAAATATTACTCTTGTTGCAAGAAAATTAATTGACACTTTAAATAAGTCCGGTATTGGTCCTAGTAAGATGATGAATGTTTTGAGCACAATGGGAGGTGGGTCGCAAAATGTTCCTTTCTCTACTGCCAATGTTGAGAATGTGGTGCGAGATTTAAGGCGTGATTTTGCAGATAAAAATGATGCACAAGCTGCTGTCAATCATTTGAACAAACTTGCATCCGGAAGTGCAAGCAAATTTTTTTTTTGAGTAAAACCCGGTGAAAACAACCGCATAGCTTGTATTTGGTGGGTTGACGCCCGATCAAGGTTTATGTATCAATGGTTCGGAGATGTTGTGACATTTGATAGTACATACCGGAAAAATAAGTATGGCATGCCATTTATTCCATTTGCCGGGGTCAACCACCATTATCAGTCTATACTTTCGTTTGGGTATTACAGACATGGCTTGAAGCCATGGACTACAAGGTACCTACAACCATCATGACTGATCAAGACAGAGCCATGAGTAATGCTATTGCTACGGTACTTCCTTCTAGTTATCATTTATTGTGTTCTTAGAATATTAGCAATAAATTTCCTGAAAAATTGCATCATGTTTATTCTGAGCACCCATTGTTAAAAAATGATTTTAACAACTGTGTATATAACTCATTGTCCATCGAGGAATTTGAATAGCGTTGGCATATTCTGATAAGTTCCTATGAATTGTATACTAATGAATGGCTTGGAAGTTTGTATGATGTACGATAGAAATGGATTCCAGCATATACAAAGAGATATTTTGTCGTGGGAATGACTACCACTGGAAGAAGCGAGTGCATGAATGCCTTTGTTGATGAGTATGTTAATGCATCAACAGGTATGCTATGTTTTGTACTGCAGAGTCAAAACGCTATAGAAAGACAGTTTATCAGGGAGAGGAAGGCCGACTACATAACAAAACATCGTAAAAGGATTATGGTACTCGGTTCATCTTTAGAAGTTCATGCTGCATAAGTGTACACAAAAGAGATGTTTAGACGTTTCCAACGTCAATTCGTCGATTCCATGAAATACAATGTTCATAAACTTAGTGAGTTGTGTGTCACTGATACTAAGGTTTATGCAGTGTATAATGCAGATGCAACTGAAAGTGGTGGAAGATATAAAGAAGTTGTCAACAATCGTCAATTGGGATCGGTAACATGTAACTGCCAAATGTTTTCTCACTCTGGTGAATTATGCAGGCACATATTGAGATATTTCATAGCAAAGAGTATTTCACAAATACCAAGCGACATGATCCTTCATCGGTGGACAAGAGATGTGAACAAAAGTAATGGTGAAGACTTACTCTTTAACTCCACATCTGCTGACTTCGAACAAAATCAAGCAATGCGCTATAATCATTTGATGAGTGATTACCAGGAGTTAGCGAGCAAAGTGGCTTGCTCAGTCCGAGGTTACAAAACTGTTCTTAAATTGAATGCACGAGGAAAAGAGTTGGTTGACCAGTATGATCCGGATGAGAATATTACTGAACTGGCAGATGACGACATTGATTGCATAGTTGGAAATCCAAATCATGATATAGGATACGATAATGACGATGAAGATGCAGAGGTGGAAGCAGAAGAAGAGTTTTTGCCGCCTATTATTTATCAAACAAAGGGCCGCAAAAAACAATCTAGATTCAAGAGTGCACTCGAGAAAATCATTCCTTCTAAGCCTCATCGAAAAATGTGCAATTTGTGGCTTTGAAACTGACCACGATAAGCGAAATCACTATCGAGTGCTAGGGATTCCTGAGCCAAAAAAAATAGGCGTCGGTTGTATTAATCATGCTATGTTTTTTTTTTATTTTATGAAAATGAACATGTAATATATACTATTCCTCTTAATGTTATGCATTACTAGTATTGGTATAATCTGTACTTCTAATATTGATAATCACATTATTATTATTATTATTATAATACTTCACTACTTTTATAAATTCGATAAGTAAATTATTTTCCTAAAATGTCTTGAAAAATTATCATCATTACTTATTAGACTAATTGAACTAATTTTATTAATAATAAAATCATTGCTTAATATATAAAATCATTACTAATAATCATTGCTTAATAATAAAATTATTAATACTAATAATGCAAGATTTATAATGATCACTTTATATTTTACCTAATTAATAATATAGATTTATATAAAAATAAATCATAATATAATAATAATATATAGATTTTGGGGATGGTGAAGTTTTAATATAAAGATATATCCTTGGTTGAAATGAATGACCAATTAGGCAAGTGGTGCTCGGGTGGTCATATGATGAGGTTTAGTCTTTGGAGGTTGCTAGTTCGAATCGTTTAGTAGCGAATAGTTGGATCTTTATTAAATTATTTTTATTTATTTCTAAATTAAGTGACGGTACATGCACTTGGTAGTTTAATTTATTTATTTTATTTTATTTTAATTTGCTGAGTCATAACATATAATGGAGAAAATAAGAAAAAATAAATAAAAAAGGTAAGACGGTACATGCTGTACCGGCCGGATTATTTTAATAATAAATATTCATTTTTTATAACTATACTAACAATATAATTTTACGTGGGCCTCTCTTATTAAAATAGAAGCCTGTATAAGTATATAATTAGGCACAACAACCTGTGTCGGCTTATCAAATATAAGATCTAATCTCAGCCTTTAAATCAATTTATCAACGCTCCAAAAAGGGGTTGTTACACAGTTTTCATGGCAACCGGCTGCTATGGAAGGGTTCCCATATATATATAGCGACAAATCGCTGAAATGATAAACTGAGTTGGGATCGATATATATCATGTGTGTTTACCGCTTATATATATATATATATATATATATATATATATATATATATATATATATATATATATATATATACATTGCTGAGTTGGAGTTTACTTACGTGGCCTTTTTAACGCTTTTTTACATTCCGTCCCACTTTGGAGTTTACTTCGTGGCGGTTGATAAATCTTTATTGCTTTATTTACATTTCGATCCCTCATGGAGGTGCTTCGTGGTGGTTGATCATGTCTATATATATATATATATATATATATATATATATATATATATATATATATATATATTTACATTTTCGATCCCCCATGGAGGTGCTTCGTGGTGGTTGATCATGTCTGTATATATATATTTACACCTTTTATATATATAACTGCTTACTGCTTTTATATAAATTACGACATCATGTGAGCCTAGAAATCATGTGATCACAGATTCAGTCTACTGAATCTAGATTCGATTCCCGTGATGGACATTTTCAACTATAAGCATCTTGTAAATTATTCACGGTGTTTGAATTTCCTTAGATGGCTTTCATGCCCATGAGGAGTTTGGCACTGCTTTATATATTATTTTCTCGAAGATGCTTCGCATCTCAAAAATAAAAACAATCAAGCCAAACATTTAATAAAATGGAAGTATCAAAGGCCTCAATTACTATTGAGCACATGGTTTGAAAAACCTCTTTTACAAAACATCATTGCTATATCTTGTTTAAAACTGAATTTTTATATAAATTCAAACCCTGTGTATATAGGTGTGAACGAGGCATAGCATTACTTCCAAATAATTGCATATTGATCCACACACACACACACACATTCATATAATAGTTTAATTAAAAAGTGGCGGTCATCGTGGTAACACAGATGTCGGGGGGTGCCTAACACCTTCCCTCCACATAAGCAAGTCCCCATACCCTAATGAATCTCGGTTTTACAAACCCGTTTAGTAGTGTCACATCAGTGGGTCAATGTGCAAACCTTTTCTCGGTTGCATTGGTGCAACCATTTAAAAACCCCAACAGGTGACTCTTACAGTCAAATCGTCGACATATAAATGTCGGACCTTTTCACCACTTATTTTTTCAAATAAATCTCACCTAACATGAGAACACCAAAAGACAAGTACAGAAGAGGGGCAATAAAAATCCTGACGTTAACATATAAATATAAATATAAATATAATATATATATATATATATATATATATATATATATATATTTCCGATTGGCTGGAGTTTACTTCGTGGCCTTTTACAGCCTTTATATATATATATACATATATATATATATATATATTTACATTTCATGTCCTGCCAGGAGTTTACTTCATGGCAGTTGATTATTCATTATATATATATTTACAGCTTTTATATATATAACTGTTTACAGCTTTTACACATACTGCATCATCATGTGACCCTAGGAATCATGTGATCATAGATTCAGTTCCCGAATCTAGATTCAATTCCCGTGATGGACATTTCCAGCTGCAACCAGCTTGTAAATTATTCAAGGTGTTTGAATTTCCTTAGATGGCTTTCATGCCCACAAGGAGTTCGATACTGTTATGTATTTTATTTTCTTAAGGATGCTTCACATCTCGAAAATAAAAGTAACCAAGTCGAACACATAATAAAATGGAAGCATCAAAGGCCTCAATTACTATTGAGCACAAGGGTTTGAAAAACCTATTTTACAAAACATCACTACCATATCTCGTTAAAATTGAACTTTTATACAAAATTCAAACCCTTTGAATATAGGAGCAAATGAGGCATAGCACTACTTCCAAATAATTGCACATTAACCTACACACATACATTCAGATAAAAGTTTAAATTGAAAAGTGGCGGTAATCGTGTCACCACGGAAGTTGGGGGGTGCCTAACACCTTCCCTCCGCTTAATCAAGCCCCTGGATCCTAACGAATCTCGGTTTCACAGACCAGTTAAGCAATGTCACATCACTAGGTCATTGTGCAAACCTTTTCTCGGTTGAGTTGGTGCAACCATTTAAAAATACCAACTGGGGACTCTTATAGTCCAATCGTCGACATAGACATGTTGGACCTTTTTAAACTTGTTTTTTCAAACAAATTTCACCTAACATGAGAACACCAAAAGACAAGAACATCAAAGGACAAATAAAAATCCCGACGTCAACAGGTGGCAACTCTGCTGGGAACATCCAGTAAGAAGGCTTAAGCCGCTACTCAAAAGCTTTTCAAAACATTTTATCTACTTATGTGTGGATGTTGCATTTATATTTGAATGAATGTGTACTAATGCATTTACTTACTGCACTTAGTGCTTCGCACCATATTTGCCTGTGATATTAGTGCTTCACACATGTCATCATTTCCATACGGTGAGACGCATTGTATGTGAATGTATGTTGTGTGGTCCCTCCACTAGGAGGCTATCCTGTCGGTGTTTGATTACTGGACTCGTAAGGAGACTAATTCCAACGAGGCTCAGGAAAGGCACCACCCAGATTCGCTCCAATTGAAAGACCGGATTAACTTCTAGTCAAGTAAATTGCGATGATCTGGGAATCTTCATGCCAAAAAGCCGCGAGTGTAACCTAATATATATAATCATGTGTGTGTGTGTGTATCGTAGGAATAAAGGAAAGTGGGAGGAAAATATGTGGTGGTGGGAAAAAGAAAAAGAAGAAGTGAAAGTGATGTGTGTGTGTGTGTGTGTGTGTGAAAGTGATGTGTGTGTATGGTGAAAGTGATGGGTGTGTGTGTTGCATTGAAAAATCAATTTGTGACTTTGCATAATACGTCCGTGATTTACGAATTATTTCGTCCATGAAAAAATTCTTAACAGTACCCCTTCTATTCTCCTATAAATAGGATGCTTAGTTAGAATTGAAAATCACACCAGAATCAGAGAATTCTTCTTCTATAATATTGAGCGTATTTCTTTCGAGTTTTAGGAAGTTTTGAGTGTAGACAGTTCAAGTTTTCTTCAAGAATATCCTCGCCCTACCAGTCGAAATACTCTTCTTTGTAAGGTAAGGGAAATTATTTTTGTTTAATATTCGTATGAAATAATATTTTTTTCCATACTCTGTAGTATGTAAGTAATATTATTTCGTTTCAAATTCAGAATTTTACACTCATTGTGATAAGTTTTGGCTTCTATACTCCATGAAATTAGTAGAATATCCTTGATATTTGCGCTTCATCCAGTACCTTTTCATGGAAATATTATTCTGAATATTCTTGATAAGTTTTAACTTTTTCATGTCGAAGTACTATTCACGGGATACTATTCACTTGGTTACTATTCACCCGGGGTACTATTCATGATAAAAATTAATTTTTTTCCGGTCCAAATTATTTTTGATACAATATTATTCTTGAATTTTACTCCACAAAGCAGTATCATGTTGACAATTTGGACATTATTAAATTATGGATAAATTAAATTATAAATCTTTAGAAATTTATCATTTACTTTCTTTTAATTGAATTCTTATATCATTGTCATCATCCTCATGCTTATATTGTGATGAAAGTCCTCATTGGCCCGTAGTGCGTTGATGGACTGTTTATTGGTATGATTATGATAATGGATTATTCGGTATAATCATGATCGTAATGTTACAAATAATGTGGTAAAAATCCTCATTGGCCCGTAGTGCATTGATGAACAGTGGTTGGCCTGATCATGACCATTGGTGAATACACGAATATCCTTGGCCCGTAGTGCATAGATAATTCGTGGTCGTGATACTAATAAATACCCTTGGCCTGTAGTGCAGGGATGATTCGATGATGTGGTTTATTTATTAAGCTGAGTCTCAGCCATAAAATTGATGATAAACTTTTTAAATCATAGAAGATAGTAGATATCATGCTCTAGTTGACTCTTTTACTGGATTGTTGGTTCCGCTACAGTTAAACTTGATATCTATTGTATTTAATTAGTTTAACACTGTTGAAGGCTAACGATAAATTATTCTGCATTATCTTAGTCATAATATTTCTTAATGGGCTAGTTGAGCTCACCTTTTTGCTTTCATTGTTCTCTTCAGGAAACGAGAACGTAGTCGGGACTAGTCGGGGAACAGAGTGATGGTCCGAGTTGGTGGCTATAATAGTCCTCACTATTTTATGAAATAGTATGAAAATAATTGTAATGAGATTGAATTTGAGTTTGGATATTGTCTAGAAGACAATATCCGTGTTAAAACTCTCAGCTATGTTTTGTCGTATTTTACATGACAGTTGTATAATTTAAGTTGTAATTATATTATGTACCATGTATTTGGCTACCCAAGATGGGTGATGTATACCTATTTTGGGGGCGTCACAAAAGGGGTTAGGTTATTTAATTACACGCCAATAAGAAAAAATCCTTAACGGAAAGCCCCCTCTTTCCTGGGAATGATCTGGTTGTCAATATTGTGAATTATAATAATAATGATGAATAAATGTTGAAAAACTAAAAAATGTGTTTATTGAAGATAAGTGATTTATGGTACATATTTATTCAATTTTTGATATAAATAGAGAGTTTGTCATGAAGTATTTATTGTAAGTTTGACTTATTACATGAACCCCAACTTACTCATTTGTCAAAACCGTTGGTAGAAAGTTATCTCAGTTTTATTTTATTATTATTATAATAGTAATAAAACAGAAAAAAATTTATATAAAACATAATGCTTTTTATATTATATATAAAGTTATTTATTTTATTAGATTGTAAATAAAATATATTATATTTTATATAATATTCTCGTTCTATTAGAATATTTTATTGCACAATAATGAATAGTAAAAATTAGAAAATCGCGCGATTACGCCGAATTCGCCTGTGAAAAATTTTATGTTCACCCGTGAAGATTTCAAATAGTTCCTTGTCATTCTCCTATAAATAGGATGCTTAGTTATGAAATAAAAATTACACTAGAATCAGAGAATTCTTTTTCTATAATATTTGTGTATTTCTTTATAGTATTAGGATACTTTGAGTGTATAAAATAGTACAAGTTTTCTTCAAGAATATTCGTTAAGGGGTATTATTTATTTCATATTTGTAAGAAATATTATTTTCGTATTCGTAAGGAATATTATCTTCGTTCAATATTCGTAAGGAATATAATATTCGTAAGGAATATTATTTTTGTTCAATATTTGTAAGTGATATTATATTCGTTCAATATTCGTAAGAAATATTATTTTCTTCTATACTCTATAGTATGTAAGTAATATTATTTCGTTTTATATTCCTAAATCTACACTTACTTTGATAAGTATTGCTTCTATAATCACTGAAATTAGTAGATTATCCTTGAGTTTTGTACTTCATCTAATATCATTTCACTGAAATATTGGTATGAACTTTCTTGTTAAATTTCAATATTTTCATGTCGGGTTACTATTTATGGGTACTATTCATTTGGTACTATTCATACAGTACTATTCATGGGTACTATTTCTTTGGGTACTATTAACTACAAAATGGTTTCTTTTCTGTCCAAATTATTTTTGATACATGAATATCATTCTTGAATTTTACTCCACAATTAGTTATCATGTTAACAATTTGGACATTTTTGAACTTTGGATAAATTGAATTATAAATCTCTAATATTTTTCATTGATCCCACTTGATTGATTCTTTATATCATTGTCATCATGTTCATGCTTATATTGTAGTGAAAGTCATCTTTGGCCCGTAGCGCATAGATGGACTGTTGATTGGTATGATTATGACCAAGAATTTTGTATTGGTATAATCATGACCTGTAATATTACAGACAAATGATGTGGTGAAAATCCTCTTTGGCCCGTAGTGCATAGATGGACAGTTAATTGGCATGATCATGACCACTGGTGTTACTAACGAATATATTTGGCCCGTAGTGCATGAATAATTTATTGATGTGAAATATTTATTAATTGTTGTTACAAGGATAAAATATTGATGATGTACTTTTAAATCGTAGAAGATAGTAGACTTTACGCTCTACTTGACTCTTCTAATGGATTGTTTATTCTGCTGTAGTTGTTGATCTAAAACATGTTATCTATTGTATTCTATCAAATTTTTTCCTATTGAGGACTATGGATAATTTGTTCTACATTATCTTATTCATAATATTCTTTATTGGGCTAGTTTAGCTCACCCTTTTCCTTTTGGTTCCATTGTTCTTCTCAGGAGGTGAGAATGTAGCTGGGACTAGTCGGGGAGTGAAGTAATGGTCCAAGATGGTTATTATAGTAGTCCTCAGTATTTGTAAAATAATGTGACAATATTTGTAATGAGGACTTTATTTGAGTTTGGATATTGTCTGCGAGATAATATTTGCATTGAAACTCAGCTATTGTATTGTTGTATTTTGCACGACAGTTGTATAAATGAAGGTTATATTCGAATTCTGTACCATGTTTTTGGCGACTCGGAATGGGTTGTGTAGACCTATTTTCGGGGTGTCACAGTTGGTATCAAAGCTTTGTGTGAGACCCCAAATTTTATGAATAAAGATTTAAATTTCTCAAAATATTTTTTTGAATATTATGGTGTGGATTTGATATAATGTTATAGTTGTGGGTAATATTTATAAATTTTGCAAAAAAGTAAGCAAGTTGTTATATAATATTCGATTGGTGGGAATATTATTTTTTGTCGGGGAATATCAAATGCGATGGCACAATCATTAGTGGACCCCTAGCGGAAGTATTATCGTAGTTAGAAAATGACGAAATTATCTTTTTATAAAAATAACGGCGAAAGTATTACAGATTAAAAGTTGTTGAACTACCCGGTAGTAAAAAATGCGATGTCTGGCGTGGTTGCGTAGTAGCACACGGTATTGATTATTGATCTTTACGTGAAAGTCACTCGGTTATACTCAATTATTGCTACTGATAATTCTTTGCATCATATCTCTCGTATTATTGATTGATTATTGTCACGATATCATCTGCATAATATATTATATATTATTAAATCAATAATTGAGCGACAAAGTTATTCATATTATTAATTTGCAATATTTCTGATATCTAGAAGTTACATCGAGGAGAGGTTTGGTCATCTAATTGCTTGCATGATAAGGAGAAATCCTTATCGAAAGCCCCCTCTTTCACAGGAGCGACTGGTTGTTAAATATTGTGAGTTATAATATTAATGATGAATAAGTTCGTGTTGATTAAAGATGAAATTGATAGTTCCATTGTGTTGGAATTATTAGTGTTAGTGAAAATCGACATTTATTAGATGATAATTGATGTGCAGGGGTTATATTGATAAATCGGGTAATTAATCGGATAAATGAGCAATTAATTGCTACTAATTCACATGCTTATATAACTATTTGTTCACATGTGTGTACTATTGAATCACATTCTTGTACTATTAGGGGAGTTGGTGCAAGATTGATAATACTTGCATGACTAAGTTAAAAATGGAGGTATAGATGGAGTCTTATATTTGTAATTCGTATTTTCACATGATTATAACTATTGATTCACATGATTGAACTATTGATTCACATTATTTACTATTAGGGGAGGTGGTGCAAGTTTGATAATACTTGCGGGACTAAATTAAAAATGAAAGAAAAGTTGGAGGTATTGTCTTTGTAATATTTGAGCCCCAAAGCGTGCGATTATCGAAACTATATTTTTCTATAAATAGAAGCTCATTCTTCCTTCATTTCTCACCAATTCACTAAAGCTTTAGAGCAATTATTATAGAGAGAAAATTAGAGAGAGAAAGAAGAAGAAAGTACTGCTACCTCATTATTCGATATCCGGTTTCTTTTTAAGGTAAGAAATTATTATTTCTTTTCGTATTCATGAAGAGAGCTATTGTTATTCCATTCCTTATTATTATGTTGGAATAACTTTGTCTATATGAAATCTGCGCACATGGTGAAATTCTTACATTATTCCATTCTTTATTTATTATTACATTGGAATAACTTTTATTATTATATGGTGGATTACATTGTTATTCCATTCTTATTATTACATTTGAATATCACATGCATGCGGATTCTTGACTAGTTCACATACATTTGGAATACATTTATGCATATATCATGCATGAATACATTCCATTCTTTATTATTACATTGATCACATGCATCATGTGATTATTTGTTATTCCATTCTTTATTATTACATTGGAATATCACATGCATGCGGTTTCTGCATGACTGGTTCCATTCTTTATTATTACATTGGAATATCACATGCATGCGGTTTTCTGGCGTGACTGGTTCCATTCTTTATTATTACATTGAGAATAACACATGCATGCGATCTATCGCATGCATGGTGAATTCTTACATTATTCCATTCTTTATTATTACATTGGAATAACACATCTATGTGGATTCTGCATGCATGGTGAATGATCCTTTGTATTCATATGAATAGTATTTTCATTCAAAAAGGGGTTTTACGCGAGAGGGTAGTTTCATAATTTTTTGACCCTCAAAAATTTTGGAAAAATTTGAAATGATAATTTGATGAGTTTTCTAGATTGTGTCCAAAAAATGGCGATTTTTGGATGTATAGATTAAGAGTTATGGATTTTATGGGAAAAGACTATTTTAAAAGTAAACCCTTATAACTCTTTGTGGTTAACTCAAAATTGGTAAAATTTTTATTGGGAGTACATGTATATAACGAGAGTATACCTGTAAATTTTGGAATTTTTGGACAAAAGTACAATTTATGATAAATGTCTAAATATTTGGCGATTTTGGCCATATGAAAAATAGTAAATGAATTTTAAAATTAGAGAAAAATATATATTCAATATGGGACTATATTACGCTAAATCCCGAGAAAAAGAAATATTTTTGGATTTGATTTGGTATTTTTCATGAAAATGAACTAGTTATGAGTAAATGAATTAAATATGTTATGTGAAGTAACAAAATTGGAAAATAGGATTTTATGGCTTGGGAATCCTATATAGGGTATATCTGATTTTTGATGAGGATTTGATCATTGGTGATGAAATCTTATGAGTATAGCATTTTGAATGATTAAATGCATTATTTGGTAAAGTGTAAACAATTGAAATAAATTGTTTATAAGTTTAAGAAGTGATTAAAATATTGTTATAATATTAATAATATTAGATGATGAGTTTATTAAGTGATTGATAATATTTGGATAAATTTAAAGTCTTTAATATTTATCCTTTTTTTTCGATTTGATTAATGCTTATATCATTGTCATCATCCTCATGCTTATATTGTGATGAAAGTCATCTTTGGCTTACGTGCGTAGATGGACTTGGTATGATTATGACCGAGGATCATTCGGTATAATCATGACTGTAATGTTATAAATGATGTGGTAAAAAGTCCTCGGTGGCTTTGTAGTGCATTGATGGACAATTTTTGGTATGATTATGACGAGGGATTATTCGGTATAGTCATGACCATTGATGATTTAATGAATATCCTTGGCGCGTAGTGCGGGGATGATTCGATGATGTGGTTTATTTATTAAAATTTGAGTCTCGGTGATAAAAATTGATGAAAAACATTTTAAAACATAGAAGATAGTAGATATCATGCTCTACTTGACTCTTTAATGGATTGCTTATTCATTACTATGATTAAACTTGATGTCTATTGTATTTTATCGGTTTAACATTGTTGAAGACTAATGATAATTTATTACGCATTATCTTAGTCATAATATTTCTTCTTGGGCTAGTTGAGCTCACCCTTTCTTTCTTTATTCTCTTGAGGAAATGAGAATATAATTTGGGACTAGTCGGGGAGCGGGGTGGCGGTCGGATGATAGCATTAGTAGTCCTCTTTATTACATTAAATAGTGTGATAATAAATGTAATGAGGACTCCATTGAGTGTGGATATTGTCTAGATGACAATATTCTTATTAAAACTCTTAGATTATGTTTTTTGTCGTATTTTTTACATTTGTTGTATAATTAAGTTGTATTTGAATTTTGTACCATGTATTTGGCGACTTCGAGATGGGTGATGTATACTATTTTGGGGGCGTCACGGTTAGTATCAAAGCTTAGGGATATGATCACTGGTGAGATGTGAGACAAGAACTAGGAGGGGGAGGCGGGGAATTCCTTAGCTAGTATGACCTACCTAAGTTTATTTGGTATTTAATTGGTCGGTCGGAGTATAGGGATAATATGTGATATGTTAATTAACCCTTGTTTTGTGGCGGTGTTTGAAAATGGCATACGAAAATGTTGAGATCGACAATGAAGCACATGAGGCCAGTTGAGTCACCTGACGATCGATACCGAGGATAATGTGCTGCACGGGAAGACAATAATCCTCGGGTAAATAACAAACCGATCGAAATGATGAGCGATGGGATGTTAGGAGGCTTTATGCAATTCATGCGACATCGGTGAGAGAGACTCACATTCAAAAATATAGGTGGAAATAATGGCAACCCACGGTCGGTCCTCGCATTAAGCGATTCAAGGAGGCTGGGACCATAGGAGTTTTTGGGAAAGCGAGAACCACTTAAAGGCGGAGGCGTGGTTAAAGCGAGATCACAAGATATTTGATGTCTTGGGATGCTCAGAGCAAAAGGTTCCCTTTGCCACCTTTATGTTGCGTGAAGAGGCGATTCTTGGTGGGAATCGTAAAAGCGTACCTGACTGGCCTTTTCAAGATGTCTTGGGAGAAGTTCAAGAAGAGTACATTCAACGACAAGTACTTTCCGAAAGTATTCGTCACATGAAGGAGGTGGAGTTTATCAAGTTGGAGCAAAACAATATGGCCAGTAGTGTCATGATCTGAGGCTAAATTTGCGGAGTTATCGGTTTGCATCCCATTTGGTCGATAATGATGAGGCGAATGGCGGCGAATGTTTCTAAGAGGTTTGAAACCGATATCGTCGATACCTCATTTCTCACAAACTTTGTTTATATTAGGATGTTGTGAATAGGGCTCGATTATTGGGCGCGATAATGAGTCGGCCTGACGAAAAAAGCAGACGACCAACAACACGATAATAATCATCTGGTGGCAGCGACATCGGAACAATGATAACCATCGTGGGGGAAATTATCATGCCAAGAATGGTAACCTTGGTGGTAATCATGGCCAAGATAATAGGAGTGGAAATTTCAAGAAGAGAAGGTTCAACAATGATGGAAAGGCGGCGACACACTTTTTTGTTTTTCAAGGAAGGAAGCGACCACCAATTGTATGCTTCAAAATGGAGGGGAGGACATATCGGTCAAAGCTGCGTGATGCGGTCAAAGCATGTTACAATTGTGGAAAAAGAAGGTCACCTAGCCGATTTTGTCGTGCACCAAAGTCGAGTCAATTTGGGACGGTGGCACCAAAAGGCGGATCTGGACAAAACAAAAGTCGGTGGTTTTAGGAAGAGGCGTTTTTCGTGACTTCTCAAAAAAAGCGAGTAACGACGACGAAGTTAGCACGGGTTAGTTAATTATAAATTCTTTGAAGTCTATACCTTATTGAATACGGTTCTACCCATTCTTTTTATCTCTCTTGCTTTGCTTTTTCAGCGTTTAAATTTAACTCTAGAGAAGTTAGACTTTGACTTATCGATTGAAACCGTTAGGAGAAACCTTCATTTCATGTCTTATCAAGTCTTGGATGAGAGTCACGATTTTTAAATGATATTTCTATCGTTAATAAATTTCTGGCGTATTCTTGAAGACTTCTTAGCCTACCCTAGGCGTGAAATCGAATTTTGTATTGACCCCGATACAAAACCCATTTCTAAAACCCTTAAATATTTCTTCAACCAAAGCGAAATAATAAATGCAAAGGCGTTGGCTCATTTGTTGAAGATTACGACTATACCATTCAATATCATTGTGGAAGAAGTGAGCGTGGTAGGTGGCGCGTTGAGTAGAAGATCGTATCGTTTATGAGTGCGATGTTGTTAACACAAAAACCCATTTCGTATAACTTACAAATGATGAAGATAGAGTTAAAGACTCTAGGGACCCACGTGAAGATAGCGAATATCTGAGTAGAATCGACTTTAATCGATAAAGTTAAAAGCCGCTCAAGCTACATACTCGGAATCGATGAATGTGAAGAAGAAGGTTCGAGAGAGGCGTTATTCTAGAAGCAAGAATCGATGAAGAGAAATCTCGACCCTCGATTTTATTGGCCCATTTGAAATCCTTGATCGAGTAGGAGCGTGGCCTATAGACTCGTTTTTTACCGCCAAGTATGTCGGCGTGTTCATAACGTTTTTTCACGTATCGATGTTACGTAAATATGTGGATGACCGAACCACATTATTAAATTAGAACTAGGCGAGATAGCGAGAAGATTTAGCGTATGAGGAGATCGTGTTAAAATCTTGGATAAGAAGGATCGTATTCAACACTCAAAGGTTATACCTCAAGAGTTAGAATCGAAATGAAGTCGAGGTATCCTCATCTCTTGACATACCAGTGCGTACGTAAATTTTGAGGTGAAATTTCATAAGGAGGAGATTGTGAGACCCCAAATTTTATGAATAAAGATTTAAATTTCTCAAAATATTTTTTTGAATATTATGGTGTGGATTTGATATAATGTTATAGTTGTGGGTAATATTTATAAATTTTGCAAAGTAAGCAAGTTGTTATATAATATTCGATTGGTGGGGAATATTTTTTTTGTCGGGGGAATATCAAATGCGATGACACAATCATTAGTGGACCCCCTAGCTGGAAGTATTATCGTAGTTAGAAAATGACAGAATTATCTTTTTATAAAAAATAACGGCGAAAGTATTCTGAATTAAAAGCTGTTGAACTACCGGTAGTAAAAAAATGCGATGTCTGGCGTGGTTGCATAGTAGTAGCTGCGGTATTGATTATTGATCTTACGTGAGAAGTCACTCAGTTATACTCAATTATTACTCTACGATAATTCTTTGCATCATATCTCTCGTATTATTGATTCGATTATTGTCGCATTATCATATGCATAATATTATATATTATTAAATCAATAATTGAGGCGACAAAAGTTATTCATATTATTAAATTGCAATATTCAATGTCTAGAAGTTACATCGAGGAGAGGTTTGGTCATCTAATTGCGCATGATAAGGAGAAATCCTTATCGAAAGCCCCTCTTTCACAGGAGCGATTTTGGTTGTTAAATATTGTGAGTTATAATATTAATGATGAATAAGTTCGTGTTGATTAAAGATGAAATTGATAGTTCCATTGTGTTGGAATTATTAGTGTTAGTGGAAATCGACATTTATTAGATGATAATTGATGTGCTGGGGGTTATATTGATAAATCGGGTAATTAATCGGATAAATGAGCAATTAATTGCTACTAATTCACATGCTTATATAACTATTTGTTCACATGTGTGTACTATTGAATCACATTCTTGTACTATTAGGGGAGTTGGTGCAAGATTGATAATACTTGCATGACTAAGTTAAAAATGGAGGTATAGATGGAGAGTCTTATCTTTGTAATTCGTATTTTCACATGATTATAACTATTGATTCACATGATTGAACTATTGATTCACATTATTTACTAGGGGGGAGGTGGTGCAAGTTTGATAATACTTGCGAGGACTAAATTAAAAATGAAAAGAAAAGTTGGAGGTATTGTCTTTGTAATATTTTGAGCCCCAAAAGCGTGCAATTATCGAAACTATATTTTCTATAAATAGAAGCTCATTCTTCCTTCATTTCTCACCAATTCACTAAAAAGCTATAGAGCAATTATTATAGAGAGAGAGAAATTATAGAGAGAAGAAGAAGAAGACCTCTGCTACCTCTCTTATTCGATATCGGTTTTTTTTTTAAGGTAAGGGTATTATTTCTTTTCGTATTCATGAAGAGAGCTATTGTTATTCCATTCCTTATTATTATGTTGGAATAACTTTTGTACATCTGAATCTACGCATACATGGTGAAATTCTTACATTATTCCATTCTTTTTATTATTACATTGGAATATATCACATGCATGATTATGACATGGTTCCATTCTTTATTACATTGGAATTCTTTTTATTATTTTATTATGCATTGTGAATAACTTGTTATTCATTCTTTATTATTACATTGGAATATCACATGCATGCATTTCGTTTGACATTCTTTATTATTCCATTCTTTATTATTACATTTGGAATATCACATGCATGCGAATTCACATGCATGCATGACTGGTTCCATTCTTTATTATTACATTGGAATATCACATGCATGCGTTTCGCATGACACAGTTCCATTCTTTATTATTACATTGAGAATAACACATATGCATGTGGTCTATCGCATGCATGGTGAATTCTTACATTATTCCATTCTTTATTATTACATTGGAATAACACATCTATATGGATTTCGCATGCATGGTGAATGATCCTTTGTATTCATATGAATAGTATTTTTTCATTCAAAAGGGGTTTACGCGAGAGGCGGTTTCGTAATTTTTTTGACCCTCAAAAATTTTGGAAAAATTTGAAATGATAATTTGATGAGTTTTCTAGATTGTGTCCAAAAATGGCGATTTTTGGATGTATAGATTAAGAGTTATGGATTTTATGGGAAAAGACTATTTTAAAAGTAAACCCTTATAACTCTTTGTGGTTAACTCAAAATTGGTGAAATTTTTATTGGGAGTACATGTATATAACGAGGGTATATACCTGTAAATTTTGGAATTTTTGGACAAAAGTACAATTTATGATAAATGTCTAAATATTGGCGATTTTGGCCGTATGAAAAATAGTAAATGAATTTTAAAAATTAGAGAAAAATATATATTCAATATGGGACTATATTACGCTAAATCGAGAAAAGAAATATTTTTGGGGGGTGATTTGGTATTTTTCATGAAAATGAACTAGTTATGAGTAAATGAATTAAATATGTTATGTGAAGTAACAAAATTGGAAAATAGGATTTTATGGCTTGGGAATCTATATAGGGTATATCTCTTGATTTTTGATGAGGATTTGATCATTGGTGATGAAATCTTATGAGTATGGCATTTTGAATGATTAAATGCATTATTTGGTAAAGTGTAAACAATTGAAATAAATTGTTTATAAGTTTAAGAAGTGATTAAAATATTGTTATAATATTAATAATATTAGATGATGAGTTTATTAAGTGATTGATAATATTTGGATAAATTTAAAGTCTTTAATATTTATCCTTATTTTTCGTTTGATTAATGCTTATATCATTGTCATCATCCTCATGCTTATATTGTGATGAAAGTCATCTTTGGCTTACGTGCGTAGATGGACTTGGTATGATTATGACCGAGGATCATTCGGTATAATCATGACTGTAATGTTATAAATGATGTGGTAAAAGTCCTCGATTGCTTTTGTAGTGCATTGATGGACAATTTTTGGTATGATTATGACCAGGGATTATTCGGTATAGTCATGACCATTGATGATTTAATGAATATCCTTGGGCGTAGTGCGGGGATGATTCGATGATGTGGTTTATTTATTAATTTGAGTCTCGTGATAAAAATTGATGAAAACATTTTAAATCATAGAAGATAGTAGATAGATATCATGCTCTCTTGACTCTTTAATGGATTGCTTATTAAACTGAGATTAAACTTGATGTCTATTGTATTTTATCGGTTTAACATTGTTGAAGACTAATGATAATTTATTACGCATTATCTTAGTCATAATATTTCTTCTTGGGCTAGTTGAGCTCACCCTTTCTTTCTTTATTCTCTTGAGGAAATGAGAATATAATGGGAGGGACTAGTCGGGGAGCGGGTGGCGGTCGGATGATAGCATTAGTAGTCCTCACTATTACATTAAATAGTGTGATAATAAATGTAATGAGGACTCCATTGAGTGTGGATATTGTCTAGATGACAATATTCTTATTAAAACTCTTAGATTATGTTTTGTAAGTATTTTACATTTGTTGTATAATTAAGTTGTATTTGAATTTTTGTACCATGTATTTGGCGACTCAAGATGGGTGATGTATACTATTTTGAAAATTTATCATTTGCTTTCTTTTAATTGAATTCTTATATCATTGTCATCATCATCATGCTTATATTATGATGAAAGTCATCTTTGGCTTACGTTCATAGATGGACTGGTTATTGGTATGATTATGACCAGGGATCATTCGATATAATCATGACCTGTAATGTTACAAATGATAAAAGTTCTCATTGGCCCATAGTGCATTGATGGAAAGTTGTTGGTATGATCATGACCATTGGTGATTACACGAATATCCTTGGCCTGTAGTGCATGGATAATTCGTGGACGTGATACTAATGAATATCCTTGGCCCGTAGTGCAGGGATGATTCGATGATGTGGTTTATTTATTAAGCTAAGTCTCTGCGATAAAATTGATGATAAACTTTTTAAATCATAGAAGATAGTAGATATCCTGCTCTACTTGACTCTTCTAATGGATTGCTTGTTCCACTGCAGTTAAACTTGATGTTTATTGTATTTTATCAGTTTAACACTGTTGAAGGCTAACGATAATTTATTCTGCATTATCTTAGTCATAATATTTCTTACTGGGCTAGTTGAGCTCACCCTTTTGCTTTTATTGTTCTCTTCAGCAAATGAGAACATAGCCGGGACTAGTCGGGGAATGGAGTGATGGTCCGAGATGGTTATTTTAGTAGTCCTCACTATTTAGTTTGATAATAATTGTAATGAGGATTGAATTTGAGTTTGGATATAGTTTATGAGACAATATTCGTGTAAAAACTCTTAGCTCATATTGTATAATTAAGTTTGTATTTGTATTCAGTACCATGTATTTGGCGACCCAAGATGGGTGATGTATACCTATTTTGGGGGCGTCATACAAGTCACTTAAGGCAGAGGCATGGATTAAGTATATCACCAAGATAGTCTTGGGATGCTCAGAGGAGCAAAAGGTTCCCTTCACCACCTTTATGTTATGAAGAGAGGCAGATTACTGGTGGGAATCTGTAAAATGTACTCATCTTTTCGCATTAAAGATGTATTGGGAGAATTTCCAAAAATTATTCAACGACAAGTATTTTTTAGAAAGTATTCGTCACATGAAGGAGGTGGAATTCATCAAGCTCGAACAGAACAATATGACTATATCACAATACGAGGCTAAGTTTACGGAGTTATCCCGGTTTGCATCCCATTTGGTGGATAATGAGGAGCGAATGACACGAATGTTTTTGAGAGGTTTGAAACCCAAAATTCGTCAATACCTCATTTCTCATAAACTATGTTTGTATTCAGATATTGCGAATAGGGCTTAATTATTAGAGCGAGATAATGAGTCAGTTCAACCAAAAGATAACGACCAATAACAAGATAATAATCGTACCGGTGGCAACGACCATCAGAACAATGATAACCATCGTGGAGGAAATTATCATGTCATAAATGGTAACCACTTTGATGGTAATCATGGCCAAGATAATAGAAGAGGTGAACTAAGTGGGAATAATTTTAAGAAGAGAAGATTTAACAATGACGGAAAGACATTGGCAGCAACACTAGCACCAGTAACCGTTTTTAAGGAAGGAGAATGACCACCGGTCGTATGCTAAAAATGCAGACAGGAGGGACACATCAGTCCTAATTGTACGCAACAACCTAAAATGTGTTACAATTGCGGAAAGGAAAGTCACATATCTTAATTTTATCATGCAATGAAGTCAAGTCCAGCTGGGATGGTGACACCAAAGGTTGTCCCAGACAAGTCAAAGTCAATGGTTCAAAGGAGAGCGTTTTCGTGACTTTCCAAAAAGCAAGGAACCAGAATGAAGTTATCACGGGTAAGCTAATAACAAACTCTTGTAAATTTTATACCTTATTCGATACCAGTTCTACCCACTCTTTTATTTCACCTAATTGTGCTCAACGTTTTAACTGTACTCCTGAGAAATTAGACTTTGACTTAATGGTTGAAATTCTATTGGGAGAAGCCTTCATTATATCCACCATTTATAAATTTTGTTTGATTCAAATTGACACTTTCACATTACCTGTTGATCTCATCTCTTTGAAAATACTTGCATTTTGTGTGATTTTAGGGATTAATTGGTTAACTACTCATCATGCTAAATTTGATTATTTTTGTAAGGTCGTTATTTTTCTTATCCCTAACCAACCTGTTATGCGAATTCAAGCAACCAAATCACTAAAGTAAATCATTGTCATATCAAGCCATAAAGCCATTCATTTATTAAAAAATGGATGTCAACCTTTCTTAGCCCATGTTGCCGATTTAAACAAAAATACGTTAGATTTGAATGATATTTCTGTTATTAATAAATTTCCTGACGTATTTCCCGAGAACATCATGGCTTACCCATAGAGCGTGTGTAAGACCCCAAATTTTATGAAATAAAAGTTTAATTTAATTTATAATTATTATTTCAAAAACTGCAAATGTTAAATTGATAAATGATCAAATGGACAATTAATTGAATAAGTGAGTTAATAAAAGAGGAAATGAAATAATTTTTGGAAAAACAACCCATGTAGGCGGCTGAGTAATGAAGATCACGAGGGGGGCAAGAATTGGTGGAAGAAAAGAAAAGAGAAAAGGAAAGGAAGAAAAGAGGGAAAAAGAAGAAGAAAAAGAGGGAGAGAGAAAAGGAAAAAGGGAGGAGAAGAAAGAAAGGAAGGAAGAGAAACCCACGGGCTCATTTTCAGTGGAGAATAGAAGAGAGAGAGAGAGAGAGAGAGAGAGAGAGAGAGAGAGAGAGAAAGGGAGAAAGAAGAAGAAGAAGAAGAGAAATAATAAGAAGATGAAGAAATGAATGAAAAAGGTATTTTTAAATCTTTGATTTATTCTTAGATTTAAGTTTTTATGAATTTTATGTAAAGAGTACATACTTATGTATGTATTGGATGATTTAAACTTGCATAAACACAAATCAAATGAGAGAAATCTAGAAATCAAAAGAAGAACAAAATAAGGAGATTTTCAAAAAAGTTAGTTTACTACTTGATTTTGTAAAATCTATAATTCTTTGTGTATAATGAGTTAGGCGATGAGCCATATATCAAAAGAAAGCTCTGAAAGTAAGCTAAACGCAGAAATTTGAATCACCCAAAAATTCTTTGTAGAATTTTCGTGGTGACAGTTTGAGTGAAACTGGTCCGAAGGACTTATAGTCCAAAAAATCAGTTTTACTAAGCTTTATTGCATGAGTTATAATTTTTAATCCGACCGTTGGATCGTTATAATTTTCGGATATGATATACATATATAAGTTAAGTATATGTCCACAAATTTTGAACCATTAAAGATTAACGTATGATTTGTTATGATTTTAAAGAGGTGACTGATCCAGAAATTTTATAGCAGAATTTTCGGTAAGCCTTTCTCTCTATGTTAGAGTCAGAATTTGGAAAAACTTTCTTCTAAAAAGTTATAGAGAATTAAATTTTACATGGAAAGGATATAAGATCTGTGTTTTTCTGATAAAAGTGCTAATTATTATGAATTATTAAAATTTCTAAATATTGAAGTTTATAATTAAATTATCAAAAAAATTATTTGCGTTGAAATATTTTTACAGAATGCTTATTATATCATCTTAGAATTTTTTGTAAAATTTTGATGAATTATTGAAAAGTAAAAGTAATTATTATATTTTTAAACTATTTATAGTTAGTTTGAAAATATAAGAAATTCATAGAAAATTCTATGAATGATGAAAAATTATGAAACTTGGTGAAAAATGGGTTAATATTGTTTTATAATTTTTTGGAAGTTTTGGAAAATTATTGAATGACAGAAATATTTATTGCATTTTTAAGCTATTTATGGTTAGTTTAAAAATAGAGAAAATTCATAGAAAATTCTATGAATGGTGGAAAATTATGAATTCTGCTGAAAAATATTATAATAATGTAAAATTAATATTGATGATGTTTTAAAGATATAAAAGTATATGGAGTTAGTATTTCTATTTTGAAGCTATTAAATGATAGTTTTTATAAATAGAAATAATACTATTTTAAGTATTTTAGATGTGTTAGTAAGCTCATCGTGTGTATTAGAGATATAAGCGCTGAAAGCAAATCTAATGGGTTATGATAAAAACAAAAATAATATTTTTGTTAAAGTAAAAATGGTGATAATATCAGAATAATGGATTGTCATATATGAAGTTTTAGATTTCTCAAGTTTTATTATTCACTTCTAAAGTTTTGGAAAATGAATAATGATTCGTTAGTTAGTTTATATGTTATTTGATGTAAATATGTTTTGGTGTTGACCCCGACTTTTAATAGAATTTAAATTGTTTATAACAAGGTATTGATTTGATTTTTACATAAGAATTCACTATGTATTTCATTCAATAATTGTCACAGTAATTATTGCACAGTGATTCATATTATTGATTCTTAATTACGTAAGAAGTCACTCAGTCTTTCATTCAATAATTGTCATAATAGTTATTGCATAGTGACTCATATTATTTGATATGATATAATTAAACTAGTTGGAAGTATTGTGAGTCTATGTTAATAATTGTGAATAATGGTACAAAGATTGAAAATGGTGTTGATTAAAGATAAGTATGATATGCAAATGTTTGTTCAATTATTTTCTTTCTACAAAAGTAAGTTTGGCAGGACTTGCCGACACTCTACTTTTTCTAAAGTAGTTTGGACCACAACTCAATTATTTTTAAAACGTGTACAAGTTGGTTTAATTTTCTCTGTGGGACCATAAATTCTACTACCATTGTTATATACCTCATTTGGTTATTTTGTCAAAGCAGGTGTGCTAATTGTTTACAAAATATTTAGTATAAATAGGTTGCTCGGTTGAGTAACTAAACAGACACCATCACTACACTAAAAATATAGAATTCTTTTACTACTATTGTGAGTATAATATTGTGAGTATTTCTATTGAGTGTAATGTTACTCCAAGTGTAGATAAGGAATGCAAGCATTGTTTAAGTTGATCAATTTCACAGAAAGCATAATCAAGTCACATGTTAAGGTAAGGGATATCATTATTGTAGTAAGGGGTATCATTTTTATGGTAAAGTGATATCATTTTCTTTCATACTCCATATTATGGTAAGATATTATTATTCGTTTCTTCAGCTTATTATTAAATGATGAAAGCACCTGAAATGATTAGAATATCATTAATAGTTTGTGCTTCATCTAATATCATGTTGGCAATTTGGACTATGGATAATTAAGTTGAAAATCACTAAGATCTATGTTATCTTATTATTCTGATTATTTATGTTTATTCATTATATATATCATTGTCATTATCCTCATGTTTATATTGTGATGAAAGTCATCTTTGGCACGTAGTGCATAGATGGACTTGGTATGATTATGACCAAGGATTATTCGGTATAATCATGACCGTAATGTTACAAATAATATGGTAAAAGTCATCTTTGACCCGCAGTGCATAGATGGACTTGGTATGATTATGCCTAGGGATTATTCGGTATAATCATGACCGTAATATTAAAAATGATGTGGTAAAAGTCATCTTTGGCCAGTTGTGCATAGATGGACTGTTGATTAGCATGATTATGACCAGGGATTATTTGGTATAATCATGACCATTGGTGAAAACACGAATATCTTTGGCCCGTAGTGCATGGATTATTCGTGGTCTTGATACTATTGAGCTGAGTCTCAGCGTTATTGGTTTTACAATTGTATGTCTTAGGCTTGTATTGCAAAGATGGACTGTTCATTTACCTGATTATAAATATGTATTATGAATTTAATTATAATCTGTGGTGGTTCAGGTGAAGACAGGTGATGAGAGTTGTGACGCCCCCAAAATAGGTATACATCACCTATTCTGAGTCGCCAAATACATAGTACAAAATACAAATACAACCTTAAATATACAACATGAGCTGTGAGTTTTAATACAAATATTGTCTTCGAGATAGTATTCAAACTCAAAATAAGTCCTCAATACATTTATTATCACACTATTTCATAGAATAGTGAGGACTACTAATGCTATCATTTGGACCGTCACTCCGTTCCCCAACTAGTCCCTGCTACGTTCTCATTTCCTAAAGAGAACAATGAAAGCAAAAGGGTGAGCTCAACTAGCCCAGTAAGAAATAATATGACTAAGATAATGCAGAATAAATTATCGTTAGCCTTTAATAGTGTTAAATTGATACAATATAACAAACATCAAGTTTAACTGCAGCGAAACAAACAATCCATTAGAAGAGTCAAGTAGAGAATAAAATCTACTATCTTCTATGATTTAAAAGTTTTTTCATCACTTTTATCACTAAGACTCATCTTAATAAATAATTCACATCATCAAATCATCCCTGCACTACAGGCCAAGGATATTCTTTAGTATCACGACCACGAATTATCCATGCACTATGGGCCAAAGATAATCGTGTTTTCATCAACGGTCCTGATCATGCCATAAAAAAATTCATCTTTGCTCCCTTGGCCGAAGAGAATCCATAGCCATAATCATACCAAAACTCGCCCATCAATGCACTCACGGGCCAACGAGGACTTTTTCCACATCATTTGCAACATTACTGGCCATGATTATTATCTAATAATCCGTGGTCATAATCATACCAAGTCCATCTATGCACTACAGGCCACAGATGACTTTTAACATAATATAAGCATGAGGATGATGACAATTCAATAAAACAAGTTCTAGAATAAATTTTAAAGATTTACAAATTAATTTATCCAGAAACCAATAACGTCCAAATTGTCAACATGATACTGCTTTGTGGAGTAAAATTCAAGAATGCTCAAAAGAATATTTCTATGAAAAGATACTGGATGAAGCGCAAATATCCAGGATATTCTACTAATTTCATGGAGTATAAAAGCCAAAACTTTAACCAACTGAGTATAATAGAATATATGAAATTGCAAATGGATTTTTGCCAGTCATGCGGTAATCCACGTAGATAGATCATTTTCACAAGTTAATAAGGAATGAATACAAAGGATCATTCACCATGAATGCGGTAATCCACATAGACAAAGTTATTCCAAATGTAGTAATAAAGAATGGAACTGTGTCATGCCATGTAATCCGCATGCATGTGATATTCCAATAGAATAATAAAGAATGGAACCGTGTCACGCCATGAATCCGCATGAGATAAGATGTTCCAACAAAATAATAAAGAATGGAACCAAGGTCACGCGTGAATCCGTATGCATAAGATGTTCCAAATGTAATAATAAAGAATGGAACCAGTCATGCGAATCCGCATGCATGATGGGATGTTCCAATGAGTAATAATAAAGAATGGAATAACAACAGAATTCACCAGGCATGCGATAGACCGCACAGACAGGTTATTCCAACAAAATAATAAAGAATAGAATAACAAAAGAATTTCACCATGTACGCGATACTTCGCATAGACAGGTTATTCTAACATAATAATAAAGAATGGAATAACAACCCTTACGAGTATTGAAAGAAAATAACTCTCTTCATGAATACGAAAGAATAATACCCCTTACCTTAAAAAGAAAAGTATTCCGACTGGTAAGGCGGGGATATACTTGAAGAAAACTTGTACTATTTTCTATGCTCAAAGCTTTCTTAAACTCTAAAGAAATACGCTCATGATTATAGAAGAAGAATTCTCTGAACTTCTGGTGTGATTTTCAATTTTAACTAAACATCCTATTTATAGGAAAATGAAAAGGATACTATGCAATAAAATATAATATATTCTATTTATAATTATATAATAAAACAAAATTTATAATATATATATATATATATTATTTAAAATCTAATAAAACAAATAATTTTATAAAAGTATTCTGTTTTATATCAAAAGGTTTTACTATGCAAACACTATGCATGCATTATGCAAATACTATGCAGGTACTATGCAAACACTATGCATAATAAAATATAATATATTCTATTTATAATCAAATAGAACAAAACTTTATAAAAAGTATTCTGCTTTTATATAAAAAATTTTCAGCTTTTATAACATTTATAATAATAATAAAATAAAATTTATATAATATATATATATATATATATATATATATATATATAAACTTTCCCGTGACTTCAATGATCGATTTAAAGTCACATGTAATTCTACACATGGGCCCCACAAAAATATTTAAAAATTTTCACCGATTATTTTGAAAATGGATAAATGGGGGGTCCAAAAATATAACAAATACCTCATAAAAATCACCTCAATATTTTGAACAATATTTATCATTATTATTATAATTCACAATATTAGTCGACTAGGTCTTTCTCAAGAAAGAGGGGGTTTTCCAATAAGGATTTCTCCCTATTGGCCCGCAATTAGGTGACCAAACCTCTCCTTGACAGAACTTCTAGACATCGTTAATATTGCAAATAATAATATTAATAACTTCATCGTCTCAATTATTGATTTAATAATATATAAAATATTGATAATAATTGAATCAAATAACATGAGATACTATGCAGCAATTACTGTAGCAATAATTGAACAAAACTAAGTGACTTCTCACGTAAGCATCAATAATCAATACCGTGTGCTACTATGCAACCACGCATATTACTGTACTTTTACTACCGAGTAGTTCAACAGTTTAAACGGTAAAACTTCCACCGTTATTTTCATAAAAATATTTTTGTCATTTTCTCAATCTGACAATAATTCCGTTGTGGGGTCCACCAATGATTGTACCATCGTACAGATATTCCCCGACAAAAATATTATTCCCCGACCAATCGAATATTATACAACAACTTGCATACTTTTCAAAATTTATAAGTATTACCCACAACTATAACATTATCTCAAATCCACACTATAATTTTGAAAAAAAATATTTCGAGAAAATTAAATCTTTATTCGTAAAATTTGGGATTTTACAATCTCCCCTCCTTATAAAATTTTGCCCTGGAAATTTACGTACGTACCTAGTATCCCGAACAAATGAGGACACTTCGTCAGATTCTAACTCTTGAGGTATAACCTTTGAGCGTAAAATATATTTCAAGATTTTAACAGGTACATCTTCATACGTTAAATTATCCGCTACCTCGTCCGGTTCTAAATTAATAATGTGGTTCGGGTCATCCACATATTTATGTAACATCGATACGTTAAAAACGTTATGAACACACGACATACTTGGCGGTAAAACGAGTCTATAAGCCACAGTTCCTACTCGATCGAGGATTTCAAATGGGCCAATTAAATCGAGGGTTGAGATTTCCTCTCTTCAGCAACTCTTGCTTTTAAAATAACACCCTCTTGAACCTTCTTCTTCGTATTCATCAGCTCCGGGTCTGTAGCTTTAGCAGCTTTAACATTATCAACTAAAGTCGGTTCTAACCATATATTCGTTATATTCACGTAGGTTCGTATATTCGCACTCATAAACGCATACGATCTTCTACTCAATGCGTCAGCTACCACGTTCGCTTTTCCACAATGATATTGAATGGTATCATCATAATCTTCACAGCTCGAGCCAACGTCTTTGGCGCATGTTACGTTCGTTTTAGTTGAAGAAATATTTAAGGATTTTTAGAAATGTGTTTTGTACTGGGGTCAATACAAAATTCGATTTCACGCTCTGGGGTAGGCTAAGAATTCTTTAGAGAATATGTTAGGAAATTTATTAACGATAGAAATATCATTCAAAACTGTGACTCTTATCCAAGTCTTGGATAGTATGTCACATTGATACCTATCAACTTGCCACCGCTATTCACGCTGTCGCCACGAAAAAGTCGGCGGTAAATTCCACACAAGGAATTCACCAGATAAAGGCTCGGGACTCTTTACTTATGGCTTGATATGACAATGATTGACTTTAGTGGTTTGGTTGTTTGAATTAGCATAATAAAGTTGGTTAGAATATGAAAGCTAACAACTCACGAAAAAGCATGATGAGTAGTTACCAATCGATTCCTAAAATCACATCAAAGGCAAGTATTTTCAAAGAGATAAGATCGACAGTAACGTGAAAGTGTCGATTTGAATCGAACAAGATTTATAAACAGTGGAGGTAACAAAGGTTTCTACTAACGAAGTTTCAAACCAATAAGTCAAATTCTAACTTCTCAAGGTCAAATTTAAATGTTGGAACAAGCAAGAGAGATAAAATAATGGGTAGAACCCGTATCTAATAAGGTATAGACTTCGCAAGAATTTATAATTAACTAACCCGTGCTAACTTTGTTCGGATTACTCGCTTTTTGAGAATTCATGAAAAACGTTCTTCCGGAAACCACAGACTTTGTTTTGTCCGTATCCGCCTTTGGTGCCACCGTCCTAGCTGGACTTGACTTTGGTGCACGATAAAATCGGGCTAGGTGACCTTCTTTTCCACAATTGTAACATGCTTTGGACTACATCACACAGTTTGGACTGATATGTCCCTCCCCTCCGCATTTGAAGCATACAATTGGTGGTCGTTCTCCTTCCTTAAAAATGGGTGTTGGTGCTGCTGTCTTTCCATCGTTGTTGAACCTTCTCTTCTTAAAATTTCCACTCCTATTATCTTGGCCATGATTACCACCGAAGTGGTTAACATTCTTGGCATGATAATTTCCCCCACAATGGTTATCATTGTTCTGATGGTCGTTGCCACCGGTACAATTATTATCGTGTTGTTGCTCATTATCCTTTCTTTGGGCTGGCTCATTATAGCGCTCCAATAACTGAGCCCTATTCACTATATCTGAATATAAACAAAGTTTGTGAGAAATGAGGTATTAACGTATATTGGGTTTCAAACCTCTTAGAAACATTCGCGTCATTCGCTCCTCATTATCGACCAAATGGGATGCAAACCGGGATAACTCCGCAAATTTAGCCTCGTATTGCGACACGGTCATATTGTTTTGCTCCAACTTGATAAACTCCACCTCCTTCATGTGACAAATACTTTCAGGAAAGTACTTGTCGTAAACAAGCAACTCTTGGAACTTCTCCCAAGACATCTTGAGTCGGCCAGTTAGGTACATTTTACGATTCCCACCAATGAATCGCTTCTTGCTCAGAACTGACGGTGGCAAAGGGAGCCTTTTCTCCTTGAAGCATCCCAAGACATCAAATATCTTGCAGATCCGCTTTATCCATGTCTCCGCCTTTTAAGTGGTTTTTGGTTGTCCCAAAAACTCGATGGTCCCTGGGCCTCCTGAATCGCTTAAGCAGTGACCGTCAGAGTTGCCGGTGTTTCACACCGCATATTTGGGACAGAGCCTCTCACTGATGTTGCATGAATTGTATAAAGCCTCCGAACATTCCATCGTTCATCATTTGGTTAGTGTTGTTGTTTGCATGAGGATTGTCGCCTTCCAGATGCATATTATCCTGATTATTGATCTGTGGAGACTCAACGGTCTCCTGTGCTCCATTGTTATTCTCAACATTCTCGGATGTCATTTTCAAATACTACCACAAAACAAGGGTTAATTAACATATCACATATTATCCGTATAGTCTGACCGACCAATAAATACCAAATAAACTTAGGTAGGTCATACTAGCGAAGGAATTCCCTGTCTCTCCCCTCCTAGTTCTTGTCTCACATCTCAGCCAGGGATCACATCCATAAGCTTTGATACCATCTGTGACGCCCCCAAAATAGGTATACATCACCTATTCTGAGTCGCCAAATACATGGTACATAATACAAATACAACCTTAAATATACAACATGAGTTGTGAGTTTTAATACAAATATTTTCTTCTAGACAGTATTCAAACTCAAAATAAGTCCTCAATACATTAATTATCACACTATTTCATAGAATAGTGAGGACTACTAATGCTATCATCTAGACCGTCACTCCGTTCCTCGACTAGTCCCGGCTACGTTCTCATTTGCTGAAGAGAACAATGAAAGCAAAAGGGTGAGCTCAACTAGCCCAGTAAGAAATATTATGACTAAGATAATGCATAATAAATTATCATTAGCCTTCAACAGTGTTAAACTGATACAATATAACAAACATCAAGTTTAACTACAGCAAAATAAGCAATCCATTAGAAGAGTCAAGTAGAGAATAAAATCTACTATCTTCTATGATTTAAAAGTTTTTTCATCACTTTTATCACAAAGACTCATCTTAATAAATAATCCACATCATCAAATCATCCCTGCACTACAGGCCAAGGATATTCTTTAGTATCACGACCATGAATTATCCATGCACTACGGGCCAAAGATAATCGTGTTTTCATCAACGGTCCTGATCATGCCATAAAAAAATTCATCTTTGCTCGCTTGGCCGAAGAGAATCCATAGCCATAATCATACCAAAAACTGTCCATCAATGCACTACGGGCCATTGAGGACTTTTTTCACATCATTTTCAACATTACAGTCATGATTATACCCAATAATACGTGGTCATAATCATATCAAGTCCATCTATGCACTATAGGCCACAGATGACTTTCAACATAATATAAACATGATGATGATGACAATTCAATAAAACAAGTTCAAGAATAAATTTTAAAGATTTACAAATTAATTTATCCAGAAACCAATAACGTCCAAATTGTCAACATGACACTGCTTTATGAAGTAAAATTCAGGAATGCTCAGAAGAATATTTCCATGAAAAGATACTGGATGAAGCGCAAATATCCAGGATATTCTACTAATTTCATGGAGTATAGAAGCCAAAACTTTAACCAACTGAATATAATAGAATATATGAAACAACAAATGGATTTTGTCCCGCCATGCGGTAATCCACATAGACAGATCATTTCCACAAGTTAATAAGGAATGAATACAAAGGATCATTCACTATGCATGCGGTAATCCACATAGACAAAGTTATTCAACAGTAGTAATAAACAATGGAACTGTGTCATGCGAATCGCATGCACAGGATGTTCCAATGTAATAATAAAGAATGGAATCGTGTCCGCCAGAATCCGCATGCATGTGATGTTCCAATGTATAATAAAGAATGGAACCAGTCACGCAGAATCCGCATGCATGTGATGTTCCAACAGTAATAATAAAGAATGGAATAACAACAAAATTCACTGTGCATGCGATAGATCGCATGCATGCAAGTTATTCCATCAAAATAATAAAGAATGAAATAATGAAGAATTTCACCATGTATGCGGTATGATGACAGTATGCATTATTCCAACATAATAATAAAGAATGGAATAATAACCTTACTTAGTATTGAAAGAAAATAACTCTCTTCATGAATACGAAAAGAATAATACCCTTACCTTAAAAGGAAAAGTATTCAATCGGGTAGATGTGGATATACTTGAAGAAAACTTGCACTATTTTTTACACTCAAAGCTTTCTTAAACTCTAAAGAAATACACTCAAGATTATAGAAGAAGAATTCTTTGAACTTCTGGTGTGATTTTCAATTCTAACTAAGCATCCTATTTATAGGAAAATAGAAAGGATACTATGCAATAAAATATAATACATTCTATTTATAATTATATAATAAAACAAAATTTATAATATATATATATATTATTTAAAATCTAATAAAATAAATAACTTTATAAAAGTATTCTGTTTTATATTAAAAGATTTTACTATACAAACACTATACAGGCACTATACAAATACTATGCATAATAAAATATAATATATTCTATTTATAATCAAATAAAACAAAACTTTATAAAAAGTATTCTATTTTATATAAAAAGTTTTCTGTTTTATTACATTTATAATAATAACGGGTCGAATTTATTGAGTCGTGATTCTGGGGACAGAATCCTTTTAAGGGGGGAAAGATGTGACAAACGAGAATTTTGTAATTAATTTTAATATTTATTGAATTAAATAAATATTTTTCGATGATTTAATTATTAGAATAAATAATTAATTGACGCAATTGTGGTAGATTAATTTAATTATATGTGTTACATTTATTAAATTAATGTAGAGAGTTTTTATTATCAAAGTATGTGATTATGTGAGCTTTGTATTAAAAAGAAATATTTAATAAGCATATTGGTATTTTAATTAATTTAATTATTAATTAGAGAATTAATAATTTGACATTATTTATTAATGAGAAAATTATTTATGTAACTATGTGAATTTATGAGAAATTATTATATTTTATTTAAAATATATTAAATAAAATATTGGATTTATTTTATAAGGAGTGTGACATTTTCAAACTATATGATAAAGCTTTATTAAATTAAATGACTTTGAATCAATTAAGGGTTGTCAAACAAGGCCCTAGTAGTGGTTGGATGCGACGTTACTCATGTTTGAGTTAATCGACCATTACGCCGCATCGCTTCTCTTTCTCCTCTCGTTATATTACGCCTTCTTTTATTATTATTATTCTAAGTCCGGAAAAGCAGAGAGGCAGAGAGAGTTTGAGAACTTTGAGAGAGATTGCGAATCTTGTGATTAAAGGTGAAGAAGTGTGAGAAATTGGGGAATTGTTGTCACCCCTGTAATCTAAGGCAGTATTCAAGGGTAATCCCTTCTTCCCAAATTTTAAAGTTACGCCATTTAGTTTTTATAAAATGGCTTTCATATATTTTGTAAAATCTCTTGTAATTGAAAAAGGGTTTGATTATGAGTTTATATATGGGTTAAGATATATCAAATCGTATTTGATTATATATATATATATATATATATATATATATATATATATATTATATGAATTATCATGTCATCATTTATAATACTATGAATTGCTATTTCAAAATTTACAGAGTTTGGGTTTTGGCCATATGGCCTTATACGTGATATTTCATGTATTGAATGTATATTATCCCTAAATTTTACATTCGTATGTTGTTATGCATGTTGATACGAAGAGACCAAAGTTTAAATAAACGGATTCGGTGTTATAATCTAATTCAGTAGTGACAATTTTCATTTTTTTATTTTCAAAACCTTCAAGAACATCAAGAACAGTAGAAGTAAATGTGTTGATTTTGCAAATTATGTGTTATAACTTGTTAAAAATCATGCTAGATGGGTTAAGTAATGATTATATATGTATTACAATGATTGGGTAAGTCTAAATTTGTGTAAAAATAACTAATTGGAATTTATGGCCATATTCATGTATAATTTTACGTGTGATTGATTTTTGGCCTAATTTGGCCTTGTTATGTTCATGAATCTCAGAGCGTAAGCTGTAGAAATCGTAAAAATGAGCTTCGGTAACTTCGCTTCAAGCAAGCGTTACTAAACTACATATTACCACTACGTGCCAAAAAAAAAAAATAAATAAATAAAATAAAATAAAATAAATATTCGATAAAAATTATTATTAAAATATTTATAAAATAAATTAAATATTTTAATTGAGATATTTATGGAATAAAATAAATATTCGATGAAAATTATTATTAAAATATTTATAAAATAAATTAAATATTTTAATTGAGATATTATGGAATAAAATAAATATTTGATGAAAATTATTATTAAAATATTTATAAAATAAATTAAATATTTTAATTGAGATATTTATGGAATAAAATAAATATTCGATGAAAATTATTATTAAAATATTTATAAAATAAAGTAAATATTTTAATTGAGATGTTTATGGAATAAAATAAATATTCGATGGAAATTATTATGAAATAATTTATTCGAGTGTAATAATAGTAAGAGAATGAAAATATTCTAATTTAATTAAGTAATTAAATTAGAAGGGTAATGATTTGTTAAATAAAGTAGAGTTTATATTAAATAATTAAGTGAAAATGTAACTAATGAATGTCGTGAATACATATGGTATGTGTGTAGGATTTGTGATGAACTAAAGTAGTAATCGTTAGCCTCACGACTCAAGCAAGTTTTCTAATCCTACTTGTCATTATTGTTCAAGTTTATTATTTACCTCGAGTAAATTATCATTACTATTATTCAAGTTCAAATGTTATATTAAAGATTGATTATCTTTTCAAAGCATGATTCAGTTATATAATAATTGTTCTATTGTATACTTCCTGAGATTATTATTCAATTTGAATATCATTATTATTGAACCTTATTAGACTAGCGAACCCTTATTGATTCGACTAGTCCATAGTTGATGAGCGTTCTAAATTTCAGAACCCTTGATGAATTATCCAAACCAAACTTCCTTTGGTGCGGACTCAAATGTCAAATTGAGATGAACAACCCTGCAAAGGGATTTGCTTATGCATTAGCGTTAAGATATTGTGCACAGTATGGTACTAAGGGCTGATCCCCCTAAGTACGAGTAGAAAAGTCCATAGTCTTATGACTGTTAAAGGTTTCAAGTATAACCCTTGATAACCTAGGATATAGTTCAAGGTCTTATGACCCTCAGAAATCTTTTGATTCTTGTTATTCATTCTTGATTCAAAAGTTGAGCTTTTATTCAGATGTCTTTGATTCACTCGCATGTTATTATACTGTTATTTCATTGTTATACTTGTGGGCATTTGTGCTCTCTTGCGTAATAATAGCATTGCGCTTAAGAAACGAAAAGAACCAAACCTAACCTTCTACTAGTAAAGGCAAGGGCAAGGTTAACAAGTGATGAAGACTTGTTGTTTTATATGATGATGTATTTGTTTAAGACTTAAGTTAATGATGTTGTTTAAGACTTAATTGTTTATGATTTCGCACAGATGTTTAAGGTTAGAGTAACCTGGGATTGTATTTATTATGTAGTTGATGTAACCCCATAAGGGGAGATTTATTATTATTTTTATCTATTGCATGGTTTGCATTTATTATGGGTAGATAGATAGATGATAGTTGTACAGTGAACACCAAATCCCGAGGAATTGAAGTACCCGGATTTGGGGGTGTCACAAAGAATATTCCCCGATCAATCAAATATTATACAACAACTTGCATACTTTTTAAAATTTATAAATATTACCCACAACTATAAAATTATCTTAAATTCACACCATAGTTTTGAAAAAAAATATTTTGAGAAAATTAAATCTTTATTCGTAAAATTTGGAATTTTACAAGAGTTCTCTTTATCTTGGGTATAACAAAGAACTGTTTATGAGTATTACATGAATGAAATATTAACGATGGACTTCTAATCTAGAGGAGATAGTAGACATTATGTTCTACTTGACTCTTCTAATAGATTGTTGATTCTGCTGCTATTATGGTTGAAAACTTTTATCTTCTACTATATGTTCTAAATATCTGAATTCTTTTGATAATTTAATTATCTTAAGCCATGATATTCTTTACTGGACTATTTGTGCTCACCCTTTTTACTTCACCACCCCTTTCAGGTAATTAAAGTGTAGCTGAGACTAGCAGAGAGAACAAGGGTATAAAGTGGTGATACGAATTAGTCACAAGCCTAATCAAATTATGAAACGGCGTGGCATAATAATTATACTGAGAACTTAAAATGTGTGTGACATATTTTATACATCATTTAATAGTTATATTTGGTGAACCAAATAGGGGGATGCAAACTCGAATTTGAAAGCGTCAAAATGAACTCCATTAGAATGAGGAGGACAAAAATCTTCTCGTGTTCCTTTGGGGACTTGAAATATTTGTTGTTGTACTTTAGATGGCATTATAATAATTTGAGTATGAATATTGTCGTATTATATACGTTGCAATATTTGTATTGAAACTCATAGTATATGTGTCTTCGTATTTTGCACGACAGTTGTATAAATGGAGTTGTCAGTAGTGTATTTTCCGGTGACCCAAGATGGGTGATGTATACATATTTTGGGGGCGTCACATTTGGTATTAAAGCTTATGGATATGATCCATGGCTGAGATTTGAGGCTAGAGCTAGGAGGGGAGAGATGAGTAATATCCTTCATTAGTGTGTGTCCTACCTAAGCTGAATTTTTGTTACTTAATTAGCTGACAAATTATGATATGTCAATTAACCTTTGTTTTGAAGCTGTATTATAGAATTATATCTGAAATACAGGAAATGAGCAATGGATGAACAATGAAACAAAGGAAGTAGCATGTGAGCTAGGATTTGAAATCCTTATCTCTTTGAACTACCAGGTACGTAAATTTTGAGGGCAAAATTTCATAAGAAGTGAAGATTGTAAGACCCCAAATTTTATGAAATAGAAGTCTAATTTAATTTATAATTTTTATTTCAAAAACTGCAAATTTTAAATTCATAAATGATCAAACGGACAATTAATTGAATAGGTGAGTTAATAAAAGAGGAAAGGAAATAATTTTTGGAAGAACAACCCATGTGGCTATTTGAGTAATGAAGATCACTTGGGGAAAGAATTGGTGGAAGAAAAGAAAAGAGAAAAGGAAAGAAAGAAAAGAGGGAAAAAGAAGAAGAAAAAGACGGAGAGAGAAAAGGAAAAAGGGAGGAGTAGAAAGAAAAAAAAAGGAAGAGGAAGAGAAACCCACGGGCTCATTTTTAGTGGAGAATAGAAGAGAGAGAGAGAGAGAGAGAGAGAGAGAGAGAGAGAGAGAAGAAGAAGAAGAAGAAGATGATGAAGAAGAAGAAGATGAAGAAATGAATGAAAAAGGTATTTTTAAATCTTTAATTTATTCTTAGATTTAAGTTTTTATGAATTTTATGTAAAGAGTACATACTTATGTATGTATTGGATGGTTTAAACTTGCATAAACACGAATCAAATGAGAGAATTCTAGAAATCAAAAGAAGAACAAAATAAGGAGATTTTCAGAAAAGTTAGTTTACTACTTGATTTTGTAAAATCTATAACTCTTTGTGTATAATGAGTTAGGAGATGAGCCGTATATCAAAAGAAAGCTCTGGAAGTAAGCTAAACGCATTGAATCACCCAAAAATTCTTTGTGGAGTTTTCGTGGTGACAGTTTGAGTGAAACTGGTCCGAAGGACTTATAGTCCGAAAAATCAGTTTTACTATGCTCTATTGTGTGAGTTATAATTTTTAATCCGACCGTTGGATCGTTGTAATTTTTGGATATGTTATACATATATAAGTTGAGTATATGTCCACAAATTTTGAACCGTTAAAGATGAACATATGATTTGTTATGAATTTAAGTAGGTGACTGATCCAGAAATTTTATAGCAAAATTTTCGGTAAGCCTTTCTCTCTATTGTTAGAGTCATAATTTGGAAAAACTTTCTTCTACAAAGTTGTAGAGAATTAAATTTTACATGAAAAAGACATAAGATCTGTATTTTTCTGATAAAAGTGCTAATTATTATGAATTATTGAAATTTCTGAATATTGGAGTTTATAATTAAATTATCAGAAAAATTATTTGGGTTAAAATATTTTTACAGAATGCTTATTATATCATCTTAGAATTTCTTTAAAATTTTGATGAATTATTGAAAAGCAGAAGTAATTATTATATTTTTAAACTATTTATAGTTAGTTTGAAAATAAAAGAAATTTATAGAAAAATTTATGAATGATGAAAAATTATGAAACTTGGTGAAAAATGGTATAATATTGTTTTATAATTTTTGGGAAGTTTTGGAAAATTATTGAATAATAGAAATATTTATTGTATTGTTAAGCTATTTATGGTTAGTTTAAAAATAGAAAAAAATTCATAAAAAATTCTATGAATGGTGGAAAATTATGAATTCTGCTGAAAAATATTATAATAATGTAAGATTAATATTGATGATGTTTTAAAGATATAAAAGTATGTGGAGTTAGTATTTCTATTTTGAAGCTATTAAATGATAGATTTTATAAATATAAATAATTATAGAAAATTGTTGGATAATCCGAAAAATGTGAAAATTGTTTAGAAAGTTCAAAATACTATTTTAAGTATTTTAGAAGTGTTAGTAAGATCATAAGGTGTCGGGATATAAACGCACAAATAACGAATGAGTTATGATAAAAACAAAAATAATATTTTTGTTAAAGTAAAAATGGTGATAATATCAGAATAATGGATTGTCATATATGAGGTTTTAGATTTCTCAAGTTTTATTATTCACTTCTAAAGTTTTGGAAAATGAATATTGATTCGTTAGTTAGTTTATATGTTATTTGATGTAAATATGTTTTGGTGTTGACCCCGACTTTTAATAGAATTTAAATTGTTTATAGCAAGGTATTGATTTGATTTTTACGTAAGAAGTCATCATGTATTTCATTCAATAATTGTCACAGTAATTATTGCACAGTGATTCATATTATTGATTCTTAATTATGTAAGAAGTCACTCAGTCTTTCATTCAATAATTGTCACAATAGTTATTGCATAGTGACTCATATTATTTGATATGATATAATTAAACTAGTTGGAAGTATTGTGAGTCTATGTTAATAATTGTGAATAATGGTGCAAAGATTGAAAATGGTGTTGATTAAAGATAAGTATGATATGCAGATGTTTGTTCAATTATTTTCTTTCTACAAAAGTAAGTTTGGCAGGACTTGCCGACACTCTACTTTTTCTAAAGTAGTCTGGACCACAACTCAATTATTTTTAAACGTGTACAAGTTGGTTTAATTTTCTCTGTGGGACCATAACTTCCACTACCATTGTTATATACCTTCTTTGGTTATTTTGTCAAAGCAGGTGTGCTAATTTTTTACTAAATTTTCAGTATAAATAGGTTGCTCGGTTGAGAAACTAAACAGACACCATCACTACACTAAAAATATAGAATTCTTTTACTACTATTGTGAGTATAATATTGTGAGTATTTCTATTGAGTGTAATGTTACTCCAAGTGTAGATAAGGAATGCAAGCATTGTTTAAGTTGATCAATTTCACAGAAAGCAGAATCAAGTCACATGCTAAGGTAAGAGATATCATTATTGTAGTAAGGGGTATCATTTTTATGGTAAAGTGATATCATTTTCTTTCATACTCCATATTATGGTAAGATGTTATTATTCGTTTCTTCAACTTATTATTAAATGATGAAAGGTCCTGAAATGATTAGAATATCCTTATTAGTTTGTGTTTCATCTAATATCATGTTGGCGATTTGGACTCTGGATAATTAAGTTGAAAATCACTAAGATCTATGTTATATTATTATTCTGATTATTTATGTTTATTCATTATATATATCATTGTCATTATCCTAATGCTTATATTGTAATGAAAGTCATCTTTGGAATGTAGTGCATAGATGGACTTGGTATGATTATGACCAGGGATTATTCGGTATAATCATGACCGTAATGTTACAAATAATGTGGTAAAAGTCATCTTTGGCCCGAAGTGTATAGATGGACTAGGTATGATTATAACCAGTGATTATTCGGTATAATCATGACTGTAATATTACAAATGATGTTGTAAATATAACGACCCCAAAATTCATACAATTTAATTCTCAACTACTGTTGTTAATAATACATTCAACCTCCAATTTTACATCATTAAATAATAATACAACCATTGAAATTTGCGGAATAATTAAAATTTTCTATTACAAACTATCCTCGTTCCCAAAACCTTCAACCTTTACATCTAAATATCTCAAAATTATTTTAATACTACATTAGTTTACATCGTAAAACGATATTACAATTCAACATTAATACATTAATCGGAACCTTAAACATGGTTTAAATAATAATAACACAACCAAAGTGTATAAATCTTTAAGTATCACATCTGATTCATGTCTTTCAAGTAACACATAACTTTACCTTGAATCTTGAACCTGCAAAAGTGGTTATTTGCAAGGTTGAGCTCGATAGCCCAGCAAAATCCAACAGTTTTCATGCATCACATAGCACATAATAACATGCTCAACATATAACATACATGCTACAGTTCATATAACAGGTATAAAGATACTCAATTAGCATGCTTTAATCAATCAACATAGTCATAAATTGACTTTAACATTTCATACTTTCAACATATATATAACACATCATGCTCTTTGCAATAAAGATTTAAAAAAGTTAATCATCAAGTTCACATAGCAAATAGGAACTGAAAGACTTGCCTGATTCGTAGTTTATGAACTACGACTTAACTGCTTAACGCTTATCTGCACTTTGTGTATTCCTACACAGTTATATAATCATGGATTCACATCCATTAGTCATATATTTCATACGCTCTTAATATAAAAATAAACATTATTTCCTAACTTGGTTTCATTTTTACTTAAACTTAGTATAACCATAAGACTAGTTCATTCTATTATCATATTTATCTAAACAATCTTGTTTCATATCTTGTAGTCCTAAAAGACAATATATAACCATAACTTAAGACCATGCAGTTAACAAACTGCTCTTGGTCACTCTGCAGTACAGCGCGGCCACGCTACATTTAAGCTTGGGAGTGGCGCGGCCGTGCTACCCCTAGCTAAAACCAGACTTGAGCTTTTCATTGCTCAGTTTAGTTCTAACCTACTATGCATTCTGATAAATAATATAAGCATACATCAAGTAGGCTCTGATATTTCTTCAAGTTCACCTTTCAAATCATTTAGTTTTGAATTACATAGTTCTATGTTGAATTATTTACATCAACAAGGCTTAACAACTTCTTTTAACAAAGGTTCAAGGTTTATAAGTTTTTAAACCTTATATTGGTACTAACAACCTTTAATACGCATGTTCACATGTATCTATCTCATTTACATAGACATATCATAGTTCATACTTTTAAAACGTGCTTAAATAACTTATGTCATGCTTGACTAGTTGAGTGCATATATCATTCATGTTCAAAGGAAGAAATAACTCTATCATGCTTGCTTATAAAGTCATAATGCAAGTAACAATGCTCATCAAAATTAGTTTCTAAAACTTTTAAATTTCTCTTTGAAAACACATATTATCCAAGCTATATAAGTTATCTTATACGAGGTAACTTAAGATCACATTTTATACTCGCATAACTCCATCATATGCTAACTAAAAAGTCAGAACTCAAGTGACTTAAAGTTCGTCAAGGTTTATTTTCGAAATCTTCAAGTTTCTTTTTAAAACACATAATAAGTCATGCTTAAGCATCCCATTATGAGTAAAGTAATCTTAGCCATATGACATGTCTATTATCATGCATATTCATGTTTTATTACTTAGAATAACATAATCCATCGTCCGGAGCGCTATACTTGTGTATATGCTCGATCGACGCCCTCCGATCGCCTCCAAATACGTAATAGTCACAAAGATGACTATTTTGACCCTTTCTAAATACCTCAAATTGAAAACCTTAAAGAACAAAAGTTGTAGGTCTATTCATCCTCGTTCAGGATCATCTTGAATCACCTCAATTGGAGTTTGTATGAAAACGTTATGGCTGTTTTACCAAGCCAGGTCAAAGCAGTCACAGTCAGAACACATGGGGCATGGCCGTGCCCCTTTTCCTCACAAATACCGTGCACCTGTGCCATTGCCCAGCCCTAGATGCGCGCCCGCATGCACGGCCAGGGCGCCCGCGCGAGGCTTCACACAGAACACAGTTTTGGTCATAACTTTCTCATTTTAAGTCCGAATTAGTTGGTTTTCGATTCTATGAACTCGTGAAACACTGAACTACTCATCTACAGAATAATTTTAACATTTAAAAAATCAATTTAAGGGTTCCAATTCCCTATTCATGCTATACTTTCATATTTTAATTTAGCGAATTCATTCGCTACAAATTCGTTTTTCATCCGTTTTGATTTGTTCAACTTGTGTTGTTTTCGTTTCTCAGAGTAGAACAATATTCACCCATCAATTAAAAGCCTTAAACATGTGAGCATGATCAATTTAGCCTCTAAAATAGACCATAACTTATACAACAAAACCCAAAAGACCAATTTTACAAAAATTCAGATTTGTTGGCTCTAATGTCTCTTATAGACAATACTAACATATTATCCAACAACAAATAATCAGGATTTCAATCACTTCATTCTACCAAAATAATTCTAACAATGAAGAACTTTAAGAAAAGCTACTAAAAGTTTTAGAATTCTTCTCTTACCTCTTAAATCTTCTCTAGATTGATTATATGGTGAAGATTACTTGATTAATCTCCTTCTTCTTCCTTGATCCTCCAAAGCTCTCTTCTAATTTCACAGAGAACTCTTATTTCTCTTTCTCACTCTATCACCCCTAACATGTCAAATGAAATAACGTGTGAAGGTTTAAGCCTTCAATTACTAGCGTTACCAAGAGACCCAAAGTCTCAGCAGTTAGAAAATACCAAGAGTTTAAGCCATGTTTGGCAAATATACTCCATGACTTATTTCTATTTTATTTTCTTTTCCTACTATATAATATATTCTCCTTTCTCTAAGTGTCACACTTGAACTATACTGCTAAATCACTTAGTCCCATTAAGTAATTATACAACTATAATATGTATAATTACTACATTATAAATTATGAAATTACATTCATAAATAAAATAACACCTCCATTAAAATAAACATTTTCATTAAAATCATTATTATTTATTCTATAATTATTTTAATTAACTCAAATGAATTATACAATTATTATATATAATCATTTCATTCATTTTTTTTTCACATAAATTATCTCAATACAATTTATTTAATCCATACATCTAATTACCACTTAAATATTAATTTAATTTATTAATCTCTAACCAATAATTATTTATAGGTATATTGGTTTTTCTTCCGTATACTATCAATTTATATTTTATTAACATCATTCAAGATATTTAAACCTTTTAATATATTACCATGACACGTAATATATATTAAGAATACTAAATTTAATTATCAAAACTCATATATTAGCTCACTATTTAATTAAGTGAATTAACTCTTTTATCCACTTTACTACAATAACACTATCAAGTAAGATTTTAATATTCAAACTATATTATTCTAAAATATAGTTTCAACTTAATTTAAATTACTCAATATTTATAGGGTTAATTTCCCTTGTCACCAAACTCCTTGTCTTGACTAATTTCTTTTATTTCCTTTAATTGTTTAATCAACTATTAAATCTCATAAAAATTTAAATTATTTTTTTTTCACACCAAGACACATAATTGAAAATATATACATCTCATAATAAGAATTTTTAATTATTAAATTCTTAATTTAATAACTTTTAAAAAATTTGGGTTGTCACATCTTTCCCCCCTTATAAGGATTCCGTCCTCGGAATCACCGAAACCCTACCTTACTCAGGTTTTCAACAAATCTCTTTTCAAAATTTAGCATTGAATATCTTCAACACGTTAACTTAGCAAAAGTTTTACTTATATATATATATATATATATATATATATATATATATATATATATATATATATATGCTTCATTCATTTTTTCTATAACTTTTAAGTTTTATTACATAACCTTCAATTAAACACAATCATATATCAAATATTATATATTCTTTAACCCATTCATTTCCTTTTCTAAGGATCGTTATCATAAACACTCGGGATATTACATTCACCATTTTTCTAAGAATTTTGTCCTCGAAATTAGTCATATAATCATGGATTCACATCCATTAGTCATATATTTCATACGCTCTTAATATAAAAACAAACATTATTTCCTAACTTGGTTTCATTTTTACTTAAACTTAGTATAACCATGAGACTAGTTCATTCTATTATCATATTTATCTAAACAATCTTGTTTCATATCCTGTAGTCCTAAAACACAATATATAACCATAACTTAAGACCATGCAGTTAACAAACTGCTCTTGGTCACTCTGCAGTACAGCGCGGCCGCGCTGCATTAAAGCTTGGGAGTGGCGCGCCCGCGCTACCCCCAGCTAAAACTAGACTTGAGCTTTTCATTGCTCAGTTTAGTTCTAACCTACTATGCATTCTGATAAATACTATAAACATACATCAAGTAAGTTCTGATATTTCTTCAAGTTCACCTTTCAAATCATTTAGTTTTGAATTACATAGTTTTATGTTGAATTATTTACATCAACAAGGCTTAACAACTTCTTTTAACAAAGGTTCAAGGTTTATAAGTTTTTAAACCTTATATTGGTACTAACAACCTTTAATACGCATGTTCACATGTATCTATCTCATTTAAATAGACATAGCATAGTTCATACTTTTAAAACGTGCTTAAATAACTTATGTCATGCTTGACTAGTTGAGTGCACATATCATTCATGTTCAAAGGCATAAATAACTCTATCATGCTTGCTTATAAGGTCATAATGCAAGTAACAATGCTCATCAAAGTTAGTTTGTAAAACTTTTAAATTTCTCTTTGAAAACACATATTATCCAAGCTATACAAGTTATCTTATACGAGGGAACTTAAGATCACATTTTATTCTCGCATGATTCCATCATATGCTAACTAAAAAGTCAGAACTCAAGTGACTTAAAGTTCGTCAAGGTTTATTTTCGAAATCTTCAAGTGTCTTTTTAAAACACATAATAAGTCATGCTTAATCATCCCATTATGAGTAAAGTAATCTTAGCCTTATGACATGTCTATTATCATGCATATTCATGTTTTATTACTTAGAATAACATAATCCATCGTCCGGAGCACTATACTTGCGTATGTGTTCGATCGACGCCCTCTGATCGCCTCCAAATACGTAATAGTCAAACAAATGACTATTTGGATCCTTCCTAAAAATCTCAAATTAAAAACCTTAAAGAACAAAAGTTGTAGGTCTATTCATCTTCATTCCAGATCATCTTGAATCACCTCAATCGGAGTTCGTATGAAACAGTTATGGTCATTTTACCAAAACAGGTCAAAGCAGTCACAGTCAGAACACATGGGGCATGGCCGTGCCCCTTTTCCTCACAAATACCTGGCAGAACGCCATTGCCCGACCCAGATCGCTCCCCCGCAGCCGCAGGCGGTAGCAAGACAAAGTAGGCGCCTCACATGAGGCTTAGCCTGAAAACACGTTTTGGTCATAACTTTCTCATTTTAAGTCTGAATTAGTTGGTTTTCGATTCTATGAACTCGTAAAACACTTAACTACTCATCTATAGAATAATTTTAACATTCCAAAAACTTTAACAAACCAATTTAAGGATTCCAATTCCATATTCATGCTATAATTTCATATTTTAAACATATTTAGCGAATTCATTCGCGACGAATTCGTTTTTCATCCATTTTGACTTGTTCAACTTGGGTTGTTTTCGTTTCTCAGAGTAGAAAAATAATCACCCATCAATTAAAAGACTTAAACATGTGAGCATGATCAATTTAGCCTCTAAAACAGACCATATCTTATACAACAAAACCTAAAAGACCAATTTTATAAAAATTCAGATTTGTTGGCTCTAATTTCTCTTATAGACAATACTAACATATTATCCAACAACAAATAATCAGGATTTCATTACTTCATTCTACCAAAAATAATTCTAACAATGAAGAACTTTAAGAAAAGCTACTAAAGTTTTAGAATTCTTCTCTTACCTCTTAAATGTTCTCTAGATTGATTATATAGTGAAGATTACTTGATTAATCTCCTTCTTCTTCCTTGATCCTCCAAAGCTCTCTTCTAATTTCACAGAGAACTCTTATTTCTCTCTCACTCTATCAACCCTAACATGTCAAATGAAATAACGTGTGAAGGTTTAAGCCTTCAGTTACTAGCGTTACCAAGAGACCCAAAGTCTCAGCAGTTAGAAAATACCAAGAATTTAAGCCATGTTTGGCAAATATACTCCATGGCATATTTCTATTTTATTTTCTTTTCCTACTATATAATATATTCTCCTTTCTCTAAGTGTCACACTTGAACTATACTGCTAAATCACTTTAGTTCATTAAGTAATTATACAACTATAATATGTATAATTACTACATTATAAATTATGAAATTACATTCATAAATAGAATAACACCTCTATTAAAATAAACATTTTCATTAAAATCATTAATATTTACTCTATAATTATTTTAATTAACTCAAATGAATTATACAATTATTATATATAATCATTTCATTCATTTTTTTCACATAAATTGTCTCAATACAATTTATTTAATCCATACATCTAATCACCACTTAAATATTAATTCAATTTATTAATCTCTAACCAATAATTATTTATAGGTATATTGGTTTTTCTTCTGTCACTGTTGTGACGCCCCCAAAACAAGTATACATCACCCATATTGAGTCGCCAAATACATGGTATAAAATTCAAATACAACTTAATAATACAGTTGCCGTGTAAATAATACGACAAAACATAAACTGAGAGTTTTAATAAGAATATTGTCATCTAGACAATATCCACACTCAAAGGAGTCTTCATTACATTTATTATCACACTATTTAACAGAATAGTGAGGACTACTAATCCTATCATCTGGACCGTCACTCCGTTCCCCGACTCATCCCAACTATATTCTCATTTCCTGAAGAGAATAGTGAAAGAAAGGGTGAGCTCAACTAGCCCAGTAAGAAATATTATGACTAAGATAATGTAGAATAAATTATCATTAGTCTTCAACAATGTTAAACTGATAAAATATAACAAACATCAAGTTTAACTGCAGCAGAACAAGCAAACCATTAGAAGAGTCAAGTATAGAATAAAATCTACTATCTTCTATGATTTAAAAAGTTTTTCATCACTTTTATCATTGGACTCAAATTTTAATAAATAATCCACATTATCAATTCATCCCTGCACTACAGGCCAATGATATTATTTAGTATCATGACCACGAATTATCCATGCACTACGGGCCAAAGATAATTGTGTTTTCATCAACGGTCCTGATCATGCCATAAATAATTCATCTTTTGCTCCCTTGGTCAAGAAAATCCATAGCCATAATCATACCAAGAATAGTCCATCAATGCACTACGGACCAATGAGGACTTTTTTCGCATCATTTGTAACATTACGGGCCATGATTATACCGAATAATCCTCGGTCATAATCATACCAAGTCCATCTATGCACCATGTGCCATAGATGACTTTCAATAAAATATAAACATGAGGATGATGACAATGATATAAGAACTCAATAAAACAAGTTCAAGAATTAAATTATCCAGAACTAATAACGCCCAAATTGTCAACATGATACTTCTTTTGCAGAGAGTAAAATTTAAGAATGCTCGGAAGAATATTTCCATGAAAAGATCTTGGATGAAGCACAAATATCAAGGATATTCCACTAATTTCACTTGAGTATAGAAGTCAAAACTTTAACCAACCGAGTATAATAAAGAATGGAATAACAAAAGAAATCACCATGCATGCGGTATCAGATAGAGCAAAGTTATTCCAATGTAATAATAAATAATGGAACTAGGTCAAAGTGAAATTCGCGCACAAGCCGAGGATGTTCCAACAGTATAATAAAGAATGTAATAACAATGTAAATCACCATGCATGCGGTACTTTGCATAGATTGAGTTATTCCAATGTAATAATAAATAACGAGAACCAAGTATGGCATAAAACGCATGAGATGGGATATTCCAACAAAATAATAAAGAATGTAATAACAATGTAAATCACCATGCATGCGGTGATTGCAGATGTATGTGTTATTCCAACTAAATAATAAATAACGGAACCAGGTCTGGCGTAGAACTCACAGATTGGATATTCCAAAAGAATAATAAAGAATGGAATAACAGAAGAATTTCACCAAGTATAGGGTAGCTCACGTGATACAAAAGTTATTCCAATTCAGAATAATAAATAATGGAATAATGTAAGAATTTAACCAAGTATAGTAAGGGTAGACCGCATATACAAAAGTTATTCCAATGTAATAATAAAGAATGGAATAATGTAAGTTCTCTTCATGAATATGAAAAAAAATAATACCCCTTACCTTATAAAGAAGAGTACTCCGACGGTAGGGCGGGGATATACTTGAAGAAACCTGCACTACGCTCAAAGCTTTCTTAAACACTAAAGAAATACACTTAAGATTATAGAATAAGAATTCTCTCTACAGTTTCTCTCTCTAGAGTTTTAGTGAATTCGTAAGAAATATTGAAGGAATGAGCTTCTATTTATAGAAGAATGGACTGAATAGTAACCAATCCATGAACGGTCCAGATTGATTTACTTTTAAACGGACGGTCCAGATTGGTTTACAATAAAATATAATATATTCTATTTATAATCTAATAAAATGAATAACTTTATAAAAGTATTCTATTTTATATAAAACGATTTTACTATGTAAACACTATGCAGGCACTATGCAAACACTATGCATAATAAAATATAATATATTCTAATTTATTGTCTAATAAAACAAATAACTTTATAAAAGTATTCATTTTATATATAAAAAGTTTTACTATTAGCCTAATAAAATGAAGAACTTTATAAAAGTATTATATTTTATATAAAAAGTTTTTCTACTTTTTATTACATTAATAATACTAATAAAACAAAACTCATATATATATATATATATATATATATATATATATATAACAATAGACAATAATTGAATCCAATAACGTGAGATACTATATACGAAACCATTGTAGTAATAATTGAACAAAACCGAGTGACTTCTCACGTAAGTATCAATAATCAATAGCGTGTACTACTACTATGCAACCACGTGTATTACTATACTTTTACTACCGGGTAGTTCAACAGTTTTAACGGTAAAAATTCTGCCGTTATTTTCATAAATATATTTTTGTCTTTTTCTCATTCCGATAATAATTCCGTTGTGAGGTCCACCAATGATTGCGCCGTTGTACGAATATTCTCTGCTAAAACGAATATTCCCCGACCAATCGAATATAATACAACAACTTGCATACTTTGCAAAATTTATAAATACTACCCACAACTATAACATTATCTCAAATCCATATCATAATATTAAAAAAAATATTTTGAGAAAATTAAATCTTTATTCGTTAAATTTGGAATTTTACAATCTCCCCTCCTTATGAAATTTCGCCCTCGAAATTTACGTACGTACCTGGTATGCCGAACAGATGAGGACACTTCATCATATTCTAACTCTTGAGGTATAACGTTTAAGCGTAGAGTATATTCCAGGATTTTAATAGGTACATCTTCATATGTTAAATTATTCGCTATCTCGTCCGGTTCTAAATCAATAATGTGGTTCGGGTCGTCAACATATTTACGTAACATCGATACATGAAAAACGTTATGAACACGCGACTACTTGGCGGTAAAACGAGTCTATAAGCCACAGTTCCTACTTGATCGAGGATTTCAAATGGACCAATTAAATTGAGGGTTGACATTTCCTCTCTTCATCAATTCTTGCTTCTAGAATAACGCCCTCTTGAACCTTCTTTTTTCACATTCATCAGCTTCGGGTGTGTAGTTTGAGCGGCTTTAACTTTATCGATTAAAGTCGATTCTACTCATATATTCGTTATCTTCACGTAGGTTCATATATTCACACTCATAAATGCATACGATCTTCTACTCAACGCGTCAGCTACCACATTCACTTTTCCACGATGGTATTGAATTGTACGATCATAATCTTCAACAGCTCAAGCCAACGTCTTTGGCGCATGTTACGTTCGTTTTGGGTGAAGAAAATATTTGAGGGTTTAAGAAATGGGTTTTGCACTGGGGTCAATACAAATTTCGATTTCACGCTCTAGGGGTAGGCTAAGAAGTCTTCAAGAATACGTCAGGAAATTTATTAACAATAGAAATATCATTCACAACTGTGACTCTCATCCAAGACTTGGATAACACGTCACATTGATACCTATCAACTTGCCATCGTTATTCATAACGTCCCCTACGGAAAGTCTGGCTTCGGTGCATTCCACACAAGGAAATCAACAATGAAAGGACCGGGGCTCTTTACTTATGTCTTGATATGATAATGATTGAATTTAGTGGTTTGGTTGCTTGAATTCGCATAACAGGTTGGTTAGGAATATGAAAGCTAACAACCTTACGAAAAGCATGATGAGTAGTTAACCAATCGATTCCTAAAATCACATCAAAGGCAAGTATTTTCAAAGAGATAAGATCAACAGGTAACGTGAAAGTGTTGATTTAAATCAAACAAGATTTATAAATAGTGGAGGTAACGAAGGTTTCTCCCAACTGAGTTTCAACAGATAAATCAAAGTCTAACTTCTCTGAAGTTAAATTCAAACATTGAACACAACTAGGTGAAATGAAAGAGTGAGTAGAACCGGTATCTAACACGGTATAGACTTCGCAAGAGTTTATGATTAACTTACTCGTGATAATTTTATTCAGGTTCCTCGTCACGAAAAAAAAATACTCTCTCTTAAACTACCGATTTTGGCTTGTCTGGGATATCCTTTGGCATCACCATCCCAGCTGGACTTGACTTCACCATATGACAAAATTGAGCTAGGTGGCCTTCTCTTCCACAATTCAAACACGCTTTGGATTGTTGCGATGATTTGATTTGATGTGTCCCTCCCGTGTCAAGATTTGAGCTTATCTGACCGGTGGTCGTCTTCTTCTTCCTTTGAAACGGGTCTTTGGTGTTTCTTTGTCTTTCCATCATTATTGAACCTTCTCTTCTTGAAATTTCCACTTCTATTATCTTGGCCATAATTACCACCGAAGTGGTTACCATTCTTGGCATGATAATTTCCCCCACGATGGTTATCATTATTTCGATGGCCGTTTCCACCGGTACAATTATTATCGTGTTGTTGGTTGTTGCCTTTTGGTTGTGCTGACTCATTATCGCGCTCCAATAACTGAGCCCTATTCACAACATCTGAATATAAACAAAGTTTGTGAGAAATGAGGTATTGACGTATATTGGGTTTTAAACCTCTTAGAAACATTCGCGTCATTCGCTCCTCATTATCGACTAAATGGGATGCAAACCGAGACAACTCAGCAAACTTAGCCTCGTACTGCGACACGGTCATATTGTTTTGCTCCAGCTTGATGAACTCCACCTCCTTCATGTGGCGAATACTTTCGGGAAAGTACTTATCGTTGAACAACTCTTAGAACTTCTCCTAAGACATCTTGAGTGCGTCAGGCTGGGTATGTTTTACAGATTCCCAACAATGATCTGCTTCTTCACACAACATAAAGGTGGCGAATGGAACTTTTTGCTCCTCTGAGCATTCCAAGACATCAAATATCTTGGTGATCTACTTAATCCACGTCTACGCTTTAAGTGGGTGCGGCTTTCCCAAAAACTCCGGTGGTCCCTCCTTGAATCGCTAATGGTGACCAAAGCAGTGGGTTGCCATTGTTTCCACTGCATTATGAGCAGAGAGTCTCTCGTTTGGTGTTGCATGTATTCTAAAAAGCTCCTAAATGTACCATCGTTCGTCATTTGATCAGTGTTGATGTTTACAGGAGGATTATTGCCTTCCTGTTAGACATTATCCTGATTATTGATCTGTGGAGACTCAACGGTCTCCTGTGCTCCATTGCTATTCTCAATATTTTCAGATGCCATTTTCAAATACTGCAACAAAACAAGGGTTAAATAAACTATCACATATTATCCCTATACTCTGACCGACCAATTAAATACCAAATAAACTTAGGTAGGTCATACTAGCGAAGGAATTCCCCGTCTCTCCCCTCCTAGCTCTTGTCTCACATCTTAGTTAGGGATCATATCCCTAAGCATTGATACCAACTGTGATGCCCCCAAAACAGGTATACATCACCAATCTTGAGTCGCCAAATACATGGTACAAAATTCAAATACAACTTAATAATACAGCTATCGTGTAAACAATACGAAAAAACATAAACTGAGAGTTTTAATAAGAATATTGTCATCTAGACAATATCTGTGACGCCCCTAAATCCAGGTTCTCTAACCTCAGATTCAGTGCTCACGATCCTATCATCATCATAAGCATTCTATAACTATTTCGAAATAATAAACATACATTGTTCATTATACAAAAGTCTCAAAACATGGTCCCAAGGTCTCTCTAACCTTAACTTTAAATACACCATTTATAATACAAATAGTTTACTCAAGAAATTCCATTAGATAATAACTAATTTAACATTCATTCTAAAATTACTCCCGGATCTTGCCCTTGCCCTTGTCCTTCGTAGCATTAGATCCTTGAAGCTTAATCGAAAATAGAGGTCATGATATAGCAAGAGTAAGCAACTAATTTGCTTCACAAGTTTATAAAGACAAAGGAGATATATCATGACTTAGAAAGAAATATTGCCTTCAATGTTCAACAATAATATAAGATTGTGAAGGAACATGAATTAAAAATCAACAATTGAATATTCGATAATTGAATAACATGAATCGAGTGGTTTTGAATAACCATGAACATTTGCCAAGGTGCTCGATGATTTAAATCGGACCTTTTAATAAGTTTTGGTATTCAAGGGATCGAATTTTCATACCCGTGATTTATGCATAAACACTTAATAATCCGACATTGATATCATGCCTTAATCAAATTTGTTCATTTCTCACCAAGAGTTCTTACCATATCAATTAATAAGAACAATTATTTAAAATCCATTTGATTTAACAAATTTAGACATGCTTGATCTACCGATACAATTAGCATAGATCTATCCCATAAACAGATTCATAAATGAAGAACTTTAATTTAATTCACGATTCAATGGCAAGTAGAAGCGAATTCAATTGCACAAAGTGCTAATTTCAATAATTGATAAAGACGTGAATAATCATTAATAATTATTCACTAATATGCTTTTGAAAATAATAACTCAAGTTGAGTTAGGAAACTTGCCTCGATCGTAGGAGTTACATTTCTGAAATAAATTTCTATCCACTATGTAGTTAAATTATCTTCCTTTGAGAGACCTATAATTAGTCTTTCAATTAGTCAATGCATAACATCATATTATGTAATCACATAGATATCATACATTACAATAAGTTCTTATAAACATTATCATGCCTAGATAGTGTTATTATTAATTAACGACTACCTTTAATTCACATAATATTATTAACTTAGATAATATTAATTCACCTTCTAGTATTATTGGTTCACTAATAATACTTTAAATCATTTACCAACATTTTATTCACTTACTAATATTATTAATCATTTAATAATATTTTATCCCTTTACTAATATTATTAATCATTTAATAATATTTTATTCACTTACTAATATTATTAATCATTTAATAATATTTTATTTAATCTCGAATATTATTATTTAATAATAATACTCTAATCTAATATTTTATTTACATAACAACATCATATTATAATATTATTAGTATTTTAATAATATTCCAATGATTTATTAAATTAATAAACAATTTATTCTAATTGTCCATCCTTTAATAACCTCTTATTTAATATCCATAAAAGGTCATAAGTAATATTTATTATTATAAATTACCAAAATGCCCTAAGATAGTCATGATATAATATATTATGAGCATTCAAGCATAAAAATCATATTTTCTCATTAAAGACATCATTTAACTATTTATTTCCTTTTATTCACAACCTAATCATTTTTAGGAAAAATAGAAAACTGATTCCAAAAATTCTCAGCTTCTGGATTTTAACAGAATATGAACCAACAATGATCCTCTAATTTTTCTAGAATTTTAGAAAATGATTTACTATTTTTAGAGTGTCCAAAACACTCGGATCTTGCTCTATTTTTCATAAATTAAGTTTTACTCAGAAAAATTTGAAATTTTCAGGGTATGCTCTCTTAACATATATGAAGCTACTGTAAAAATTTTGGAATTTTCCAGTGTATACACAGTGATATATTCGTAGGATAATATTTATGGAGTCCTTTACGGAAATAGTCATTACGCACAATATATAACTTTAAAAACGTGTCCGCTCTTTTTTTCCTACGCAGAGATAACTTCATAAGGTACCTCTGTAATATTTTTCTAGATTTTTACAAGACAAGGAACTAGCTTGAAACAGCCTCATGAAAAACAAGTCAGTAGCTGATTTTGGATTTCAAAGCTTTAGCATATAAAGTGGACTATTTTGGGAAAAATAATCTTAAAGGTTCCAAAACATGCTAGATTTGTGATCTACCACTTGGGTTTACTAGATAACTCATGTATCTAGCACCCCCCTTCGACGGATCATAATTCCAAGTTGTAGAACTTGAGTTACACAAGATTTAGTGGAAGAAAAACAAGAGTTTTCACCCTTGGAGAACATATGCTCATTTTCTTCCTCTAAGTCTTTGATCTAACACTCAAGATACTTAGTTCCATGCATGATGGTATGTATAACTAGTGTATCTTGAGTAGTTGTACATAACCCCATCAAAACTCAAGCTATCAAAACAAGGTAAGAGAAGAAGATGAAGGTACATTATACCTTGACTTAGTGGCTACCTTCCTTGATTTTCCAAAGTAACTAATAAACTTAGGGGGCATAAACCACTAGAACTCCTATAATTCTTCTTCCTATGGCTGAAATAGTCTCTTTCTTTTCTCTCTTTGAAGTTGGCTAGCTTGGGAGCAAGAGGTAGAAGAAGAAGATGAAGAAGATGGAGAGAAAATGAGATGTTGGAAGAATGAGATGTGCATTCAAAATGTAATGGGCAATTCATTATTAATTCTCCCACAATCATTTTGTTGCCCATTAGGTAAAACACTTTGTTTATTACTTACCTTAGGTTAAACATGATTAAATGTGCATAATGGAGTGGCAACCAATGGGAGCCTTACAACATTGTCCTTATGTTTATTCATGTCTACTAATGGACAAGCTAGATTAATTATTCCACTTAGGATCCTCATAATATCCACCATTTAGCTTTTATTTTAAATGCCCAATTTTGATTAATCAAATGTCTAGAATACCCCCAATAAAGTGGGCTAAGTATTGGATTACATTTTATTTTCCTTGGGCTTTTCTTTTAATTGATTTGGGCTAGATAAAAACATAGTCCAACAATTTTAATAATGTTACCCAATTTGATAATTTAGGGCTTTCATCTCCAATCATATGAAGTTTAATTACTTATACATACGATTTTATCTCATAACCTAATTAGATTTACAAGAATTAGGTTTAAAATTATTAGTCACTTGAAATACTAAGTTTACCCACTTAAGTTAGTATACGTATAAAATACTAACTTTTTTGTGTTACCATAACCCTTAGGTTATTTAATATCCTTACCTAATGTATAATTAGGTCACAAGGCTTTCATTTTTAATGAAATCCATAAATGTATGTATCTATATATAATACAAAGTTTTAAAAAAAAATGTACATACATACATGGTGACTTAAGATTCACAGTTATTACAATATCCACACTCAAAGGAGTCATTACATTTATTGTCACACTATTTAACAGAATAGTGAGGACTACTAATGCTATCATCTGTACCGTCACTCCGTTCTCCGACTCATCCCAACTATATTCTCATTTCCTGAAGAGAATAGTGAAAAAAAGGGTGAGCTCAACTAGCCCAGTAAGAAATATTATGACTAAGATAATGCATAATAAATTAGCATTAGTCTTCAACAATGTTAAACTAATAAAATATAACAAACATCAAGTTTAACTGCAGCGAAATAAGCAATCCATTAGAAGAGTCAAGTAGAGAATAAAATCTACTATCTTCTATGATTTAAAAAGTTTTTTATCACTTTTATCCCTGGGACTCAGCTTAATAAATAATCCACATTATCAATTCATCCCTGCACTACAGGCCAATGATATTATTTAGTATCATGACCACGAATTATCCATGCACTACGGGCCAAAGATAATTGTGTTTTCATCAACGGTCCTGATCATGCCATAAATAATTCATCTTTGCTCCCTTGGCCGAAGAAAATCCATAGCCATAATCATACCAAAATAGTCCATCAATGCACTACGGACCAATGAGGACTTTTTCTGCATCATTTGTAACATTACGGTCATGATTATACCGAATAATCCCTGGTCATAATCATACCAAGTCCATCTATGCACTACAGGCCATAGATGACTTTCAATAAAATATAAACATGAGGATGATGACAATGATATAAGAACTCAATAAAACAAGTTCAAGAATTAAATTGTCCAGGAACTAATAACGTCCAAATTGTCAACATGATACTTCTTTGTAGAGTAAAATTCAAGAATGCTCAGAAGAATATTTCCATGAAAAGATACTGGATGAAGCGTAAATATCAAGGATATTCCACTAATTTCATGGAGTATAGAAGTCAAAACTTTAACCAACTGAGTATAATAAAGAATGGAATAACAAAAGAAATCACCATGCATGCGGTACTTCGCATAGACAGGTTATTCCAACAAAATAATAAATAACGGAACCAGGTAAGGCAAAATTCGCACCGACACGATGTTCAAACAGAATAATAAAGAATGGAATAACAACAGAAATCACCATGCATGCGGTAATTCGCATAGACAGGTTATTCCAACAGAATAATAAATAACGAAACCAGGTTCGACGTAAAATGCACAGACAGTATATTCCAACAAAATAATAAAGAATGTAATAACAACAGAAATCACCATGCATGCGGTACTTGTGATGCATAGAAAAGTTATTCAACAAAATAATAAATAACGGAAACCGAGTTAGGCGTAGAATGCATAGATGAGGATATTCCAGCGTAATAATAAAGAATGGAATAAATGTAAGAATTTCACCAAGTATAGGGTAGTTCGCGTACAAAAGTTATTCCAATGTAATAATAAATAATGGAATAATGTAAGAATTTCACCAAGTATAGGGTAGATAACGATACAAAAGTTATTCCAATGTAATAATAAAGAATGGAATAATGAAGTTCTCTTCATGAATATGAAAAAAATACCCCTTACCTTATAAAGAAGGGTACTCCGACGGTAGGGTGGGGATATACTTGAAGAAACTAGTATTACACTCAAAGCTTTCTTAAACGCTAAAGAAATACGCTTAAGATTATAGAAGAAGAATTCTCTCTAAAGTTTCTCTCTCTAGAGTTTTAGTGAATTCGTAAGAAATAATGAAGGAATGAGCTTCTATTTATAGAAGAATGGATGAATAGTAACCAATCCATGAACTATCTGTATTGATTTACTTTAAAAGCGACGGTCAGATTGGTTTACAATAAAATATAATATATTCTATTTATAATCTAATAAAATGAATAACTTTATAAAAGTATTCTATTTTATATAAAAAGATTTTACTATGTAAACACTATGCAGCACTATGAAAACACTATGCATAATAAAATATAATATATTCTAATTATTGTCTAATAAAACAAATAACTTTATAAAAGTATTCTATTTTATATAAGAAGTTTTTACTATTAGCCTAATAAAACGAATAACTTTATAAAAGTATTATGTTTTATACAAAAAGTTTTTCGTTTTATTACATTAATAATACTAATAAAACAAAACTCATATATATATATATATATATATATAACAATAGACAATAATTGAATCCAATAACGTGAGATACTATACAGAAACTACTGTAGCAATAATTGAACAAAACTGAGTGACTTCTCACGTAAGTATCAATAATCAATATTGTGTACTACTATGCAACCACGTGTATTACTGTACTTTTACTACTGGGTAGTTCAACAGGTTTTAACTCGTAAAACTTCAAACGTTATTTTCATAAATATATTTTTGTCATTTTCATTAAAACAATAATTACATTTGTAGAGTCCACCAATGATTATATGTTGCATTTAATATTCTCTCGCTAAAACGAATATTCCCCGACCAATCGAATATAATACAACAACTTGCATACTTTGCAAAATTTATAAATACTACCCACAACTATAACATTATCTCAAATCCATACCATAATATTAAAAAAAATATTTCGAGAAAATTAAATCTTTATTCGTAAAATTTGGGATTTTACAATCATCAATTTATATTTTATTAACATCATTCAAGATACTAAACCTTTTAATATATTACCATGACATGTAATATATACTAAGAATACCAAATTTAATTAGCAAAACTCATATATTAGCTCACTATTTAATTAAGTGAATTAACTCTTTTATCCACTTTACTACAACACCACTACCAAGTAAGATTTTAATATTCAAACTATACTATTCCATAATATAGTTTCAACTTAATTTAAATTACTCAATATTTATAGGGTTAATTTCCCTTGCCACCAAATTCCTTGTCGTGACTAATTTCTTTTATTTCCTTTAATAGTTTAATCAACTATTAAATCTCATAAAAATTTTAAAAAAAAAATTCACACCAAGACACTTAATTGAAAATATATACATCTCATAATAAGAATTTTTAATTATTAAATTCTTAATTTAATAACTTTTAAAAAATTCGGGTTGTCACAGTAAAAGTCATCTTTGGCCAGTTATGCATAGATGGACTGTTGATTAGCATGATTATGACCAGGGATTATTTGGTATAATCATGACCATTGGTGAAAACACAAATATCTTTGGCCCGTAGTGCATGGATTATTCGTGGTTGTGATACTATTGAGTTGAGTCTTAGCGTTATTGGTTTTACAGTTGTATGTCTTAGGCTTGTATTACAAAGATGGACTATTAATTTACCTGATTATAAATATATATTGTGAATTTAATTATAATCTGTGGTGGTTCAGGTGAAGACAGGTGATGAGAGTTCTCTTTATCTTGGGTATAACAAAGAACTGTTTATGAGTATTACAGGAATGAAATATTAACGATGGACTTTTAATCTAGAGGAGATAGTAGACATTATGTTCTACTTGACTCTTCTAATGCATTGTTGATTCTGCTACTATTATGGTTGAAAACTTTTATCTTCTACCATATGTTATAAATATCTGAATTCTTTTGATAATTTAATTATCTTATGTCATGATATTCTTTACTGGGCTATTTGTGCTCACCCTTTTTACTTCACCGCCCCTTTCAGGTAATTAAAGTGTAGCTGAGACTAGCAGAGAGAATATGGGTATAAAGTGGTTATACGAATTAGTCACAAGCCTAATCAAATTATGAAACGATGTGGCATAATAATTATATTGAGAACTTAAAATGTGTGTGACTTATTTTATACATCATTTAATAGTTATATTTGGAGAACCAAATAGGGGGATGCGAACTTGAATTTGAAAGCGTCAAAATGCACTCTATTAGAATGAGGAGGACATAAATCTTCTCGTGTTCCTTTGGGGACTTGAAATATTTACTGTTGTACTTTAGATGTCATTGTAATAATTTGAGTATGAATATTGTCGTATTATATACGTTGCAATATTTGTATTGAAACTCACAGTATATGTGTCTTCATATTTTGCACTACAGTTGTATAAATGGAGTTGTCAGTAGTGTATTTTCTGGTGACCCAAGATGGGTGATGTATACCTATTTTGGGGGAGTCACATTTTGTGACGCCCCCAAAATAGGTATACATCACCCATCTTGAGTCGCCAAAAACATGGTACAAAATTCAAATACAACATAATAATATAACTGTCGTGTAAAATACGACAAAACATAAACTGAGAGTTTTAATACGAATATTGTCTTCTAGACAGTATTCAACTCAAATGGAGTCCTCAATACATTTATTATCACACTATTTCGTAGAATAGTGAGGACTACTAATGCTATCATCTGGGACCATCACTCCCTTCCCCGACTAGTCCCGCCTATATTCTCATTTCCTGAGAGAACAATGAAAGAAAAGGGTGAGCTCAACTAGCCCAGTAAGAAATATTATGACTAAGATAATGCAGAATAAATTATCGTTAGCCTTCAACAGTGTTAAACTGATAAAATATAACAAACATCAAGTTTAACTGTAGTGGTACAAGCACTCCATTAGAAGAGTCATGTAGAGCATAAAATCTACTATCTTCTATGACTTAAAAGGTTTTTCATCACTTTTATCGCTGAGACTCAGCTTAATAAATAATCCACATCATCGAATCACCCCGTACTACGACCAAGGATATTCTTTAGTATCACGACCACAAATTATCCATGCACTACGGGCCAAGGATATTCGTGTATTCATCAATGGTCATGATCATGCCAACAACTGTCCATCAATGCACTATGGGCCAATGAGGACTTTTACCACATCATTTGTAACATTATGGTCATGATTATACCGAATAATCCCTGATCATAATCATACCAAGTCCATCCATGCACTACATGCCACAGATGACTTTCAACATAATATAAACATGAGGATGATGACAATGATATAAGAATTCAATAAAACAAGTTCAAGGATAAATTTTTAAAGATTTATAATTTAATTTATCCTGAAATCAATAACGTCCAAATTGTCAACATGATACTGCTTTGTGGAGTAAAATTTAAGAATAATATTGTACCAAAAATAATTTGGACCGAAAATGAATCATTTTTATCATGAATAGTACCCCGGGTGAATAGTACTCAAGTGAATAGTACCCCATGAATAGTACTTCGTGAATAGTAACCCTGTGAATAGTACTTCGGCATGAAAAAGTTAAAACTTATCAAGAATGCTCAGAATAATATTTTCATGAAAAGATACTGGATGAAGCACAAATATCAAGGATATTCTACTAATTTTATGGAGTTTAGAAGCCAAAACTTTAACAAAACGAGTATAGAATTCGAAATCTGAAACGAAATAATATTACTTAAATACTACAGAGTATGAAAGAAAATATTATTTCAAGCGAATATTGAACAAAAATAACATCCCTTACCTTGAAAAGAAGAGTATTCCAACTGGTATAGCGGGGATATTCTTAAAGAAAACTTTCACTATTTTCTACGCTCAAAGCTTTCCAAAACTCTAAAGAAATACGCTCAATATTATAGAAGAAGAATTCTCTGATTCTGGTGTGATTTTCAATTCTAAATAAGCATCCTATATATAGCAGAATTGAAAGGATACTATTTGAGCGCACAATGAAGGGAAAGTCACGGGCGAATTCTTCAACTAATTTCGTTGAAAAATTTGATTTTACTATGAACACTATGCAATAAAATATTCTAATAAAACGAAAACTTTTTAAATACAATATAATATATATATATACACATACATACATACATACATACACATGTTATATAAAACTCCACCCGTGAAGCATTCTTAAATTTCTCCCCCCAAAGTCCTCCATATGTGGGCCACCACCATATGTCATCATCACATGTGGGCCCCACCTTTGTTATAAATTTCTACCGATTATTTTGAAAATTGGAAAATGGGGGTCCATATAATAAGCAAAATTTACATCAAATACTTCATAAAAATCCTCTCAATATTTTTAACAACCTTTATTATCATTATTATAATTCGCAATACCTAACAATCAGGCCATTCTCAGAAAAGATGGGGCTTTCCAATAAGGATTTCTCCCTATTGGCAATGCAATTAGGTGACCAAACCTCTCCTCGATGTAACTTCTAGACATCGTCAATATTGCAAATAATAATATTAATAACTTTGTCGTCTCAATTATTGATTTAATAATATAAAATATTATGCATGATGATCTTTGTGACAATAATTGAATCAATAATACGAGAGATATGATGCAGCAATTACTATAGCAATAATTGAGTATAACTGAGTGACTTCTCACGTAAGCATCAATAATCAATACCGTGTGCTACTATACAATCACGCGTATTAATGTACTTTTAACACCGGTTATTTCAACAGTTAACAATAAAACTTCCGCCGTTATTTTCATAAAAAGATATTTTTGTCGTTTTCTTAATCCGACAATAATTCTGTTGTGGGGTCCACCAATGATTGTGTCGTCGTACGAATATTCCCTGTTAAAACAAATATTCCCTGACCAATCGAATATAATATTACAACTTGCGTACTTTGCAAAATTTATAAATATTACCCACAACTATAACATTATATCAAATTCACTCCATAATTCTCAAAAATGATATTTATAAAAAATTCATCTTTATTCATAAAAGTTGGGGTCTTACAACCTCCCCTTCTTATGAAATTTTGCCCTCGAAATTAGGGTACATACCTGGTATGATAAAGAGGTGAGGATACCTTGATTTCATTTCAGATTCTAACTCCCAGGTCATTTCCTCAACATCATGGTTTCTCCATAAAACGTTGACATGAGGTATAACCTTGGAGCGTAGAACATGCTCCTTCTTATCCAAGATTTTAACAGGTACCTCTTCATACGTTAAATCTTCCGCTATTTCGTCTGGTTCTAACTCAATAATGTGGTTTGGGTCTTCCACATATTTACGTAACATGGATATGTGAAAAACATTATGAACACGAGACATACTTGGCAGTAAAGCGAGTCTATAGGCCACATTTCCTACTCGATTGAGGATTAAAAATGGGCCAATGAATCGAGGATTGAGCTTTCCTCTCTTTCCAAATCTCGTAACTCCTTTCCATGGAGCAACACGTAACAACACATGATCTCCAATATTGAATTCCACATCCTTTCGATGAAGATTAACATAACTCTTTTGTCGATCTTGTGAGGTTTTTATATGTTGCCGGATCGTTTGAATCTTTTCCGTAGTTATATGTACCAACTCTGGTCCCAACAACGTTGCTTCACCCACCTCATCCTAGCATACTGAAGAACGACACTTTCTTCCATACAACACCTCAAATGGAGCCATACCAATACTTACTTGATAACTGTTGTAGGAAAACTCCACTAATGGCAAGAACTTGTCCCAACTACCCTTGAAGTCAAGGACACAGAGTCTTAATAGATCTTCAAGAATTTGAATAGTCCTTTCCGACTGCCCGTCCGTTTAAGGATGATAAGCCAAACTAAATTGTAAATCCGTGCCCATAGCATTTTGCAAACTAACCTAAAATCTTGAAGTGAATCTTGGGTCTCGATCAGAAACTATGGGTACCAGCATACCATGAAATCTTACAATCTCGTTTATGTACATACTAGTAAGACGTTCAAGTGTATAAGTTTCTTGTATCGGTAAGAAATGAGCAGACTTGGTCAATCTATTAACAATGACCCAAATCGCATCTATGCCTTGAGAAACCTTGGGAAGACCAGTAATGAAATCCATGGTAATGTGTTCCCACTTCCATTCTGGAATTTCAGGTGGTTGCAATGGACCTTTTGGCACTTGATGCTCCACCTTGACACATTGATAAGTTAAACACCTTGAGATAAACTCTGCGATCTCTCTCTTCATATTGCTCCACCAAAATGTATGTTGAAGATCATGATACATTTTGGTACTCCCAGGATGGATTGCAAACGGTGTGTTGTACGCCTCCATCATGATTTTATACTTTAAATCAGGGTCGTTAGGAACACAAAGTCTAGAGTTGACTCGTAGTATTCCTTCTTCATCGATTCTTGCTTCCGGGATAGCACCTTCTTGCACTTTCTTCCTCATACGCATCAGCTTCAGGTCTTTAACTTGAGCAGCTTTAACTTTATCGATTAAAGTTTGTTCTACTCGTATGTTTATCATCATCACGTGGGTCCCTGGAGTCTTTAACTCTATCTCCATCCTCTACAAGTCATACAAAATGGGCCTTTGTGTTGACAATAAGGCACTCATACCTGTATATGATCTTCAACTCAATACGTCAGCTACCACGTTTGCTTTTCCAGGGTGGTATTGAATGGCATGATCATAATCTTTCAACAGTTCGAGCCAACGTCGCTGCCGCATGTTGAGCTCCTTTTGAGTGAAGAAATATTTGAGGCTTTTATGATCCGTATAGATCTCCACCTTCTCTCCATACAAGTAATGCCTCCAAATTTTAAGTACGAAGACAACAGCTGCCAACTCTAGGTCATGAGTAGGATAATTTCTCTCATATTCTTTGAGTTGTCGAGAGGCATAGGCTATGACTTTCCCATGTTGCATGAGAACACATCCTAACCCTTTTCCCGAAGCATCACTGTAGATGACAAATCCCTCGGAGCCAGATGTTATTGTCAGAACAGGTGCTGAAATGAGTCTCCTCTTGAGTTCTTGAAAACTCTTCTCACATTCTTTGCTCCAACCGAATTTTGTATCTTTTTGAGTCAATTTGAGTTAATGGAGTAAAGACCGAGAAAACCCTTCTACGAATCTCCGATAATAACCAGTTAAGCCAAGAAAGCTACGTTCTTGGTCACTAATTTAGGTTGCTCGACTTTGAATAGCTTCAATCTTTCTTTGGGTCAACAAATATTCCATGACTTGATACTACGTGCCCAAGGAATGCTACTTCCTCAAGCCAGAACTCGCATTTCTTCAACTTGGCATAAAGCTTGTTTTCACGAAGCTTTTGGAGTATCAGCCTCAAGTGTTGCTCATGATCTTCACGGCTTTTGGAATATATTAAAATGTCATCAATAAAGACAACCACAAAATAATCCAAATGTTCCTTGAATACTCGGTTCATCATGTCCATGAAGGAAGCAGGAGCATTAGTCAATCCAAAAGACATGACTAGGAATTCATAATGCACGTACCGAGTTCTAAAAGTTGTGTTTGGAATGTCATCGGTTTTAATCTTCAATTGGTGATATCCGAAACAAAGATCAATCTTTGAAAAGAATTTGGCGCCTTGCAATTGGTCAAACAGGTCATCAATATGTGGCAATGGGTACCTATTTTTGATGGTGACATGATTCAACTCCCGATAATCAATACAAAGTTGCATACTCCCATCTTTCTTCTTTATGAATAGAACAGGAGCACCCCAAGGAGACGTACTAGGACGAATGAAACCGATGTCTAACAATTCCTCGCATTGGGTCTTTAACTCCTCGAAGTTCAATAGAGCCATTCGATATGGGGCTTTGGAAATAGGTTTTGTACCGGGTTCAAGGTCGATACAAAATTCAATTTCAGGTTCTGGGGGTAGGCCAGGAAGTTCTTCAGGGAATACGTCAGGAAATTTATTAACAATAGAAATATCATTCAAAACTGACGTATTTTTGTTTAAATCCGTGACATGAGCTAAAGAAAGCTTAACATCCATTTTTCAATTAACGAATAGCTTTATGGCTTGAGATGACAGTGATTGATTTTAATGGTTTAGTTGCTTGAATTCGCATAATAGGTTGGTTAGGAATATGAAAGCTAACAACCTTACGAAAATAATCAATTTTTGCATGATGAGTAGTTAACCAATCAATCCCTAAAATTACGTCAAATGCAAGTATTTTCAATGAAATAAGATCGACGGGTAATGTGAGGGTACTGATTTGAACCAAACAAGACTTATAAATAATGGATGTAATGAAGGTTTCTCCCAACGGAGTTTCAACAGATAAGTCAAAGTCTAATTTCTCCGTAGTCAAATTTAAATGTTGAGTGCAAGTAGGTGAAATAAAAGAATGGGTAGAACCGGTATCAAATAAGGTATAAACTTCGCTAGAGTTTATGATAAGCTTACCCGTGATGACCTCGTCTGGGTTCCTTGCTTTCTGGGAGGTCACAACAAACGCTCTCGCTTGAACTACCGGCTTTGACTTTTTTGGGACGGCCTTTGGTGCCTCTATTCCAGTTGAACTTGGCTTTCCTAAACGACAAAATCGAGCTAGGTGACCTTCTCTTCCAAAATTGTAACATGTTTTAGACTGCTGCGCACAGTTTGGACTGATATGTCCCTCATCTCCGCAATTGAAGCATATGATAGGTGGTCGTTCTCTTTCCTTAACAACGGGTGCTGATGCTGACGTCTTTCCATCATTGTTGAGTCTCCTCTTCTTGAAATGTCCATTCTTATTGTCTTGGCCATGATTACCACCGAAGTGGTTACCATTTCTGACATGTTGATTCCCTCCACGTTTGTTGTCACCGCTTCGATGACTGCTACCACTAGTATTATCATTTTACCGGCTGCTCTATCTTGGTTGAGTTGACTCATTATCGCGCTCCAATAACTGAGCCCTATTAACAACATCTGAATACAAGTAAATTTATGAAAAATGAGGTATTGACGTATCTCGGGTTTCAAACCCCTTAGAAATATTCGCGTCATTCTCTCCTCATTATCAACTAAGTGGGACGCAAACCGGGACAACTCAGCAAACTTGGCTTTGTACTGCGACACAGTCATGTTGTTTTGCTCCAGTTTAATGAACTCTACCTCTTTCATGTGATGAATACTTTCGGGAAAGTACTTGTCGTTGAACAATTCTTGGAATTTCTCCCAAGTCATCTTCAGTGGGGTAGGTTGAGTAAGCTTTACAGATTCCCACCAGTAATCTACCTCTGCTCGTAACATGAAGCTGGCAAAGGGAACCTTTTGCTCCTTGGAGCATCCCAAGACATCAAATATCTTGTTGATTTGCTTTATCCACGTCTCTGCCTTAAGTGGTTTTGGCTCTCCAAAAAACTCCGGTGGTCCCAGCTCCTTGAACTACTTAGCGGTGACCGTTCGAGAGTTGCCAGTATTTCCACCTGCATTTTAGACAGGAACCATTCTCGCCTGATATTGTATGAACTGCATAAAGCCTTTGAACATCCCATTGTTCATCATTTAATCATTGTTGTTGTTTACCTGAGGATTATTGTCTTCCTGTTCCACATTATCCCGGGTATTGATCTGTGGTGACTCAACGGCCTACTGTGCTCCATTGCTATTCTCAATATTCTCAGATATCATTTTCAAATACTGCCACAAAACAAGGGTTAATTAACATACCACATATTATCCCTATACTCTGACCGACCAATTAAATACTAATTAAACTTAGGTAGGTCATACTAGCGAAGCAATTTCCCGTCTCTCCCGTCCTAGTTCTTGTCTCACATCTCAGCCAGGGATCATATCCCTAAGCTTTGATACCAACTGTGAAGACCCCAAAATAGGTATACATCACCCATCTTGAGTCGCCAAAAACATGGTACAAAATTCAAATACAACGTAATAATACAACTGTCGTGTAAAATATGACAAAACATAAACTGAGAGTTTTAATACGAATATTGTCTTCTAGACAATATTCAACTCAAATGGAGTCCTCAATACATTTATTATCACACTATTTCATAGAATAGTGAGGACTACTAATGCTATCATCTGGACCATCACTCCATTCCCAGACTAGTCCCAGCTATATTCTCATTTCCTGAAGAGAACAATGAAAGAAAAGGGTGAGCTCAACTAGCCCAGTAAGAAATATTATGACTAAGATAATGCAGAATAAATTATCATTAGCCTTCAACGGTGTTAAACTTATAAAATTAACAAACATCAAGTTTAACTGTAGCGGTACAAGAAATCCATTAGAAGAGTCATGTAGAGCATAAAATCTACAATCTTTTATGATTTAAAAGGTTTTTCATCACTTTTATGGATGAGACTCAGCTTAATAAATAATCCACATCATCGAATCACCCCTGCACTACGGCCAAGGATATTCTTTAGTATCACGACCACAAATTATCCATACACTACGGGCCAAGGATATTCATGTATTCATCAATGGTCATGATCATGCCAACAACTGTCCATCAATGCACTACGGGCCAATGAGGACTTTTACCACATCATTTGTAACATTACGGTCATGATTATACCGAATAATCCCTTGTCATAATCATACTAAGTCCATCCATACACTACAGGCCACAGATGACTTTCAACATAATATAAACATGCGAATGATGACAATGATATAAGAATTCAATAAAACAAGTTTAAGAATAAATTTTTAAAGATTTATAATTTAATTTATCCAGAAATCAATAACGTCCAAATTGTCAACATGATACTTCTTTGTGGAGTAAAATTCAAGAATAATATTGTACCAAAATTAATTTGGACCAAAAACAAATAAATTTTTATCATGAATAGTACCCCAGGTGAATAGTACCCCGTGAATAGTACTCCGGCATGAAAAAGTTAAAACTTATGAAGAATGCCCAGAATAATATTTTCATGAAAAGATATTGGATGAAGCGCAAATATCAAGGATATTCTACTAATTTCATGGAGTTTAGAAGCCAAAACTTTAACAAAACGAGTATAGAATTCGAAATCTGAAACGAAATAATATTACTTGCATACTATGAGTATGGAAGAAAATATTATTTCAAGCTTAATATTGAACAAAAATAACATCCCTTACCTTGAAAAGAAGAGTATTCCAACTGGTATAGCGGGGATATTCTTGAAGAAAACTTTCACTATTTTCTACGCTCAAAGCTTTCCAAAACTCTAAAGAAATACGCTCAATATTATAGAAGAAGAATTCTCTGATTCTGGTGTGATTTTCAATTCTAAATAAACATCCTATATATAGGAGAATGGAAAGGATACTATTTGAGCGCACAGTGAAGGGAAAGTCACGGGCGAATTATTCAACTGATTTCGTTGAAAAATTTGATTTTACTATGCAGCACTATGCAATAAAATATTCTAATAAAACGAAAACTTTTTAAATAAAATATAATATATATTATATATATATATATATATATACACACACATACATACACATGTTATATAAAACTCCACCCATGAAGCACTCTTAGATTTCTCCCCCAAAGTCCTCCATATGTGGGCCCCCAGCATATGTCATCATCAAATGTGGGCCCCACCTTTGTTATAAATTTCTACCAATTATTTTGAAAATTGGAAAATGGGGGTCCATATATTAAGCAAAATTTACATCAAATACTTCATAAAAATCCTCTCAATATTTTTAACAACCTTTACTATCATTATTATAATTCGCAATACTTAACAATCAGGCCATTCTCAGAAAAGATGGGGCTTTCCAATAAGGATTTCTCCCTATTGGCGCGCAATTAGGTGACCAAACCTCTCCTTGACAGAACTTCTAGACATCGTCAATATTGCAAATAATAATATTAATAACTTTATCATCTCAATTATTGATTTAATAATATAAAATATTATGCAGATGATACTATGACAATAATTGAATCAATAATATGAGAGATATGATGCAACAATTACTATAGTAATAATTGAGTATAACCGAGTGACTTCTCACGTAAGCATCAATAATCAATACCGTATGCTACTATGCAACCACGCCAGACATCGTATTTTTAACAAGGTTATTTCAACAGTTAACGGTACAACTTCCGCCGTTATTTTCATAAAAAGATATTTCTGTCGTTTTCTCAATCATACAATAATTCCATTGTGTGGTCCACCAATGATTGTGTCATCGTACGAATATTCTCTGTTAAAACGAATATTCCCTGACCAATCGAATATAATATAACAACTTGCGTACTTTGCAAAATTTATAAATATTTCCCACAACTATAACATTATATCAAATTCACTCCATAATATTCAAAAATGATATTTATAGAAAATTCATCTTTATTCATAAAAGTTGGGGTCTTACACATTTGGTATAAAAGCTTAGGGATATGATCCCTGGCTGAGATTTGAGGCTAGAGCTAGGAGGGGAGAGATGAGTAATATCCTTTATTAGTGTGTGTCCTACCTAAGCTAAATTTTTGTTACTTAATTAGCTGACAAATTATGATATGTCAATTAACCTTTGTTTTGAAGCTGTATTCTAGAATGATATCTGAAATATAGGAAATGAGCAATGGATGAACAATGAAACAAAGGAAGTAGCATGTGAGCTAGGATTTGAAATCCTTATCTCTTTGAACTACTAGGTACGTAAATTTCGAGGGCAAAATTTCATAAGGAGGGGAGATTGTAAGACCCCAAATTTTATGAAATAAAAGTTTATTTAATTTATAATTATTATTTCAAAAACTGCAAATGTTAAACTCATAAATGATCAAACAGACAATTAATTGAATAAGTGAGTTAATAAAAGAGGAAAGGAAATAATTTTTGGAAGAACAACCCATGTGGACGGCTAAGTAATGAAGATCACTACTGGGGGGACAAGAATTGGTGGAAGAAAAGAAAAGAGAAAAGGAAAGGAAGAAAAGAGGAAAAAAGAAGAAGAAAAAGAGGGAGAGAGAAAAGGAAAAAGGGAGGAGAAGAAAGAAAGAAAGGAAGAGGAAGAGAAACCCACGGGCTCATTTTTAGTGGAGAATAGGAGAGCGAGAGAGAGAGAGAAGAAAGAAGAAGAAGAAGAAGAAGAAGAAGAAGAAGAAGAAGAAGAAGAAGAAGAAGAAGAAGATGAAGAAATGAAAGAAAAAGGTATTTTTAAATCTTTGATTTATTCTTAGATTTAAGTTTTTATAAATTTTATGTAAAGAGTACATACTTATGTATGTATTGGATGATTTAAACTTGCATAAACATGAATCAAATGAGAGAAATCTAGAAATCAAAAGAAGAACAAAATAAAGAGATTTTCAGAAAAGTTAGTTTACTACTTGATTTTGTAAAATTCATAACTCTTTGTGTATAATGAGTTAGGAGATTAGCCATATATCAAAAGAAAGCTCTGAAAGTAAGCTAAACGCAGAAATTTGAATCACCCAAAAATTCTTTGTGAAGTTTTCGTGGTGACAGTTTGAGTGAAACTGGTCCGAAGGACTTATAGTGCAAAAAATTAGTTTTACTAAGCTCTATTGCGTGAGTTATAATTTTTAATCCGACTGTTGGATCGTTGTAATTTTCGGATATGTTATACATATATAAGTTGAGTATCTGTCCACAAATTATGAACCGTTAAAGATTAACATATGATTTGTTATGAATTTAAGTAGGTGATTGATCCAAAAAATTTATAGCAGAATTTTCGGTAAGCCTTTCTCTCTATGTTAGAGTCAGAATTTGGAAAAACTTTCTTCTACAAAGTTGTAGAGAATTAAATTTTACATGAAAAAGACAAGATCTATATTTTTCTGATAAAAGTGCTAATTATTATGAATTATTAAAATTTCTGAATATTGGAGTTTATAATTAAATTATCAAAAAAATTATTTGGGTTGAAATATTTTTACAGAATGCTTATTATATCATCTTAGAATTTCAGTAAAATTTTGATGAATTATTGAAAGAAGAAGTAATTATTATATTTTTAAACTATTTATAGTTAGTTTGAAAATAGAAGAAATTCATAGAAAATTCTATGAATGATGAAAAATTATGAAACTTGGTGAGAAATGGTATATATTGTTTTATAATTTCTAGGAAGTTTTGGAAAATTATTGAACAACAGAAATATTTATTGTATTTTTAAGCTATTTATGGTTAGTTTAAAAATAGAAAAAATTCATAGAAAATTCTATGAATGGTGGAAAATTATGAATTCTGCTAAAAAATATTATAATAATGTAAGATTAATATTGATGATGTTTTAAAGATATAAAAGTATGTGGAGTTAGTATTTCTATTTTGAAGCTATTAAATGATAGTTTTTATAAATAGAAATAATTATAGAAAATTGTTGGATAATCCAAAAAATGTGAAAATTGTTTAGAAAGTTCATAATACTATTTTAAGTATTTTAGAAGTGTTAGTAAGCTCATAAGGTGTCAGGATATAAACGCACAATAACGAATGAGTTATGATAAAAACAAATACAATATTTTTGTTAAAGTAAAAATGGTGATAATATCAAAATAACTGTGACGCCCCCAAAATAGGTATACATCACCTATTCTGAGTCGCCAAATACATGATACAGAATATAAATACAATCTTAAATATACAACATGAGCTATGAGTTTTAATACAAATATTGTTTTCTAGACAGTATTCAAACTCAAAATAAGTCCTCAATACATTTATTATCATACTTTTTCATACAATAGTGAGGACTACTAATGCTATCATCTAGACCATCACTCCGTTCCCCGACTAGTCCTTGCTACGTTCTCATTTTCTGAAGAGAACAGTGAAAGCAAAAGGGTGAGCTCAACTAGCCTAGTAAGAAATATTATGACTAAGATAATGCAGAATAAATTATCGTTAGCCTTCAACAGTGTTAAACTGATACAATATAACAAACATCAAGTTTAATCGCAATTTGAACAAGTAATCCATTAGAAGAGTCAAGTAGAGAATAAAATCTACTATCTTCTATGATTTAAAAGGTTTTTCATCACTTTTATCGCTGAGACTCAACTCAATAAATAATCCACATCATCCCTGCACTACGGCTAAGGATATTCATTAGTATCACAACCATAAATTATCCATGCACTACGGGCCAAGGATATTCGTGTTTTCATTAATAGTCATGATCATGCCATAAAATAAGTCATCTTTGTACCCTTGGCCGAAGAGAATCCATAGCCATAATCATACCAAAAACTGTCCATCAATGCACTACGGGCCAATGAGGACTTTTTCCACATTATTTGTAACATTACGGTCATGATTATACCGAATAATCCCTGGTCATAATCATACCAAGTCCATCTATACACTACAGGCCACAGATGACTTTTAAAATAATATAAGCATGAAGATGATGACAATTCAATAAAACAAGTTCAAGAATAAATTTTAAAGATTTACAAATTAATTTATCAAGGAACAAATAACGTCCAAATTATCAACATAATACTGCATTGTGGAGTAAAATTCAAGAATGCTCAGAAGAATATTTCCATGAAAAGATACTGGATGAAGCGCAAATATCCAGGATATTCTACTAATTTCATGGAGTATAGAAGCCAAAACTTTAACTAACTGAGTATAATAGAATATATGAGACTGCAAATGGATTTTTGCCCGCCATGCGGTAATCCACGTAGACAGATCATTTCCACAAGTTAATAAGGAATGAATACAAAGGATCATTCACCATGCATGCAGTAATCCAAGCAGCATGAGTTATTCCAGCGTAATAATAAAGAATGGAACCGTGTCACGCGAATCCAAGACAAACAAGATATTCCAATGAATAATAAAGAATGGAACTGTGTCATGCGTAATCCGCATGCATGTGATGTTCCAATGTAATAATAAAGAATGGAATAACAACAGAATTCACTGTGCATGCGATAGACCAAGATGCATAAAAGTTATTCTAATGTAATAATAAAGAATGGAATAACAATGTAATTCATTCGAAATGCGATAGACTACACGACAAAAGTTATTCCAATAGAATAATAAAGAATGGAATAACAACCCTTACGAGTATTGAAAGAAAATAACTCTCTTCATGAATACGAAAGAATAATACCCTTACCTTAAGAAGAAGAGTATTCCATGGGTAGAAGGATATACTTGAAGAAAACTTGCACTATTTTCACGCTCAAAGCTTTCTTAAACTCTAAAGAAATACGCCAAGATTATGAAGAAGAATTCTCCGAACTTGGGTGTGATTTTCAATTCAAACTAAGCATCCTATTTATGGGAGAATGAAAAGGATACTATGCAATAAAATATAATATATTCTATTTATAATTATATAATAAAACAAAATTTATAATATATATATATATATATATTATTTAAAATCTAATAAAATACATAACTTTATAAAAGTATTTTATTTTATATCAAAAGGTTTTACTATGTAAACACAATGCAGGTACTATGCCAACACTATGCAGGCACTCTGCAAACACTATGCATAATAAAATATAATATATTCTATTTATAATCAAATAAAACAAAACTTTATAAAAGTATTCTGTTATATATGAAAAGTTTACTGTTTTATTACATTTATAATAATAATAAAACAAAATTTATATATATAATATATATATATATAAAAAAAAAAATTCCCGTGACTCGCCCCCAATGATCAGATTTCCAAAGTCACACGTGGGCCCCACAAAAATACCGAAAAATTTTCTACCGATTATTTTGAAAATGGATAAATGAGGGGTCCAAAAATACAACAAATACCTCATAAAAATCACCTCAATATTTTTAACAACATTTATTATTATTATTATAATTCACAATATTAGTCGACCAGGTCGTTCCTAGGAAAGAGGGGGCTTTCCAATAAGGATTTCTCCCTATTGGCGCACAATTAGGTGACCAAACTTCTCCTTGACAGAACTTCTAGACATCGTTAATATTGCAGATAATAATATTAAAAACTTTGTCGTCTCAATTATTGATTTAATAATATATAAAATATTGACAATAATTGAATCAAATAACGTGAGATACTATGCAACAATTACTGTAGCAATAATTGAACAAAACTGAGTGACTTCTCACGTAAGCATCAATAATCAATACTGTGTGCTACTATGCAACCACGCGTATTACTATAGTTTTACTACTGGGTAGCTCAACAGTTTTAACGGTAAAACTTTCGCCGTTATTTTTATAAAAAGATATTTCTATCATTTTCTCATTCCGACAATAATTCTGTTGTGGGGTACACAATTGATTTTGTCGTCATACCAATATTCCCTGTTAAAACGAATATTCCCCGACCAATCGAATATAATACAACAACTTGCATACTTTGCAAAATTTATAAATACTACCCACAACTATAAAATTATCTCAAATCCACACCATAATATTCAAAAAAAATATTTCGAGAAAATTAAATCTTTATTCGTAAAATTTAGGGTTTTACAATCTCCCTCCTTATGAAATTTTGCCTCGAAATTTACGTATGTACACGGTATGTCTTAATGCAGATGAGGATACCTCGTCGATTCTAACTCTTGAGGTATAACCTTTGAGCGTAGAATATATTCTTCTTATCCAAGATTTTAACAGTACACATCTTCATACGCTTAATCTTCCGCTATCTCGTCGGTTATAAATCAATAATGTGGTTCGTGTCGTCCATATATTTACGTAACATCGATACGTGAAAAATGTTATGAACATCGCGACATACTTGGCGATAAAGCGCAGTCTATAGACCATTTTCCTACTTGATCGAGGATTTCAAATGGGCCAATTAAATCGAGGGTTGAGATTTTCTCTTCATTGACTCTTGCTTCTAGAATTACGCATTCTTGAACCTTCTTCTTCAATTCATCAGATTTGGGTGTGTAGCTTGAGCGGCTTTAACTTTATCGATTAAAGTTGATTTTAATCATATATTTGTTATCTTCACGTGGGTCCTTAGAGTCTTTCACTCTATCTTCATCATTTGTAAGTTATCTGAAATGGGTTTTGTGTTAATAACATCGCACTCGTAGAACGATACAATCTTCTACTCAACGCGTCAGCTACCACGTTCGCTTCTTCCACGATGATATTGAATGGTATAGTCGTAATCTTCAACAGCTCGAGCCAACATCTTTAGCGCATTATACGTTCGTTTTGGTTGATGAAATATCTAAGGGTTTTAGAAATGGGTTTTGTATTGGGGTCAATACAAAATTCAATTTCACGCTCTAGTGGTAGGCTAAGAAGTCTTTAGAGAATACGTCAGGAAATTTATTAACGATAGAAATATCATTCAAAACTGTGACTCTCATCCAAGACTTGGATAGTACGTCACATTGATACCTATCAACTTGACACCGTCATTCACAGCGTCGCCTACGGAAAGTCTGGCTTTGGTATATTCCACACAAGGAAGTCACCAGATAAAGGCTCGGGACTCTTTACTTATGGCTTGATATGATAGTGATTGACTTTAGTGGTTTGGTTGCTTTAATTCGCATAACAGGTTGGTTAAGAATATGAAAGCTAACAACCTTACGAAAAGCATGATGAGTAGTTAACCAATCGATTCCTAAAATCACATCAAAGGCAAGTATTTTCAAAGAGATAAGATCGACAGGTAACGGGAAAATGTCGATTTGAATCGAACAAGATTTATAAATAGTGAATGTAACGAAGGTTTCTCCTAACAGAGTTTCAACAGATAAGTCAAAGTATAATTTCTCAAGAGCCAAGGTTCAAACATTGAACACAACTAGGTGAAATAAAAGAGTGGGTAGAACCGGTATCGAATAAGGTATAGACTTCGCAAGAGTTTATGATTAACTTACCTGTGATAACTTCGTTCAGGTTTCTCGATAAACTCTCTCACTTAAATTGTCGAATTTGACTTGTCTGGGACACCCTTTGGCATCATTATCCCAGCTGGACTTGACTTCACTACACGACAAAATCGAGCTAGGTGACCTTCTCTTCCGTAATTGAAACACGCTTTGGATTGTTGCGTACAGTTTGGACGGATGTGTCCCTCCTATCCGTATTTGAAACATACGATCGATGGTCGTTCTTCTTCCTTTGAAACGGGTGCTGGTGTTGCTGTCTTTCCATCATTATTGAACCTTCTCTTCTTGAATTTTCCACTTCTATTATCTTGACCATGATTACCACCGAAGTGGTTACCATTCTTGGCATGATAATTTCCCCCACAATGGTTATCATTGTTCCGATGGCCGTTGCCACCGGTACGATTATTATCGTGTTGTTGGTCGTTTCCTTTGGGTTGTGCGGATTCATTATCGCACTCCAATAACTAAGCCATATTCACAACATCTGAATATAAACAAAGTTTGTGAGAAATGAGGTATTGACGTAATTCGGGTTCCAAACCTCGCAGAAACATTCACGTCATTCTCTCCTCATTATCGACAAAATGGGATGCAAACCGGGATAACTCCGCAAACTTAGCCTCGTACTACGACACTGCCATATTGTTTTGCTCCAGCTTGATGAATTCTACCTCCTTCATGTGACGAATACTTTCAGGAAAGTACTTGTCGTTGAACAATTCTTGAAACTTCTCCCAAGACATCTCGAAAAGCGCCAGTCAAGTACGCGTTTACTGATTCCCACCAATGACCTGCTTCTTCATGCAACATAAAGGTGGCGAATGGAACCTTTTGCTCCTCTGAGCATTCCAAGACATCAAATATCTTGGTAATCTGCTTTATCCACGTCTCTTCCTTAAGTGGTTCTGGCTTTCCCAAAAACTTCGGTGGTCCCAGCTCCTTGAACTGCTTAGCGGTGACCGACCGTGGGTTGCCATTATTTCCACCTATATTTTGAGCGAAGTCTCTTACCGATGTTGCATGAATTGCATAAAGCCTCTGAACATCCCATCGTTCATCATCTGATCGATGTTGTTATTTACTTGAGGATTATTGTCTTCCTGTTGCTCATTATCCTGGGTATTGATCATTGGTGACTCAACGGTCTCATGTGCTTCATTGCTGATCTCAACATTTTCAGATGCCATTTTCAAACACCATCACAAAACAAGGGTTAATTAACATATCACATATTATCCCTATACTCTAACCGACCAATTAAATACCAAATAAATTTAGGTAGGTCATACTAGCGAAGAAATTCCCCGTCTCTCCCCTCCTAGTTCTTGTCTCACATCTCAGCCAAGGATCATATCCCTAAGCTTTGATACCAACTGTGACGCCCCAAAAATAGGTATACATCACCTATTCTGAGTCGCCAAATACATGGTACATAATACAAATACAATCTTAAATATACAACATGAGCTGTGAGTTTTAATACAAATATTGTCTTCTAGACAGTATTCAAACTCAAAATAAGTCCTCAATACATTTATTATCACACTATTTCATAGAATAGTGAGAACTACTAATGCTATCATCTGGACCGTCACTCCGTTCCCCGACTAGTCTCTGCTACGTTCTTATTTCTTCAAGAGAACAATGAAAACAAAAGGTGAGCTCAACTTGCCCAAGAAGAAATATTATGACTAAGATAATGCAAAATAAATTATCGTTAGCCTTCAACAGTGGTTAAACGGATAAAATATAACAAACATCAAGTTTAACTGCACGGAACATGCAATCCATTAGAAGAGTCAAGTAGAGAATAAAATCTACTATCTTCTATGATTTAAAAGGTTTTTAATCACTTTTATCGCTGAGACTCAGCTCAAAAAATAATCCACATCATCCTTGCACTACGGCCAAAGATATTCATTAGTATCACAACCACAAATTATCCATACACTACGGGCCAAGGATATTCGTGTTTTCATCAATGGTCATGATCATGCTATAAAACAATCCATCTTTACACCCTTGGCTGAAGAGAATCTATAGCTATAATCATACCAAAAACTGTCCATCAATGCACTACGGGGCAATAAGGACTTTTTCCACATCATTTGTAACATTACGGTCATGATTATACCGAATAATCCCTGGTCATAATCATACCAAGTCCATCTACGCACTACAGGACACATATGACTTTCAACATATATAATATAAGCATGAGGATGATGACAATTCAATAAAACAAGTTCAAGAATAAATTTTAAAGATTTACAAATTAATTTATCCAGGACCCAATAACGTCCAAATTGTCAACATAATACTTCTTTGTGAAGTAAAATTCAAGAATGCTCAGAAGAATATTTCCATGAAAAGATACTGGATGAAGTGCAAATATCTAGGATATTCTACAAATTTCATGGAGTATAGAAGCCAAAACTTTAACTAACTGAGTATAATAGAATATATGAGACTACAAATGGATTTTCGCCCGCCATGCGATAATCCACGTAGACAGATCATTTCCACAAGTTAATAAGGAATGAATACAAAGGATCATTCACCATGCATGCGATAATCCACATAAACAGGTTATTCCAACAGAGTAATAAGGAATGGAACCGTGTCATGCGAATCCACATGCACAAGATATTCCAATGAATAATAAAGAATGGAACCGAGTCACGCGTAATCCGCACGCATGTAATGTTCTAATGTAATAATAAAGAATGGAATAACAATAGAATTCACCCGGGCATGCATGCGATAGATCAGATGCATGTGTTATTCCAATGTAATAATAAAGAATGGAATAACAACCCTTACGAGTATTGAAAGAAAATAACTCTGTTCATGAATACGAAAGAATAATAACCCTTACCTTAAAAAGAAGAGTATTCCGACGTGTAGGGCGGGGATATACTTGAAGAAAATTTGCACTATTTTCTATGCTCAAAGCTTTCTTAAACTCTAAAGAAATACGCTCAAGATTATAGAAGAAGAATTCTTTGAACTTCTGGTGTGATTTCAATTCAAACTAAGCATCCTATTTATAGGAGAATGAAAAGGATACTATGCAATAAAATATAATATATTCTATTTATAATTATATAATAAAACAAAATTTATAATATATATATATATTGTTTAAAATCTAATAAATCAAATAACTTTATAAAAGTATTTTGTTTTATATCAAAAGGTTTTACTATGCAAACACTATGCAGGCACTATGCAAACACTATGCATAATAAAATATAATATATTCTATTTATAATCAAATAAAATAAAACTTTATAAAAAGTATTCTGTTTTATATAAAAGTTTTTGTTTTATTACATTTATAATAATAATAAAATATATATATATATATATATATATATAATTTTTCCCGTGACTCCCCACCAATGATCGATTTAAAAGTCACACGTGGGCCCTATATGTGGGCCCCACAAAATATCAAAACTTTTCACCGATTATTTTGAAAATGGATAAATGAGGGGTCCAAAATACAACAAATACCTCATAAAAATCACCTCAATATTTTTAACAACATTTATCATTATTATAATTCACAATATTATTCCATCAAAGTTGTTCCCAGGAAAGAGGGGCTTTCAATAAGGATTTCTCCCTATCGCCGCAATTAGGTGACCAAACCTCTCCTTGATGTAACTTCTAGACATCTTTAATATTGCAAATAATATTATTAATAACTTTGTCGTCTCAATTATTGATTTAATAATATATAAAATATCGACAATAATTGAATCAAATAACGTGAGATACTATGCATCAATTCATCAGAGTAATAATTGAACAAAAGCGAGTGACTTCTCACGAAGCATTAATAATACCGTGTGCTACTATACAACCACGCCAGACATCAGACTTTTACTACTGGGTAGCTCAACAGTTTTAACGGTAAAACTTCCGCCGTTATTTTCATTAAAAGATATTTCTGTCGTTTTCTCATTCCGACAATAATTCCGTTATGGGGTCCACCAATGATTGTGCCGTCGTATGTAATATTCTCTATTAAAACAAATATTCCCGGACAAATCGAATATAATACAACAACTTGCATACTTTGCAAAATTTATAAATACTACCCACAACTATAAAATTATCTCAAATCCACACCATAATATTCAAAAAAAATATTTCGAGAAAATTAAATCTTTATTCGTAAAATTTAGGGTTTTACAATCTCCCCTCCTTATGAAATTTTGCCCTCGAAATTTACGTATGTACCTGGTATGCCGAACAGATGAGGATACCTCGTCAGATTCTAACTCTTGAGGTATAACCTTTGAGCGTAGAATATATTCCTTCTTATCCAAGATTTTAACAGGTACATCTTCATACGTTTAATCTTCTGCTATCTCGTCTGGTTATAAATCAATAATGTGGTTCAGGTCGTCCATATATTTACGTAACATCGATACGTGAAAAATGTTATGAACACGCGACATACTTGGCGATAAAGCGAGTCTATAGACCATTTTCCTACTTGATCGAGGATTTCAAATGGGCCAATTAAATCGAGGGTTGAGATTTCCTCTCTTCATTGACTCTTGCTTCTAGAATTACGCATTCTTGAACCTTCTTCTTCGAATTCATCAGATTTGGGTGTGTAGCTTGAGCGGCTTTAACTTTATCGATTAAAGTTGATTTTAATCATATATTTGTTATCTTCACGTGGGTCCTTAGAGTCTTTCACTCTATCTTCATCATTTGTAAGTTATACGAAATGGGTTTTTGTGTTAATAACATTGCACTCGTAAACGCATACAATCTTCTACTCAACGCGTCGGCTACCACGTCGCTTTCTTCCACGATGATATTGAATGGTATAGTCGTAATCTTCAACAGCTCGAGCCAACATCTTTAGCGCATTATACGTTCGTTTTGGTTGATGAAATATCTAAGGGTTTTAGAAATGGGTTTTGTATTGGGGTCAATACAAAATTCAATTTCACGCTCTAGTGGTAGGCTAAGAAGTCTTTAGAGAATACGTCAGGAAATTTATTAACGATAGAAATATCATTCAAAACTGTGACTCTCATCCAAGACTTGGATAGTACGTCACATTGATACCTATCAACTTGACACCGATCCGTCATTCACAGCGTCGCTACGGAAAGTCTGGCTTTGGTATATTCCACACAAGGAAGTCACCAGATAAAGGCTCGGGACTCTTTACTTATGGCTTGATATGATAGTGATTGACTTTAGTGGTTTGGTTGCTTTAATTCGCATAACAGGTTGGTTAAGAATATGAAAGCTAACAACCCATTTAAAAGCATGATGAGTAGTTAACCAATCGATTCCTAAAATCACATCAAAGGCAAGTATTTTCAAAGAGATAAGATCGACAGTAATCAGGAAAATGTCGATTTGAATCGAACAAGATTTATAAATAGTGAATGTAACGAAGGTTTCTCCCTAACAGAGTTTCAACAGATAAGTCAAAGTATAATTTCTCAAGAGCCAAGGTTCAAACATTGAACACAACTAGGTGAAATAAAAAGTGGGTAGAACCCAGATCGAATAAGGTATAGACTTCGCAAGAGTTTATGATTAACTTACCCGTGATAACTTCGTTCGTGTTTCTCGATAAACTCTCTCACTTAAATTGTCGAATTTGACTTTGTCTACGGGACACCCTTTGGCATCATTATCCCAAATGGACTTGACTTCACCACACGACAAAATCGAGCTAGGTGACCTTCTCTTCCGTAATTGAAACACGCTTTGGATTATTACAAGACACGGTTTGAACGGATGTGTCCTCCTATCCCAGTATTTGAAACATACGATCGATGGTCGTTCTTCTTCCTTTGAAACGGGTGTCTTTGGTGTTCATTGTCTTTCCATCATTATTGAACCTCTTCTTGAATTTTCCACTTCTATTATCTTGACCATGATTACCACCATCAAGTGGTTACCATTCTTGGCATGATAATTTCCCCACAATGGTTATCATTGTTCGATGGTCGCTGCTGCACCAAGACGATTATTATCGTGTTGTTGGTCGCTTCCTTTGGGGTCAGTGCGGATTCATTATCGCACTCCAATAACTAAGCCATATTCACAACATCCGAATATAAACAAAGTTTGTGAGAAATGAGGTATCGACGTAATTCGGGTTCCAAACCTCGCAGAAACATTCACGCTCATTCTCTCCTCATTATCGACAAAATGGGATGCAAAGCCGGATAACTCCGCAAACTTAGCCTCGCTACTACGACATTAATCGCCATATTGTTTTGCTCCAACTTGATGAATTCTACCTCCTTCATGTGACGAATACTTTGAGAAAGTACTTGTCGTTGAACAATTCTTGAAACTTCTCCCAAGACATCTTGAAAGTCGCCAGTCGGGTAATGCTTTCTGATTCCCACCAATGACCGCTTCTTCATGCAACATAAAGGTGGCGAATGGAACCTTTTTGCTCCTCCGAGCATTCCAAGACATCAAATATCTTGGTAATCTGCTTTATCCACGCCTCTTCCTTAAGTGGTTCGGCTTTCCCAAAAACTTCGGTGGTCCCAGCTCCTTGAATCGCTTAGCGGTGATCAAACCGTGGGTTGCCATTATTTCCACCTATATTTTGAACAAGTCTCTCACCGACGATGTTGCATGAATTGCATAAAGCCTACGAACATCCCATCGCTCATCATCCGATCGATGTTGTTATTTACTTGAGGATTATTGTCTTCTGTTGCTCATTATCCCGGTATTGATCATTGGTGACTCAACGGTCTCTCATGTGCTTCATTCTTTGATCTCAACATTTTAGGATGCCATTTTCAAACACCATCACAAAACAAGGGTTAATTAACATATCACATATTATCCCTATACTCTAACCGACCAATTAAATACCAAATAAATTTAGGTAGGTCATACTAGCGAAGAAATTCCCCTCTCTCCCTCCTAGTTCTTTGTCTCACATCTCAAACCCAAGGATCATATCCTAAGCTTTGATATTAACCATGACGCCCCAAAAATAGGTATACATCACCTATTCTGAGTCGCCAAATACATGGTACATAATACAAATACAATCTTAAATATACAACATGAGCTGTGAGTTTTAATACAAATATTGTCTTCTAGACAGTATTCAAACTCAAAATAAGTCCTCAATACATTTATTATCACACTATTTCATAGAATAGTGAGAACTACTAATGCTATCATCTGGACCGTCACTCCGTTCCCCGACTAGTCTCTGCTACGTTCTTATTTCTTGAAGAGAACAATGAAAACAAAAGGGTGAGCTCAACTTGCCCAGTAAGAAATATTATGACTAAGATAATGCAAAATAAATTATCGTTAGCCTTCAACAGTGTTAAACTGATAAAATATAACAAACATCAAGTTTAACTGCAGCGGAACATGCAATCCATTAGAAGAGTCAAGTAGAGAATAAAATCTACTATCTTCTATGATTTAAAAGGTTTTTAATCACTTTTATCGCTGAGACTCAGCTCAAAAAATAATCCACATCATCCTTGCACTACGGCCAAAGATATTCATTAGTATCACAACCACAAATTATCCATACACTACGGGCCAAGGATATTCGTGTTTTCATCAATGGTCATGATCATGCTATAAAACAATCCATCTTTACACCCTTGGCTGAAGAGAATCTATAGCTATAATCATACCAAAAACTGTCCATCAATGCACTACGGGGCAATAAGGACTTTTTCCACATCATTTGTAACATTACGGTCATGATTATACCGAATAATCCCTGGTCATAATCATACCAAGTCCATCTACGCACTACAGGACACATATGACTTTCAACATATATAATATAAGCATGAGGATGATGACAATTCAATAAAACAAGTTCAAGAATAAATTTTAAAGATTTACAAATTAATTTATCCAGGACCCAATAACGTCCAAATTGTCAACATAATACTTTTGTGAAGTAAAATTCAAGAATGCTCGGAAGAATATTTCCATGAAAAGATATTTGGATGAAGTGCAAATATCTAGGATATTCTACAAATTTCATGGAGTATAGAAGCCAAAACTTTAACTAAGCGAGTATAATAGAATATATGAGACTACAAATGGATTTTCATTACCATGCGATAATCCACGAGATGAATCATTTCCACAAGTTAATAAGGAATGAATACAAAGGATCATTCACCATGCATGCGATAATCCACATAAACAGGTTATTCCAACAGAGTAATAAGGAATGGAACCAGGTCATGCGTAATCCGCACAGACAAGATATTCCAACAGAATAATAAAGAATGGAACCAGGTCATGCGTAATCCGCACAGACAGAATGTTCTAACAGAATAATAAAGAATGGAATAACAATAGAATTCACCAGGCATGCGATAGATCCGCATGCATAAAAGTTATTCCAACATAATAATAAAGAATGGAATAACAACCCTTACAGTATTGAAAGAAAATAACTCGCTCATGAATACGAAAGAATAATAACCCTTACCTTAAAAAAAGAAGAGTATTCCGGCACGTAGGAGGGGATATACTTGAAGAAAATTTGCACTATTTTCTATGCTCAAAGCTTTCTTAAACTCTAAAGAAATACGCTCAAGATTATAGAAGAAGAATTCTTTGAACTTCTGGTGTGATTTCAATTCAAACTAAGCATCCTATTTATAGGAGAATGAAAAGGATACTATGCAATAAAATATAATATATTCTATTTATAATTATATAATAAAACAAAATTTATAATATATATATATATTGTTTAAAATCTAATAAATCAAATAACTTTATAAAAGTATTTTGTTTTATATCAAAAGGTTTTACTATGCAAACACTATGCAGGCACTATGCAAACACTATGCATAATAAAATATAATATATTCTATTTATAATCAAATAAAATAAAACTTTATAAAAAGTATTCTGTTTTATATAAAAAGTTTTTTGTTTTATTACATTTATAATAATAATAAAAATATATATATATATATATATATATATAATTTTTCCCGTGACTCCCCACCAATGATCAGATTTCCAAAGTCACACGTGGGCCCCATATGTGGGCCCCACAAAAATACTGAAAACTTTTCTACCGATTATTTTGAAAATGGATAAATGAGGGGTCCAAAAATACAACAAATACCTCATAAAAATCACCTCAATATTTTTAACAACATTTATCATTATTATAATTCACAATATTAGTCGACCAGGTTGTTCCCAGGAAAGAGGGGGCTTTCCAATAAGGATTTCTCCCTATTGGCGCGCAATTAGGTGACCAAACCTCTCCTTGACAGAACTTCTAGACATCTTTAATATTGCAAATAATATTATTAATAACTTTGTCGTCTCAATTATTGATTTAATAATATATAAAATATTGACAATAATTGAATCAAATAACGTGAGATACTATGCATCAATTACTGTAGCAATAATTGAACAAAACTGAGTGACTTCTCACGTAAGCATTAATAATACCGTGTGCTACTATACAACCACGCGTATTACTGTACTTTTACTACTGGGTAGCTCAACAGTTTTAACGGTAAAACTTCCGCCGTTATTTTCATTAAAAGATATTTCTGTCGTTTTCTCATTCCGACAATAATTCCGTTATGGGGTCCACCAATGATTGTGCCGTCGTGCGAATATTCTCTATTAAAACAAATATTCCCGGACAAATCGAATATAATACAACAACTTGCATACTTTGCAAAATTTATAAATACTACCCACAACTATAAAATTATCTCAAATCCACACCATAATATTCAAAAAAAATATTTCGAGAAAATTAAATCTTTATTCGTAAAATTTAGGGTTTTACAATCTCCCCTCCTTATGAAATTTTGCCCTCGAAATTTACGTATGTACCTGGTATGCCGAACAGATGAGGATACCTCGTCAGATTCTAACTCTTGAGGTATAACCTTTGAGCGTAGAATATATTCCTTCTTATCCAAGATTTTAACAGGTACATCTTCATACGTTTAATCTTCTGCTATCTCGTCTGGTTATAAATCAATAATGTGGTTCAGGTCGTCCATATATTTACGTAACATCGATACGTGAAAAATGTTATGAACACGCGACATACTTGGCGATAAAGCGAGTCTATAGACCATTTTCCTACTTGATCGAGGATTTCAAATGGGCCAATTAAATCGAGGGTTGAGATTTCCTCTCTTCATTGACTCTTGCTTCTAGAATTACGCATTCTTGAACCTTCTTCTTCGAATTCATCAGATTTGGGTGTGTAGCTTGAGCGGCTTTAACTTTATCGATTAAAGTTGATTTTAATCATATATTTGTTATCTTCACGTGGGTCCTTAGAGTCTTTCACTCTATCTTCATCATTTGTAAGTTATACGAAATGGGTTTTTGTGTTAATAACATTGCACTCGTAAACGCATACAATCTTCTACTCAACGCGTCAGCTACCACGTTCGCTCTTCCACGATGATATTGAATGGTATAGTCGTAATCTTCAACAGCTCGAGCCAACATCTTTAGCGCATTATACGTTCGTTTTGGTTGATGAAATATCTAAGGGTTTTAGAAATGGGTTTTGTATTGGGGTCAATACAAAATTCAATTTCACGCTCTAGTGGTAGGCTAAGAAGTCTTTAGAGAATACGTCAGGAAATTTATTAACGATAGAAATATCATTCAAAACTGTGACTCTCATCCAAGACTTGGATAGTACGTCACATTGATACCTATCAACTTGACACCGTCATTCACAGCGTCGCCTACGGAAAGTCTGGCTTTGGTATATTCCACACAAGGAAGTCACCAGATAAAGGCTCGGGACTCTTTACTTATGGCTTGATATGATAGTGATTGACTTTAGTGGTTTGGTTGCTTTAATTCGCATAACAGGTTGGTTAAGAATATGAAAGCTAACAACCTTACGAAAAGCATGATGAGTAGTTAACCAATCGATTCCTAAAATCACATCAAAGGCAAGTATTTTCAAAGAGATAAGATCGACAGGTAACGGGAAAATGTCGATTTGAATCGAACAAGATTTATAAATAGTGAATGTAACGAAGGTTTCTCCTAACAGAGTTTCAACAGATAAGTCAAAGTATAATTTCTCAAGAGCCAAGGTTCAAACATTGAACACAACTAGGTGAAATAAAAGAGTGGGTAGAACCGGTATCGAATAAGGTATAGACTTCGCAAGAGTTTATGATTAACTTACCTGTGATAACTTCGTTCAGGTTTCTCGATAAACTCTCTCACTTAAATTGTCGAATTTGACTTGTCTGGGACACCCTTTGGCATCATTATCCCAAATTGGACTTGACTTCACTACACGACAAAAATCGAGCTAGGTGACCTTCTTCCGTGAATTGAAACACGCTTTGGATTGTTACAAATACATGGTTTGGACGGATGTGTCCCTCCTATCCGTATTTGAAACATACGATCGATGGTCGTTCTTCTTCCTTTGAAACGGGTGCTGGTGTTGCTGTCTTTCCATCATTATTGAACCTTCTCTTCTTGAATTTTCCACTTCTATTATCTTGACCATGATTACCACCGAAGTGGTTACCATTCTTGGCATGATAATTTCCCCCACAATGGTTATCATTGTTCGATGGTCATAACACCTGAAGACGATTATTATCGTGTTGTTGGTCGTTTCCTTTTGGTTGTGCGGATTCATTATCGCACTCCAATAACTAAGCCATATTCACAACATCTGAATATAAACAAAGTTTGTGAGAAATGAGGTATTGACGTAATTCGGGTTCCAAACCTCGCAGAAACATTCACGTCATTCTCTCCTCATTATCGACAAAATGGGATGCAAACCGGGATAACTCCGCAAACTTAGCCTCGCATTCTCATTATTAATCGCCATATTGTTTTGCTCCAGCTTGATGAATTCTACCTCCTTCATGTGACGAATACTTTCAGGAAAGTACTTGTCGTTGAACAATTCTTGAAACTTCTCCCAAGACATCTTGAAAAGGCCAGTCGGGTGACGCTTTTTCTGATTCCCACCAATGACCGCTTCTTCATGCAACATAAAGGTGGCGAATGGAACCTTTTGCTCCTTCCGAGCATTCCAAGACATCAAATATCTTGGTAATCGCTTTATCCACGCCTCTTCCTTAAGTGGTTCGCTTTCCCAAAAACTTGTGGTCCCAGCTCCTTGAATCGCTTAGCGGTGACCTAATCGTGGGTTGCCATTATTTCCACCTATATTTTGAACAGAAGTCTCTCTTACCTGATGTTGCATGAATTGCATAAAGCCTCTGAACATCCCATCGTTCATCATCTGATTGGTGTTGTTATTTACTTGAGGATTATTGTCTTCCTGTTGCTCATTATCCTGGGTATTGATCGTTGGTGACTCAACGGTCTCATGTGTTTCATTGCTGATCTCAACATTTTTAGATGCCATTTTCAAACACTTTCACAAATCAAGGGTTAATTAACATATCACATATTATCCCTAAACTCTAACTGACCAATTAAATACCAAATAAACTTATGTAGGTCATACTAATGAAGGAATTCCCGTCTCTCCCTCCTAGTTCTTGTCTCACATCTCTCGTACCAAGGATCATATCCCTAAGCTTTGATATTAATCTGTGACGCCCCCAAAATAGGTATAAATCACCTATTCTGAGTTGCCAAACACATGGTACAGAATACAAATACAATCTTAAATATACAACTTGAGCTATGAGTTTTAATACAAATTTTGTAAACTCAAAATAAGTCCTCAATACATTTATTATCACACTATTTCATAGAATAGTGAAGACTACTAATGCTATCATCTGGACCGTCACTCCGTTCCCCGGCTAGTCCCTGCTACGTTCTCATTTCTTGAACTGAACAATGAAAGCAAAAGGGTGAGCTCAACTAGCTCAGTAAGAAATATTATGACTAAGATAATGCAAAATAAATTATCGTTAGCCTTCAACAGTGTTAAACTGATAAAATATAACAAACATCAAGTTTAACTACAGCGGAACATGCAATTCATTAGAAGAGTCAAGTAGAGAATAAAATCTAATATCTTCTATGATTTAAAAGGTTTTTCATCACTTTATCACTGAGACTCAGCTCAAAAAATAATCCACATTTTCCCTACACTACGGCCAAGGATATTCATTAGTATCACAACCACAAATTATCCATGCACTACGGGCCAAGGATATTCGTGTTTTCATCAATGGTCATGATCATGCCATAAATAAATTCATCTTTGCACCCTTGGGCGAAGAGAATCCATAGCCATAATCATACCAAAAACTGTCCATCAATGCACTACGGGCCAATGAGGACTTTTTCCACATCATTTGTAACATTACTTGGCCATGATTATACCAATAATAATCCTCGGTCATAATCATACCAAGTCCATCTATGCACTACAGGCCACAGATGACTTTCAACATATATAATATAAGCATGAGGATGATGACAATTCAATAAAACAAGTTCAAGAATAAATTTTAAAGATTTACAAATTAATTTATCAAGGACCCAATAACGTCCAAATTGTCAACATAATACTTCTTTGTGAAATAAAATTCAAGAATTCTCAGAAGAATATTTTCATGAAAAGATACTGGATGAAGTGCAAATATCCAGGATATTCTACAAATTTCATGGAGTATACAAGCAAAAACTTTAACCAACTAAGTATAATAGAATATATGAGACTGCAAATGGATTTTCGCCCGCTATGCGGTAATCCACATAGACAGATCATTTCCACAAGTTAATAAGGAATGAATACAAAGGATCATTCACCATGCATGCGATAATCCACATAGACAGGTTATTCCAATAGAGTAATAAAGAATGGAACCAGGTCATGCGTAATCCGCATGCACAAGATATTCAACAATGAATAATAAACAATGGAACTAGGTCATGCGTGAATCCAGTATGCGAGGATGTTCCAAATGAATAATAAAGAATGGAATAACAACAGAATTCACTGTGCATGCGATAGACCGCATGCACAAGTTATTCCAATAGAATAATAAAGAATGGAATAACAACCCTTACGAGTATCAAAGAAAAAAAACTCTCTTCATGAATATGTAAAAGAATAATACACCTTACCTTAAAAAGAAGAGTATTCGACGGTAGGGAGGGATATACTTGAAGAAAACTTGCGAAAGATTTTCTACGCCAAAGCTTTCTTAAACTCTAAAGAAATACGCTCAAGATTATAGAAGAAGAATTCTCTGAACTTCTTGTGTGATTTTCAATTCTAACTAAGCATCCTATTTATAGGAGAATGAAAAGGTTACTATGCAATAAAATATAATATATTCTATTTATAATTATATAATAAAACAAAATTTATAATATATATATATATTATTTAAAATATAATAAAACAAATAACTTTATAAACGTATTTTGTTTTATATCAAAATGTTTTACTATGCAAATACTATGCATAATAAAATATAATATATTCTATTTATAATCAAATAAAACAAAACTTTATAAAAAGTATTCTATTTTATATAAAAGTTTTCTGTTTTATTACATTTATAATAATAATAAAATAAAATTTATATATATATATATATATAAATTTTTCCGTGACTCCCCCCCAATGATCAGATTTCCAAAGTCACACGTGGGCCCCACATGTGGCCCCCACATGTTAGCCCCACAAAAATACTGAAAAATTTTCTACCGATTATATTTGAAAATGGATAAATGAGGGGTCCAAAAATACAACAAATACCTCATAAAAATCACCTCAATATTTTTAACAACATTTATCATTATTATTATAATTCACAATATTAGTCGACTGTGTCGTTTCCCAGAAAGAGGGCTTTCTAATAAGGATTTCTCCTATCAGCGCGCATAATTAGGTGACCAAACCTCTCCTTGACAGAACTTCTAGACATCTTTAATATTGCAAATAATATTATTAATAACTTTGTCGTCTCAATTATTGATTTAATAATATATAAAATATTGACAATAATTGAATCAAATAACGTGAGATACTATGCATCAATTACTGTAGCAATAATTGAACAAAACTGAGTGACTTCTCACGTAAGCATTAATAATCAATACCGTGTGCTACTATACAACCAACGCCAGACATTTTACTTTTTTACTCTTTGGGTAGCTCAACAGTTTTAACGGTAAAACTTCCGCCGTTATTTTCATTAAAAGATATTTCTGTCGTTTTCTCATTCCGACAATAATTCCGTTATGGGGTCCACCAATGATTGTGCCGTCGTGCGAATATTCTCTATTAAAACAAATATTCCTGGACAAATCGAATATAATACAACAACTTGCATACTTTGCAAAATTTATAAATACTACCCACAACTATAACATTATCTCAAATCCACATCATAATATTCAAAAAAAATATTTTGAGAAAATTAAATCTTTATTCGTAAAATTTGGGGTTTTACAATAATGGATTGTCATATATGAGGTTTTAGATTTTTCAAGTTTTATTATTCACTTCTATAGTTTTGGAAAATGAATAATGATTTGTTAGTTGGTTTTTATGTTATTTGATGTAAATATGTTTTGGTGTTGAACTCGACTTTGAATAGAATTTAAATTGTTTATAGCAAGGTATTGATTTGATTTTTACGTAAGAAGTCACCATGTATTTCATTCAATAATTGTCACAGTAGTTATTGCACAGTGATTCATATTATTGATTCTTAATTACGTAAGAAGTCACTCAGTCTTTCATTCAATAATTGTCACAATAGTTATTGCACAGTGACTCATATTATTTGATATGATATAATTAAACTAGTTGGAGGTATTGTGAGTCTATGTTAATAATTGTGAATAATGGTGCAAAGATTGAAAATGGTGTTGATTAAAGATAAGTATGATATGCAGATATTTGTTCAATTATTTTCTTTCTACAAAAGTAAGTTTGTCAGGACTTGCCGACACTCTACTTTTTCTAAAGTAGTCTGGACCAAAACTCAATTATTTTTAAAACGTGTTCAAGTTGGTTTAATTTTCTCTGTGGGACAATAAATTCCACTACCATTGTTATATACGTCATTTGGTTATTTTGTCAAAGTAGGTGTGCTAATTGTTTACTAAATTTTTAGTATAAATAGATTGCTCGATTGAGTAACTAAACAGACACCATCACTACACTAAAAATATAGAATTCTTTTACTACTATTATGAGTATAATATTGTGAGTATTTTTATTAAGTGTAATGTTACTCCAAGTGTAGATAAGGAATGCAAGCATTGTTTAAGTTGATCAATTTCACAGAAAGTAGAATCAAATCACATGCTAAGGTAAGGGATATCATTATTGTAGTAAGGGGTATCATTTTTATGGTAAAGTGATATCATTTTCTTTCATACTCCATATTATGGTAAGATGTTATTATTCGTTTCTTTAGCTTATCATTAAATGATGAAAGGTCCTGAAATGATTAGAATATCCTTAATAGTTTGTGCTTCATCTAATATCATGTTTGTGAGACCCCAAATTTTATGAATAAAGATTTAAATTTCTCGAAATATTTTTTTGAATATTATAGTGTGGATTTGATATAATGTTATAGTTGTGGGTAATATTTATAAATTTTGTAAAGTACGCAAGTTGTTATATAATATTTGATTGGTCGGGGAATATTCATTTTAACAGGGAATATTCATACAACAACAACAATCATTGGTGGACCCATAACGGAATTATTATCGAATTGAGAAAGCGACAAAAAATATTTTTTATGAAAATAACGGCGGAAGTTTTCTGTTAAAACTGTTGAACTACTCGATAGTAAAAATACGAATACGTGTGGTTGCATAGTAGTACACGGTATTGATTATTGATGCTTACGTGAGAAGTCACTCAGTTTTGTTCAATTATTGCTATAGTAATTGTTGCATAGTATCTCACGTTATTAGATTCAATTATTGTCGATATTTTATATATTATTATATCAATAATTGAGATGACAAAGTTATTAATATTATTATTTGCAATATTAAAGATGTCTAGGAGTTCTGCCAAGGAGAGGTTTGGTCACCTAATTGCGCGCCAATATGGAGAAATCCTTATTGGAAAGCCCCCTATTTCCTGGGAACAACCTGGTCGATTACTATTATGAATTATAATAAAGGTGATAAATTTTGTTTTATTATTATTAGAAATGTAATAAAACAGAAAACTTTTTATATAAAACATAATACTTTTATAAAGTTATTTGTTTTATTAGACTATAAATAGAATATATAATATTCTATTATGCATAGTGTTTGCATAGTACCTGCATAGTGTTTGCATAGTAAAATCTTTTTATATAAAATAGAATACTTTTATAAAGTTATTTGTTTTATTAGACTATAAATAGAATATATAAAATTCTATTATGCATAGTGTTTGCATAGTGTCTGCATAGTGTTTGCATAGTAAAATCTTTTTATATAAAACAGAATACTTTTATAAAGTTATTCGTTTTATTAGACTATAAATAGAATATATAATATTCTATTATGCATAGTGTTTGTATAGTACCTGCATAGTGTTTGCATAGTAAAATCTTTTTATATAAAACAGAATACTTTTATAAAGTTATTAGTTTTATTAGATTATAAATAGAATATATTATATTTTATTTAAAAGATTTTGTTTTATTAGAATATTTTATTAATCTGCATAGTAAATTAATATATGAAAAATCAGTTTAAAAGTAAATCAATGGACCGTTCATGAATTAGTTCTTATTAGGTCCATTCTCCTATAAATAGAAGCTCATTCCTTCATTATTTCTTACGAATTCTTTGAAATTCTAGAGAGAGAAACTATAGAGAGAAAAAAGAAAAGTATTACGCGCTACTTCACTACTCCTATATCCAGGTTTATTTTCTATGGTAAAGGGTATTATTTCTTTTGTATTCATGAAGAGAACTTACATTATTCCATTCTTATTTATTATGTTGGAATAACTTTGTCTGCTCTGTTAAGTATCGCATACATGGTGAAATTCTTACATTATTCCATTCTTTATTATTATGTTGGAATACTTTTGTCTATCTGGAATACCGCATACATGGTGAAATTCTTACATTATTCCATTCTTTATTATTCTACATTGGCACATCACCTACATGCATGCATTTACGCATGATTTTGGTTCCATTATTTATTATTACATTGGAAATATCACGTCATGACACAGCATTTATTTATTATACTGTTGGAATTTACGCATGACTGCGTTCCATTTATTTATTTATTATGTTAGAATATATGTATGCATGCGTTACGCATGACTGAATTCCATTATTTATTATTATTACGTTGGAATAACTTTTATCATGCGGTCTATCGCATACATGCGATGATTTCTTTTGTTATTCCATTCTTTATTATACTCGGTTGGTTAAAGTTTTGGCTTTTATACTCCATTAAATTAGTGGAATATCTTTGATATTTGCGCTTCATCCGATATCTTATCATGGAAATATTCTTACGAGCATTCTTGAATTTTACTCTACAAAGCAAAGTATCATGTTAACAATTTGGGCGTTATTGGTTCTGGATAAATTAATTCTTGAACTTGTTTTATTGAATTCTTATATCATTGTCATCATTCTCATGTTTATATTATGTTGAAAGTCATGTGGCACTGTGGTGCATAGATGGACTTGGTATGATTATGACCGAGGATTATTCGGTATAATCATAATTAGTAATGTTACAAATGATGTGGTAAAAGTCCTCATTGGCCCGTAGTGCATTGATGGACAGTTGTTGGCATGATCATGACCATTGATGAATACACAAATATCCTTGGCCCGTAGTGCCTGGATAATTTGTGGTTGTGATACTAATGAATATCATTGGCCGTAGTGCAGGGATGATGTGGTTTATTTATTAAGCTGAGTCTCAGAAATAAAAGTGATAAAAAAACATTTTAAATCATAGAAGATAGTAGATTTTATTCTCTACTTGACTCTTTTAATGGATTGCTTATTTCGCTGCAGTTAAACTTGATGTTTGTTATATTGTATCGGTTTAACTTCATTTGAAGGCTAACGATAATTTATTCTCGCATTATCTTAGTCATAATATTTCTTCTTGGGCTAGTTGAGCTCACCCTTTTACTTTCATTGTTCTCTTCAGGAAATTAAAACGTAGCAGGGACTAGTCGAGGAACGGAGTGACGGTCCAGATGATAGCATTAGTAGTCCTCACTATTCTATGAAATAGTGTGTTAATAAATGTATTGAGGACTTATTTTGAGTTTGAATCACATCTAGAAGACAATATTTGTATTAAAACTCACAACTCATGTTGTATATTTAAGATTGTATTTGTATTCTTTACCATGTATTTGGCGACTCGAGAATAGGGTGATGTATACCTATTTTGGGGGCGTCCTGGTTAGTATCAAAGCTTAGGATATGATCCACCGGGTGAGATGTGAGATAAGAACTAGGAGGGGGAGGCAGGGAATTCTTTCGCTAGTATGACCTACATAAGTTTATTTGGTATTTAATTGGTCGGTCAGAGTATAGGGATAATATGTGATATGTTAATTAACCCTTGTTTTGTGGCAGTATTTGAAAATGACATCCAAAAATGTTGAAATAGTAATGGAGCACAGAGAGACCGTTGAGTCTCCACAGATCAATAATCGAGGATAATGTGCGCATCGAAGAAGGCGATAATCCTCGTGCAAACAACAACAACGACTAGATGATGAGCGATGGAATGTTCGGAGGCTTTTATGCAATTCATGCAACATCGAGGCAAGAAGCGGCTCTGTCCAAAATGCGGTGGAAACACTTGGCAACTCTCGGGATGAGTCACTGCTAAGCGATTCAAGGAAGCTGGGACCACTAGGAGTTTTTGGAGAGCCAAAACCACTTAAAAGGGAGAGATGTGGATAAAGAATATCCGAAAGATATTTGATGTCTTAGGATGCTCGAGGAGCAAAAGTTTCCCTTTGCCACCTTCATGTATTTGAGTAGAGGATGATTCTTGGTGGGAATCTGTAAAGCATACTCAACTTTGCCTTGCTTGAAGATGACTTGGGAGAAGTTCAAGAATTTTTCAACGACAAGTACTTTCCGAAAGTATTCGTCACATGAAAGAGGTAGAGTTCATAAAAATTTGGAGCAAAACAACATGGCAAAGTATGCGCGATAACGAAGAAGCCAAGTTTGCCGAGTTGTCCGGTTTGCGTCCCATTTGGTTGATAATGAGGAGAGAATGGCGAATGTTTCTAAGAGGTTTAAAACCGAGATATCGTCAATATCTTATCTCTCATAAGCTTTGTTTGTATTCGGATGTTGTTAATAGGGCTCGATTATTGGAGCGCGATAATGAGTCAACCCAACCAAAAGAGAGAAGCGGTAAAAAATGATAATACCGGTGATAGCGATCATCGAAGCGGTGACAATAAGCGTGGAAGGAGTCAACATGAAAGAAATGGTAACCACTTCGGTGGTAATCATGGCCAAAATAATAAGAATGGACATTTCAAGAAGAGGAGATTCAACAATGATGGAAAGGCGTTAGCATCGACACCGTTGTTAAGGAAGGAGAAGCGACCACCTATCATATGATTCAAATGCGGAGGGAGGACACATCGGTCCAAAAATGCGCATGACGATCCAAAACGTGTTAAAATTATGGAAGAGAAGGTCACATAGCTCAATTTTTTCATGCACCAAAGTCAAGTCCAGCTAGGACGATGGCACCAAAGGCGGATATGGATAAAACAAAGTCGGTGGTTTCAGGAAGAGCATTTTTCATGACTTCTCAAAAAGCGAGTAACCCAAACGAAGTCAGCACGGGTTAGTTAATTCTAAATTTTTGTGAAGTCTATACCTTATTAGATACCTGTTCTACCCAAACTTTTATCTCTCTTGCTTGCGCTCAACATTTAAATTTGACTCCGGAGAGATTAGACTTTGACTTATCGATTGAAACTTCGTTAGTAGAAACCTTCGTTACCTCCACTGTTTATAAATCTTGATTGATTCAAATCGACACTTTCACGTTACCTATCGATCTTATCTCTTTGAAAATACTTGCCTTTAATGCGATTTTAGGAATCGATTGGTTAACTACTCATCATGCTTTTCGTAAGGTTGTTAGCTTTCATATTCATAACCAACCTATTATGCAAATTCAAGCAGCCAAACCACTAAATTTAATCACTATTATATCAAGCCATAAGTAAAGAGCCCCGATCCTTTCATTGTTGACTTCCTTGTGTGGAATGTACTGAAGCCAGACTTTCCGTAGGTGACGCTGTGAATGACGGTGGCAAGTTGATAGCTATCAATGTGACGTACTATCCGAGTCTTGGATAAGAATCACAATTTTGAATGATATTTCTATTGTTAATAAATTTCCTGACGTATTCTTGAAGACTTCTTAGCCTACCCCTAGAGCGTGAAATCGAATTTTGTATTGACCCCAGTACAAAACCCATTTCTAAAACCCTTAAATATTTCTTCAACCAAAACGAACGTATAATGCGCCAAAGACGTTGGCTCGAAGTACATTGAAGATTACGACTATACCATTCAATATCATCGTGGAAGAGCAAACGTGGTAGCTAACACGTTGAGTAGAAGATCGTATGCGTTTACGAGTGCGATGTTGTTAACACAAAAACCCATTTTGTATAACTTACAAATGATGAAGATAGAGTTAAAGACTCTAGAGACCCACGTGAAGATAGTGAATATACGAGTAAAATCGAATTTAATCGATAAAGTTAAAGCCGCTCAAACTACATACCTGGAGCTGATGAATGTGAAGAAGAAGGTTCAAGAGGGCGTTATTCTAGAAGCAAGAATCGATGAAGAGAAGAAATCTCAACCTTCGATTTAATTGGCCCATTTGAGATCCTCGATCGAGTAGGTATTGTGGCTTATAGACTCGTTTTACCACCAAGTATGTCGCGTGTTCATAACGTTTTTAACGTATCGATGTTAAGTAAATATGTGGACGACCCGAACCACATTATTAATTTAGAACCGGACGAAATAGCGGATAATTTAACGTATGAAGATGTACCTGTTAAAATCTTGAAATAGGATTTTACGCTCAAAGGTTATACCTCAAGAGTTAGAATATGAAATGAAGTCAAGGTCGGTTATTCGGCATACCAAGTACGTACGTAAATTTCAAGGGCAAAATTTCATAAGGAGAAGAGATTGTGAGACCCCAAATTTTATGAATAAAGATTTAAATTTCTGAAAAATATTTTTTGAATATTATGGTGTGGATTTGATATAATGTTATAGTTGTGGGTAATATTTATAAATTTTGCAAAAGTATGCAAGTTGTTATATAATATTTGATTGGTCGGGAATATTCGTTTTAACGGGGAATATCGTACAACGACACAATCATTGGTGGGACCCAAGAGCGAAATTATTGTCGGATTGAGAAAGCGACAAAAATATTTTATGAAAATAACGGCGGAAGTTTTACCATTAAAATTGTTGAACTACTCGGTAGTAAAAGTACAGTAATATGCGTGGTTGCATAGTATCACACAGTATTAATTATTGATGCTTACGTGAGAAGTCACTCAGTTTTGTTCAATTATTGCTACAGTAATTGCTGCATAGTATCTCACGTTATTTGATTCAATTATTGTCGATATTTTATATATTATTATATCAATAATTGAGATGACAAAGTTATTAATATTATTATTTGTAATATTAACGATGTCTAGAAGTTCTACCAAGGAGAGGTTTGGTCACCTAATGCGCTAATGAGGAGAAATCCTTATTGAAAGCCCCCCTCTTTCACAGGAACAACACAGTCGATTAATATTATGAATTATAAAAAAGGTGATAAGTTTTGTTTTATTATTATTATAAATGTAATAAAACAGAAAACTTTTTATACAAAACATAATACTTTTATAAAGTTATTTATTTTATTAGACTATAAATAGAATATATAATATTCTATTATGCATAGTGTTTGCATAGTGCCTGCATAGTGTTTGCATAGTAAAATCTTTTTATATAAAACAGAATACTTTTATAAAGTTATTTATTTTATTAGACTATAAATAGAATATATAATATTCTATTATGCATAGTGTTTTTTATAGTACTGCATAGTGTTTGCATAGTAAAATCTTTTAATATAAAACAGAATACTTTTATAAAGTTATTCGTTTTATTAGACTATAAATAGAATATATAATATTCTATTATGCATAGTGTTTGCTTAGTACCTGCATAGTATTTGCATAGTAAAATCTTTTTATATAAAACAGAATACTTTTATAAATTTATTCATTTTATTAGATTATAAATAGAATATATTATATTTTATTTAAAAGATTTTGTTTTAGTAGAATATTTTATTAATCTTTGCATAGTAAATTAATATGGACCGTCTAGTTTAAAAGTAAATCAATCTAGATCGTTCATGAATTAGTTCTTATTAGGTCCATTCTCCTATAAATAGAAGTTCATTCCTTCATTATTTCTTACGAATTCACTGAAACTCTAGAGAGAGAAACTATAGAGAGAAAGAAGAAAAGTATTCTGCTACTTCACTACTCCTATATCCAGTTTCTTCTAAGGTAAGGGTATTTTTTCGTTTGTATTCATGAAGAGAACACATTATTCCATTCTTTATTATTATGTTGGAATAACTTTGTGCTATGTGAAGTACCGCATACATGGTGAAATTCTTACATTATTCCATTCTTTATTATTTATGTTGGAATAACACGTGTATACATGCTTGAACTACCCTATACTTGGTTAAATTCTTATGTTATTCCATTCTTTATTATAATGTTGGAATAACTTTATTCATACATTAATACATTCGCATACATGGTGAAATTCTTAAAATTCTACATTATTCCATTCTTTATTATTACATTGGAACATCCATGCGTGCGCCACGCATGATTTTGGTTCCATTATTTATTATTCTATTGGAATATCATTATGCATGCGTTTACGTATGACTATTGGTTCCGTTATTTATTATTCTATTGAAATAAACATATGCATGCGATCTATCGCATGCACGGTGATTTCTTTTGTTATTCCATTCTTTATTATACTCGGTTGGTTAAAGTTTTGGCTTTTATACTCCATGAAATTAGTGGAATATCTTTGATATTTGCGCTTCATCCAGTATCTTTTCATGGAAATATTCTTCTGAGCATTCTTGAATTTTACTCCACAAAGCAGTATCATGTTGACAATGTGGACTTTATTGGTTCCTGGTTAAATTAATTCTTGAACTTGTTTTATTGAATTCTTATATCAATTTCATCATTCTCATGTTTATATTATGTTGAAAGTCATCTGTGGCCTGTAGTGCATAGATGGACTTGGTATGATTATGACCATGGATTATTCGGTATAATCCTGACCGTAATGTTACAAATGATGTGGTAAAAGTCCTCATTGGCCCGTAGTGCATTGATGGACAGTTGTTTGCATGATCATGATCATTTATGAATACACAAATATCCTTGGCCCGTAGTGCCTGGATAATTTGTGGTTGTGATACATATCCTTGGCCGTAGTGCAGGGATGATGTGGTTTATTTATTAAGCTGAGTCTCAGAAATAAAAGTGATGAAAAACCTTTTAAATCATAGAAGATAGTAGATTTTATTCTCTACTTGACTCTTTTGATGGATTTCTTATTCCGCTGCAGTTAAACTTGATGTTTGTTATATTGTATTAGTTTAACACTGTTGAAGGCTAATGATAATTTATTCTGTATTATCTTAGTCATAATATTTCTTACTAGGCTAGTTGAGCTCAACCTTTTACTTTCATTGTTCTCTTCAGGAAATGAGAACGTAGCAGGGACTAGTTGAGGAACGGAGTGACGGTCCAGATGATAGCATTAGTAGTCCTCACTATTCTATGAAATAGTGTGTTAATAAATGTATTGAGGACTTATTTTGAGTTTGAATACTGTCTAGAAGACAATATTTATATTAAAACTCACAGCTCATGTTATATATTTAAGATTGTATTTGTATTCTGTACCATGTATTTGGCAACTCAGAATAGGTGATGTGTACCTATTTTGGGGGCATCACAATGTTGGCAATTTGGACTCTGGATAATTAAGTAGAAAATCACTAAGATCTATGTTATCTTATTATTCTGATTATTTATGTTTATTCATTATATATATATCATTGTCATTATCCTCATGCTTATATTGTGATGAAAGTCATCTTTGGCACGTAGTGCATAGATGGACTTGGTATGATTATAACCAGGGATTATTCGGTATAATCATGATTGTAATGTTATAAATGATGTGGTAAAAGTCATCTTTGGCCCGCAGTGCATAGATGGACTTGGTATGATTATGACCAGGGATTTTTCGGTATAATTATAACCGTAATATTACAAATGATGTGGTAAAAGTCATCTTTGGCCAGTTGTGCATAGATGGACTGTTGATTAGCATGATTATGACCAGGGATTATTTGTTATAATTATGACCATTGGTGAAAACACGAATATCTTTTGGCCAGAAGTGCATGGATTATTCGTGGTGCATCGGATACTACTATTGAAATTTGAGTCTCGGCGTTATTAGTTTTCTGATTGTATATCTTAGGCTTGTATTGCAAAGATGGACTGTTGATTTACTTGATTAAAAATATGTATTGTGAATTTAATTATAATCTGTGGTGATTCAGGTGAAGACAGGTGATGAGAGTTCTCTTTATCTTGGGTATAACAAAGAATTGTTTATGAGTATTACAGGAATGAAATATTAACGATGGACTTTTAATCTAGAGGAGATAGTAGACATTATGTTCTACTTGACTCTTCTAATGGATTGTTGATTCTACTGCTATTATTGTTGAAAACTTTTATCTTCTACCATATGTTCTAATTATCTGAATTCTTTTGATAATTTAATTATCTTAAGTCATGATATTCTTTCTTTCGGGCTATTTTGCTTTTCCTTTTACCTCACCACCCCTTTTTCGGTGTAATTAAAGTGTAAATTTGAGACTAGTAGAGAGAACATGGGTATAAAGTGGTGATACGAATTAATCACAAGCCTAATCAAATTATAAAACGGTGTGGCATAATAATTATATTGAGAACTTAAAATGTGTGTGACATATTTTATACATCATTTAATAGTTATATTTGGTGAACCAAATAGGGGGATGCGAACTCGAATTTGAAAGCGTCAAAATGCACTCCATTAAAATGAGGAGGATATAAATCTTCTCGTGTTCCTTTGGGGACTTGAAATATTTGCTACTGTACTTTAGATGGCATTGTAATAATTTGAGTATGAATATTTTTGTATTATATACGTTGCAATATTTGTATTGAAACTCACAGTATATGTGTCTTCGTATTTTGCACGACAGTTGTATAAATGGAGTTGTCAGTAGTGTATTTTCTGGCGACCCACGATGGGTGATGTATACCCATTTTGGGGGCGTCACATTTGGTATCAAAGCTTAGGGATATGATCCCTGGCTGAGATTTGAGGCTAGAGCTAGGAGGGGAGAGATGAGTAATATCCTTCATTAGTATGTGTCCTACCTAAGCTGAATTTTTGTTACTTAATTAGCTGACAAATTATGATATGTTAATTAACTTTTATTTTGAAGCTGTATTCTAGAATGATATCTGAAATACAGGAAATGAGAAATGGATGAACAATGAAACAAAGGAAGTAGCATGTGAGCTAGGATTTGAAATCCTTATCTCTTCGAACTACCAGGTACGTAAATTTCGAGGGAGAAATTTCATAAGGAGGGGAGATTGTAAGACCCCAAATTTTATGAAATAAAAGTCTAATTTAATTTATAATTATTATTTCAAAAACTACAAATGTTAAATTCATAAATGATCAAACGGACAATTAATTGAATAAGTGAGTCAATAAAAGAGGAAATGAAATAATTTTTGGAAGAACAACCCTTGTGGGCGGCTGAGTAATGAAGATCACAGGGGGGACAAGAATTGGTGGAAGAAAAGAAAAGAGAAAAGGAAAGGAAGAAGAGGGAAAAAGAAGAAGAAAAAGAAGGAGAGAGAAAAGGAAAAAGGGAGGAGAAGAAAGAAAGAAAGGAAGAGGAAGAGAAACCCACGGGCTCATTTTTAGTGGAGAATAGAAAAGAGAGAGAGAGAGAGAGAGAGAGAGAGAGAGAGAGAGAGAAAGGGAGAAAGAAGAAGAAGATGAAGATGAAGAAATGAATGAAAAAGGTATTTTTAAATCTTTGATTTATTCTTAGATTTAAGTTTTTATGAATTTTATGTAAAGAGTACATACTTATGTATGTATTGGATGGTTTAAACTTGCATAAACACGAATCAAATGAGAGAAATCTAGAAATCAAAAGAAGAACAAAATAAGGAGATTTTCAGAAAAGTTAGTTTACTACTTGATTTTGTAAAATTCATAACTCTTTGTGTATAATGAGTTAGGAGATGAGCCATATATCAAAAGAAAGCTCTGAAAGTAAGATAAACGCAAAAATTTGAATCACCCAAAAATTCTTTGTGGATTTTTCGTGGTGACAGTTTGAGTGAAACTGGTCCGAAGGACTTATAGTCCGAAAAATCAGTTTTACTAAGCTCTATTGCGTGAGTTATAATTATTAATCCGACCGTTGGATCGTTGTAATTTTCGGATATGTTATACATATATAAGTTGAGTATATGTCCATAAATTTTGAACCTTTAAAGATTAACGTATGATTTGTTATGAATTTAAGGAGGTGACTTATCCAGAAATTTTATAGCAGAATTTTCGGTAAGCCTTTCTCTCTATGTTAGAGTCAGAATTTGGAAAAACTTTCTTCTACAAAGTTGTAGAGAATTAAATTTTACATCGAAAAGACATAAGATCTGTATTTTTCTGATAAAAGTGCTAATTATTATGAATTATTGAAATTTCTGAATATTGGAGTTTATAATTAAATTATCAGAAAAATTATTTGGGTTGAAATATTTTTACAGAATGCTTATTATATCATCTTAGAATTTCTGTAAAATTTTGATGAATTATTGAAAAGCAAAAGTAATTATTATATTTTTAAGCTATTTATAGTTAGTTTGAAAATAGAAGAAATTCATACAAAATTCTATAAATGAAGAAAAATTATGAAACTTGGTGAAAAATGATATAATATTGTTTAATAATTTCTGGGAAGTTTTGGAAAATTATTGAATAACAGAAATATTTATTGTATTTTTAAGCTATTTATGATTAGTTTAAAAATAGAGAAAATTCATAGAAAATTCTATGAACGGTGGAAAATTATGAATTCTGTTAAAAAATATTATAATAATGTAAGATTAATATTGATGATGTTTTAAAGATATAAAAGTATGTGGAGTTAGTATTTCTATTTTAAAGCTATTAAATGATAGTTTTTATAAATAGAAATAATTATAGAAAATTGTTGTATAATCCGAAAAATGTGAAAATTGTTTAGAAAGTTCAGAATACTATTTTAAGTATTTTAGAAGTGTTAGTAAGCTCATAAGGTGTCGGGATATAAACGCACAAGTAACGAATGGGTTATGATAAAAACAAAAATAATATTTTTGTTAAAGTAAAAATGGTGATAATATCAGAATAATGGATTGTCATATATGAGGTTTTACATTTCTCAAGTTTTATTATTTACTTCTAAAGTTTAAAAAAAATGAATAATGATTCATTAGTTGGTTTATATGTTATTTGATGTAAATATGTTTTGGTGTTGGCCCCAACTTTTAATAGAATTTAAATTGTTTATAGCAATGTATTGATTTGATTTTTACGTAAGAAGTGACCATGTATTTCATTCAATAATTGTCACATTAATTATAGCACAATGATTCATATTATTGATTCTTAATTACGTAAGAAGTCACTCAGTCTTTCATTCAATAATTGTCATAATTGTTATTGCACAGTGACTCATATTATTTGATATGATATAATTAAACTAGTTGGAAGTATTGTGAGTCTATATTAATAATTGTGAATAATGGTGCAAAGATTGAAAATGGTGTTGATTAAAGATAAGTATGATATGCATATGTTTGTTCAATTATTTTCTTTCTACAAAAGTAAGTTTGGCAGGACTTGCCGACACTCTACTTTTTCTAAAGTAGTCTGGACCACAACTCAATTATTTTTAAAACATGTACAAGTTGGTTTAATTTTCTACGTGGGACCATAAATTCCACTACCATTGTTATATACCTCATTTGGTTATTTTGTCAAAGTAGGTGTGCTAATTGTTTACTAAATTTTCAGTATAAATAGGTTGCTCCGTTGAGTAAGTAAATAGACACCATCACTACACTAAAAATATAGAATTCTTTTACTACTATTGTGAGTATTTCTATTGAGTTTAATGTTACTCCAAGTGTAGATAAGGAATGCAAGCATTGTTTAAGTTGATCAATTTCATAGAAAGCAGAATCAAGTCACATGCTAAGGTAAAGGATATCATTATTGTAGTAAGGGGTATCATTTTTATGGTAAAGTAATATCATTTTCTTTCATACTCCATATTATGGTAAGATGTTATTATTCATTTCTTCAGCTTATCATTAAATGATGAAAGGTCCTGAAATGATTAGAATATTCTTAATAGTTTGTGCTTCATCTAATATCATGTTGGAAATTTGAGCTCTGGATAATTAAGTTGAAAATCACTAAGATCTATGTTATCTTATTATTCTAATTATTTATGTTTATTCATTATATATATCATTTTCATTATCCTCATGCTTATATTGTGATGAAAGTCATCTTTGGCACGTAGTGCATAGAAGGACTTGGTATGATTATAACCAGGGATTATTCGGTATAATCATGACTGTAATGTTACAAATGATGTGGTAAAAGTCATCTTTGGTCCGTAGTGCATAGATGGACTTGGTATGAATATGACCAAGAATTATTCGGTATAATCATGACCGTAATATTACAAATGATGTGATAAAAGTCATATTTGGCCAGTTGTGCATAGATGGACTGTTGATTAGCATGATTATGACCATGGATTATTTGGTATAATCATGACCATTGGTGAAAACACGAATATCGTTGGCCCGTAGTGCATGGATTATTCGTGGTTGTGATACTATTGAGCTGAGTCTCAGTGTTATTGGTTTTACAGTTGTATATCTTAGGCTTGTATTGCAAAGGTGGACTGTTGATTTACCTGATTATAAATATGAATTGTGAATTTAATTATAATCTGTGGTGGTTCAGGTGAAGACAGGTGATGAGAGTTCTCTTTATCTTGGGTATAACAAAGAACTGTTTATGAGTATTACAGGAATGAAATATTAATGATGGAATTTTAATCTAGAGGAGATAGTAGACATTATGTTCTACTTGACTCTTCTAATGGATTGTTGATTCTTCTGCTATTATGGTTGAAAACTTTTATCTTCTACCATATGTTCTAAATATCTGAATTCTTTTGATAATTTAATTATCTTATGTCATGATATTCCTTACTAGGCTATTTGTGATCACCCTTTTACTTCACCACCCCTTTCAGGTAATAAAAGTGTAGTTGGGACTAGCAGAGAGAACATGGGTATAAAGTGGTGATACGAATTAGTCACAAGCCTAATCAAATTATGAAACACTGTGGCAAAATAATTATACTGAGAACTTAAAATGTGTGTGACATATTTTATACATCATTTAATAATTATATTTGGTGAACCAAATAGGGGGATGCGGACTCGAATTTGAAAGCGTCAAAATGCACTCCATTAGAATAAGGTGGACAGAAATCTTCTCGTGTTCCTTTAGGGACTTGAAATATTTACTGTTGTACTTTAGATGGCATTGTAATAATTTGAGTATGAATATTGTCGTATTATATACGTTGCAATATTTGTATTGAAACTCACAGTATATGTATCTTCGTATTTTGCACGACAGTTGTATAAATGGAGTTGTTAGTAGTGTATTTTCTGGTGACCCAAGATGGGTGATGTATACCTATTTTGGAGGCATCACAGCGGGAAATTAAATTTTTTATTGACCTTGAACCCAATACAAAACCCATTTCCAAAACCCCATATCGAATAACTCCTATTGAACTTCAGGAGTTAAAAACCCAACTACAGGAGTTGGTACCCAAGCCTCTATCTGGTGACTTCCTTTGTGGAATGCACTAAAGCCAGACTCTCTGTAAGGGACGCCATATTTTTGCGGTGGTAAACTGATAGGTGCCATTGTGAGGTGTTATCCAAGGTTGGGATATGAGTCACAGTTGAGAGCAACCTAAATTCGTAATCGAAATACGTAGCTTTCTAGGCTTAGCTGGTTATTATTGGAGATTCGTGGAAGGATTTTCTCGAATCTCCACTCCATTAACTCAGCTAACTCGTAAAGTTACAAAATTCGAATGGAGAGAAGAATGTGAGAAGAGTTTCCAAGAACTCAAAAGGAAACTCATTTCAGCACCTGTTCTGACAATATCATCCTAGAAAAGCGAACGTAGTAGCTGACCCGTTGAGCAGAAGATCATATATGAGTACGAGTGCGATATTGTCAAACACAAAGACCCATTTCGTATGACTTACAAATGATGGAGATAGAGTTAAAGACTCTAGGGAACCACGTGATGATGTCAAATATACGAATAAAACCGACTTTAATCGATAAAGTTAAAGCTACTCAAGGTACAGACCCAGAGCTTATGAATATTAAGAAGAAGGTGCAAGAAGGTGTTATTGTAGAAGAAAGAATCGATGAAGAGAGGAAATCTCAACCATCAATTTATTGGTCCATTTGAAATCCTTGATCGAGTAGGAACTGTGGCTTATAGACTCGCCTTACCGCCAAGTATGTCTCATGTTTATAATGTTTTTCACATATCTATGTTACGTAAATATGTGGAAGACCCAAACCACATTATTGAATTAGAACTAGATGAGATAGTAGAAGATTTAACGTATAAAGAGGTACCTCTTAAAATCTTGGATAAAAAGGAACATATTCTACGCTCAAAGGTTATACCTCAAGTCAAAGTTTTATGGAGAAACCACGATATTGAGGAAATGACCTGGGAGTTACAATCTGAAATGAAAACGAGGTATTCTCACCCCTACGACATACCACGTACGTACATCAATTTCGAGGATGAAATTTCATAAGAAGGGGAGGTTATAAGACCCCAACGTTTTATGAATAAAGATTTAATTTTCTCTAAATATTATTTTGAATAATAAAGTGTGATTTGTTATAATGCTATAGTTATGGGTGATATATGCAAATTTTGCAAGTAAGCAAGTTGTCATAAATTTTCTTTTGGTCGGAGAATATTCTTTTTGTCGGGGAATATTCATACGACGACAGAATCATTGATGGACCCTACAACAGAATAACTGTCGGATATATAAAGTGACATAAATAACCCTTTATAAAAGTAATGGAAAAACTTTTATCGTTAATTGTTGAAATACCGGTGATAAAAGAATTGTAATACGCGTGGTTGCACAGTAGCACACGGTATTGTACAATATCTCTGATTATTGATGCTTACGTAAGAAGTCACTCAGTTCATTTAATAATTGCCACAGTAGTTATTGCATAATATCTTATATTATTTATTCAATTATTATCACAGTATCATCTGCATAAAATTTATATTATTAAATCAATAATTGAGATGACATAGTTATTCATATTATTATTTATATTATTGACAATGTCTAGAAAGTTCTGTCGAGAAAAAGGGTTAGGTTATTTAATTGCGCGTCAATAGGAGAAGTCTTTATCGAAAAGACCCCTCTTTCCTGGGAATGATCTAGCTATCAATAATGTGAGTTATGAATGATGAATAATTTTTGAAAAATTAAAAATGTGTTGATTGAAGATAAATGATTTGTGGTAAATATTTATTCAATTTTTGATATAAATAGAGGGGTTGTCATGAAATATTTATTGTAAGTTTGGCTTATTACATGGACCCCCACTTACTCATTTTTCAAAATTATCGGTAGAAAGTTATCTCAATTTTGTTTTATTAGTATTATAATAGTAATAAAACAAAAAACTTTTTATATAAAACAAAATACTTTTTATATTATATATAAAGTTATTTGTTTTATTAGATTATAAATAGAATATATTATATTTTATATAAAGTTTTCATTTTATTAGAATATTTTATTGCAGAGTAATGAATAGTAAAAATCAGAAAATTGCGTGAATCCGCTGAATTTGCCCGTGAAAAATTTTCTGTTCACCCGTGAAGATTTCAAATAGAGCCATGTCATTCTCCTATAAATAGGATGTTTAGTTAAGAAATGAAAATCACACCAGAATTAGAGAATTCTTCTTCTATAATATTGTGCATATTTCTTTCTAGTATAAGGTTACTTTGAGTGTAAAAAATAGTGCAAGTTTTCTTCAAGAATATCTTCGTTGTACCAGTCAGATTTACTCTCCTACTAAGGTAAGGGGTATTATTTATTTCATATTCGTAAGAGATATTACTTTCGTATTCGTAAGGAATATTATCTTCGTTCAATATTCGTAAGGAATATTATTTTCGTTTAATATTCGTAAGGGATATTATCTTCGTTCAATATTCGTAAGGAATATTATTTTTGTTCAATATTCGTAAGGGATATTATTTTCGTTTAATATTCGTAAGAAATATTATTTTCTTCCATACTCTATAGTATGTAAGTAATATTATTTCGTTTCATATTCTTAAATCTACACTTACTTTGATAAGTATTGCTTCTATAATCCTTGAAATTAGTAGAATATCCTTGAGTTTTGCGTTTCATCTAGTATCGTTTCACTGGAATATTGGTCTGAAATTTATTGTGAAATTTCAATATTTTCATGTCGGGTTACTAACCATGGGTACTATTCATACAGTACTATTCATACGGTAATATTCATGGGTACTATTCATATGGTACTATTCCTTCAGGTACTATTCATGGGATACTATTCACCACAAAATTAGTTTCTTTTCTGTCCTAATTATTTTTGATACATAAATATCATTCTTGAATTTCACTCCATAATTAGTTATCATGTTAACAATTTGGAAATTTTTGAACTCTAGATTAATTGAATTATAAATCTCTAATATTTTTCCTTGATCTCACTTGATTGATTCCTTATATCATTGTCATCATCCTCATGCTTATATTGGGGTAAAAGTCATCTTTGGCCCGTAGTGCATAGATGAACTGTTGATTGGTATGATTATGACCAGGAATTGTGTATTGGTATAATCATGAACTGTAATGTTACAGACAAATGATGTGATGAAAGTCCTCTATGGGCTGTAGTGCATAGATGGATAGTTATTTGGCATGATCATGACCACTGGCGATACTAACGAATATCATTGGCCCGTAGTGCATGGATAATTCGTTGATGTGAAATATTTATTGATTGTTGTTACAAGGATAAAATATTGATGATGTACTTTTAAATCATAGAAGATAGTAGACTTTACGCTCTACTGACTCTTCTAATGGATTGCTTATTCCGCTGCAGTTTTTGATCTAAAACTTGTTGTCTATTGTATTCTATTAGATTTTTTTCCTGTTGAGGGCTAAGGATAATTTTTTCTACATTATCTTAGTCATAATATTCTTTACTGGGATAGTTGAGCTCACCCTTTTCCTTTTGGTTCCATTTTTTTTCTCAAGAGGCGAGAATATTGGTGGAACTAGTCGGGGAGTGGAGTAATGGTCCAAGATGGTTATTATAGTAGTCCTCACTATTTTGTAAAATAGTGTGACAATATTTGTAATGAGGACTTTATTTGAGTTTGGATATTGTCTACGAGACAATATTTGTATTGAAACTCAGCTATTGTATTATCATATTTTGCACGACAGTTGTATAAATGAAGGTTATATTTGAATTCTGTACCATGTATTTGGCGACTCAGAATGGGTTGTGTAGACCTAGCGGACAACTCCTCGACGGTTTCTTTCTCTTTAGTCAGCGCCACGCGTGATGTGGATTGTAGCAGAGACTTTGACTGGGGCTCATACACCTTTGCCTATTTCCTTAGAGGGATGCGCCTACGCTCAGAAGGCGTGACAGAGGCTTTTTCCCATTGTTGTTGGTGAGTGTCGACGTCGAGATTTTTATTTGTCCCTTTTCTGTTCTTGTTCTTTGGTGTTCTCATTTTATGTGAGATTTGTTTGAAAAAATAAGTGAAAAAGGTCCGACATGTATCATGTCGACGATTTGACTGTAAGAGTCGCCAGTTGGTGTTTTTAACTGGTTGCACCACTGCAACCGAGAAAAGGTTAGCACATTGACCCAGTGGTGTGACACTGCTAAACGGGTCTATGAAATCGAGATTCATTTGGGTTCGGGGACTTGATTATGCGGAGGGAAGGTGTTAGGCACCCCCCGACATCCGTGTTGCCACGGTGACCGCCACTTTTTAAGAAACTATTATATGAATATGTGTGTGTGTGTGTGGATCAATGTGCAATTTATTTGGAAGTAATGCGAGGCCTCGTTCACATCTATTTACAAAGGGTTTGAATTTATATAAAAATTCAGTCTTAAACATGATATAGCAGTGAAGTTTTGTAAAAGAGGTTTTTCAAACCCTGTGCTCAATAGTAATTGAGACCTTTTCATACTTCCATTTTATTATTAAATGTTCAGCTTGTTTGCTTTTATTTTCGAGATGCGAAGCATCTTCGAGAAAATAATATACAGCAGTGCTAAACTCCTCATGGGCATGAAAGCCATCTAAGGAAATTCAAACACCGTGAATAATTTACAAGCTGCTTACAGCTAAAAATGTCCATCACGGGAACTGAATCTAGATTCAGTGGACTGAATCTGTGATCACATGATTCCTAGGCTCACATGATGTCACAGTTTATATGAAAAGCAGTAAGCAGATATATATATATATATATATATATATATATATAAAAGCTATAAATATATATATATATATACAGACATGATCAACCACCACGAAGCACCTCCATGGGGAATCGAAAATGTAAATATATAAAAGCAGTAAATATATATATAGAGACATGATCAACCACCACGAAGCACCTCCATGGGGATCAGAAATATAATAAAGCAATAAATGCAATCAATCGCCAATAAGTAAACTCAAAGTAGACTAAATGTAAAGAAAGCACTAAAGGCGATCAACCGCCATTAAGTAAACTCCAAAGCGGCAGACTTAAATGTAAATAAAGTAAAGAAAAGGCCACGAAGTAAACTCCGGGCGACGAAAATATAATATATATATATATAAAAGCAGAAGCGCACATGATGTTTCTCAATCCCTTTCGGTTTATCATTTCAAATGATTTGTCGTTATATATATATAAAAGCAAAGAAACGCATAGGATATAAAATTGGGCTCATCTGGATGAGTCCGACAACAACATATATATATATATATATATATATATATATATATATATATATATATATATATATATATATATATATATATATAAATAATAAACACTCAGGATATAAAATCTAGGCTCATCGAATATAATCCGACAACAGTTCATATATATAAGTATATATATATAAAAGCAAGTAAACGCTCCAGACATAAGTCTAGGCTCAATCGAGGCATAACTCGATAATTTTAGTCCATATATATAAATATATACATATATAAGTATATATGTACAGACAAAAATGAAAATCACGGACCGAAGTCAGGGCGTACACACATAACACGACTCTCAATGTGAAGAATAGTGTGTGCAAAGATGAAGAGAAAGGCTTTATAATGTGTAAGAAGGCTTACAGTGGGTTGCCAAAGAAGACTTCTATGACTATAAATGGATGAACACTCAGCTCCCGCCGGTAAAAATATTGCTATATGTGAGCTAACAGGTGTTTAAAATGAGAAAGCACTCAATTTAGGGTGTGTACAGAGCAAATTTGACAGGGCTTCCTTGCCTTTTTTCTCTTCTAAATGGCCACCCCAAGCTTTATATTTATAGAGTTTGGTGGTCATGAAGTGTACCTGGCTACCTAAGTAGCATATGCACATGCAAATGCCTGAGTGTAGCTGGGCTCATGGTCCCACTATCTCGAAGTACGTGCACTCGTGCACTGTGATGTTCTATCGAACTTGCAGAACTTCAATCCGAGCATCCGAACGAGGTGTACAAGACCTTCTCCAGACTGCTTTTGTCGAGAGTTATGCAATGATATGGGATTAGAGGTTGTACGAAGTCAGGAAGAGGGGACCATACCCATGGTCTTCAAGCTTCAAATTATATCCGGTGTGCTGTCGTGCGTAATAGTCACTCAGAATTGAAACTCCTTGGCTCTTGTGGGACATTGCTGTGTAGAAATGTATGTATGAGATGTTGAGACAGCGCACTGGGGGTTGAGGTGGCAAGATGATGATTTTTCCCCTCATCGGGGTTATCTCTGGTTTGGGCTGATAGTAGATGTTGCTCAGGGTTATCTCTAAGATTGGACAGCTGTAAGTGTTTGAATTCCGCAGGGTCATCTTTAAGTGTGCATGTCTTACCGGTGTTAGCTCTGGGTCATTGGAATGAGTGCCTCGGCAGGAGGACTGAGATTGAAGCTGATTGCATGCATTTGAAACAAGCATTTCCGGAGTTATCGCCGGAACTGCAACGACATTCCTTGGGGTTATCTCCAAGAACGAAACTTGAGGTCATCTTTGAGGTTGGAATTGATACTCCCGGTGTGTGTTCCTTGAGATTGAAGCTGATAGCATGTATTTGAATAAGCATTTTCGGAGTTATCACCGGAACTACAACAGCACTCCTTGGGGTTATCGCCAAGGACGAAACTCGGGGTTATCTCCAAGGTTGGAAATGATCCTTCCGATGTGTGTTTTGGCTTTGGAAATGATGTTCCCGGTGTGTGTCCCGGGTTTCGAGGTTGAACTTCCGGTAGTATCCGGAATGGATGTAAGCTGTCTTCCAGGGTTATCTCCGAAAGACGAATCTGCCCTCCTGCAATGTTAGTAATAGGTGTGCAGAAAATTTTGAGTGTCTACAGATGCTCCTCTTTATCATATTCATGCAATGCAAGGCATGGATAGGATAAAAAATCCTAGACATTTGAAATGCAAATAAGATAAACATGATGCCATGTGTAGCAACATGATGCAAATGCATGATGCATGTGTTTTGTTAGATTATTTTCCAACATGATGGAATAATTGTTGGTTCCCTATTAATCCTGTCGAGGATGACAATCAGGGATGTCTTGGACATGCAATCCAAGTCTTCCAGGATGTTGACGTTGGGGTTATTACCAAAGTCTTGAATCCTTGATACAGACTTTACTCTATAGATGTGCCTCTTGTGTGCAAGAGATCTGTGTGGATAAAGCTTTGTCTGTTTGAGGATGTGTATAACATATTCCATCATCGGTCCTCTCCGATGAGGATGGTCTTCTCTGGTTTATGTCACCAGCATATACCATGATCCCGTTGGAGTTACTGCCAACAGTATGTATTGTCAGGGTTGTCTGACCTTCGCTGATGTGTGTATCACCGAATAGATCCTTGTTGGGTGAACTGTCAAGGCTACTTGACCTTCATTGATATGTGTATCAATGGTTGTATTACATTGTGACCCCCGCCGAGGAACATGTCAAGGCTGGTTGACCTTCATTGACACTTATATCAATGGTTGCATTGCATTGTGACCCCCGCCGGGGAAGGTTGTGGATAAGTGCATTGATGGACGAGATCATCAAATGGCTTCTGATACTTCGATGGGTTTACTTGCCATCGGTTGAAATGACGTCAAGGCTGTTTGACCTTCATTGACATGTACATCAATGGTTGCACTGCATTGTGACCCCCACCAGGGATACGTGGATGAGTGAAAATCTGCGTTGTAACCCCCGTCGGGGATCATGTCAATAGATGACAATGTGTTGTAACCCCCACCGGGGATACTTTCAGGGTTACGACCTTGTATTTGGCGGCATCGGATCTGTGTGAGGCATTGCCGAGTATGATTCAAAAAAGCTGAGATCATCGGTATAGTGTACCTTGCATTTAGGCGAATACCAATGAGTGGCATGTGAAGCCATAATTTGACTTGTGACAACCAGGATTCCAAGCTATTCCGCTCAATCGCGTAGTATTTTTATTCCTGATTTGGCCTTTTCAGCTTGTGAGACCTCCCTTGCAACTCGAACTGAACTAAGCCGGAGGGGTGGAACCCATGTAGGGGTGCCACAGATACACCTACAAGATGGCAGCAGTGGACCCGATAGCCAACTGGTATGTATTACATCATGGTTGCTTTCATAAGTTATTTTCAAGCTGCGCCGCGAAGAAAATCCGAGAGCTCTTCATCAAATCTGCTGAGTTCGAGTGACTTTCTGCAAATTCTACTACCGTACAAGTGTTCTACACTATCCTGGTAATGTATGCATATATTCTTTTCCAGTTTCTATCCGTTGGAAAATGACTTTTCACATGAAATGCATCTGGACACATAGTAGTGAATATGCATGTTGATATGACTTGATAAAAATATTCAACATAGTAAACGTTAGTATTAAACCATGCTGAACATAATGATGTGAAAAATTTTGACTTTTAAAACAGTCAAATTGGCACCTTTTACTATCATTTCTTATCCTATTTGAGGACAAATGAATAAAGGTAGAAAAGCAAAATAATCCTGGTAATTAGACTACACTTATGGTTTTTTTTACTATGATATATTAATGCATGTAGGATGTATATGATTGTGGGTAGGTGTGCTACTGAATGGCCACCTAGTCATGCCTATGTGTATGTGGATAGTCCTACTTACAAAGGGGACTACGGAAAAATTTTCCAAAATATAGGCATTGGGTAGTCATGCATTTTAACTCTACTGTAGGCGTATGTTAAAATAATGCATGCATGCATGTAGTCATAAAAATGCATTTTAAAAAGCTCTAGATAAGAATTTACCACACCCTTTCTGAGGTGATTTGGAGACTTGTTGTCCAGATATTATGGATCTGGATCAGCCGAGTAGTTCCCGCAGGACCACTTTTGGTGTACGAAGAAGGGCTTCTGAAGTGCCTCGACCCCGTTCTGTTAGACAACCTCGTCGTTTGGTGGAGGCGGTGATACATCCTATCCAGGTTGAACTGTTGGACATCGAGGACGAGGAGGAGGATGTTCCAGTTGCGGACCCCGCTCCTGTTGCACGTGTTCCCCGTAGGGATTTGCCAGGCATTCAGGTGGTGAACCCAGAGCTTCTGGGCGACTTGAGTCGACACCCTTCAGTTTACCTGCACGAAAATGAGGTATAAAGTTAGATCTTAATCTTTCTTCTTTCCTATTGATGAGGATTAAAGGATTCTGATGTTGATCTGCATTTGATGTAGGTTCCCGATATTACACAGCCTCGAGGGAACTGGTTCAGCATCCACTCTATGTATCAGGCTGTGCATGATGACTATAGAGTGATTGTACATGGTTGGGGATTCAAGACATTCTTTTCCATTCTTGCCCGTCGTTGTCCCTGGGGTTACCTCAGGGCATTGTCTGAGCACTGGTTTCACCAGACTCAGTCACTCCATTTGCTGGACTGTGAGGTGATGATGACGCCGATGGATTGGAGGTTTATCATAGGTATAGAGTTTGGAGGGGTACCAGTGCCTTGTACGGCAGATATTACCCCTACAGCCGTTAGATCCTTGCTAGGAGTTCGCCATGAGGCGCCAAGCAAGGCAAGGACTGTCAGACAGTCCTTTGAACGTAGATGCTATGAGCGGGCTATTGAGTGAGCCCATACCCGATGATGTGAGAGTCAGGGATCGCATTCTTCGGCGATTATTCTTGATGATCATTAGGGGCTTCTTCATAGCAGATAACTCTTCTACGGTGTCCTTCGCTTTGATCAGCGCCACTCGACACGTGGACTGTATAGGAGAGTATGATTGGGGTTCCTACACCTTCGCCTACTTCCTCAAGGGAATGCGCATGCGCTCTCAGGGCTTGACCGAGGCTTGGTTAGGATTCTACCCATTTCTGCTGGTGAGTGTTTCTCTTGTCTTTTCATATGTACATGTTAAGAGTGTTGACTGATAGCAGATGTTTGCCTTTGTGTTAGTAGTTTTGGACCTATGAGAGGCTCCCATGTTTGCGTCCTGTGAGTGTGTTAGGCTTAGATACCTATCCATGAGGACGGAGATGGCATCATTCCATATTGGTGGAGGTCCCTGTTGTGGAGGGTTTCACTCATTGCCGCCTACAGTTGGAGTTGTTAACAGCGGATGTCATCACCTGGGTTCCCTACTCTGGGGAGCACTTGAGCATTGGATTTGAGGATGGGTACCCGACTGGAGTTGAGCACGTGATTTCCACCCGTAGGATTCCTCTCTTCACAGATGGAGGATGGGAGCTCTACTTAGGAGAAAGTGCTATTAGGAGCACCACATGAGAGATTTGTATGCTGATCTTGCCTCCTGTCAGGCGTTATTGGCCTATTTCACAGTCACCCATCATTAATATCCCATTGTTGGGTGTTGACGGTTTTGCACTGTTAGAGGGTCCCTGCACTCAGGAGATATTCCAACATTGGTGGTTCCCTCGTACCATTGGAGCCCAGACCTGCGCCACTCAATTCATGAGGGATATGGTTCCAGGATCCGTGATGATGACGGATTGGCTAGCCTGTGTCCGAGATCCGACTCATTTGACACAGATTGATGATTTGACTTTAGATTGGACCTCGCATACGATTCTTTATCCGGCATTTGGGCAGAGATCCTTCAGAGGCAGATACTTTTGATCCTTCCAGCTCTGGCGCTGGCCCATCAGGTGATCCATATGGTTTTATCGGTGTAGATCCTCCCTTGTATAGGCCTGACATCCCTGTGGATAGAGATCTAGTGATATAGGAGGAGTTACATCAGGTGGACAGGATTGATGATGTAGACATTGACACCATTATCTTCTTCTGATGTATATTCTCGTTATCTCTTTTGATAGGCCTCTGTTAGACATTGGGTAGCTTCGTCCCATTCTTGCTATATCTTTTGATAGGCCTCTGTTAGTTGTAGGGCAGTTCTGCCCCATTTCCCTGTATTTTAGTTGTACAGAGATGTATTTATATGATGATATACTTAGGAATATATGTACAGTTTTCCATTCCCTATATCATATTGCCATCTATTGTATCATGCATGTTATTATGTTATGCATATATATGTATGTCCAGAGATATTCAGCATTGACCCCTGGATAGTCTTATGACACGGCCCGTACAGATGTCTTCTTCGACAGTTAGACGTATTGATTATACCCACCATTATTGGTGGCATCTGGTATGCAATTGTGGTATGATAGTATGTCACCATCAGACAGGGTGACTGTAGATCATCCGTTGCAGCATACTATGACCCTGTTGATATTTTAGGTTCCTACAGGATTCGTAGAAGGCATGCTAGAGCAATGGGTATCGAAGAGGCATGTTTTCCAATTTGGGATCCAAGAGTTGACTCCTACTTTGGAGGAGTATGCACGTTTTACGATGCTTCCACTGGATAGACCTTGTGTGCATATGGCGATTGGAGAGATGAGTAGGCAGTTCATGACCCTCACTAGATTGAGGCGTAGGGTTGTGACGCCCCCAAATCCGGGTCTCTTCCAACCCGACAGATGGTGCTACACGGTACTACCATTCATTCATACATCCCATTGAATAGTCTCAAAAGGACTAATATAACTTTATATATATTCAAAATAATATTACATTCCCTGTGTTCTTTGTAACCCTTTCGGTTGTTCTTGTCATAATATCAATATATTACAAACATTCATCCTATACTATTACATAAGTATACTACGGTCCGTCTTTTGCCTCGCTTTATCCTTCTCACGGAGCCTTCAGTCCGCTCGATTTTAGCTGTGTTCATATGGATCAAGCAAGAGTGAGCATGACTAGCTCAACAAGTACTACCATTCTAATAAACAACATGCTTGAAACATATAACTCATATATCTTCAATAACTGAACAATAGTTACGAAGTACTATCGATAATTCAAAATAGCACTTATTTTCGTTCAAAACGTTTTATACAACCATACTCGGTAGAATAACAATTATGGCTCAAATCTATGAGCATATCATAAGTTCTTTTGAAAAGGACAACCCAACACTAAGTCCGTAAGTCCGTCATAGCTTACGAGCACTTCTGAGTGATCACTCATTGTACTCTATGTTGATCAACACTACATTCATTAAACGTATACGTTTAAGTTGTGGCAAACCTCACGTACTGTCGTTAAACGACAAATACATTTTAGTATACTTGGTCTTCGATTGAAAACCATACCAATATAACTCAGTAAACATTAATCATGCTTGATGATTCATAATATAAGTCTAGCCAAAAGAAATGGCTTAAGACTTCATCATTCAAAACTTCATGTGAAAGAATACATGAATTACAAAGCTTGTCCAGACTAAACTGGAACAAGGGTTAGAATACTTGCCTTTGACGTCCCGACATTGATTAATATCCAAATACAAGATGCTTTAAGTCTTTATGATTCTACAATACATAATCACATAACGTACCACATTAAGTCATACACCATCAAGTATGATTACTATTATATCTTACCCTTCATCTCAACGTAATTCCTAACTTAGATTCGTTATTAGGGTTTCTGGCTTTCGTTACGTCATTCTCATTCTGTTCATCTTCAATTGATTATAAATTCTTAATCAACATGAAATAGTGTCTTACAAGTACCTTACAATGTCTTAACCATATTATGATTACATCTTAATTCATTACTAACAAGTTCTCTTTTCTTCTACACTTGAAATCATTCTTCACTATAATTTTTCTTGGACTGGTACTTGGCGTAAGGATTGCTTTCTGTGACTCATGACTCAGCAAGTATGAGTTAGCAAAGCACAAGCCAAGCCTCCATACCTGCATGACACGGCCATTCTAGGCTTAGAGTTGCGCCGCGGCGTGGACTCTATGCCTCAGAAAATTTTTCAGTTTTGACATTTTTACGAACTTCCCGGACGCATAACTTCTTCGTTTTAAGTCCGAATTGATCCATTCAAAAGCCTACAGTTCACAAATTTCATAATCTACGCGTTCATGTAAGAATTTTATCTATTTGACTTCATTTGCTAAAAATTCACATATGAGTTTATTTTTAACGAAAACGATAAACGTTCATGAACGTTCAACGCTCGTTTCTTCGTTTTAAGTCGGAATCCGGTCATTTTTGAGTCTGCAACTCTATAATGACTAAAATGACTTGTCTCCATCGAAAACCAACGTTTCCAACTTCAAACACAAAATACGACTTCCATTCCAAGAATTTCACGAATTCGACAATAATCGTCCAATCGTGTGAAGTCCGGAAAATATTCATTACTAAGCGTTCTTAATGGATTTTAATCAACATATGATCATTACAAATTACTTATTAACCCATCTTATAAACAAGATAGGTTTTGACTTATTTTCATAAGTCATTAACTTATTTAGCTTATGAACTAGAAATCTTCATGCACGTGACTTATTAATAACTTAAGTCCTTCAATCAAAGTTCTCATGCTATATTCAACATACTAAACATCATATGACAACATATGATAGGTTCTTCATGGTCTTAGCAACTTATTAATGTTCAAGTTGCTTATTCAACTTATTCGGCTTAAGTTCATTCTTTAATAACTTATTACATGTTATCCTCAAACCATCCCCCTTCTCTATCAATCCTATCATAGAAAAGATGTAGATAAAAGAGATGAGTCTTACCCTTGAAGACTAAGACTTCAATTCACTTTGGAAAACTAGCAAAGGTTGAAGTGGCTTATAAGTGCTTAAGTGGCTTATTCTTCCTAACCAATAAGTAGCTTTTATATTGAGAGGAAAGTTGGATGAAATAACAACCAACAAAATTGAAATGAGCTTGGTATTTATAGGCTATAAAAGCTAGGGGTAGAATGGTCATTAACACATCCCACCTCCTCATTTCCACCTCCTCATTCCACCTCCTCATACCCCACCTCCTTACTATTCATTATCTAGCCACTAAGTAAACTTGCTAGCCACAACACTTGCTCATCACATCACTTGGTCACCACACATTAACCTTGCCCATCAAGTCTACCCACTTACACTTGGATCGCTCCATGGATCATGGCTAAATCATTGGGCTTGCTAGTTTAATCTAGCTAGTTTTCTTATCAGAGCTTATACTACCATTGTTTGGACTCATGATTAACAAACACTTGGCTTGAGAAACACATTCTATTGGACTTCTACCAATAAGCTAGCAATCCTACAAGTCCATTACCTTTAATTCAATAACTTAACATTTATACCCCACGTATAATCTCAGATGCTAACTCGTGATATTAATTCTTAATATCGTTATCTCATTCTTTATACATAATAGTACAATATGTCGTATTATACTTACATCCATTACTTCATATAATGTATACACATTATATAATCACAACTCTCTTCCCTTAACGCTTAATAACCTAACGTTCCCAAATTAAGTCCGCATGCGAAATATTACGTTTTCCATACTTAGATTATTATTACATAATCATTATCACCTCGATATTATAACGTTACATATTTCTCAGAAGTTCAAAAATAGTTCTCGAGCAGAAATTGATGAATAGTGTTTTTTGGAAAATTTCTCGAAAAAGTTTTATTTTCGTTTTAGAAATTCAAACACTTTAATTCTCCCAAGTAGTGAAAATACTACGACGTTCCGACGTTTCTAGGTTATAGAACGACCTTCATCTTCTCAACACGTAATAATAATAAATAATATTATTTTATTCATTATTAAAGGTAATTACAAAATGTTCAATTTTCCGGGGCGTTACAAGGGTGGTGCAGGATGAGCTCACATCTAGCCACGTTATATCCCAGCATATTTTGATTGACAGATTTGGCTCTGATGATAGTTATACATGACATTCCGGGGATTTTACCACATCGGAGTATCATTGGCGTTTGGCCAGAGTGGATGTACTGCTATTGTGCATACTGTCATATGTCTACATGCCACGGTACATGAATGGAACATAGGAGTCATCATGGCAGTGACAGCTCTCAGGGAGGGTCACATCATCATACCGATGATTATAGTAAAGACTCTGAGGTCAGCCACATACTGCTGCACTTATCCGACGGGAGTGTTTACAGGCAGCTCGGTCATGCTGTACGTGTGGTTTATGTCACACTTGAGATCGATTGGCACTTTTAGATGGCATGGGTATTGTTTCACCCATGCTATAGCCATGTCATACTCCTTTCAGCTTGTGGAGTGTATAAATGCTGCATCTTAGTCAGCTTTCCTGGCAGGGATCGGAGATCCGTTTGATATATTGTCGTGTTCAGGGCTTAGCTCACCCTACAGCTTCATCACTCATGCTCCGGGCATGGATTATCTTCCTCTGGCTGGTTTGATAGGCATGATCACTTACCACCCACTAGCCGTGATGTGTCAGTTTGACCAGTTCCAGGATTTACATCCTTTTGAGGGGGCATCGAGTCAGCGCTTCGGTTCTCGCCACTTATCAGCAGAGGATAGATCCAGGTTGTATGCCTTTTGGGATCAGTGTGAGCTAGCTAAGTTTCATCGTCACCATCCGGGTTATTCTCGCAGCGAGTATTCCGCATGGATGGAGACAGACATCTTTGCATCGGTAGGTAGTATCCACAAAGGCAAAGGACTGATTCCAATGATGAGGAGCCTATGGAGGAGGCTGATATTCCCATCGATGAGGATTTGACTACTGGGTTGCCAGCAGTTGTGATGAATTCTCCCACTACGAGTACTACTGTGATTCAACATTCAGCACAGTATCTGGAGTAGAGTCTACATCTGATGACCTTTGAGAGAGATCAAGCTAGGGCCTTGATGTTGATATCTATTAATGGGAGAGACATCGCTCTATTAGAGAGAGACGAGGCCAGATCATCCATAGATGAATTGATTGTAGAGCGGGATGCTGCCCTATCTGCCTAGGATGTAGCCGTCACAAATAGTACTTCAGTGAGATCCCTTATGACTGGAATTCTTACCGATATGAGTGCATACATTGATGAGCATCATGCCACCATGCAGTTAGCCTCGGATCTGCTAACTTGTGTAGATACCATTGGGTAGGAGCTTGCAGCGTTACCTCCTATCACGTGCTTATAATCTGGCTTATAAGGATGCAATACCGACACGCGAAATACATTATGTATTCGTTCTAGGTCTGGAGGTAACGCTATCATATAAGCTACCTCACCCACCCATTTTAATACTTCGAAAGGTCCTATAAACCTCGAACTTAATTTCCCCTTTTTTCCAAAACGTATCTTTCTTTTCCAGGGAGATACTTTTAGAAATACGTACGAACCTACTTCAAACTCTGGATTCTCTCTATGCGGATCCGTAAACTTCTTATGTCTGTCTTGAGCTGCTAGAAGATGCATCTGAATCTTCTTGACAATATCCGCTGTCTATTGCACCAATTCTGGTCCCAACATTCGGTGTTCTCCTACCTCATCCCAATACAGTGGCGTTCTGCATTTTCTCCCATACAAAGCTTCGTAAGGTGGCATACCTATGCTTGCATGATAACTATTGTTATATGCAAACTCCACTAACGGTAGATGATCATCCCAACTACCCTTGAAATCCATGATGCAAGATCTTAGCGTATCTTCTAACGTCTGAATTGTCCTCTCGCTCTGTCCATCCGTCTGTGGATGATACGTTGTACTCAGCTTCAACTACGTTCCCAACTGCTCTTGTAGATTTCTCCAAAAGTTTAACGTGAATCGTGGATCACGATCTGACACAATCGATACTGGAACTCCATGTCTGGAGATTATTTCCTTAATATAAAGTCTAGCTAATTGGTCTAAGTTATACTTAACCCTAATTGGCAAAAAGTGAGCCGACTTCGTCAACCGGTCCACTATTACCCAAATCGCATCATACCCCTTCTGAGTAGTCGGAAGTCCTACCACAAAATCCATCGTGATATTCTCCCATTTCCATTCGTAATTTCCAATGATCGTAATAAGCCACTTGTCGTTGATGTTCTACCCTTAACTCTCTCGACAAGTTAAGCACCTACTAACGCATTTCTGGCTATCTCTCTCTTCATGTTCTACCACCGTAAACTCATCTGTCAAGATCTTGATACATCTTAGTGCTACTAGGATGAATCGAAAACCTTGAACTATGAGCCTCTTGTAGAACCTGCTCCTTTAATTCTGTCTCATTCGGAACCCAAATTCTTCCTTCAAATCTCAATAATCCCTCCTTATCAAGACTGCACTTAGTATCTTTTTCATTTGTCAGCCGCTCCCTCATCCGGTCACACTCATCTGTTTTGAGTTGTACTTCTTTAACTCTCTCTACAATGGTAGATTGCATCTCCATCGCAAACAACATTAGTCCTCTTTCATTTGGTAGCTTCACTTCCAACTCCATCTTAGCCATCTCTGTTATTAACTCAGTTTGAGCCGTTAACAAAGACAACTTTTCCCGACCCTTCCTACTTAAGGCGTCGGCAACTACATTGGTTTTTCCAGGGTGATATAGGATTTCACAATCATAATCCTTTATCAACTCCAGCCATCTCCTCTGCCTCATATTCAACTCCTTCTGTGTGAAGATATATTTTAGACTCTTGTGGTCCGTGTATATCTCACATTTTTCTCCATAAAGATAATGTCTCCATATCTTCAGAGCAAAAACTATTGCGGCCAGTTCGAGATCATGAGTAGCATAAACTTTCTCATAATCCTTCAACTACCTAGATGCATACGCAATGACCTTGCCATGCTGCATGAGCATGCAACCAAGTCCTCTATGCGAAGCATCGCTATAAACTACAAAATTTCCTGTATCATCGGGTAATGACAAAACAGGCGCTTCACTCAATCTTTTCTTCAATTCTTGAAAACTGTCTTCACACTTATCAGTCCACACGTACTTCGCCGTCTTCCTTGTTAAGTTAGTCAACGGAGTAGCTATCTTTGAAAAATCCTGGATGAATCTTCGATAGTAACCCGCTAACCCTAGGAAACTCCGCACCTCAGTCGGTGTTTTCGGTTGTTCCCAATTTATCACAGCTTCCACCTTCATTTGGATCTACCGAATCCCCCCTCATGGTCAATGACATGACCTAAAAATTGCACCTCTCTAACCAAAATTCACACTTCATGAATTTCGCATACAACTTCTCCTTCCTTAATGTCTCCAACACTAATCTAAGGTGTTCAGCATGATCTTCTGGCATCTTAGAGTAGACTAGAATATCATCTATAAACACCACAACGAACTTGTCCAAATATTGTTTGAACACTCTGTTCATCATATCCATGAATGCAGCTGGTGCATTTGTCAACCCAAATGACATCACTAAAAACTCGTAATGACCATAACGAGTCCTGAATGCTGTCTTTGGCACATCCTCCTTCCTAACCTTCAACTGATGATACCCCATCCACAAATCTATTTTAGAAAAATACTTAGCCCCTTTTAACTGATCAAAGAGATCATCGATCCTGGGCAATGGGTATTTATTCTTTATTGTTAACTTGTTCAACTCTCTATAGTCGATACAAAGTCTTAACGATCCGTCCTTCTTCTTAACAAATAGTACCGGTGCTCCCCACGGTGACACACTCGGCTGAATGTACTTCCGATCCAACAGTTCTTGCAATCGCATTCATCAATTCCTTCATCTCCACAAGGCCATACGATCTGATTAAGTGCCTCGGAAACCGGTGTCGCTTCCCGCACAATGTCTATCACAAACTCATCTCGTCGTCTATGGAAGACTGTAATTCACTCTGAAATACATCGCGGCGAATTCTCTCACTATAGGTATTTATTCCATGGTTGCTACCACTCTCTGGTTATCAACAACATGGCACAGGTAACCTACGCATCCCTTCCTCAGTAAGTTCCTAGTTTGTGTCATGGTTAGACAACACAAACGTCCCGGTGATCTATTCCCATAAAATACTACCCGAGGTTTTTCTAACGTCTTAATGTTCACACATTTCTTTTGACAATCTATAATTGCCCCATGGTTTATCAACCAATCCATTCCGAGAATTACATCGAATTCTCCTAAATTTATCGGTAATAAATCTACCGATAATTTACAACCCCGTATATCTACACAACAACTCTTGTGAATATTTTCAACAGGAATTATCTCTTCGTTTGCTACCTTAATATTTAAAGGTATAGGCAACTTTTCGGGAAGTAATCCTAATCGTTTAGCAAAATTGCATGCTATAAACGAACAAGTAGCACCCGAATCAAACAGCACATACGCATTGATATCGTTGATCGGAATAATACCTGGGACGACGTCCCCTGATACAACCGTATCTTGGACTGTCATGTTAAAGGTATGACCCATCGGCCTACCCGGCTGCGCTGGACCCCCAATAGCTAACTTACTGCTATTAGTGCCCCGGTTCCCGTCCGTCCCCTTCTTCGGGTAGTTCTTCGCCATGTGGTCAGTTGACCCACACACAAAGCATCCATGATTCTTCTTTTGGACTTGACAATTAGGGCAATGTGCCCCTCCCGTCTATTGGGATTGTAGCAGACCTTCCCTTGAGACAAACTCCTAAGTGAGTCTTCCCACAGTCTTCACAGAGCCTCCATTCTTCTCTTCGGGTCTCCTTGCTTCACTCCGGTATTCCTAGAGCTAAATATCTTCCTCTTCTGACCCTCACCACTTCCACTGGCTCCCTCAATCTTGACTCTCCTGTCAACCTTTCCCTTATTCTTCTTTTCTTTGTGGTATTGGCTCAACGCCTCACTACCACCCCTCATGATTGTCGCCTTCTCTAAAACGATTCCAAAAGAAGTACTTTGGAATAGCGATATCTGAGTTATAGAGCCAGGTTTCAAGCCCCGCCGAACTGTCGCGCCTTTTCTCACCCCAGATCCACTGATGTGGAGCGAACCTCGCCAGATTCATTGAACTTTGCAAAGATATTGGGGAACAGTCATGTCCCTTGTTTCAACTCGAGAAACCGTGATCTCCATCCTTCCTTGCATGCTCGTAGGAAAGTAGTTCTCGAAGAATATCTCCTTGAACCTATCCCACGTTAAATTCGCTTATCCCAACCCCTATTTCGATTGGCTTCCCACCAAAAGTTGGCTTCTCCTTCATCGTATAGGTCGCAAAGGCAACCTTCTGGGCCTCATCGACATTTGCAATTACAAATGCCTTCTCTATTTCCTTAACCCACGTTTGGGCTTCGATCGAGTCCGTAGTTCCTTTGAACTCCGGCGGACCCACGCTTTTAAAATCCTTGAAGGTCGAGCTTTCGTGTTACTCCGGACGACGGGGATATTAGCCCTCATTCTATTAAATGCAATTGTTAATAAATTTACAAACTCCTGCATTGGGTTAACTAGGACCTCCTCCGTTTGATTTACATTCGCGTCTTGATTACGTTGCACTCTTCTACGTGCATTTTTCGATACAATAAACATGTTACGTTATTATTTCTTTCTTTATTAGTTATCATTAATATTAAACAATAACATCAACATCCATAACACATTGTTTTTTCCATAAAAAGGACTTATTTTCATTCTTCGTAGTATAATACTACATTGGTTACATACATGACCCTAAGTCGCTTTACATTACTTTCCCATTATCGCTTTCCAAAATTGGGATTTACAAAAGACTACCCTTTACTATACAAAAAGGGCTTTACGTCACTACTACTTACAAAAATATTTACACACTACCTTAAATACCACTACTCTACATCTGCCTCAAGGCATTATCGAAATCTTCCTTGGCAAGACCGGGAATGATATCACGGCTAATAAGTATGTCGTGTTTACCCCACCTCTATAGGATATCCACTACACCGTCACCGAAAATCCGTATGAGAACTCCTATAGATGTAGGACATTCTCCCTATCTTCTGCACCTTAGTCTTTAGCTCCTCCTTGAGCTCAAAGACCTCGTGCTTCAAATCATAGACTTTGTCCTTAACCAAAATCCTCTCGTCGTGTTCCTGCTCCCACATGGACTCGACATCAGTCTTGTCCTCTCTAACAAATTGGAGCTCTGCCTTAAGCTCCTTAACCTCCTCGATAGTAATGGATATTTCTATCCAACACCGGATATGAACAGAGACATCATCGACCCCCTCAGAGCTATCTCAACCGCTATAGCCACTCCGGGTTAAAGGAGACCTGCTCTACCTCCTCCTCTATCATCCCGCACAAACACCGACATATAGTGACTTCCTCCGAGTCTCTGGACTCAATAATCACTACATCCGCTCGGCTGCTATATAGGGTTCAGATAACCTCTACTTGGTTCACCGACTCTTCACTAATGGCCTGGCCATCTACATACATCCGGTTTACTCCTGACATCTACACAAAACAATTAAGTTGATTAGTACACATCAGTAGAATAATAAAAACACATAACATAATCATAATGCATTTTTATAAGGTTATTTTCTTTTTATACTTCTTTGACTCCTCTTAAGGTTATGACTTAAGGTTTTTAATTCCATCCCTTAAGTTTTATAACCTAATGCTCTGATACCAACCTGTGACGTCCCCAAATCTGGGTCTCTTCCAACCCGACAGATGGTGCTACACGGTACTACCATTCATTCATACATCCCATTGAATAGTCTCAAAAGGACTAATATAACTTATATATATTCAAAATAATATTACATTCCCCAGGTTCTTTGTAACCCTTTCAGTTGTTCTTGTCATAATATCAATATATTACAAACATTCATCCTATACTATTACATAAGTATACTACGGGTCCGTCTTTGCCCTGCCTTTATCCTTGCCAGAGCCTTCGATCCGCTCGATTTTAGCTGTGTTCATATGGATCAAGCAAGAGTGAGCATGACTAGCTCAACAAGTACTACCATTCTAATAAACAACATGCTTGAAACATAGAACTCATATATCTTCAATAACTGAACAATAGTTACGAAGTACTATCGATAATTCAAAATAGTACTTCTTTTCCTTCAAAACGTTTTATACAACCATACTCGGTAGAATAACAATTATGGCTCAAATCTATGAGCATATCACAAGTTCTTTTGAAAAGGACAACCCGACACTAAGGCCGTAAGTTCGTCATAGCTTACGAGCACTTCTGAGTGATTAGCTCATAGTACTCTATGTTGATCAACACTACATTCATTAAACGTGTATACATTTAAGTTGTGGCAACCTCACGTGCCTGTCGATAAACGACAAATACATTTTAGTATACTTGGTCTTCGATTAAAAACCATACCAATATAACTCGGTAAACATTAATCATGCTTGACAGATTCATAATATATGTCTAGCCAAAAGAAATGGCTTAAGACTTCATCATTCAAAACTTCATGTGAAAGAATACATGAATTACAAAGCTTGTCCGATCGAATCGAACAAGGGTTAGAATACTTGCCTTTGACGTCTGACATCGATTAATATCCGAATAAGATTTTAAGTCTTCACTATAATTTTTCTTGGATCATGGCATGGCCAAGGATTGCTTCTGTGACTCATACTGCAGTGATGAGTTAATAAAAGTGCACAAGCCTCCGACGGCCATATTTGCGACGCAGAATTATTCTAGGCTTAGAGTCGCGCCGCGGCGTGGACTCTATGTCTCAGAAAATTTTTCAGTTTTGACATTTTTACGAACTTCCCGGACGCATAACTTCTTCGTTTTAAGTCCGAATTGATCCATTCAAAAGCCTACAGTTCACAAATTTCATAATCTACGCGTTCATGCAAGAATTTTATCTATTTGACTTCATTTGCTAAAAATTCACCTATGAGTTTATTTTTAACGAAAACGATAAACATTCGTGAACGTTCAACGCTCGTTTCTTCGTTTTAAGTCAGAATCCGGTCATTTTTGAGTTCGCAACTCTATAATGACTAAAATGACTTGTCTCCATCGAAAACCAACATTTCTGGCTTCAAATGTAAAAATCGACTTCCATTCCAAGAATTTCACAAATTGACGATAATCGCCCAATCGTGTGAAGTCCTAAGTAAATATTCATTACTAAGCGTTCTTAATGGATTTTAATCAACATATGATCATTACAAATTACTTATTAACCCATCTTATAAACAAGGTAGGTTTTGACTTATTTTCATAAGTCATTAACTTATTTAGCTTATGAACTAGAAATCTTCATGCATACGACTTATTAATAACTTAAGTCCTTCAATCAAAGTTCTCATGCTATATTCAATATACTAAACATCATATGACAACATATGATAGGTTCTTCATGGTCTTAGCAACTTATTAATGTTCAAGTTGCTTATTCAACTTATTCGGCTTAAGTTCATTCTTTAATAACTTATTACATGTTATCCTCAAACCATCCCCCTTCTCTATCAATCCTATCATAGAAAAGATGTAGATAAAAGAGATGAGTCTTACCCTTGAAGACTAAGACTTCAATTCACTTTGGAAAACTAGCAAAGGTTGAAGTGGCTTATAAGTGCTTAAGTGTCTTATTCTTCCTAACCAATAAGTAGCTTTATATTGAGAGGAAAGTTGGATGAAATAACAACCAACAAAATTGAAATGAGCTTGGTATTATAGGATATCAAAATCTAGGGTAGAATGGTAATTAACACATCCCACCTCCTCATTTCCACCTCCTCATTCCACCTCCTCATACCCCACCTCCTTACTATTCATTATCTAGCCACTAAGTAAACTTGCTAGCCACAACACTTGCTCATCACATCACTTGGTCACCACACATTAACCTTGCCCATCAAGTCTACCCACTTACACTTGGATCGCTCCATGGATCATGGCTAAATCATTAGGCTTGCTAGTTTAATCTAGCTAGTTTTCTTATCGGACTTACACTACCATTGTTTTGACTCATGATTTACAAAAACTTGGCTTGAGAAACACATTCTATTGGACTTCTACCAATAAGCTAGCAATCCTACAAGTCCATTACCTTTAATTCAATAACTTAACATTTATACCCCACGTATAATCTCCGTATGCTAACTCGTATATTAATTCTTAATATACGTTATCTCATTCTTCATACATAATAGTACAATATGTCGTATTATACTTACATCCATTACTTCATATAATGTATACACATTATATAATCACAACTCTCTTCCCTTAACGCTTAATAACCTAACGTTCCCAAATTAAGTCTGCATGCGAAATATTACGTTTTCCATACTTAGATTATTATTACATAATCAATATCACCTCGATATTATAACGTTACATATTTCTCGGAAGTTCAAAAATAGTTCCCGAGCAGAAATCGATGAATAGTGTTTTTCCAAAAATTTCTCAAAAAACTTTTATTTTCGTTTTAGAAATTCAAACACTTTAATTCTCCCACGTAGTGAAAATACTACGACGTTCCGACGTTTCTAGGTTATAGAACGACCTTCATCTTCTCAACACGTAATAATAATAAATAATATTATTTTATTCATTATTAAAGGTAATTACAAAATGTTCGATTTTCCGGGGCGTTACAAGGGTGGTGCAGGATGAGCTCACATCTAGCCACGTTATATCCCAGCATATTTTGATTGACAGATTTGGCTCTGATGATAGTTATACATGACATTCCGGGGATTTTACCACATCGGAGTATCATTGGCGTTTGGCCAGAGTGGATGTACTGCTATTGTGCATACTGTCATATGTCTACATGCCACGGTACATGAATGGAACATAGGAGTCATCATGGCGTTGATGACTCTCGTGGAGGGTCACATCATCATACCAATGATTATAGTAAAGACTCGATGTCGATACATATCGCCGCAGACTTATCCGACCGGAGTGTTTACAAATGACTTATCATGTCAGACGTGTGGTTTATGTCACACTTGAGACCGATTGGCACTTTTAGATGGCATGGGTATTGTTTCACCCATGCTATAGCCATGTCATACTCCTTTCAGCCTGCGGAGTTTATAGATGTTGCATCTTAGTCAGCTTTCCTGGCAGGGATCGGAGATCCGTTTGATATATTGTCGTGTTTAGGGCTTAGCTCACCCTACAGCTTCATCACTCATGCTTCGGGCATGGATTATCTTCCTCTGGCTGGTTTGAGAGGCATGATCACTTACCACCCACTAGCCGTGATGTGTCAATTTGACCAGTTCCAGGATTTCCATCCTTTTGAGGGGGCATCGAGTCAGCGCTTCGATTCTCGCCACTTATCAGCAGAGGATAGATCCAGGTTGTATGCCTTTTGGGATCAGCGTGAGCTAGCTAAGTTTTCTGTCAGTCATCCAGGTTGTTCTGCAAAGTATTCCGCATGGATGGAGACAGATACTGCATTGGCTGCGGTAGTATCCACAGTGCAAAGGACTGATTCCAATGATGAGGAGCCTATGGAGGAGGCTGATATTCCCATCGATGAGGATTTGACTACTGGGTTGCCAGCAGTTGTGATGGATTCTCCCACTACGAGTGATACTATGATTCAACATTCAGCACAGTATCTGGAGTAGAGTCTACATCTGATGACCTTTGAGAGAGATCAAGCTAGGGCCTTGATGTTGATATCTGTTAATGGGAGAGACGTCGCTCTATTAGAGAGAGACGAGGCCAGATCATCCAGAGATGAATTGATTGTAGAGCGGGATGCTGCCCTATCTGCCTGGGATGTAGCCGTCACAAATAGTACTTCAGTGAGATCCCTTATGACTGGAATTCTTACCGATATGAGTGCATACATTGATGAGCATCATGCCACCATGCAGCTAGCCTCAGATCTACTAACTCGTGTAGATACCATTGGGCAGGAGCTTGCAGCGTTACCTCCTTCTTCAGAGAGGGATGCTATGTTAGATCTGATAGTCCGCATATACACAGATCCCTAGATAGACTTGTATTTTCCTGCACAGACTAGCTTAGCCATTTTATCATGTACAACATATATTATATATATCAAATAGTATTATATATGGCAGGGAAATATATTTTGATTTACTTCCCTTTTAGTTGTGCCTTGATACTTGCTTGATATTTGCATGTTTCTTCAGGGCTTGTGATCTTGATGCATTCTGAACTCATCCTTGATGTGTAGACATTGAGATATCGCAGGATCTTTCAGAACGGATCATTGATTTATGTGTATCCCTACCATCTTTGGTGTCTTAGGACTGGTTTCTGTATATAGATGTGGAGAGGAGTGTGGCTTTTCCTCTTTGAGATTGACCGCACCACAGATGGTCGCCAATACTCCTATTTGTGAGAAGCCTAGTTAATTCCATCTCTTGTGGATTGGTATTGCTCTTTGAGGCACAACCGCAGCTTAGATGGTCGCCGAATCTCCTATTTATGAGGAGAGGTTAGGTAGTTCCATACCTTTGGTCTGAAACCAATGAAATGTGGTGGATTGAAGTTTGATCCCAATACCGTGTGATAAGTATTTTTGTTCTGGTAGGGGGTTAGACCGAACCATAAATGGCTGCCTACGTACTCCTATTGAAGAGGAGATCAGGTCTGCGTAGTTCGAACCTGGTGTAAGAGGTTCAATGTTGAACGTAAAAAAGTGTAAATGGGTGTAGAAGCTTTATTGATGAAGAAGGGTGTAGAAGTGTTTTTGTTTTTTTTGATTTTGTAGAGAAGGGTAGAAATGTTTTTGTTTGTTTTTATAGAGAAAGGGCATAAATGTTTTTGTTGTTTGTTTTTTTATTGCGACCGGGCCATTTAGAATATGGTTGCCTACGTACTCCCGGGTATCAGGGAGATCAGGTCGACGTAGTTCTCCCCTCGTAACGCATTCGCAAATTAAGAGAATTTCAATCCCATATGCGAGGATATCGCGAGGAAAAGAAATTTTGATCCCATGCTTGGGATAAACTACAGGTGTGAAAAAGTTTGATCCCGTCTTCAAGACAAACTGCAAGTGTAAAAAATTTTAATCCCGTCTTCAGGATAAAATGCAGGTGTGAAAGGTTTAATCCCTGAGGGGGATAACCAAAATTGTATGAAAGGTTTGAAATGAGGTAAGACCAGGCTGCAGGTTTGAAGTGTATGTTTCCCTGAGGGGAAGAAGAGTATGTAAAAAGGGTTAAAAAACCGAAATGACTGGTGATCTGATGATCCAAAACCAGGACGTTTGCTTGATGGTAACCTCAGACATAGTACCGTTTCACGGTGTCCGAGTTGATAAGCTGTGGAAATTCATCACCGTCCATTTCCTGTAGTTTGAGAGCGCCTCCTGTCAATACCTCCTTGACAACAAATGGGCCTTCCCAGTTAGGAGCGAATTTTCCCTTAGATTGATCTTGGTTGTCAATGATCTTCTTCAAAACCAAGTCATGTTGTTTAAACCGTCAGAGCTGCATTTTTGTCAGAGGATCTTGCGATCCTTTGCTGATATAACTGACCATCGAAGATAGCCGCGATTTGCCTTTCGTCTATTAGAGACAATTGGTGATATTTGTCTTGTAACCATTGGTCTTCGTCCAGCTAAGCATCCATCAACACTCTGAGGGATTCCATTTCCAACTCTATGGGGAGTACTACTTCCATCCTATAGGCTAATGAGTAGGGGGTTTCCCCAGTGGAAGTACACATTGAAGTTCTGTAGGCTAATAAAGTCAGAGGCAAGAGGTCAGGTCATCCTTTGTGATTGGCGGACATCTTCTGCATGATCTTCTTGATGTTTTTATTAGCCGCTTCAATAGCACCATTCATCTTTGGATGGTTGATGACGGAGTTAAGGTGTTTGATGTGGAATTTACTGCATAACTCCTCCATTATTTTGTTGTTGAGGTTCTTAGCATTGTCTGACACAATTACCTCTGGTTGTCCATATCGACAAATGACATTGTTTCTAATGAAAGCAATGATGACTTCTTTAGTAACCCTGGGGAAGGAGGCTGCGTCTACCCACTTGGTGAAGTAGTCGATCATGGTGAAGATAAACCGATGTCCATTATTGGCTTTGGGCTCGATCACGTCCATTCCCCACATTGAGAAGGGCCAGGGTGAACTCATATTGTGGATTTCCTTTGGAGGAGCGTAGATAGAATTCCCATGAATTTGGCATTGATAGCACCTCTTGACGTGATCATCACAGTCAGCTTTGAGCGTAAGCCAATAATGCCCTGTTTTGATAATTTTCTTAACAAGTAAGGGGTCGCTCATGTGTGGGCCCCATACTCCACCATGGATCTCATCTATGAGTCTCTGAACTTAGTCCTTGTCCAGACATCTGAGGAGACCTAATCCTGTATCTCTCTTATAGAGTGCATCTCCGCTCAGGAAGAATTTCATAGCAAGTCGATGGATCCGCCTTCTTTCAGTTAGGCTCGCCTCAGCGGGTGTAGATCCATCTCGGAAGTACTCCTTGATGTGCTGATACCAAGGGTTGTGGATGGGAGGGAGCTCATCCGATAATTCTCCAACATAGCTCCCATATACTGGGGCCTTTTTCAGGGCAAATGTGATGTTTGGCATGTTTTCCTTGTCAGATATGTGAATCAAGGAGGCCAATGTTGCTAGTGCATCCGTAAAATCATTCCTATTATGAGGAATGTGTGAAAAGGAGATTTCTTCGAAATCGAAAGCCATCTGTAAAACTTTTTGATGGTAAGGCAGCAAATGTAATTCTTTGGTTTGATAGATTCTCATGGATTATTTGATTACCAATTCGGAATCCCCAAAGACGATTATTCACTTTGATGCCCATTGAACGGAAAGTTTTAGCCCCATGATACAGCCTTCATACTCAACTGTGTTGTTGGTGCTGACAAATTGCATTTGATTTAATGACGGATATCGCTCCCTCGTCTGGGACACTAGAATCGCTCAGCTCAGAGCCTTCGTGTTGCAGCTCCATCAAAATACATTTTCCATGTATGGCACGCATTGTACTGATGGTGTTGCTGAAGTACCATTACCCCTTCATCAGGGAAGTATGTTTCCAAGGGTTTGAAATCCCTCAGAAAAGGGTGGCGATTGATCCGCAATTCCTTGACCTTTGATAGACTTTTACGTCACGTATATGATGTCAAATTGTTGTAGGATCAACTACCATCTGGACAGCCGACAATTTAGTATGGGCTTACTGAACACGTACTTGAGAGGATCCACGCAGGATATGAGATGGGTTGTGTGACCATGGAGGTAATGTTGTAACCTCATGGAAGCCCATGCTAAAGCACAACAAGTCTTCTCAATTAGAGTGTACTTGTGTTCACTACTGCTGAATCTTTTGCTGAGGAAATAGATAGCTCGTTCTTGGCCTCTATTGTTTTTCTGTCCCAGCATGCAGCCTATGGCATTGTCATTAATGGAAAGGTACATGAACAGGGGAACATCATCCCTGAGTGGTACCAATACAGGAGCGTTAACCAACTGCTCTTTAATTGTAAGAAAGGCTTTTTGACACTCATCATTCCATTTCATGGAGTTCTTCCTTAATAGTTTGAAGATGGGCTCACAGGTTGCTGTGAGTTGAGAAATAAACCTGTTAATGAAGTTGACTCTTCCCAAAAATCCCCGTATTTCCTTCACTGTCTGAGGAATGGGCATTTCCTTGATGGCTTGGATTTTGGTGGGATCCAGCTCAATCCCTTTGTTGCTGACTAGGAAACCTAGCAACTTACCTGATTTAACGCCAAAGGCGAACTTGGCTGGATTTAACTTTAAGTTATACTTACGCAACCTGTTGAAAAGCTTTTTGAGATGGTCTAAGTGGTCTTCCTCCCTTCAGGATTTGACAATGATGTCATCCACATAGATCTCTATCTCTTTATGCATTAAGTCATGGAAAAGAGCCATCATAGCTCGTTGATAGGTTACTCTGGCATTGATGAGGCCAAATGACAACCGTCTATAACAACAGGTTCCCCAAGGCGTGATGAAAGCAATTTTTTCACGATCCTCCTCAGCAACCATAATCTGATGATACCCCACGAAGCAATCCGCAAAGGAGTACATGCCGTATTGAGCAGTATTGTCAATGACAATGTGGATAAAGGGTACGGAAAAGCTATCTTTAAGGCAAGCTTTGTTCAGATCCCAGTAATCCACGCAAACTCGCACCTTTCCTCCTGGTTTAGGCATGGGAACTATGTTGGATATCCATTCCGGATATGTAGACACCATGATAATGCCAGCTTGAAATTGGTTCACAATTTCTTCTTTCACCTTTAAACTCCACTCAGGTTTTAATCGCCTGAGCTTCTGCCTGACTGGCTTAAATCCCTCTTTAATGGGAAGGCGATGAAGGACAATGTCAGTGGACAAACCCGCCATGTCTTCATGAGGCCATGCAAACACATCCTGGAATTGAGTTAGTAGCGCAACCATGTCATTCCGTTGGTTTGGGGTTAGGTCTGAACCAATCTGGATTAGCTTAGGGCTTTCTAAGGTTCCTAGATTAAAAGAAATGGTTTGATCAAGATTAGGTTTAGGTTTGTCTTCGACCCATTCCTTAATCTCCTAAGGTATCTCAATGTCCTCTTGTATTTCCATCAAGTCTGAGTCCAACTTTTCATCAAAGTTATAGTTCTTGTGGAGAAAAGGCACCTCATCAGCAAGTACATGCACATCTAAATTCAGAGTCCTGAAACAAAATATGTTTTCACTTAATATATGAAACTGTTTAGTCATACAAAAGTGTTAGCATGTACTGATAAAATAACTGATAATACTGTTCAAAAAAGTAAGCAATTAAAGTTATCTACAGGGCAGAGGGATTTCTGCCCGTTTTACCCTCGTCGACCAATACATAGAGTGCTGCTCCAATTGTTGAAAGTAAAGTCCTAATGGACTACGGTGATGGAAGGGCTATCATTGTCCTTCTTTTCCCGAATGATGACCATAACATCTGGGCAATCTTCGTCTGGGGTGTATCTGTTTATATGTTCATCATGGACAATGATGCATATGTCTGACATCATCAAGGTGATGTCATGTTTACGTTTACGTTCCCTTTCTTCCACTTTGGGATCAGGAATCAGGACCTCTTTTTCTTTAAAGGGTATTAGTTTGGGAAACAGCATAGCTATAACATGGGCTGACACCCTTACCGGAGACTATATCATCTCATGAGGTGCAGGTGGGGAAAATCATCGTGTGACGGAAGCATAAGGAATCTTCTTGTGTTTATGAGGATTTCTATGACTAGAACTGGCACAATAGCCTAGTCCGGCTGTCCCGGTTTGACTGGACATTTGAATTAGGTGCTTAATACCCTGCTGATTTTTACCCAGCCCTTGTCTAGGCTGATGACCCAATGACATTATTTCTTGGGTAGCTGCCATCACTTCGGCATAAATCTTGGGTACGAGAAGTGTCGCTCCAATAGGATGGAATTGTGTTTTGCTCACTTCCAAAGTATGAAAACTGGCCAGCTCAACTTCTGAATTGAACCTGATGAGTGGTAGGTTTCCTTGTTCAGGACATTCCGGCTCAGCGTTGATAGTGACTAGGCTATTGTTGACAATGTATTTAAGTTGTTGATGAAGGGTAGAAGGGACGGCTCCAGCCATTTGGATCCATGGTCTCCCCAATAGCAGGTTGTATCCTGAATCTATCTTGAGGACGTGAAAGGATACATTGAATGTATTTGGACCAATCTCAATTGGTAGCTCAATTTCTCCGACAAAATTTCGTCGGGATCCATCAAAAGCTTTGATAACCGTATGGCTACTTTGGATCCGCTTGAGATTGACATTCATCTTCACCAAAGTGGCATAAGGACAGATATTCAGAGATAAACCTCCATCTATCAAAACTCCAGCTAACATATACCCGGAGGACAAAACTGCAATGGGCAATAGCTTGCAATGACTGGTCCCTTCGGGCAATATGTCGTCGTTAGTGAAGGATATCACATTGTTGTTAAAAATGTGATCAACCAGATGTTAAAAGTTTTCCACATCCATTGATTTTGGTAAGTAGGCTTCTTCCATAACCTTCAATAAGATCTTCCTGTGATCCTCGGAAGAGGAAACCAAGTCCAGTGTTGAGATTTGATGTGGAGCTTCTCTTAAGCTTAGAACCACTTTGGCTTCATTATGGCCCATAGTGCGGAGGAATTTCTCAATCTTCTCCATGGGAATCTTCCCCTTTACTTTTATGGTAGGCTTCATCACCCTTTGAGGAAGATACAGTAGATTTTCCTTCGACACTGTAGCAGTAGTATGAGACGTGGATCCTTCAGCTTCTCCATAATTCCATGGGACTTTGTGTAAGCTGACAATAGGTTATTGTGGTCTGAAGGGTAAAGAAATTGGCTCTGGTGCAGCCACTTTCAAAGGATTGTCAGCTTCTTTGAGTTGAATTGCTTGTATGGGAAATGGTTTGACAGTCTCACCAGCCTCAGTGGATATAACTGCTACTAGCCCCTTCCATTTAGTAGGACAGGTATTCCAACTCTTGAGTAGCACAGTGTCATCGTCTGCCAATTGTAGGACACCGCTGTCAATTAGATTCTGAATAAGGTGGTGGAGTGCCTAGCATTCTTCTGTGTTATGACCGCGAGAATGTGAATGATATTGACAAACTCCATTAGAGTTGAACCGTCTTGAACATGGATTGATTGGAGGTAGAAAGGAGGTGATTCTTCCTTCGTTGATTAGCATCTAAAATATTTCCTCCATAGGTTGGCCCAGGTATGTAAATTCCCTTTTATTGGAAAAATCCCGACGGGCTTTAGCGCTTTCTCTCTTTGCAACCTTGTCATCTAGTGCTTCATTTTCTAAAGGTGATGAGGCATTCATAACAAAAAGAAGGAGATAGGCATGCTCCTGGCTGACTAACTGGCATATGACTTAATGCTTATGGGTCACCAGTTCTACCAATTGTTCAACTTGCTTACAAAGATTTTTCATCTTTTGTTCCATAGCAAATTAAAACTTTGCATAATCCCATCTGTCAACACCGTCTTTGATGGTCTGGGATGATTCACCATTAAAATTGGAACTCTGTCCACTGCTCCAACTAATCATATTGACCTCTTCTTCTTTGTGTTGAGGAAGAGGATTGTCTTGCACATGAGGTTGATCTGGTTTGGTAACCACAATCTCTCCATTGTCTATCAAATCTTGGATCTTGTGTTTCAAGGCCCAACAATCTTGAGTATCATGTCCAGGTGCCCCAGAATGATAAGCACACTTCCAAGTAGCATTGAAACCCCTTCTATTAGGGTTGGCTGGTGGAAGAAGATGCGTGATTTTCTTCTAAGTAGTCAAAAGAGAAAGAATATTCTCGAGCGAGTCCCCTAAGGGTGTGAACGTTCGAGGGCGCTTTGCATCTCCACCTTTAGGTAATGGAGGGCTTGAAGACTATGCTTGAATAGGGGAGTAGTTTCTCCTCTGTATAGGCATGTTCTGACCGCCTTTTTGACCTTATATTATCAAGGAAACATCCTCCTCTTTCTTTTTATGGACCCTCCAAGGGTTATTTCCATAAGTTCCAGACTAGATGTGCTCAGCAACTGCTTTAAGAGCGGTTAGGTCTTGAATTTTTCCTGATTTCAACCCCATCTCAGCCATCTCTCCGTGTTTAATCATTTCAGAAAATGGTTTGCCAATACTAGCTAAGACTCTCTCATAGAAAGGAGCTTCTTGTATGCCTATGAAAGTCATGACCATTTCTGATTCTGTCATGGAAGGAATAACTTGAGCAGCAAGGCGCCTCCAAATTTGAGCATACTCTCTAAAAGACTCGTTAGACTCGTTCTTGACCTGGTAACTGATCTGGGCCAGAGCCATCCGAGACTAGATTTGACCGAGTAAGGAAGGCATGAGCTAGTTCTTCCCAGCTATGGATCTTTGAGTTGTCTAATCTGGTATACCATGAACGGGCTTCTCCAAATCAGGACTCTTCCGGAACAAATTGCATTTCGAGCTTCTCGATTTCTGCATAAGATCCAAGTTCTCCAATGAACACCTTCAAATATGTGTAAGGATCCCCTAATCCGTCATACTTTTCAAAGTCAGGGGTTTTAAATTTCTTTGGATAATGAACACCAGGGTAATATGCAAAGATCAGCATACGAAACACTCCTGTGTGTTACAATCCCTTTGAGAGAACAGATAGTTTCTTCCATTTGAAGGACCTTCTTCCTGATATCACTAGTGTCTGGTTCTCTTTTGAGATGGGTGTTTTCAGGGTCTTTGTTGGTTGTATCCAACTGAGGTTCTGGATTTGTTTTATCCAAACCTTGATTTCCTCCTTATGTAGAGGATTCTGTATGTGTAGGCATCTTTGAGCCTTGAGTAGACTGATGCAATTCTTTAAGCATGATAGCCAAATCTATAATTTTTTTTACTTAATCCGTTAAATTCTTCTTGAGAAACGGGATTAGACTGGTTAGTAGAAGACATGATTTGTGACGCTCCCAAATTCGGACCTCCACTTGGTCACTCAAATTTGGTTCATTACGTTCTCATGGTTCATCACTCTGCTTACGGTATTCGTTGAATAAAGTAATGCAAAGATACTTGCACTATAAGAGTAGGGTTCAGATACTTGCTCAATATAGATTTGAGTAAGGTTAAAGAACTTGCATAATCAAAGAGTGAAGTTCAAGGAAGCTTGTCTTACGCATAGTTTATCCACTTTAAGAAATCAACACTTTCGAATCTTATTTATAGCGTATTATATGTTCAAGATGTTCATTATCTAACACAGTCATTAATCAAGCTTGACATGATTCAAGTATGCACATATGGTATAATAATCAGATTATAGATTAAGAATGATAAAACACCCAATCATGTTCATGAGTAAATTAGGAATGCTCAAGGTTAAGTCCTTTTTCTCATGGACCTTCCTATTACGAGGCAAACACCAATATATCATCTAAACATCACTAATAGGCATGTATCAGTATGTTTTAAACCACTTCTAGCAATATAGATACCATACAAGCTACCTGCCAAAGATAAGAATTCAAACTAACCAAGTTTTGATTTCAGACTAGCGCAGCTGCGCCGTCCTCTGGCCAAGCCAAGACTCAGCTGCTGCCTTGTGGTTACTATCTGGCTTGAACAAAACAATCATACATCATATATTTTGTCATGTTAAATGTCTTTTCATGTTTCTCAAGTCAATCTAGGTTCCTTCTTTCACCATAAAATTCTAAATTGATCATTTCAACAATTTAAGGCCATTCAAGGTCATAAAACCACAAAGTCTATCACGCTTGCTCTCTAAACATATAAGATAGTTATAAAACTCATATTAGGCATGCTTGTGAGTATTCATAACATATATGTGAAACTAACACCGCTTTAGTTGAAAATATGCTTCGTTTATGCTTCACTTGAAATATGATACACAAGCATGGTATATATATGTTTATATTACATGAGTGAGTCCAGGAGTAACATCAAACGCGATCACAATTATCAGATTCTAATCCTCAAGGTAATTTGACAATATTCACATTCAAAGCTTACTAGTAGATTCAACATGTTCTTACTAATCTCATAAACACCATCTAAAGGTTTATTCATAAATTTCTAAGTCATACCAACATGCTTCCAAAGTCAGTATGCATACATGGCATACAGACATATTAAGTTTGTTTCTAAGTTCCTAAATTTATTTTAAACTCCACACTTTCATTAATCATGCCAATCTAGTCTAAACATGCTCACATTAGGTTCATATATCTATATATACCCCTTATACATGCTTGCATACTAATATATGTCACAATGATTGATTAACTCTTGGCGATTTAAAAAAAGCAGAAGCTCAATGATCGAGGAACCCATAGCAGAAATGGCACACTGCTTCGTTGTTAATCTAATGCCTTACAAGACAAGATTTTGGTTCGAGCTAGAGCAAGATACTTTGGCAAAAAACTAGCCCAACCACAGAAATTACTCATGAATTCATTCCTAAACACTCATGTATTAGTTTAAACATGCTCATATGGTCATATAACAACTATATGGACATTACCCAACCATATTAACATCCAATTTCACAAAATCAAGAATTTGAATTTCAATACTCATGAACTCTGTTTAACAGAAACTGAAAATGGGAAGCAAGGAATGGAATACTACCTCTGAATTGTGAAAGGAACTTTCTCCTACTGAACTCTTAAGCTCTTAGAACACTAGTATACTCACAATCTTACACTAAGTAATTTATCAGACAATTTCCAAGCAACACCAACTGATAAACATGTATGCTATTTTTAGAAGAGTTTTGGACTGGACCTTTGAGTTACACAAGATTGGAATCCATGGTGTAATGAAATGAAACAATGGTTGCTCAAGGGTTGGCTAACCACCAAAAACTCAGCCATCATCTCCTAGAGCTAGCCTTTTGGAAGAATACGTATTCTAGCTTTGAGCTACTATTCATGTACTTGGTGCCATTCATTTTGGGACAAGAGAGAAAGTCTTAGCATTTGGTCATGTAAAGCTAGGTTTGGTCCTTTTAATATCCATAATGTAATATTAAGGTACAATTGTTACCATATTATGAATTTAAAGATAAATTCTATACTCACATCATATAATAAATGTATATTAACTACACGAAATAAAATAACACTGTTAAATATTATGGTCCGGGTAGTTCCATAATTATCTCTACTACTCATATAATCACATTATAACTTATGTCGCAGTATGATTTAACATTTCAAGGTAGTAGATGTTATTCAACATATAATCCATGTACACTCTATTTTAATGTCTACCCACATGCATATTGTTACATACACATTTCATGATATATTTATACCATTCAATTTCAATATGCTTAATCACATTGCTTCATACAATATAGTTTCATATAACTTAATATATAGTCACATAAATATCACACTACACTATATAGTATAGTGAATTATTGCTCACATGCACATAATCGTTAATATCATATTATTATATTAATAACTTATTTATTTATGTCAAATAAATAAATTATTCATTTCCTTGATTAATTAACACAAATATTAATTAATCCAATCATCATTGATTAATGTATTCATGGATTTCCATAATCATTAATTATCTATATAATTCTTATTATACTTAAAGATATATTGCAAATAATAACACATATTATTAATTAATTACCAAGTAATCAATATTCCACCACCATCAATTAATATTAATTAATGGCTTACTTAATAATTCCTTCGTCGAACATAAAGCACTTTGTTCCATTTAATTCCTAAAGTAGAAAGTTAATTTTTCTCTAGACCGACGACCACAAGCTAACAAGGATTTTTGTATCTTCATTGAGACGGTAGCATACTACGTCGTACTCGACAAAGTGTTAAGACTGGTTTAGCTTCAAGCCCGTCCCAACCTTTATCTCCCTACTGGTTTTACACAACATGAATTGATGTCCACATGAGTGATATTACAAGTCTAAGAGCACATTGATTACCTATGTGAAATCACATGATCATACACGATTAATCTTCCTAATTCCCATTTTAACTTGCTTAGTGAATTTCCTCGTTTCACAATATGCCATGCAAGGCATTTCATAATTCTTATTGTTAATTCACACTTCTCAATACGTATTAATCTAATACGAATCAATTGAATTATTTCACTTTCAAAACATCATTACTTATATTCACATAAATATTATTTCCATTATTATTTTCATTTAATAATACGTGAAAATTCTCGGGTATTACATCATACCCCCCTTATAAAAATTTCATCCTAGAATTGCTACAAGGCTACACAAATAGATGGGGATAATCCCTCATCATCCTATCTTCTAACTCCCACGTTGCCGCCTCGACATCGTGGTTACGCCAAAGTACCTTTACAGAAGAAATAACTTTGTTCCTCAAGGTTTGCTCTTTCCTTTCTAGAATTTGGATAGGAATTTCTTCGTACGCTAAGTTCTTCTCCACTTGAATGGGTTCATAAGAAATCACATGTTTGTAGTCAGGCTTGTACGGACGCAACACGGATATGTGAAACACGTTATGGATGTGCTCCAACTCAGGTGGTAGTGCAACTTTGTACGCTACTTTGCCCACTCGCTTTAGTATCTCGAACGGTCCTATAAATCTTGGACTCAGTTTTCCTTTCTTGTCGAAACGAATCTTTCCCTTCCATGGAGATACCTTCAAGAATACAAAACTGCCGACTTCAAAATCTTGGTCTTGCCGATGCAAATCTGCGTACTTTTTTTGGCGATCTTGAGCGGCTACTAGTCTGGCTCTTATTACTGCCACCACGTTTGCGGTTTGTTGTACTAACTCTGGTCCGAGTATTTGTCGTTCTCCAACTTTGTCCCAACATAATGGCATTCTGCACTTCCTCCCGTAAAGAGCTTTGTATGGTGGCATGCCGATACTCGCATGGTAACTATTATTATACGTAAATTCGACTAAGGGTAGGTGGTCATCCCAATTTCCTTTAAAGTCCATCACGCAAGTCCTAAGCATGTCCTCTAGCGCTTGTATTATTCTTTCACTTTGTCCGTCTGTCTGAGGGTGATATGTGGTACTTAACCTCAACTGTGTTCTCATCATCTCCTGCAAGCTTTTCCAAAATTTTGATGTGAAGCGTGGATCTCGGTCAGAAACAATCGATACCAGCACTCCATGTCGTGAAACAATTTCCTTTACATACAGACTCGCTAATTGATTTACTGTAGTGGATCTTGATAGGTAGAAAATGTGTGGTCTTCGTAAGTCGATCCACGATAACCCAAATGGCATCCAAACCTTTCTGTGTGACTGGAAGTCCTACCACGAAATCCATCGTAATATGCTCCCATTTCCACTCCGGTATTTCCAACGGTTGTAATAAACCACTCGGCCGCTGATGCTCTGCTTTTACGCGTTGACATGTAAGACATCTACTAACATACTCCGCAATTTCTCATTTTAGATTTGGCCACCAAAAATGTTGTTTTAAGTCCCAGTACATCTTCGTGCCTCCCGGATGAATGGAATATGTCGTATTATGAGCCTTGTACAAAATCTCCTCTCTTAACTCGGCCACTGCCGGTACCCACACTCTCCCTTCGAATTTTAAGATATCGTTTTAATCTATTCGAAATTTCTCCTCCGCATTTTCCGTGATCCTCTTCTGAATTTTCTCACACTCTCCATCTTTCTCCTGTGCTTCTTTCACTCTATCCAATAATGTCGGACAAGCTTCCATTAAAAATAATTTCTCTTCAGACCTTTCGGGTCCCTTCACTTCTATTTCCAACTTCTTCATATCTCTTATTAACTCTTCCTGAGTCGTCAATTGCATCAGTTTCTCCCTTCCTTTCCTGCTCAGAGCATCGACAACTACGTTTGCCTTCCCCGGGTGATAAAGAATATCACAATCATAATCTTTAATCAATTCCAACCACCTTCTCTGACATATATTCAACTCCTTCTGTGTGAAGATATATTTATCCTCATCCCGCACTTTCAGTTGGTGATATCCCGTCCGTAGGTCGATCTTCGAGAAACACTTCGCTCCCTTCAGTTGATCAAATAAGTCATCTATCCTCGGTAGTGGATATCTATTCTTGATTGTTACTCAGTTCAATTCTCGATAATCGATACAGAGCCTCATCGATCCGTCCTTTTTCTTAACGAATAACACTGGTGCTCCCCAAGGAGACACACTTAATCGAATGTAACCCTTATCCAATAATTCTTGAAGTTATATCATTAATTCCTTCATTTCTACTGGCACCATACGATATAGAGCTTTCAAAATCAGTGCCATTCCCGGTGCTAAGCCTATTACGAATTTGATTTCTCTGTCTGGTGGAAGGCCAGACAGATTGTCCGGAAACACATCCTGAAATTCACTCACTATGGGTATATCTTTAATCTCTACTCCCTTTTTCCGAGCATCCATGATGTAAGCTAAATAACCTACACATCCTTTCTTTAACAATTTATTGGCATGCATCATCGTAACGCAACACGATTGCTTAAGTGATGAGCTACCATAAAACACTACCTTAGACTTACTCGGAGTCTGAAGGTTCACACATTTTCTCTAACAGTCAATTACCGCCGTATGGTTATATAACCAATCCATCCCCATATTACGTCAAATTCTCCTCGTTTAATAGGAATCAAGTCTACGCTCAGTTCATGTTCCCTAATGTTTGCGCAACAATTTCGATAGATGTATTCTACAGGGATTATTTTCTTATTCGCAACTTCTATGTTCAAAGGATCTTCTAAATGTTCTCGGGGTGTACTAAGTTTACTAGCAAATTCTTTGGATACAAACGAAGAGGTGGCACCCGAATCAAATAATACATAAGCATTTATATTATTAATTGGGATTATACCTAACACCACGTCCTTCACAGCTACTGCGTCCTGGACGGTCATGTTTAAGGTTCAGTAGGTCAATCGGTTGGGTTGCACAGGTCCACCAATCATTAACTTGCTTCCCCTTCCTCGCCTCCTTGACTCCATCGCTTCCTTTCTTCGGGCAATCCTTTATCTGGTGCTCTGTTCATCCACAAGCAAAACATCATCTGATCTTCTTTGGCTTTGGGCAATTTGGCGATATGTGCCCCTCCTGGCTGCAATTATAGTAGGTGTTCTTTCTCTTCCAACACTTTCCCTGAAGACTTCTTCCACATTTGTTACAAACTTCAGTCCTTCTCTTGAAATTTCCCTGGTGACTCCCACCTTGATTATTGCTTCTGTTGTTATTGTTTTCCCATTTCCTCTTTCCAGAGTTACTTCCTCCGCTACTGCTTCCTCCATTATGCTCACTACCAGTGTTCTTGTTCTTCTTCTCCTTATGATATAGACTTAAGGCCTCACTGCCACCTTCCGCAATGATTGCATTCTCTAACAATGTCGTAAAGGAATCAATCTAGAAGACTGATACCTTATTATACAACCACGACTTCAACCCTTGCTCGAAGCGTCTCGCCTTTCTTTCCTCATCCATAACTTGGTGCTCCGCAAATCGTGCTAGTTTATTGAACTTAGCTGTGTATTGCGCCACCGTCATATCACCTTGTTTTGACTCTAGGAACTTCACTTCCATCTTACTCTTCATACTCTTCGGGAAATAGTTCTCGAAGAACAACATAGTAAACCTCTCCCATGTTATCGTTCCTTCTCTCGCTCTCTGCTGATTAGTTTCCCACCAATAATAGTTCAGAGTTTCAGAATAATATTATGAATAGTGAATATCAATAGTTCTTGGAATAAGAATGATAATTCAATATAAATCAACAGATATATATGAATTCAATGACTATCAATGTATCCAACTGGATAAACAATTTATGCTGAGTAGTCACTAAGGACTATTGAACATCCACTAGAGTTACAAATATTAAACTGATAACCCAAAAGAATCAAGTACTATAGATGATCAGTCTATAATACTCTAAGTTATGCATAACACCACAATAATATCCACTCATGTGTTGGGGTTTCCAACAACATGCAATCCCCTTACCATAAGGGTTGTTCAACTCAGTTTTCAAGATTTTCGCACCAATCAATTGGTTTGGACAGTTTTATAAACATGCATATAGTCTAGCCGAATCAAATGGCATCGACTCTTTCATAATATTCAAGAACAATACCAAGTTCAACATGAATAATATTTTTCACAAGAGTCTAAACATACTTGTTCAATTGAACGAATAAATAGAATAACTTGCATTCAAAGAGATAAGGATTAAATACTCTGCTTACGGTATTCGTTGAATAAAGTAATGCAAAGATAATTGCACTATAAGAGTAGGGTTTGGATACTTGCTCAATATAGATTTGAGTAAGGTTAGAGAACTTGCACAATCAAAGAGTGAAGTTCAAGGAAACTTGCCTTACACGTAGTTTATCCACTTTAAGAAATCAACACTTTTGAATCCTATTTATAGCGTATTATATGTTCAAGATGTTCATTGGCTAACACAGTCTTTAATCAAGCTTGACATGATTCAAGTATGCACATATGGTATAATAATCAGATTATAGATTAAGAATGATCAAACACCCAATCATGTTCATGAGTAAATTAGGAATGCTCAAGGTTAAGTCCTTTTTCTCATGGACCTTCCTATTACGAGGCAAACACCAATATATTATCTAAGCATCACTAATAGGCATGTATCAGTAGGTTTTAAACCACTTCTAGCAATATAGATACCATACAAGCAAACTGCCAAAGATAAGAATTCAAACTAACCAAGTTCTCGATTTGAGATGGTAGGCAATTGCTAATGCTTATGGTTAAGCCTAGGAGACAGTAGCAATTGCCATGCCCTCTCCGCCAAGCCAAGACTCAGCTGTTGCCTTGTGGTTTCTGTCCATCTTGAACATAACAATCATACATAATATATTTTGTCATGTTAAAGGTCTTTTCATGTTTCTCAAGTCAATCTAGGTTCCTTCCTTCACTACAAAAAAATGGGGCTTCAGTAACAACCAATTTTCGTTGCTAAAGGTGCCAAATTTCGCTGCTAAAGGTTTTTGGCAACGACTTTACTGTCGTTGCGTCTTTCATTGCGCAATGAGCGTTGGTAATTATTCCGCAATGAACGTATTTTTTTCGTTGCCAAAAGTAATACATTTTGCAATGAAATTTGACTTTCGTACAGATACATCGATCCTTTAGTAACAAAATGTATTGTTGCAGAATAATTAAAATTTCGTTGCTAAAAACCCCATTTCCTTGCAAAAGCCTGCTAATTGGCAACGAAATGAGCTCTCTTTTTTTTCAACGACTATGCATTTTCTTTGCAATTGACACCATTTTGCAACGACATTTTTTGTTGCAGTAAATTATGAAAATTGCTTCCTAAGCTTGCTTTCGTTGCGGAATGTAAACTTTTTAGTAACGATTTTTCGTTGTTAATTATACTATTTGGCAATGACATTATGCTGAATCAGCAACGAAAATGTTTGTTGCTGGTTATTTTTCAATATCAACGAAAGTCGTCGATTAGCAACGATATTATATGTTGCCGTTTATTATATGTGCAACGAAAGTTGATATAATTTGCAACGATAAAAATATTGCCTTTATTTTAGTATTAGCAACAATATCATATTCGTTGTTATTAAGTTAATTTTTCGTTGCCAAATATTATATTTTTAATGTCATTAGCAACGAAAATTTGTTGCTAAATGTATAAAAAATTGTTGCTATATTAAAACTTGTTCAATGATTTGGTAACGAATTATATTGTTGCCAAATCAAAATTTGATATTCTTTTTGTGTACCTGGCTGGTTCAATGTCCCCATAGCAAATAATGACAAAAATACAAAAAATAAATATTATTAACTTAATAAATTCATCCACTACATAATCATTCATTATCTTTACAATTAACCATCTAAAGCTGTCATAATTCTTCAATCAAAGTATATATCTACATATATAGAGAGAGAGTACCCTTTATAATTTCATCCCTTGTCTTCTGTAAACGTAGCACGAAAATTTGATACATAGTATTATAAGGCAGGTCGTTGAAGCAGTCTTCCTACACATATTTAAAAATAATAGCAAGTCAAGAAAATGAAGCAAATAGGTCACCAGAATCTGCCATTCAAAATAGACAAACAAATATCATCTCTTAGATTGAGAATTGACTAAGCTCCCTTTTTTAAAAAAAATTACTTAATTTCAATATGATCTGAAGATGCTACCAAAAAATATTTTTTCGAATGAAGTATATCCATATACACAGGCTGAACACCAACAAATACATGCAGCGCATAGATCGGAACAAAGAAGGATAGCCTTCTACAACACTCTTAGACTACAGCTGTAAAGGTACCCAGCTAAATAAGTACCTGAGTTGAGCCTTTATCATGGTTATCAATGAAAGTAACAGCTCTTAAAGGCCACCAGCCCATCACACAAGGTGGTTTCCCTGCAGGATCCCGCAGATGCCATAACTCCCCCTTCACAGATTTCTAAATGACGATATATAGATGTATGATGATAGAAGGTTGAGATTTTTCAGAGAAAAATTAAATTTACTGGCAGTTAAATATAGAGTACCTGAAGAATTCCTTTTGTTGTGAAGTCAAAGGCCATTGAAAGCTGCCATGCCCCATCAATCCAATTTATAATTCGTTGCCTATGACTATATGCATGTAGAATTTATTGAAAAAGGAAAAATAGATTAGGAGAATGATAAAATTGTCATCTATCATGAAGTGTTTAAAAGCTTGGGTAAATATGTTTTCAATCAAACAATAAAATGACCACTAATAACCTCATGAAACTCATCGTTGAAATGAACTAAATAGCAATTACTTCAAAAGTTGCCTAACAAACATCAATTTGTTTTCATAAATGTAAGTATTGTAACCTCGATTAATTTGGACCTTGCAACCTTGATCCAAACAGACTCATGGCAAACATTGTCATAATGTTGAACCACTCGCTTGATTTAGAAGCCACATGACCCATCCGAATTCATGTGCAAGTAGATTTTATTGTAAAATAATTTTATTGAATTAAATAATAAATAAAATTATATTCTATGTGTTATCAAGATGGTTGTCATTATATAACCTAATAATGTGGGAATGTCGTAGTATTTTAGCTACGTGAAGGAATTAAAGTGTTTAAATTTCCAAGACTAAAAATAAAAGTTTTTCGAGAATTTTTTGAAAAAATACTATTCACTCCAGATTTGCTCGGAATTATTTTTTTGAACTTCGAGAAATATACGAATGATAGAATGTCAAGGTAAGATGGATTATGTAATAATAATCTAAGTATGGAAAATGCAATATTTCGCTCATGACTTAAATTGAGAACGTTAAGGAAAGGGAAGAATTAATGAGTTAAGTAATAATCGTATATGATACGTGAGTATTGTAACGAGGTAGGTAATGAATAATGAGTATAATACAAGGTATTATACGAGTTTGTATGAATGAAGGTATATCGATATAACAAAGTTGTATATGAAGTTAGAATACGAGAATGATATGTAAACAATACGTTATATATATTGATTGAGCAATAGTATTGACTTCAGTAGGATTTGTTAGAATTTGTACAAGCCCAAGTGAATTAATGGTAAGGCCCAAATGTTAATTAATGAACAAGTTAATGTTTATTAATGCAAGCCCAAAAGTTAAGTAAGTTAATCCAAGCCCAAGCTAGATCCAATGAGTTATAGTGACCCATGGGGCAAACCATGTTATTATGGTTAATCTTGGTAATCAAGTATTAGGTGTGATGACCAAGTATTTTGTGTGATGACCAAGACTTAGGTGTAATGATCAAGCAAGAGATAAGTGTTGTGATTAACAAGTAATGAATAGTAAGGAGGTGGCTTAAGGAGGTGGGATGGTATATTGACTAAACTACCCTAACCTTGTGAATTCTATAAATAAGAGGAGTTTGCTAGTCATTTGTTAATTGTTCAACTCATCCAACAAACTTATAAAGTGCTTAAGTGTTAGAGAGAATAAGCTACTTTCATTTGAGAAGAAGAAAGAAGACTTATTCCAAAGAACTTCAAGGGTAAGACTTTTTGTCCATTAATCTTCTATCTCTACCATGATAGGTTGATAAGAAAAGTAGGATTAGTGAACATGGATGTTAAGAAGTAAGAAGAATGATTAATAAATGAACTTAAGCCGATAAGTCAAAAAATAAGTCATTTAAACTTGCATAAGTTATAAACTTATGAAGAAGCTTATATGAACTTGTTATAAGTTAACCCTTGAGAGTTTGTATGAAAATAAAGAACTTGTATGAACTTGTATCAAGTATACATGAATGAAACTATATGTTGAGAACATATAAGGATGATGATTAAAAGACTTTAATTATCATAAGTTATGAGTAATGAAGCTATAAGTAGTTTATACTTTTAATAAGTTATAAGCTCATGGAAGAATAAGTCAAAATCCAACATGAAAATAAGTTGTTGTAATAAGTATGTTGAGATGTTCATATGATGAATTGAATTCATTTGAAGTAATGAACAAATCATAAGTAATGAAGATTTGTTTAAAATCGCACGATCGACGATAATCGCTTAATTCGTGAAATTTCTAATAGAAGTCAAATTTTGTGTTTGAATTCAAAATGTTGGTTTTCGATGGAGACAAGTCATATTTGGCATTATAGAGTCATGGACTCAAAAATGACCGAATTTCGACTTTTAGAACGAAGAAACGAACGAGCATTGAACGTTCATTTAACGTTTATCGCTTTCGTTAAAAATGAACCAATAGGTGAATTTTTAGCAAACAAAGTCAAAAAATATAAATTCTTGCATGAACACGTAGAGTATGTAATTTGTGAACCGTAGGCTTTTGAACGAGCCAATTCGGACTTATAACGAAGAAGTTATGAGTCCGGGAATTTCGCAAAGTTGAAAAATTGTCCAAACTATATTCGGTGCACAGAGTCAGTAGCCGCTGGGCGCCAAATTTCAAGGCCAATTTGTCACGCACGCACACCATGAATAGTTTATGATCCATCGAAAAAGTGGCGCCGTCAGCAACATGGACCATCGAAGTAAGGACTCGCACGCACAACGCCAAGTCCGGACTTTGCTATCAGAATCTTCAACATATACGCGGCTTTAAGAGAATAAGTCAGCCGCAAATACCAACCCTAGATCAAAGATAGTAAGGAATGTTTATAAGTACAAAGAAAGGAATGTGATTAATTCAAAGTGAACTTACCTTAAGGAACTTGAAGTAACATTGTTAAAACCTTGTTAAACCTTAAGGATAGTATGAGAAGGTTGATAATAACCTATTCAATTATGAATGTAAGTATAATGACAAAGCTTTAATTAATAGTAATCAAATCTAATACATGATTAGATTGAGATGAAGGGTAAGATATAGTCATATACATACTTGATTATATATGACCTAATGTATGGCGTTATGTAATCATGTATTGTAGAGACTTGAAAGACTCAAACATAAAGTAATTATACCGTAGCAGTACGTCAAGGCAAGTATTCTAACCCTTGTCTCAGTTCAATCAACAAGCTTTGTAATTCATGTATCCTCACGCATGAATTGATGTATGATAAAGTTAAAGCCAATTCTTCTGGCTAGACTTAATGCATTTGGTGGATTATTGATAATCTATCCAACTGTTATTAAATGTTGTTATCTTTTGTCAACTACTCGATATGGTTTTCAAAAGAAGATTGAGTATGATAAACAAATGTTTTGTCGCCATAACGATGTGCACGTGAGGTTGCCACAAATTAAACGTATATACGCTTAATGAATGTAGTGTCGATCAACATAGAGTACTATAGTCGATCACCTAGAGGTGCTCGTAAGTAATACCGGACTTACGGACTTAGTGTCGGGTTGTCCTTTTCAAAGAAAGAATGAAATACTCAAGGTCTTGGACCGGAGTTTATGTTTTACTGGATATTATTCATTGTGAAACAATTTGAAAGAAAGATGAAGTGCTATTTTGAATTATCAATAGTACTTCATAACTATTGTTCAGTTATTGAAGATATACGATTCTTATGTGTCAAGCATGTTGTTATTGAAATTGTCATACTTGCTGAGCTAGTTATGCTCACTCTTGCTTGAACCATATGAATGCAGCTAAGACTGAACGTCCTGAAGGATCAAATAAAGATAAAGGAAAGGCTAAGGCAGACCGTTAAGCTGTCTATGTAATAGTATAGGTATAATGTTGTAATATAATTGATATTATGACAAAGAACATTTGTAATGGGTATAGAACCCGGGAAATGTAAATATTGCTTTGAATATATAGAAGACATGTTCGCTCTTTTCGAGGCTTTTCAATCGAATGAATGTATGAATGGTAGTATCAGATAAGCACCATATGTCAAGTGGAAGATACCCTGATTTGGGGGGCATTACAAAGTTGGTATCAAAGCCTAGGTTATAAAACTTAAGGGGGAAATTAGAACCTTAAGTCATAACCTTAAGAAAAGTCAAAGAAGTAAAAGATGGAAAGTAACCCTATAAAAATGCATTATAATTATGTTATGTGTTTTTATTATTCTACTGACGTGTACTAATCAAACTAAATTGTTTTGTTGTAGATGTCAGGAGAAAATGAAATGTATAGAGATATACATGTAGTTAGCGAGGATTCGGTGAATCGAGTAGAGATCCTACCAAATCCTATAGCAAGAGAACCGTAAGTGGTGACAATCGAGTCTGGAGACTCGGACAACTTAGACTACATGTCTCGTGTTTGATGGCATGCTAGAGGAAGAGGTGGATATGATGTCTTTTGACCTGTGTAGCACCTACGTAAGAGTTGACTTTTGGGAGTCAATGAAGGCATTATTCATGTCAAGATGGATAGAAATGTCCAAAGATTGTAAGGAGGTAAAGGAGTTAAAAGAGGAACTTCAAGTCGTCCGAGAGGACAAGACTAGTATGGAGGGTATGTGGGAAGAGGAGCATGATGATCGAATTTTGGCCAAGGACAAGGTCCACGAGTCGAAAAAATGAAGTCTTTGAGCTCAAGCAGAGCTAAAGACTAAGAGACAAAAGATAGAAAGAATGTCCTATATACATAGGAGTTCTAACATGGATTTCAAAGCAGAAGCAAGTAATGTATACCGATACAGAAGAAGGGCGGCATCCGACATACTATCACGAGATGTTATTGCTTTTATTCCGCCAAGAAAGATTTTGAGAATGCCATACTACAGATGTAATCTAGCAATAGCTAGAATAGTTTAGATATGTAAATATTATATATCTAGTAGTGACGTAAAACCCTCTCTTTTGTATATAAAAGGGTAGTCTTTGTAAATCCCAACTTTTGGAAAGCAATCATGGATAGTAATGTAATCAATTTTAGTCGTATAATGTAAGTAATGTAGTATTATACTACAAGTAATGAATCAATATAAGTCTTTTTATGGAAATATATTGAGTAATGAGTATGAGTTATTGTTTCATCACAAATAATAACTAACCAACAAGAAGAAAGTAATAATGACGTGTTGTTTTCTTAACAAAGAAAATGCCGCCAAGAAGGAGACAACGAAATCAAGATTCTAATGAAAATCAACCTGAGGGAGGTCCCGTTAATCCAATGCAAGAGTTCGTTAATCTTTAACTACCGCGCTTAATAGAACTGGGCTAATGTACCCATAAATCCTCGGAGTAAGACGAGCTACTACTTTTAAGGATTTCAAAAGTGTCATTCACCGGAGTTCAAAGGAACTACGGACCCTATAGAAGCCCGTATATGGGTGAAAGAGATTGAGAAAGCATTTGTTATAAGCAAATGTCGACGAAGGTCAAGGTTGGTTTTTTGCAACCTATATGATGAAGGGTGAGGCCATTTTTGGTGGGAGGCAAACCAAAGCTAGGGCCAGATAGAAAATCTAACGTGGGTAAGGTTCAAGGAGATTTTTTTCGAGAACTACTTTCCCACGAAAGCATGCAAGGAAGAATGGAGATGCGATTTTTTGATTTAAAGAAAGGGATATGATGGTTCCTCAAAGATGTCGCCAAATTTAATGAATCGGCAAGGTTTGCTCCACATCAAGTGGACACTGAGGTAAGGAAGGCTAGACGATTCGAGCAGGGCTTGAAACCCTGGCTCTATAGTCAAATTTCGGTGTTCCAAAGTACTTCTTTTGGGACCATATTAGAAAAGGCAATAATTGTCCGAGGTGGGAATGAGGCTCTTAGCCAAAGATCACAAAGATAAGAAAAATAAAGGTAAAGCCGATGGAGGAATAAAGACCGAGGGAGCCAGCCCAGAAGGGCGACGGGTCAAAAGAGGAAGGGATTTAACTCGGGAATACCTTGAGTAAAACAAAGGGATCCTAAGAAGAGGATGGAGGCCTCAGAAACTCCTGTGGGAAGACTCACTTAGAGTCTATCTCAAAGGAAAGGCAAGATGTTATAATCTGTGGGAAGAAGGGCACATTTCGCCTAACCGCCCAAGTCCAAAGAAAAATCATGGATGCTTTGTATGTGGATCAACCGATCACATAGCAAAGAACCGCCCAAGAAGGGATGGATGGAAATAAGGGCACTAATAATGTAAGTTAGCTATTGGTGGTCCAAAGACAAATGGGTAGGCCAATGGCTCGCACCTTTAATATGACGGTCCAAGATGCGGTGGCATCGGGGATGTAGTCGCAGTATTATTTCGATCAACAACATAAATGCTTACGTGTTATTTGATTCGGGTGCTACTTGTTCATTTATAAGATGTGATTTTGCTAGACGATTAGAATTATTTCCTAAAAGTTTGCTCTATACCTTTTTGAATATTAAGGTAGCAAACGAAGAGATAATTCCTGTTGAAGATATTCATAGAGTTGTCATGTAGATATACGTGGTTGTAAATTATCCAGAGATTTGATACCGATAAAGTTAGGAGAATTGATGTAATTTCTAATGGATTGGTTGATTAACCATGGAGCAATTATAGATTGCCAAAAGAAATGTGTGAGCATTAGGACGTTAAAACAACTCCTCCGTAATATTTTACTAGTAATAAATCGCCGGACGCTCGTGGTTGCTTTTACGTATGACACAAACTAGAAAAACTTTAAGGAAGGGGTGTGTAGGTTATCTATGTCATGTTGTTGATACCCAAATGAAAGTGGGAGCAACCATGGAACAAGATACCTATAGTGAATGAATTCATGGATGTATTTCCAAGTGAATTACCTAAGTTTATCACCGGACAGGAGATCGAATTTGTAATAGACATTGTGCCAGAGTGCAAGCACTGCCTCAAGGGCACCATATCGTATGGCGCCCGTGGAAATGAAAGAGTTAATGGTTCAGCTTATGTGAACTATTGGATGTAAAGTACATTCAACCAAGTGTTTCTGGGGGCACCATATTGTTTGTCAAAAAGAAAGACGGATCGTTAAGGCTTTCAGATCGACTACCGAGAGTCGAACAAGTTAACGATAAAGAATAAATACCCATTGCCCAAGATCGATGATCTTTTGATCGCTTGAAAGGGCAAAAGTATTTTTCTAAGATAGATTTGCTGACGGGTATCACCAATTGAAGGTTAGGAAGGAAGATGTACCAAAGATTTAAGATTCGTGACTCGTTATGGTCATTACGAAGTTTCTCGTGATGTCATTTGGGTCGATTTAATGCACCAAATAGATTTATGGATATGATGAACAGAGTGTTCAAACAATATTTGGACAAGTTCGTCGTCAGGTTTATCGATGATATTCTAGTCTATTCTAAGACGCCGTAAGATCATGTCAACACCCAAGGTTAGTGTGTTGGAGACACTAAGGAAGGAGAAGTTATATGCAAAATTCACTAAGTGTGAATTTTGGCTAGAGAAGGTGCAGCTTTTTAGGTCATGTCATCGACCAAGAGGGATTTCAAAGGATCCAACAAGGTAGAAGCAAAGTGATGAATCGGGAACAACCAAAAACGCCGATCGAAAAAGGAGTTTCCTAGGTTACGGATACTATCAAGATTTATCCAAGATTTTTCAAGATAGCTACCCGCTGACTAACTTGACAAGGAAGATGGTGAAATACGATGGACGGATAAATGTGAAGACAGCTTTTCAAGAACTCAAGAAAAGATTGAGTGAAGCTACTGCTTTGTCATTACCCGATGACATGTGAAATTTTGTAGTATATAGTGATGCTTCAGATAAAGGACTTGGTCAGTGTGCTCATGCAAAGATGGCAAGGTCATTGCAGATGCATCACGGCATAGTTGGAAGGATTATGAGAAAGTTTACCCTACTCATGATCCGAACTCGCCCGTAGTAGTATTTGCTTTAAAGATATGGAGACATTATCTTTATGGGGAAAAATGTGAGATATACATGCACTATAAGAGTCTAAAATATATCTTCACACGTAAGGAGTTGAATATGAGACATAGGAGATGGCTGGAGTTGATAAAGGATTACGATTGTGAATCCTCAGATCACCCCCGAAAAGCCAATGTAGTTGCCGACGCCTTTAAGTAGAAGGGTCGGGAAAAGTTGTCTATGTTAACGACTCAAAATGAGTTAATAAATAAGAGATGGCTAGGATGGAGATAGAATTGAAGATGCCAAGTGAATGGGGCATATATTTTTTTTATTTGGAGATGCAATCTACCATCGTAGAGAGAGAGAGTCAAGGAGGTACAACTCAAAACCGAATGAGTGTGACCAAGTGAAGAAGATGATTGCCGATGAAAAGGATACTAAGTATAGTCTTGATAATGAGGGATTATTAAGATTTGAAGGAAGAATTTGGGTTCAATGAGACGGAGTTAAAAGATCAACAAGTGTTACAAGAAGCTCATAGTTCAAGGTACTCGATACATCCCGGTAGTACTAAGATGTATCAAGACCTTCGACAGAAGTTTTTGGTGGCCAAACATGAAGAGAGAAATAGCAGTAATATGTTAAGTAGGTGCTCGACTTGTCAAAAGTTAAGGTTTAACATCAACGACCCAAGTGGCTTGTTACATACCATTGGAGATTCCAGAATGGAAGTGGGAGCATATCACGATGGACTTCGTGGTGGGACTTCCGACAAACGACAAAAGGGTACGATTCGATTTGGGTAATAGTGGACCCATTGACGAAGTCGGCCACTTTTGCCAATTAGGGTCAAGTATAACTTAGACCAGCTTAGCTAAACTTTATGTTAAGGAAATTATTTCCAGACATGGAGTACCAAAGATCGATTGTGTCGATCGTGATCCACGATTCACATCGAACTTTTGGAGGAGTTTGCAAGAAACAAATGGGAACGCAAAATGAAGTTAAGTACAAACGATCATCCACAAACCGATGGATGAGAGCGAAAGGACAATTCAGACGTTAGAAGATATGTTGAGATCTCAAGGTCATGGATTTCAAGGGTAGTTGGGATGATCACCTACCACTTGTAGAGTTTTTCATGATAACAACAGCTTATCATGCAAGCATAGGTATGCCACCTTATGAAGCTTTGTACTAAGGAGGTGCAGTAACACCATTATATTGGGATGAGGTGGGAGAACGCCAATGCTAGGACCGTAATTGGTGCAAAGCAGATAAATGGATGTAGTAAAGTTAATTCGATGCGCTCTTGTCACACCAAGATCAAGATGTATGTAAGAAGTATGCGGACTCGCATAGAATAAATCGAGAGTTTGAAGTAGGCTCAGATGTGTTTCTAAAGGTATCTCCTCGAAAGGAAAGATACGCTTTTTGAAAGAAGGGAAAGTTAAGTCCAAGGTTTATAGGACCTTTTCAAGTATTAAAATGGGTGGGAGAGGTAGCCTATGTGATGATAGCATTACCTCTGCACTCTAGAACTAATACATAACGTGTTTCACGATTCGTGTTACGCCCTTATAAGCCGGACTATAAGCATGTAATCGAGTATGAGTTTTATCTATATCGAGAAAGACTTAACGTACGTAAGAATCGCCGATTCAAATCATCGATAGAAAAGAGCAAGTTCTCTTGAACAAAGTTATACCTTCAGTAAAGGTATTATGGAAGAACCACGATGTCAAGAAGCAACGTGGGAATTAGAAGAAAAGATGAAGAAAAATTTTCCTCAATTATTTGATTAAAGTAAGACGAGATTCGGGGATGTAATCCTTATAAGGGGGGAAGGATGTAACTAACCGAGAAAATTGATTTTATTGTAAAATAATTTTATTGAATTAAATAATAAATAAAATTATATTCTATGTGTTATCAAGATGGTTGTCATTGTATAACCTAATAATGTGGGAATGTCGTAGTATTTTAGCTACGTGAAGGAATTAAAGTGTTTAAATTTCCAAGACAAAAATAAAAGTTTTTCGAGAAATTTTCTAAAAAACACTATTCATCGGTATTTGCTCGGGAATTATTTTTGAACTTTCGAGAAATATGTAATGATAGAATGTCAAGGTAAGATGGATTATGTAATAATAATCTAAGTATGGAAAATGCAATATTTCGCTTGCGGACTTAAATTGAGAACGTTAAGGAAAGGGAAGAATTAATGAGTTAAGTAATAATCGTATGATACGTGAGTATTGTACGAGGTAATGAATACGAGTATAATACAAGGTATTATACGAAGTTTGTATGAATGATGGTATATATCGATATAACAAAGTTGTATATGAGTTGTAATACGAGAATGATATGTAAACAATACGTTATATGTATTGAGCAATAGTATTGACTTGTAGGATTTGTTAGAATTTGTACAAGCCCAAGTGAATTAATGGTAAGGCCCAAATGTTAATTAATGAACAAGTTAATGTTTATTAATGCAAGCCCAAAAGTTAAGTAAGTTTATCCAAGCCAAGCTAGGATCCATGAGTCATATAGTGACCCATGGGCAAACCATGTTAATATGGTTAATCTTGGTAATCAAGTATTATGTGTGATGACCAAGTATTATTGTGTGATGACCAAGACTTAGGTGTAATGATCAAGCAAGAGATAAGTGTTGTGATTAACAAGTAATGAATAAGAAGGAGGTGGCTTAAGGAGGTGGGATGGTATATCGACTAAACTACCCTAACCTTGTGAATTCTATAAATAAGAGGAGTTTGCTAGTCATTTGTTAATTGTTCAACTCATCCAACAAACTTATAAAGTGCTTAAGTGTTAGAGAGAATAAGCTACTTTCATTTTGAGAAGAAGAAGAAGACTTATTCCAAAGAACTTCAAGGGTAAGACTTCTTGTCCATTAATCTTCTATCTCTACCATGATAGGTTGATAAGAGGAGTAGGGATTAGTGAACATGGATGTTAAGAAGTAAGAAGAATGATTAATTAAATGAACTTAAGCCGCATAAGTCGTAAATAAGTCATTTAAACTTGCATAAGTTATAAACTTATGAAGAAGTTTTATATGAACTTGTTATAAGTTAACTCGAGAGTTTGTATGAAAATAAAGAACTTGTATGAACTTGTATCAAGTATACATGAATGAAACTATATGTTGAGAATATATAAGGATGATGATTAAAAGACTTTAATTATCATAAGTTATGAACAATGAAGCTATAAGTAGTTTATACTTTAATAAGTTATAAGCTCATGGAAGAATAAGTCAAAATCCAACATGAAAATAAGTTGTTGTAATAAGTATGTTGAGATGTTCATATGATGAATTGAATTCATTTGAAGTAATGAACAAATCATAAGTAATGAAGATTTTGCTAAAATCGCACGATCGACGATAATCGTTAATTCGTGAAATTTCTAATAGAAGTCAAATTTTGTGTTTGAATTTGGAAACGTTGGTTTTTGATGGAGACAAGTCATATTTGGCATTATAGAGTCATGACTCAAAATGACCGAATTTCGATTTTAGAACTAAGAACGAGCATCGAACGCTCATTTAACGCTTATCGCTTTCGCGTTAAAAATGAACCAATAGGTAAATTTTTAGCAAACGAAGTCAAAAATATAAATTCTTGCATGAACACGTAGAGTATGTAATTTGTGAACCGTAGGCTTTTGAACGAGCCAATTCGGACTTATAACGAAGAAGTTATGAGCCCGGGAATTTCGCAAAGTTGAAAAACTGTCCAAACTATCTGGTGCACAGTCAGCGGCGCCATGGCGCCAATTTTCAAGGCCAATTTGTCGCGCCACAACGCCGTGAATAGTTTATGACTCTACGAAGAGAGTGGCACCGCAGTCACGGACCATCGAGTAAGGACTCCGCCAGCAGCCGCCAAGTCCGGACTTTGCTATCAGAATCTCGTCAGCACAACGCATGCTTTTTAGAGAGAATAAGTCGCACCACAAACGCCAAATTTCTAGATCAAAGATAGTAAAGGAATGTTTATAAGTACAAAGAAAGGAATGTGATTAATTCAAAGTGAACTTACCTTAAGGAACTTGAAGTAACATTGTTAAAACCTTGTTAAACCTTAAGGATAGTATGAGAAGGTTGATAATAACCTATTCAATATGAATGTAAGTATGATGACAAAGCCGTAATTAATAGTAATCAAATCTAATACATGATTAGATTGAGATGAAGGGTAAGATATAGTCATATACATACTTGATTATATATGACCTAATGTATGTATGTTATGTAATCATGTATTGTAGAGACTTGAAAGACTCAAACATAAAGTAATTTATACCGTAGCAGTATTTATCAAGGCAAGTATTCTAACCCTTGTCTCATTCAATCTGAACAAGCTTTGTAATTCATGTATCCTCACGCATGAATTGATGTATGATAAAGTTAAAGCCAATTCTTTTGGCTAGACTTAATGCATTTGGTGGATTATTGATAATCTATCCAATCGTTATTAAATGTTGTTATCTTTTGTCAACTACTCGATATGGTTTTCAAAAGAAGATCGAGTATGATAAACAAATGTTTTGTCATCATACGACAGTGCACGTGAGGTTGCCACAAATTAAACGTAATATACGTTTAATGAATGTAGTGTCGATCAACATAGAGTACTATAGTCGATCACCTAGAAGTGCTCGTAAGTAATAACCGGACTTACTTGATTTAGTGTCGGGTTGTCCTTTTCAAAGAAAGAATGAAATACTCAAGGTCTTGGACCGAGTTTATGTTTTATCGATATTATTCATTGTGAAACAATTTGAAAGAAAGATGAAGTGCTATTTTGAATTATCAATAAGATTCATAACTATTGTTCGCTTATTGAAGATATATGATTCTTATGTGTCAAGCATGTTGTTATTGAAATTGTCATACTTGTCGAAGCTAGTTATGCTCACTCTTGCTTGAACCATATGAATGCAAATTTAAGACCGAACGTCCCAAGGATCTAATAAAGATAAAGGAAAGGCTAAAGCGCGCATCGTTGTTTGTCTATATAATAGTATAGGTATAATGTTGTAATATAATTGATATTATGACAAAGAACGCTTTGTAATGGGTATAGAACCCGGGAAATGTAAATATTACTTTGAATATATAGAAGACATGTTCGTTCTTTTCGAGGCTTTTCAATTGAATGAATGTATGAAGGAAGAAACTACAGCAAAAAAAATCTCTGCACCAGGTAGGTTTCCTCTTTTGGCAAGATTGACAGCAAGCTCTAAATTGTTCAACTGCAAAATTAATAAGGAAACAATAATGAAAAGCAATCACTTTATCATACCAATCAGAAAGTTTAAAAAGCTATCAAACCTACTTGGCCACTGACAAAAGGCACAATTGTTGATTCGTTTATAGTGGCAAGCAACACTTGTCCACGCCTGTTGATGGCATAAAAACCCCCAGCTGATGAAGCTTCAGACGTCAAAAAAATTGGATCTGAACTAATCCTATTTCTATAGACTGCAGTAGCTGTTTCAAGGTCACAAACAAATAGAAGTTACACAAATTGGCAGACCCAAAACTAGTGGAATTCTAAATAAAAATTTAATAAAGAGAAACGTAATGTATATCAATCCAATGCTAAAACATTTAAGCAAAATTGGATGAACAAAAAGAGAACATCAACTGAAATCGTACAATTTAAATAAAACAATATTCTAATTGATTACAGTCGATGAGGGATTAGCTGATGCAATAAAACTTGACATAGATGCATCAATATTCAGATTGTTCAACATAACAGAGACACATTCATAAAACAGATGTGTAATACATAAACAAAGTACTACAAGGTAATGTAACCTAAAAGATGAAGTTGATTGAGATGTTTGACTTTTGAAAGTAGCACCATATATAGAATTTTAAGGAGTGAGCTGCTTAAGTTTGAAAGGAAAGAAATAAGGAAAAACAATAAGAGGAGCTTGGAGACTATTAGATGTAAATAGAGAGGGCGATATTCTACGATATCAAAGGATATACAGCCCGAACAGACCAAAACTGAAAAACAAGATTGACATTTTAAGTATGTTCAAAGTAATTTCATGCAAGTTAAATTAAATCAAATCAGATGCTTATTATATATAATATTTTTGACCAATGCAACTCATAAATGCACAAGCATAAAAGTGCCTGGAGTCCCTGGACCGTTTTGTTCCTTCAACTTTCTATAGAAATTGCTGATAATAGACTAACATTTCGTTATATTACCTGCTGCTAATAACTAAAAAGCGTTATTCATTAAAAAATTATAATAATTTTACTAAAAGGAGGAATCGGCCCCAAGGGTCTTCAAGCATGTGAATTGGTATGTTAAACAAAATCATAATTGAACAAAACCAGCTGTAAGGCTCTTGCCAAAGACACATATGCCCCTGTTTCTAAATACAATATGTATGAAAAATTCCTTTCCTTTAATTATTTCAATGTCAGTTAATAAGAACATAAATTACCTCAATGCTATCCTTTCCAATCCAACAACACAGGTAATAATCTTCTTTCTTATCATGAGAATGGTAAGTGTAAAGAACAGCGTAGCAATCTCCACTATAAAATTTACCAATGTCCTCTTTTGGCACTGGAGTTTTTGCACTTCCATTGATGCACCATACCTGAACATATAACATATTCATAACTGGAGTACATATTAAAACCATACTATGTGTGTTTGTGTGCTTGTATGTATTATCAATTGATTGCCTTGCAACATCACGAAATGGAATAAAACTAAACCTCAATTTTTCCATCTCCTTTAAGCAGTGGTGGGACTTCCTCATTTACAGGAGCACTCTTGGCTGCTCCCTTAAGGCCAACCCCTTGTTGCTTGAGCAAAGCTACAATTATACAAACTAGTTTCATGATCAATTTTCTTTAACAATATTTAGTGATTTTAAGAAGTGAGAATGTTTATATACCTGCTACTTTTCCTCTACCCTCCTCAGGAGCAGAAGGTGCTGAGCCTGAAGGCCAGGAATCAAAGTTGGACTTGAATGAATGGGTCTCATATCCTTGAATAAGACGGGTTATACGTGTTGACTTTGGCCTGTTTTGGCTACCAACGTAAGACGAAATTGAGCAAAACAATTTTAAGAAAACCGAACAAAACCCTAGATGGAGAGTTGAGCAATAGGCAAAATCGAACAAAACAAGTCAGAAAAACTATTTTTTGTTAAAGAAAAGTGTAAGACGATAAGAAAACCCTAGATCCATTGTAAGAGAAAGCAAGATTCGACCTTGATAGAGAATGAACCGCCATGAGGACGAAGAACTGGAAGAACAAAAGAGCGCTATATGGATGAAGAGAAAGAATCGAATGATTCTATCACCTTGGGAGCCACTATCGATCGTTCTTCCCTTTGAACTGGTTGACGACCGATACCCCCTCTGGTTTTGGCCATTTGAACAGGAGAGAGAAAGTTAATCGGGTTAATCAAGTTCTACGCGATTTATTTCAAGCTATGTGTTTTTGATATTATCTATTTAAAATAAAAAATTATCCTTTTAAATAGTTAACGTTTTTTCATATATATTTACAATATTTTATTAAAAAACGTTATAAAAAAAATTATAATATTTTTTATAAAAACGTTGTGATTTAAGTGTTGTCTATTTATTACTTTGTACTGATGTCTTTGTTTATTTTATGATTTTTTGGGTGAATCTATGCATAAATTTTAAGATTTGTTAAAAACACATATACCCAAAATATTATTACGATTTATGGATAAGTTATATACCAATTATATTTTTAAACATATTTGTAATATAGTTGTATGAAAATAAAATATAATTGTATAATTGAGAAGTGTATGAAAATTTAACTCCTATTTGTTTCTGTCGTGCCTTAAAAGTGGTGACGAAATACACCATAGAAAATAGGAATAATTACATTTTATAGTACATTTAAAAACATAATTACAATAAAAGTGCACTCATTAAATATTTACATAACTAATACACTTTCATATTTATTTACATATTCTAGTGTAATTAGGATTCCTTAATTTAGGAAATTATAATTCAATTAGAATTCCTTAATTTAGGTTCTTCTCTCTCTCCTCATCTAGAATAACTGTATTAATTAGTCTCCCCTCTTCTTCTTCTTCTACATTCAACGTATTCATGCTTGTTAATGCCCTCCTCATCCGCCCTACTCCACCGCCCTTCTCCACCGCCCTTCTCCTCCGTCCTCCTCCACCGCCCTCCTCCTCCGCCTTCTCCTCCGTCCTCCTCCACTGCCCTCCTCCGTCCTCCTCCACTGCCCTCCTCCGCCCTCTTCCGCCCTCCTCCACTGTATAAATTAGGCCCTTCTCCTCCGTCCTCCTCCGCCATTAACGCCATCCTCCACCATTAACCTAGACAGTTTCAATTTGTTAATGTCATCCTCCACATCCACACCATTAACACCATCCTACACATCCACACTTGCGATTTTTTTCATAGTACAATTGCTGCGATTTTTTTATAGTACAGTTGGTAGCCAAACATTCATACCAAGGTAACCAATTCAGTGTTATTAGGTTTCTAATTTATTTTTAAAAAATCTATTATAGATTTTTTTTTATTTAAGAGTGCAGTTGGTAGCTAACACTTTATACAAATATAACCAATTCAATTTTATTGGGTTACTAATTAATTAAAAAAAATTTATTGTAGATTTTTTTTATAATGTAGTTGGTAGCCAAATGTTAATACAAAAGTAACCAATTCAGTTTTATTGGGTTACCAATTAATGAAAAAAATATATATTATAGATTTTTTTTCATAGTGCAGTTCTATTGGTTACCCACAAAAACTAAAATGGTTACCTTTGTATAAATATTTGGATACCAGCTATGCAATAAAATTTATCTTTTCTCCTTTTAATTTACGGACTAAATCAACCTTCATAATAATGGCATTTGTGGCCAAGGTCTATGGTGTTGAAGCGTGGCGTCCATGATGATGAAACGGAGGAAGATGGCCAAGGCGTCCATGGTGAAGCGGAGGAAGATGGTGGCGTCCATGGTGTTGAAGTGGCGGCGAAGGAGGAGGAAGATGGCCGTGAAGGGAGGAAGAAGATGACGTTTCCAAACTTTGAATATTTGAATTTTAATTATTATTTTTGAATTTATTTTGTTTGTTAGATCCTAGATATTTGAATTTGAATTATTAATTATGGTAGTTATTTCTCCTTGATTTTAGGTTTCCTTATTATTATGAATTGAATCCTATACTAATTCCCTAAATTAAGGAATCCTAATTGCACTAATATTGTAAATAAATATAGAAAGTGTATTAATTATATAAATATTTTATGAGTGCACTAATAGTGTAATTATTTTCTAAATATTGTATACTTATGTAAAGGACCCTAGAAAATATCGACAAGGGTATTACATTAATATGGGTCAAACTAACTTATTAGGAATGACTTATAAGTCATTTTTAAATAACTTTATTCTGTTTTAGTTCATAAAACATAATAAAAAAATATTATCTTTTATGTTTTCTCTTAGAACTGATAGTATTATAATTTAATTTTATAATATATTTGGAAAAAAAGTAAAAGGAGAACTAGGAATAGCTAGGGGTATACTATTACTATTCTTCTTTTTTATATTTTATTTTGAACTTAAAAATATGTTCATGATTTAAGTTACTCCTCATAAGAATAAAAGTTCTTATTATTTTATGTAATCTCAAGTTAAATATTTACTTATATATTAAATAATCTATTTTTTTACAATAATTTGTGCGTAATATCCTTAGTATTAAATGACATGTTTTTATTATTTATAAATATTTATATAATATCACTAGTCGCGGATTAATAAATCATACTAATTTCAGAACAATTCCACATGAGTCGAAGATGACAACTAGACTTCCTAATTCTCTAATCTGTAGTCTCTCACTAACTTCACTCATTTTTCCTTGTCTTTCTCTCTCTCTCTCTCTACATATATATATATATATATATATATAAAAAATAAAAATAAATATGTATATATAGTTTATTAGTACTAGCTCCACCCTTTATTTTAAAACAAGAAGTATTAAGAAAAGATATAGTAAGGTATAGTAGTGACTTTAAAGTAAAAATACTTGTAGCTTAGTTGGTTTGAGTATTTGTTTAAAGAGTGGGGGAGGTTAAGAGTTCAATTCTCAAAAAAAGCATTATTATTGTTATTATTATTAGTTCTACTATTATTGTTATTATTACTATTATTATTATTATTATTATTATTATTATTTATGAGATCCCAGATTTTATGAATAAAGATTTAAATATTTCGAATTTTTTTGAATATTATGGTGTGGATTTGATATAATGTTATAGTTGTGGGTAATATTTACAAATTTTGCAAAGTAAGCAAGTGGTTATATAATATTCGATTGGTCGGGAAATATTCGTTTTAACAGGGAATATTAAAGACGACGGCACAATCATTAGTGGACCCCACAATGGAAGTATTGTCGTAGTAAGAAAATGACAATTATCTTTTTATAAAAATAACTTGGTATGGAAGTGTTACCGTTAAAAACCATTGAACTACTCGGTAGTAAAAGTACAAAGAATCTGGCGTGGTTAATAGTAATTTACGGTATAGGTTATTGATGCTAACGTGAGAAGTCACTCAGTTATACTCAATTATTGCTACAATAATTGCTGCATCATATCTCTCATATTATTAATTCGATTATTGTCACAGTATCATCTGTATAATATGATATATTATTAAATCAATAATTGAGACGACAAATTATTCATATTATTAAATTGCAATATTTACAATGTCTAGAAGTTCGCATCGAGGAGAGGTTTGGTCATCTAATTGCTGGCGTGATAAGGAGAAATTCTTATCGAAAAGCCTCTTTCCTGGGAACGACCTGGTTGTTAAATATTGTGAGTTATAATATTAATAATGAATAAGTTCGTGTTGATTAAAGATGAAATTGATAGTTTCATTGTGTTGAAATTATTAGTGTTAGTGAAAATCGAGATTTATTTCGATAATAACTGATGTCTGGAGGTTTTATTGACCAATCGAGTAATTAATCGAATAAATGAGCAATTAATTACTATGAATTCACATGATTATAACTATTTATTCACATGTGTGTACTATTGATTCACATTCATGTACTATTAGGGGAGTTGGTGCAAGATTGATAATACTTGCATGACTAAGTTAAAAATTGAGGTATAGATGGAGGTACTATACTGTTATTCGTATTTTCACATGATTATAACTATTGAATCACATTATTGAACTATTGATTCACATTATTTACTATTAGGGGAGGTGGTGCAAGTTTTATAATACTTACAGGACTAAATTAAAAATAAAAGAAAAGTTGGAGGTATTGTACTATAATTTTTCGAGCCCCAAAACGTGCAATTATTGAAACTATATTTTTCTATAAATAGAAGCTCATTCTTCCTTCATTTCTCACCAATTCACTAAAGTTATAGAGCAATTATTAAAGAGAGAAATTATAGAGAGAAAGAAGAAGAGATGTCTGCTACCTCTCTATTCCAGTATCCAGCTTTATTCTAAGGTAAGGGGTATTATTTCTTTCATTTTCATGAAGAGAGTTATTATTATTCCATTCCTTATTATTATGTTAGAATAACCTGTCTATGCAAAGTACCGCATACATGGTGAAATTCTTCTGTTATTCCATTCTTTATTATTACATTGGAATATCCTCAGATGTATGCGTATTACTACATTTAATGACTCGTTCCACTATTTATTATTATGTTGGAATAACTATGCATACAATCACCGCATACATGGTGAAATTCTTCTATTATTCCATTATTTATTAATTTGTTGGAATATCCTGTCTGTGCGTATTATGCATGACTTGGTTCCACTATTTATTATTCTGTTGGAATAACCTATCTATGCGAAGTACCATATATATGGTGAAATTCTTTCCGTTATTTCATTCTTTATTATTACATTGGAATATCATATCGTATGCGACATACGCATGAATTTTGGTCCCATTATTTATTATTACATTGGAATAACCTATCTACATCGGTCTATCGCATGCCCGGTGAATTTCGTTGTTATTCTATTCTTTATTATTACATTTGGAATATCCCGTCTGTATGTGATTTCGATGACCTGGTTCTATTCTTTATTATTCATTGGGAATAACTCGTCATGCATGCGATTCTATCACATGCATGGTGAATTCTTACATTATTCCATTCTTTATTATTCTGTTGGAATAACCTGTCTATGTGGATTACCACATACATGGTGAATGATCCTTTGTATTCATTCCTTATTAAATTATGAAAATAATCTGTCTACGTGGATTATCGCATGGCGGGCGAAAATCCATTTGCAGGTTCATATATTCTATTATACTCAGTTGGTTAAAGTTTTGGCTTCTATACTTCATGAAATTAGTAGAATATCTTGGATATTTGCGCTTCATCCAGTATCTTTTCATGAAAATATTCTTCTGAGCATTCTTGAATTTTATTCAACAAAGCAGTATCATGTTGACAATTTGGACGTTTTTGAGTTCAGGATAAATTAACTTATAAATATTTAAAAGTTAATTCTTGAACTTGTTTTATTGAATTATAATGTCATTGTCATCATCCTCATGTTTATATTATGTTGAAAGTCATCTGTGGCCTGTAGTACATAGATGGACTTGGTATGATTATGACCAGGAATTATTCGGTATAGTCATGATCGTAATGTTACAAATGATATGATAAAAGTTCTCATTGGCCCGTAGTGCATTGATGGACAGTTGTTGGCATGATCATGACCATTGATGAAAACACGAATATCCTTGGCCCGTAATGCATGGATAATTTGTGGTCGTGATACTAATGAATATCATTGGCCGTAGTGTAGGGACGACGTGGTTTATTTAATAAGTTGAGTCTCAGCGATAAAAGTGATGAAAAACCTTTTAAATCATAGAAGATAGTAGATTTTATTCTCTACTTGACTTTTCTAATGGATTGCTTGTTCCGTTGTTGTTAAACTTGATGTTTGTTATATTGTATCAGTTTAACACTGTTGAAGGCTAACGATAATTTATTCTACATTATCTTAGCCATAATATTTCTTACTGGGCTAGTTGAGCTCACCCTTTTGCTTTCATTGTTCTCTTCAGGACATGAGAACGTAGCGAGGACTAGTCGGGAAGCGGGTGGCGGTCAGATGATAGCATTAGTAGTCCTCACTATTCTATGAAATAGTGTGATAATAAATGTATTGAGGACTTATTTTGAGTTTGAATACTGTCTAGAAGATAATATTTGTATTAAAACTCACAGCTCATGTTGTATATTTAAGATTGTATTTGTATTCTGTACCATGTATTTGGCGACTCAAGATGGGTGATGTATACCTATTTTGGGGGCGTCACATTATTAATATTATTATTATTATTATTATTATTATTATTATTATTATTATTATTATTATTATTATTATTATTATTGTTATTATTATTATTATTATTATTATTATTATTATTATTATTATTATTATTATTATCTTAATTTAAGGCAACATGTTAATAGTCGTTGCAAAAAGTTGTATAAAATATGCAACGAAAATAAAAATTATTACCAATGAATGTTGTGACGCCCCCAAAATAGATCCAATCCATCCAACCTATTCTGAGTCGCCAAATACATGGTACAGAAAATAACTACGACTTTATTACTACAATTGTCGTGCAAAATACAACAACACATATACTGTGAGTTTTAATACCAACTGTGACTCATGTCCCAACTATGGACAACACCTCACATTGATACATTACAAAAATGTACAGTCAATAACTATTTTAGAAATTAAAATCTTTGGAAAGTGACCTTCGTACATGGGAGGCTATGCGTCTAGGTTATGATAGATATCATATGTCCAGAGAATTATCCTTGGTTGATCCAATAGACCCCAAATAAAAATGAGAAGATTACTATCATGTTCCTTCCAATGGTGAGTCTTCTCTTGACATATAACTATCTCCACACCATTCGCCATTGAACATTATGTTTCAACCAAACTCCAAGATCATATAGGTAGTGCTCGTAGATATACTCAGCAAGTGGATGTGCACAACCCTGTCTTATGGTAACACGAGGTTGTATGTCATTAGACATCTTGTATGATAGTGGCAAAACACCCTTCCAAAGTTGGGTTCACCTCACCCTATTCGGTTCACCAAAATTAAATATCAAATGACGTATACAATACGACACACTTATCTAAAGTTCTCAATAAAATTATTTTCATACTATTTAGGAGAACCTCAACATCTATAGACTACCGCTCTGCTTCCTCGTTATCCCCGTCAATTCGACATAATACTCCTATTAATTCGAAAGGAATTGTGAAGCAAAAGGGTGAGCACAAATAGCCCTCAAGAAAAGAATATCATAACTAAAGATAATTAAATTATCAATAGCCTTCATCAAGAATAAATCGTAGATTTAGAACATATGGTAGATGATAAAACTTTTCAACCATAGTTGCATAAAGCGAACGAAAGCAATCCATTAGAAGAGTCAAATAGACCATAAAGTCTATTATCTTCCCCATGTTAAAAGTCCACCAACAATGTTTTAACCCTGCAACATTAATCAACAGATCCTGTTCACAATCATGTGAATAACTCATAATCATAATTGTAGTTCTAATTTCCTCTTCTCATCCAAGACGAAGATAATTTTCATCACATGTCTTTACCTGAAACATCAAAGATCATGGTTATACCAAATCACAGTTCCTGTTCATAATCATACTAATAAGCTCATCTTTGCACTACGGGCCAAAGATATTCAACAATAGGTCATCTTTGCACTTACAGGCTAAAGATATTCAACAATAGGTCATCTTTGCACTACAGGCCAAAGATATTCATATCACAAAGAAATACATAATCATTTCAGAATTTATATAAACCATAATTATAATCATGTTGATCAATTCACCTTTGCACTTAAGCTAAAAATATTCAATTGTAAATTCAATGGTCATGATCATACCAGTCAACGATTCAACTTTGCACTACTGGCCAAAGAGAACCCATAGTCTCGACCACACCAATAATCTACCCATCTTTACACTTAAGTCAAAGAGAAATTTTATCACCGGGATTATAAAAATGTTATATATGATAATAAAAATAATATGATCAACAACTTCATTTAATTTCAAGAATAAGATTCATAAATTAAAGATTTCATAACACCTTAATCCAAATGTTATAAATCACTTAATAATCTCATAATCTAATATTATTAATATTACCATAATATTTTAATCATTTCGTAAACTTATAAATAATTTATTTTAATTGTTTACACTTTACTAATTAATACATTTAATCATCCTAAAATGCCAAACTCATAAAATTTCATCACCAATAACCAAAACCCTCATCAAAAATCTGCATATACCTTATATAGGATTCCTAAGCCATAACATCCTATTTTCCAATTTTGTTACTTCACATAACATATTTAATTCATTTACTCATAACTAGTCTATTTTTATGAAAAATACCAAATCAGTCCCAAAAATATTTCTTTTCTGGGATTTAGCAGAATATAATCCCATATTGAACATATATTTTTCTCAGAAATTTTAAAATTCATCTACTATTTTTTATATAGCCAAAACTGTCGAATATTTAGACATTTATCATAAATTGTACTTTTGTCCAAAAATTCCGAAATTTATAGAGTATACTTCTGTTACATACATGTACTCCCAATAAAAATTTCACCAATTTTGAAATTAACCACAAGGAGTTATAAGGGTTTACTTTTAAAATAGTATTTTCTCATAAAATCCATAACTTCTAATCTATACATCCAAAAATCGTCATTTTCGAACACAATCAAGAAAATCATCAAATTATCATTTCAAAGTTTTCCAGAATTTTTGAAGGTCTGGAAAAAGTACGAAACTGAAAAACATAATAACCCTTACAATCACTTACCTCAAAAGAGCAAAAGATTTTGACCGAATATTGGATGTAAAGTCAAGGAACCTTGCACCTAATAAAGCAACTCTAAAAATATCTAAATACTCACAAAAATATATATTTCGATAATATAGAGAGAGAAAACTTATGTTTCTGGTGTGATTTTCAATTATAACATAAGCACCTATTTTATAGGAAAATGCTAGAACGCCAAAAGAGACTAAAATAATAAAATATTATTATTTTATTTTATTTTCTTCCACGTACCAACCATTTGAGTCAAGCCAGCCATCAAGCATGCCAACCTTGGAAAAATAATAGCAACCCACATGTTTTAAACAACAAAAATGGGTCCCACCCAATTTTAATAAAAATCATTTTATTTTCTAAAACTTCAGTAATTCATAGAAAATAGCCCGTTTATCAGAAAAATACGAATTTTATATCCATTCCACAAGAAATCGAATTCTCTACAACTTTGTAGCTTTAAGTTTTTCCAAATTCTAGACAGAAAATATCCCAAATCCACAAACGGACGATTTTCAACACCTTTTAAAATTCATAACAAATCATACGTTAATTTTTAACGGTTTAAAATTTGTGGACATATACTCAACTTATATATGTATAACATATCCAAAAATCACAACGATCCAATGGTCGGATTAAAATTATAACTCATGCAATAGAGCTTTAAGAACACCGATTTGATCTTTTAAAATCTCCAATTTGACAAAATACTGATAAAATACTTCAACATTAATTCCTTCATTTATAACCATATAAAATAAATAAATCCATCATTTATATCCGCATCGAATAAATATTTCCTTTTTAATAATTAATTATTCACAAATAATATTATAGAATCACAATAATGACAACCAGGTAGTTCCCAGGAAAGAGAGGGCTTTCCAATAAGGATTTCTCCTTACTGGCGCGCAATTAGGTGACCAAACCTCTCCTTGACAGAACTTTCTAGACATTGCCAATAATGTCATCTAATAATATTATTCAAATAATATGAATTATTGATCTGATAATGGGAAATACTGTGCCGTGACAATTATTGAAACAACAATAATATAAAATATCAACGCAACAATTATTGAATCAATAAAATAAAATATTGAACAATAATTATCAGAATAATTATCGAGTAGTGGCTTCACGTAAGAATCAATAATTCAAAAATACTGCGTAATACCGCAGTGCCATCGCAACCACGCATACATCGTATTTTAACCACTGTGTATTCCAATGTTGTTAATTCAGAATAACTTACGCCGTTATTTATAAAAACTCAAACTTGTCGCTTTCTTCATCCGACGCTTATTCTATTATGGGCCCCATTAAATGGTCGCGTGCATTGCATTTAATATTTTTCGACAACAAGAATATTCCACGACCAAACGAATATTCCCCATATTCCCCGACAACAATGAATATTTTATAACCACTTGCTTATTTTGAAAAATTTATATATGTCACCCTTAACTTTACTTTTTATCAATTTAACCATTTACTGAATAATAATTATAAGAAAAATTGAATACTTTTATTTCATAAAATTCGGGGTCTTACAAATGTGGTCCATATTAGGCAACGAAATTATAGCAACAAAAAAACTTTCATTGCCTACGATGAGGAGAAATGAAGTGGTTAAAAATTTTGCAACGAATTTCTAACAAATTTTGTTTTCAAATTTTGCAACTACTTATGAATTTCGTTGCAAAAAGTGAAAGCCTAACACAATCTGCAATAAATGACAAGTTTCATTGCTAAACATACACTTTTAGCAACGACTTATAAAGTCGTCTGAAAAATCGTTGTTAAAGCCCCATTTTTAGCAACAAAAAAACTTTCGTTGCCCACGATGACGGGAAATCAAGTGGCCGAAAATTTTGCAACGAATTTCTAACGAAATATTTTCCCGCCAATGAATTAGCAACGAAATTTTGCAACGACTTATGAATTTTGTTGCAAAAAGTGAAAGCCTGACACAATCTACAACGAAGGACAAATTTCTTTGCTAAACATATACTTTTAGCAACGACTTATAAAGTCGTTGCCCGAAAAACCGTTGCTAAAGGCCCAATTTTTTTGTAGTGTTTCACCATAAAATTCTAAATTGATCATTTCAACAATTCAAGGCCATTCGAGATCACAAAATCACAAAGTCTATCATGCTTGCTGTCTAAACATACAAGATAGTTATAAAACTCATATTAGGCATGCTTGTGAGTATTCATAACACATATGTGAAATTAACACCGCTTTAGTTGAAAATATGCTTTGTTTATGCTTCACTTGAAATATGATACACAAGCATGGTATATATATGTTTATACTACATGAGTGAGTCCAGGAGTAACATCAAACGCGATCATAATTATCAAAATCTAACCCTCAAGGTAATTTGACAATATTCACATTCAAAGCTTACTAGTAGATTCAAAATGTTCTTACTAATCTCATAAACACCATCTAAAGGTTTATTCATGCATTTCTAAGTCATACCAACATGCTTGCAAAGTCAGTATACATACATGGCATATATATACATATTAAGTTTGTTTCTAAGTTCCTAAATTTATTTTAAACTCCACACTTTCATTAATCATGCCAATCTAGTTTAAACATGCTCACATGGCGATTTTAAAAAAAGTCTAACTCGATTCAAGAATCGGTAAGCAGAATACTAACAAGGCCAAGTTAATCCCACAGAATTCACGCCTATACCGGTTCAAGCTAGGAACAGTATACTTCGGCAGAAAACTAGCCCAACCACAGAAATTACTCATGAATTCGTTCCTAAACACTCATGTATCAGTTTAAACATGCTCCTATGGTCATATAACAACTATATAGACATTACCCAACCTCATTAACATCTAATTTCACAAAATCAAGAATTTGAATTTTAATACTCACGAACTCTGTTTAACAGAAACTGAAAATGGGAAGCAAGGAATGGAATTATACCTCTGAATTGTGAAAGGAACTTGCTCCTAATGAACTCTTAAGCTCTTAGAACACTAGTATTCTCACAATCTTACACTAAGTAATTTATCAGACAATTTGCAAGCAACACCAACTGATAACCATGTCTGCTATTTATAGAAGAGTTTTGAACTGGACATTTATGTTACACAAGATTAGAATCCATGGTGCAATGAAATGAAACAATGGTTGCTCAAGGGTTGGCCAACCACCCAAAACTCAGCCATCATCTCCTAGAGCTAGCCTTTTGGAAGAATACGTATTCTAGCTTTGAGCTACTATTCATGTACTTGATGCCATTCATTTTGGGACAAGAGAGAAAGTCTCAGCATTTGGTCATGTAAAGCTAGGTTTGGTCCTTTTAATATCCATAATGTAATATTAAGGTACAATTGTTACCATATTAGGAATTTAAAGATAAATTCTATACTCACATCATATAATTCATGTATATTAACAATACGAAATAAAATAACACTGTTAAATATTATGGTCCGGGTAGTTCCATAATTATCTCTACTACTCACATAATCACATTATAACTTATGTCATAGTATGATTTAACATTTCAATGTAGTAGATGTTATGCAACATATAATCCATGTACACTCTATTTTAATGTCTACCCACATTCATATTGTTACATACACATTTCATGATATATTTATACCATTTAATTTCAATATGTTTAATCACATTGCTTCATACAATATAGTTTCATACAACTTAATATATGGTCACATAAATGTCACACTACATTATATAGTATAGTGTATTATTGCTCACATGCACATAACCGTTAATGTCATATTATTATATTAATAACTTATTTATTTATGTCAAATAAATAAATTATTCTTTTCCTTGATTAATTAACACCAATATTTATTAATCCAATCATCATTGATTAATGTATTCATGGATTTCCATAATCATTAATTATCTATATAATTCTTATTATACTTATAGATATATTACAAACAATAACAATCACATATTATTAATTAATTACCAAGTAATCAATATTCCACCACCATTAATTAATATTAATTAATGGCTTACTTAATAATTCCTTCGTCGAACATAACGCACTTTGTTCCATCTAATTCCTAAAGTAGAAAGTTAATTTTCTCCAATCGACCATCAATAAGAAATTGCAAGGCTTAGCTAATTTGTTAGATTGACTGAGCGACAAGCAATTGCCGTGCTATTCCTCGACAAAGGCAAGACTGGTTTAGCTTCAAGCCCGTCCCAACCTTTATCTCCCTACTGGTTTTACACGACATGAATTGATGTCCACATGAGTGATATTACAAGTCTAAGAGCGCATTGGTTACCTATGTGAAATCACATGATCATACACGATTAATCTTCCTAATTCCAATTTTAACTTGCTTAGTGAATTTCCTCGTTTCACAATATGCCACGCAAGGCATTTCACAATTCTTATTGTCAATTCACACTTCTCAATACATATTAATCTAATACGAATCAATTGAATTATTCCACTTTTAAAACATCATTACTTATATTCACATAAATATTATTTCTATTAATATTTTTATTTAATAATACGTGAAAATTCTCGGGTATTACATCCTCCCCCCTTATAAAAATTTCATCCCAGAATTGCTACAACGTTACACAAATAGATGGGGATAATCCCTCATCATCCTATCTTCTAACTCCCACATTGCCTCCTCGACATCATGGTTACGCCAAATTACCTTTACAGAAGAAATAACTTTGTTCCTCAAGATTTGCTCTTTCCTATCTAGAATTTGGACATGAATTTCTTTATACGCTAAGTTCTTCTCCACTTGAATGGGTTCATAAGAAATCAGGTGTTTGTAGTCAGGCTTGTACGGACGCAACACAGATATGTGAAACACGTTATGGATGTGCTCTAACTCAGGTGGTAGTGCAACTTTGTACGCTACTTCGCCCACTCACTTTAGTATCTCGAACGGTCCTATGAATCTTGGACTCAATTTTCCTTTCTTGCCGAAATGGATCTTTCCCTTCCATGGTCTTGCCAATGCAAATTTGAGTACTTTTTTTGGCGATCTTGAGCGGCTACTAGTCTGGCTCTTATTACTGCCACCACGTTTGCGGTTTGTTGTACTAACTCTGGTCCAAGTATTCATCGTTCTCCGACTTCGTCCCAACATAATGGCGTTCTGCACTTCCTCCCGTAAAGAGCTTCGTATAGTGGCATGTCGATACTCGCATGGTAACTATTATTATACGTAAATTCGATTAAGGGTAGGTGGTCGTCCCAATTTCCCTTGAAGTCCATCACGGAAGTCCTAAGCATGTCCTCTAGTGTTTGTATTGTTCACTCACTTTATCCGTCTGTTTGAGGGTGATATGAGGTACTCAACCTCAACTATGTTCCCATCCTCTCCTGCAAGCTTTTCCAGAATTTTGATGTGAAGCGCGGATCTCGGTCAGAAACAATCAATACTGGCACTCCATGTCGTGAAACAATTTCCTTTACATACTGACTCGCTAATTGATTTAAACTATAGCGGATCTTGATAGGTAGAAAATGTGCGGTCTTCGTAAGTCGATCCACGATAACCCAAATGGCATCCAAACCTTTCTACGTGACTGGAAGTCCTACCACAAAATCCATCATAATATACTCCCATTTCCACTCTAGTATTTCCAATGGTTATAATAAACCACTTGGTCGCTGATGCTCTACTTTTACGCGTTGATACGTAAGACATCTACTAACGTACTTCGCAATTTCTCATTTTATTTTTGGCCACCAAAAATGTTGTTTCAAGTCCCGGTACATCTTTGTGCCTCCCGGATGAATGGAATATGTCGTATTATGAGCCTCGTACAAAATCTCCTCTCTTAACTCGGCCACTGCCGGTACCCACACTCTCCCTTCAAATTTTAAGATACCATTTTTATCTATTCGAAATTTCTCCTCCGCATTTTCCATGATCCTCTTCCGAATTTTCTCACACTCTCCATCTTTCTCCTATGCTTCTTTCACTCTATCCAACAATATCGGACAAGCTTCCATTACAAATAATTTCTCTTCAGACCCTTCACTTCTATTTCCAACTTCTCCATATCTCTTATTAACTCTTCCTGAGTCATCAATTGCATCAGTTTCTCCCTTCCTTTCTCTTTCAGAGCGCCGATAACCACGCTCATTTGCCTTCCCGGGTGATAAAGAATATCACACCATAATCTTTGATCAATTCCAACCACCTTCTCTCGACGATATTCAACTCGTTCGTGTGAAGATATATTTTAGACCTTTGTGGTTCGTGTATATCTCTACATTTCTCCGCATAAATAATGCCTCCATATCTTTAACGCAAAACCATCGCCGCTTAACTCTAAATCATGAGTAGGGTATCATTTTTCGTAATCCTTCAATTGTCGTGACGCATACGCAATGACTTTCTCATGCTGCATTAGCACACAGCCCAGTCCTCTATGCGATGCATCACTATACACCACAAATCCTCCCGTATCATCTGGTAACGATAATACAGGCGCCTCGCCTAATCTCTTCTTCAACTCTTGAAAACTTTCTTCGCATTTGTCGGTCCATAAAAATTTCACCGTCTTCCTTGTCAAATTAGTCAACGGGGTCGCTATCTTAGAAAAATCCTGGATAAATCTTCGAAAGTACCCAGCTAACCCTAAGAAACTTCTCACCTCTGTCGGGGTTCTCGGTTGTTCCAAGTTACTTACTGCTTTGACCTTTTCAGGGTCTACTGAGATTCCATTCTCATCCACCACGTGGCCTAAGAATTGAACCTTCTTCATCCAGAATTTGCACTTAGAAAATTTTACATACATCGTCTCCTTTTCGTAGTGCCTCCAAAACAATCTTCAGATGTTCGACGTGTTCTTCCTCCGTCTTCGAGTAGATCAAAATATCGTCGATGAAAACCACCACAAATTTATCCAAATATGGCTTGAAAACTCGATTCATCAAGTCCATGAATGTTGCCAGAGCATTAGTCAAACCAAATGACATTACCAAAAACTTGTAATGTCCATAATGGGTTCGAAACGCAGTCTTTGGTATGTCCTCATCCCGTACTTTTAGTTGGTGATATCCCATCCGTAGGTCGATCTTCGAGAAACACTTCTCTCCCTTCAGTTGATCAAATAAGTCGTCTATCCTCGGTAGTGGATATCTATTCTTGATCGTTACTCTGTTTAATTCTCGATAATCGATACAGAGCCTCATCGATCCGTCCTTTTTCTTAACGAATAACACTGGTGCTCCCCAAGGAGACACACTCGGTCAAATGTAACCCTTATCCAATAATTCTTGAAGTTGTATCATTAATTCCTTCATTTCTATTGGAGCCATACGATATGGAGCTTTCAAAATCGGTGTCGTTCCCGGTGCTAAGTCTATTACGAATTTGATTTCTCTATCTAGCGGAAGGCCAGATAGATCGTCCGGAAACACATCCGGAAATTCACTCACTACGGGTATATCCTTAATCTCTACTCCCTTTTTTCGAGCATCCACGATGTAAGATAAATAACCTACACATCCTTTCTTTAACAATTTCTTGGTCTGCATCATCGTAATGCAACACGATTTCTTAAGCGATGAGCTACCATAAAACACTACCTTAGACTTACTCGGAGTCTGAAGGTTCACACATTTCTCTAATACCACCATCGCCAGTATGGTTATATAACCAATCCATCCCCATATTACGTCAAATTCTCCTCGTTTAATAGGAATCAAGTCTACGCTCAGTTCATGTTCCCTAATGTTTGCGCAACAATTTCGATAGATGTATTCTACAGGGATTATTTTCTTATTCGCAACTTCTATGTTCAAAGGATCTTCTAAATGTTCTCGGGGTGTACTAAGTTTACTAGCAAATTCTTTGGATACAAACGAAGAGGTGGCACCCGAATCAAATAATACATAAGCATTTATATTATTAATTGGGATTATACCTAACACCACGTCCTTCACAGCTACTGCGTCCTGGACGGTCATGTTTAAGGTTCAGTAGGTCAATCGGTTGGGTTGCACAGGTCCACCAATCATTAACTTGCTTCCCCTTCCCTGGCCTCCGCCAGCTCCACCGCTTCCTTTCTTCGGGCAATCCTTTATCTGGTGCTCTGTTCATCCACAAGCAAAACATCATCTGATCTTCTTTGGCTTTGGGCAATTTGGCGATATGTGCCCCTCCTGGCTGCAATTATAGTAGGTGTTCTTTCTCTTCCAACACTTTCCCTGAAGACTTCTTCCACATTTGTTACAAACTTCAGTCCTTCTCTTGAAGTTTCCCTGGTGACTCCCACCTTGATTATTGCTTCTGTTGTTATTGTTTTCCCATTTCCTCTTTCCGGAGTTACTTCCTCCGCTGCTGCTTCCTCCACGATGCTCACTACCAGTGTTTTTGTTCTTCTTCTCCTTATGATATAGACTTAAGGCCTCACTACCACCTTCCGCAATGATTGCCTTCTCTAACAATGTCGTAAAGGAATCAATCTGGAATACTGATACCTTATTATACAACCACGACTTTAACCCTTGCTCGAAGCGTCTCGCCTTTCTTTCCTCATCCACAACTTGGTGCTCCGCAAATCGCGCTAGTTCATTGAACTTAGCTACGTATTGTGCCACCGTCATATCACCTTGTTTTAAATCTAGGGACTTCACTTCCATCTTACTCTTCATACTCTTCAGGAAATAGTTCTCGAAGAACAACGTAGTAAACCTCTCCCATGTTATCATTCCTTCTCCCGCTCTCTGCTGATTAGTTTCCCACTAATAGTTCGCTTCTCCCCTCATCATGTATGTGGCAAATAATGTCTTCTGGTCTTCACCCACATGAGCTATAGTGTAGGCCTTCTCGATCTCCTTGATCTAGGTTTGCACAACTATCTGGTCAGTGGTTCTCGTGAACTCCGGGGGTCCTACACTCTTAAATTTTTTGAAGGTTGTTATTGGGACAACTTGGGGAACGGGTGGTATGGGTTCGTTTCTTCCCCTCAGAGCTTCTCCCAATAAATCTACCAGTCTTTGTATCGGATCTACTGGACCTCTCTCATCATTAACTGACTCTTCTGGGATAGTTATTCTACGTCTGGGCGACATTTTCTGCATCACAAAATTTTTCACTTTATTATCTAATTATCATAGTTAGACATTTCTCAATTGAAAAGAACTACAGGTTTACAACACGTTTCTGAAATAAGATCATTTATATTCATATGCCAAATGGTTACATAACATGTTCTTTTCTAGCATACTGTTATAAATGATATCACATATCCCCTATTATCACAAAAGACGGGGACAACACCATCGTACTGCCCCTCTAACATTTTTTTTAAAAGTTGGGGTTTTACTACTACCTCACGTCTCACACAAAAGACTGAGATTACAACATGTTAAACAACACGTAAACAAAATACTGCAACTACTAGTCTTCATCCTCTAGACTCAATCTAACATCCCACGCTCAACAACGCTCTGATATTCCTTCTGCGTAATGTGCACCACCATATCTTGACTTATGGTATGCCGGGTCTGTCCTTGCTCAGCTAGGTAGTGATTTACCCCATCGATCAATCTCTCCATCCCACTTCTCCTCGAAGTGAATCCTATCCATCACCTCCATCTCTAACTGATTTCGGAGAGCCTCCTTCTCCGTCCTCTCACTCAAAACCTTCTGCTCTAATTCCTCCAGCTTTCCTGCCATCTCAACATTTCTCGCCACCGCTCGGTGAAACAAAGCTCCCATCTGGATCCCTGCCTCCTTATGGTGAGCAATTTCTTCTTTCATTTCTTGCATCGCCAATTTTCTCTGATTGTCCTCATCCCTCAACTTCTGGAACGCAGAATCCCTCTCCTTAGCCTCAGCCTCAAGCTCCTCTACTCTACATCCTAACTCTAATATCTGCTCCTCATATTCTCCTAACATCCGATCCTCAAAAGTAGTCTTGTCGGAGTCCTCTAAAGGCTCCTCCTCCGGATCAGACTCCACCTCTTCCTCATCGTCATCGTCATCGTTAAGGACTACTACTGATATAGGTTCTTCTATCAAGGGTGTCTCAAATACTACGTGGATATCACGCGGCTCCTCCTCTACTACTCGGCTAGGTCCTCCAATGTTGGTCATCCTACAATCACCAACATAAGACAACACAAACAACAACTCCATTAGAATGTTAAATAAACATAAGTTCATTGTATAGAATGAAGTTACATTTCATAACACACTAAGTCTCTCAAGGAAAACTCTACATGAGTTTTATCTCCTTCCTAACTTCTAAGTTCTCCTAAGTTATAACCTAAGGACACTCGCTCCTAAGGTTTATAACTAAAGCTTTGATACCAACCTATGATGCCCCCAAATTTGGATCTCCACTTGGTCAATCAAATTTGGTTCATCACGTTCTCATGGTAATACCATAATAACTAAATAACATGTTCACAACAGAAAATATAATTTAGAATAATATACAATGATTTATTATAATTATTCTCCCAAGTCTCGCAACCTACAGTATTTAATAGATTACATAATAATATCTAATAAAGACTTATTACATAATCCTACTTAAGCTTAAACATAGTCTGAAAATTGTCTTAATACAACATAGAAATTTTAACCTAAAGGAACAGGCTAGTCGGTAGCCTTGCCCTTGCCCTTGTCTGTTCCAGAGACACCTCCCTATTCCGCCTTAACTGAAAGGTTTTAAATAAGCAAGGATGAGCACAAATTGCCCAGCAAGTAATGTACAACAAGGGCGAAGGATATAATATCACAAGTTTGAATTATCAAAGTATCATCTCTAAGATAGGTCAGAGTTTCAGAATAATATCATGAATAGTGAATATCAACAATTCTTGGAATAAGAATTATAATTCAATATAAATCAACAGATATATATGAATTCAAAGACTATCAATGTATCCAACAGGATAAACAATTTATACTGAGTAGTCACTAAAGACTATTGAACATCCACTAGAGTTACCAATATTAAACTGATAACCCAAAAGAATTAAGTACTATAGATGATCAGTCTACAATACTCTAAGTTATGCATAACACCACAATAATATCCACTCATGTGTTGGGGTTTCCAATAACATACAATCCCCTTACCATAAGGGTTGTTCAACTCAATTTTCAAGATTTTTGCACCAATCAATTGGTTTGGACAGTTTTATAAACATGCATATAGTCTAGCCGAATCAAATGGCATCGACTCTTTCACAATATTCAAGAACAATACCAAGTTCAACATGAATAATATTTTTCACAAGAGTCTAAACATACTTGTTCAATTGAACGAATAAATAGAATAACTTACATTCAAAGAGATAAGGTTTAAATACTCTGCTTACGGTATTCGTTAAATAAAGTAATGCAAAGATAATTGCACTATAAGAGTAGGGTTCGGATACTTGCTCAATATAGATTTGAGTAAGGTTAGAGAACTTGCACAATCAAAGAGTGAAGTTCAAGGAAACTTGCCTTACGCGTAGTTTATCCACTTTAAGAAATCAACACTTTCTAATCCTATTTATAGCGTATTATATGTTCAAGATGTTCATTAGCTAACACAGTCTTTAATCAAGCTTGACATGATTCAAGTATGCACATATGGTATAATAATTAGATTATAGATTAAGAATTATCAAACACCTAGTCATGTTCATGAGTAAATTAGGAATGCTCAAGGTTAAGTCCTTTTTCTCATGGACCTTCCTATTACGAGGCAAACACCAATATATCATCTAAGCATCACTTATAAGCATGTATCAGTAGGTTTTAAACCACTTCTAGCAATATAGATATCATACAAGCTAACTGCCAAAGATCAGATTTCAAACTAACCAATTTCTGATTTCAGATCAAGAATTGCTGCCATGGTTAAGTTTAGGACCCACAAGAATCGCGACGCGTCCTCCTCTGACTAAGCCAAGACTCAGCTGCTGCCCTGTGGTTTCTATCCGGCTTGAATAAAACAATCATACATAATATATTTTGTCATGTTAAAGGTCTTTTCATGTTTCTCAAGTCAATCTAGGTTCCTTCTTTCACCATAAAATTCTAAATTGATCATTTCCACAATTTAAGGCCATTCGAGGTCATAAAACTACAAAGTCTATCATGCTTGCTCTCTAAACATACAAGATAGTTATAAAACTCATATTAGGCATGCTTGTGAGTATTCATAACACATATGTGAAATTAACACAACTTTAGTTGAAAATATGCTTCGTTTATGCTTCACTTGAAATATGATACACAAACATTGTATATATATGTTTATACTACATGAGTGTGTCAAGGAGTAACATCAAACGCGATCACAATTATCAGATTCTAACCCTCAAGGTAATTTGACAATATTCACATTAAAAGCTTACTAGTAGATTTAACATGTTCTTACTAATCTCATAAACACCATCTAAAGGTTTATTCATGCATTTCTAAGTCATACCAACATGCTTGCAAAGTCAGTATACATACATGGCATATATACATATTAAGTTCGTTTCTAAGTTCCTAAGATTATTTTAAACTCCACACTTTCATTAATCATGCCAATCTAGTCTAAACATGCTCACATTAGGTTCATATATCTATATATACCCTTTACACATGCTTGCATACTAATATATGTCACAATGATTGATTAACTCTTGGCAGATTTTAAAAACAAAAGCTCCAATCGATTCAGAACCTACAGAACAATACTAAGGCCAAGAGTTAATCCGGCATGTAAATATTGCACTCGTTCAAGCCAGAAATCAGATACTTTTACGTAAAACTAGCCCAACCACATAAATTACTTATGAATTCGTTCCTAAACACTCATGTATCAGTTTAAACATGCTCATATGGTCATATAACAACTATATGGACATTACCCAACCTCATTAACATCCAATTTCACAAAATCAAGAATTTGAATTTCAATACTCACGAGCTTTGTTTAACAGAAACCGAAAATGGGAAGCAAGGAATGGAATTATACCTCTGAATTGTGAAAGGAACTTGCTCCTAATGAACTCTTAAGCTCTTAGAACACTAGTATGCTCACAATCTTACACTAAGTAATTTATCAGACAATTTGCAAGCAACACCAACTGATAAACATGTCTGCTATTTATAGAAGAGTTTTGGATCGTACCTTTGAGTTACACAAGATTGGAATCCATGGTGCAATGAAATGAAACAATGGTTGCTCAAGGGTTGGCCAACCACCCAAAACTCAGCCACCATCTCCTAGAGCTAGCCTTTTGGAAGAATACGTATTCTAGCTTTGAGCTACTATTCATGTACTTGGTGCCATTCATTTTGGGCCAAGAGAGAAAGTCTCAGCATTTGGTCATGTAAAGCTAGGTTTGGTCCTTTTAATTTCCATAATGTAATATTAAGGTACAATTGTTACCATATTAGAAATTTAAAGATAAATTCTATACTCACATCATATAATTCATGTATATTAACTACACGAAATAAAATAACACTGTTAAATATTATGGTCTGGGTAGTTCCATAATTATCTCTACTACTCACATAATCACATTATAACTTATGTCGCAGTATGATTTAACATTTCAAAGTAGTAGATGTTATGGAACATATAATCCATGTACACTCTATTTTAATGTCTACCCACATGCATATTGTTACATACACATTTCATGATATATTTATACGATTTAATTTCAATATGCTTAATCACATTGCTTCATACAACTTAATATATAGTCAAATATATGTCACACTACACTATATAGTGTATTATTGCTCACATGCACATAACCGTTATTATCATATTGTTATATTAATAATTTATTTATTTATGTCAAATAAATTATTCATTTCCTTGATTAATTAACACCAATATTAATTAATCCAATCATCATTGATTAATGTATTCATTGATTTCTATAATCATTAATTATCTATATAATTCTTATTATACTTATAGATATATTGCAAATAATAACAATCACATATTATTATTAATTACCAAGTAATCAATATTCCACCACCATAAATTAATATTAATTAATGGCTTACTTAATAATTCCTTCGTCGAATATAACTCACTTTGTTCCATTTAATTCCTAAAGTAGAAAGTTAATTTTTCTCCAATCGACCATCAAGGCAATGCGCCTGGCTTATATCATTGGGATTTGCAACAATTACATTGCATTCTCGACAAAGGCTAAGATCTGGGTTTAGCTTCAAGCACGTCCCAACCTTTATCTCCATACTGGTTTTACACGACGTGAATTGATGTCCACATGAGTGATATTACAAGTCTAAGAGCACATTGATTACCTATGTGAAATCACATGATCATACACGATTAATCTTCCTAATTCCCATTTTAACTTGCTTAGTGAATTTCTTCGTTTCACAATATGCCACACAGGGCATTTCACAATTCTTATTGTCAATTCACACTTCTCAATACGTATTAAACTAATACGAATCAATTGAATTATTCCACTTTCAAAACATCATTACTTATATTCACATAAATATTATTTCCATTAATATTTTCATTTAATAATACGTGGAAATTCTCGGGTATTACATGATTGGCTGCAGGCTCGTGGCCTTTTTGGATTTTGAGTGGGTAACAGGCCCAATTATTTCCCTACAAAAACTTATGTAGTTTAGTATTAGGGATAATATAAATGTTTATATGCTATCATAATGTGTCCATTTTAGGAATATTATCCTGCAAAAACGGGTGTCATTTGATAGCATGTATGTGCTGATATTCTTCATATTTTCCATTACATAAAGATGAACATGGAATAAAATTACAAGTAAATGTTTTTACAAGTAATAGAAAATGGAAAGCATGAAGAGACTTTCCTCTGCGTTTGGTTTATCAGGGGCTGACCTATCTTAGGGTTACTCTCGCGGCTTTTTGGCATGAAGGTTCCTAGATCATCACAATCTACTTGACGGGAAGTTAATTCGGTCTTTCAACTAGAGCTTAACTGGTGGTGTTTTTCCGAGCCTCGTTGGAATTAGTCTTCCACGAGTCCAAGAATCAAACAATCGATTGTGATTGCCTCCTAGTGGATGAACCACACAACATGTCTCAGTATTTATGAAAATGATGACATGTGCGAAGCACTAATATCACAGATAGATATTTTGTAGTGCAGTAAGTAAATGTATTCGTACACATTCATCATAAATGTAAATGTAACATTAATACACAAGCATATAACAGTTTTGAAAAGCTTGTAGTAGCGGCTTAAGTCCTCTTATCGGAGTCCCCAACAGAGTCACCACCTGTCGACGTCGGGATTTTTATTTGTCCCTTTTTTGTTCTTGTTCTTTGGTGTTCTCATTTTATGTGAGATTTGTATGAAAAAACAAGTGAAAAAGGTCCGACATGTATCATGTCGACGATTTGACTGTAAGAGTCGCCAGTTGGTATTTTTAACTAGTTGCACCAACGCAACCGAGAAAAGGTTTGCACATTGACCCAGTGGTGTGACACTTCTAAACGGGTCTGTGAAACTGAGATTCATTTGGGTTCGGGGACTTGATTATGCGGAGGGAAGGTATTAGGCACCCCCCGACATCCATGTTGCCACGGTGATCGCCACTTTTCAAGAAATTATTATATGAATGTGTGTGTGTGGATCAATGTGTAATTTATTTTGAAGTAGTGCGAGGCCTCATTCGCACCTATATATAAAGGGTTTGAATTTATATAAAAATTCAGTTTTAAACATGATATAGCAGTGAAGTTTTGTAAAAGAGGTTTTTCAAACCCTGTGCTCAATAGTAATTGAGACCTTTTCATACTTCTATTTTATAATTAAATGTTCAGCTTGTTTGCTTTTATTTTCGAAATGCGAAGCATCTTCGAGAAAATAATATACAGCAGTGCTGAACTCCTCATGGGCATGAAAGCCATCTAAGGAACACCGTGAATAATTTACAAGTCACATAAATTTGAAAATGTCCATCACGCAGAATTCAAATCTAGATTCAATGGATCTGAATCGTGATCACATGATTCCTAGGCTCACATGATGTCGCAGATTTATATAAAAAGCGAAGCGATTATATATATAAGTCAGAATATATATATATATACAAACATGATCAACCACCACGAAGCACCTCCATAGAGGATCGGAAATGTAAATATATAAAAGCGGTAAATATATATAGAGACATGACCAACCACCACGAAGCACCTCCATGAGGATCAGAAATGTAAATAAAGCAATAAATGCAATCAACCGTCACGAAGTAAACTCCAGGAGGGACTAAATGTAAAGAAAGTAGTAAAGACGATCAACTGCCATGAAGTAAACTCTAAAGTGATTTAAATATAAATAAATAAAGAAAAGGCCATAAGTAAAAACCTGTGCCTTACGAAATGTAAATTTATATATATATATATAATCGGTAAATGCACATGATGTTTCTCAACTCGCTCTGTTTATCATTTCAAATAATTTGTCGCTATATATATATATAAATAAAAAAAGAAAGCGCACTGTATATAAAATCTAGCTCATCTGGACAGAGTCCCACAATGATTCATTCATATATAAGTGTGTGTATATATATATATATATATATATATATATATATATATATATATATATATAAAATCTAGGCTCATCGGATATAATCCAAACAATAGTTCAAATATATATATATATATATATATATATATATATATATATATATAAAAGCAAGTAAACGCTCAGCACATAAGTTAGGCTCAATCGAGGCATAACTCGATAATGTTAGTCCATATATATAAATATATACATATATAAGTATATATATACAGGCAGAAATGAAAACCACGGACCAAAGTTCGGGCATACACAACACGACTCTCAATGTGAAGAATAGTGTGTGCAAAGATGAAGAGAAAGACTTTATAATGTGTAAGAAGGCTTACAGTGGGTGGCCAAAGAAGACTTCTATGACTATAAATGGATGAACACTTAGCTCCCGCCGGTAAAAATATAGCTATATGTGAGCTAACAGGTGTTTAAAATGGGAAAGCACTCAATATGGAGTGTGTACAGAGCAAATTTGACAGGGATTCCTCGCCTTTTTTCTCTTACAAATGACCACCCCAAACTCTATATTTATAGAGCTGGTGGTCGCAGGTTCACCTGCGGCTGCCCGGGGTGCCCTGGGCTTTGCGGGTCCTGCCGTCTCAAAGTACGTGCACCCGTGCACTGTGATGTTCGGTCAAACTTGCAGAACTTGAATCCGAGCATCCGAACGAGGTGTACAAGACCTTCTCCGGACTGTTTTTGTCGAGAGTTATGCAATGACGTGGGATTAGAGGTTGTACGAAGTTAGGAAGAGGGGACCATGCCCATTGTCTTCAAGCTTCAAATTCTATCCAGTGTGCTGCCCTGCGTAATATTCACTTGGGATTGGAACTCCTTGGCTATTGTGGGACATTGCTGTGTAAAAATGCATATATGAAATGTTGAAACGACGCGCTAGGGGTTGAGGTGGCAAGATGATGATTTTTCCCCTCACCAGGGTTATCTCCGGTTTGGGCTGATAGCAGACGTTGCTCAAGGTTATCTCTGAGATTGGACTGCTGCAAGTGTTTGAATTCTGCAGGGTCATCTTTAAGTGTGCCTGTCTTCCCAGTGTTTGCTACGGGTCTTTGGATTGAGTGCCTCAGCAGGAGGTCTGAAATTGAAGTTGATTGCATGCATTTGAAACAAGAATTTTTGGAGTTATCGCCGGAACTGCAACGACATTCCTTGGGGTTATCTCTAAGGACGAAACTCGGGGTCATCTCCAAGGTTAGAATTGATACTCCCGGTGTGTGTTCCGGGGTTGAGACTGAACTTCCGGTGGTATTCGAAATGGATATGAGTTGTCTTCTAGGGTTATCTTCGAAAGACGAATCTACCCTCCTACAATGTTAGTAACAGGTGTGCAGAAAATTTTGAGTGTCTACAGTGAGTATTTATCTCTCGATGTCATTTGCTCTAGTTGTCAAACTTCATGACTGAGGATATTTGGTCTTTGCATTTTTAGTTTTGGGCCTATGAGAGGCTTCCCTGTCTTCACCCCGTTACTACATCAGGTCTGGAGACCTATTCACGGGGATGACGATGGAATCACTTAACTCTTGCAGAGGTTCCCGTGGTAGATAGGTTGCAGTTGGAGTTGTTGACAGCCGATGTCATCACATGGGTTCCCTACTCTGATGACCATTTGATAGTAGGCTTTGAGGGTGGCTTTCTGACCGGGGTAGAGTATCTATTATCCACTCGTCGGATTACTCTCTTAACCGATGGAGGCTAGGAGCTCTACTTGGGAGAGCGTGCTATCAGGAGCATCACATGGAAGATTCGTGTTCCATTCTCTGCTCCTGCTAGACGACATTGGTCTTTATCTCAGCCAGTCACCGAGGTTCTCCTGATTGGTTTGGATAACTTCACTTTATTAGAGGGCCCTTACATTCAGGATATCTTCCATCGTTGGTGGACTACTCGCACTATTGGAGCTTAGACCCATGTCACTCAGTTTATGGGGAATATGATTCCTGGGTCTGTTATGATGACAGACTAGATTTCCTGTGTCCGAGAGCCAACTCATTTGGCACAGATTGACCACTATAAGAAAAAGGCTTATTTTAGACGGAATATTATGTTAGAATTAAGACTATTCCGTCGGTAATAGCTTATTTATGAGGGAATATTCCGTCAAAAATTCCATCGTATATACAACCCTCAGAAATAAGGTCTGTTGAAAAATTCGTCGAAAGCATGATATACCCGACAAAATTATTTACAACGAAATTCCGTCGTACATAGAGTATTTACGAGGGACTAATTCCGTTGTAAATACTCTCTTCCAACGGAAATGTGGATAATTTTAAAAATATATTAATTAATGTTGAAAATAAATAGAGGTTATTTTTAATGGAATTTTTGTCAAAAATACCTTATTCTGTCAAAAATAAGAAACTTTTTTTTAAAATATTTTTTTTGAAATTTCGAATTCCAGGTGTTTAAACCCAATTTTTTTGTACCTGCAACCTGTCAACCTGTTTCAGCCCAATAACAGTAATATATTTCCGACATTCAAGATATCGCTAAAAACTTGTATATATAAACCTGTATTACTGTCCAATAATCATCAACTAAGTTAACAATTACAAATGATCTAACTCATCAACAATGTGAAATATAATCTAATGTTCCAAAAATTATATATAATATGATTTAAAACACTTTTACAGACACAACTAGACTATAATAAGTACAAATGATCTACAAATGAGTATATAAACTAGTATGAGGATCATCATCGGGAGGTGGACGACAATGCTGATTTGGTATAATTAAAAATAAAAATCATTAGTTCGCATATATGTGAAAATTTAAAAGATGCTGTTAAATAAAAATAACACCATCTGAGTAGGCGGGGCTGACGAAATGCCTGCTCTAGGAGGGTAACCACCATATGGAGCATCTCACGCCCAACGTTGAACTGCCTCTGCAGATGCCTGCAGTACTCTGGCCGAGGCCCAGCCTAGAACCTCCCGAACCAATTTGGTGAAGACGAGAGACTGCTAGGCAATCACGACAATGAAAAATTGGATCGTTATGGAACCTATTCGACACCGCCGCTATCAGCCTCTATAATAACTCGGCGTCCAGTCCAGCGCCCGTATGAGATGGTCCAATGGGTGCTCTTGGACGCTGGCACTGGCTAGATCCTATGAAAATATATATAATATGGCAATCTTCAATAATTTATAAGTTTTGATAAGTTATGAGAATTTCGTGAAACATAAAGAATTAATATTATTACCTCCAGGTAGTGTATATGCGGGTATCCTCGACATGACCACCGCTCGATACCTGCAATACTACTAGTAGGGGGATCTTGAGACTCGATCCATAGCCTCAGCTCCTCATCTCGAGACAACTCAATCTAGGGAGTGGGGATGGTGGAATCTAATGGCTTAGAACCCCCTAACAGCCTCCAAATCATCTATACGCTGGTCCTGAAGCTTCTGAAATCGGTCATGTAATTTATATTGTGTACGTGAGTTTTATATCATTTTATTTTATTTTGTGAATATTGAGATTACTAAAAAGTAAGTATTTTTACCCGTATAGCTAATGATGCCTAAGATAAAGCACGCTCCTCCTTAGGCATGTGGGCCCTATCCCAGAACTTTATTATAGTTGGAGCTCTGCCCAAGGTCCTCCCCAAGGCCTAATAGATACAATCATAAAACAGTTATTAATTATTATTCGTGGTAGAATTTAATAAGTTATTTCTAAATACATTACGGTTACCGTCTTCGCCTCCTCGAAAGACTGAGAGCCAGTCGTGTGTACTATGCGGAGCTTATCCCAGTTCTTTTTTATCTCTCTCCGCCCCATAGTATAACATGTAATCATGCTCACAAGCATCGATCTTTTGATACCCCATATTCAAACCATTAACCATCTTCTTCACTTCGTAATAATTAGCAGGTAGGGTATGATCCTTTGGTAAGAACTTGGTAAAAAGAGAAATCAAATCGTTGAAACCTCTCTCACTGCAGTTGTGCTCATTCTTGAAGTGTAAGAGCTTAGTCACTGCAGATAGCCTGATGTGCTTATCATTTCCAGGATACAACAGAACCCCCGATTAAAATAGCAGTCTGTAAAAGGCTGTAGCTGTATCATTTGGCACTTGCTGAGCACTACTTGTCAAATGCTCATTTCCAGCCCAGTCAATATTGGTAGGGCCATAAGCATCGACCAACATCTCCACGACATCATAGTCATCAGCGTATGAATAATCTCAGTGAATTGGTTGGTCTACAGTACTTTCGATCACTTCTCTCAACTCAATTGATTCCCCATGATGAATCCATACATAGTTGATAAGTGGGTTTTATACCTACGTATTGAATACCAATTCATGCGAACTATTCCTATCTCAAGTACATTTTAGTGTGTTTTTAGTTGCATTTCATGTTATTTTGCATTGCATTTACTTAAAACTCCTTTTGGTGAAAAAAGTGCAGGAAATGGCCTAATTTGGTGGTAATAGAGGGCATGAGGCTAATGGATGCATGAAGCGAGGCACAAGCTGGGAGATGCGTGGCATGAGGATCAAGTAGAGCAGAAGACTAAGCATGGATGGACAAAGGAAGGAGCAGCAAAATAGATTAGTTGCAGCAACAAAATCAGAATTCCAAGTTGCAGAAGCCGCGCGGTAGGACAAGCTTGGGGACGCGTGCCCATGCGAACACATGACTGGAAAACATTACACACATCGTAAGTCGCGGCATACAGATGCGAGGATTATTGATGGAGGCGCGCAGTGCGCTGCGATGCCTAAAGTCATTGATTTGTTTTATTTTAATTTTTAATTAAAAGGGTTGTAATTGATTAAAACGATATCTGACTGGTGTCAGATGTATCTTTGATTACTTTTTATGTATTTTCATAGTAGGAACTAGGGTTTACACGTTGAGGGAGATTCCAACGTAGAACGAAGCTTAAAACGCCTACTTCTCCAATTCTTCTTGGGATTTTCGATAATTGTGGATTATCATTATTATTTTGCTGGATGTATATGAGGATTTGAACGTTAACTTTGGTCTATAATCAATAATTGGGTTTGATCGTTTCTATCCTTCATCTTTCAATTGTTTGCTTATTAACCATGTTTAGCTTTGATGCCATAATGGCTTTTGGTTCAGTCATGAACTAAACTCCATTATGGGATTATAATGGATTTTAATATGTAGTTTAGTTGCATGCTTGATTGCTGGAGTTGTTTTACATATCATATGGAAACTCTATCATGATTGTTTTGCATGTATGAATGCTTAATCACCATTCGTTTCAGTACTTGTATGGAATTGACAATGAACATGCAAATATGGATTGTAATCATGATAGCATACGTATATGGGGCTGTTTTAAATGGCTTGTGTATTTCGTGAACCAGATAGACATATACTGTTTCACTATATGAGTTAAAATAGGGGCTTGTGCTTAAATTCAGTATGATTGCAATTTCACATAGACATATAGTGATTTTGGTTATATTGTTGATTACACGGAGTCTATCGCTTGTGGATGCTGTGTAAGTAGGTCATAGTACATTGAAAAATGGCTATGACTCTATTAGTGCTTTTGGATACTTTCTTGTGATATGTGAACAATTCTTGCATGATAGTGGTAATTAGATGAAATATTAAATGAAGTTAGGATCCCATTATTTCCAGATTTGGTTTATTCCATTATTATTCTTGTTTTAGTTGTTCGTTGCAATTAGATTAATTCACCAATATAGTCATTAGTTTAAGCATATAAATATAGTGATTTAATTGATGCATAGTAGTTTAAATTTGACAACTTTCTCTGTGGGATCGATACTCTACTTACTCTGTATTACTTGTTGACACATGTATGCTTGCATGAGTTAGAGCTCTTTTATCGAGGCGAAAAAAAGACAAGACAACAAGTTTTTTCGCCGTTTTGAGGAAAGCGTTTAATTTAAATAATAATCATCAGTTTTAAGCTATATTGTATGACTTAGATAATTCTGATCATTTCTCATTTCTATTTTTGTTTTGTTTTTGGTTTCAGGTACTTATAGATTTTTATGCACACACGATCATCCAACTCAGAATTAACACCAGCACAGGATAACATTAATAGAAGAGGTTGGAAAGCAAGTGTGCGGAGAAATTTACAAGCTCAGTTAGAGAGTACTACAGTTAGTATGGCAGAAGAACAGAGAATTGAGCAAAGAGAAGAAAGCACAGGGCTCTAAGGGACTATTCCATGCCAAATATAAATGGACTTGATCTAGCATAGTCGGACCAAGCGATAATAGCCAATACTTTTGAGATTAAGCTGGCACTATTATTAGGATGGTGCGAATTTGGTATAGTTTGGGGAAGTCTTCTTACGGATGATCAAATGAACACTTGTTGAGTTTCATCGAGATTTGTGATATATTCGAGATATACAAGGTGTGACGGAGGAGGATGCTATCAGACTTAGGCTATTCCCATTCTCATTGAGGGATAAGGCAAGAAGTTGGCTACATTCTTTGCCGTCAGGGTCAATCACTACATGGGAGGACTTAGCACAGAAATTTTTAGCCAAGTTCTTTCCAATGGCTAAGACTGCAAAAATGAGGACATCTATCTCACAGTTTGAGCAACAACAGGGCGAGTCCTTATATGAAGCATGGGAGAGATATAAAGAGATGCTGAGGAAGTGTCCGCATCACGGTATGCCAGATTGGATGGTGATCAACTCATTTTACAATGGATTGGGATGGCAGTCGAGACCTATTGTGGATGCAGCTGCAGGAGGGGCATTATGGGCAAAAAGCTATGACGAGGCCTATACACTTATCGAGACTATGGTTGCAAATGATTACCGGAATCCTACATCTTGGATGCCACAACCCAAAGTTATAGGTGTGTTGGAGGTAGATGCTATTACCCAGTTGTCGGAACAGATGGCAGCGATGGCAAAGAAGATAGATACACTGACAAAGAGCAAAGTGAAAACAGTTGCTTTCGTATGTGAGATTTGTACAGGGTCACACTCGATGGATCAATGTGCTATCAGCTCAGAGTCGGTACAGTATGTGAGTAATTATAGGAAAGACCAAGGACAATTTCAGAACACATACCACCCCAACAACCGAAATCATCCAAACTTCAGTTAGTCAAACAATCATGGGAATCAACAGAATTAGTTTCAACCGAACCAACAGTTTCAACCACAGTCATCTCAGCCACAGTTTTCATCAAAACCACCGTTTCCACCGAGATTTTTTCAACAACAACAACATCACACTCCAGCTGCACCACAGCCAGAAAATAAATCAGAAATAGAGGAGATGATGTTGAAATACATGGCAAACACGGAAGTTATGATTAAAAGCCAAGCAGTGGCTATCAAGAATCTGGAGACTCAAATGGGGCAAATGGCGAGCATGCTCAACAACAGGCCCTGAGGTTCATTGCTAAAATGTCTGAGACAAATCCAAGAAGAGGCGGGGAAGGAGCGATTGTCAAGCGATCACATTGAGATCAGGAAAGAAAAACATTGCGATTTGTATTGAAGATGAAAGTGCGCAGGCGCGAAGCGGTGATTATGATGAAAGGAAAGGAAAAATACGCCGCCATGAGAGAAAGATAAAAGCGAGTTCGAAGGAGAAGCTCAAGAGTTCAGTGCCACTAATTCACCGTCAAGTACCGTATCCGCAGAGATTAAATAAGCAGAGGGAAGATAAACAATTCAGTAAGTTCTTGGAGGTATTCAAAAAGCTACAAATCAACATACCTTTCGCCGAGGCATTGGAACAAATGCCAAGCTATGCAAAGTTCATGAAAGGTATATTATTAAGGAAGTGGAGATTATATGAATTTGAGACAGTAGCCTTGACAGAGGAGTGCAGTGTAGTGCTTCAGCAGAAATTACCTCCAAAGCTGAAGGATCCAGGCAACTTCACAATTCCGTGCACCATTGGGAAGATGAGCTTTAATAAATGTTTATGCGATCTTGGGGAAAGTATAAATTTGATGCCCTTGTCAATGTTCAATCAGTTGGGATTACCGGCCCCAAGGTCAACAAACATATCATTACAGTTAGCTGACAGATCCATCACGTATCCGCGGGGAATTGTTGAAGATGTGTTAGTAAATGTGGACAAGTTTATCTTTCCGACTGACTTCATCATCTTAAATTACGAGGAGGACAAAAGTATACCAATAATACTGGGGAGACCATTCTTAGCCACAGGAAAGACTTTGATAGATGTGTAGAAAGGGGAACTCACTATGCGTGTTCATGATCAAGAGGTCACCTTCAATGTCTTCAAAGCCATGAAGTTCCCAACAGATGAAGAGGAATGTTTTCTGGTTGATTTGGTGGATCGGGTCGTAAAGGATGAAGTACAGAGTCTTGTGGATTACGAACCTTTGAGAAGTATCATTGCTGAAAATTTAGAATTAGAGAACGATGAAGTCGACGAACTTGTGCAATACTTAGATGTCACCCCAAAATTCGGGAAGATTCAAATCTCGGGTCGAGCCATTGTGAAAATTTGGAGAGTCATCGGTGAAATTGAAACCATCTCTCGAGTCACCTCCAAATTTGGAATTGAAACCACTTCAGAACATCTCAAGAATGCATATTTTAAATAAAGATTCAAAATTACCGTGATTATTTCTTACTTACGCACTAACATCTTTTCGGGAAGAAAAAGCGCTACGAGTGCTTAGAGAGTTCAAATCGGCTATTGGATGGACATATATGAGATATCAAAGGGATCGACCCTTCGATTACGTATGCATAAGATCTTCTTTGGAAGATGGGAGTAAGCCGTCGGTTGAAAGCAACAAAGAAGGCTTAATCCGATAATGAAAAAGTGGTCAAGAAAGAGAGTCTTGAAATGTTTGGATGCGAGGAATAATTTATTCGATTTCGAATGACTCATGGGTGAGCCCAGTGCGGTGTGTACCAAAGAAGGGTGGTATGGCGGTTGTGACCAATGAAAATAATGAGTTAATTCCAACACGCATTGTGGCGGGGTGGAGAATCTGCATGGATTACTAGTAGGCTCAACAAAGCTACGAGGAAAGATCATTTTCCACTACCATTCATTGATCAGATGTTGGACAGATTAGCGGGTCATGAGTATTATTGCATTTTGGATGGATATTCAGGCTACAATCAGATTATGATAGCTCCAGAAGACCAGGAAAAGACTACCTTCACATGTCCATATGACACTTTTGCATTTAGAAGGATGTCTTTCGGATTATGCAATGCTCCAGCCACCTTTCAGATATGCATGATGGCTATATTTTCAAACATGGTGGAGTAGAACGTGGAAGTATTTATGGATGATTTCTCGGTCTTTGGGGACTCATTTGATTTATGCCTTGCGAATCTGGTTATGGTTTGGAAGAGATGTGTTGAGACGAACTTAGTGTTGAACTGAGAAAAGTGCCATTTCATGGTGCAGGAAGGAATCATACTGGGACACAAGATTTCGAAGAAGGGACTTGAGGTGGATAGAGCAAAGCTGGACACAATTGAGAACTTGCCACCACCTACTTTAGTCAAAGGTGTTCGCAGTTTTCTGGGACATGGAGGTTTCTACCATAGATTTATCAAGAATTTCTCCAAGATAACCAAACCACTATACAGTCTATTGGAGAAGGATATACAGTTTAACTTTGATGAAGCCTGCGTGTCGGCATTTGAGCACTTAAAGAGAAAACTAACTTCACACTCATGTGATTCTGCTTTTGATTAGGAATTGCCATTTGAGTTGATGTGTGATGCCGGTGATTATCTTTGTAGGGACTATTTTGGGGCGAGAGGAAAGAAGATTTTTCATGTGATATATTATGCCGGCCAAGACCCTTACGGATGCAATTTGAACTACACTACCACAGAGAGAAAGAGTTATTGGCGGTAGTGTCGCCTTTGATAAATTTTGAGCATGTCGATTGGCACAAAGGTGATAGTGTATACGGATCGCGACAATTCGACATTTAATGGCAAAGAAGGATGCAAAACCCCGGTTGATCGGATGGATTTTACTCTGCGAGAATTTGATTTGGAGATCAAAAAGGCAGAAAGAGGCGCGAAAACCAAGTGGCGGACCACTTATCGCGACTAGAGAGAATCCGGAAAGGTAGGTGAGGCGATAACGTTTTGATTAATGAGACTTTTTCGGATGAGCGGTTATTTGTGGTGAAAGGGAAGTGCCATGGTTTGCGATTCACCTTAAATTATTTGGTGAGTAAGATGGTACCTTTGACTTAGTGGGTTATCAAAAGAAGAAATTTCGCATGATGTTAAATGGTATATATGGGATGAGCCTTACTTGTTTTAAGCAGTGTTACGATTAAATGATAAGGAGGTGTATTCCGTATAGTGTGAGGCAGGGGATTTTGTAGGATTGTCATGCTTCGGGGTATGGAGGTTACTATGGAGGAGAAAGAACAGCGGCTAGAGTACTACAATCAGGATTTTATTGGCCAACAATTTTTAAGGATGCACACAGTTTTGTCCAGCGATGTGATAGATGTCAACGATTGGGGAACATCTAGAAAAGAAATGAAATGCCCTTAAACACGATCCTCGAAATAGAAATTTTTGATGTGTGGGGGATTGATTTCATGGGACCTTTTGTTTCTTCCTGCGGAAATCTCTACATCTTGCTCGCAGTAGATTATGTCTCGAAATGGGTAGAAGTGGCAGCTCTCCCGATAAATGATGCCAAAGTTGTCCTAAGGTTTCTACACATAAGTATCTTCACGAGATTTGGGACTCCAAGGGCCATCATTAGTGACGAAGGTAGTCATTTTTGCAACAGATAGTTTACAACTTTTTTGGATAAGTATGGGGTGAACCATCGCATTGCTACATCTTATCACCCACAAATAAATGGCCAAGCTAAAGTGTTGAATCGAGAAGTCAAGAGAATCCTTGAAAAAGTTGTGAATCCCACACGGAAGGACTGGTCGTTAAAGTTGGATGATGCAGTATGGGCTTATAGGACTGCATACAAAACTCCGTTGGGTATGTCACCGTTTCAGCTCGTGTATGGAAAAGCCTATCACCTTCCTATGGAGCTAGAGCATAAAGCATATTGGGCAATTCGAAAGCTCAATTTTGATTTGGAAGCTGCAGGGGAGAAATGCCTACTCCAAATAAATGAGTTGGATGAATTGATTCTGAGCATATGAGAATTGAAGAAAGTTGTATAAGGATAAGGTGAATAAATGGCATGACCAGAAGATCATTGAGAGAGCCTTTGAACCGGAACAAAGGGTTTTGCTCTATAACTCCTGACTTAAACTTTTTCCTGGGAAGCTAAAATCGAGATGGTCAGGGCCATTCACAGTGAAGACTGTCTTTTCGCATGGTGCAATTGAAGTATTTGAAGCATTACTTTGGTGGTGAGGTGGACAGACATAAAGTCGCCTCAATTCTTTCTTCGACGTGAGATTTAGAGATAGTCAAGCTAATTGACTATAACTTAGCGCTTGATGGGAGGCAACCCATTAGTTATATCTTTATTTTTCTTTTTATTCATTTAGGGTATTTATAGTTCATCTCTATTTCGTTTTGATAATTTATATATTTGTGCATAAATGAGTGTCATGAATTTGCTTTGAGAGATGTTTGAAGTAGGATAGAGTTTATTTAGTCCTTCTGTTGCTCATTAATTAGGAGTACAAATATCTTTTACAATATAGAGTAATATAGGTATGCGTATGTTCGTGCACTCGCATGCGATTACTGGAAGTCGATAGCTTATATGTCAATACACACTATAGGAACTCTCTCTCTCATATGCGCATTTCTCGCGAAGTCGGTGGCTTATATGCAATCCCATGACTCTTGCGCATACACTGAGAATTGAAAATTTTAAAAGGTTTTAAAACCGAGTCGTGGCTTAATTAGTTTTTCACTGGGCAAAATAGAAGTGAACCCTTCAGCTCTCCCATAACCGCACGACTCCTCAGCTCTCATAAAAACTCATACCTACGATTCTCTCCGCATTCGAAGTTCAAACACACACTATTATCCACGGGTATAAGTCTAGGGTTCCTGTTTGGGTTGTGAAGCAACGAGTTTGGGGGTACTTGTATCAGCAGATTCTATTCATTATCAAGCAACTCATCTGCCTTCTCTCTATCATCTGCACATGGGTCCAAAAAGAGCACGCTCCATCTCCATCTCTTCCTCATCAGCATCTTCTTCTAGCAACTAAGAAGAGGATGTCGTGGACCACAGAAAATTTATCAGTTTGAAAGCTCAGCAAGAATACTATCGGATTGTGGCCAAGTCTTTTGTGAAGGAACGGGGGTTTAAACCTGAAAAGCAAGATGGCCACCTATGGAATATGATACGTGAAAGAGATTGGGTTAGTTTAGCTGCAACTCCTATGCCTATTCTCATGGGGATTGTTCGAGAGTTCTACGCGAATGCTAAGGAAATGAAGGGAGGGATAAGGTTGGTTCGAGGAGTGCGGTGGATTTTTGACCTCCAGTGATCGAGGAGTAGATCTTGAGAATCAATGGCCCACCCATAAGTCGGGTCTCGCTAATTGGGTAGAAGGTGCGCATTTAGAAAGCGGATTTGTGATAGTGATTCTTTGAATTGTGCATTAGGGAACCAAATGGAATTATAAGGCGGGGACAATGAGCCAAAATCTTTTCGATGTCGCCTTGAATCGGTATGCTAAAGCGTGGAATACATTTATCTATGCTAAATTAGTTAAATCGACTCATGACATGAAATAACCACTGAGCGCGCTATCATTTTATGGGGCATCATCAAAGGCAAGTACATTGATGTAGGCCACCTAATTTATCAAAACATGCTGAGTTATTTGCGGGGGAGAACTACTGGGAGTATTCCACATGCGTCTGTGGCAGCCATGCTTTGTACCCAACAAGGAGTTCCGTGGAATAACGAGCAGCTGCAGAATCTGAGCCACGACATTACGCTTGCTACGATTGCCAAGTTCAAGGATTGGACGGGTGGTGAACCGCATCCGAGAGGCTTAGGTTTTATCATCCAGACCACATTCCCAGAGCCATCACAACAACCCTCCCAGAAAGATGAGGCGGGCCCGTCGACTCGACCACATGCTCCTCATGGTGATCGCCAGCTTCGAAGGTTGGAGTGAAGGGTTGATGCCATATACGATAATTTTGGAGCGTTTGCTATGGGACTCACGAGGGCCTTGGCTGAGGCTTTTGTACAGTAGGGAACAATGCTCGAGTGGCCTCAGTTCGGGACAGCAGTGCCATATCTACCACCAAATTCACTACTCGAGGAGGGTGGTACAGCTGATCATTAGCGGAGTTTTCTGTACCCTTTACCTTCATTCAATGGGGCATTGAATATTATAAGTTTGGGGGTATTGGGGTAGTAGTATAGTTGCATATAGTTTCATTTAGTTTTTGCATGTTTAGTTTTAATTTTGCATGTTTATGTGTTAGATTAAATTTTGCAGAAAATTTTTAAAGAAAATTTTTAATTTTTAGTTATTATTGCTTGTGCTAGTATGTTTTAGTTTGCATGTCTCACAATGTTTAGCTTTATGGAAATTTTGTCTAGCCAATGATGATAGTGAATTTTGAAAGATTCTTGAGTATTGTGGATAACATGAGCTGAGATATAATGTTTTACACGATGAAATTCATATTGTTGTTTAAATGCTTTCGGTTTGCACGAATGTGTTCATAATCACTTGTAGGTATAAGAAGTATGTGTTGCATTGCTCGATAGAAAATGTAGTTTTAAAAAGAGAAATATATGGAAAGTGGTCTTAAATTGTATGAAACATTGATATTCAAACTTTGGGAAAACATGGGTATGCTATGTATACAAAAAAAAAGAAAGAAGAAAAATCAAATAGCAGTAACGTGGCTAGTCTTATTTGGGCCACAGCTACTTGAGTAGAAATGCGCTTGGGGATTGTCTCTACACCTAGCGCCTTAAGGTCTTTCATGGTCTGGGAGTCGTTGGTTGAAAGCTCGCTAAGGGGTAGCAGTGTTGCCTAATGGAATAAGACATTGCACAGTCATGTGAAAAAAAAGAGAAAAAGAAAAGAAAAATAGCAATAAACACCACGGAAAAGAGCAAAAATCGCCCTCGTGAGTAGCAATAAAACAGTTAAACCAATTGTTGAACCTTAGTTTGTGTTGATATGTTGAAACAGTCTGTGCTGCATGAGTATACATGAGTCTTGATTTAGACTATAATGTTCTGTTTTGAGCAATGTAACATGTGTATTCTTTGCTTAAGTCAAGTTTTGGTGAACACCACACACACACATAGCATCTCTATAACATATATGAATTATCTGAGTATATGGTATTATGCCTATAGTTTGGTTTGAAATGGTAATCTTGAATCTGGATACTTCACTAAGGCAATTTGGATTGAAATTACATTAAATTTGGAACTATGTGAGACTAGTTTGCATCATAGCATAGTTGCATAGTAATGTAGCTGCATTTTCATTGTTCATTAGTATGCATTGCTTGAGGGCAATCAATAGTTCAAGTTTGGGGGTATTTGATAAGTGGGTTTTATACCTACTTATTGAATACCAATTCACGCGAACTATGCCCATCTCAAGTACATTTTAGTGTGTTTTTAATTGCATTTTATGTTATTTTGCATTGCATTTACTTAAAATTCTTTTTGGTGAAAAAAGTACAGGAAACGGCCTAATTTGGTGGTAATAGAGGGCACGAGGCTAATGGACACATAAAGCGAGGCCTGGTGGGAGAGATGTGGCATAAGGATCAAGTGGATCGGAAGACTAAGCATGGATGGACAAACGAAGAAGAAGCGAGAGCAGATCGATTCGCAGTGCGAACGAATTCAAAGTTGCGAAAGCCGATGCATGGCCGAATGGCGAGGACAAGCTTGGGACGCAGCGCATTCGAGCACCATTTGGACAACATTACCTTATTGCTAGTCGCGTGCTGCTGCGAGGATTACCTTTGGAGGGCTTGATGCTGATGCTGAAGGCTTGATTTGTTTTATTTTAATTTTTAATTAAAAGGGTTGTAATTGATTAAAAGCGATATCATTTGGTGTCGGGACGTATCTTTGATTACTTTTTACGTATTTTCATAGTAGGAACTAGGGTTTACGCGTTGAGGAGATTTCAACGTGAAGCGAAGCTTAAGCGCCTACTTCTCCAATTCTTCTTGGGATTTTTCGGTCATTGTGGATTATCATTATTATTTTGCTTGATGTATATGAGGATTTGAACGTTAACTTTGGTCTATAATCAGCAATTGGGTTTGATCATTTCTATCCTTCATCTTTCAATTGTTTGCTTATTAACCATGTTTAGCTTTGATCCCATAATGACTTTTGGTTCAGTCATGAACTAAACTTCATTATGGGATTCTAACGGATTTTAATATGTAGTTTAGTTACATGCTTGATTGCTGGAGTTGTTTTACATATCATATGGAAACTCTATCATGATTGTTTTGCATGTATGAATGCTTGATCACCATTTGTTTCAGTACTTGTATGGAATTGACAATGAACATGCAAGTATGGATTGTAATCATGATAGCATACGTATATGAAATTTATGTTTATATGGCTTGTGTATTTCGTGAACCAGATAGACATATACTGTTTCACCGTATGAGTTAAAATAAGGGCTTGTGCTTAAATTCAGTATGATTGCAATTTCACATAGACATATAGTGATTTTGGTTATATTGTTGATTACATGGAGTCTATCACTTGTGGATGCTGTGTAAGTAGGTCATAGTACATTGAAAAATGGCTATGACTTTATTAGTGCTTTTGGCTACTTTCCTATGATATGTGAACAATTCTTGCATGATAGTGGTAATTAAATGAAATATTAAATGAAGTTATGATACCATTATTTCCAGATTTGGTTTATTCCTTTATTATTCTTGTTTTAGTTGTTAGTTGCAGTTAGATTAATTCACCAATATAGTCATTAGTTTAAGCATATAAATATGGTGATTTAATTGATACATAGTAGTTTAAATTTGACAATTTTCTTTGTGGGATCGATACTCTACTTACTCTGTATTACTTGTTGACACATGTATGCTTGTATGAGTTAGAGCTCTTTTATCAGAACTGAAAAGAGGCAACAGGAGTACCCATCCATAAAGCCACGGGATAATAAGTCGAATTTAATCTCATCCGCTTTCTTCCAGATCAGGTTTTTACACTTGACACACGAGCATCTCATCTTTCCGTTCAAATCATCAACATGTTCTAGTGCTTTGTTCAAAAAGTTAGACACCCTCTCACGATAAGCTGCGACTAATTCCCACCCATCAATGGGTATCCTACAGTACATCTAACTCTGGTCGACTGACATCTTGAACTGAATAAATGACACATTCAGTACAGGGATATTCATGTATGTGCTCCATGCATTTCCTAGTATTTCAACTCTACAGCACATGGGTAAGGCTTCTATCTCGTTCCTAGATGCGTCTCCTCACTAGTGCCAACACGTTGAGAACGTTTCATCTATTTCAAGTAAATTTCGACAGCACCTCCATATGGTCTCCAAGTACACGAAATAGATTACTATAACTTAATCTAAGTATGCACTCAAAGAACATGTAAAGATAACAGTCAAAAAATCCTCAAAACAACAAAAACATACCGTTTCGTATTGACACTGGCCTAAGTGAGAGGCATAACATCCGGTAACTGTCCCAAACTGGGGACTATTCGACATTCACTCCTACTGAGTGAATGTCAAACGTATTTCTAAGCAAATGTATATATTGATTTTATTAAAGATTATGACAAAATAAGCAAATGCTACTTAGTTTAATAAAACTCCTACATATACTACACGATGTGTCAAACATATTTAGTCTACTTTAATTTAGATTTGGAAAACTACAGAAGTCATTTAATTTACTTTAGTTGTAGAAGACTAAGCAAGTACTACTTAGTATTTTATTTTATTAATTTTATTTTATTTTCATTTAATTTACTTTAATTATAGAAGACTAAGAAATTACTACTTAGTATTTTTTTTATTTTATTAAATTTATTTTATTTTTATTTAATTTATTTTAGTTGTAGAAGATGATCAAGTACTACTCAAATTATTTTATTTTATCGTATTTATTTTTATATTATATTACATTATATTATATTATATTATATTATACTATATTATTATACTATATTTTATTATATTAAATTATAAATGAATTATTATGTTTTATAATATTTTATTGTTATTTTGTATTATATTATAATATATATACTATTAAATTTAAATTATTTTTATTTTTAATTTTATTTAATTTAGTTTATATTATATTATATCTTTCTTTTTTAAACAAAATTTAATTTTATTAAATTTATTTATTTTATTAAAATTAATTAATTTTATTTATTTTGTATTATATTTAATTTTATTAAATTTAATTTAATCTATTTATTATATTATATTATATTTTTTGTATTATTTGTATTATTTATTTTAGTTACTTAATTTAGTTTATAATATGTTATATCTTTCTTTCTTTTAATTTTTTTTAATTTTATTAAAATTAATTTATTGTATTTATTTTGTATTATATTATATTTTATTAAATTTAATTTAATCTATTTATTAAATTATATTATCTTTTTATTTTTTGTATTATTTATTTTATTTATTTTTCGTTACTTAATTTTATTTTATTAGTCGAATACTGATTAAGTAAATGCTACTTAATTAGTTTATTTTAGTATTAAAAAAATTAAGTAACATATATAAATAGTTAGTAGGGCCTACAAATTTAGTAACTGAAGAATTCTGACCGAATTTTCGTTGAAATTTTCGTCAGAAATATCAAATATCACATTCCAAATTGAGGCTTCAATAAACTGTTATGCAAATACAGTACTGTAATTATAGAAATACACTATAATAAGCTGTAATTGCATAATGAAAAACAAATTGAAACAATTATCAGATGATATATATACACTAACAGAAGCTATAATATTGCACAAAATAAACCCAAACAGATGTGAATTATCAATACAATAATTTTAATCCCAAATTATTGCACAACAATACTACATCTCAATTTGCAGCAATTTCAGTAACATAAATAAGACAAAAATTATTAAAATTTTAGCAATATCAATTATCATACTCATTCAGTATACATTCTATGAACTATATATTAACCCTAACAACAATAATATTAATCCCAATTTGCACAACTATCAGATGATATATATTAACCCTAAATACAAACCCACAAATTTTAGTCAAAATTAGGAAGCATTTACCTTGAATTAAAGGAACAAGGAGGAGCTGGGGGTGATGGCCGGTTGCGGTGGCCCCAGCGTGGTGGAGCTGGTGGTTGTGGAGGGGGGAGCTAGGGGTGGGGGTACCAGTGCTGGGGGGAGGGGAGGGGGAGGGATGGTAGGGGAGGGGGAGGGGGTGGTCGGATGAGAGAGAGAAAAAAATATTGAAAAATGAAAGGAGGCGCTGGAGAAGAAGACGCGATTTAGGTTTTAATCGTTATTTCCGACGGAATATCTGTCAGAATTATCTTAAATTCGATGAAACATTCCCTCGAAAATAACTTTGGTCTGTCGAAAATAATTTTCGCGCTGGTGAGAAAGTTGGCAACACAAAGGAAATACTAATGTCGACGGAATTCGTTCGGAAATATATTAGTTACAAAGGACTTATATTTGACGGATTATTTCGTCAGAAATATATTATTTTTGACTGAATCCATTCCATCAAGGATAATTTCGTCGGACATAGTCGATTTTCTTGTAGTGGATAGCTTGACCCAGAGGTTGGATCGGGCACACTTTTTCATTCAGAATTTTAGCAGAGATCCGTCAGAGGCAGATTCTTTTGATCCGCCCAGCTCTGATGCTGTCCCCTCAAGTGGTCCATATTCTGATAGTTTTACTGGCTCAAATCCCCCTCTCTATCGACCTGACATTCCTTCTAGCAGAAATTCAGTAACTCATGAGGAGTTTACAGTAGATGGATCAATTGGATGATGTGGACATCATTGATTTCTTATGATAGATTTATCGTTATCTCTTTTGATAGGCCTCTATTAGATATTGGGCGACTGTGCCCCATTTCCCTGTACCTTTTGTTTTTAGTTGTATATAGAGATGATGTATTTAGGAATGTATGTATAATGCTTTTTATTCCTTGCATCATATTATCATGTATCATTGTTATTTATCATGATGCATGTATTATGTGTGACGCCCCCAAAATAGGTATACATCACCCATCTTGGGTTGCCAAATACATGGTACTGAATACAAATAAAAACTTAATTATACAACATGAGCTGAGAGTTTTTACAAGAATATTGTCTTCTAGACAATATCCAAACTCAAATAGAGTCCTCATTACATTTATTGTCACACTATTTTATAGAATAGTGAGGACTACTATAACACCATCTCGGACCATCACTCCGTTCCCCGACTAGTCCCGGCTACATTCTCATTTTCTGAAGAGAACAATGAAAGCAAAAGGGTGAGCTCAACTAGCCCAATAAGAAATATTATGACTAAGATAATGCAGAATAAATTATCATTAGTCTTCAATGATCATTAAAGCGATAAAATATAATAAACATCAAGTTTAATTGCAGCGGAACAAGCAATCCATTAGAAGAGTCAAGTAGAGCATGATATCTACTATCTTCTATGATTTAAAAAGTTTTTCATTAATTTTGTCGCTAAGACTCAGCTTAATAAATAAACCACATCATCGAATCATCCCTGCACTACGGGCGAGGATATTCATGTAATCATCGATGGTCATGATTATCTTAGAATAATCCTGGTCATAATCATACCAACAACTGTCCATCAATGCACTACAGGCCAATGAGGACTTTTACCACATCATTTGTAACATTATGGGTCACGATTATATCGAATGATCCATGGTCATAATCATACCAATCAACAGTCCATCTATGCACGTAAGCCAAAGATGACTTTCATCACAATATAAGCATGAGGATGATGACAATGATATAAGCATTAATCAAAGCGAAATCAAGGATAAATTTTAAAGACTTTAAATTTATCGAGTTTAAAAATATCAAATTGTCAACATGATCTTTGCTTTGTGGAGTAAAATTAAAGAATAATATTCATGTATCAAAAATAATTTGGATGAGAAAAGAAATATTTTTTTAGGTGAATAGTACTATGAATAGTACTTGAATAGTACCAGGAATAATGAATAGTACCCAAGCATGAAAAGTGCCCCAAATACCCGAGTGAATAATATTCGAGTGAATAGTAACCAGGAGAATAGTAACTCATGAATAGTACTCTGGCATGAAAAGTTTCCCGAATACTCGAGTAAATAATATTTAAGTGAATAGTAACCAGGTAAATAGTAACCCGTAAATAGTAACTCATGAATAGTATTCCGGTATGAAAAGATCAATAATTATCAAGAAAGCTCATAATAATATTTTCATGAAAAGATAATAGATGAAGCGCAAATATCAAAGATATTCAACTAATTTCACGGAGTATAGAAGCAATACTTTAACAGAATGAGTGTAGAATTAGGAATATGAAACAAAATAATATTACTCACATACTAAAGAGTATGGAAGAAAATATTATTTCTACAAATACTAAAAAATATAATATCCCTTACCTCAGAAGAAGACTAGATACTGGAATAGTGAGGTAGCAGACTTCTCTTCTTCTTTCTCTCTATAGCTTCCCTCTCTCTATAATTGCTCTTGTGAGTCTTAGTGAATTGGTGAGAATGGAAGAAGAATGAGCTTCTATTTATAGGAAAATATAGTTTTGATAATTGCACGTTTTGGGGCTCGAAATATTACAGTAAAATACCTTCATCTTTTTTTTTTCATTTTTAATTTAGTCCTGCAATTATTATCAAACATGCACCACCTCCCTTAATAGTACATCATGTGAATCAATAGTACATTCATGTGAATTAATAGTTCTATACATATGAAAAAATAGTTACAGTATAGTACCTTCATCTATACCTCTATTTTTAATTTAGTCACGCAAGTATTATCAATCTTACACCACCTCCCCTAATAGTACATGCATGTGAATTAATAGTACACACATGTGAACAAATAGTTATAAGTATGTGAATTAATAGCAATTAATTGCTCATTTATCGGATTAATTTTCCGATTGGTCAATATAACCTCCAGAAATCAATTATTATCGAAATAAATAACGATTTTCACTAACACTAATAATCCCAATATAATGGAACTATCAAATTCATCTTTAATCAACACGAACTTATTCATCATTAATATTATAACTCACAATATTTAACAACCAGATCATTCCCAGGAAAGATGGGGCTTTTTGATAAGGATTTCTCCCTATTGGTGCTCAATTAGGTGACCAAACCTCTCCTCGACAGAACTTTCTAGACATCGTCAATATTGCAAATAATAATATGAATAACTTTGTCATCTCAATTATTGATTTAATAATATAAAATATTGATACTGTGACAATAATTGAATCAATAATATGAGAGATATTATGTAGCAATTACTGTAGCAATAATTGAGTATAACTGAGTGACTTCTCACGTAAGCATCAATAATCAATACCGTGTGCTACTATGCAACCACGTGTATTACTGTACTTTTACCACCGGGTAGTTCAACAGTTTAACGGTAAAACTTTCATTTATTATTTTTATAAAAGATAATTACGTCATTTTCTAACTACGACAATACTTCATTGTGTGGGGTCCACCAATGATTGTGTATGTCGTACGAATATTCCCCTGTTAAAAGCGAATATTCCCAGACCAATCGAATATTATATAACCACTTGCTTACTTTGCAAAATTTGTAAATATTACCCACAACTATAACATTATATCAAATCCACACCATAATATTCAAAAATATATTTGAGAAAAATTATTCTTTATTCATAAAAGTTGGGGTCTTACAACCTCCCCTTCTTATGAAATTTAAGCCCTCGAAATTAGGATGCATGCACTGGTATATCGTCGAAGAGGTGAGGATACCTTGATTTCATTTGATTCTAACCCCGGTCATTTCCTCAACATCGTGGTTTCTCCATAAAACTTTGACTTGAGGTATAACTTATGAGCGTAGAATATGATCCTTTTTATCCAAGATTTTAACAGGTACCTCTTCATACGTTAAATCTTCCGCTATCTCATCCGGTTCTAATTCAATAATGTGGTTTGGGTCTTTCACATATTTACGTAACATAGATATGTGAAAAACGTTATGAACACGAGACATACTTGGCGGTAAGGCGAGTCTATAGGCCACAGTTCCTACTCGATCGAGGATTATAAATGGGCCAATGAATCGAGGATTGAGCTTTCCTCTCTTTCCAAATCTCATAACTCCTTTCCATGGAGCAACACGTAACAACACATGATCTCCAATATTGAATTCCACGTCCTTTCGATGAAGATCATCATAACTCTTTTGTCGATCTTGTGAGGTTTTTATACGTTGTTGGATCGTTTGAATCTTTTCTGTAGTTATATGTACCAACTCTGGTCCTAACAACATTGCTTCACCCACCTCATCCCAGCATACTGGAGAATGACACTTCTTCCATACAACGCCTCAAATGGAGCTATACCAATACTTACTTGATAACTGTTGTTGTAGGAAAACTCCACCAGTGGTAAGAACTTGTCCCAACTTCCTTTGAAGTTAAGGACACAGAGTCTTAATAAATCTTCAAGAGTTTGAATAGTCCTCTCCGACTGCCCGTCCGTTTGAGGATGATATTTCGAACTAAATCATAAATCCGTGCCCATAGCTTTTTGCAAACTAACCCAAAATCTTTAAGTGAATCTTGGGTCTCGATCAGAATCTATGGATACTGGCATACCATGCAATCTTACAATCTCGTTTATGTATAAACGAGAAAGACGTTCAAGTGTATAAGTTTCTTGTATCGGTAAGAAATGAACAGACTTGGTCAATCTATCAACAGTGACCCAAATCGCATCTATGCCTTGAGAAACCTTGGGAAGACCAGTAACAAAATCCATGGTAATGTGATCCCACTTCCATTATGGAATTTTAAGTGCTTGCAATGGACCTTTTGGCACTTGATGCTCTGCCTTGACTCGTTGACAAGTTAGACACCTTGAGATAAACCCCGTTATCTCTCTCTTCATATTGCTCCACCAAAATGTATGTCAAAGATCACGATACATTTTGGTACTCCCAGGATGGATTACAAATGGTGTGTTGTGCGCCTCCAACATGATTTTATACTTTAAGTCAGAATCGTTAGGAACACAAAGTCTGGAGTTGACTCGAAATATTCCTTCTTCATTGATTCTTGCTTCCGAAATAGCACCTTCTTTCACTTTCTTCCTCATACGCATTGGCTTCAGGTCTGTAGCTTGAGCAGCTTTAACTTTATCGATTAAAATCGGTTCTACTCGTATATTCGCCATCATCACATGGGTCCCTGGAGTCTTTAACTCTATCTCCATCCTTTGTAAGTCATACAAAATGGGCCTTTGCATTGACAATATCGCACTCGTACCCGCATATAATCTTCTACTCAATGCGTCAGCTACTACGTTCGTTTTTCTAGGATGGTATTGAATGGTATGATCGTAATCTTTCAACAACTCAAGCCATCATCGTTGCCACATGTTAAGTTCCTTTTGAGTGAAGAAAAATTTGAGGCTTTTATGATCCATATAGATCTCCACCTTCTCTCCATGCAGGTAATGCCTCCAAATCTTAAGCGCAAAAACGACAACTGCCAACTCTAGATTATGAGTAGGATAATTCCTCTCATATTCTTTGAGTTGTCGTGAGGCATAGGCTATGACTTTTCCATGTTGCATGAGAACACATCCTAAACCTTTGCTTGAAGCATCGCTGTATATGACAAATCCCTCCGAACAAGATGGTATTGTCAGAACAAGTGCTGAAATGAGTATCCTCTTGAGTTCTTGAAAACACTTCTCACATTCCTCGCTCCAACCGAATTTTGTATCTTTCTGAGTTAGCTGAGTTAATGGAGTAGCGATTCGAGAAAATCCTTCCACAAATCTCGATAATAACCAAGTAAGCCCGAAAGCTACGTCACTTCGATCATCGACTTAGGTTGCTCGACTTTGAATTGCTTCAATCTTTTCGGGTCAACAGATATTCCATAATTTGATATCACGTGCCCAAGGAATGATACTTCCTCAAGCCAGAACTCGCATTTCTTCAACTTGGCATATAACTTGTTTTCACAAAGCTTTTGGAGTATCAGCCTCAAGTGTTTCTCATGAACTTCACGGCTTTTGGAGTAAATGAGGATGTCATCAATAAAGACGACCACAAAGTGATCCAAATATTCCTTGAATACTCGGTTCATCATATCCATGAAGGCAGCAAGAGCATTAGTCAATCCAAAAGACATGACTAGGAATTCGTAATGCCCATACCGAGTTCTAAAAGCAGTCTTTGGAATGTCATCAGTTTTAATCTTTAATTGATGATATTCGGAACGAAGATCGATCTTTGAAAAGAATTTAGCGCCTTACAACTGATCAAATAGATCATCAATTTGAGGTAATGGGTACCTATTTTTGATGGTGACATGATTCAACTCCCGATAATCAATACAAAGTCGCATACTTCCATCTTTCTTCTTCACGAATAGAGCAGAGCACCCAAGGAGGCGTATTTAGGACAAATGAAACCGATGTCTAACAATTCCTGTAGTTGGGTTTTTAACTCCTGAAGTTCAATAGGAGCCATTCGATATGGGGCTTCGGAATTGGGTTTTGTACCAGGTTCAAGGTCGACACAAAATTCAATTTCACACTCTAGGGGTAGGCCAGGAAGTTCTTCAGGGAATACGTCAAGAAATTTATTAACAATAGAAATATCATTCAACTTTGACGTATTTTTATTTAAATCCGTGACATGGGTTAAGAAAGCTTGACATCCATTTTTCAATAAACGAATAGCTTTATGGCTTGATATAACAGTGATTGATTTTAGTGGTTTGGTTGTTTGAATTCTCATACAGGTTGGTTAGGAATATGAAAGATAACCACCTTAAAAAAATAATCGATTTTAACATGATGAGTAGTTAATCAATCAATCCCTAAAATCACATCAAATGCAAGTATTTTCAAAGAGATAAGATCGACATGTAACGTGCGGTTACTGATTTGAATCAAACATGACTTATAAATAGTGGATGTAATGAAGGTTTCTCCTAACGGAGTTTCAACAGATAAATCAAAGTCTAATTTCTCCGAAGTTAAATTTAAACGTTGAGCGCAAGTAGGAAAAATAAAAGAATGGGTAGAAACAGTATCAAATAAGGTATAGACTTCGCTAGAGTTTATGATTAGCTTACCCGTGATCACCTCGTTCGGATTCCTTGCTTTTTGGGAGGTTACGACAAACGCTCTCCCTTGAACTATCGGTTTGCCTTGTCTGGGACACCCTTTGATGCCTCCATTCTAGTTGGACTTGACTTTGGTGCATGACAAAATCGGGCTAGGTGACCTTCTCTACCACAATTGTAACATGCTTTGGATTGCTGCGTACAGTTTGGACTGATGTGTCCCTCCCCTCCGTATTTGTAACATACGACCGGCGATCGTTCTCCTTCCTTAACAACACAGTCTTTGGTCTTTGACGTCTTTCCATCATTATTGAATCTCCTCTTCTTGAAATTTCCACTTCTATTATCTTGGCCATGATTACCACCAAAGTGGTTACCATTTCTGGCATGTTGATTCCTCCACGTTTGTTTATCACCGCTTCGATGATTTGCTACCACTTTGGTATTATCGATTTTGGTACGCTTCTCTCTTGGTTGGGTTGACTTATTATCGCATTCCAATAACTGAGCCCTATTTACAACATCTGAATAAAAACACAGTTTGTGAGAAATTAGGTATTGACGTATCTCAGGTTTCAAACCTCTTAGAAACATCCGCGTCATTCTCTCCTCATTATCAACCAAGTGGGACGTAAACCGGGATAACTCGACAAACTTAGCTTCGTACTGTGACGTGGTAATATTTTTTTGCTCTAGTTTGATGAACTCTACCTCCTTCATGTGACGAATACTTTCGGGAAAGTACTTATCATTGAACAGTTCTTGGAACTTCTCCCAAGACATCTTTAGTGCGGCAGGCTGAGTACTCTTTACAGATTCCCACCAGTAATTTGCCTCTCCTCGTAACATGAAGGTGGCAAAGGGAACCTTTTGCTCCTCGGAGCATCCCAAGACATCAAATATCTTGGTGATCTGCTTTATCCATGTCTCCGCCTTAAGTGGTTTTGGCTCTCCCAAAAACTCCAGTGGTCCCAGCTCCTTGAACTGTTTAGCGGTGACCATCCGAGAGTTGCCAGTGTTTCCACCTGTATTTTGTATAGGAGTCGCTCTCGCCTTATGTTGCATGAATTGCATAAAGCCTCTGAACATCCCATCATTCATCATTTGATCGGTGTTGTTGTTTACCTGAGGATTATTGTCTTCCTGTTGCACATTATCCTGGATATTGATCGTTGGTGACTCAACGGTCTCATGTGCTTCATTGCTGATCTCAACATTTTCAGATTTCATTTTCAAACACTGCCACAAAACAAGGGTTAATTGACATGTCACATATTATCCCTATACTCTGACTGACAAATTAAATACCAAATAAACTTAGGTAGGTCATACTAGTGAAAGAATTCTCCGTCTCTCCCCTCCTAGTTCTTGTCTCACATCTCAGCCAGGGATCATATCCCTAAGCTTTCATACTAAATGTGATGCCCCCAAAATAGGTATACATCACCCATCTTGGGTCGCCAAATACATGGTACTGAATACAAATACAAACTTAATTATACAACATGAGCTGAGAGTTTTTACACAAATATTGTCTTCTAGACAATATCCAAACTCAAATAGAGTCATCATTACATTTATTGTCATACTATTTTATAGAATAGTGAGGACTACTATAACACCATCTCGGACCATCACTCCGTTCCCTGACTAGTCCCGACTACGTTCTCATTTCCTGAAGAGAACAATGAAAGCAAAAGGGTGAGCTCAACTAGCCCAGTAAGAAATATTATGACTAAGATAATGCAGAATAAATTATCATTAGTCTTCAACAATGTTAAACTGATAAAATACAATAAACATCAAGTTTAACTGCAGAGGAACAAGAAATCCATTAGAAGAGTCAAGTAGAGCATGATATCTACTATCTTCTATGATTTAAAAAGTTTTTCATCAATTTTATCGCTGAGACTCAGCTTAATAAATAAACCACATCATCGAATCATCCCTGCACTACGGGCCAAGGATATTCATGTAATCATCAATGGTTATGATTATACTGAATAATCCCTGGTCATAATCATACCAACAACTGTTCATCAATGAACTATAGGCCAATGAGGACTTTTACCACATCATTTGTAACATTACGGGTCACATTATACCGAATGATCCATGGTCATAATCATACCAATCAATAGTGCATCTATGCACGTAAGCCAAAGATGACTTTCATCACAATATAAGCATTAGGATGATGACAATGATATAAGCATTAAGCAAACGAAATCAAGGATAAATTTTAAAGACTTTAAATTTATCAGAGTTTAAAAATATCCATATTGTCAACATGATACTGCTTTGTGGAGTAAAATTCAAGAATAATATTCCAAATTTGGACCTCCACTTGGTCACTCGAATTTGGTTCATCACGTTCTCATGGTAAAACCATAATAACTAAAATAACGCATATACACAACGGAAAATCTACTTTAGAATAATATACAATGATTTATTATAATTATTCCCCAAGTCTCATAACTACAGATTGCTTAATAGATTACATAATAATATCTAATAAAGACTTATTACATGATCTTACTTAAGCTTAAACATAGTCTAAAATAGTCTTAATAAATCATAATAGACTTTAAACATAAAAGGACAAGCTAGTCAGTAGCCTTGCCCTTGCCCTTGTCTGTTCCAGAGATACCTCCCTGTTCCTCCTTAACTAAAAGGTTTTAAATAAGCAAGGATGAGCACAAATTGCCCATCAAGTAATATACAACAAGGGTGTAGGATATATATCACAAGGTTTGAAATATTGAAGTGTCATTTTTAGGATAGTTCAAAGTGTCAGAATAACATCAGGGATAAGAAATATCAACAATTCTTTGAATAAGAATGATAATTCAATATAAATCAATAGATATATATGAATTCAACGGCTATCAAGGTATCCAACTGAATAAACAATTTATACTGAGCAGTCACTAAGGACTATTGAACTTCCACTAGAGTTACCAATATTAAACTGATAACCCAAAAATATCAAGTACTATAGATGATCAGTCTACAATACTTTACGTTATGCATAACACCACAATAATATTTATTCATGTGTTGGGGTTTCCAACAACATACACTCCCCTTACCAAAAGGGTTGTCCAACTCAATTTTCAAGATTTTCGCACCAATCAATTGGTTTGGACAGTTTTTTATAAACATGCATATAGTCTAGCCGAATCAAATGGCATCGACTCTTTCACAATATTCAAGGACAATACCAATTTCAACATGAATAATAGCTTTCACAAGGGTTTAACATACTAGCTCATTTGAACGAGAAAGTAATGTAACTTGTATTCAAAGGGATAAGCTTACGGTATTTGTCGAATAAAATAATGCAAGGGTTTAGGATACTTGCACAACATAAATTTGAGTAAGGTTAGAGAAACTTGCCTTAAGCGTAGTTTATCCAGTTTAATAAAATAAACACACTTTGAATCCTATTTATAACGCATTATATGTTCAAGATGTTAATTAGCTAACACAGGTCTTTAATCAAGCTTGACATGATTCAAGTATGCACATATGGTACAAAATCGGTTTATAAGTAAATCATGAATCAACTACTTAGTTACTTCACAAGCAAATCAAGAATGCTCAAGGTTAAGACCTCCTACTCATGGACTTTTCATTTTAATGCAACATCGACTTATCAACTAGGCATCATCATATATATATATATATATATATATATATATATATATATATATTTTAGATATAGTTATTTAGCATCACATTTAGCATCATAAGTATCACGTAATTCTTGTCCAAAAGATAGAACTCATTATCTCTGGGATTCGGTGGCCTTGATGCTGCGCCATGGCTAAGCTTCTAGGAGGTAGCAATTCTTGCTGATCCTCTCTCACCAAGTCAAGATCTGATTTGCTTTGCCTTGTGGGTTCTATTTGGCTTGACCAACACAATCATACATAATTTTGTCATGTTAAAGGCTTTCACATGCTTCTTAGATCAATCTAGGTCCCTTCTTGCATAACATGGTTCTAAGTTTGATCATTTCAACAATTTAAAGGTCATTCAAGGTCATGAAACCACAAAGTCTAGCATGCTTGCTTTCTAAACATACAAGATAGTTATAAAACTCATATTAGGCATGCTTGGGTGTATTCATAACACATACGTGAAACTAACACCGCTTTAGTTGAAAAATAGGCTTTGTTCATGCTTTTTCTTGAAATGTGCTACACAAGCATGGTATATATATGTTTATACTACATGAGTGAGTCTAAGAGTGTCATAAAACATGATCACAAATGTCGATTCTAGTCTTCAAGGTATCATGACAATATTCATATCTAAACTTACTAGTAGGTTCAACTTGTTCATGTTTCTTACTAATCAAATAAACATAAGCTAAAGGTTTATTCATGCATTTCTAAGTCACACTAACATGCTTTCAAAGTCAGAATATAAACCATGTAGAAATCATGTAATGTTAGCTCACTAGGCTAAGTCTTTTTCTTGAAAATATTTCTAACATAAGGCTTAATAAGTTTGATCATGCTCAAAGGACTATGTACACTACAACATGCTCATCTATGTGCAAAATCAGTCATGTATAGCTTACTAGGTTCATAATTTGTAGAACATGATCTTTACATAGTTTGTTTTCAAAACTTAAGGTTCAAATCTCCATTTAAACCATATGTCTCCATTAATCATGCAAGTCTAGTGAAAACATGCTCACATTAGGTTAACATATCCATATATACATCATACACATGTTCACATGCTAGCTTAAGTCATAACTACTACTAGCTCAAATGGATCGGATTTGAAAAGAAATCATTTACTTAAAATCAAGGCCAAGTGCAAATGCATGCTGCGCCTCAATACAAATGTATGTAGCATTGCTGCTGGTAGCTGTGCACAGTCGAGTAGGCGTGAGCGATCTGCTTGACAGAACTTAGCCCAAACCTCAAAAATTATTCACCAATTCATTTCCAAACAATCATATATCGGTTTAAACATGTTTATATGATCATATAACAACTTTATAACCAATACCCAACCTCATTAACATCCAATTCCATGAATATCAAGAATTTGAAATTTAAAGACTCAAGACTCCATTTTTGAGAGAATGAAATGGAAACAAGGAAAAGAGTTTATACCTCTATAATGTGATAAGAACTTGCTCAATGAACTTTAAGCTCTAAGAATGCTTGTATGATCTCAACTCTACACTTAGCAAATTCTCAGACAATTTGAAAAAAGGAAGGATGAATATGATATATCTATTACAGAAATACATTGCATTGATTTGCATTTTCCCATTGAATCAAACTCATGGATTGTAGGTTTGCATGAAAGGTTAAGGAGGAGTGGTTAGATGGTGGTTGAAACTCATCATAACCACCACTCCCTACCATGATCATAGTCTAACAAAGCTTGGAAGAAAATGAAGAACATAGGCTTAGCCTTTTTTTTACTACACGTGATTGAGGTTTTTGAAATGAATGGGACTCTCATTTTGGGACAATTTAATTTAACTTAGCATTCTTGTATACTCCTACACATCCTTACTCTTATGTTATATTTTTAATACACATCTCAACCATATATTATAATTAAATATCACACTTAATAATTAAGGTTTCAATGTAGTAGATGAAATATGGAAATGTAATATACATATAATCCATGTACATTTTATCACATTGATACATTTTTTATTAAAATACTAGTTTACATAATATTCATGGTATATTATTTTAATACCTACCCACATACATATTGTCACATAGATAATGTATTTATAACATATAGTTCCAATATATTTAATCATAATGCCCATACAATATAGTTTTATAAGACTTATATATATAGTCACATAAATGTCACACTTTACACCTATATAGTATAGTTGTATTATTGCTCATATGCACATAAGCTATCAATATAATATTATTATATTACTAACTTACTCATTTATGTGAAATAAATAAATCATGCACTTCCTTAATTAATTAACACCAATATTAATCAAATAAATCATTGATCAATATATTTATGGATTTCATAATCATAATCTTTATACTATATCAAATAATAATAATCACCTATTATTAATTAATTACCAAGAAATCAATATTCCACCACAACCATTATCAATTAAATAACAATTAATAATCACATATTAATTAACCTCATTAACATCAATTAAAAACTAATAAATATACTACAACAACAATTAACAATTAATATTACTTAATTGCTCATCTTATAATTTCTTTGTTAGATTAACATTACTATTAGTATTTCCCATCACCATGCCACACAAGGCTTTCAATGAGTTTACCACAAACTCCACGTATTCTCAATTATTCAATTATTTAATATAATTGAGTTATCTCATTTCATAACACGAAATTGTTCATATTCAAATAAATATTCATTTCCATTAATATATTTATTTAATAATAATAATGGAAATTCTGGGGGTATTACATCCTCCCCCCCTTATAAAAATTCCGTCGTCCGGAATTGCTACAAGGTTACACAAAGCAGATGGGGATAATCCCTCATCATCTATCTTCTAACTCCCACGTTGCCTCCTCGACACATCATGTGGTTACATGAAAAGCACTTTTCTGGAAGAAATAACTTTATTCCTTAAGGTTTGTTCTTTCTTATCTAGAATTTGGACAGGAATTTCTTCATACGCTAAGTTCTTCTCCACTTGAATGGGTTCATAAGAAATCACGTGCTTGTAGTCAGGCTTATACGGGCGCAACACTGATATGTGAAACACGTTATGGATGTGCTCCAATTCAGGTGGTAGTGAAACTTTGTACGCTACTTCGCCCACTCACTTTAGTATCTCGAACGGTTCTATAAATCTTGGACTCAGTTTCCCTTTCTTGCCAAAACAGATTTTTCCTTTCCACGGAGATACTTTTAAGAATACAAAACTGCCGACTTCAAAGTCTCGGTCTTGCCGATGCAAGTCTGCGTACTTCTTTTGGCGATCTTGAGCTGCTACAAGTCTGGCCCTTATCACTTTCACCACATCCGCGGTTTGTTGTACTAACTCTGGTCCGAGTATTCGTCGTTCTCGACTTCGTCCCAACATAATGGCGTTCTGCACTTCCTTCCGTAAAGAGCTTCATACGGTGGCATGCCGATACTCGCATGGTAACTATTATTATACGCAAATTCGACTAAGGGTAGGTGGTCGTCCCAATTTCCCTTGAAGTCCATCACGCAAGTCCTAAGCATGTCCTCTAGCATTTGTATTGTTCGCTCACTTTGTCCATCATGCGAGGATGATAAGCGATACTACTCAATCTCAATTGTGTTCCCATCCTCTCTCTTGCAAGCTTTTCCAAAATTTTGGCGTGAAAGCAGCGGGTCTCGATCGAAACAATCGACACCGGCACTCCATGTCGTGAAACAATTTCCTTTACGTCTGAGACTCGCTAATTGATTTAACTATAGCGGATCTTGATAGGTAGAAAATGTGCAGTCTTCGTAAGTCGATCCACGATGACCCAAATGGCATCAAACCTTTCTGTGTATTTGGAAGTCCTACCACGAAATCCATCGTAATATGCTCCCATTTCCACTCTGGTATTTCCAATGGTTGTAATAAACCACTCGATCATTGATGCTCTGCTTTGACTTCGTTTGACACGTAAGACATCTACTAACGTACTCGCAATTTCCGTTTTGATTTGGCCACCAAAATGTTGCTTCAAGTCCGGTACATCTTTGTGCCTCCGGATGAATGGAATACGTCGTATTATGAGCCTCGTACAAAATCTCTCTCTTAACTCTTCGGCCCACTTTGGTACCCACACTCTCCTTGAATCTTAAGATACCATCTTTATCTATTCAAAATTTTTCTTCCTCTTTTTCCGTGATCCTTCTTACGATTTTCTCACATTCTCCATCTTTCTCATGGGCTTCCTTTACTCTATCCAACAATGTCGGACAAGCTTCCATTACAAATAACTTCTCTTCAGACCTCTCGGGTCCCTTCACTTCTATTTCCAATTTCTCCATATCTCTTATTAACTCTTCACGAGTTGTCGATTGAAACAATTTCTCCCTTCCTTTTCACTGCTTTCGGGCGTCGGCAACTACGTTTGCCTTCCCCGGGTGATAAAGAATTTCACAGTCATAATCTTTGATTAATTCTAACCACCTCCTCTCGGCGCATATTCAACTCCTACGTGTGAAGATATATTTGAGACTTTTTTGTGGTCGTGTATATCTCACATTTTCTCTCGTATACAAATAATGTCTCCATATCTTTAACGCAAAAAACTTCGCCGCTAACTCTAAGTCATGAGTAGGGTATCGTTTTTTTCGTAATCCTTCAATTGTCGTGATGCATATACATAATGACTTTGCCGTGTTGCATAAGCACACAACCAAGTCCTCTATCATGACGCATCACTTTATACACCACAAATCCTCCGTATCATCGGTAATGATAATACTGAGTGCCTCGCTTCAATCTCTTCTTCAACTCTTGAAAACTCTCTTCGCATTTGTCGGTCCATACAAATTTCACCGTCTTCCTCGTCAAATTAGTCAATGGGGTTGCTATCTTAGAAAAATCTTGGATGAATCTTGATAGTACCGGTAACCCTAAGAAACTTCTCACCTCCGTCGGGTGTCTTGGTTGTTCCCAATTACTCTTTGCTTTGACCTTTTTGGGGTCTATTGAGATTCCATTCTCATCCACCACGTGGCCTAAGAATTGAACCTTCTTCATCCAAAATTCGCACTTAGAAAACTTTGCATACATCTTCTCCTTTCGTAGTGTCTCCAAAACAATCTTCAGATATTCGGCGTGTTCTTCCTCCGTCTTCGAGTATATTAAAATATCGTCGATGAAAACTACTACGAATTTATCCAAATATGGCTTGAAAACTCGATTCATCAAGTCCATGAATGTTGCCGGAGCATTAGTTAAACCGAATGACATTACTAAAAACTCGTAATGTCCATAGCGGGTTCTAATGCGATCTTTGGTATGTCCTCATCCCGCACTTTCAGTTGGTGATATCCCGTCAGTGAAGTCGATCTTGAGAAACACTTCGCTCCCTTCAATTGATCAAATAAAGTCATCTATCCTTGGTAGCGGATATACATTCTTGATCGTTACTACTGTTCAATTCGCGATAATCGATCTAAAGCCTCATCGATCCGTCTTTTTTTCTTAACGAATAACCTTTGGTGCTCCCCGAGGAGACACACTCGGTCGAATGTAACCTTTATCCAATAACTCTTGAAGTTGTATCATCAATTCCTTCATTTCTACTGGCGCCATACGATATGGAGCTTTCGAAATCGGTGTCGTTCCTGGTGCTAAATCTATTCTGAATTTGATTTCTACATCTGGCGGGAAGGCGAGGCGAGATCGTCGAAAACACATCACGAAATTCACTCACTACGGGTATATCTTTAATCTCTACTCCCTTTTTCCGAGTATCCACAGCGTAAGCTAAATAACCTACACATCCTTTCTTTAACAACATTCTTGCTTTTTGCATGCATCATCGTAACATAACACGATTGCTTAGCGATGAGCTACCATAAAACACTACCTTAGACTTACTCGAGATGCGAAGGTTCACACATTTGTTACGATGAGTCAATTCTTTCTTTGCATGGTTATATAACCAATCCATCCCCGATATTACGTCAAATTCTCCTAATCTAATAGGAATCAAGTCTACGCTTTCGGTTCATGTTCTCTAATGTTTGCGCGACAATTTGATGATAGCGTATTCTCTGGGATTATTTCCTTATTCGCAACTTCTATGTTCAAAGGATCTTCTAAAGCGTTCTCGGGGTGTACTAAGTTTATTAGCAAATTCTTGAGATACAAAAGCGAGCAAGCAGGTGGCACCGAATCAAATAATACATAAGCATTTATATTATTGATTGGGATTATACGACACCACGTCCTTTTGACTCTGGCGTCTTGGGCGGTCATGTTAAAGGTTCGAGCGGTCGATCGGTTGGGTTCTGCAGTCCACCAATCATCAACTTACTTCCTCCTCCTTGGCTTTTGACTCCACCGCTTCCTTTCTTGGGCATTCCTTTATACGGTGCTCTGTTGATCCACAAGCAAAACATCCTCGATCTTTCTTGACTTTGGGCAATTTGGCGATATGTGCCCCTCTGGCGCAATTATAGCAAGTGCTTTTCCTCTTCCAACATTCTCCACGATGGCTTCTTCCACATTTGTTGCAAGCTTTGGTCCTCTTCTTGAAGTTTTTCTTGGTGACTCCCACCTTGGTTATTATTTATTTATTTTGTTGTTGTTGTTTTCCCATTTCCTCTTTTTAGAGTTACTTCCTCCATTCTTTGCTCCTCCACGATGCTCACTACTAGCGTTCGTTCTTATTCTTCTTCTCCTTATGATATAGACTTAAGGCCTCACCGCCACCTTCCGCAATGATTGCCTTCTCCAACAATGTTGTAAAGGAATCAATCTGGAAAGACCGATACCTTATTGTACAACCACGGTTTTAACCTTATTTCAAAAGCGTCTCGCCTTCCTCTCCTCATCCACAACTTGGTGTTTACGCAAGCCGCGCTAGTTCATTGAACTTAGGCTGCGTCTTTATGCCACCATCATATCACCTTGTTTTAATTCTAGGAATTTTACTTCCATCCTACTCTTCATACTTTTTGGGAAATAGTTCTCGAAAAACAACGTAGTAAACCTCTCCCCGTGATATCGTTCCTTCCCCGCTCTCTCTTGATTAGTTTCCCACCAATAGTTTGCTTCGCCCCTCATCATGTATGTGGCAAAAATCTTATCTTCTGGTCTTCACCCGCGAGCTATAGTGAAGGCCTTCTCGATCTCCTTGATCCGGGTTTGCATAACTTATATCGGTCGGTGTTTCCATGAACTCTGGGGGGTCCTACACTCTTAAAATCTTTGAAGGTAAATTCTTTTGGGATGACTTGGGGAAGCGGGTGAGTGCGGGTTCGTTTCTTCCCCTCAGAGCTTCTCCCAATAAATCTACCAATCTCTGTATCGGATCTACAGGACCTCTCTCATCATTAACTGACTCTTCTGGGACAGTTATTCTACGTCTGGGCGGCATTTTCTGCATCACAAAATTTTCATTTTATTATCTAGTTATAATACTTAGACATTTCTTAATAGAAAGAACTACAGGTTTATAACACATTTCTGAAATAAGATCATTTATATTCATATGCCAAAGGGTTACATTACATGTTCTTTTCTAGCATACTGCTATAAATGATAACACATATCCCCTAATATCACAAAAGACGGGGACATACTAACTTACTACCCCTCTAACACTTTTCAGAAGTTTGGGGGTTTACCACTATCTCACATCTTACACAAAAGAGTGAGATTACAACAACATATTAATAACACATAAATAAAAATACTACACTCTTGAGCTTCATCCTCTAAACTCAATCTAACATCCCACGCTCATGGCGCTCGATATTCTTACGTGTGATGTGCACCACCATGTCTCGACTTATGGTATGTCGGGTCATCCTTGCTTTCAATTGGGTAATGATGTACCCCATCGATCAATCTCTCCATGGTGGTCATGAGAAGAGCATAGCCCATCTTGTTCATCTTCCTCCTCTTGCACCGCACCTCATCCTCTAGGTCATCTGCCCTATCATTGGCTTCTTCCCACTTCTCCTCGAAGTGAATCCTATCCATCACCTCCATTTCTAACTGAGTTTGGAGAGCCTCCTTCTCCGCCCTCTCACTCAACACCTTCTGCTCTAATTCCTCTAGCTTTCCTGCCACCTCAACATTCCTTGCCACCGCTCGGTGAAACAAAGCTCCCATCTGGATCCCTGCTTCCTTACGGTGAGCAATCTCCACCTCCTGCATCACTAGTTGCCTCTGATGGTCCTCGTCCCTCAACTTCTGGAATGCGAACTCCCTCTCCCTAGCCTCAGCCTCAAGCTCCTCTACTCTACATCCCAACTCCAATATCTGCTCCTCATACTCTCCTAACATCCGATCCTCAAAAGTAGCCTCGTCGGAGTCCTCCACAGGCTCGGGCTCCTCCTCCAAAGGCTCCTCTTCAGGGTCAGACTCCACCTCTTCCTCATCGTCATCATCAAAAGGGGCTACTACTGAAATAGGCTCTGCTATCAAGGGTGTCTCAAATACTACGTGGATATCACGTGGCTCCTCCTCTACTACTCGGCTAGGTCCTCCCATGTCAGTCATCCTACAATCACCAACATAAGACAACACAAACAACAACTCCATTAGAATGTTAAACAAACATAAGTTCATTGTATAGAATGAAGTTATATTTCATAACACACTAAGTCTCTCAAGGAAAACTCTACATGAGTTTTATCTCCTTCCTAACTTCTAAGTTCTCTTAGAGTTATAATCTAAGGACACTCGCTCCTAAGGTTTATAACTACGGCTTTGATACCAACTTTGTGGCGCCCCAAATTTGGACCTCCACTTGGTCACTCGAATTCGGTTCATCACGTTCTCTCATGGTAAAACCATAATAACTAAAATAACATACATACACAACGGAAAATCTACTTTAGAATAATATACAATGATTTATTATAATTATTCCCCAAGTCTCAAGCAACCTCTGATTGCTTAATAGATTACATAATAATATCTAATAAAGACTTATTACATAATCTTACTTAAGCTTAAACATAGTACGAAATAGTCTTAATACATCATAATAGATTTTTAAACACATAAAAAGAACAAGCTAGTCGGTAGCCTTGCCCTTGCCCTTGTCTGCATTCGAGAGACACCTCCCCTGTTCCTCCTTAAGCTGAAAGGTTTTTAAATAAGCAAGGATGAGCACAAATTGCCCAGCAAGTAATATACAACAAGGGTGTAGGATATAATATCACAAGGTTTGAAATATCGAAGTGTCATTTCTAGGATAGTTCAAAGTGTCAGAATAACATCATGGATAAGAAATATCAACAATTCTTTGAATAAGAACGATAATTCAATATAAATCAGCAGATATATATGAATTCAACGACTATCAAGGTATCCAATTGAATAAACAATTTATCTTGAGCGATCACTAAGGACTATTGTACTTCCACTAGAGTTACCAATATTAAACTGATAACCCAAAAATATCAAGTACTATAGATGATCAGTCTACAATACTTTACGTTATGCATAACACCACAATAATATTTATTCATGTGTTGGGGTTTCCAACAACATACACTCCCCTTACCAAAAGGGTTGTCCAACTCAGTTTCCAAGATTTTCGCACCAATCAATTGGTTTGGACAGTTTTTATAAACATGCATATAGTCTAGCCGAATCAAATGGCATCGACTCTTTCACAATATTCAAGGACAATACCAATTTCAACATGAATAATAGCTTTCACAAGGGTTTAACATACTAGCTCATTTGAACGAGAAAGTAATGTAACTTGTATTCAAAGGGATAAGCTTACGGTATTTGTCAAATAAAATAATGCAAGGGTTTAGGATACTTGCACAACATAAATTTGAGTAAGGTTAGAGAAACTTGCCTTAAGCGTAGTTTATCCACGTTAATAAATCAACACTTTCGAATCCTATTTATAACGCATTATATGTTCAAGATATTAATTAGCTAACACATTCTTTAATTAAGCTTGTCACGATACAAGTATGCACATATGGTACAAAATCAGTTTATAAGTCATCATGAATCAACTACTTAGTTACTTCACACGCAAATCAAGAATGCTCAAGGTTAAGACCTCTTACTCATGGACTTTTCATTTCAATGCAACACCGACTTATCAACTAGGCATCATATATATATATATATATATATATATATATATATATATATATATATATATATATATATATATATATCAGTAGGTTTTAGATCACATTTAGCATCATAAGTATCACGATAATTCTTGTCCAAAAGATCGAACTCATTATACGGGATTCGAGATGGTGGCAATTGCGCCATGGCTAAGTTTAGGACCCAAAGCAGCATTTATGTTGTCCTCCCCAACCAAGCCAAGACTCATTTCTTTGCCTTGTGGTTCTCTGTTTGGCTTGAACACAACAATCACATCATATATTTTGTCATGTTAAAGGCTTTTCATGCTTCTTAGATCAATCTAGGTCCCTTCTTGCATAACATGGTTCTAAGTTTGATCATTTCAACAATTTAAGGTCATTCAAGGTCATGAAACCACAAAGTCTAGCATGCTTGCTTTCTAAACATACAAGATAGTTATAAAACTCATATTAGGCATGCTTGTGTGTATTCATAACACATACGTGAAACTAACACCGCTTTAGTTGAAAAAAATAGGCTTTGTTTCATGCTTTTCTGAAAATGTGCTACACAAGCATGGTATATATATGTTTATACTACATGAGTGAGTGAGTCTAAGAGTGTCATAAAACATGATCACAAATGTCGATTCTAGTCTTCAAGGTATCATGACAATATTCATATCTAAAACTACTAGTAAGTTCAACATGTTCATGTTTCTTTACTAATCAAATAAACATAAGCTAAAGGTTTATTCATGCATATTTCAAGTCATACTAACATGCTTTCAAAGTCGAGAATATAAACCATGTAGAAATCATGCATGTTAGCTCACTAGGCTAATCTCTTTTCTTGAAAATATTTCTAACATAAGGCTTAACAAGTTTGATCATGCCCAAAGGACTATGTACACTACAACATGCTCATCTATGTGCAAAATCAGTCATGTATAGCTTACTAGGTTCATAATTTGTAGAACATGATCTTTACATAGTTTGTTTTCAAAACTTAAGGTTCAAATCTCCATTTAAACCATATGTCTCCATTAATCATGCAAGTCTATGAACACATGCTCACATTAGGTTAACATATCCATATATACATCATACACATGTTCACATGCTAGCTTAAGTCATAACTACTAGCTCAAATGGATCAGACTTGAAAACAGATCATTCTTTAACTAAAATCAACAGCAGCAGAAGGCAAGCATTGCATGCGCCTCAATACAAATGTGGTAGCAAGCTTGGTGCGTGCTTGGTTCAGAGCGTAAGCGAGCGATCTGCTTAAGTAACTCTCAGCCCAAACCTCAAAAATTATTCACCAATTCATTTCCAAACAATCATATATCATTTAAACATGTTTATATGGTCATATAACAACTTTATAACCAATACCCAACCTCATTAACATACAATTCCATGAATCAAGAATTTGAATTTCAAGACTCAAGACTCCATTTTTACTGAGAGAATGAAATGGAAACAAGGAAAAAGAGTTTATACCTCTATAATGTGATAAGAACTTGCTCCAATGAACCTTTAAGCTCTAAGAATGCTTGTATGATCTCAACCTTACTACTTAGCAAATTCAACAATAGCAATTGAAGAAGGAGAGAGTCATATATATAGAAAATCTATTTACCACGAGATATTGCAATTTTCCTTGAATCAAACCCATGGATTGTAGGTTTGCATGAAGGTTAAGAAGGAGTGGTTAGATGGTGGTTGAAACTCATCATCATAACCACCACTCCCTACCATGATCATAGTCTAACAAAGCTTGGAAGAAAAAGGAAGAACATAGGCTTAGCCTTTTTTTTTCCACACGTGATTGAGGATTTGGAAATAAATGGGACTCTCAATTTGGGACAATCCAATTTAACTTAGCATTCTTGTATACTCCTACACATCCTTACTCTTATGTTATATTTTTAATACACATCTCAACCATATATTATAATTAAATATCACATTAATAATAATTAAGGTTTCAATGTAGTAGATGAAATATGGAAATGTAATATACATATAATCCATGTACATTTTATCACATTGATACATTTATTAAAATACTAGTTTATGGTATGTTCATGGTATATTATTTTAATACCTACCCACATACATATTGTCACATAGATAATGTATTTATAACATATAGTTTCAATATATTTAATCATAATGCCCATACAATATAGTTTTATAAGACTTAATATATAGTCACATAAATGTCACACTTCGCACTATATAGTATAGTTGTATATTGCTCATATGCACATAATTGTCAATATAATATTATTATATTACTAACTTACTCATTTATGTGAAATAAATAAATCATGCACTTCTTAATTAATTAACACCAATATCAAATAAATCATTGATCAATATAATTTATGGATTTCCATAATCATTACTTATCTATATAATAATCACTATTATTATTAATTACCAAGAAATCAATATTCCACCACAAACCATTATCAATTAAATAACAATTAATAATCACATATTAATTAACCTCATTAACATCAATTAAAAATCTATAAATATACTACAACAACAATTAACAATTAATATTACTTAATTGCTCATCTTATAATTTCTTTGTTAATTAACATTATTATTATATTTTCCATCACCATGCCACACAAGGCTTTCAATGAGTTTACCACAAACTCCACGTATTCTCAATTATTCAATTATTTAATATAATTGAGTTATCTCATTTCATAACACGAAATTGTTCATATTCAAATAAATATTCATTTCCATTAATATATTTATTTAATAATACGCTTTTTAAAAACACACGGAGCAAAATTTTAAAACACGGTTGAGCATAGTTTGTATATATCTTTCTCTCGCTATCTTTCGCTTTCACAAAACCAAAACCTAGCTATCGATCTCTACTCGCCTCCCTCTTCTCTGTTACCTCTCGATTGACGGTAATCGACTCAACCTCATTCTCTTTATTTATCGCTTTTTCTCCAGTAGATCTCCTCCTCCCTTTATTCTTTTACTTGCTAATATATTTAGATCTCCTACGACTTTTTGGGGCTGCGATCTCGCTCCCCGCCACCCGCTCTCCTCCTCCTCCGTCAATGCTAATAACACTGACTCGATCCTCGACAACCAATTTACTGGCCGAGTCCAGTATCCTTAAGGAGGCGGTGCACCGCTTCAGCTTCGGAGTTTCATAGTCTCCTAAGAAGGTCCATTGTGACACCCCCAAATCCAGGGTACTTCAATTCCACACGGATTTGGTGTTCATCTATACAAATATCATCTATCTCTATCTACCCATAATAAATGCAAGCCATGCAATAGATAGAATAAAAATCTTCCCCTTAAGGGTTACAACATCTGAATAATAATAATACAATCCTAGGTTAAACTAACCTTAAACATCTGTGTGGAATCATAAACAAATAAGTCTTAAATAACATCATTAACTCAAGTCTTAAACATAAATACATCATCTAATAAAAATACCAAGTCTTCATCACTTGCTAACTTTGCCCTTGCCTTTACTAGTGGAAGGTTCATCGGTTCTTTCGTTCTTTACTGCAATGTTATTATTAAGCAAGAGTGAGCACTATTGCCTACAAGTATAATAACATGCGAGTAAATCAAAAACATCTGAATGAAAGCTCAACTTTTGAATCAAGAATGAATAACAAGAATTAAAAGAATTCTGAGGGTCATAAGACCTTGAACTATGTCCTAGGTTATCAAGGGTTATACTTGAAACCTTTAACAGTCATAAGACTATAGACCTTTCTTCTCGTACTTAGGGGGATCAGCCTTTAGTACTATACTGTGCACAATATCTTAATGCTAACGCATAAGTAAATCCCTTTGAAGGGTTGTTCATCTCAGTTTGACATTCGAGTCCGCACCAAAGGAAGTTTGGTTTGGATAATTCAATAAGGGTTCTGAAATTTAGAACGTTCATCAACTAAGGACTAGTTGAATCAATAAAGTTCACTAGTCTAATAAGGTTCAACATTAATGATATTCGATTTGAATAATAATCTCAAGAAGTATACAATAGAACAATTATTGTATAACTGAATCATGCTTTGAAAAGATAATAAATCTTTAATATAACAATTGAACTTGAATAATAGTAACGATAATTTACTCGAGGTAACTAATAACTTGAACAATAATGACAAGTAGGGTTAGGAAACTTGCCTCGTGCGTAGGCTAAACGATTACTACTTCCGTTCACCACAAATCCTACACACATACCATATGTATTCACGACATTCATTAGTTATATTTTCACTTAATTATTTAATATAAACTCCACTTTATTTAACAAATCATTACCCTTCTAATTTAATTACTTAATTAAATTAGAATATTTTTATTCTCTTACTATTATTACACTCGAATAAATTATTTCATAATAATTTTCATCGAATATTTATTTTATTCCATAAATATCTCAATTAAAATATTTACTTTATTTTATAAATATTTTAATAATAATTTTCATCGAATATTTATTTTATTCCATAAATATCTCAATTAAAATATTTAATTTATTTTATAAATATTTTAATAATAATTTTTATCGAATATTTATTTTATTCCATAAATATCTCAATTAAAATATTTAATTTATTTTATAAATATTTTAATAATAATTTTCATTAAATATTTATTTTATTCCATAAATATCTCAATTAAAATATTTAATTTATTTTATAAATATTTTAATAATAATTTTCATCAAATATTGATTTTATTCCATAAATATCTCAATTAAAATATTAAATTTATAAATATTTTAATAATAATTTTCATCAAATATTGATTTTATTCCATAAATATCTCAATTAAAATATTAAATTTATAAATATTTTAATAATAATTTTCATCAAATATTTATTTTATTCCATAAATATCTCAATTAAAATATTTAATTTATTTTATAAATATTTTAATAATAATTCTCATCAAATATTTATTTTTTTATTTTTTTATTATTTTTTTTTTTAAGTGGTAAGGGTAATTTAGTTTAGTAGCATGCTACCACGTAGCGGGTTACCTGAGCTCATTTTCTCGTATTTCATAGATTCTGCGATTCATTAACATAACAAGGCCAAATTAGGCAAAAAATCAATCACAAGGTAAAATTATACATGAATATGGCCATAACTTCCAATTAGTTATTTTTACACAATTTAGACTTACTCAATCATTGTAATACATATATAATGATTACTTAACCCATCTAGCATGATTTTTAACAAGTTACAAAGACATAATTTGCAAAATCAACACATTTACTTCCACTGTTCTTGATGTTCTTGAAGGTTTTGAAAATAAAACATGAAAATTGTCACTACGGATTCAAGTTATAACACCAAATCCGTTTATTTAAACTTTGGTCTCTTCGTATCAACATGCATAATAATATACGAGTGTAAAATTTAGGGATAATATACGATCAGTACATAAAATATCACGTATAAGGCCATAAGGCCAAAACCCATACTCTGTAATTTTGTAGAAATCATATACGATGTAATATTATGAAACTGATGATATGGAATCATGCAATATATATATATATATATATATATATATATATAAAATACGATTTGATACATCTTAACCCATAAATAACTCATAAATATTACTCCTTTCTCAATCACAGAGGCTTTACAGAAACTTTGAAAGCCATTTTCTTATAAAAACTTAATGACGTAAAATAGAATTTGGGAAGGAGAATTACCCAGAGTATAATTAATGGAAGATGAATTCCTTCACAGATGACTCTCACAATCCTCTTAACAACTCTGACTTCTCAACTCTTTCTCTATATTTCTCTCTGTTATGCTTTCTAGACTTAGGCAAATAATGAAGAAGAAATAAAAGAATACGTAAACTAAATAATGAACAACTGACGCGTTGGTGGTCAGTTACCCAGTCATGGGTTAACTGGCCCCAACTCCCTTTAGTGCCATGTTTGCCTAGCTAGAATAGGTTTCAAAAACCATTTAATTTAATAAAACTTTATCACATAGTTAATTCATGTCACACCCACTTGCACAATAATCAAATATCTTATTTAATATAAATAAAATATAATAACTTCTCATAAATTCACATAGTCATATATTTAATTTTCTCATTAATTAATAATGTCAAATTATTAACTCTCTAATTAATAATTAATTTAATTAAAATAACATCATGCTTAATTAAATATTTCATTTAATTCAATAAACTCAATTAATTACATACTTGAATAATAATTATTCTCCACATTAATTTAATAAATGTAACACATATAATTAAATTAATCTACCACAATTGCATCAAATAATTATTTAATTCAATAATTAAATCATCGAAAAATATTTATTTAATTCAATAAATATTAAAATTAAATTATAAAAATCTCGTTCGTCACATCTTCCCCCCCTTAAAAGGATTTTGTCCCCAGAATCACGACTCAATAAATTCGACCTGTTACATTCTCCCCTCCTTACAAAGATTCTGTCCCCAAGATCACTTACAAATAATTAAGTAAATAAATGAGGGTAATTCTTCATCATATTCTCTTCGAGTTCCCACGTAGCTTCTTCAGCGTTGTGGTTCCTCCAAATTACCTTAACAAAAGGTATAACTTTATTTCTGAGAACTTGTTCTTTTCGGTCGATAATTTGGACAGGAATTTCTTCGTAAGATAAGTCTTTCTCAAAATGCAGGGGTTCGTATTCAATTACATGCTTGTAATCGGCTTTGTATGGTCGTAATACAGAAACATGGAAGACGTTGTGGACATTTTCGAGTGCTGGAGGTAAGGCTACCTCGTACGCAACTTCTCCGATTATTCTCAGTACTTCAAAGGGTCCAATGAATCTTGGGCTCAATTTTCCTTTCTTTCCGAACCTGATCTTCCCTTTCTAGGGATAAACCTTCAAGAAAACATAACTACCTGATTCAAACTCGATATTTTTACGATGTGGATCAGCGTATTTCTTCTGTCGATCTTGAGCCGCTACCGTCGTGCTCGGATCACTTTGACTATTTTTCGCCATCTCATTGTATTCAATTTCGCCCTAGCAATTGTCTTTCACCAACTTCATCCCAAAGAAAGCGTAGTTCTCGCACTTTCTCGCCAGTATAATGCTTTTGTAAGGCGGCATGCCTATACTAGCGTGGTAACTGTTGTTGTAGCCGAACTCTACTAATGGTAGGTGATCATCCCAATTTCCTTTAAAGTCCATCACACAGGCTCTTAGCATATCCTCTAATGTTTGAATCGTTCTCTCGCTCTGCCCATCTGTTTGAGGGTGGTAAGCTGTACTCATTCGCAATTGCGTACCCATGCATTCCTGAAGACGTTTCCAGAAATTTGATGTGAAGCGCGGATCCCTATATGAAACAATTGATACCATAACTCCATGCCTCGAAACAATCTCTTTTACATATAGCCTCGCCAACTGATCTAAGTTGAATCTTATTTTGATCGGAAGGAAGTGTGCATATTTCGTCAATCGGTCAATGATAACCCATACTACGTCGTAGCCTTTCTGAGTCGTCGGAAGGCCAACCATGAAGTCCATTGTAATATGTTCCCATTTCCATTCTAGAATCTTTAATGGTTGTAGCAATCCACTCGGTCTTTGATGTTCCACTTTCACTTTCTGATAGGTCAGACACTTGGCAACACATTCTGTAACATCACGTTTCAAATTCGGCCACCAAAAATGTTGTCTAAGATCTTGGTACATCTTGGTACTACCAGGGTGAATCGAATATCGTGAACTATGAGTCTCGCTCAAAATATCTTCCTTAATCTCTTGTACCGGTTTGCATCCCAAATTCTACTCTCAAATCTCAAAGATTCCTTCCTTATCCATCTTAAATCTCGATTTTGTTCCTTCAGATATCTTCTTTGTCACCTTTTTGCATTCATCATCCTGAAGTTGAGCCTCTTTAACTTTATATAGTAGAGTTGTACCAGATTGCATCTGAAATAGCTTCTCATCGATCTCCATAGGATACTTCACTTCCAACTCCAGTTTCTCCATTTCTGAAATCTCCTCCTGAGCAGTTAACATCATCAATTTCTCACGACCCTTTCTACTTAAGGTGTCGGCAACTACATTTGCTTTCCCCGGATGGTATAAAATCTCACAGTCGTAATCCTTAATTAATTCCAACCATCTTCTTTGACGATATTCAAATCCTTCTATGGTAAAAATATATTTCAGACTCTTGTGGTCCGTATATATTTCACACTTCTCCCCGTATAGATAGTGCCTCCAAATTTTCAAAGCAAAAACAACTGCAATTTAACTCCAAGTCATAGGTTGGGTATCCCTTCTCGTAATCCTTCAATTGTCGTGATGTATACGTTAATGACTTTGCTGCTTTTGCATCAAAGACACACCAAGTCCTTTATGCGACGCATCACTATAAACAACAAAATTTCTGTATCATCCGGAAGAGATAAACACGGGGGCAGACTCAACCTCTTCTTTAATTTTGAAAACATTCTTCACACTTATCCGTCCAAACAAATTTCACAGCTTTTCGAGTTAAATTCGTTAACGGAGTTGCGATCTTGGAAAAGTCTTGTATGAACCTTCTATAATATCCCGCCAATCCAAGAAAACTTCTTACTTCTGACGGCGTTCTCGGCTGATCCCAGTTAATCATGGCTTGTACTTTGGATTGATCTACCGAAATTCCGTTTTTATCGATTATGTGACCAAGAAATTATACTCGCTTGATCCAGAATTCGCATTTCAAAAATTTAGCGTACAACTTCTCCCTTCTCAATACTTCCAACGTTAACCTCAAATGTTCTTCGTGTTCTTCTTTGGTTTTGGAATATACCAAAATGTCATCTATAAATACCACTATGAATTTGTCCAAAAACGGCTTGAACACACCATTCATTAGTCCCATAAATGCTGCAGGAGCATTCATTAGACTAAACGACATTACTAAAAATTCATAGTGACCGTATCGCGTTCTGAACGCTGTCTTCGGTACATCCTCTGGTCTCACCTTCAGTTGATGATAACCACTTCTCAAGTCTATCTTGGAAAAGTATCTTGCTCCCTTCAATTGATCAAACAGATCATCGATCCTCGGTAATGGATATATGTTCTTAATCGTAACCTTATTCAGTTCTCTGTAGTTAATGCAAAGTGGCATCAATTCATCCTTCTTTTTCACAAACAACATCGGCGCTCCCCACGACGATAAGCTCTATTGAATGTACTTCTTGTCCAACAATTCTTGTAGTTGTACCATTAATTCCTTCATCTCATCGGTGCCATTCGTTGAGGTGCCTTCGATATTGGGAGCGATTGTGGGCGCCAAATCGATTCTGTAAATCTACCTCTATCCGGTGGAAGTCCTAGTAAATCGTCTAGAAATACATCGACGAAATCCCTCACAATCGGTATCTCTTCTACCTTTGGATTCTCTTCTCGACTGTCGACTATGTAAGCTAAGTATCCTACACAACCTTGTCTCAATAGCTTCCTGGCCTGCATCATCGTCAGACAACTCGCTTGTCTCAGGCGACTTTGCTACCATAAAAACAACCTTCGATTTGAGTCATAAGGTTAATACGCTTCTTTGACAATCATTACAGCCCCGTAATTGAATAACCAATCCATTCCCAAAATAACGTCAAATTCTCCAAGTCGAATAGGGATAAGATCTACGTTCATGATATTACCCTTAATATCCACTCTACAATTCTTAAACACGTACTTAACAGTAATTATCTCTCTATTCGCAATTTCTATATTCATGGGATATTCCAACTCATCCACAAGCAAATCTATACTATTAGCAAAGTCTTCGGATATAAAGGAACAAGTAGCACCCGAATCAAATAAAACATAAGCATTTATTTCATTGATCGGAATGATACATGACAACACATCACGAGACTTGATTGCATCCTGCACCATCATATTGAAAGTTCTGGCGGTCGGTCGGTTTGTTGCATGTGGTCCGGTGATGGTTAAGGAATTTCAACTGTTATTTCCACGGTTACCTCCTGGTACTGCTCCTCCTGATCCCTTCTTAGGGCAGTCTCTTGCTAGATGATCCTTCGAACCACAGTTGAAACAAGCACCCTTCTTTGGATTTGGACAGTTTGGTGCTATGTGGCCTTCCTGTCCACAATTGTAGTACACTCTTTTTCCTTTCATACAAACTCCCAGATGGGCTTTCCCGCAAGTCGGGCATGCTTCGATTCTTTTCTTCTGACTACCTTGCGATTCCTCGATGATGAGTCATTGCTCCACCTTTTCTTCCGATTGAAATTTCCACCTCCTTGTGCCACTTCCACTGACCTTGTTATTTCCTTCACCTTCACTCTTCTTCTTCTTTTGATCTTGATTGTACTTGGTCACCGCATCGCTTCCTCCTTCAGCGAGGATGGCCTTTTCTAGTACTCCAGCAAACGTGTTTAGCTGAAACATTGATACCTTACCGTACACCCAAGGCTTTAGTCCTTGCTCAAACCGTCTCGCCTTCCTCTCATCCGTGTGAACTTGATACGGGGCGAACCTTGCCAACTCGTTGAATTTAGCCGCATAGTCAGGCACGCTCATATTTCCCTGCTTCAACTCTAGAAATTGAACCTCCATCTGGTTCTGTGAACTAGTTGGAAAATACATTTCGAAAAACATCTCTTTAAATCTCTCCCACGTAATTATACCTTCACCTCCTCGCACTTTGTTTGCTTGCAACCAGTAGCTAGCCTCAGACTTCAGCATAAACGTTGCAAAAGCGGTTTTCTGGTCTTCTCTAACCCTAGCAATGTCGAAAACCTTCTCCATTTCCATAATCCACGTTTGAGCCTCGATTGGATTCATGGAACCTTTGAACTCTGGCGGTCCCACCGCCTTGAAGTCCTTAAACGTTGTGTTTGATGGAGCTTGAGGTTGGTTATTCATGGCTCCAGTTAGTAAGTTCACCAATTTCTGCACGGGATTAGCGTTGGCATAATTGTTATTATTGGTTGACTCTTCGGTAGGGTTGGCGTTGTTGTCTTCTCCTTGGCGGCATTTTTTACATTAAATAAACGCTTTATTAGAACTTTATTTATTTCTCTAAATAGTTAAGACATTACTCAACAATTTAACATATCACTTAACACATCATCTCAAACAACTTGATATATTTGCATTCAAATCAAAGTTTTAACATTAAGCGATAGCATAAGCGCTATTTACATCAACTATCACGGAATAAAGAATCCATGAGATTTAAAACATTCAAATATTCTTTTCGTTCATAAACACGTCGAATTTACATATAAAAACTAATTAAGTCTTTCACATAATTAAACAAATTCTATCAAAAATGCATCAAGGTCTTTGAATAGCCTTGCCACGCTCCTCATCCATGATACGAGACATCGTCCTGCGATCCAACATATACGATGGAAGTCTTTCGAACTAAATAGGGTACCTCAAAACTCGATCTTGGGCCTCATCCATTGCATGATTAAGTGTAGAATATGTCTCTTCAAGCTTTGCCTTCTTTGCATGACTATCATCTTCTGAACGATCAGCTCGACGCGATTCTCTTACCCATCCCTCTTCTTCGCTATGTTCGATCTTTGGAGGTTTCCTTGGTTCCTTCTTCGATTTCTCTCTCTCTTGGTCTTATCTTGATTTGACCCTTCTCATGGACCAAATCTCATTCTACATTTGCCGGTCGAGAGTGAAGAGTCAAAATCTCCTCTCCTTTCGCTTCTGAGAGTAATATCTTTGAATAACCACTTGCTCAGTCAAATCCTGGATCTCGTCTCGTAACTCCACGTTACGGTCGTATAACATGTCATACATCTCAGCATCAACGGTGTACCGTGGTAACTCCTCTTCTTCCTCTTCCTCTTCCTCAACAAATTCCTCCTCGGGATCCTCCTCAAGATCAGTCTCGGGCTCATGCTCCTGACCAACAACGGTGATCAATGGAGATGACTCCCTCTGTACTAGCTGCTCCCTAACGACATGAATGTCTCGGGGCTCCTCCTCCGCTTGCATCTTATAGGTACACGGGGTTCTTCCTCCCCAGCTTGACTAGCTTCTCCAACATTCGACATCCTGACAACAAAATTTTAAGTTTTAGTTACTAAGTCGTATCATCTAACGCATACTTTAACACATAAACACATAAGGTCTTTTATTATCTTCAATGAATTACATAAATTCATTTCTTATAACTCGATAAGAGTTTTCCATCACTATCTTCTTTCTATAAGGCTACTACCTAAGGTTGTTCCCCACCTAAGGTTCATAACCTCATGACTTTGATATTAACTTGTGACACCCCAAATCCGGGTACTTCAATTCCACGGGATTTGGTGTTCACTGTACAAATATCATCTATCTCTATCTACCCATAATAAATGCAAGCTATGCAATAGATAGAATAAAAATCTTCGCCTTAAGGGTTACAACATCTGAATAATAATAATACAATCCCAAGTTAAACTAACCTTAAACATCTGTGCGGAATCATAAACAAATAAGTCTTAAATAACATCATTAACTCAAGTCTTAAACATAAATACATCATCTAATAAAAATAACAAGTCTTCATCACTTGCTAACGTTGCCCTTGCCTTTTACTAGTGGAAGGTTCATCGGTTCTTTTCGTTCTTTCATCTTTTGCAATGTTATTATTAGCAAGAGTGAGCACTATTGCCCACAAGTATAATAACATGCATGAGTAAATCAAAACATCCGAATGAAAGCTCAACTTTTGAATCAAGAATGAATAACAAGAATCAAAAGAATTACGAGGGTCATAAGACCTTGAACTATGTCCTAGGTTATCAAGGGTTATACTTGAAACCTTTAACTTGATCATAAGACTATGGACCTTTCTTCTCGTGCTTAGGGGGATCACCCTTAGTACCATCACATGCACAATATCTTAACGCTTAACGCATAAGTAAATAAACTTTGAAGGGCTGTTCATCTTAGTTTGACATTCGAGTCCGCACCAAAGGAAGTTTGGTTTAGATAATTCAATAAGGGTTCTGAAATTTAGAACGTTCATCAACTAAGGACTAGTTGAATCAATAAAGTTCACTAGTCTAATAAGGTTCAACAATAATGATATTCAATTTGAATAATAATCTCAAGAAGTATATAATAGAACAATTATTGTATAACTGAATCATGCTTTGAAAAGATAATAAATCTTTAATATAACAATTGAACTTGAATAATAGTAACGATAATTTACTCGAGGTAACTAATGTGACGAATGAATTATTTGAGTTGTGATTCTGGGGACAGAATCCTTATAAGACGGGAATGATGTAACAATCCAAAATTTTATTTGTAATTTAAAATATTTATTAAATCAAATAAATATTTTATTTATGTGATTGTTGTTAGTATATATTTATGAATTAAATAATACTCTAATTTAATTTAACAGTTAGAGAGTTGTTAAAGATTACATGAGTTGCTATATTGATGTCGTAATTTAATAATTAAAGTGATATATTAATTGTTAAATAAAATTATAATGAGATTATAATTTTGTGATATTTGGTTAAGTGGGAAATTTATTTAGTATGTGGTAATTAGTTTATTTAATTAAGATTGGATATGAAAATCCATGTAAACAATGTGGGACAATAAACTATATTTATTAAAAGAATTTTAATTTGATTTTACCAAATAAAACCTTAGAGCTTTTGAAATTCTTATTTTAATCTTGTTTTGCCAAAAAGGCTTAAGGAATGATTAAGTCATTATTTTAATATGGTTTTACCAAACAAGCCTTAGGGCATTAAAAATTCTAATTTTTGTAACTTATATATTAAATTGATAATAAGTATATGTAATTATATTGGAAGTTACATATTCTATAATTATATGTGTTATATGTATATTGTATATACACTAAGTTATGTTAATTTTTTTAAACCTAAGTGTAAATTAAGAACAATAGAGAGAGAAAGGAGGCTGCATATTTCGGTAGTTATAGGGAGTCTAGGAGGGGTCTTGGATCTTCATACAACTTAAAATCATAAGCTACTTTGAAGGATCAAGAAGGCTTGCAAGAAGAAAAAGGTAAGAAAATGAAAGTTTTCACTTTTTGGGCTCTTTTTGTTAGATCTTTATGAACCAAGCAACTTTTGTTTTGGATCATTAAAAACTCTTGATTTACATGAGTATTGGTATTTTATATGTGTATCAAAGTATTTTTGAAATCAAAAGTTAGATCCAAAGTGAGGAAATCAAGTTTTGTACCAAAAGGTTTAAGAAAAAGCTTTCCTTTGTATGCTATATATATTTTTATGTTAGATTCTTTGGGTTCATGTAATTAATGGTTTAAAACATGTTAGCATGCTAGATACATGAGTTAAGGGCAAAACTCCTTTGGAATCACTCAAATATGTTAAGAAATGAGCAAGTTATGAATTAAATCCCAAACTACCTTAACTGTTGAACACAAGCTACTGATCAGTCACTTCTGTCCATTTTTTCGGGACCAAAACAGAACCAAAATAGATGTTTGATACATGGAAACTGTAGTTCGGGAAATTACGAATCCAACGATACCTATTGGACCTAAATCCGATTTGTAGATTTCGTTTTATAAGCGTTTCCGTTAAGGACCCCAAATCTGGAAAATGAACCAACTGTTGAAGAAAACCTTGCGGACCAGTCACTTTGGGTCTGATTTCAGGGACCTAGACAGATTGGAATTTGGTGTTTGATAACTGAAAACTGTAGTTCAAGAAGATACGGATCCAACGAGTTTGATTGGGCCTCAATCGGAGTTGTGGATCTCGTAGTACAAGCGTTTCTGTAAAAGACTCCAATACTGAAAATGTTTACAAGGCATGTAATGGTCAGTCGGTAGTGGCCTGTTTTCAGGGTGCTATTCTGTGCCAAATGGACCGTTTCTTGAGCCTAAAACGTAGCTCGAGAAGTCACGGTTCTAACAATACCAAGTGGGCCCAAATCGGACTTGTAGATCACCGTCTACAAGTGTTTCTGTGGAGGACCCCAACTTTAAACGAAAATTATAGAATAAATAGAAAATAAATATTAGAAATTCATAATAAATTTGTAAAAATTATTTTAAAGCCTAAAAATGGGTTTTTAATAATTTGGAATATATTTCACTGATATTTTAATATTTTTAAATATTAATGATAGTTAATTTATTTAATTATTATATTAAATAAATTACATAAAAATGATTTTAATAGTTTAAAAATCATTTGAAATTATATTAAAGTGTAAGGAAATATTTTAAGTTATTTTTAATATTTTGTAATGAATTTCATTAATAAATTAATATTAATGATATTGGAATTAAGTAGTATTTAATTCATATTAATATGATATTAAATAATAATTATCTGAAAATTATTATAAGTCATTGAAAAATATTTTGACTGAAAATGAAATTATCTAAGGTAAATGTAAAGCATTTAGGCAAAGTCTTATGGAAATTAGACTCATGAATTATCCTACTAGACTTTTTGGGATGTCGTAAAAATTATCTAATTTAACTTTCGGATGAAATAGTTTGACTTGACAACCTAATTTTAGGTATTTTATGTAATCGATAGGATTATGTGGTAATTTGTTAGGTTATATTATAACTGTATTTAATAAAGACTATCTTGTGATGATATTCTAATATTGGAGATCGGTATTATCTATATTAAGTCTTCTAAAAAAAGCGATATAGGTTCATGTGAATCGGTAATCAATGGTATGCACGCTCTTCTAACTCGATCTCGAATTGATATTTTTGAAATATGCTTGGGGTTAATCATTCTTGATTATACCATGTCTATGAATTATTGATTCTCACTCTGCACATTTCATGTATTCATCGGTATGAAAGGTCGATCACCTTCATTACCATTTGGTTTAGTTGATTTATTCATGTTCATTATTCGTTCAACTATGAAAATTTATTCATGCTCTTTCCATAATGTATATATTGTAGAAAGTTAGCCAACTTATTGTTCAATTCTTTCGATCATGATATATCCTTAATTAAACTTATACTTCTTCGGGCAAAATTGTTGCTCTCACCTTGCTATATCATGATAAACATTGCAGATTATGCGAATACGCCTACATTACAGGAAAAGTCCAAGACAAGTCACTTTGGATTATATGTGCAGCTAAATTTATAACAGTAATGTATGATAATAACTTTGTATGTCTGATAGGATATTGATTTAGGTATTATGTGAAGGTTCTCGACCTTGGGGATAGTGTGTAATATTTAATGTATAAACAATTTATGTTTATATCTTCCGCAATAGTTATAGAAATAGTACACCGGATTCGTGGTGATTTGGGACCCGAATCTGGGGATTTTACAACTAATAACTTGAACAATAATGACAAGTAGGGTTAGAAAACTTGCCTCGTGCATAGGCTAAACGATTACTACTTCCGTTCACCACAAATCCTACACACATACCATATGTATTCACGACATTCATTAGTTACATTTTCACTTAATTATTTAATATAAACTCCACTTTATTTAACAAATCATTACCCTTCTAATTTAATTACTTAATTAAATTAGAATATTTTTATTCTCTTACTATTATTACACTCGAATAAATTATTTCATAATAATTTTCATCAAATATTTATTTTATTCCATAAATATCTCAATTAAAATATTTACTTTATTTTATAAATATTTTAATAATAATTTTCATCAAATATTTATTTTATTCCATAAATATCTCAATTAAAATATTTAATTTATTTTATAAATATTTTAATAATAATTTTCATCGAATATTTATTTTATTCCATAAATATCTTAATTAAAATATTTAATTTATTTTATAAATATTTTAATAATAATTTTCATCAAATATTTATTTTATTCCATAAATATCTCAATTAAAATATTTAATTTATTTTATAAATATTTTTAATAATAATTTTCATCAAATATTGATTTTATTCCATAAATATCTCAATTAAAATATTAAATTTATAAATATTTTAATAATAATTTTCATCAAATATTTATTTTATTCCATAAATATCTCAATTAAAATATTTAATTTATTTTATAAATATTTTAATAATAATTCTCATCAAATATTTATTTTTTTATTTTTTTATTATTTTTTTTAACCGTCGAGGTGAGGTAATTTAGTTTGGTAACTTGTAGAAGCTGGGTTACCTGTGCTCATTTTTCATAGCTAGTGATTCTGCTTGAGTCATTAACATAACAAGGCCAAATTAGGCCAAAAATCAATCACAGGTAAAATTATACATGAATATGGCCATAACTTCCAATTAGTTATTTTTACACGAATTTAGACTTACTCAATCATTGTAATACATATATAATGATTACTTAACCCATCTAGCATGATTTTTAACAAGTTACAACACATAATTTGCAAAATCAACACATTTACTTCCACTTTGTTTTTGATGTTCTTGAAGGTTTTGAAAATAAAACATGAAAATTGTCACCACGTAAATCAAGTTATAACACCGAATCCGTTTATTTAAACTTTTGGTCTCTTCGTATCAACATGCATAATAATATACGAGTGTAAAATTTAGGGATAATATACTTATCAAGACATAAAATATCACGTATAAGGCCATAAGGCCAAAACCCATACTACTGTAATTTTATAGAAATCATATACGATGTAATATTATGAAACCGATGATATGGAATCATGCAATATATATATATATATATATATATATATATATATATATATATATATAATACGATTTGATACATCTTAACCCATAAATAACTCATAAATATTACTCCTTTCTCAATCACAGAGGCTTTACAGAAACTTTAAAAGCCATTTTCTTATAAAAACTTAATGACGTAAAATAGAATTTGGGAAGGAGAATTACCCAGAGTATAATTAATGGAAGATGAATTCCTTCACAGATGACTCTCACAATCCTCTTAACAACTCTCGACTTCTCAACTCTTTCTCTATATTTTCTCTCATTATGCTTTCAGACTTAGGCAAATAATGAAGAAGAAATAAAAGAATACGTAAACTAAATAATGAATAATTGACGCGTTGGTGGTGGGTTACCAAATCATGGGTTAAGCGGCCCCAACTCCTTTTAGTGCCATGTTTGCCTAGCTAGAATAGGTTTCAAAACCATTTGATTTAATAAAACTTTATCACATAGTTAATTCATGTCACACCCACTTGCACAATAATCAAATATCTTATTTAATATAAATAAAATATAATAACTTCTCATAAATTCACATAGTCATATATTTAATTTTCTCATTAATTAATAATGTCAAATTATTAACTCTCTAATTAATAATTAATTTAATTAAAATACCATCATGCTTAATTAAATATTTCATTTAATTCAATAAACTCAATTAATTACATACTTGAATAATAATTATTCTCCACATTAATTTAATAAATGTAACACATATAATTAAATTAATCTACCACAATTACATCAAATAATTATTTAATCCAATAATTAAATCATCAAAAAATATTTATTTAATTCAATAAATATTAAAATTAAATTACAAAAATCTCGTTCGTCACATCCACCCCGCGGAGGTTCTTCAAGCGACCGTTCCCTCCGCCGTCGCCGGCCAAGCACATCAAAGCTAAGGGTAGAAAAGGCGAGCTTAAGGATCATCCTGTTGTTGTGAAAATCATCTCCAAGTCAAAGGTCCTTTCTTTCTTCTTACAAAGTAATTGTTCGGTTATCTATTTGAATCCTGTTTTTGATCACTCAAAATTAATTTCCAATTCCTAAACATCAAATGTATTTAGGAAATTAAAGTACGAAACAATTTGAAGGATTTAAGTTTTATAGGAAATTTGATTATACACTTGATAAAGATTTAAATTTTACTGTTTGTTTCACTCAATAACTCTATCATATGGAGGGAATCCGGTAAGATGGCCAAAACTCTCAATAGTTTTTTAATCACTTCAATTTTAAAAATTTTAAATTAACTTTAAAAAATCAAAATGAAACTCTTTTGTAAAATGAATGCAAGTATAATTACTATTTATTTTTTGAAGCTGAATATGATACAAGTTTGATACTTGAATCTTTGAGTTGTAATAATGCTATCTGGTTAACCCAATTTTTAGAAAAGGATAAATGACAAATAATATTAAAAACATAACACAACTGTTTACAAGTCACTATTTTCTTAAAATGTGTGACATCTCATTGTACGTTTAGAATACTTTATAAATACTAAGCATTTTAAAAACAATAATGGTGACAGAGAGGGAGGAACAAATAGACAAACATGATCATATATTCATATTCAAGTGCCATCATAAACCAAATAGAATAATATATTTATAGGTGATACATATAAAACATTCTACTACTAAAAAATAAATATAAGAAATGGTTCAGCAAAGAAACTAGTGTTATTTGCTATTTCCCAAGTAATTTAGCTGTTGATATACAAGCTCATCTTGCATCAGTCATCTCAACCTCGTACCTTAAATATGTGGCATATATTTGTAACTACAGAGAAACTGAAATAGATGTCTAATGAAAATGGTCATCAAATTATCACACTTGCCTTTAACTGTCCAGATTCGAGCTTAGGTAACATTTCAGAAACAACCTTCTGCAGGTGGACATGGTTCAGCCGGTTGTTACTTCCATTTACGACCATTTCCGAGAGGAATGTGATTTTTGTCTATAATGTATCTCTTGGTTATTCACTCTATTTCTTTGGATAATTAATTTTATCTTTTCCTATAGTTTTACTGATATAAAGTTCTTTATTTACATGGACTACCTACTACGACTCAGAGTTGCACATCATAGATGGGATCCCACAGCTTATTTTTGTTCGTTCAAGCTACAACATAGAGGTTTGGTTCTTTTGTTAGTTTTATGTCATGTTTCAAACAAGCATTTCAGACCATTTGACTGAATCTCCTTCTTGATTTGAATCTCTCATGAGCCTGTATTTTGGGATGGTATAGCCATATAATTTTGTATTATTTTGTTTATATGGCAGGTGTTAATTTGGATTGTTATACCCAGTTTAAGTGGTTCAACAATGGAAAACACAAAGAATGTCCTCAGATTCTTCATCATATTTCAGTACTTCCCAAGACTATTTCTTATATTTCCGCTATCATCATAAATTGTCAAGGCTACCGATGTTGTGACAGAAACAACATGGGCAGGAGTTGCTTACAACTTGATGCTCTACATGTTGGCAAGCCATGTAAGTGATAAAAATCCATTTTCATTCATTTGCAAATAAACATATTAGCGTGAGCCACCTAATATGTGTAGCAAATATGCCTTTATCTATATAAGAGACCAGCCTGATTTTTCCTGTGTTCATTTCATGGCTACGCAATTTACTATACTTATTAGTGATTTCATTATGGTATTAATGTGCATTGATACTAATTTCAGACCTCACATAAAGGCCTTAACAACTGAACATCCATATTAGACCTTACTTTGTATGCCATATTTTAGGTTGAATTTTATTGATGATTGGTTGTTACTTAGAAAAAAGTCTTGAAGTCATAGTCCTATATTTTACCACAGATTTATTGACTAATACGTTACCAAGCCCAAGCTGTTAGTTGTTCAAGAATGGTTATGTGGTGAGGTGTATGGATTGTATATATGACTTAAGTTTTGTGGTTTTATGCAAGTACCCCTATTTTGGACAAGCCAAAACTTCAGGTGCAGCAAGTTAAGTTTACCACTTGTAGTGTCTTTAATTGATTTTGTTGAATATCCTGTTACTAAGTTAAAGGACACATATTAGCACAATGAAAAAACTTTAGGCCCAACAACTTTATTACTTTTTTAATCTGCCTGATTTAGTAGAATGTTCTGATACTTGGTTTGTATAGGTTAAGCTAATTAGCTTCTATCTAACGTAAAAACCCTGAGTTCCATTTACGCTCACCTTAATATTTCTTAGCCCGTATTGTTACATCTTCCATTTGATTCTTCATGATTTTTAATAAATTTATATACTTGCAGGGGAATTTCAAATTGGGGGGAACATAAAGCCATTGGATCCAAAAACTGTAGCAAGCGTTGTTCAATATGGGAGACTAAGTTTATTATTGGTTCATGAAGTAAAAGGGGACTCTCATTTACAATCAACTTTATTCATTTCATTGCAGTACTGATAACTTAGTGGAAACAGGGAAATATATTTTATGATTTTTAAGTCTTGCTAAGTTGTTGAATTGTATAGAACTTGCTTTATTAGCCTAAATATAGTTATTGAAATAGGTTCAGTATTGTGATTTTGTCCACTTTCTCTTGCTGAAGTGTATGTTTATTGACATTTTTATCTTGGTAACCAAACAAAGTAGTTGTTTAAAATGAGTTGAAATCTCATTGGCTTAATTAGCATATTGCAGGTGCATTGGTAATGTAGGTGAACTACAACATTTTTTTTTTTTTTTTTTTTTAATCTACAACATTTTAAAAACATTGTGTAAATATGCCTAAACGTTGTCTGATATATTAAACTACAACATTTTTATCCCGAAAACGTTATGGAATCATACATTCTACAACATTTTTAAGCATCTGCTAATTTATGGAAAACAAATCTACAACATTTTTTTCTTAAAAAACGTTGTGTAATGTGCTTAACTATAACGTTTTAAAAACGTTGGGTAAGGGTGTCAAATAGATGACATCCTTAACCACGACATTTTTTTCGCGTTGTCTATTTACTGTTGTGTAGTAGTGTAATAATCCCAACATAGTGGAACTATCAAATTCATCTTTAATCAACATGAACTTATTCATCATTAATATTATAACTCATAATATTTAACAACCAGATCATTCCCAGGAAAGAATGGGCTTTCCGATAAGGATTTCTCCCTATTGGCGCACAATTAGGTGAGCAAACCTGTCCGTGACAGAACTTTCTAGACATCGTCAATATTGCAAATAATAATATGAATAACTTTATTGTCTCAATTATTGATTTAATAATATAGAATATTGATACTGTGACAACAATTGAATCAATAATATGAGAGATATTATGTAGCAATTACTGTAGCAATAATTGAGTATAACTGAGTGACTTCTCACGTAAGCATCAATAATCAATATCGTGTGATACTATGCAACCACGTGTATTATTATACTTTTACCACCTGGTAGTTCAACAATTTAACGGTAAAACTTTCGCCGTTATTTTTATAAAAAGATAATTCTGTCATTTTTTAACTACGATAATACTTCTGTTGTGGGGTCCACCAAAGATTATCTTGCCGCATTGAATATTCCCTGTTAAAACGAATATTCCCTGACCAATCGAATATTATATAACCACTTGCTTATTTTGCAAAATTTGTAAATATTACCCACTACTATAACATTATATCAAATCCACACCATAATATTCAAAAATATATTTCGAGAAAAATTATTCTTTATTCATAAAAGCTGGGGTCTTACATTATGTCATGGATATGCATTCACATAGGTGAGTTTAGCATTGACCATTGGATGGTCTTATGATACGGTTCTACAAATGTCTTCATCTACCTTTATTCGGATTGAGCATACCCCACCCATACTGATAGCCTCTTCTCTAAGACCATGGTATAACAGTTTATCTCCCACAGATCGGGTGATAATTGATCAGCTATTGAGGCATTTTATAAACCTCATGACGTTTCACATACCCTTGGGCTTTGTAGAAGGCATGATATCTTGTTGGATACCAGAGAGACAAGTTTTTAAATTTGATATCCATTAGGGAGATCAGGTGATAATTGATCAGCTATTGAGGCATTTTATAAACCTCATGACGTTTCACGTACCCTTGGGCTTTGTAGAAGGCATGATATCTTGTTGGATACCAGAGAAACAAGTTTTTAAATTTGATATCCATTAGTTGACTCCTACGTTGGAGGAGTATGAGCGCCTCACTGATTTTTCCTTGGATTGGCCTTGTGCTATGATGGTTGTTGATGATATGAGATGACATTTTATGACCCTGACGGGTTTACAACACAGAGTTATCATGGACGAGATTACCTCAGGGCATGTGGTGCCTTGAATTTCTTGATTGACCGATTTGGATCAATGGACAAATATCTACGGCATTCAGGGGACTTTACCATTACTGAGGGTGAGTGGCTTGTTGCCCGTGTAGATATTCTATTGATGTGCATCGTAGCCTATTTGTACATACCGCTATATATGGATCATCTGGACATTAGCCTGATTACACTAGTTCGTGCACTTAGGGAGGCTTGCGCTATCTTGCCCATGATATTAGTAGAGACCTTGTGGTCGGCAACCTTTTGCCATACTCATCATGTGGGGTTTTCAGGGGGAGTGTCATCTTGTTGTATGTGTGGTTTATGACATATTTGAGACCGATTGGCACCTTTAGACGTCATGGGTACTATTTTACTCATGAGATAGCCATGTCTTATTCTTTTTGATTGGCTGAGTGTACAGATGTTGAATGCAACATCTTGGTTGATTTTTCTTACAACGATCGAGGATCCCTTTGCTATTTTTCCTTGTTTAGGACTCAGATCTCCTTATAACTTCATTACTCACGCTGTTGGCATGGACTATCTACCCTTGGTTGGTTTGAGAGGATTGACCATGTATCATCCACTGGCTGTCATGGGACAGTTTGATCAGTTTTAGGATATTCACCCCTTTGATGGGGCCTTGGGTCAGCGATTATCAGCTCCGTTTTTGTCAACAGATGACTTGACCAGGATTTATGATTGTTAGACTCGTCGAGAGATGGCTGATTTTTTTAACTAGTCATATGGGTTGATCTTTAGAGTATTCTGCATAGCTGGAGGCAAATATTGCATTGACTATGGTTGTTCACTCAGAGCCTAGTATTGATTCTGATGATGAGGAGCCTATGGGGGACCCTAATTCTACCACCGAGGATGAGCTATTTGCTGGTTTGATAGCATCCTTGGTCAGTGACACCCCTAGCCCTCCTACTATACCTTCTGTAGAGTATTTAGAGTAGAGGCTACATCTTATGACATTTGAGAGGGATTAAGCTAGGTCCCTGATTTTAATAGCCCTTTTTGGCTGAGATATCGCTTTTACTGAGAGGGATGATGCTCGAGCTACATGGAACGTAGCTTTTGTTGAGAGTGATAAGGCTTGAGCAGCTCAGAATACTACTTTTATTGAGCAGGATGAGGATCGAGCTATCTGGGATGCTTCCATTGCTGATAGTACTACCCTTAGATCCTAGACGACTAGTATTGTTGCAGATATGAGTGCATTCATAGAGATCATGGTAGCACTATGCAGATGGTTGTGGATCTTCTAACTCACATGCAAACCTTAGGGCAGGAGCTTATAATTGTACCTCCATCTTCTGATACGGATGCCATATTGGACTTGTTATCCTGTTTATCTGTGGGTTTATAGCCTAGCTTTCATTTTCTTTCATAGACTAGGTAAACCATTTTTCTCATGTATAGGATACATTATATATATCAAATAGTATTATATGGCAATGAAATATATTTTGATTCACTTCCCTTTTAGATATGTCTTGTCACTTGCTTGATAATTGCAATTTTCTTTATGACTTGTTATCTTGATGCATCAGAAATTCTCCTTGAAGGATTGACATTGAGATTTCCTAGGATCTCTCAGAACGAGTCATTGATCTTTAAGCTTTTTGGGTATACCAACTTTTGGTGTATTAGAACTGGTCTTTGGATATGGTCAAGGTTTAGGCAAAATGTTTGGCTTTCTTTTGAGGGTTTGACCGTTCCATAGATGGTTGCCTATGTACTCCTAGAGGGAGATTAGGTCTTATGTAATTCAGGCTTGGCTTGAATGGTTTTGGGTTTGAGCTTGGTTTGAAGGGTTTTTGGATTTTTTTTGTTTGAATTAAAGGGTTTTCTAGAATTTTTCTAGTTTGAATTAAAGGGTTTTTTTGGAATTTTTCTGGTTTGACCGCACCATGATGGTCGCCACGTGCTCCCATTGATGAGGGAGATTAGGTCTTCGATATATATATATATATATATATATATATATATATATATATATATATATATATATATATATATAGAAAAGTGAGTAAAAGCTTCAGATCTGAAAAGATCTTATAGTATATAGCGAGAAGAGCTTTAAACCGCTTTTGAAGCTTGAAAACTTTGTTTCCACCGGTTAAATTTTGATATGTTGTTGTATATATGTATACAAGTGTTTACAAAGAAGAATATCAAAGTTTGAAACACTATAGGAGGGGTTAAGAGCTGAAATGGATGGAATTCCCTCTATTTTCTTCTTCTTCTTCTTCTTCTTTTATTTTGGTCGTAGCATCCCCAAATTCGAGTCCCTTTTACCTCGGACCTGATGCGTCACGTTACAACATCTTTATACACATTCTATAAACTAATGCGGAATATATAAACATACATTGTTTATTTCAAAGGATTCTACAAAAATACCCAAGGTCTATTGTAACTCCCCCAAAATAGGTCCAATCCACCCAACCCATTCTGGGTCACCACGAAATACACTCAACACAATTTCCAAATACAAATCTTTAAATTCTAACTTTTAAACTGTCGTATAGAATACAACCACAGTTAAACTATGAGTTTTAATACAATTATATGCAACTCTCATGGTGCTTCGACCACAACACCTTACAATGGTACCTTACATAAAGGTACAATCAATAACTGTTTTAGAAATTAAAATCTTTGAAAAATGCTCAAGGAAACCTTCGTACTTGGGAGGTCATGCATCTAAGTTATTATAGATATCATATAACTTGAGAATTATCCTTGGTTGACCCAATAGACCCCAAAGAAAAATGGGAAGATTACTATCATATTCTTTTCAATGGTGAGTCTCCTCTTGCCATATAATTATCTCTATTGTCTTCAATTGAGAATTATATTTCAACCAAACTCTAATATTATATAGGTAGTGCTCATAGATATAATCAGCAAGTGGATGTGCACAACCCTGTCTTATGATAACACGAAGTTGTATGTCATTAGACATCTTGTATGATAGTGGCAAAACACCCCTTCCAAAGTTGGGTTCACCTCACCTTATTCGGTTCACCAAAATCAACGGTTAAATGACTTATAAAATACGACACACTTATTTAAAATTCTCGATAAAATTATTTCCATACTATTTTAGAGGAAACCTCATCAACTATAGACCACCGTTCTATTCCCTTGTTACCCCCGCTCGATCCAGCTACACTCTTATTACCTGAAAGGAATTGTGAAGCAAAAGGGTGAGCACAACTAGCCCAATAAAGAATATCATGACTAAAGATAATTAAATTATCAATAGCCTTCGTCAGTAATAAATTATAGATTTAAAACATGTGGTAGATGATAAAAGTTTTCAACCTTAGTTGTAGCGGAATGAGCAATCCATTAGAAGAGTCAAATAGACCATAAAGTTTATTATCTTCTCCATGTTAAAAGTCCACCAACAATGTTCTATCCCTGTAACATCAAACAACAGTTCCTGTGACACCCCCAAATCCGAGTATCTTCCAACTCGACAGATGGTGCTACACGGTACTCATAACTGTACATTCATTCTATTGAAACGATATCAAAATGTGTGTATCAACGACATTCTTATTACATTAATAATATTACATCCCGTTCCCATGTTCTAAAACCATTACATTCTTTGTTCATCATACTATAATATATATTCAACTTACTAGTTTATTATAAGGTAAACTAATTGTTCATCTTCATCTTGCCTTTATCCTTTTTGGATCCCTTGGTTCGTTCAGTCTTAGCTGCATTCATATGGTTCAAGCAAGAGTGAGCATAACAAGCTCAGCAAGTACAACAGTTTCTTTTAAACAACATGCTTGAAACATAGGAATCGTATATCTTCAATAACTGGATAATAGTTATGAAGTACTATCAATAATTCAAAATAGCATATCTTTTCCTTCAAAATGTTTTACACTAACAATATTCAGTAAAACATCAATTCTGGCTCAAGACCATGAGTGTTTCATAATTTCTTTGAAAAGGACAACCCGACACTAAGTCCGTAAGTCCGACATATCTTACGAGCACTTCTAAGTGATCAGCCTATAGTACTCTATGTTGATCAACACTACATTCATTAAACGTGTGTACGTTTAAGTTGTGGCAACCTCACGTGCCCATCGAATAATCGATGAAAATACATTTATTTATTCATACTCAAGCTTACCTTGAATCCGTACCAAACAATTGGCGTAGGATAACGTTAGCAATTCTATATTGAAAGACTTGTAAATAAATCAATCAACTCTTCAAGATTAGTTTAGCCGAGGTAAAACTAACATCAACCCTTTAGTAAAACATTTCATGTATCTCATAACATGAATCACAGAAAACTTGGCTAACACGGAGGTTAGACAAGCGTTTAAGAAAAACTTGCCTTCAGCGTCTGCTACAGTAAAATAACTTTTCCTTTTACTCTTTACGGTCTCTACAATACATAACCACATAACACACCACATAAGGTCATGAATGAACATACATGGTTCCTAATGAATCTTACCCTTCTTCTCAATCTAATCATGTATTTAGATTTGTTACTATTGGTTCCGGCTTGCCATTATATTTTACATCATTCTTACCAACTTCTTTCTCTTCTATGTCTTACGTGGATTTACTTCATTAATCCAACTCGTTTTAAGTTAATCATCCTTCCTCATGGCTTACTAACGTCCTTACGTTATTAATCAAAACTCGATCGTGATTTGTTAAGTACACTTTATTGCATACCGTTTACGTTCACATATTACTTAACTACTTTTAGTTGCAACTCTCAACGTTATAGTCATTATCATTATTGAATACAGTTCACGTTCTTTATACTTTACGTTTGTCGTTTTAACTACTCATTAAACAACATTAAATTCCTAAATTCATCATTATAAAAGTGATTTAGGAAAGGTTTTATCATGTTCATTAAGTAATTTCATGTCCCATACTTGTCTTACAACCCATTGGGTTCATAAATAACTTGGTCAACAAAAGTCCATCACCGAAGCCATTGCGCGCAAAGATCCCTTTACTATAGTGGTATCATGGGCGCCACTCTTGATGCTTGACCCTCTGCATACGGTGCTACAACGCGGTTCATAAAAGCTCATTCAGCGCCAAGGCTGCAGACTTTGATCGAGAAAAATTGAACAGACAAATTTTTATGTGAGATTCCTGGGCTCATAACTTCTTCGTTATAAGTCCGAATTGGCTCGTTCAAGAGCCTACGGTTCACAAATTACATACTTTATGTGTTCATGAAATAATTTTATCTATTTGACATTGTTAACTAAAAATTCACCTATTAGTCCATTTTTAACGAAAACGATAAACGTTCGTGAACGTTCAACGCTTGTTTCTTCGTTCTAAGTCAGAATTCGGTCAGTCTCGAGTCCACAACTCTATAATTCCAAATAAGACTTGTCTCCATTGAAAACTAATGTTTCCAAACTCAATATCAAAATTTGACTTCCATTCCGAGAATTTTACGAATTTGACTATTATCGTCCAAACTCGTGAATTTCGCTTTAACTTCATTTCTTATGATTTGTTCATCATTTCAAATGGATTCTATCCATCATATTAACATCTTAACCTACTCATCTCATTAACTTATATACATAATAAGTTATTACTTGTTCTTCATAAGTTTAGAACTTATAAAGGTATAAACTACTTATGATTTCATTTCACATAACTTATTATAGATTAAGTCTTTTAACCACCATTTTCACATCTCTTTATCATACCATCTTATTAAGGTAAACATATGAGTAGTTAATATAAGCTCTTCATAAGTTCATCACTTAATTAAGTTTGAATTACTTATTCATGACTTGTACGACTTAAATCCATTGATTAATCATTCTTATCATTCCTTAGCATACATGTTCTACCACTACCCATTTCTCTAACAATGGAAGAGAAAGAGAATCATGGTTTAAGATTTCTTACCTTTAAATATCACTTGGTTAATCTTTAATCTTCTTCTTGCTTCTTGAACTATAAAAAACTAGCTTTCTAGCTTTTCTAGCTTATTCTCACTTATTCTCTCTAACCAATAAGCTATAAGTTGTTGGTGTTTTTGAACAAGGAATAAATGAAATCCAAAGCTTGCTATTTATAGGAGTTGCTAGGTTAGGGCATAAGGGTCATTATTCCAACCCACTTCCTTAATCACCTCCTTACTATTCCAAGCTTAAGCACTAAGTTAACTTGGCCTCCACACTCTTTGCTTGGCCATCACAACATTTATCCAATACTTGGGCATCACATTTACTTAATCATTAAGTATACATGCTAATCACATAACTTAGCCTTTAAGTTTACTTGTTAAGCAAACATTTTATCCTTTGCTTGCTCATCACATTTCTTAGCCATTAAGTCTACTTGGTCATTAAGTCTACTTGCTCATCACACAAAGTTCTTGGTCACCAATTCACCCATGTGATCATGGGTTTCCCCATGGGTCAGCCTAACCCATTGGATTAATAGCTTGGGCTTAAGGTTTAATTAACCTAACTTATACATTGGGCTTGCAATTAAACAAACACTTGGGATTGTTCATTAATTTACATTAGACTTATCATTACAAACATTTGGGCTTTAACATTAATTCGTATTGGGCTTTATTATTATCCCAATTGGACATTACAATTTCTTACACAATCCTACAAGTCCATTTCATAGGCTTAAAGCCTTATAACGTATAATCTACGTATTAATCTCGTACTCTAACTTGAATACTTATTTATATATACGACATACCATCATTCATACTTACTCGTATAATACCTCGTATCATACTAGTATTCATTACCTCGTACAATACCTACGTATTATACGATCATCGCTTTAATTCATTATACGCATTTAAATTCCTTCTCGGAACTCGCTTTCCCTAACCGTTAGATTTTAAGTCCGCAGGCGAAAACTGCGTTTGCCATAACTGAAATATTATCGGATATTCTATCTCACCTAGATATTCTATCATTAGGTATTTCTCAGAAGTTCAAAAATAATTCCCGAGCAGAAATGCGTGAATAGTATTTTTTGGAAAAATTCTTGGAAAGCTTTTATTTTCGTCTTGGAAATTCAAACACTTTAATTCTATCACGTAGCCAAAATACTACGACATTTCGACATATCTAGGTCATAGAACGACCTTCAATTAGCTTACTCCCATAAATAATCAATTAAATTCATTTAATCCACATAATCAAATAAAAATTTAATTCTCATAAAAATTAAATTTTTTTCTGGGGCGTTATAGTTCCTGTACACAATCATGTGAATAACTCATAATCATAATTGCGGTTCTAAATTCCTCTTCGTACTTGGAATGAAGATAATTTTCATCACCTATTTTTACCTGAAATATCAAAGATCATTGTTATACCGAATCACAGTTCCTGTTCATAATCGTACTAATAAATTCATCTTTGCACTACGGGCCAAAGATATTCATCAACAGTTTGTCTTTGCACTACAGGCCAAAGATATTCAATAACGGGTCATCTTTGCAGTACGGGCCAAAGATATTCAACAACAGGTCATCTTTGCACTACAGGCCAAAGATATTAATATCTCAAAGAAATATATAATCATTTCAGAATTTATATAAACGATAATTATAACCATGTTGATCAATTCACCTTTGCACGTAAGCTAAAGATATTCAATTATAAATTCAATGGTCATGATCATACTAGTCAACAATTCATCTTTGCACTACTGGCCAAAGAGAACCCATAGTCACGATCATACCAATAATCGACCCATCTTTACACTCAAGTGAAAGAGAAATTTCATCACCAAGATTATAAAAATGTTATATATGATAATAAAAACAATATAATCAAAACATGAATTTAATTTCAAGAGTAAGATTCATAAATCAACGATAATTTGGTCAGAAAAAGAAATAAATTTTTATCGTGAATAGTACCCAATGAATAGTACTTCGTGAATAGTACCTCATATTCGTAAATAGTACCGTATACGTAAATAGTATCGTATACATAAATAGTGTCATATACATGAATAGTGTCATATACGTGAATAGTGCCGTATACGTGAATAGTAACCCCGACACGAAAAAGATAAAGTTTCATAATAAAATTCATATAACTATTTCGGGATAATGATATTAAAGGAAATAATATCATTTATGAAAAAAATAACATCCCTTACCATCTCTTACCTCAAAAGGATAGCACTTCTGACTGGAATATCGGATATAATATTAAGGAAACTTGCACTGTATAGCAACACTCAAGATATCTAAATACTCACAAAAATACGCTCGATATTATAGTGAGAAACTTCTGATTCTGGTGTGATTTTCAATTCAAACATAAGCACCCTATTTATAGTAAAATGCTTAGAACACAAAAGCTAAAAATGTAATAAAATAATATTTTATAAAAAAAAAATTCAAGCCCACCCTTGACCAAATTCATCAGCACACCAGTGGGGCCCACCAACATTAAAAAAACATTTTTCTTTTAGAAAAACATTTATAACTCCAAAAATTAATTATTCCAGAACTTCAATAATTCATAATAAATAGCCCTTTTATCAGAAAAATTCAAATCTTTTGTCCATTCCATAGGAAATTTAATTCTCTACAACTTTGTAGAAGAAAGTTTTTCCAAATTCTAAACGAAAAATGACCGAAATTCACATACGGATGATTTTTAACACCTCTATTCTGACAAAATACTTATAAAATACCTCAACATTAATTCCTTCATTTATATCCATATAAAATAAATATTTCCTTATCATATAAATTAATAATTAATTATTCACAAATAATATTACAAAACTACAATATTGACAACCAGGTCGTTCCCAAGAAAGAGGGGGCTTTCCGATAAGGGTTTCTCCTTACTGACGCGCAATTAGGTGACCAAACCCCTTTCCTAGACAAAACTTTCTTAGATATTGCCAATAATGCTATCTAATAATATTATTCAAATAATATGAATTATTAATCTGATAATGGGAAATACTGTGCAGTGACAAATATTGAATTAATAATAATATAAAAATATTGTGCAATACTATGCGTTCATCGTATAACAACGCCAGACATTTTACTTTACCCAACCGGTATTCCAACGATTTTTAATCAGAATGCTTAGTTATGCCATTATTATTAAAAAAAACTCGTTCATGTCATTTTCTTCATCTGACAGTTTTCCGTTATGGGACCCACAAATGGCTACGCCGTCGTATGAATATTCCCCGACAATAAGAATATTCCACGACCAAACGAATATTCCCCTACAATAATGAATATTTTATAACCACTTACTTATTTTGAAAATTTTACATATATCACCCTTAACTTTAAACTTTTATCAATTTAACTATTTACTAAATAAAAAAATTGAATACTTTTATTTCATAAAATTTGGGATCTTACAATCTCCCTTTTTATGAAATTTCGTCCCCGAAATTTACGCACACGGTATTTGAATAGTTGAGAATACCTTACTTTAATTTTGATTCCATCTTCTTTGTCATCATGATTTCTCCATTGCTCATTCTAGAATGCGACTTCAAAACAAAGGTTAATTGACATATCACAATTTGTCAACTTATCAAGTAAGAAATTTCAGCTTAGGTAAGTCACACACTAGCGAAGTATATTACTCAGATCTCCCTCCTAGTTCTAGACTCGGATCTTCACCAATGACCATATCCCTAAGCTCGATATCAAAATGTAACGCCCCAAAATAGGTCCAATCCACCCAACCTATTAGGGTCGCCATTTAAATACACTCAACACAGTTTCCAAATACAAATCTTTAAATTCTAACTTTTAAACTGTCGTACAGAATAGGACCACAGTTGAACTGTGAGTTTTAATACAATTATATGCAACTCTCATGGTGCTTCGACCACAACACCTTACAATGGTACCTTATATAAAGGTACAATCAATAATTGTTTTAGAAATTAATTTTTTTTAAAATGCTCATGGAAACCTTCGAAATTAGGAGGCCATGCATCTAAGTTATAATAGATATCATATGACTTGAGAATTATCCTTGGTTGACCCAATAGACCCCAAAGAAAAATGAGAAGATTACTATCATGTTCTTGCCAATGGTGAGTCTCCTCTTGCCATATAGCTATCTCCATTGTCTCCAATTGAGAATTATATTTCAACCAAACTCCAATATTATATAGGTAGTGCTTTCATAGATATAATCGGCAAGTGGATGTGCATGTACATCTTATGATAACACGAAGTCGTATGTCATTAGACATCTTATATGATAGTGGCAAAATACCCTTCAAAGTTGGGTTCACCTCACCCTACCGGTTCACCAAAATCAATCGGTTAAATGACGATAAAATACGACACACTTAGTTAAAATTCTCGATAAAATTATTTCCATACTTATTTAGGGGAAACCTCAACAACTATAGACCATCGTTCTATTCCCCTGTTACCCCCGCTAGATCCAGCTACACTCTTATTACCTGAAAGGAATTGTGAAGCAAAAAGGTGAGCACAACTAGCCTAGTAAAGAATATCATGACTAAAGATAATTAAATTATCAATAGCCTTCGTCAGTAATAAATCAGAGATTTAAAACATGTGGTAGATGATAAATATTTTCAACCATAGTTGCAGTGGAACGAGCAATCCATTAGAAGAGTCAAATACACCATAAATTCTATTATCTTCTCCATGTTAATGGTCATTACCATTCTTATCTTACATCATATTAGATGTTATAAAAATATGCAGAATAATTTAAACTTTTTCAATCTTCTTTAAAAATAAATCTTTTATTGATTTCTTAACTTGAATCAATTACAAACCCTTGAATCAAATTATGCTATGATTCACTCTATTCAATTACTGTATAAATTTTTACATCTCAATTTGAATTCCTTTATGTACCGCCTAGTACAACTTTACAACTTAACATGTATTATACATCGTAAACTACTATCATGTACATCTATTAGAACTTAAACATGGTTCAAGAGCATTTATTTAAATAATAAATCAATCTCCTTCGATACTATTGAACTTTATCAATCAAGTAACACGTAACTTTACTATGAGTCCTTAACCTGCAAAAGTGGTTATTTGCAAGGGTGAGCTCGATAGCCCAACAATTCTAACAATTTTCATGCAGCACATAGCATATAATAGCATATTCAGCTCATGCATTCATAATCCATTAATATTTACTACGCATGTTACTTCTCATATAACAGGCATATAAGTTTATTTCACAAGCATATTGTAAGACCCCAACTTTTATGAATAAAGAATAATTTTCTTGACAATAAGAATATTCCACGACCAAACGAATATTCCCCTACAATAATGAATATTTTATAACCACTTACTTATTTTGAAAATTTTACATATATCACCCTTAACTTTAAACTTTTATCAATTTAACTATTTACTAAATAAAAAAATTGAATACTTTTATTTCATAAAATTCGGGATCTTACAATCTCTCCTTTTTATGAAATTTCGTCCCCGAAATTTACGTACCTGGTATTTCGAATAGTTGAGAATACCTTACTTTAATTTCAGATTCCATCTTCTTTGTCATCATGATTTCTCCATTGCTCATTCTAGAATGCAGCTTCAAAACAAAGGTTAATTGACATATCACAATTTGTCAACTTATCAAGTAAGAAATTTCAGCTTAGGTAAGTCACACACTAGCGAAGTATATTACTCGTATCTCCCCTCCTAGTTCTAGACTCAGATCTTCACCAGCGACCATATCCCTAAGCTCTGATATCAAAATGTAACGCCCCCAAAATAGGTCCAATCCACCCAACCCATTCCGGGTCGCCACGAAATACACTCAACACAGTTTCCAAATACAAATCTTTAAATTCTAACTTTTAAACTGTCGTACAGAATAGGACCACAGTTGAACTGTGAGTTTTAATACAATTATATGCAACTCTTATGGTGCTTCGGCCACAACACCTTACAATGGTACCTTATATAAAGGTACAATCAATAACTGTTTTAGGAATTAATTTTTTTTTAAAATGCTCATGGAAACCTTCGAAATTAGGAGGCCATGCATCTAAGTTATAATAGATATCATATGACTTGAGAATTATCCTTGGTTGACCCAATAGACCCCAAAGAAAAATGAGAAGATTACTATCATGTTCTTGCCAATGGTGAGTCTCCTCTTGCCATATAGTTATCTCCATTGTCTCCAATTGAGAATTATATTTCAACCAAACTCCAATATTATATAGGTAGTGCTCATAGATATAATCAGCAAGTGGATGTGCACAACCCTGTCTTATGATAACACGAAGTCGTATGTCATTAGACATCTTATATGATAGTGGCAAAATACCCTTCCAAAGTTGGGTACACCTCACCCTATTCGGTTCACCAAAATCAACGGTTAAATGACGTATAAAAAACGACACACTTAGTTAAAATTCTCGATAAAATTATTTCCATACTTATTTAGGGGAAACCTCAACAACTATAGACCATCGTTCTATTCCCCTGTTACCCCCGCTAGATCCAGCTACACTCTTATTACCTGAAAGGAATTGTGAATCAAAAAGGTGAGCACAACTAGCCTAGTAAAGAATATCATGACTAAAGATAATTAAATTATCAATAGCCTTCGTCAGTAATAAATCAGAGATTTAAAACATGTGGTAGATGATAAATATTTTTAACCATAGTTGCAGTGGAACGAGCAATCCATTAGAAGAGTCAAATACACCATAAATTCTATTATCTTCTCCATGTTAATGGTCATTACCATTCTTATCTTACATCATATTAGATGTTATAAAAATATGCAGAATAATTTAAACTTTTTCAATCTTCTTTAAAAATAAATCTTTTATTGATTTCTTAACTTGAATCAATTACAAACCCTTGAATCAAATTATGCTATGATTCACTCTATTCAATTACTGTATAAATTTTTACATCTCAATTTGAATTCCTTTATGTACCGCCTAGTACAACTTTACAACTTAACATGTATTATACATCGTAAACTACTATCATGTACATCTATTAGAACTTAAACATGGTTCAAGAGCATTTATTTAAATAATAAATCAATCTCCTTCGATACTATTGAACTTTATCAATCAAGTAACACGTAACTTTACCATGAGTCCTTAACCTGCAAAAGTGGTTATTTGCAAGGGTGAGCTCGATAGCCCAACAATTCTAACAATTTTCATGCAGCACATAGCATATAATAGCATATTCAGCTCATGCATTCATAATCCATTAATATTTACTACGCATGTTACTTCTCATATAACAGGCATATAGGTTTATTTCACAAGCATATTGTAAGACCCCAACTTTAATGAATAAAGAATAATTTTTCTTGAAATACATTTTTGAATATTATGGTGTTGATTTAATATAATGTTATAGTTGTGGGTAATATTTACAAATTTTGCAAAGTAAGCAAGTGGTTATATAATATTATTTCGGTGGAAAATATTCGTTTTAACAGGAATATTAAATGCGACGACACAATCATTAGTGGACCCCCTAACGGATGTATCATCGTAGTTAGAAAACGACATAATTATCTTTTATAAAATAACAAATGAAAGTTTTACCATTAAACTGTTGAACTACACGGTGGTAAAAAAGTACGATGTCTGGCGTGGTTGTGTAATAGTTTACGGTATTGATTATTAATGCTTACGTGAGAAGTCACTCGGTTATACTCAATTATTGCTTTCACGATAATTCTTTGCATAATATCTCTCATATTACTGATTCAATTTTTATCACAATATCAATATTCTATATTATTAAATCAATAATTGAGACGACAAAGTTATTCATATTATTATTTGCAATATTGACGATGTATAGGAAGTTCTGTCGAGGAGAGGTTTGGTCACCTAATTGCGCGCCAATAGGGAGAAATCCTTATTGGAAAGCCCCCTCTTTCCTAGGAATGATCTGGTTGTTAAATATTGTGAGTTATAATATTAATGATGTATAAGTTCGTGTTGATTAAAGATAAATTTGATAGTTCCATTATGTTGGGATTATTAGTGTTAGTGGAAATCGATATTTATTTCGATAATAATTAATTTTTGGAGGTTATATTGACCAATCGGGTAATAATTGGATAAATGAGAAATTAAGTGCTATTAATTCACATGCTTATAACTATTTGTTCACATGTGTGTATTATTGATTCATATGCATGTACTATTAGGGGAGGTGATGCAAGATTGATAATACTTGCATGACTAAATTAAAAATGAAGGTATAGATGAAGGTACTATACTATAACTATTTTTTTCACATGTATATAACAATTGATTTACATGAGTGTACTATTGATTCATATGATGTACTATTAGGGGAGGTGGTGCAAGTTTGATAATACTTGCAGGACTAAATTAAAAATGAAAAAGATGAAGGTATTATACTATAATATTTTGAGCCCCAAAACGTGCAATTATTGGAACTATATTTTCCTATAAATAGAAGCTCATTCTTCTTCTATTCTCACCAATTCACTAAGATCACAAGAGCAATTATAGAGAGAGAAGCTATAGAGAGAGAAGCTATAGAGAGAAAGAAGAAGAGAAGTCTACTACCTCACTATTCCAGTATCCAGTCTTCTTCTGAGGTAAGGGATATTATATTTTTTAGTATTCGTAGAAATAATATTTTCTTCCATACTTTGTAGTATGTGAGTAATATTATTTCGTTTCATATTCCTAATTCTACACTCATTCTGTTAAAGTATTGCTTCTATACACCGTGAAATTAGTAGAATATCCTTGATATTTGCGCTTCATCTAATATCTTTTCATAGAAATATTATTATGAGCTTTCTTGATAATTATTGATCTTTTCATACCAGAATACTATTCATGAGTTACTATTTACGGGTTACTATTCACCCAATTACTATTCACTCAAATATTATTCACTCGGTATTATTAGAGCACTTTTCATGCTGAAAGTACTATTCACTTCAAGTTACTATTCACCCTAAGCATTATTCACTCAAATATTATTCACTCGAGTATTTGGGGCACTTTTCATGTCGGGGTGCTATTCACGAGGTACTATTCTCGAAGTATTATTCACAGAGTACTATTCACGGGTCACTATTCACCCGAAAAATATATTTTTTTTCTGTCCAAATTATTTTTGATACATGAATATTATTCTTGAATTTTACTCTACAAAGCAATATCATGTTGACAATTTGGATATTTTTAAACTCTGGATAAATTTAAAGTCTTTAAAATTTATCCTAGATTTCGTTTGATTAATGCTTATATCATTGTCATCATCCTCATGCTTATTTATGATGAAAGTCATCTTTGGCTTACATGCATAGATGGACTGTTGATTGGCATGATTATGACCATGGATCATTCGGTATAATCGTGACCCGTAATGTTATAAATGATGTGATAAAAGTCCTCATTGCCCTGTAGTGCATTGATGGACAGTTGTTGGTATGATTATGATCAGAGATTATTCGGTATAATCATGACCATTGATGATTACATGAATATCCTTGAACCGTAGTGCAGGGATGATTCGATGATGTGGTTTATTTATTAAGCTGAGTCTCAGCGATAAAATTGATAAAAAACATTTTAAATCATAAAAGATATTAGATATCATGCTCTACTTGACTCTTCTAATGGATTGCTTGTTCCGCTGCAGTTAAACTTGATGTTTATTGTATTTTATCAATTTAACACTGTTGAAGACTAATGATAATTTATTCTGCATTATCTTAGTCATAATATTTCTTACTGGGCTAGTTGAACTCACCCTTTTGCTTTCATTGTTCTCTTCAGTAAATGAGAACGTAGCCGGGACTAGGCGAGGAACGGAGTGATGGTCTGAGATGGTGTTATAGTAGTCCTCACTATTCTATAAAATAGTGTGACAATAAATGTAATGAGGACTCTATTTGAGTTTGGATATTGTCTAGAAGACAATATTCGTGTATAAACTCTTAGCTCATGTTGTAATTAGGTTTGTATTTGTATTCAATACCATGTATTTGGCGACCCAAGATGGGTGATGTATACCTATTTTGGTGGCGTCACATTTGGTATCAAAGCTTAGGGATATGATCCATGGCTGAGATGTGAGACAAGAACTAGGAGGGGAGAGACGGGGAATTCTTTCGCTAATATGACCTACCTAAGTTTATTTGGTATTTAATTGGTCGGTCAGAGTATAGGGATAATATGTGACATGTCAATTAACCCTTGTTTTGTGGCAGTGTTTGAAAATGACATCTAAAAATGTTGAGATCAGTAATAAAGTACATAAGACCATTGAGTCACCAACGATCAATACTCAGGATAATGTGCAACAGGAAGACAAAAATCTTCAGGAAAAAATCAACACCGATCAAATGATGAACGGTGGGATGTTTAGAGGCTTTATGCAATTCATGCAACATCAAGCGAGAGCGACTCCTTTTCAAAATGCGGGTGGAAACACTGGCAACTCTCGGACGGTCACCGCTAAACAGTTCAAGGAGCTGGGACCACCAGAGTTTTTGGGAGAGCCAAAACCACTTAACGCGGAGACGTGGATAAATCAGATCACCAAGATAATTGATGTCTTGGGATGCTCCGAGGAGTAAAAGGTTCCCTTTGCCACCTTCATATCATGAGGAGAGGCGGACATTGGTGGGAATCAGAAAGCGTGACATGACCGTGACGCCCCAAAATAGGTATACATCACCCATCTTGAGTCGCCAAATACATGGTACAAAATTCAAATACAACTTAATTATACAACAGTCGTGTAAAATACAACAAAACATAATCTAACAATTTTAATAAGAATATTGTCATCTAGACAATATCCACACTCAATGGAGTCCTCATTACATTTATTGTCACACTATTTAACTGAATAGTGAGGACTACTAATGTTATCACCTGGACCGTCACTCCGTTCCCCGACTAGTCCCGGCTACGTTCTCATTTCCTGAAGAGAATAGTGAAAGAAAAGGTGAGCTCAACTAGCCCAGTAAGAAATATTATGACTAAGATAATGCAGAATAAATTATCATTAGTCTTCAACAATGTTAAACTGATAAAATACAATAGACATCAAGTTTAACTGCAGCGGAATAAGCAATCCATTAGAAGAGTCAAGTAGAGCATGATATATACTATCTTCTATGATTTAAAATGTTTTCATCAATTTTTATTGCTGAGACTCAGCTTAATAAATAAACCACTTCATCGAGTCATCCCTGCACTATGGGCCAAGGATATTCATTAAATCATCAATGCTCGTGACTATACCGAATAATCCCTGGTCATAATCACACCAAAAACTGTCCATCAATGCACTACAGGCTACTGAGGACTTTTACCACATCATTTATAACATTACATGTCATGATTATGCCGAATGATCCCTAGTCATAATCATACCAAGTCCATCTATGCATATAAGCTAAAGATAACTTTCATCACAATATAAGCATGAGGATGATGACAATGACATAATAATTCAACAAAACAAGTTCAAGAATAAATTTTAAAGATTTATAAGTTAATTTATCTTGAAATCAATTACGTCCAAATTGTCAACATGATACTGCTTTGTGGAGTAAAATTCAAGAATGTTCAGAAGAATATTTCTATGAAAAGATACCGGATGAAGCGCAAATATCCAGGATATTCTACTAATTTCATGGAGTATAGAAGCCAAAACGTTAACCAAATGAGTATCATAGAATATATGAAACTGTAAATGGATTTTCACCGCCATGCGGTAATCCACGAGATGCATCATTTCCACAATTTAATAAGGAATGAATACGAAGGATCATTCACCATGCATGCGATAATCCACATGTATGCATTATTCCAATGTAATAATAAAGAATGGAACCAGTCATGCGTAATCCACACGCATGTGATATTCCAACAAAATAATAAAGAATGGAATAACAGAAGAATTCACCATGTATGCGATAGACCGCATAGATAGGTTATTCCAGTAGAATAATAAAGAATGGAACTAGGTCTAGCGTAATCCGCATAGATAGGATATTCCAACAGAATAATAAAGAATGGAATAACAAAGAATTCACCATGCATACGATAGACGCATTGCATGAGAATATTCCAATGTAATAATAAAGAATGGAATAATGAAGAATTTCACCATGTATGCGGTACTCAGATAGACAAAGTTATTCCAACATAATAATAAAGAATGGAATAATGTAAGCTCTCTTCATGAATACTGATGAAATAATACCCTTTACCTGTAGAAAACACGGATATTGGAATAATGAGGTAGCAGACTTCTCTTCTTCTTTCTCTCTATAATTTCTCTCTATAATAATTGCTCTAAAGCTTTAGTGAATTGGTGAGAAATGAAGTTAGAATGAGCTTCTATTTATAGAAAAATATAGTTTCGATAATTGCACGTTTTGGGGCTCAAAATATTATAGTACAATACCTTCAACTTTTCTTTCATTTTTAATTTAGTCCCGCAAGTATTATCAAACTTGCACCACCTCCCCTAATAGTAAATAATGTGAATCAATAGTTCAATCATGTGAATTAATAGTTATAATCATGTGAAAATACGAATTACAGTATAGTATCTCCATCTATACCTCTATTTTTTAACTTAGTCATGCAAGTATTATCAATCTTGCACCAACTCCCCTAATAGTATAAGAATGTGAATCAATAGTACACACATGTGAACAAATAGTTATAATCATGTGAATTAATAGTAATTAATTGCTCATTTATTCGATTATTTACCCGATTGGTCAATATAACCTCTAGACATCAATTATTATCGAAATAAATGTCGATTTCCACCAACACTAACAATCCCAACACAATAAACATATTTTTCTCAAAAATTTCATTTTTGAAATTTTGAAGTTTGATTTTTTCTAAAAATGTCAACTGTTGACTTTTTTGATCAAAAAGTCAACCCCGACAAATTTTGTGTTTATAGTCTATTCCTACTAATTTCATCGTTCCGGACTCAAATATCACATCCGCGTCTCCAAATTCAACTCCGAACTCAAATTCAATTTTTAATAACATTCATCATTAATATTATAACTCACAATATTTAACAATCAGGTCGTTCCCAGGAAAGAGGGGGCTTTCCGATAAGGATTTCTCCTTATTGGCGCAATTATTAGGTGACCAAACCTCTCCTCGATGTGAACTTCTAGACTTTGTCAATATTGCAAATAATAATATGAATAACTTTGCCGTCTCAATTATTGATTTAATAATATAACATATTATGCAGATGATACTGTGACAATAATTGAATCAATATGAGAGATATGATGCAGCAATTACTGTAGTAATAATTGAGTATAACTGATTGACTTCTTACGTAAGCATCAAAAATTAATACCGTGTGCTACTATGCAATCACGCGTATTACTGTACTTTTACTACCGGGTAGTTCAACAGTTTTAACGGTAACACTTTCGCCATTATTTTTAATAAAAGATAATTTTGTCTTTTTCTTACTACGACAATACTTTCGTTGTGGGGTCCACCAATGATTTTGTCATCGTATGGATATTCCCCGACCAATCGAATATTATATATCTACTTGCTTACTTTGCAAAATTTGTAAATATTACCCACAACTATAACATTATATCAAATCCACACTATAATATTTTAAAAAATATTTTGAGAAATTTAAATCTTTATTTATAAAATTTGGGGTCTCACATAGCCTGCCGCACTAAAGATGTCTTGGGAGAAGTTCCAAGAACTGTTCAACGACAAGTACTTTCCCGAAAGTATTCGTCACGTGAAGGAGGTAGAGTTCATTAAACTAGAGCAAAATAATATGACCGTATCACAGTACGAAGCTAAGTTTGCCGCGTTGTCCCGGTTTGCGTCCCACTTAGTTGATAATGAGGAGAGAATGACGCGGATGTTTCTAAGAGGTTTGAAACCTGAGATACGTCAATACCTAATTTCTCACAAACTGTGTTTTTTTTAAATGTTGTAAAAAGGGCTCAGTTATTGGAGCGCGATAATGAGTCAACCCAACTAAGACAGAGCAGCCGGCAAATCAATAATACCAGTGGTAGCAGTCATCAAAGCGGTGATAACAAACGTGGAGGGAATCAACATGCTAGAAATGGTAATCACTTCGGTGGTAATCATGGCCAAGATAATAGAAGTGGAAATTTTAAGAAGAGTAGATTCAATAATAATGGAAAGACGTCAGCACCAGCACCTGTTGTTAAGGAAGGAGAACGACCGTTGGTCATATGTGACAAATACGGAGGGGAAGGACACATCAGTCCAAACTGTACGCAGCAATCCAAAGCATGTTACAATTATGGAAGAGAAGGTCACCTAGCCCAATTTTGTCGTGCTCCAAGTCAAGTCTAACTGGGATGGAGACATCAAAGGATGTCCCAAACAAGACAAAATTGGCAGTTCAAGGGATAGCGTTTGTCATAACCTCCCAAAAAGCAAGGAATCCGAACGAGGTGATCACGGGTAAGCTAATCATAAACTATAACGAAGTTTATACCTTATTTGATACCGGTTCTACCCATTCTTTTATTTCTCCTACTTGCACTCAACGTTTAAATTTAACTCTAGAGAAATTAGACTTTGATTTATCTGTTGAAACTCCATTAGGAGAAACCTTCATTACATCCACTGTTTATAAGTCATGTTTGATTCAAATCGGTAACCGCACATTACATGTCGATCTTATCTCTTTGAAAATACTTGCATTTGATGTGATTTTAGGGATTAATTGGTTAGCTACTCATCATGCTAAAATTGATTATTTTCGTAAGGTGATTAGCTTTTATATTCCTAACCAACCTATTATGCGAATTCAAGCAACCAAACCACTAAAGTCAACCACTGTCATATCAAGCTATAAAGCTATTCATTTATTGAAAAACGGATGTCAAGCTTTCTTAGCCTATGTCACGGATTTAAATAAAAATACGTCAGATTTAAATGATATTTCTATTGTTAATAAATTTCCTGACGTATTCCCTGAAGAACTTCCTGGCCTACCCGCAAAGCGTGAAATTGAATTTTGTGTTGACCTTGAACCCGTTACAAAACCCATATCGAATGGCTCCTATTGAACTTCAGGAGTTAAAAACCCAACTACAGGAATTGTTAGACATCGGTTTCATTCGTCCTAGTACATTTCCTTGGGGTGCTCCTATTCTATTCGTGAAGTAGAAAGATGGAAGTATGCGACTTTGTATTAATTATCGGGAGTTAAATCATGTCACCATCAAAAATAGGTACCCATTACCTCGAATTGATGATCTGTTTGACCAGTTGCAAGGTGTCAAATTCTTTTCAAAGATCGATCTTCATTCCGAATATCATCAATTAAAGATTAAAATTGATGACATTCCAAAGACTACTTTTAGAACTCGGTACGGGCATTACTAATTCCTAGCCATATCTTTTGGATTGACTAATGCTCCCGCTGCCTTCATGGATATGATGAACCGAGTATTCAAGGATTATTTGGATCACTTTGTGGTCGTCTTTATTGATGACATTCTCATTTACTCCAAAAGCCGTGAAGATCATGAGCAACACTTGAGGCTGATACTCCAAAAGCTTCGTGAAAACAAGTTATATGCCAAGTTGAAGAAATGCGAGTTCTGGCTTGAAGAAAAAACATTCCTTGGGCATGTGATATCAAATCATGGAATATCTGTTGACCCGACAAAGATTAAAGAAATTCAAAGCTAGGAGCAACCTAAGTCAGTGACTGAAGTACGTAGCTTTCTGGGCTTAGCTGGTTATTATCGGAGATTTATGGAAGGATTTTCTCGAATCACTACTCCATTAAATCAGTTGACTCGAAAAGATACAAAATTCTGTTGGAGCGAGGAATGTGAGAAGAGTTTTCAAGAACTCAAGAGGAGACTCATTTCAGCACCTGTTCTGACAATACCATCTGGTTTGGAGGGATTTGTAATATACAGCGATGCTTCAGGCAAAGGTTTAGGATGTGTTCTCATGCAACATGGGAAAGTCATAGCCTATGCTTCATGACAACTCAAAGAATATGAGAGGAATTATCTTACTCATGATCTAGAGTTGGCAGGTGTCGTTTTTGCGCTTAACATTTGGAGGCATTACCTGTATGGAGAGAAGGTGGAGATCTATACAGATCATAAAAGCCTCAAATATTTCTTCACTCAAAAGGAACTCAACATGCGACAACGACGATGGCTTGAGCTGTTGAAAGATTACGATCATACCATTTAATACCATCCTGGAAAAGCGAACGTAGTAGCTGACGCATTGAGTAAAAGATCATATGTGGGTACGAGTGCGATATTTTCAATGCAAAGGCCCATTGTGTATGACTTACAAAGGATGGAGATAGAGTTAAAGACTCCAGGGACCCATGTGATGGTGGCGAATATACGAGTAGAACCGGCTTTAATCGATAAAATTAAAGTTGCTCAAGCTACAGACCTGGAGCTGATGTGTATGAGGAAGAAAGTGTAAGAAGGTGCTATTCCGGAAGCGAGAATCGATGAAGAAGGAATACTTCGAGTCAACTCCAGAATTTGTGTTCCTAACGATTCTGACTTGAAGTATAAAATCATGATGGAGGCGTACAACACATCGTTTGCAATCCATCCTGGGAGTACCAAAATGTATCGTGATCTTCGATATACATTTTGGTGGAGCAATATGAAGAGAGAGATAGCGGGGTTTATCTCAAGGTGTCTAACTTGTCAACGAGTCAAGGCGGAGCATCAAGTGCCAAAAGGTCTATTGCAACCACTTAAAATTCCAAAATGGAAGTGGGAGCACATTACCATGGATTTCATTACTGGTCTTCCCAAGGTTTCTCAAGGCATAGATGTGATTTGGGTCATTATTGATAGATTGACCAAGTCTGCTCATTTCTTACCGTTATGAGAAACTTATACACTTGAACGTCTTACTCGTATGTACATAAACGAGATTGTAAGATTGCATGGTATGCCATATCCATAGTTTCTAATCGAGACCCAAGATCACTTCAAGATTTTTGGGTTAGTTTACAAAAAAAGCTATGGACACGGATTTACGATTTAGTTTGGCATATCATCCTCAAACGGACGGGCAGTCGAAGAGGACTATTCAAACTCTTGAAGATTTATTAAGACTCTGTGTCCTTGACTTCAAAGGAAGTTCGGACAAGTTCTTACCATTGGTGGAGTTTTTCTACAATAATAGTTATCAAGCAAGTATTGGCATGGCTCCAGTTGAGGCATTGTATGGAAGAAAGTGTCGTTCTCCAGTATACTTGGATGAGGTGGGTGAAGCAATGTTGTTGGGACCGAAGTTGGTACGTATGACTATGGAAAAGATTAAAACGATCCGATAACGTATAAAAACCTCACAAGATCGACAAAAGAGTGATGTTAATCTTCATCGAAAGGACGTGGAATTCAATATTGGAGATCATGTGTTGTTACGTGTTGATCCATGGAAAGGAGTTATGAGATTTAGAAAGAGAGAAAAGCTCAATCCTCGATTCATTGGCCCATTTATAATCCTTGATCGAGTAGGAACTGTGGCCTATAGACTCGCCTTACCATCAAGTATGTCTCGTGTTCATAACATTTTTCACATATCTATGTTACGTAAATATGTGAAAGACCCGAACCACATTATTGAATTAGAACCGGACGAGATAGCAGAAGATTTAACGTATGAAGAGGTTCCTGTTAAAATCTTGGATAAGAAGGATCATATTCTACGCTCCAAAGTTATACCTCAAGTTAAAGATTTGTGGAGAAACCATGATGTTGAGAAAATGTCCTGGGAGTTAGAATCTGAAATGAAGTCAAGGTATCCTCACCTCTTCGACATACCAGGTACGTACCCTAATTTCGAGGGTGAAATTTCATAAGAAGGGGAGGTTGTAAGACCCCAACAATAAGACCCCGAATTTTATAAAATAAAAGTATTCAATTTTTCTTATAATTAGTATTCAGTAAATAGTTAAATTGATAAAATGTTAAAGTTAAGGGTGATATATGTAAATATTTTAAATAAGCAAGTGGTTATAAAATACTCATTGTTGTTCGGGAATATTCGTTTGGTCGTGGAATATTCTTGTTGTCAGAGTATATTCGTACGACGGCGCAACCATTTGTGGGTCCCATAACAGAATAACTATCAGATGAAGAAAATGACAAGTATGAGTTTTTTTATAAATAACGGCATAGTTGTTACTGTTGAAACTGTTGGAATACCTGATGGGTAAAGTAAAGTAATATGTCTTATTGCACAGTAGAACACGGTATTATACAGTATTTTTGAATTATTGATTCTTACGTAAGAAGGCACTACTCAATAATTATTACAGTAATTGTTGTTCAATATTTTATTTTATTAAGTCAATAATTGCTACGTTGATATTATATTATTGTTGTTTTAATAAATGTCACTGCATAATATTTTCATTATCAGATCAATAATTTATATTATTTGAATAATATTGTTAGATAGTATTATTGGCAATGTCTAAGGAAGTTCTGTCTAGGAAAGTGGTTTGGTCATCTAATTGCACGCCAGTAAGGAGAAATCCATATCAGAAAGCCCCCTCTTTCCTGGGAACGACCTGGTTGTCATAATTGTGATTTTATATTATTATTTGTGAATAATTAATTATTGATTTATATTATAAGGAAATATTTATTTTAATGGGGATATAAATGGAGGAATTTTTAGAAAAGTGACAATTGTTGAAAATTTGTATTTTTTCTTTTTTGATAAAATAATTTATTCAAATATATTATTATATTAAATTATAAATGTATAATGTGGTTATATAATAATATAATAATGATGATATTTTTACACTAAATTCATGGTGCATGAATCAAATGAGAGAAATCTAGAAATCAAAAGAAGAACAAAATATGAAGATTTTTTCAGAAAAAATAGTTTATTACTTGATTTTGTAAAATCTATAACTCTTTGTGTATAATGAGTTAGGAGATGAGCCATATATCAAAAGAAAGCCCAGGAAGTAAGCTAAACGTAGAAATTTGAATCACCCAAAAATCCTTTATAGGCTTTTCGTGGTGACTGTTTGAATGAAACTGGTCCAAAGGACTCATAGTCCGAAAAATTAGTGTTCTTAAGCTATATTGCATGAGTTATAATTTTAATCCGCCTATTGGATCGTTGTAATTTTCATATATGTTATACATATATAAGTTGAGTATATGTCCACAAATTTTGAACCGTTAAAAATTAGCGTATGATTTTTTATGAATTTTAAGAGGTGACTGATTCAGAAATTGTTTTTATAAATAATTTTAGTGGAGATTTCTAGAAGGTGGGACCCACTTTTGGTTGTTGTGAAAGTTGGCTAATTTTTGGTGGGCCCCACTTGTGGTGGTTAATTTTTTTTCAAAGAAGTGTGCGTAGAAAAAATAATAATATTATTCTATTAATTTAATCTCCTTTGGCGTTCTAGAATTTTCTTATAAATAGGGTGCTTAGTTAGAATTGAAAATCACACCAGAATCATAAGCTTTCTCTCTCTATATTATCGAGCATATTTTGTGAGTATTTAGATACTTTGAGAGTTGCAATTCAGTGCAAGTTTCCTTCAACATTACATCCGATATTCCAGTCAGAAATACTGTTCTTTTGAAGTGAGAGATTGTAAGGGATGCTATTTTCTTCGTAAATGATATTATTTCTTTTGATATCATTATACCGAAATATTAATATGAATTTTATTGTGAAATTTTTACCTTTTCGTGTCGAGGTTACTATTCACGTATACAACACTATTCACGTATATGTCACTATTCATATATATGACACTATTTACGTATACGATACTATGTACGAATACGGAGTACTATCCATGAGTTACTATTCACGAGTTACTATTTATGAATTACAATTTACGGGGTACTATTCACGACAAAATTGGTTTCTTTTTGTAACGACCCCAAAATTCATACAATATAATTCTCAACTTCGGTCGTTAATAACACATCTACCTTCTGAATTTACATCATTATTCGATGTTAAACTTCATAAAATGCGGAATAATTTAAACTTTTATGTCTTGTTACTTTAATTTCCTGAATCAAAACCTTTATCATCTACATGTCTTTGAATCAATCTTATTTTATGAGTCACTTTATCACTGTTATTATATAAAATTTTATATTTCAATCCGATAACCTTTACATATCATATAACTCTAACTTTAACTTTACAACTCAACATAAAACTATACATCATAAAACATTTAATACATCTCATGAATCTTAATCATGGTATAAAGAAATAACAGCTTTAGCTAAAATATTAATCTTCATGTATTATTTCTGATCCATGTCATTCAAGTAGCACATAGTGTTACCTTCAATCCTTAACCTACAAAAATGGTTATTTGCAAGGTTGAGCTCGATAGCCCAACAAAATCTAACAGTTTTCATGTATCACGTAACACATAATAACATGCTCAACATATATCTCATAAACATTGGACTAACATAACATACATGTTACAGTTCATATAACAAGTATAAAGATTGAGTTCCTTACTCAATCAACATACTTTACTCAATCAACGTAGTCATAAGTTGACTTTAACATTTCATACATTCGACATATATATAACACATCATGCTCTTTGCAATAAAGATTTAAAATAATCAAATTCACATAGCAAATAGGAACAGAAAGACTTGCCTTGATCGTTGTTTACCAATAACAGTTTAACATCTTACAGATATCTGCACTTCACGTGCCCTACCTAATTATATAACCATTCACATTAACTATTAGTCACACAGCAACGCATAGTAGTTGTAATGTAAACTTTACTCTATGTCTCCTTCCCATCATAGATACACAATGTTCAATTTGATTGTGTTAACTTTCAACTTATATCTCACTGTATTTCATATTCGAAGTTCATTCAAGTGTTTAAGTCTTGCTAGGACTACTTATTGGTTTTATATTAACACTATTGAATATCTTATAATATTCATTTCATTTGATTTAAAACACTTTTTACATTCATCATCACTTATCACGGTGTTTCGACGTTTATTCATCACACGCCCAATTTATCTCTCTTGTGTGTGCTTAGTATGCATATACAACTTATCGAATATATCATTTATTAATGTTAAGCATCATTATACTTCATAATATTCATATTCTATAACTTAGAAAAACATCTTTTATCGTCAAGAGAATTACACTTGCATAAGTGCATGCCTGACGCCCTCTTATTACCTCCGAAAATACAACAGTCCTAAAGATGACCATTTTGACCCCTGTTCCAGACCTCAAATTGAAACACTTAAAGCCTAAAGTTGTAGGTCTATTTGTCCTCGTTCTGGATCATCTTGAATCACCTCAATCGGAGTTCGTATGAAAACGTTATGGTCGTTTTACCAAGACAGGTCAAAGCAGTCACACCTGGCACACTATGGGCGCGATTGCCATCACAAATCATGCGTGCAAGGCTGCCATCTAGTTCATTTGAAGTAGCCGCCGATGTTCTGGGTGGTGCTCCTGCACTAGGCTTCGCCCAGATTAGTGTGTTTTGCGATTTTTGACTCTTTTTCCTACTAATCTTCATAACTTGAGTTATACACATCCAAATTAGTCTGTTTTCGATTCTATAGATTCGTAATTCATAGAACTATAACATACTAGAATTCTAACAATTTATAAAAACATTAAACAACCTAAAATTTTACCCAAAACGCATGTTCATACTCAATTTTCATGGTTTAAACCCATTTAGCGAATTTGATCGCCACAACTTCATTACTTAACCGATTAACATGATTTAAACTACACCGCTTTCTTTTCTTCACACATTAACATAATCCAACCTCAATTTACAGATTATAACACATATAGGGCATAAAATTTTATACTTTCTAAAGCCAATTTTCATGTATAAACACTGTTATATACTTTTCTTCCTACAAACTAATTTACATGGATTTTTATCGGCAAACAACACTCACATGTGATGATTAATAGAGTATAAACCCTACTTGTAAGTATATATATCAATCCAACACAACTATCAATTTACAATGGATAATCACTAAGAAATCAAAATATATAACTTAGAAGCAATTTACCTTGATTTAGCAAAGTGTTAGAAACACTTCTTGTTCTCTTAGCAATCTCTGCAATTCTCTCTTCTCACCAAGTTCTCCCTCTTTTTAAACCCTCTATGTTTCTTCTTCTCTCCCACTTAGGCCTTAGGAGAGAAATAAGACGCGAAATTAAAAAAATAACTTGATATGGCTTATTTCCCACGTACTCTATTAGTTAAAAAAATAAAAAGACGTCAGTTACATAAACCAAAGGCCACAAGGCCTTGTTTGGCTACCACCTATTCCCCCAAACTAGATTATATTTATATTATTTTTATTATATAGTTTCATGTGTCACACCTTTAGTTAATTTAAATAACACATAATAATAGTAATTAATAATAATTATAATCTCATTATAATTATACTTATAATTAATAAATAATTACATATATCTAATTTAATTAATAAATTAGATTTAAACATTACTTTATTTAATTTATTTATTCCCTTTAATATTAAAAACTCATTTAATTTAATTAATTCATTAAATTAAATCTTCAAAGAATAAAATTTACCTTTGCTTTAATTTAATTATCATACACACGTAACTAAATTATTATACCACAATTTTATAAATTATTTATTTTTCTCAATAAATAAATTATTTAAAATATTTATTTAATTTAATAAATATTTAAAATAATTACCAAATTCATTTAATTCCTTCAATAGTTAACTCAACTATTAAACCTCGTTTTCCCAATATATGAATATATATATATATTTCTCTTTACATCAGACCACATATTTCAAAATATATAGCACGTATATATACATACTCAAACTCAAAATATCTCATAATAAGAATTTTAATTATTAAATTCCTATTTTAATAACTTATAAAAATTCTAGTTGTCACATCCTTCTTTCCTTATAAGGATTCCGTCCTCGGAATCACCGAAACCCTACCTTACTAAGGTTTTCACAAAATCTCTTTCATAATTATCGTTGAATAACTTCAACACGTTAACTTAGCAAAAAGTTTTATATATATATATACTTCATTCATTTCTTCAACAACTTTTAGGTTTTATTACATAACCTTCAATTAAACACAGTCATATATCAAATATTATATATTCTTTAACCCATTCATTTCCTTTTCTAAGGATCGTTATCATAAACACTCAGGATATTACATTCACCCTTTCATCTAAGAATTTCGTCTTCAAAATTTTAATTATTAATCTTTATTCATTCAATCTATCAAAATAGATTTTACATTAATACTTTATTCATTCATTGGGTTCTGCAACCAAATTCTTTCTCTAAGGATCTTTCTAAGATTATCGTATTCCTTACCTCTTCCTCTTCTAAGAGTTTCACATTTCTCTTCTTTTTGGAGTTTCAATTCTTTCTTGAAATTATTATGTTTTGCTTAATTTTCTCATCCTTTCCACTTTCACCTTTCATAATAATAAGAATCTTCCACAATTGCTCAATAATTAGGAAGCGATATGAATAACAGGAATTTAAAAGATTCCAAATCATGTCTTTGGGTTATAAGACCTTGAACTACGCCCATGGTTATAAGTACTCTTTCAACTTAAACCTTTAATACTCATTAGACTATAGGACTTGCATTTAGGGTGTTAAGCCCTTCGTATCATCAATCTATAAACGTGCACTCTGTCCATGGTTATAAGTACTCTTTCAACTTAAACCTTTCAATCATTAGACTATAGGGACTCTTTACTTAGGGTGATCGTAGATCTTATTTAACGCATATGTATATTGTGCACAAACATCTAAACGCTTCCGTGTAATCCCCTATAAAAGGGTTGTTCATCTCAGCTTTTTAACATCTGAGTTCGCACCAAAACAATTTGGTTTGACATAACTTCTCAAGAAACACTTGAATTTTATGATCATCTTTCAATATTCGTCTAGCTGAATCAAATAGCATAGACTTCTACAATAATTCAAACATCAATCGAAATATACATACATATATATATATATATACTCTCATATCTCAAAGAAATCTCAAAAACCTTTTTATGGCGTCATGATTATGACGTTGTGACACTACATCTCACCATAGTGGGCTGACGATCATATGATCACATCCAACACCAAGTTCCATTGCATTGATGACTCCATCGTTTATCATATCACCCGATACATATAGTTAAAATATATTTTGAAAATTTAAAAATCAATTTTTTTATCTAGTATTAAACAAACAAAAGATAGATACGCTGAATAATAATAGACTGCTTTTAAAAATTCTTTGGTTCACTAGTGTGATCCAACATTTTTTAAAAATCAAAAGTATAACCATTGGCACGAAGTAAATAAATTTCGAAAGTTTAGCATAGCTAGTAGATTTAGAATATCTAATTATCTCCATCAATTTCAATCTTTATACTAAATATTCTTGTATTTCAACTTACCATCCTCCTATACCCCCAAAGATAGTTCATCAAACTTATTACACATTGGAAGTTCGTGAACTTGCCACAATAATATGAGTTTAAGAACTTATCCTAGTTGACCATATAAAGGCCCATTCGTTGAGGGGTTCAAAATATACCATATTATTATGAGTCATGAACTTACCATATGCATTAGTTTTAAGAACCGCACCTAATCCTAATAATATCTAACTAATCTTAATAGTGTTTAACTATCAAATATACACATGAGAAAAGAATCACCTTTTCGCCACATATACATTGATAGCGCGACACCAACATTCCAATGATTATCAATATGATAAACTGAGCGCAAGCACTAAACCCTCACCAATACAAAGGTTTGTACAACTCAGCCATCACATGAGTCCTCAATTGAAATCCCACCTAACTCTATCTTGCTTATCACTTGCTCTTTGCTCGATACGAATTCCTCGTATCACATTATCTGTAACTCCTCGTGAGTTTATCTCGTACTATATCATAGTACATTAACTTCATAGCATCAAGCTATAATTATTCAAACATTACAGACCATCTTTTTTATAACTTAAAATGATCACATCGTGATCTTATTCTATAATCATCTCCCTTAAAATCCTTTTCTTAACTCGTGATCATTTTGTTTTACAATCCTCTTTCTTTCCTTTTTCAACATTTACAATTTCGTTTATGCTTTTAATCTTCCAGACTTTGTCTATTCATAATTATTCGTTATCTTGGCTATTGCAGTTAGGCAACTCCCATATCTTATCTTTATATCTCTTCAAGATTCTTCTTTGAATTTTCTTGTTTATATAACAATTCTTCCTTTAAGAATTTCTAACTTCATTTACATTGCTCAACATTTCATTTAAGTTCCACATTTTCATCATCACGTATCCATTTATATACTTGGTACACATCAAGTCTCTAATAGTTTCAATATGCTATTAATCGAGTGGTTTCCCACAAACAACCAACAAACTAGGTTTCGAAGTTGCTAGTTAGATATACCTCCGCTTCTATGAAGGAATCGTTAAGCCCGGATACCATACATCAACTATTAAAGAGTACAATTGTACCATACTTAAATATAACTTTTTGATTCTTAACTTCTTTATCATCTTCTCCTTTATTCTCTAAGGTTATAGCCTAGGGTACTCTTACCTAAAGTTTATAACCTACATCTTTGATACCAATCGTATTTAACCCCAAAATTCATACAATATAATTCTCAACTTGATACGTTAATAACACATCTACCTTCTACGATTTTACATCATTATTCGATGTTAAACTTTATAAAATGCGTAATAATTTAAACTTTTATGTCTTTTACTTTAATTCCCTAATCAAAACCTTTATCATCTACATGTCTTTGAATCAATCTTATTTTATGATTCACTTTATCACCTTTGTTATTATATAAAATTTTACATTTCAACCGATAACCTTTACATATCATATAACTCTAACTTTAGCTTTTACAACTCAACATAAAACTATACATCATAAAACATTTAATACATCTCATGAATCTTAATCATGGTATAAAGAAATAACAACTTTAGCTAAAATATTAATCTTCGTGTATTATTTTGATCCACGTCATTCAAGTAGCACATAGTGTTACCTTCAATCCTTAACTCGCAAAATGGTTATTTCAAGGTTGAGAGCTCGACAACCGACCAAAGAAAATCTAACAATTTTCATGCATCACGTAGTACATAATAACATGCTCAACATATATCTCATAAACATTGGACTAACATAACATACATGTTATAGTTCATATAACAAGTATAAAGATTGAGTTCCTACTCAATCATCATGCTTTACTCAATCAACATAGTCATAAGTTGACTTTTAACATTTCATACATTCAACATATATATAACACATCATGCTCTTTTGCAATAAAGATTTAAAACAATCAAATTCACATAGCAAATAGGAACCGAAAGACTTGTCTTGATCGTTGTTTACCAATAACAGTTTAACACTTACGCTTATCTCGCACTTCACGTGTCCTACACAATTATATAATCATTCACATTAACTATTAGTCACATAGAAATGCATAGTAGTTGTAATGTAAACTTTACTCTACATCTCATAACCCTTCCTATTATTGATACACAATGTTCAATTTATTGTGTTAACTTTCAACTTATATCTCAATATATTTCATATTCAAGTTCATTCAAGTGTTTAAGTCTTGCTAGGACTACTTATTGGTTTTATATTAACACTATTCAATATCTTATAATATTCATTTCATTTGATTTAAAACACTTTTTACGCTCATTATCACTTATCACGGGCTTTCGACATTTATTCATCACACGCCCAATTTGTCTCTCTTGTGTGTGCTTAGTATGCATATATAAACTTATCTAATATATCATTTATTAATGTTAAGCATCATTATACTTCATAATATTCATGTTCTATAACTTAGAAAAACATCTTTTATCGTCAAGAGCACTACACTTGCATAAGTGCATGCCCGACGCCCTCCGATTGCCTCCAAAAACACAACAGTCCTAAAGATGACCATTTTGACCCCTGTTCCAGACCTCAAATTGAAAAACATAAAGAATAAAAGTTGTAGGTCTATTCGTTCTCGTTCCGTCTCATCTTGAATCACCTTAATCGGAGTTCGTATGAAAATGTTATGGCCGTTTTACCAAGACAGGTCAAAGCAGTCACACCTGACACAATATGGGCGCGGCCGCGCCCATTTTCTGCACAAATCCTGCATGCTCGCAGCCATCTATCTAAGCTTTGGAAGCGGTAGCTGCGTTTCTCGGAAGGGGGTCGGCCATTGGCTTAGGCTTCACCCAGATTAAAGTGTTTTACGATTTTTGACCCTTTTCTCCTACTAATCTTCATAACTTAAGTTATACACATCCAAATTAGTCCGTTTTCGATTCTATGGATTCGTAATTCATAGAACTACAACATACTAGAATTATAACAATTTATAAAAAAACATTAACCAATCTAAAATTTGACCCAAAACACATGTTCATACTCTATTTTCATGTTTTAAACACATTTAGCTTAATTTGATCGCCAAGTACTTCGCTTTCTTAACCAATTAACATGATTTAAACTACGCCGTTTTCTTGCTTTCTTCACATATTAACATAATCCAACCTCAATTTATAGATTATAACATATATAGGGTATAAAATTTTGTACTTTCTAAAGCTAATTTTCATGTATAAACACATTGTTATATACTTTTCTTCCTATAAACCAATTTACATGGATTTTTATCATCAAACAACACTCACATGTGATGATTAATAGAGTATAAACCCTACTTGCAAGTATATATATCAATCCAACACAACTATCAATTTACAATGGATAATCACTAAGAAATCAAAATATACAACTTAGAAGCAATTTACCTTGATTTAGAAAAGTGTTAGAAACCCTTCTTGTTCTCTTTAGCAATCTCTGCAATTCTCTCTTCTCACCAAGCTCTCCTCTTTCTAAACCCTCGTGTGTTTCTTCTTCTCTCCCAACTCTCTCGCTCTTAGGCCTTAGGAGAGAAATAAGACTTAAAAAAAAAAAAAAAACTCGATATGGCTTATTTCCCACGTACTCTATCAATTAAAAAAAAAAAAAAGACATCGATTACATAAACCAAAAGGCCACAAGGCCTTGTTTTGGCTACCACCTATTCCCCAAACTAGATTATTTTTATATTATTTTTATTATATAGTTTCATGTGTCACAATTTTAGTTAATTTAAATACTTACATAATAATAGTAATTAATTATAATTATAATCTCATTATAATTATAATTATAATTAATAAATAATTACATATATCTAATTTAATTAATAAATTAGATTTAAACATTACTTTATTTAATTTATTTATTCTTTAATAATATTAATTATAAATCATTTAATTTAATTAATTCATTAAATTAAATCTTCAAAGAATAAAATTTACCTTTGCTTTAATTTAATTATCATACACACGTAATTATTTAAATTATTATTATACCAACAATAAATTATTTTATTTTCTCAATAAATTAATTATTTAAAATATTTATTTAATTTAATAAATATTTAAAATAATTAGAAAAATTCATTTAATTTCTTCAATAGTTAAACTTTTATCCAACTATTAAACCTCACTTTTAATAATCAAACAATATATATATATATATATATATATATATATATATATATATTTTCTTCACACGTGATCACATATTTCTTTAAATATATATCTATAAAAAATTTAATATATATACATAATCAAACTCAAAAAACATCTCATAATAAGAATTTTAATTATTAAATTCCTATTTTAATAACTTATAAAAATTTGGGTTGTCACATCCTTCCCCTCCTTATAAGGATTCCGTCCTCGGAATCACCTAAAACCTACCTTACTAAGGTTTTCACAAAATCTCTTTCATAATTATCGTTCAATAACTTCAACACGTTAACTTAGCAAAAAGTTTTACATATATATATACTTCATTCATTTTTTCAATAACTTTTAGGTTTTATTACATAGCCTTCAATTAAACATAATCATATATCAAATATTATATATTCTTTTAACCCATTCATTTCTTTTTCTAAGGATCATTATCATAAACACTCAAACTCTTGGGATATTACATTCACCCATTTTCTTCTAAGAATTTCGTCCTCGAAATTTTTATTTATTAATCTTTATTCATTCAATTTATCAAAATAGATTTTACGTTAATATCTATTTATTCATTAGGTTCTGCAACCAAATTCTTTCTCTAAGGATCTTTCTAAGATCATCATATTCCTCACCTCTTCCTCTTCTAAGAGTTTCACATTTCTCTTCTTTTTGGAGTTTCATTTCTTTCTTGAAATTATTATGTTTTGCTTAATTTTCTCATCCTTTCCACTTTCACCTTTCAGAATAACAAGAATCTTCCACAATTGCTCAATAATTGGGAAGCGATATGAATAACAGGAATTTAAAAGATTCCAAATCATGTTGAGGGTCATAAGACCTTGAACTAAATCACATTTATAAGTACTCTTTCAACTTAAACCTTAACAGTCATTAGACTATAGGGACTCGTACTTAGGGTGTTAAGCCCTTTTGATGCGATGTATTGTGCACAAACATCTAAACGCATCAGCGTAAAAATAATTCCCCATAATAGGGTTGTTTTTCTTAGTTTTTAGAGATGTGGCGAGGGTCATAAGACCACGAACTATGTCCATGATTACAAGTAATCTTTCAACTTTAACCTTATGATAAGAAATTGTAGGGACTCCCCGTACTTAGGGTGGTGATCGACCCTTCACGTACCATGTATTGTGCACAAACATCTAAACGCCTCCCGTAATCCCCTATAAAAGGGTTGTTCATCTCGACTTTTCAATATCTCGAATCCGCACCAAAACAATTTGGTTTGGCATAACTTCTCAAGAAACACTTGAATTTTATGAACATCTTTCAATATTCGTCTAGCTGAATCAAATAGCATAGACTTCTACAATAATTCGGACATCAATCGAAATATATATATATATATATATATATATATATATATATATATTCTCATATCTCAAAGAAATCTCAAAATCCTTTTTTATGGCGTCATGATTATGACGTTGTCATACTACATCTCACCATAGAGGGGTTGGCGATCATATGATCACATCCAACACCGAGTTCCATTGCATTGATGACTTCATCGTTTATCATATCACCTCGATACATATAATTAAAATATATTTTGAAAATTTAAAAATCATTTTTTATCTAGCCGAAACAAACAGCATAGATACGCGAATAATAACCTTTGTTTTTAAAAAATTCTTTGGTTCACTAGTGTGATCCAACATTTTTTTTTCAAAAATCAAAAGTATAACCATCGGCACGAAGTCAATAAATTTCAAAAATTTAGCAAAGCTAGAAGATTTGGAATATCTAATTTTCTCCATCAATTTCAATCTTTATACTAAATATTCTTGTATTTCAACTTACAGTCTTCCTATATCCCCAGTATAGTTCATCAAACTTATCGCACATTGGAAGTTCAGGAACTTGCCACAATAATATGAGTTTAAGAACTTATCCTAGCCAGACCATGTGCGTCCATTCGCTGAGGGGTTCAAAACATACCATATTATTGTGAGTCACGAACTTACCATATGCATTAGTTTTAAGAACTGCACCTAATCCTAATAATATCTGACTAATCTTAATAGTTTCTAACTATCAAACATACACATGAGAAAAGAATCACCTTTTTGCCATATATACATCGATAAGCGCGACACCAATATTCCAATGATTATCAATGTGATAAAGCGAGTGCAAGCACAAAACCCTCGCCCATACAAAGGTTTGTACAACTCAGCCATCACATGAGTCCTCAATTGAAATCCCACCTAACTCTATCTTACTCTTAACTTGCTCTTTGCTCGATACGAATTCCTCGTATCACATTATCTATAACTCCTCGTGAGTTTATCTCGTACTATATCATAGTACATTAACTTCATAGCATCAAGCTATAATTATTCAAACATTACAGACCATCTTTCTTTTATAACTTAAACAGATCACGTCGTGATCTTATTCTATAATCATCTCCCTTAAAAGTCTTTTCTTAAACTCGTGATCATTTTGTTTTACAATCCTCTTCTTTCCTTTTTCATCATTTATGATTTCATTTATGCTTTTAATCTTCCGGACTTTGTCTATTCATCATTATTTATTATCTTGGCTATTGGGTTAGGTAACTCCCATATCTTATCTTTATATCTCTTCAAGATTCTTCTTTGAATTTTCTTGTTTATATAACAATTCTTCCTTTAAGAATTTCTAACTTCATTTATATTGCTCAACATTTCATTCGAGTTCCACATTTTCATCATACGTATCCATTTTCTATACTTGGTACACATCGAGTCTCTAATAGTTTCAATATGGTACATTTGAGTGGTTTTCCACAAACAACCAACAAACTAGGTTTACGAGTTGCTAGTTCAGTATATACCTCCGCTCTATGAAGGAATCGTTTAGCCCAGATACCATACATCAACTATTAAAGAGTACAATTGTACCATACTTAAATATAACTTTTTGATTCTTAACTTCTTTATCATCTTCTCCTTTATTCTCTAAGGTTATAGCCTAGGGTACTCTTACCTAAGGTTTATAACCTACATCTTTGATACCAACTGTAACGACCCCAAAATTCATACAATATAATTCTCAACTTCGGTCGTTAATAACACATCTACCTTCTAATTTTACATCATTATTCGATGTTAAACTTTATAAAATGCGGAATAATTTAAACTTTTATGTCTTTTTACTTTAATTCCCTGAATCAAAACCTTTATCATCTACATGTCTTTGAATCAATCTTATTTTATGATTCACTTTATCACTGTTATTATATAAAATTTTACATTTCAATCCGATAACCTTTACATATCATATAACTCTAACTTTAGCTTTACAACTCAACATAAAACTATACATCATAAAACATTTAGTACATCTCATGAATCTTAATCATGGTATAAAGAAATAACAACTTTAGCTAAAATATTAATCTTCGTGTATTATTTTTGATCCACGTCATTCAAGTAGCACATAGTGTTACCTTCAATCCTTAACCTGCAAAAATGGTTATTTGCAAGGTTGAGCTCGACAGCCCAGCAAAATCTAACAATTTTCATGCATCACGTAGCACATAATAACATGCTCAACATATATCTCATAAACATTGGACTAACATAACATACATGTTACAGTTCATATAACAAGTATAAAGATTGAGTTCCTAACTCAATCAGCATATTTTACTCAATCAACATAGTCATAAGTTGACTTTAACATTTCATGTATTCAACATATATATAACACATCATGCTCTTTGCAATAAAGATTTAAAACAATCAAATTCACATAGCAAATAGGAACTGAAAGACTTGTCTTGATCGTTGTTTACCAATAACAGTTTAACAGCTTAAAGATATCTGCACTTCACGTGCCCTACCCAATTATATAACCATTCACATTAACTATTAGTCACATAGCAACTCATAGTAATAGTAATGTAAACTTTACTCTACGTCTCCTTCCCATCATAGATACACAATGTTCAATTTGATTATGTTAACTTTCAACTTATATCTCACTATATTTCATATTCGAAGTTCATTCAAGTGTTTAAGTCTTGCTAGGACTACTTATTGGTTTTATATTAACACTATTCAATATCTTATAATATTCATTTCATTTGATTTAAAACACTTTTTACGTTCATTATCACTTATCACGGGTTTTCGACGTTTATTCATCACACTTTTGATTTTGTCTCTCTTGTGTGTGCTTAGTATGCGTATACAACTTATCTAAAATATCATTTATTAATGTTAAACATCATTATATTTACTAATATTCATGTTCTATAACTTAGAACAACATCTTTTATCATCAAGAGCACTACACTTGCATAAGTGCATGCCCGACGCCTTCCGATTGCCTCCGAAAACACAACAGTCCTAAAGATGACCATTTTGACCCCTGTTCCAGACCTCAAATTGAAAAACTTAAAGAATAAAAGTTGTAGGTCTATTCGTCCTCGTTCCAGATCATCTTGAATCACCTCAATCGGAGTTCTTATGAAAACGTTATGGTCGTTTTACCAAGACAGGTCAAAGCAGTCACACCTGGCACACTATGGGCGTGGGTTGCCCATTTTTCTTCACAACTCCGCATGCCGTGCCATCTAGCAGTGTTGGGCAGCACGCTTGCTGCTCTTGGGGTGGCGCCGCCATGCTAGGCTTCGCCCAAATTACAGTGTTTTCCGATTTTGACCCTTTTCTCCTACTAATCTTCATAACTTAAGTTATACACATCCAAATTAGTCCGTTTTTGATTCTATGGATTCGTAATTCATAGAACTACAACATACTAGAATTCTAACAATTTATAAAAAATATTAACCAACCTAAAATTTGACCCAAAACACATGTTCATACTTTATTTTCATGTTTTAAACACATTTAGCGAATTTGATCGTCACGGCTTCGTTACTTAACCGATTAACATGATTTAAACTATGTCGCTTTCTTTTCTTCACATATTAACATAATCCAACCTCAATTTACAGATTATAACACATATAGGGCATAAAATGTTGTACTTTCTAAAGCCAATTTTCATGTATAAACACTTTTATATACTTTTCTTCCTACAAACCAATTTACATGGATTTTTATCATCAAACAACACTCACATATGATGATTAATAGAGTATAAACCCTACTTGCAAGTATATATATCAATCCAACATAACTATCAATTTACAATGGATAATCACTAAGAAATCAAAATATACAACTTAGAAGCAATTTACCTTGATTTAGCAAAGTGTTAGAAACCCTTCTTGTTCTGTTAGCAATCTCTGCAATTCTCTCTTCTCACCAAGCTCTCCCTCTTTCTAAACCCTTTGTGTTTCTTCTTCTCTCCCAACTCTCTGCTCTTAGGCCTTAGGAGAGAAATAAGACGCGAAATTAAAAAAAATAACTTGATATGGCTTATTTCCCACGTACTCTATCAATTAAAAAAAAAAAAAGACATCAGTTACATAAATCAAAGGCCACAAGGCCTTGTTTGGCTACCACATATTCCCCCAAACTAGATTATATTTATATTATTTTTATTATATAGTTTCATGTGTCACACCTTTAGTTAATTTAAATAACACATAATAATAGTAATTAATAATAATTATAATCTCATTATAATTATACTTATAATTAATAAATAATTACATATATCTAATTTAATTAATAAATTAGATTTAAACATTACTTTATTTAATTTATTTATTCCCTTTAATATTAAACAATATTAATTCATTAAATTAAATCTTCAAAGAATAAAATTTACCTTTGCTTTAATTTAATTATCATACACACGTAACTAAATTATTATACCACAATTTCATAAATTATTTATTTTTCTCAATAAATAAATTATTTAAAATATTTATTTAATTTAATAAATATTTAAAATAATTATCAAATTCATTTAATTTCTTAATAGTTAACTTAACTATTAAACCTCACTTTCTCAATATATGAATATATATTTCTCTTCACACTAGACCACATATTTCAAAATATATAGCACGTATATATACATACTCAAACTCAAAACATCTTATAATAAGAATTTTAATTATTAAATTCCTATTTTAATAACTTATAAAAATTCTGGTTATCACATCCTTCTCTTCTTATAAGGATTCCGTCCTCGGAATCAGCGAAACCCTACCTTACTAAGGTTTTCACAAAATCTCTTTCATAATTATCGTTGAATAACTTCAACACGTTAACTTAGCAAAAAGTTTTACATATATATATATATATATATACTTCATTCATTTCTTCAACAACTTTTAAGTTTTATTACATAACCTTCAATCAAACCCAGTCATATATCAAATATTATATCTTCTTTAACCCATTCATTTCTTTTTCTAAGGATCATTTTCATAAACACTCGGGATATTACATTCACCCTTTCTTCTATGAATTTCATCCTCAAAATTTTATTTATTAATCTTTATTCATTCAATCTATGAAAATAGATTTTACGTTAATACTTTATTCATTCATTGGGTTCTGCAACCAAATTCTTTCTCTAAGGATCTTTCTAAGATTATCATATTCCTCACCTCTTCCTCTTCTAAGAGTTTCACATTTCTCTTCTTTCTGGAGGTTCAATTCCTTCTTAAAATTATTATGTTTTGCTTAATTTTCTCTACTCAGAATGTATTGGGTGGATTGGACCTATTTTGGGGGCGTCACAGTTGGTATCAGAGCTTAGGGATATGGTCTCTGGCGGAGATCGGGGAATAGAACTAGGAGGGGAGAGACGAATAAATCCTTCGCTAGTGTGTCCTTCCTAAGCTTATTTGTTGGTCGGTCATAATATAGGGATATTATGTGATATGTTAATTTGTTCAATTAACCCTTGTTTTGAAGCTGTATTCTAAATGATATCTGAAATACACGAGATGAGCAATGGAAAAATCATGATGACATGGAAGATGGAATCTGAAATAAAAGCAAGGTATTCTCAACTCTTTGAAATACCAAGTACATAAATTTTGGAGATAAAATTTCATAAGGACGGGAGATTGTAAGACCCCGAATTTTATAAAATAAAAGTATTCAATTTTTCTTATAATTACTATTCAGTAAATAGTTAAATTGATAAAAGGTTAAAGTTAAGGGTGATATATGTAAATATTTTAAATAAGCAAGTGGTTATAAAATACTCATTGTTGTTGGGAAATATTTATTTAGTCATGGAATATTCTTATTGTTGGAGAATATTCGTACGACGGTGCAGCCATTTGTGGGTTCCATAATATAATAACTGTCAGATGAAGAAAACGACAAGTATGAGTTTTTTTATAAATAACGGCGTAGTTGTTACTGTTGAAACTGTTGGAATACCCGGTGGGTAAAGTAAAGTAATATGTGTTATTGCACAGTAGATCACGGTATTACACAATATTTTTGAATTATTGATTCTTATGTAAGAAGGCACTACTCAATAATTGTTACAGTAGTTGTTGTTCAATATTTTATTTTATTGAGTCAATAATTGCTACGTTGATATTTTATATTATTGTTGTGTTAATAATTATCACTGCACAGTATTTCCATTATCAGATCAATAATTCATATTATTTAAATAATATTGTTAGATAGCATTATTGGCAATGTCTAAGGAAGTTCTGTCTAGAAAAGGGGTTTGGTCATCTAATTGCGCGCCAGTAAGGAGAAATCCATATCGGAAAGCCCCCTCTTTCTTGGGAACGATCTGGTTGTCATAATTGTGATTCTGTAATATTATTTGTGAATAATTAATTATTAATTTATATGATAAGGAAATATTTATTTTAATGGAGATATAAATTCAGGAATTTTTAGAAAAGTGACCATTGTTGAAAATTAAAATTTTATCTTTTATGATAAAATAATTTATTCAAATTATATTAAATTATAAATGTATAATGTAGTTATATAATAATATAATAATAATGATATTTTTACACTAAATTCACGGTGCATGAATCAAATAAGAGAAATCTAGAAATCAAAAGAAGAGCAAAAATATGGAGATTTTTTCAGAAAAATTAGTTTATTACTTGATTATGTAAAATCTATAACTCTTTGTGTATAATGAGTTAGGAGATGAGCCATATATCAAAAGAAAGCCTTGGAAGTAAGCTAAATGTAGAAATTTGAATTACCAAAAAATCCTTTGTGGGCTTTTCCTGGTGACTGTTTGAATGAAACTGGTCCAAAGGACTCATAGTCCGAAAAATTAGTGTTATTAAGCTATATTGTGCGAGTTATAATTGTTAATCCGACCGTTGGATCGTTGTAATTTTCATATATGTTATACATATATAAATTGAGTATATGTCCACAAATTTTGAACCGTTAAAAATTAACGTATGATTTGTTATGAATTTTAAGAGGTAACTGATTCAGAAATTATTTTTATAAATGATTTTGGTGGAGATTTTTAGAAGGTGGGACCCACTTTTGGTTGTTGTGAAAGTTAGCTGGTTTTTGGTGGGCCCCACTTGTGGTGGCTAATTTTTTTTCAAAGAAGTCTACGTAGAAAAAATAATAATATTATTTTATTAATTTAGTCTCCTTTGGCGTTCTAGCATTTTCCTATAAATAGGGTGCTTAGTTAGAATTAAAAATCACACCAGAATCATAAGCTTTCTCTCTCTATATTATCGAATGTATTTTGTGAGTATTTAGATACTTTGAGAGTTGCTATTCAGTGCAAGTTTCCTTCCGCATTACATCCGATATTCCAGTCAGAAATACTGTTCTTTTGAAGTAAGGGATGGTAAGGGATGTTATTTTCTTCGTAAATGATATTATTTCTTTTGATATCATTATACCGAAATATTGATATGAATTTTATTGTAAAATTTTTACCTTTTTGTGTCGGGGTTACTATTCACGTATACAGCACTATTCACGTATACGTCACTATTCATGTATATGACACTATTTACGTATATGACACTATTTACGTATACAGTACTATGTACGAATACGGAGTACTATTCATGAGTTACTATTCATGGGGTACTATTCACGACAAAATTAGTTTCTTTTTCTGACCAAATTATCGTTGATTTATGAATATTGCTCTTGAAATTAAATCCATGTTTTGATCATATTGTTTTTATTATCATATATAATATTTTTATAACCCTAGTGATGGAATTTCTCTTTCACTTGAGTGTAAAGATGGGTAGGTTATTGGTATGATCGCGACTATGGGTTCTCTTTGGCCAGTAGTGCAAAGATGAATTGTTGACTGATATGATCATGACCATTGAATTTACAAACAATTATCTTTAACTTAAGTGCAAATGTGAATTGATCAACATGGTTATAATTATTGTTTATATAAATTCTAAAATGATTATATATTTCTCTGAGATATTAATATATTTGGCCCGTAGTGCAAAGATGACCTGTTGTTGAATATCTTTGGCCCGTAGTGCAAAGATGACCTATTATTGAATATATTTGGCCTGTAGAGCAAAGATGAACTGTTGATGAATATCTTTGGCCCGTAGTGCAAAGATGTCTTGTTGTTGAATATCTTCGGCCTGTAGTGCAAAGATGAACTATTGATGAATATCTTTGGCCCGTAGTGCAAAGATGAATTTATTAGTATGATTATGATCAGGAACTGTGATTTGGTATAACCATGATCTTTGATGTTTCAGGTAAAGACAGGTGATGAAAATTATCTTCGTCCTGGATGAGAAGAGGAATTTAAAACTACAATTATGATAATGAGTTATACACGTGATTGTGGACAGAAACTGTTGATTGATGTTACAGGGATAAAACATTGTTGGTGGACTTTTAACATGGAGAAGATAATAGACCTTATGGTCTATTTTACTCTTGTAATGGATTGCTCGTTCCGTTGCAACTATGGTTGAAAAGTTTTATATCTACCATATGTTCTAAATCTCTGATTTATTACTGATGAAGGCTATTGATAATTTAATTATCTTTAGTCATGATAATTTAATCATCTACCATAAGAGTGTAGCTGGGTCGAGCGGGGGTAACAGGGGAATAGAACGGTGATCTATAGCTATTGAGGTTCTCCCTAAATAGTATGGAAATAATTTTATTAAGAATTTGAGATAAGTGTGTCATATTTTATACGTCATTTAACCGTTGATTTTGGTGAACCGAATAGGATGAGGTGAACCCAACTTTGGAAGGGTGTTTTGCCACTATCATATAAGATGTCTAATGACCTACGACTTCGTGTTATCATAAGACAGGGTTGTGTACATCCACTTGCTGATTATATCTACGAGCACTACCTATATAATCTTGGAGTTTGGTTGAAATATAATTCTCAATTGGAGACAATGGAGATAATTATATGTCAAGAGAAGACTCGCCATTGGAAAGAACATGATAGAAATCTTCTCATTTTTGTTTGGGGTCTATTGGGTCAACCAAGGATAATTCTCGAGTAATATGATATTTATTATAACTTAGATGCATGGCCTCCTATGTACGAAGGTTTCCTTGAGCATTTTCCAAAGATTTTAATTTCTAAAATAGTTATTGATTGTACCTTTATGTAATGTATCAATGTGAGGTGCTATCCAAGTAAAGGGATGAGAGTCACAATTGGTATTAAAACTCACAGTATATGTGTTGTCGTATTTTGCACGATAATTGTAATAATGAAGTTGTAGTTATTTTCTGTACCATGTATTTGGCTACTCAGAATGGGTTGGGTGGATTGGACCTTTTTTGGGGGCATCACACCAACTTTTATGAATAAAGAATAATTTTTCTCGAAATATATTTTTGAATATTATGGTGTGGATTTGATATAATGTTATAGTTGTGGGTAATATTTACAAATTTTGCAAAGTAAGCAAGTGATTATATAATATTCTATTGGTCGGGGAATATTCGTTTTAACAAGGAATATTTGTACGACGACATAATCATTGGTGGACCCCACAACGAAAGTATTGTCGTAGTTAGAAAATGACAGAATTATCTTTTTATAAAAATAAAGGCGAAAGTTTTACCGTTAAACTGTTAAACTACGGTGGTAAAAAATGAAGTAATGCTGGCGTGGTTGCATAGTAGCACACGGTATTGATTATTGATGCTTACGTAAGAAGTCACTTAGTTATACATAATTATTGCTACAGTAATTGTTGCATAATATCTCTCATATTATTGATTCAATTGTTGTCACAGTATCAATATTCTATATTATTAGATCAATAATTGAGACGACAAAGTTATTCATATTATTATTTGCAATATTGACGATGTCTAGAAAGTTTTGTCGAGGAGAGGTTTGGTCACCTAATTGCGCGCCAATATGGAGAATCCTTATCAAAAAGCCACCTCTTTCCTGGGAATGATCTGATTGTTAAATATTGTGAGTTATAATATTAATGATGAATAAGTTCGTGTTAATTAAATATGAATTTGATAGTTCCATTATGTTGGGATTATTAGTGTTAGTGGAAATCGACATTTATTTTGATAATAATTGATTTCTGGAGGTTATATTGACCAATCGGGTAATTAATCGGATAAATGAGCAATTAATTGCTATTAATTCACATGCTTATAACTATTTGTTCACATGTGTGTACTATTGATTCATATGTATATACTATTAGGGGAGGTGGTGCAAGATTAATAATACTTGCATGACTAACTTAAAAATGGAGGTATAATTGAAGGTATTATACTATAACTATTTTTTCCACATATATAGAACTATTGATTCACGTGAGTGTACTATTGATTCACGTGATGTACTATTAGGGGTGGTGGTGCAAGTTTGATAATACTTGCAGGACTAAATTAAAAATGAAGAAAAAGATGAAGGTATTATACTATAATATTTCAAGCCCCAAAACGTGCAATTATTGAAACTATATTTTCCCATAAATAGAAGCTCATTCTTCTTCCATTCTCACTAATTCACTAAGACTCAAAAGAGAAATTACAGAGAGAGAAGCTATAGAGAGAGAAGCTATAAAGAGAAAGAAGAAGAGAAGTCTACTACCTCACTATTCCAGTAACCAGTCTTTTTCTGAGGTAAGGGATATTATATTTTTCAGTATTTGTAGAAATAATATTTTCTTCCATACTATGTAGTATGTGAGTAATATTATTTCTTTTCATATTCCTAATTCTACACTCATTCTGTTAAAGTATTGATTCTAGACTCCGTGAAATTAGTAGAATATCCTTGATATTTGCGCTTCATCCAGTATCTTTTCATGGAAATATTATTATGAGCTTTCTTGATAATTATTGATCTTTTCATACCAGAATACTATTCATGAGTTACTATTTATGGGTTACTATTCACCCGATAACTATTCACTCGGGTATTGGGGGCACTTTTCATGCCGAAGTACTATTTACGAGTTACTATTCACCTGGTTACTATTCACTCGAATATTATTCACTCGGGTATTTGGGGCACTTTTCATGTCGGGATACTATTCACCAGGTACTATTCCCGAAGTACTATTCACAAGGTACTATTCACGGGGTACTATTCACCCCAAAAAATATATTTCTTTTCTGTCCAAATTATTTTTGATACATGAATATTATTCTTGAATTTTACTCCACAAAGCAGTATCATGTTGACAATTTGGATATTTTTAAACTCTGGATATCCTTGATTTCATTTGATTAATGTTTATATTGTGATGAAAATCATCTTTGGCTTACGTGCATAGATGGACTGTTGATTGGTATGTTATGACCATGGATCATTCGGTATAATTGTGACCCGTAATGTTACAAACGATGTGGTAAAAGTCATCATTGGCCTGTAGTGCATTGATGGACAGTTGTTGGTATGATTATGACCAGGGATTATTCGGTATAATCATGACCATTAATGATTACATGAATATCCTTTGCCCGTACTACAGGGATGATTCGATGATGTCGTTTATTTATTAAGTTGAGTCTCAGCGATAAAATTGATGAAAAACTTTTTAAATCATAGAAGATAGTAGATATCATGCTCTACTTGACTCTTCTAATGGATTGCTTATTCCGCTGTAGTTAAACTTGATGTTTATTGTATTTTATCAGTTTAACACTGTTGAAGACTAATGATAATTTATTCTGCATTATCTTAGTCTAATATTTCTTACTGGGCTAGTTGAGCTCACCCTATTACTTTCATTGTTCTCTTGTGAAATGAGAACGTAGCCGGGACTAGTCGGGGAACGGAGTAATGGTCCAAGATGGTGTTATAGTAGTCCTCACTATTCTATAGAATAGTGTGACAATAAATGTAATGAGGACTCTATTTGAGTTTGGATATTGTCTAGAAGACAATATTAGTGTAAAAACTCTCAGCTCGTGTTGTATAATTAGGTTTGTATTTGTATTCAGTACCATGTATTTGGCGACCCAAGATGGGTGATGTATACCTATTTTGGGGGCGTCACACATATCATCAGAGATCAATTTTCACATTTCATACATATCACATATGCATTTCATATATATACATCAACATTCTTATGGCATAATATAGCTCAACTAACAGTTATCGAATTCATATAACAAATAGGAACTGAAAGACTTGCCTAATTCGTAGTTTATCAACTACGACTTAACTACTTAAAGCTTATCTGCACTTCGTATATTCCTACATAGTTATATAATCATGGATTCATATCCAGTAGTCATATATTCATACATTCTTAATATAGTAATAATGTTACATTGTTTCCTAACTAGGTTTGTAAAACATACCTTTCACTTTCTCATCATACTCTTAGAATAGCTAGGTATGTATAGGTATACCTTAACCACTTGTACTTGAAATTAACATTCATATATATATATCTATCACACACTTGACTCGCTATGTGTTCGTTACACATTTAAAACTTATAGGTGCTTAGTTCTTGTATTTTGCAAACTTTAATAAAATTTAATAAATTTAGGTTTTATATAACCATTACACCAATGAATATTTAAAACAGAATTTAGACTTTGTCTTATAGCTTAGAATAGTACTATAAGTAAGTTGCCAAAATTAGAAAGTAAACAAAATGTCCAGACCAATCTGTCCTGCAGCGCAGCTGCGCTGAGGTTAGGCTTGGGACTGGAACAGATGCGTTGTCCCTTGGCCAGACCGAACTTGAGCTTTTATCTTCTGGGTTTCATTCCACTTTTTAGTATACCAGAATATTAACACATAGCAAACATACATCTTAAGAGATCTTGGACTTTCTTAGACTCATATCAAGTCCACTTTTACACAATATGTCTCTAGTTGGAAATTTCTACGAAGTTAAGGCCAACTAAGTTCATGAAATCACGAGGTTAACTATAATATCCATCTATTCATATGAGAAGGTCATATAATGCACGCTCGTAAGTATTCAGATCATTTATACATAACTAGTTTCTTCCATCACTTTATACTCTTTTAAAATCATGTTCCAATGACTTACATTGTGTCAAACTATTTGTTTGCACTTATAGGCCATGTTTAAAGACCCAAAAGATACTAGTATGCCATCCTACAAGTTCAGAAGTTTAGGCAACACAATGCTCACGAATATTGTTTTCAAAATGTCTAAGTTTCTTTTCATCAAATCCATGTCATGCCAATCTAAACATGCAAGGCCACTTCAACTTACATGCCAAACTCATTTGTACATGTTTCTCTCTACGTTTGCAAGGTCAAAATATAAACAATTCATGTTTTAATACTTAGTTTACAAAAGATAATGGAGTTTGCCTTTGAAATTGTGATGCCCCCAAATCCGGGTATCTTCCAACCCGATATATGGTGCTACACGGTGCTACAGTTCACACATACATTCAATTGAAATGCCTCAAAAGAACGAATATGTCTTATATATATTCCAAAACAATATTACCATTCCCCAGGTTCTTAATAACCATTACATTTGTTTTTGTCATAATATCCCATAATAACAACATTCATGTGAGATCCCAACTTTTATGAAATGAAAGTATTCAATTTTCTTATAATTATTATTTTATTTAGTAAATGGTTAAATTGAGAAAGGGTTAAAGTTAAGGGTGATATGTGAAAATTTTGCAAAGTAAGCAAGTTGATATAAAATATTCGTTGTGTCGGGGAATATTCGATTGGTCGGGGAATATTCATTTTAACAGGGAATATTCGTACGACGACACAATCATTGGTGGACCCCACAATGGAAGTATTATCGTAGTTAGAAAACGACAGAATTATCTCTTTATAAAAATAACGGCGAATTTTACCGTTAAACTGTTGAACTACCCAGTGGTAAATGTACAATAATACATGTGGTTGCGTAGTAGCACACGGTAGTGATTATTGATGCTTACGTGAGAAGTCACTCAGTTATACTCAATTATTGCTACATTAATTGCTACATCATATCTCTCATATTATTGATTCAATTATTGTCACAGTATTATCTGCATAATATTTTATGTGACGCCCCTAAATCCGGGTATCTTCCAACCCGACAGATGGTGCTACACGATACTTATAACTGTACATTCATTCTATTGAAACGACATCATAATGTGTGTATCAACGACATTCTTATTACATTAATAATATTACATCCCGTTCCCAGGTTCTAAAACCATTACATTCCTTGTTCATCATACTATAATATATACAACTTACTAGTTTATTACAAGGTAAACTAATCGTTCATCTTCGTCTTGCCTTTATCCTTGTCGGATCCCTCGGTTCGTTCGGTTTTAGCTGCATTCATATGGTTCAAACAAGAGTGAGCATAACAAGCTCAACAAGTACAACAATTTCTTTCAAACAACATGCTTGAAACATAGGAATTGTATATCTTAAATAACTGGATAGTAGTTACAAAGTACTATCAATAATTCAAAATAACATTTCTTTTCCTTCAAAACGTTTTACAATGACAATATTCAGTAAAACATTAATTTTGGTCCAAGACCATGAACATTTCATAATTTCTTTGAAAAGGACAAGCCGACACTAAGTTCGTAAGTCCGACATATCTTACGAGCACTTCTGGGTGATCAGCCCATAGTACTCTATGTTGATCAACACTACATCCTGTTAAACGTATGTACGTTTAAGTTTTGGTAACCTCGCGTGCCCATCGAATAATCGATGAAAAATTCATTTGTTTATTCATACTTAGGCTTACCTTGAATCCGTACCAAACAATTGGCGTAGGATAGCATTAACAATTCTATATTGAAAGACTTGTAAATAAATCAATCAACTGTTCAAGATTAGTCTAGCCGAGGTATAACTGGCATCGACCCTTTAGTAAAACAGTTCATGCATCTCATAACATGAATCACAGAAAACTTGGCTAACACAAAGGTTAGACAAGCGATAAGAAAAACTTGCCTTCAGCATTTGCTATAGTAAAATTACTTTTCCTTTGAGTCTTTACAATCTCTACAACACATAACCATATAACATACCACATTAGGTCATGAATGAACATACATGGTTCCTAATGAATCTTACCCTTCTTCTCAATCTAATCATATATTAGATTTGTTATTATTAGTTCCGGCTTGCCATTATATTTTACATCGTTCCTACCAACTTCTTTCTCTTCTATGTCTTACGTGGAATTACTTCATTAATACAACTCATTTCAAGTTAATCATCCTTCCTCACGGCTTACTACTGTCCCTACGTTACTATCCGAGACTTGATCGTCATTGGTTAATTACAATTATTGTATACCGTTTATGATCACGTTCTTATACTTTATGTTCGTCGTTTAACTATTCATTACACAACATTAAATTCCTAAAGTCATCACTATAAAAGTGATTTAGGAAAGGTCTTTATCATGTTCATTTAGTAATTACCTGTCCCATACTTTCCTTGCAACCCATTAGGTTTACAAACAACTTAGTCAACAAAAGTCCATCACGGCTGCCGTTGTGGCGACGGTATCCCTTTGTATTAGTGGTCTTTTATACCACTTTCCAAGATACCAACATCCGGTCTCGGCCTGCTGCGCAATGAGACTCATGCCACTGATGGCGTTGCGTCGAACTCTACAAGAGTAGCATTCCTTTCGGCCTCGCCACGCGCTACTGGCATTTTAGCGAGCTTAATTCTCTGTAATACATGTGCATGACATCATCATCTTGAAAAATTTGACAGTTAATTTCTTAGGTGAGATTCCCGGCCTCATAACTTCTCCGTTATAAGTCTGAATTGGCTCATTCAAGAGCCTACGGTTCAAAAATTACCTACTCTACGTGTTCATGCAAGAATTGTATCTATTTAACTTCGTTAACTAAAAATTCACCTATTAGTTCATTTTAACGAAAACAATAAACGTTCGTGAACGTTCAACGCTCGTTTCTTCGTTCTAAGTCGGAATTCAGTCATTTTTGAGTCCGCAACTCTATAATGCCAAATGAGACTTGTCTCCATTGACAACTAATGTTTCCAAGATGAATATCAAAATTCCACATCCATTCCGAGAATTTTACGAATTCAACGATTATCGTCTGAACTCGTGAATTTCCGCCATAACTTCATTACTTATGATTTATTCCTCATTTCAAATAGATTTAATCCATTATATTAACATCTTACCCTATTCATTTCATTAACTTATATACATGGTAAGTTCTTGCTTGTTCTTTGTGATCTTATAACTTTATTAAAGTATAAAATACATACACTTTCATTTCTCATGACTTATAATGATTTATGTTTTCTAACCATCATCCTTGCTTCTTATTATCATACAACCTTATTATTACAACATAAGACAAATTCCTACAAGTTCTTCCTTGTTTCATAACTTATCTATAAACAAAGTGCTTATTCACGGCTTATTAAGACTTAAGCCCTTTGATTTCTCATTCGTATCATTCCTTAGCATACTAGTTCTACCACTACTCACTTCTCTAGCAATGGAAGAGAAATAGAATCATGGTTTAAGATTGCTTACCCTTGAATATCACTTGGTTAATCTTTGATCTCCTTCTTGCTTCTTGAAAAATGAAAGACTAACTTTCTAGCTTTTCTAGCTTATTATCTCTAATAAATAAGCTCTCAACTTATTGGATGAAATGAACAACAAACAAAATGAAATCTAAGCTTGCTATTTATAGGATTTCTAAAGTTAGGGCATAATGGTCATTAATCCAACCCACCTCCTTAATCACCTCCTTACTATTCATTACCTAGGCATTAAGTTAACTTGGCCACCATACTTACATAGCTCTTAAGTATACTTGCTTAGCACATAGCTTATCCTTTACTTGCTCATCAAATTAATTACTTGGCCATCACAACACTTAGCCATTAAGTTACTTGGTCATCACATATAAGCACTTTGCTTGCTCATCACACATAAGCACTTTACTTAGCCTTTAAGTTAATTAACTTATCCTTTGCTTAACCCTTAAGTCTACTTGCTCAACACACTTAATTCTTGGTCACCAATTCACCCATGGGTTGCCCCATGGATCAAGCTTTACCCATTGGATCTTATCTTGGGCTTTACATTCAATTAGCTTAATTAACTTATCTTATACATTGGGCTTGTAATTAAACAAACATTGGACTTAACCATTTCCACCCTTGGGCTTAACCATTCCTATACTTGGGCTTGTATAATTCCTAACAAATCCTACAAGTCCAATACATTTAGCTTAAAGTGTCATAACGTATAATTTACGTATTAATCTTATATTCTAACTCATATACTTATTCATGTACATCATACCATCATTCATGCATACTCGTATAATACTTCGTATCATACTCATATTCATTACTTTGTACAATACCTACATATTATACGATCATCGCTTTAATTCATTATACGTATTTAAATTCCTTCTCGGAACTCACTTTCCCTAACCGTTAGGTTTTAAGTCCGCAGGCAAAAAACTGTGTTTGCCATAACTAAAATATTATTGGATATTCTATCTCACCTCGATATTCTATCATTACGTATTTCTCGGAAGTTCAAAAATAATTTTGAAATAGAAATGCGTGAATAGTGTTTTTCAGAAAATTTCTCAGAAAACTTTTATTTTCATCTTGGAAATTCAAACACTTTAATTCTACCACTTAGCCAAAATACTACGACGTTCTGATATGTATAGGTCATAAAACGACCTTCAAATAGCTTACTCCCATAATTAATTAATTAAATTCATTTAATCCACATAATCAAATAAAAAATTTAATTCAAAAATCCAATTTTTTTTTTTCTGGGGTGTTACACTCTTCCCCCCTTATAAGGATTCTGTCCCCAGAATCTCGCTACAATTATCTAACAAAATGAGAAAAAAAAATTTCATCATTTTAATCTCGAGTTTCCACATTACTTCTTTGACATTGTGATTCTTTCATTTCACCTTCACCGAAGGTATTATCTTATTTCTCAAGACTCGCCCCTTCCTATCAATAGTCTGAGTTGGAAGTTGAGCACTTACTAACATATTACGCTATCTTTCTTTTATTAGTTCTTCTTTTAACTCAGTTTTATTTGGAACTTAAATTCCTCCTTCAAAACGAGATGATATATGATCTTCTCTTTATCCTACATCCTCTTCTTCATTCATTTGCACTCCTCATTACTTAGTTGTACTTAATTAACTCGTTCCATTATCGTGGATTGAGTCTACGTTGTGAATAACATTTCTACCTCTTCATTCTGTAATTCAACTTCTAGCTCCATTCTTTCCATCTCCGTTAGTAACTCATTCTGAGTCGTTAACATCGATAGCTTTTCCCTACCCATCCTACTTAATGCGTCGGCTTCTACGTTTACCTTCCATGTATGATATAACTTATCACAGTCGTAACCTCTTATCCATTCTAATCACCTTCTCTACTTCATATTCAACTTCTTCTGTGTGGAGATATATTTCAAACTCTTAGGGTCTGTGTATATCTCACACTTCTCCCCTTATAAATACTATCTTCCGATTTTTAATTCTAAAACTACAGCTACCAATTCTAGATCATATGTAGGATAAACCTTCTCACAATCCTTAATTGGCGTGATGCATACACAATGACCTTGCCATGCTATATGAGCACGCAACCCCTTCATCTATGCGAATCATCGAGATACACTACAAAATTCCCCGTATCATTTGATAAAGACAATACTGGATGCCTCACTTAATCTTCCTTTTAGCTCCTAAAACTATTTTCTCACTTCTCATTCCTAACGTGCTTCTTAATAACAAATCATTCATCTCTCAAGCTCTGATTACCGCGCGTAGTGAATTCCGTATCCAACTTCTCTCTCCATAGTGTTTCACACACTATCTTCAAATGTTCAATGTGATCTTCTGACGTCTTAAAGTAGACTAGAATATCACCAATGATCATTACAACACCCTCGTCCAAATAATATTTGAACACTCTGTGACGCTAATGGTACTTTCAACCATAGCACCTCACAAGAGTACCTATCAATTTGCCACCGACTTGCTCGTCACCCTTTACGAAAAGTCTAACTTCTGCACATTAGTTAACCCAAATGACATAACCAGAAACTCATTATATCTATAACGATTTCTGAATGTCGCCTTAGGTACCTCGTCCTTCCTTACGTTTTACCGATAATACCCCATACACAATTCTATCTTTAAAAAAATACTTTACCCCCTTTCAACTGATCAATTAAATCATCGATCCTGGGCACTGGGTATTTACTCTCAACCACTAATTTACTCCCCTTACGATAGTCGATACGCAAACGTAACAACTCATCCTTTTCCTTAATATCCTCCTAACTTGCAGTATAGCTAGACAACAAGAACATCTCAGTGTTTTATTACCGTAAAATACTACCTTGGGTTACTTACAAAACCGAAGATTCATACTTTTATTCTAACAATTTATTAAAGTTATATGATTAATCAACCCATGCATACCGAGAATTACTTCAAATCCTCTCAACATTATCGGTGCTTATCTATCGACACTTGCTTCCCATTATTATCCATGAAAGTATTTCTACGAATATAATCAACGAAAATTATTCCCTCATCCTCTATCATAATGTTTAAAGGTACTTATAATTCCTTTCAGACAGACTCCTAGATGAGTCTTTCCACATGTCTTACACACTTTGATCTTATGCTTAGGATCCCCTTGTTCCCCCTCCAGTATTCCCGGAGTTAAAATTCTTTCTTTTTGGCATACTATATCTACCATTGACACTCTCTGCCTTGGTTCCTCCCTCCCCCTTGCTCTTATTCTTTCTCTCTTTGTGGTATTGGGTTAACGCCTCACTACCACCCTCTACTATAATTGCTTTCTCCAGAATGGTCCCATAAGATGCACTCTAGAACACAAAATTTCCACTATAGAGCCAAGGTTTCAGGCCCTGCTCAAACCTACGAGCCTTCCTCTTCTCAGTGTCCACTTGATGTGGAGCAAACCTTGCCAATTCATTGAATCTGGCCGCGTACTGGGGAACCATTATGTCCCTTTTCTTAAGTTCTAAGAATGTAATCTCCATCCTCCCTTACATGCTTGTAGGGAAATAATTCTTAAAGAAAAACCTTCTTGAACTGTTCCTACGCTACCGCATCTGTTCTAGCCCCACCCTGGTGAGCCTCCTACCAAAAGGTGGTTTTCCCTTCTTATTATGTAAGTTACAAAAGAAGTATTTTGTGCCTCACCTACGTTTGTAATAACAAACGCCTTCTCTATTTCATTTACCCATGTCGGGACTTCTAATGGGTCCGTCGTTCCTTTGAACTCCGGCGGACCTACACTTTTAAATTCTTTAAAGGTAGTCATTCTGGCTAACCTAGGTTCGGCGGGTACTCTACCCCCGATTTAGTTAAATGCAGCCATTAATAAATTAACTCATTCTTTCATAGGGTTGTTTTGACCCCCTTGATTTTCATTATGTGATTCCGCTTCCTAAATACGTTGTCTTCTCCTTGACGGCATTTTCTGATTAAATAGAATTTCATTATTATCTATTTACTTATTTCGTTATTATTCGTCTCAGAACAACTCATACCATAATAAAGAATATTAAATAAAAACTTCATTATATTCATATGCTTGTTCATAGTTTGAAACTATTTACAATTTGTTTTACAAAAGTTGAAAGAGGGTTTACAAAAATTGAACTTCACAAAAGTTGGGATTTACAAAAAGACTACCCTTTTATACAAAAGAGGGTTTTACGTCACTACACATATATTTATTTACTCTAAACTTCTAATAATGCATAACAGCGTCCTCATGTTTCTCATTCGTAATCCTCATTATAGTATCCCGACTAATAGTATGTCAAGTCTGTCCCAACTCAGTGGAATAACAAGCAACTTTCATCTTGAAATTCTTATGAGCACTCTCATGGATGTAAGACATCCGTGCTATCTTCCGGTCCTTCTCCTCTAGTTTATTACGAAGCTCTACTACCTCGTTCATATAATCCCTAGCCTTATTTATCAGAAACACCTTCTCATCGTGCTCTGACTCAAAATTTGCTTCTACAGACTCCTTCGCTACATAAAGAGCACTAATCTCTTCATTCTGATTCTGCACAATTGTACTCAGTTGCACATTCTTGTCAAGCACTGCCAGATACAATGCTCTCATTGCATCTGGGGGGCGATGACTTTGAGGTAGGTACCACCGTACCAACCAATGTTATCTCCATTACTTCCTCCTCTTTGTTCATCATATTAAGATATGATGTTATATCCATATCTCCCTCAGAGTAGTTCTCCTCAGAAAAGCACTCCTCTATCTCCGACTCCTCTAGAATCACTATTAGTACCTCCGCCACTAGCATAGGTACAAGCTCTATTTTGTTCACTATTTCTTTGCTCACCACGAGTATGTCTGTATACATCAAGCTATCGATCGACATCCTACAATAATACATAACATGTTGATTAGTACATAACACACAATAGTATAAGCACAAATCACATTTAATTTATTTAGGGTTACTTTCCATCTTTTAAATCTTTCAGTACTGAGTTTCCTCAATACCTTATTAACTTATTCAAATTAAGTAAATCTCGAGTTTACTTCCTTCGGACTTTTCCTTCCTTAACGAGGTTATTAGCCTAAAGTTTCCCCCCCCCCCTTAAATTTTATAACCTAATCCTTTGATACCAACTTGTGACGCACGCCCCCAAATCCGGGTATCTTCCAACCCGACAGATGGTGCTACATGGTACTCATAACTGTACATTCATTCTATTGAAATGACATCAAAATGTGTGTATCAACGACATTCCTATTACATTAATAATATTACATCCCGTTCCCAGGTTCTAAAACCATTACATTCTTTGTTCTGATACTATAATATATACAACTTACTAGTTTATTACAAGGTAAACTAATCATTCATCTTCGTCTTGCCTTTATCCTTGTCGGATCCCTCGGTTCGTTCAGTTTTAGCTGCATTCATATGGTTCAAGCAAGAGTGAGCATAACAAGCTCAGCAAGTACAACAATTTCTTTCAAACAACATGCTTGAAACATAGGAATCGTATATCTTAAATAACTGGATAGTAGTTACAAAGTACTATCAATAATTCAAAATAACATTTCTTTTCCTTCAAAACATTTTACAATGACAATATTCAGTAAAACATTAATTCTGGTCCAAGACCATGAACATTTCATAATTTCTTTGAAAAGGACAACTTGACACACTAAGTCAAGTAAGTCGGCATATCTTACGAGCACTTACGGGTGATCGACCCATAGTACTCTATGTTGATCAACACTACAAACTGTTAAACGATGTACGCGTTTAAGTTTTGGAAACCTCGCGTGCCCATCATCGAATAATCGATGAAAAATTCATTTGTTTATTCATACTCAGATTTTACCTTGAACTGCATCAAACAATTGGCGTAGGATAGCGTTAACAATTCTATATTGAAAGACTTGTAAATAAATTAATCAACTCTTCAAGATTAGTCTAGTCGAGGTAAAACTGGCATCGACTTTTTAGTAAAACAGTTCATGCATCTCATAACATGAATCACAGAAAACATGGCTAACACGAAGGTTAGACAAGCGATAAGAAAAACTTGCCTTCGGCGTCTGCTACAGTAAAATTACTTTTCCTTTGAGTCTTTACAGTCTCTACAACACATAACCATATAACATACCACATTAGGTCATGAATGAACATACATGGTTCCTAATGAATCATACCCTTCTTCTCAATCTAATCATATATTAGATTTGTTATAATTAGTTCTGGCTTGCCATTATATTTTACATCGTTCCTACCAACTTCTTTCTCTTCTATGTCTTACGTGGAATTACTTCATTAATACAACTCGTTTCGAGTTAATCATCCTTCCTCACAGCTTACTACTCTCCCTACGTTACTATCCGAGACTTGATCGTCATTGGTTAAATACACTTATTGTATACCGTTTATGATCACGTTCTTATACTTTACGTTCGTCATTTAACTATTCATTACACAACATTAAATTCCTAAAGTCATCACTATAAAAGTGATTTAGTAAAGGTCTTTATCATGTTCATTTAGTAATTACTTGTCCCATACTTTCCTTGCAACCCATTTGGTTTACAACTAACTTAGTCAACAAAAGTCCATCACGATGCTGCTGCGCAGCATCCTTTTTGTACTAGTGAGCCAAGTGCTGCCACTTTCCAAAGATACCAACATCCGGACTTCTGTGACGTAGTGCGAGACTCATGCCTACGAGTTGCCTTGTTGTACATGACTCTAGTAAGCACTCCTTCGCCTCGACAACTGGCGGCGGGCTTAAAGAGCTTGTTCTCAGTATGCTGCCTGCACATCGCATCTGAAAAAATTTGTGACAGTTAATTTCTTAGGTGAGATTCCTGGCCTCATAACTTCTTCGTTATAAGTCCGAATTGGCTCGTTCAAGAGCCTACGGTTCACAAATTACCTACTCTACATGTTCATGTAAGAATTTTATCTATTTGACTTCGTTAACTAAAAATTCACCTATTAGTTCATTTTAACGAAAATGATAAACGTTCGTGAACGTTCAACGCTCGTTACTTCGTTCTAAGTCGGAATTCGGCACTTTCGAGTCCGCAACTCTATAATGCCAAATGAGACTTGTCTCCATTGAAAACTAATGTTTCCAAGCTCAATATCAAAATTCGACCTCCATTCCGAGAATTTTACGAATTCGACGATTATCGTCCAAACTCGTGAATTTCCGCCAAAACTTCATTACTTATGATTTGTTCCTCATTTCAAATGGATTCAATCCATCATATTAACATCTTACCCTATTAATTTCATTAACTTATATACATGGTAAGTTCTTGCTTGTTCTTTGTGATCTTATAACTTTATTAAAGTATAAAATACATACACTTTCATTTCTCATGACTTATAATGATTTATGTTTTCTAACCATCATCCTTGCTTCTTATTATCATACAACCTTATTATTACAACATAAGACAAGTTCCTACAAGTTCTTCCTTGTTTCATAACTTATCTATAAACAAAGAGCTTTTTCATGGCTTATTAAGACTTAAGCCCTTTGATTTCTCATTCTTATCATTCCTTAGCATACTAGTTCTACCACTACTCACTTCTCTAGCAATGGAAGAGAAAGAGAATCATGGTTTAGGATTGCTTACTGATGAGTGAGTTTTATACCCATGAATTGGATACATTCGGGCTTAATTTATTGTTGTTCTTAAGTCTTTTAGGATGTTTTTATGTGTTTGTGTCTATTCAAGCATGTTTTATATTGTTTTGTAGGATTTGGGACAAAAGTTACATGGATCGATGTTTGGGGTGGCTAGATTCGCGTTTTCGGCTTACCATTTACACAGCAGCCACTTCAGAGCCAATTGTACTATAGCTCCTGACATTATTTCGAAAAACTCAAAGAATGAAAGTTGTAGATCTACTTCTCCTCTTTCCGGAACATCTTGAATCATCAAAATCGGAGTTCGGACGAAGAAGTTATGGCCATTTTCCCAAAGGACGCTTCGGAGCAGAAAATGTCGGATTTTGGGCAAGGTCGGGCGCCCATTTTTTTTAGCCTATGCTCAGCTAGCAAGGCGCCGGAGAGCGTAGTTTGAGCAAGTGCGTGTGCCCAATACTGAGCACCTTGGGAAGGTCTTGTATGGGCCTGGACGCGCGTTTTGGGCTAATTTTTGACACCTTTTGACTCCAAATAGGATTGGGTTTGTTCCTAAGCTAAAATTGGACTTGTAACCTATAAATACATGATGTAAGGCATAAAATAAAGCGAGATTACATAGCTTAGCCTAGATTAAACACTCCTTTAGATTAGAAAATAACCCTAGTTCTTATTAGTTTTGGAGATTGAAACAACTTGGAGACCATTGAAGATCAAGAGCAAGAAGCAAGAGGAGAGCATCGATTTGGTTGACAACAGATTCTATTCTCTTCTCTCATCTTACTTTTATCTTTTGATGTCTATTCGATTTGTGGATTCTTGGTTTTAATTCATTAATTATGAACTAACTATTTTTGAGATTTCAATTGAACTTTTTATGGCTATGAATTAGTTATTCATTATATTCTAATTATTTATGTTAAAGTGAGTTGTTTATCTTGTCTTGTGCTTATTGCTTAATTATTTGATCAAGAATTACTTTGTTACTCTAGAAGGATTTGGAAGAGGAATTCTAGGGTTAGAAGCGGGCATGATATCATGTGACTTAGTTATTTGCATGGTGAAAAATTAGGTTTGTGAATTGAATGGAAATATCTTTTCACGCATGTAACACATAAGGAATTGGGATTATAACGAGTTTAATTCAATTGTTTTGCATAGGAATATAGCAAGATTAATCTGGATTAAATAGAAGGCAATTGATCACTTAGAAAAGGACTTTTGGCATTTGAGAATTCCTCATTAACAATTCAAGAGAGGCATAATAATTGGGATAATTGGATAATTGATTTATAATTCATAATTGGGGATATTGAAGTCTTAATCTTTATTTATTTGAATTCATTCGTTAAAATCTTAGTTTTAATTAGTTAATTTAGTTTTCTTAATTAGAAAAAACACGATTTGAGATTGTTTAAATAAAATTAGTTTGGTTAAGAATTAGTACTTGGTGATTTTTATTAAATAATTCCTCGTGGGAACGATACTCTACTTTCACTTTATTACTTGTTGACCGTGTATACTTGCACGTATTCAATGAAATCGATCAACAAGTTTTTGGCGCCGTTGCCGGGGACTTAATTTAATAATTATTTACCAATATTAATTTCAATCAAATTAGTCTTAATTTAAACATTTTTATTTTTATTTTAATTCTCTTTCTATATTTCTCTCTTTTCGTGTACCATGGATGACTTTGTGTATCAATGGCCATACACTAACATGACTCAACCAAGGGAGTGGAGATTGAAAGACTCGAGAAACTTTCTCGCATTGTCAAGATGATTGAGACACTTTCGAGGATGTTTGAAGCTTTTGAAGCTCGGCGTCAGCCAAAGTATGGTGGTTACTTGTGATTATTGGCTTTGGAAATCATATGAATCATCAATGCACCATCAATTTCGAGTTTAAGACAAAGTATAGTGGTGATTACCCCAATAATTTTGTCTATCCCAACAACTATCATCGTGGATTGGGGTATCACCCGGATTTTCATGGAGTAACAATCAAGATCAATTTTATGCTCCAAGTCCAACATACCCACAGGATTTCTTGTGTCCACCTCCACTACAACAGGAAGAACATTCAAATTGGGAGGAAGCCTTGGAAAAATTTATTAAAGCTTTTGCAAAAAGGAATGAGGAACAAGACAAGAAAATGAATCAAGTAGAGCTGAATTTGCAAAGCCAAGGGGCGTTGATCAAGAATTTGGAAAATCAAGTGGAACAGATAAACGTCGTGCTGAACAACCGTCCTCAATACACCGGTCCTATGACATGGATTCCGAGAGCGGGTGGTGAGCCCGAGCCAAATCTACAAACCGAATGAGCCACGAGATGAAAAAGAGGAGACAAGTGGGGATAATGACAACAAGGTCGGTGAAGAACTAATTGTGAGAACCAATGATGATGAGCCAATGTTATTTATGCCTCAAGTGCCTTCTCCTCCACAGGTTCAAGAGTCAGGTTAGATTTGCAAAACCTTGTCCGATTGGTAGTCCCTGTCGTTTAAGCAATACTCTCTCGTGATGTAAAAGCAAGTACACCTTGAAACCATGGTGCGATGAGCTAGAGGAGATAGAAGAAGAAATTGTTGTGTCCGACAAGCCTCTATGCCGTAATATATTCGCAGACAGTATTAATGGAGAAACCACCTAGATGTCGGACGTTCTTGAATGTGATATTATCTCAAGAAAGCATTCTAGGTAACTTTAATACAATGGCTATTACAAATGGGAACCTACCAAAAGTTATATTATTTAGATGGATGGAGGGTTCCTCAACTTTCGTAGGGGAATTGGATAGAGAATTGCGTAAGTCAAATGAGACTATAAAATAAGCGCTTTATTAGGAGGCAAACCCAAGTTTAATTTTTATTTTTAGTTTTTTTAAGTTTTATATTAGTAGTTTTGAATTTGCATTTATTTAGGATTTAATAAAATTGCTTCTATCATGGTTTTACAGTTATTCAAGTCAAATTCAAGTGTGGTGCCCAATTTGTTCCATGTGCTTAGCCTATTCTCCAAACTTAGCGAAGCAAGGAGGAAGATTGCTATATTTTCGTGGAAGTCCTCCGCTTAATTTTTTTCTATTTAGGTCATTGAGGACAATGTCTAGTTTAAGTTTGGGGGCATTTTAGTGTCATATTGCATATAGTTAGTTATTTACATTGTAGTTCGTTATTTACATTTAGTTTTTGCATTCAGTTTTTTTGTTTAAAAAAAAAAAAAAATTAAAAATCGCAAAAATAGTAGTTAGTTTACTATGTTTGTTGCGTAGTTAGTTTATATTTGCATGCTTTCAAATCTGTTAGATAGTAAAAGTCTATTTTGGCCAATGATGAGACCGGAGTTAAGTAGATAAGTATAGTATTGAATATTAAGCTTTTGATGTGATTTCTTGTTATGAATTGAATCTTTTCTGTTTGAAACCGGTATAATCAAGGTTAAGACGTTAATAACAAACTATGTTAGCGATTAAGTTTAAATTGATACATAATGGATTTTTTAAGGATAATACTAGTTTGAAGGAATGAAAGACATGAATAAGCGGAGATGGCTAAATTTTGATAAAAACTTAAGTTTGGGGGAAATTTTGGGGTATATAAGCTAAAAAAAAAAAAAAAACATGTTGAGTCTTGTGGTGGGTTGAGGAGAAACACTCCCCATAAACACAAGCGTGAGATGGAGCGAAACGACTCACCAACCATCTATAAAAAAAAAAGAGAAAAAAAAAAAAAATTACGTGGCTAGTTTTGTGTTTGGGGCCTTTGTTACTTGAGTAAAAACGCTCAAGGGGTATCTTAAAACCCTAAGCCTAAGGTCTTATATGGTCCGGGAGTCGTTGGGTCTAAAGCTCGCTAAGGGTGACAATCGTTAGCCTAATGGAATGAGACATTGCACGCTTATGGTTAAAAAAAAAAACAATAAAACGGAAAAGAGCAAAAAGCCCCGTAATGAAAAGTAAAGCATAAGTATCCCGATTGGACTCTTGAACTTGGTGGATGTTTGACTTTAGTTGGATATAGCTTGTTCGTGAATTTTGTGAATTTGCAATCGTATGATGCCTTCAAAGATATCTATTATGTCTTAAATTTGATTTTATATCGATTAACATTGTTGTGGAGCACACACGCACTATATCGTTGATAATGATCTAAGATTTGATGATTGATTGGGAAATTACCGATTTGTTTTAATATGATGTATTATCATGTTTACTTGATTTCTCTAAGGTAGGTTGAATAGACTTGTTTCGTCATTCTTTGTTGGATTCAGAGGCATATAGATTAGTTTCATTACATTGCATTGCATAACATTTTTGTGTTTTTGCTTGAGGACAAGTAAAGATTTAAGTTTGGGGGAATTTGATGAGTGAGTTTTATACCCATGAATTGGATACATTCGGGCTTAATTTATTGTTGTTCTTAAGTCTTTTAGGATGTTTTTATGTGTTTGTGTCTATTCAAGCATGTTTTATATTTTTTTGTAGGATTTGGGACAAAAGTTACATGGATCGATGTTTGGGGTGGCTAGATTCGCGCTTTCGGCTTGCCATTTACACAGCAGTCACTTCAGAGCCAATTTTACTATAGCTCCTGACATTATTTCGAAAAACTCAAAGAATGAAAGTTGTAGATCTACTTCTCCTCTTTCTGTAACATCTTGAATCATCAAAATCGGAGTTCGGACGAAGAAGTTATGGCCATTTTCCCAAAGGACGCCGGAATGTAAAATGTCGATTTTGGGCAAGGGCTTGGGCGCCCATTTTGGCCTATGCCCAAATACCGAGGAGCAGAGTTTGGCGAAGGTTGCAGCCCAGCCAATACTGGGCCTGGGAAGGTCTTGTATTGGACGCGTTTTTGGGCTTAATTTTGACACCTTTTGACTCCAAATAGGATTGGGTTTGTTCTAAGCTAAAAATGGACTTGTAACCTATAAATACATGATGTAAGGCATAAAATAAAGCGAGATTATATAGCTTAGCCTAGATTAAACACTCCTTTAGATTAGAAAATAACCCTAGTTCTTATTAGTTTTGGAGATTGAAGCAACTTGAGACCATTGAAGATCAAGAGCAAGAAGAAAGAGGGAGCATCAGATTTGGTCGACAATGATTCTATTCTCTTCTCTCATCTTACTTTTATCTTTTGATGTCTATTCATTGTGGATTCTTGGTTTTAATTCATTAATTATGAACTAACTATTTTTGAGATTTCAATTGAACTTTTTATGGCTATGAATTAGTTATTCATTATATTCTAATTATTTATGTTAAAGTAAGTTGTTTATCTTGTCTTGTGCTTATTGCTTAATTATTTGATCAAGAATTACTTTGTTACTCTAGAAGGATTTGGAAGAGGAATTCTAGGGTTAGAATCGGGCATGATATCATGTGACTTAGTTATTTGCATGGTGAAAAATTAGGTTTGTGAATTGAATGGAAATATCTTTTCACGCATGTAACACATAAGGAATGGGATTGAACGTGAGTTTAATTCAATTGTTTTGCATAGGAATATAGCAAGATTAATCTGGATTAAATAGAAGGCAATTGATCACTTAGAAAAGGACTTTTGGCATTTGAGAATTCCTGTTAACAATTCAGTAGGCATAATAATTGGGATAATTGGATAATTGATTTATAATTCATAATTGGGGATATTGAAGTCTTAATCTTTATTTATTTGAATTCATTCGTTAAAATCTTAGTTTTAATTAGTTAATTTAGTTTTCTTAATTAGAAAAAACACGATTTGAGATTGTTTAAATAAAATTAGTTTGGTTAAGAATTAGTACTTGGTGATTTTTATTAAATAATTCCTCGTGGGAACGATACTCTACTTTCACTTTATTACTTGTTGACCGTGTATACTTGCACGTATTCATTGATTGTGAAATCGATCAACACTTACCCTTGAATATCACTTGGTTAATCTTTGATCTCCTTCTTGCTTCTTAAAAAATGAAAGACTAACTTTCTAGCTTATTATCTTTAAAAAATAAGCTCTCAACTTATTGCATGAAATGAACAACCAACAAAATGAAATCTAAGCTTGCTATTTATAGGATTTCTAAAGTTAGGGCATAATGGTCATTAATCCAACCCACCTCCTTAATCACCTCTTTACTATTCATTACTTAGGCATTAAGTTAACTTGGCCACCACACATACTTAGCTCTTAAGTATACTTGCTTAGCACATAGTTTATCCTTTACTTGCTCATCAAATTAATTACTTGGCCATCACAACACTTAGCCATTAAGTTACTTGGTCATAAGCACTTTTCTTGCTCATCACACATAAGAACTTTACTTAGCCTTTAAGTTACTGAACTTATCCTTTGCTTAACCCTTAACTCTACTTGCTCAACACACTTAATTCTTGGTCACCAATTCAACCATGGGTTGTGCCATGGATCAAGCTTTACCCATTGGATCTTATCTTGGGCTTTACATTCAATTAGCTTAATTAACTTATCTTATACATTGGGCTTGTAATTAAAAAAACATTGGACTTAACCATTTCCACCCATGGGCTTAACCATTCTTATACTTGGGCTTGTATAATTCCTAACAAATCCTACAAGTCCAATACATTTAGCTTAAAGTCTCATAACATATAATTTACGTATTAATCTTGTATTCTAACTCGTATACTTATTCATGTACATTCATACCATCATTCATGCATACTCGTATAATACTTCATATCATACTACAATACCTACATATTATACGATCACCCTTTAATTCATTATACACATTTAAATTCCTTCTCGGAACTCACTTTCCCTAACCGTTAGGTTTTAAGTCCGCATGCGAAAAACTGTGTTTGCCATAACTAAAATATTATTGGATATTCTATCTCACCTCGATATTCTATCATTACGTATTTCTCGAAAGTTCAAAAATAATTCCCGAGAAGAAATGCGTGAATAATGTTTTCAGAAAATTTCTCGGAAAATTGATATAAGCATAATCAATATTCAGACAACAACTGAATAATATCTACTATCTTTTACGAATTAAAAATGTATAATCAATATTTTATCGCTGAGACTCAGCTTAATAAATAATCCACATCATCGAATCATCCCTGCACTACGGCCAAGGATATTCATGTAATCATCAATGGTCATGATTATACCAAATAATCCCTGGTTATAATCATACCAATAACTGTCCATCAATGCACTATGGGCCAATGAGGACTTTTACCACATCATCTATAACATTACGGTTCATGATTATATCGAATGATCCCTGGTCATAATCATACCAATAAAAAGTTCATCTATGCACATAAGCCAAAGACACTCATCAATCAATAGTTCATCTTTGCACGTAAGCCAAAGATATACAACTGTAAAACCAATAATCAACAATCCATCTTTGCACGTAAGCCAAAGATATTCATCAATCAATAGTTCATCTTTACACGTAAGCCAAAGATATACAACTATAAAACCAATAATCAACAGTCCATCTTTACACGTAAGCCAAAGATATACAACTATAAAACTAATAATCAACAGTCCATCTTTGCATGTAAGTCAAAGATGACTTTCATCATAATATAAGCATTAGGATGATGACAATGATATAAGCATTAATCAAACGAAATCAAGGATAAATATTAAAGACTTTAAATTTATCCAAATATTATCAATCACTTAATAAACTCATAATCTAATATTATTAATATTATAACAATATTTTAATCACTTCTTTAACTTATAAACAATTTATTTTATTTGTTTACATTTTATCAATTTATGCATTTAATCATTCAAAAATGTCATACTCATAAGATTTCATCATCAATGATCAAATCACTCATCAAAGATCTGTATATACCTTATATAGGATTTCCAAGCCATAAACTCCTATTTACCAATTTTTCAACTTCACATAACATATTTAATTCATATGTTCAGTAATTAAACCATTTTCATGAAAAATACCAAATCGGTCCCAAAATTATTCTTTTTCGAATTTAGCAAAATATAGTCCCATATTGAATATATATTTTTCTTGGAATTTTTAAAATTCATTTACTATTTTTCATACTACCAAAACCATTAATATTTAGACATTTATCATAAATTTTACTTTTGTCCAAAAAATTCAAATTTACAGTGGTATACTCCCTGTTATATACATGTACTCCCAATAAAAATTTTACCAATTTTGAGTTAACCACAAGGAGTTATAAGGGTTTACTTTTAAAATTGTTTTTTCCTATAAAATTCATAACTCCTAATCTATACATCCAAAATCGCCATTTTGGACACAATCTAGAAAACTCATCAAATTATTATTTCAAATTTTTCCAGAATTTTTGAGGGTCGTAAAAATTACTTAAACCGCAAATGGAGTTTCACTTACCATGCCAGTAATCCACGTAGACAAATCATTTTCACAATTTAATAAGGAATGAATACAAAGGATCATTCACCATGCATGCGGTAATCCACATAGACAGGTTATTCCAACATAATAATAAAGAATTGAATAACAGAAGAATTCACCATGCATGCAATAGATCAAGATAGATAGGTTATTCTAATGTAATAATAAAGAATGGAATAATGTAAGAATTTCACCATGTATGTAAAGATTGTGATAGACAAAGTTATTCTAATATAATAATAAAGAATGGAATAATGTAAGAATTTCACCATATATACTAGAGTCCGCAGATACAAAGTTATTCCAATGTAATAATAAGGAATGGAATAACAATAGCTCTCTTCATGAATACGAAAGAAATAATATCCCTTACTATGATAATAATATCCCTTACTATTATAATAACATCCCTTACCTCAAAAGAAGACTGGATACTGGAATAGTGAGGTAGCAGACTTCTGTTGCCTCTTTTTCAGTTTTGATAAAAGAGCTCTAACTCATGCAAGTATACATGTGTCAACAAGTAATACAGAGTAAGTAGAGTATCGATCCCACAGAGAAAGTTGTCAAATTTAAACTATTATGCATCAATTAACTCACTATATTCATATGCTTAAACTAACGACTAAAAGTGGTGAATTAAACTAATTGTAAACAACAACTACAATAAGAATATTAATGGAATAAATCAAATCTGGAAATAATGGGACCCTAACTTCATTTAATACTTCGTCTAATCGCCACTATCATGCAAGAAGTGTTCACATCTCATAGGAAAATAGCCAAGAGCACGAATAGAGTTATAACCATTTTTCAATGCACTATAACCTACTTACACAGCATCCATAGATGATAGACTCCATGTAATCATCAATACAACCAAAATCACTATATGTCTATGTGAAATTGCAATTATATTGATTTTAAGCACAAGCCCTTACTATAGCTCATATGGTGAAACAGTATATGTCAATCTGGTTCACAAAATACACAAGCCATCTAAAACAGCCCCATATTCGCATGATATCATGATTATAATCCATACTCGCATGTTCATTGTTAATTCCATACAATTACTGAAACGAATGGTGATCAAGAATTCGTACATGTAAAACAATCACGATAGAATTCCCATATGATATGCAAAACAGCCCTAGCATTTAAGCATGCAACCAAACTATATATTAAAATCCGTTAGAATCCCATAATGAAGTTTAGTTCATGACTGAACCAAAAGCCATTATGGGATCAATGCTAAACATGATTACAAAGCAAATAATTGAAAGATGAAAGATAGAATGATCAAACCCAATTGTTGAATATAAACCAATGATAACATTCAAATCCTCATAATATTTCAGCAAAATAAAATACTAATCCACCGCAATAAAGAATCCCAAGAAGAATTGGAGAAGTAGATGTTTTGGCTTCGTTCTACGTTGGAATCTCCCTCACAGTGTAAACCCTAGTTTCTATGATAAAAATACGACAAAAAGTATCAAATCTCTGTCTGACACCAGTCAAAAACGTTTTTAATCCAATTACAACTCATTTAATTAAAGATTAAAATAAAACAAACACACAATTTTTCAGATCAGCGGCGTGGTCAGTACAAGACCCTCCAAGATGTTCCGGCGGCGCGAGACTTGCAAAATGTCATGCTCTCCAGTCGAATACTCGCGCAGGCGCGCGCTCTCAAGGCTATTCTGCCGCGTGGCTTGCAATCTGCAGATTCTGGTTCTGGTTCTGATTCTGTCATGTTGTTGCTGCTGCTACTTGTTCATTCATGCTTAATCCTCTTCCATTCTTGATCTCCTTGCTCCAATGTACCTTCATGCCATGCATATCCCTGCTTGTGCCTTACCTTCACGCATCCATTATCCTCATGCCCTCTAATACCACCAAATTGGGCTGATTCCTTCACTTATTCATAAAAAAGGAGTTTTAAGTAAATGCAATGCAAACTGTCATGAAATACAACTAAAACACAATAAAATGTACTTGAGATGGGCATAGTTCGCGTGAATTGGTATCCAATAAGTAGGTATAAATACCACTTACTAACTTCTCTTCTTCTTTCTCTCTATAATTTCTCTCTATAATAATTACTCTATAGCTTTAGTGAATTGGTGAGAAATGAAGGAAGAATGAGCTTCTATTTATAGGAAAATATAGTTTCAATAATTGCACGTTTTGGGGCTCGAAATATTACAGTATAATACCTCCCTCTTTTTCTTCATTTTTAATTTAGTCCTGCAAGTATTATCAAACTTGCACCACCTCCCCTAATAGTAAATAATAAGAATCAATAGTTCAATCATGTGAATCAATAGTTATAATCATGTGAAAATACGAATTACAGTATAGTACCTCCATCTATACCTCCATTTTTAACTTAGTTATGCAAGTATTATCAATCTTGCACCAACTCCCCTAATAGTAAATGAATGTGAATCAATAGTATACACATGTGAACAAATAGTTATAATGATGTGAATCAATAACAATTAATTGCTCATTTATCTAGTTAATTACCCGATTGGTCAATATAGCTTCCAGACATCAATTAATATTGAAATAAATGTCGATTTCCACTAACACTAATAATCCTAACACAATGGAACTATTTTTCTCAAAAAATTTATTTTTGAAATTTTAAAGTTTGACTTTTTCCGAAAAAGTCAAGTGTTGACTTTTTGACCAAAAAGTCATCCCCGATAAATTTTGTGTTTATAGTCTATTTTTACTAATTTCATCTCCCTGGACTCAAATATCACGTCCGCGTCTCCAAATTCAACTCTGAACTCAAATTCGATTTTTAATAACATTTATTCATTATTATAATTCGCAATATTTAACAACTAGGTCATTCCCAGGAAAGAGGAGGCTTTCCGATAAGGATTTTTTCTTATCATGCCGCAATTAGGTGACCAAACCTCTCCTCGATGTAACTTCTAGACATTGTCAATATTGCAAATAATAATATGAATAACTTTGCCGTATCAATTATTGATTTAATAATATAACATATTATGCAGATGATACTGTGACAATAATTGAATTAATAATATGAGAGATATGATGCAGCAATTACTGTAGCAATAATTGAGTATAACTGAGTGACTACTCATGTAAGCATCAATAATCAATATCGTGTGTCACTATGCAACCACGCCAGACATCATCGTACTTTTACTACGGGTAGTTCAAGCGGTTTTTACGGTAACACTTTCGCCGTTATTTTTATAAAAAGATAATTCTGTCATTTTCTAACTACGACAATACTTCTGTTGTGGGGTCCACTAATGATTATGTCGTCGTACGAATATTTTCTATTAAAACGAATATTCCCCGACCAATCGAATATTCCCCGACATAATGAATAACAACTTGCATACTTTGCAAAAAATTTCACATATCACCCTTAACTTTAACCTTTAATCAATTTAACCATTTACGAAATAACATAATAATTATAAGAAAATTGAATACTTTAATTTCATAAAATTTGGGGTATCACAATCTCCCCTCCTTATGAAATTTCGCCCTCGAAATTTACGTACGTACTTTGTATTCGAAGAGATGAGAATACCTTGCTTTCTTTTCTGATTGTACATTCACGGTTATTTCCTCTGTATCATGATTTTCCCATTACTCATCTCCTGTATTTCAAATATCATTCTAGAATATATCTTCAAAACAAAGGTCAATTGACATATCACATATTGTCAACTTATCAAGTAAAAATTTCGGCTTAGGTAAGTCACACACTAGCGAAGTATATTACTCGTCTCTCCCCTCCTAGTTCTAGACTCATATCTCCGCCAGCGACCATATCCCTAAGCTCTGATACCATTTGTGATGCCCCCAAAATAGGTCCACACGACCCATTTTGAGTCGCCAGATATCACACTATAAAAATCAAATACAAACTTCATTTATACATCTATTGAACTGTCGTACAGAATATGACCACAGTTAAACTGTAAGTTTTAATACAAATATATGTAACTCTCATGGTGCCTTGACCACAACCTTACAATGGTACTTTACATAAAAGTACAGTCAAAAAAATTTTTAAAAATTAAAATCTTTAGGAAGTGCCCAAGGAAACCTTCGTACATGGGAGGCCATGCGTCTAGGTTATAATAGATATCATATGTCCACAGAATTATCCTTGGTTGACCCAATAGACCCCAAAGAAAAACGAGAAGATTACTATCATCTTCTTTCCAATGGTGAGTCTTCTCTTAAAATATAACTATCTCCACTGTCTCCAAGTAAAAATTATATTTCAAATAAACTCCAAGATCATATAGGTAGTGCTCGTAGATATACTCAGCAAGTGGATGTGCACAACCCCGCTTTTATGATAACATGAGGTTGTATGTCATTAGACATCTTGTATGATAGTGGCAAAACACCCTTCCAAAGTTGGGTTCACCTCGCTCTATTCGGTTCACCAAAATTAAATATCAAATGACGTATACAATACGACACACTTATCTAAAGTTCTCAATAAAATTATTTCCATACTATTTAGGGAGAACCTCAACAGCTATAGACCACCGTTCTATTCCCCTATTATCTCCGCTCGACTCGGCAACACTCTTATTACCTGAAAGGAATTGTGAAGAAAAAGGGTGAGCACAACTAGCCCAGTAAAGAATATCATAACTAAAGATAATAAAATTATCAATAGCCTTCATCAGTAATAAATAAGAGATTTAGAACATATGGTAGATGATAAAAAATTTCAACCATAGTTGCAGCAGAACGAGAAATCCATTAGAAGAGTCAAATAGACCATCAGGTCTATTATCTTCTACATGTTAAAAGTACACCAATAATGTTTTATCCCTGTAACATCAATCAACAATTCCTGTCCACAATCATATGATTAACTCATAATCATAATTATGATTCTAAATTCCTCTTCACACCCAGGACGAAGATAATTGTCATCACCTATCTTCACTTGAAACATCAAAAATCATGGTTATACCAAATCACAATTCCTGCTCGTAATCATACTAATAAATTCACCTTTGCACTACGGCCAAAGATATTCATTAATAATTCATATTTGCACTACAGGCCAAAGACATACAACTGTATTTTAGAAGAGTCAAGTAGAGCATGATATCTACTATCTTTTACAAATTAAAAATGTATAATCAATATTTTATCGCTGAGACTCAGCTTAATAAATAATCCACATCATCGAATCATCCCTGCACTACGGCCAAGGATATTCATGTAATCATCAATGGTAATGATTATACCGAATAATCCCAGGTTATAATCATACCAATAACTGTCCATCAATGCACTACGGGCCAATGAGGAATTTTACCACATCATCTATAACATTATGGTTCATGATTATACCGAATGATCCCTGATCATAATCATACCAATAAACAGTTCATCTATGCACATAAGCTAAAGATACTCATCAATCAATAGTTCATCTTTGCACGTAAGCCAAAGATATACAACTGTAAAACCAATAATCAATAGTCCATCTTTGCACGTAAGCCAAAGATATTCATCAATCAATAGTTCATCTTTGCACGTAAGCCAAAGATATACAACTATAAAACTAATAATCAACAGTCCATCTTTGCACATAAGCCAAAGATATACAACTATAAAACCAATAATCAACAGTCCATCTTTGCACGTAAGCCAAAGATGACTTTCATCATAATATAAGCATGAAGATGATGACAATGATATAAGCATTAATCAAACGAAATCAAGGATAAATATTAAAGACTTTAAATTTAACCAAATATTATCAATCACTTAATAAACTCATAATCTAATATTATTAATATTATAACAATATTTTAATCACTTCTTTAACTTATAAACAATTTATTTTATTTGTTTACACTTTACCAATTAATGCATTTAATCATTCAAAATGCCATACTCATAAGATTTCATCACCAATGATCAAATCACTCATCAAAAATCAGATATATACCTTATATAGGATTTCCAAGCCATAAACTCCTATTTACCAATTTTTCAACTTCACATAACATATTTAATTCATATGTTTCAGAATTAAACCATTTTCATGAAAATACCAAATCACCCCAAAAATTATTCTTTTCCGGGATTTAGCGAGTAATATAGTCCCATATTGAATATATATTTTTCTTGGAATTTTTAAAATTCATTTACTATTTTTAATATGGCCAAAACGCATTTAATATTTAGACATTTATCATAAATTATACTTTTATCCAAAAATTTGAAATTTTTGTGGTATACTCCTATTATATACATGTACTCCCAATAAAATTTTCACCAATTTTGGAGTTAACCACAAGGAGTTATAAGGGTTTACTTTTAAAATAGTTTTTCCTATAAAATTCATAACTCTAATCTATACATCCAAAAATTGTCATTTTGGACACAATCTAGAAAACTCATCATCATTTCAAATTTTTCCGAAAATTTTGAGGGTCATAAAATTATTTAAACCGCAAATGGAGTTTCATCCCCGCCATGCAGTAATCCACGAGATGTGATCATTTCCACAATTTAATAAGGAATGAATACAAAGGATCATTCACCATGCATGCGGTAATCCACATAGATGTGTTATTCCAATGTAATAATAAAGAATGGAATAATGTAAGAATTCACCATGCATGCTATATAGATCGCATTGCATAAAAGTTATTCTAATGTAATAATAAAGAATGGAATAACAAAAGAATTTCACCATGTATGCATTACTTCAGATGTATAAAAGTTATTCCAACATAATAATAAAGAATGGAATAACAGAAGAATTTCACCATATATACTGTAGTTCGTGTATACAGATTATTCCAACAGAATAATAAGGAATGGAATAACAATAACTCTCTTCATGAATACGAAAATACCCCTTACTATGATAATAATATCCCTTACTATGATAATAGTATCTCTTACCTCAAAAGAAGACTGGATACTAGAATAGTGAGGTAGCAGACTTCTCTTCTTCTTTCTCTCTACAATTTCTCTCTATAATAATTGCTCTATAGCTTTAGTGAATTGGTGAGAAATGAAGAAAGAATGATCTTTTATTTATAGGAAAATATAGTTTCAATAATTGCACGTTTTGGGGCTCGAAATATTACAATATAATACCTCCCTCTTTTTCTTTATTTTTAATTTAGTCCTGCAAGTATTATCAAACTTGCACCACCTCCTCTAATAGTAAATAATGTGAATCAATAGTTCAATCATGTGAATCAATAGTTATAATCATGTGAAAATACGAATTACAAAGATAGTACCTCCATCTATACCTCCATTTTTAACTTAGTCATGCAAGTATTATCAATCTTGCACCAACTCCCTAATAGTAAATGAATGTGAATCAATAGTACACACATGTGAACAAATAGTTATAATCATGTGAATCAATAGCAATTAATGCTCATTTATTTCTAAGCATTAATCCGATTGGTCAATATAACTTCCAGACATCAATTAATATCAAAATAAATATCGATTTCCACTAACACTAATAATCCCAACACAATGGAACTATTTTTATCAAAAAATTTGTTTTTGAAATTTTAAAGTTTGACTTTTTTCGAAAAAGTCAAGTGTTGACTTTTTGACCAAAAAGTTATCCCCGGTAAAATTTGTGTTTATTGTCTATTTTTACTAATTTCATCGCTCCGGACTCAAATATCACGTCCGCGTCTCCAAATTCAACTCCGAACTCAAATTCAATTTTTAATAACATTTATTCATTATTATAATTCACAATATTTAACAACCGTGTCGCTCCCGTGAAGAGGAGGCTTTCCGATACGGATTTCTTTTTTGGCCAAGCAATTAGGTGACTAAACCTCTCCTCGATGTAACTTCTCGACATTGTCAACATTGCAAATAATAATATGAATAACTTTGCAGCCTCAATTATTGATTTAATAATATAACATATTATGCAGATGATATTGTGACAATAATTGAATCAATAATATGAGAGATATGATGCAAAGAATTATCGTAGCAATAATTGAGTATAACTCGAAGTGACTTCTCACGTAAGCATCAATAATCAATACCGTGTGCTACTATGCAACCAATGTACATCGTATTTTTTACTAGGGTAGTTCAACAGCTTTTAACCAGAACACTTTCGCCAAGTTATTTTTATAAAAAGATAATTTGTCATTTTCTAACTACGATAATACTTTTCGTTATGGGGTCCACCAATGATTGTGCCGCATTGCATTTAATATTTCCTCGTTAAAATGAATATTCCCCACCAATCGAATATTCCGGCTAACGAATCTAATAACAACTTTCATACTTTGCAAAAATTTTCATATATCACCCTTAACTTTAACCTTTTATCAATTTAACCATTTACGAAATAAAATAATAATTATAAGAAAATTGAATACTTTCATTTCATAACATTTGGGGTCTCACATTATAACCCCCATCGGGGCAGGGGTACGCACAGAAAAGTCATTTTTTGTCCGAATTTGAGTTCGAGAAGGATTGGTTTGATCTGATTGACTCAAGGACTTCCAAGAGGACTTAAAGACATATAAAGAGACATATAAAAGGAGGAAAATCATAAGAATTAGGAGAGAGAGGGAGAGGATTCCATTAGATTAGATTAGAGTAGAATAGGAGAAAACACTAGTTTTTATGAGATTTGAAGATTGAAGCACTTGGAAGCCATTGGAGATCCAGATCAAGAGCGAGACGGAGGACGAATTTGCCGACAATAGATTCACTTCTTTTCCTTAATCTTATTCTTATCTTTTAATGTGTATTCAAGTTTGGATTCTTAGTTTTAATTCAATGAACTAATTCTTTATTTGAGATTACATTGGATCTTATTGTATAGTTTATTTTAATATGCTTCGCTATCAATTATTATGTTCTATTGTGAGGATTGTCTATTGTGATTTGGACTTAATTGTTTAATTGATTGGCCATCAATTACCGTGATAATCTATATGAACTCGAGAGATGAAGTTTAGATTTAGATCTGATCATAATAGCATGTGTTTGTGATTTCTGCATAGATGAAATTCATGATTCGTGTTTAGGATAGAGATATGCCTTTACGCCATATATAATCTTATAGAGAACTTGTGCTTTAAATTCTTTTTAATTGTAATTCACATAGAGATATAGTGGATTAGTTAATTAGGGTGTCTTATTTAAGTCTATCATCTGTGGATTTAAGTGAGTATAAGTATTATGCATCGAGAGGTGGTTTTATCTACATTAGTGTTCTTGATTAATTCATGATAGAAAATAATTGATGAGAAGTGTGTTAACTTAAATAAAAAAATAAGTGAAGTTGTGAACTTAAATCTCCATAATCTGGTTTTTAATTAGTGGTAATTAGAATTAGTTTAGTTAAATAATTTAATTTATAACATTAAATTCATTCGTTTAAATAAGATTGATTTGGTTACGGGTTAGCACTTGGTGATTTTTATTAAACAATTCCTCGTGGGAACGATACTCTACTTTCACTTTATTACTTGTTGACCACGTATACTTGCGTGTTGTGCGTAATTAGATTTTACCCAACAAAAATATATGTTTATAAGGGAGACATATTCTGTCAAATCCTAGAAAAGAAAAGTTTTTGGAACTGATTTTCTATTTTTCATGGAAATGATTGAGTTATGAATAAATGAATAAAATATGTTATGTGATATTGAAAATTAGGAAAATAAGATTTTATGGCTTGAAAACCCTAAATAGGGTATATAGAGATTTCTAAACGGTATTTTGTTCAATGTTGATAAGATATTATGTTTATGGCATTTTAGGTTCATTAAATGAATGAATTAGTAAAGATTAAACAAATAAAATAAATTGTTTATAAGTTTAATAAATGATTAAAATATTATTGAAAGATTAATATTATTATATTAAGATATTATTAAGTGATTGATAACATTTAGATTAAAGTGTTATTAAATCATTGATTTAAAATATTATTTAATGATTAATAATAGTAGTAAGTGATTTTGAATATTATTAAATAATTAATAATATTAAATGAGAGTTTAAAAGAGGAGTTAAGCTATTGATTTGACATTCAATAGGCTATATTGAATAGTATGATGAATTAGAAATTTAATATGTTAAAAAAGGAATACAGTTTGAATCCAGGTTGTTGGATCGATATATTCCACTTGCTGGATTAATTATGTTAGCTTATATTCGGCTTGTTGAATTGGTGTATTCGATTTGCTGAATTAGTGTATTCGGTTTGTTGAATTAGTATATTCAGTTTACTGAATTAGTGTATTCGATTTACTAAATTGGTATTCAGTTTGCTGAATTGGTATTTGGGTTGCTGTATTAGTATACGGCTTACTGGATTATAAAGAAGAACTTATAATATGAAAGATTAAAGTGTTAAATCACAACGTATATGATATAGTGATTGAAATATTATCAAATGACGATAATAATTCTGATGTGTTAAGGTGTTATCTAATATTTGATTATGTGGTTAAGTGTTAGATAATTTACTTATAAAGTAGTTATATTATGAGATATACTATTATATGTTGATTGAAAGATCAATCTTAACAATGATAGGTCTTTTTAATAAAGAGATTAGATTGTGTAGCAGTAATCGATGGTACATGCAAGTTCCCTAACTCAAAATTGAGTTATTATTTTAAAGCATGTTAGTGGATAATTATTGTTGATTATTCTACATCTATGATTATTGATTCGCACTTAGTGCATGTTTCATATGTTCATCAGGAATGAAAAGTTGATTACCTTCATTACCAAAAGGTTCAGTTAAATTTGTTCATGGTCATTGTTGACCACCCAACATTATTGGTTCAGTCATTCAATTATTGAAATTCTGATTCATGCTCTTTCATAATTATTATATTGTTGAAAATTCGAAGCATATTCTTTCTTTCAATCATGATATATCCTTCTTGTATTTAAACTTGTTGGGAAAAGTAGTTGTTCACCTTTGCTATATCATAATAACAAATTTCAGATTAAAATGAAGGCTCGAAGAAAGACAGAGGCAAAAAGGAAAATTCCAAGAGTAGATTATTATATATTTAGAATAATTAAGTTATTTGATGCAAATGATATTGTAAACCTTTTAAGTTATTGAAGATATGTATTAAGTTAAGGTAGTAGATGTAAGATCCTGAATTTTATGAAATAAAAGTATTCAATTTTTTATTTAGTAAATAGTTAAATTGATAATAGTTTAAAGTAAAGGGTGATATATGTAAATTTTTCAAAATAAGTAAGTGGTTATAAAATATTCATTGTTGTAGGGGAATATTCGTTTGGTCGTGGAATATTCTTGTTGTCGAGGAATAGTCATACAGTGGCGCAACCATTTGTGGGCCCCATAATGAAAAAATGTTGGTTGAAGAAAACGACACGAACGAGTTTTTTTAATAATAACGGCGTAACGGTTACCGTTAAAACTGTTGGAATACCCGGTGGGTGAAGTAAAGTAATACGCATTGTTACACAGTAGCACACAATATTGCACATTATTTTTATATTATTGTTAATTCAATAATTGTCACAGCATAATATTTCCCATTATCAGATCAATAATTCATATTATTTGAATAATATTATTAGGTAATATTATTGGCAATGTCTAAGGAAGTTCTGTCTAGGAAAGGGGTTTAGTCACCTAATTGCGCGCCCGTAAGGAGAAACCCTTATCGAAAAGTCCCATCTTTCCTGGGAACGACCTAGTTGTCAATATTGTTTTGCAATATTATTTGTAAATAATTAATTATTAATTTATATGATAAGAAAATATTTAATTTATGTGGATATAAATGAAGGAATTAATGTTGAGGTGTTTTATCATTATTTTGTAAGAATATAGGTGTTAAAAATCATCCGTATGTGGATTTTGGTCATTTTCCGTTTAGAATTTGAAAAAACTTTCTTCTACAAAGTTGTAGAGAATTAAATTTCCTATGGAATGGACATAAGATTTGAATTTTTTTGATAAAAGGACTATTTATTATGAATTATTGAAGTTCCGAAATAATTGATTTTTGGAGTTATAAATGTTTTTTTAAAGAAAAACATTTTTTTAATGTTGGTGGGCCCCACTGGTGTGCTAATGAATTTGGTCAAGGGTGAGCTTGAAATTTTTTTTATAAAATATTATTTTATTAAATTTTCTGCTTTGGTGTTCTAAGTATTTTCCTATAAATAGAGTGCTTAGGTTAGAATTGAAAATCACACCAAAATCAGAAGTTTCTCTCTCTATAATATCGAGCGTATTTTTGTGAGTATTTAGATATCTTGAGTGTTGATGTAAGAACCTGAATTTTCAAAAAATATTAAAATAAGAACTTAGTAGATAAAATTCTTAAAGCATGAGATGGGTTCGAACAAGAATATATAAATGTGTTACGAGGTATGTGGTATTGTGTTACATAGGGTAATATGAGCTATGTAATAAGTGATGTTGTTTTTAATAATATATATCATTATTATATATTTGTTATAAATTGTAGAGATGAATTAGTAAAGAAGATGGGTAGAAATTTATCTATTGATATTAAATAGTTCATGTGAAATTATTTTATCATAGTAAGTTAGTGACATTAAATATCTTTGATAATAACCAATTTCTTGAGTATATGTACGAGTAAGGCTGTGTAACCATACCTTTAATGGTGGATGTATAGGAGCTGTGCTAAATAATTCCTTCAGAGAGCGAAGGTATATATGAATTAGTAACCGATCTAACTCACTGTGAAAACAGTGTAGACGAGATGGAAACTAATTTGTTGGTTGTTTGTGGGAAACCACTCAGTGTACTATATTGAATACTATTAAAGACTCGATGTGTGCTGGGTTTAGACTTGTATATATGTACGTTGTTGATGAGAGAAAAAAATTGATATACCTTTAAATTGGTTAGGGAATTATTAAGTAATTTGATACACGTCGAGAAGTGAAGATTAAAGTAATGTATGTATGTGTTATATATATCTTGAATTGTGGTAAGAAATTAGATATATATATATATATATATATATATATATATATATATATGTGTGTGTGTGTGTGTGTGTGTGAGATCTTTATAGTTAACTAACTATTAAAGGAAATAGAATTTGAACTTAAAGGTAATCTCTAAATCATTGAAGAATGTTGTGGTAGATGTTAGTTAACTGGTATAGAAAGTTAGTAATTTAAAAGTATGAAGTATTCATGAATTGATGTTAAGGTTCTTCTCAAGCAGAACTTGTCTGCCTCTAAACTTGGTATAGCGTAGCTGCGCCATTTCCAAGCCTATGAAATGGTAGCAATTTACCATTTCAGTTTCACGACCACTATGACCGGTAGCAATACTGTTCGGTCTGGTAGAAAGTTCTGACTAAGTTTATGAAAATTTGATTTCAAGACATGTATACTAATAACTCTTATAAGGGTCATAAATGGTGACTAAGTGTTCGTGAATGAATTTAGTTAGCAAAACATGACTTGAATAAGAATTAATTAATTAAATCGGAATAAATATTGGTTAATTACTTGATATTATGGAATATTATATTATAATCCTGGTGTGGCAGTGGCGTGATAGTAAATTGAATGAAAAAGGATTAAGTCACTTATATAAGATGGTGAATTAATATATGTGATTAACATAAGAGGATGAAAGAAAATATGTTAATTAATATTTGATATTTTTAATATATTACATAGTATTGTAATATATAAAAGGGTTGATATTTGAAAGATAAATGATTAATAAAATAAAAGAACCAATATAGTTATAAGTAATTATTGGTTAGAGATTGATGCATAAGGGTAATACTGTATGTGGTGGCTAAGGAAAATTGTTTTGAAACAATTTATGGAAGAAATAAAATGAAAGAATTATATTAATTAGTGTTGTACATACTAATTATTGTAAGAAAATAAATGATTAATATTAATTAATCATTGTGATATTTAAGTGCGATAAGAAATTATGGGTTGGGAATACCAAATTGAATTATACTTAGCCTAATTAAAATATTTATTTCAATACCAATGTGTAAGTAAATAGTAAAAGGAGATATTAAGTTATTAGTGAGCAATTAAATTAAGTCCACACATGTTTTAAAGATTAAATTATGTGGACTAATGTACATGGATTATATGGTGTAAATACATAAAAAATCCCTAATTTTCCTAATATAGTAACAATTGTACATTAAAATTTCATTGTGGGAATTAAAGAAACCAAACCAAGCCTTAGATAACCAAATGCTGAGGATTTAGAACTGTGTCCCAAAATCAGTGACCATAAGCAGTACATGAACAGTAACTTACTTCTTCTTTACGTAACTTCCAAGTCTGCAATCATTGGCTATAGTAATGGCTGATGGTAAGTGGTTGAACAACTCTTCGTAAACTAGTGTGTTCTTCCTTCCCCCTCTAGGTTCAATCTTCCATGTAAACCCAATGCCCAGTCCACCCTTACTCTATAAATAACAGCTTTAATTCTCAGTTTTACGTTATTGATATTATCTGTTGAAATTCTGAGAAATAGAGTGTAAGTGCTGAATGTTCAAATAAGAGTCTAGCTATTTCAGAGGGCAGAAACTAAGGAAACTAAGCTCCTCAGAAGGTAAACTCTTGTTTTAGACACTTAAATTCAAAGTTTACAAATTATGGAAATTCTACTAGATTCTTGTAAATTAATTTGGAATTGTGTTACCAAAGTATTAGTGAAGTGTGAATACCTGTATAGAACCTCTAAGACTGAGTTTAAGAATGATTATTGAGAAAGAATCAACATTGGTTTTAGACTATGTAAAACAGAGTATATTACTGGGTCTAGTTCAGGGATGGCGCAGAGATGCGCTTTAGTTTATACTAGTGCTTAAGAAAAATGTTGGGACCAGTAAAAAGATTCTAGTTTCTGTTGTGATAAGTTGTTGTTAACTTGATTCTATGACATATATATATATATATATATATATATATATATATATATATATATGTATATATGTATATGGAAAAGAGGTATAACATGTTTTACAAAGTTTTCTTATGTAGTATGAAGAAATCAACATGAGTTAGTGAGAGATTGGTAATCAAAACTTAACGTTAAAAAAATAAACTTTGAAGTAATACTTAATCTACAAGTTCTGAACTTAGTATATTATACACATGATTGATTTCATATGTAAATGAGCATGATATGAAGTTTATAGTGTCTTGACATGATCAAACTTATTAACTTTGTGTTAGAAAATGTTTTAAAAGAAAAGTTTAGTATAATAGAGCTAATGAACATGAATGCTACAAGGTGTAGTTTCTGATCTTGAAAAGAAGCTATCATGACTTAGTTACTTATGATAATGGTTTAAAAGTTGTCTTATATGTACTATATTACATCATTCATGATAAAATGATTTCTGTAACGACCGAGAAATTCAGATTTATTTTAAAATAATTTTATTTAATTAAATAATGAATAAAATTATATTATATATTTTTATTATGTGTTAATAGGATGAAGGTTGTTCTATAACCTAGATATGTCGGAATGTCGTAGTATTTTGGCTACGTGGTAGAGTTAAAGTGTTTGAATTTCCAGGACGAAAATAAAAGTTTTCTGATGAAATTTTCTGAAAAATACTATTCACTAATTTCTGCTCGGAAATTATTTTTGAACTTCCGAGAAATACGTAACGATAGAATATCAAGGTAAGATGGATTATGTAATAATAATTCACGTATGACAAACGCAGTTTTTTGCCTGCGGACTAAAATTGAGAACGTTAGGGAAAGTGAAACGTTAATGAGTAAATGATGATTGTATGATGCGTAAGTATTATACGAGGTAATGAATACGAATATGATACGAGGTATTATACGAGTATATATGAATGATGGTATGTCGTATATAATTGATGAGTATACGAGTTAGCATACGAGAATAATACGTAGATTATATGTTATAAGGCTTTAAGCCAAATGTATTGGACTTGTAGGATTTGGTAGGAATTATACAAGACCAAGTGTAGGAATGGTTAAAGTTCAATTGGAATTAATGTTAAGGCCCAAATGTTTGTTAATGCAAGCCCAAAACATAAGTTAAGTTAATTAAACCTAAAGCCCAAATTAAGAACCGAATCCGTGGATCGATCCAATGGGTAAAAATGGCCCATGGGGCAACCCATATGGGCCCCATGATCACATGGTTGATCTTGGTGAGCAAGAAAATGATAAGTGTTGTGGACTCCAAGTAATGAATAGTAAGGAGGTTAATTAAGGAGGTAGGATTGCTTAATGACCAAACTACCCTAATCTAGGATTTCCTATAATTAGAAGGAGTGCTAGATCATTTTTCACTTGTTTAATTTCACCAACATCTAAGTGCTTATTTGTTAGAGAGTAAAAGTTGGCAAAGCTAGACTTTGTTAATTCAAGAAGCAAGAAGGAGAACAAAGTTTGATCTTCAAGGGTAAGATCCTAGATCATTAATCTTCCATCTCTTCAATTATAGTTTGATAGAGAAGTATTGATTAGTGGAACATGTATGATAAGAAGTAATAAGAATGGCTAATCAATAGACTTAAGGTAATAAGACATTAACAAGTAATTCATACTTATGGAAGTTATAAACTTATGAAGAACATGTAAGAACTTATCATGTGAATAAGTTATTGAAATATGTTTGGTTAAGATGTTAGTATGATGGAATGAATCCATTTGAAATGATGTAAAAATCTCAAGTAACGAAGTTATGGCGAAATTTATGAGATTAGACGATAATCGTCGAAATCGTGAAATTCTCGGAATGGAAGTCAAATTTTGACATTGAACTCAAAAACGTTAGTTTTCAATGGAGAATAGTCCAAGTTTGCATTTTAGAGTTGTGGACTCAAAAATGGTCAAATTTCGACTTAGAACGAAGAAACGAGCTATGAATGTTCACGAACGTTTATCGTTTTCGTAAAAATGAACTAATCGATGAATTCTGAGTTAAAAGATTCAAAAATGTAAAATTCTTATATAAACGTGTAGAGCATGTGCTTTGTGAGCTAATGGCTTTTGAACAAGCCAATTCGAATTTATAACGAAGAAGTTATGAGCCCGGGAAATTTACATAAGAAAATTTGTCTGTCAAATTTCTTTTGCTGAGACAAGGCTTCTACAACAGTAGCCGCCAAGGAGGGAAGTCGCCATGCGGCAGCAGAATGTGCCTGCACCCTCAGACTGGAATGTGGTACCGCAACGCAAGCATAGAGAGGAGATGTTGGCTCTGCAGCGCGAGATCGGCTATCTAGCCACGATAAAGTGGCTCCGCAGCGCGGCTGATAATGAAGGAGTTGGTGCTGTAGCGCCAAGACCATGATGCAAGCACTGTAAACCCGCACTGCAGCGCAAGTCTTGTATATAAAGCTGGCGCCACAGCGCCAACACTAGAAGGTAGATAGAGAAGAAAGATTTTGAATGTAAAGGAAAAAGCTAATTGATTGATGGTGAATTATATCCATACTAAACCTAAAGTCACATCAATTAAGATGTTGAAAACCTTAAGTAATACAACTAAAGGTTGAAGAAAGAGTACTCGAACGTGAATGTAAAACAATACGAAAAATCAGAACCAATGTTAAACAAATCTAATGAACGATTAGATTGAGAAGAAGGGTAAGATACATTAGGAACCATGCATGTTTGTTCATGACCTAATGTAGTATGTTATGTGATTATGTATTTTAGAGACCTTAAAGACTCAAAGGAAAGTATAAAATAGTAGCAGACGCTAAAGGAAAGTGTTCTAACCCCTATCTATGTTTATTCTAGACAAGTTTTGTGATTCATGTATCTTACGCATGAATTGATGTATGATGAAGTCTAAGCCAATTCCTTTGGCTAGACTTAAGATGTTTCTTTGGATTTCTTATAATCTATCGAACTATTATAAATGTTCTCAGGTTTTGCCAAACTATGTTGGTATGGTTTTCAAATGAAGACTGAGTATGCTAAATAAATTTTTTGTCGTCAAATGACAGGCACGTGAGGTTGCCAAAACTTAAACGTACATACTTTTAAATAAAGTAGTGTTGTACAACATAGAGTACTATAGGCTGATTACCTAGACATGCTTGTAAGTAATGTCGGACTTATAGACTTAGTGCCAAGTTATCTTTTTCAAAGAAAGTATGAAATGCTCAAGGTCTTGGACCAGAATTGATGTTTTACTGAATGTTGTTCATTGTAAAACATTTTAAGAAAAGAGAAGTGCTATTTTGAATTATCGACATTACTTTATAACTATTTTTCAGTTATTGAAGATATACGATTTGTATGTTTCAAGCATATTGTTTAAATGGAATTGTCATACTTACTTAGCTAGTTATGCTGACTCTTGCTTGAACCATATATATGAATGCAGCTAACACCGAACGTACCGAAGGATCCGATAAAGATAAAGGGAAGGCTAAGGCGAACCTATAGATTACCTTTGTAATAGTATAGGTGAATTGTGACGCCCCCAAAATAGGTATACATCACCCATCTTGGGTCGCCAGATACATGGTACATAAATCAAATACAAACTTCTTTTATACAACTGTCGTTAAAAATACGACAAAACATAGCTTAGAGTTTTAACACGAATATTGTCTTCTAGACAATATCCACACTCAATGGAGTCCTCATTACAATTATTATCACACTATTTCACAGAATAGTGAGGACTACTAAAGCCACTTATCCTGGACCATCACTCCGTTCCCCAACTAGTCCCAGCTACGTTCTCATTTCCTGAAGAGAACAATGAAAGAAAAGGGTGAGCTCAACTAGCCCAGTAAGAAATATTATGACTAAGATAATGCAAAATAAATTATCCTTAGCCTTCAACAGTATAACAACTGATAGAATACAATAGACAACAAGTTTTAGATCAACAACTGCAGCGGAATAAGTAATCCATTAGAAGAGTCAAGTAGAGCATGATATCTACTATCTTCTATGATTTAAAAGGTTTTTCATCCACTTTATCGCTGAGACTCAGCTTAATAAATAAACTACATCACTGAATCATCCCTGCACTACGGGCCAAGGATATTCATGTAATCATCAATGGTCATGATTATACCGAATAATCCCTGGTCATAATCATACCAACAACTGTCCATCAATGCACTACGGGCCAATGAGGACTTTTACCACATCATTTGTAACATTACGGGTCATGATTATACCGAATGATCCCTGGTCATAATCATACCAATCAACAGTCCATCTATGCACGTAAGCCAAAGATGACTTTCATCAAAATATAAGCATGAGGATGATGACAATGATATAAGTATTAATAAAACGAAATCAAGGATAAATATTAAAGACTTTAAATTTATCCAGACTTTAAAAATATACAAATTGTCAACATGATAATGCTTTGTGGAGTAAAATTCAAGAATAATATTTATGTATCAAAAATAATTTGGACAGAAAAAAAATATATTTTTCAGGTGAATAGTACCCCATGAATAGTACTTCGGGAATAGTACCTCGTGAATAGTACCCCAACATGAAAAGTACCCCAAATACCTGAGTAAATAATATTTGAGTGAATAGTAACTGGGTGAATAGTAACCAGTGAATAGTAACTCGTGAATAGTACTCCGGCATGAAAAGTGCCCCGAATACCCGAGTGAATAATATTTGAGTGAATAGTAACTAGGTGAATAGTAACCTATAAATAGTAACTCATGAATAGTATTCTAGTGTGAAAAGATCAATAATTATCAAGAAAGCTCATAATAATATTTCCATGAAAAGATAGTGGATGAAGCGCAAATATTAAGGATATTCTACTAATTTCACGGAGTATAGAAGCAATACTTTAACAGAATGAATGTAGAATTAGGAATATGAAACGAAATAATATTACTCACATACTACATAGTATGGAAGAAAATATTATTTCTACGAATACTGAAAAATATAATATCCCTTACGACTGTTGAATGAAAATAATATTCCTACGAATATTGAACGAAAATAATATTTATACGAATATGAAAAATAATATCTCTTCAGAATATGAAATAAATAATATTCCTTACCTCAGAAGAAGACTGGATACTGAAAAGTGAGGTAGCAGACTTCTCTTCTTCTTTCTCTCTATAGCTTCTCTCTCTATAGCTTCTCTCTTTATAATTGCTCTTGTGAGTCTTAATGAATTGGTGAGAATGAATGAAGAATGAGCTTCTATTTATAGAAAAATATAGTTTCGATAATTGAACGTTATGGGGCTCGAAATATTACAGTATAATACCTTCATCTTTTCCTTCCTTTTTAATTTAGTCCTATAAGTATTATCAAACTTGCACAACCTCCCCTAATAGTATATCATGTGAATCAATAGTACAATCAGGTGACTCAATAGTTCTATACATGTAAAAAAATAATTACAGTATAGTACCTTCATCTATACCTTCATTTTTAATTTAGTCATGTAAGTATTAACAATCTTGCACTACCTCCCCTAATAGTACATGCATGTGAATCAATAGTACACACATGTGAACAAATTGTTATAAACATGTGAATTAAAAGCAGTTAGTGGTTGAGAATAAATACCCAGTGCCCAGGATCGATGATTTAATTGATCAGTTGAAAGGGGGTAAAGTATTTTTTTTAAGATAGAATTGTGTACGGGGTATTATCGGAAAAATGTAAGGAAGGACGAGGTACCTAAGGCGACATTCAGAAATCGTTATAGATATGATGAGTTTCTGGTTATGTCATTTGGGTTAACTAATGTGTGGAAGTTGGAATTTTCGTAAAGGGAACCGAGCAAGTCGGTGGCAAATTGATAGGTACTCTTGTGAGGTGCTATGGTTGAAAGTACCATTAGCATCACAGAGTGTTCAAATATTATTTGGACGAGGGTGTTGTAATGATCATTGGTGATATTCTAGTCTACTTTAAGACGTCAGAAGATCACATTGAATATTTAAAGATAGTTTATGAAACACTATGGAGAGAGAAGTTGGATACGGAATTCACTACGTGCGAATTGTAGCTTGAGAGATAGACAGATTTGTTATTGAGAAGTATGTTAGGAATGAGAAGTGAGAAAATAGTTTTTAGGAGCTAAAAGGAAGATTAAGTGAGGCATCTGTATTGTCTTTATCAAATGATACGGGGAATTTTGTAGTGTATCTCGATGATTCGCATAGATGAAGGGGTTGCGTGCTCATATAGCATGGCAAGGTCATTGTGTATGCATCACGCCAATTAAGGATTGTGAGAAGGTTTATCCTACATATGATCTAGAATTGGCAGCTGTAGTTTTAGAATTAAAAATCGGAAGATAGTATTTATACGGGGAGAAGTGTGAGATATACACGGACCCTAAGAGTTTGAAATATATCTCCACACAGAAGAAGTTGAATATGAAGTATAGAAGGTGATTAGAATGGATAAGAGGTTACGACTGTGATAAGTTATATCATACCTCTTATTAATTAAAGTCTCATCTTTATGCTTATTAACAATACAGTTGTTGCCTTTGGCCTGTAGTGCAAAGATGAATTATTAATGAATATCTTTGGTCGTAGTGAAAAGATGAATTTATTAGTATGATTATGAGCAGGAATTGTGATTTGGTATAACCATGATTTTTGATGTTTCAAGTGAAGATAGGTGATGAAAATTATCTTCGTCCTGGGTGTGAAGAGGAATTTAGAATCATAATTATGATTATGAGTTATTCATATGATTGTGGACAGGATTGTTGATTGATGTTACAGGGATAAAACATTATTGCTGGACTTTTAACATGGAGAAGATAATAGGTCTGATGGTCAATTTGACTCTTCTAATGGATTGCTCGTTCCGCTGCAACTATGGTTGAAAAGTTTTATCATCTACCATATATTCTAAATCTCTTATTTATTACTGATGAAGGCTATTGATAATTTAATTATCTTTAGTTATGATATTCTTTACTGGGCTAGTTGTGCTCACCCTTTTTCTTCACAATTCCTTTCAGGTAATAAGAGTGTTGCCGAGTCGAGCGGGGATAACAGGGGAATAGAACGGTGGTCTATTGAGGTTCTCCCTAAATAGTATGGAAATAATTTTATTGAGAACTTTAGATAAGTGTGTCGTATTGTATACGTCATTTGATATTTAATTTTGGTGAACCGAATAGGGTGAGGTGAACCCAACTTTGGAAGGGTGTTTTGCCACTATCATACAAGATGTCTAATGACATACAACCTCGTGTTATCATAAGATAGGGTTGTGCACATCCACTTGCTGAGTATATCTACGAGCACTACCTATATGATCTTGGAGTTTATTTGAAATATAATTTTCACTTGGAGACAGTGGAGATAGTTATATTTTAAGAGAAGACTCACCATTGGAAAGAAGATGATAGTAATCTTCTCGTTTTTCTTTGGGGTCTATTTGACCAACCAAGGATAATTCTGTGGACATATGATATCTATTATAACCTAGACGCATGGCCTCCCATGTACGAAGGTTTCCTTGAGCACTTCCCAAAGATTTTAATTTCTAAAACAGTTTTTGACTGTACTTTTATGTAAAGTACCATTGTAAGGTTGTGGTCGAGGCACCATGATAGTTACATATATTTGTATTAAAACTCATAGTTTAACTGTGGCTGTATTCTGTACGACAGTTTAACAGATGTATAAATGAAGTTTGTATTTGATTTTTATAGTGTGATATCTGGCGACTCAGAATGGGTAGTGTGGACCTATTTTGGGGGCGTCACATATAAGGCTTAAAGGGCCCGCCCCGGCGGGATAGGGTTCTATTTTGCAGCTAGTACCCCCGCCCCAGCGGGGATTTCGTGAAGAGAAATCCTTCCCCGACGGGGGTCCTTTTTCTGCTACAGTGTCCTCTGGTAACACAGCCATAACTTTTGATCCGAGAGGATTTACGGGGTCTGCTACCTATCAAATCGAAGATATTGATGAGCTCTACAACTTTAATTTTTTAAGAATTTAGAAATAACAGACGGATGAAGGACGAAATTGGGCTGGAAGTGACTGTTATGCAAATGACCACCCAAAACAGTGAAGTTCAACATACGTTGGTACAAAGATCATAACTCTTGCATCCGAACTCCGATTGGAATGATTTAAGATGTTTCGGAAAGCTAAGAAGAAGCTCTACAATATAATCCAAGTTCCAAGCCAAGAACATGAAATAGACATGAAACCCCAAACAATGTCCGGATTACTTTTCCTTGCGATTTCATACTAATTCTTTGCAATCACAGCTCCCAAGCATATAATCTACAAAACAAACACAAAATGCATGAAAAGCAACTAAGAAATATGAGATTAAGCAACTAATTCAAGTAACAAATATCGGATAAGTAGGTATAAAATCTACTTATCAAATACCCCCAAACTTAAACCTTTGTTTGTCCTCAAGCAAAAACACAAAACAACAATGCTATGTAATGCAACTAATCTACATGCCTATGAACCCAGCAGTAATGACAGAAACAAGTCTATTCAATCGGCCTTAGAGAAATCAAGTAAACATGATAATACATCATATCAAAACTCATCAGTAACTTCCCAATCAATCATCAAATATTAGATTGTTATCACTAATATAGTGCGTGTGTGCTCCACAACAATGTTAACTGATATAAAATCAAATTTAACTCATAACAAGTCTCTTCGAAGGCATCATCTAGTGTAAACTCAAGAAATCCAAAAACAAGCTAGATCCAACTAAAATTAAATAATTACCAATATCGAGGGTCAACATGGGATACTTATGCTTTATTTTTCATCTACGGGGGCTTTTTGCTCTTATTTCCCATTTTATTCATTTTTTTTCTTTTGGTTTATATACACATAGCTATGAAATGTCTTATTCCCTTAGTCTTTTCAATGCTACCTTAACGAGCTTTTGACCAACGACTCCCAGACCATTAAGACCTTAGGGCGCTAGGTGTAAAGACAATCTCCTCCGGCTTACTTACTCAAGTAACAAAGGCCACAAAACTAGACAAGCACGTTACGGTGTTTATTCATACTTTTATCTTTCTCTTTTTTTTTACAATATAGCTTATATACCCTAAATATTCTCCTAAACTTAGGTTCTTGTCTAACTTTAGCCATTACTACTTATTCTTGTCATTCTTTCATTCAAACTAGCATTATCCTTTAGAGTCCCATTATGTAGCAATTTCAACTCAATCAATCAACAAGTTATTGTTACTATGTTATCCTTATTATACAAGTTTCAAATAGAAAAAGACTCAATTCCTAACAAGAAATCACATCAAAGCTCTAATATTCAGTACTATACTTGTCTACCCAATTCCAATCTCATCATTGACCAGAACAAACTGTAAATATCAAATAGTTGGACTCATGCAAGATGTACTAAATGCTATATAAACATAGTAAACTAACTAATATTTTTGAAATTTCTCAATTTTTCAATTTTTTTTAATTTTTTTATTTTAAAAAACTGAATGCAAAAACTAAATGTAACTATACAAACTACAATGTAAATAATTAACTATATGCAATACGACACTAAAATGCCCCCAAACTTAAACTAGAAATTGTCCTCAATGGCTGAAATAGAAAAAAGTAAAGCAGAGGACTTCTCTGAAAATATAGCAATCCTCCTCCTTGTCCGCTAAGTTTGGAGAATAGATTAGGCAAATGGAACAAATTGGGCACCACACTTGAATTGGACTTGAATAACATTTTCATAATCGTTTGCCTATCCATTGAACCTCCAATACCTGCAATTAAGAGAGACAACGTGGATTAGAATAGCACTTTGGATTGGTAAGAGAACTTAATAAGGAAATTAATTCCTATCTACTAAATAAACTAGTAAAGCATATAAATATAAAAATTCATGGGTTGCCTCCCAGTTAGCGCTTGAATTACAATATTTCAGCCTGACTTTGTCTGGTCGACGCTATCCAATTCCTCTTCAATAATTGAGGAACCCTCCATCCATCAAAAATAATATAGATTTTGGTAGGTTGCCATTTGTGATGGCCAATGCATCAAAGTCGCCTAGCATGCTCTGATTTGGTATGATCTCAATCAAAAACGTCCCACAGCTAGGTGTTTTCTCCATTGTGTATGTGATCACTTTGGGGCATGGAAGCTTGTCACACACAATGGGCTCTTCGTCTATCTTCTCTTTCTCATCCCACCATGGATTCAAAATTGTACTCGCTCTTATGTCATCAAGAGCTTCGCCGATGACATGACTACCAAGTGGGCATGATTTTACAAATCTGACTGAATCTTTGATCTTTGGTGGAGACCCATTTAGATCTTCGTCGACCTTTATTTCATTATCCCCAATTGTCTCCACACTTCTGATATCTTGTGGCTCATCCAGTCGTAAATTTGGTTCGGGTTCTCCGTCAATTTTGTCATCCATGTCATAAACCCAAGTGTTTAGAGGAAGGTTGCTTACGGCTTTGGTCATTTGCTCTATCTGATCCACAAGATTTTGAATTGACCTCGCTTAATTACTCATCTTCTCCTCATCTGCTATGAACATGGACAATAATTCCCCCAGCCTTGAATTTTCTGTTTCAGTCTCGGAAGCCATGTATTGAGGACCATTAGTTGAGGTAGTAACGAGTTGTTCCATCCGATTATTAAAATTTTGGGTTGACAGCTCTTGGCTAATCCTCATCTCCTCTAGGTCTGCTATGCCCTTCAATATTACATCCATCGGATTTGGCTTTTCTTCTTGTGGCAATGGGGGTGGACATAAAAATTCCAGTGTGTATGATGAATTTAGAGCTTAATGTTGGTCATCATAATTGTAGCTCCATGAAAATTTTGGGTGATACCCCCAATCTTGGTGATAGTTAGGATCAACATAGTTGTTGAGGTAATCACCACTATATTGTACCGATTCAAAACTGACGGTGCATTGATGACTTTGGTGGTTGCCAGCACAATAGTCACACGTAACTGCTGTGGCGACCCCAAATCCGGATACTTGAAACCCGAACTCGGTTCTCCACGATACCATTTTTTTAAGCTGAATAATACTAAATAATAATACATTCGAACTTAATTTACATACATCAAAGTTTACTTCCCCAGGTACGTGACCTTCAAATACATTCCTTACAATATCTGACAATAGATTTCATTGTCTTACTAACTATAACCATTAACTCATACTAAATCTCATTCGAATAGCTTTTCTTTTCCCTTGTTCGTGCCTGAGCCTTCAGGTCGATCGTACGTAACTGAAAACATTTAATTTAAGCAAGGATGAGCATTTAAGTGCCCAACAAGTAATAGCAATTATATATAAGCTGAAAGAATATAAGTATTCTCTTTACATAACACTTCTACAACGAATAGAAAGTTGTGAAGTAATCTGTACTGATAAAAAATTCACATAACAACTCTCTTTCAAATTCTTGAAATGAGGCTCCACCCATGAATAGGGTTTAAGAAACATACTATGAACATGGTTTTTCATTTTTGAAAAGGTTTAGCAGAAATTTATCCGCAAACCGTCATAACTTACTAGAACACGGAGGGTGATCATCGACCCGTTGTACCTCAGATTGATCAATACTACATAACTTGAACGAAATTCATCGCTCATCCTTTGTCCGCCGAAGCGCATAAAAATTTTCCCATTATCGGGATGTTCATACATGCCTAGTTCCAAACCCGAAGGTTTTTAATCTTGCTCAATAATAACATGTAATTCAACATATATGTATTCGGGTAATTGACAAAGATATATCAACATGTGAATAAATGCCATGATTATCCAAGTGGGGACACTTGTATAACCATTTAGAAATCAACTTAACAGAATATATATCCGAAAGCTAACATGTTGATAATCAAAGCGTACATAACTGCATGCAGGTGAATAGAATAATTGAAACTTCTTACTCATGTCCATTGCATAAAGAAAATGCAAAGGTAGGATACTTTTCGATTTGGTCGATTACAAATCTCAACTTAGGTTTTATCTCTTTATCACAACCTATCAATAATCGGATCATTCGATTCGATTAGAACAATATATCATAACACATAGTAATCGTTTATTACAATCAAAGACATAGTCTAATCACGTCATCACATAATCGCAGGTGATCATACTTTTAGTTCATATTCTATACTTGAAATATTTTATACATTTTTAAATATCTCATCCATGCTCTTACGAAGCCTTTTCTTTCTATTATAGTGGTCTCGACATTTGTTGGCGCATCGAAGCGACTTTATCAGTAAATCTTGAGTCTAAGACTCTTATCCTATACCTCAACATTTGTAAATATCAGACATTTTAATCATTTTCGAATTTTCCGAAATTGAAAAATTTAAAATAATTCAAATCACACTCAAGGGCTTATAGTGATATAAAGCATTACTATGGGTGCTCTTCATAAAATCCTAGACTTCATAACTTAGGTTCTCAAGTCGACTAGTTTGGACAGGATATCACTTTTCAAACATCGGAATCATAATTACATGCTTTAAACATTAAACAATTCCATTATCATTAATAATTAATTTATATTAAATTATTAATGAAACCATTTCAAAATATAAAAGTTATTTATAATAACTCAAACTATTTTTAAAACATTTATATTACCTTAAATGATTTTTAAAATAATTAAAATCATTTTTAAATAATCACCATTAATATATAAATATTAATGTACTATTCATCCAAATATTAAAAGTCATTAATTATAACTTAAAATATTTTTAAATCCTTAATATCCTCTTTAAATGATTTTTAAATAAATAAAACTATTTTAAACTATTTATTTAATAATTATTATTAAATAAACTAAATATCATTAATATTATCTTAATATCATTAATATTAAATTATTAATAAAATTATCCTTTAAATATTAAAAGTTATATTTTATAACTTAAAATATTTTTAAATACCTTAATTTCATTTAAAATGATTTTATAATATTAAAATCATTTTTAAACTAAATTATTTAATATAATCATTAAATAACTTTAATATCATTAATATATAATTAATTAATTAAATTCATCACAAAATATTAAAAGTCATGGGAAATAACTTCAAATATTTTCTTATACCATAATATAATTTTTCATGATTTTCATGAATTAAAACTATTTTTAAATAATTTATTTAATATTATAATTAAATAAATAAATACCTTTTATATTCTAAAAATATTAAATATTTATGAAATATACTCAAAATAATTAAAAACTATTTTTCGGACTTTAAAATAATTTTTTATAATTTATTTGGTATTTTTAATAATTAAAATCTAATTTTTCTAATTTTTAAATCATTTTTAGGAAAATCGAGAAATTAAAATAATTAAAGCTGTCGCTAAAGGCCCCTATAGTGATGAAGTGTCGTATATAGGTGTTCTTGAGCCTACCCAGATCTTCATAAGGCGAACCAAGGTGGCCTACTTTGACAAGTGAATAACTCTCTCATCTTAACGAATTTGGACAATCTATAAATTGGGTCTTGTAGAGGAAATACAAGAATACAAGATCCAACAATCATAACCTCTAAACAAACATCGATCTGGGATAAATCAGCCATCAAAGTAGCTACCAAAGTCGTTTCTTCACGAAGAAACGATTCGAGGTGCCTACTACTTTGGACCTCTATAACTTGATGATCGTAACGTTTATGTGATCTATCAATTCCAGTGTGTAGACAACATGTAGGACTACAACCCTAACACTTTATATCATCATAACAACAAGAAATCAAGCATCTAAAGTATGATCAAACCTTGTCAGAAAAATTAACACGAAAATTCCGGTTTGAGAATTTTTCAAGTCAATGCCGGTCAACCCACTTTGACCTTAAATAACTCTTAATCCGTAATATATATAGACCTGATTCATTTTGGAGATTAAATAACACATAACAAGATACACATATCAACCTTTAGAACACAAAACACATTAAAGATGACCAGAGATATAAGGCCGACATTTGCCAAAAAAATTTACGGACACTTAGAATATTTTACGGGTTTGAAAATACAATGGTCAATCTTAGAAATTCAACCCACTTTGACCGCTTATAAATCCCGATCTACAATAGCTATGAACTTTATTCCTTTTGGAGATTAAAGACCACATATCAGGCTACCTATAACAACTTTTAAAAAAACAAAACTCGAGATCGACCAAAGATTTATAGCCTCTGACATTTGGTGAAAAATAACAGAATTCGGTTTTTCCAACTTGTTTAAATCTTCAAATTCGTGCACTTTGATGTTATGGGTCTGTGTTTTTACAACCCAGAACATTAATAGACTCCTTATTACACAACTTTAAACAATCAATTGCATCAATTAACATCGAATCGAAGGATTTCTAATTTTTGGGATTTCATACCTTTTCTTACTTGATTTTTGATTTCTGACTTCTTGATGCTTCTGATTTGTTATTTGTGATGGTTGGGCTTTGTTTAGGGACTGATATGCTACAATAATTCGTAGGTTTTAGAGAGAGAAGCTTAAGGATGAGAGTTGGATGAATTTTAGTGTACAAAATATATTATCTCTCTCCAATCTATATATAAACCAAGTTAGATGCATTGGATGCTACTCAATGGTTGATTGAATCTGAATAATTGAGTCTTGGATGCTTAATTGGTAGGGTAAGTATGTTTTCCATGCTTTGCTAGCAAGATTCCTCCAATAATACACTAATAATACACTAATAAGCCAAAAAGGGCATTTTGGTAATTTCGCATATAATTTCATGGGCATTTTTGTACATAGCAATTAAATGTAGTATTTAATCACTAGATGGTAATTCTTATCATTTACCAATTAATTCTATCCTTTGGTAAATTAAAACTTTTATACATTAACATCGTAATTAAACTTGATAATTTTAAATTAGGGTTTTGATTGAAAAATTAGGGTTTTCTAATTAGGGTTTCTTAACGCCATCAATTAGGGTTTCTAATTGACCATTAGGATTCTCTAATTATCGTGTATGTTCTAAATACGGTCATTACAATCTCTAACTTCAACCGATTAGGGTTGTAATAATTAGGGTTTGTCTAATTATCGACAAACAACGATAATTAGGTTTTCTTCTAATTACCGACATCTTATACACAAGAACCTTCATATACACGATCCTACTACGGTCATATCTCAGAATCGAAGTTTAATAATTAGGGTTTCACAAATAGGTAATATGTTACGACCGAATTCGATCGTCATTCGCTCAATATTATCTGTCACACACATACAAAGACATAATTATTGATCAGTAAAATCATTATAACAATAATATAATATTATTATTCTCATCTCTTGATCACAATCCCAATTCAGGTTTGGATCTCATATCGACTTTCTTCTACGTACACAACATCGATTATCAAGCTAAAATAATTAACTTAAATATTTCGAACAAATCATATAATAAAATATTTATTATATAATTCTAATTATCACTTCATATATTATTTCCAATCATGTTATCATGGAAAATAATTAATAAAACATTTACGATTCTGAAATTAATTACCATAAAAATATAATTTGTAGTAATTAATAATTCCAAAATTATTTCTAATTTTCAAGTAATAAATATATTTGTATCTATCGTTCACTAGACATTTATTCTCGTCATTAAATAAAAAAAAATTTATACGCAAAATTTCTTAATTATTTTTATAGAAAATATCGGGTTGTCACAACTGCCATCCTTCGACTCCTTTGGGCTACAATAACGTCCAACGTCCTCGAAAGTTCTTCAATCTGTGCTGATATTGCGGAAAATGCATTAAGTCTATCAATCCATGTTTCCCTTGGTTGAGTCATGTTTGCCATCCTTCGACTCTGTTGGGCTACGATAACCTCCAACATCTTCGAATTTGCCTCAATTTGTACTGACTCTACAGAAAATGTATTAAGTCCATCAATCCATGTTTCCCTTGGTTGAGTCATGTTCGTGTATGGCCATTGATACGCAAAGTCATCCATGGTACCTGAAAAAAGAGAAATATAGGAAGAGAATTAAAAATAATAATAAAAATGTTTACATTAAGAATAATTTGATTAAAATTAATTTTGGTAAAAAATATTAAACTAATTCCTGGACAACGGCGCCAAAAACTCGTTGGGTAAAATCTAATTACGCACAACACACAAGTATACATGGTCAACAAGTAATAAAGTGAAAGTAGAGTATCGTTCCCATGAGGAATTATTTAATAAAAATCACCAAGTACTAACCCGTAACCAAATCAATCTTATTTAAACGAATGAATTTAATGTTATAAATTAAATTATTTAACTAAACTAATTCTAATTACCACTAATTAAAAATCAGATTATAGAGATTTAAGATCACAACTTCACTTATTGCTTCATTTAAGTTAACACACTTCTCATCAATTATTTTCTATCCTAAATTGTTAATCAAGAACACTAAAGCAGATAAAACCACCTCTCGATGCATAATTCTCATACTCACTTAAATCCATAGATGATAGAATTAACCAAGACACCCTAATTAACTAATCCATTATATCTCTATGTGAATTACAATTAAAAAGGATTTAAAGCACAAGTTCTCTATAAGATTACATATGGCGTAAAGGCATATCTTTATCCTAAACACGAATCATGAATTCCATCTATGCAGATATCACAAACACATGATATTATGATCAGATCTAAATCTAAACTTCATTTCTCGAGTTCATATAGATTATCACGGTAATTGATGGTCAATCAATTAAACAATTAAGTCCAAATCACAATAGACAATTCTCACAATAGAACATAATAATTGATAGCGAAGCATATTAAAATAAACTACACAATAAGATATATTGTAATCTCAAATAAAGAATTAGTTCATTGAATTAAAATTAAGAATCCACACTTGAATACACATTAAAAGATAAGAATAAGATTAAGGAAAAGAAGTGAATCTGTTGTCGGTAAATTCATCCTCCGTCTCGCTCTTGATCTAGATCTCCAATGGCTTCCAAGTGCTTCAATCTCCAAATCTTATAAAAACTAGTGTTTTCTCCTATTCTACTATAATATAATCTAATGGAATCCTCTCTCTCTCCTAATCCTTATGATTTTCCTCCTTTTATATATCTCTTTATATGTCTTTAAGTCATCTTGGAAGTCCTTGAATCAATCGGATCGAACCAATCCTTCTCAAACTCAAATTCGGACAAAAAACAACTTTTCAGCGTACAGACCCCCCTTTCCTATGGCGGGTATAAGGCTTAAAGTAGCTCTGCCTTGCCGTGGCTAGGGTTTTTGTAGCTTTATCCCCGCTTGATTGGGGTTTTGTGAAGAGAAAGTCATACTCAAGCGGGGTCCTTTTTCTACTGTAATGTCCTTTGGTAAAATGGCCATAACTTTTGATTCTGGAGGAGTTGCGGGGCCTTCCACTTATCAAATCAAAGATATCGACGAGATCTACAACTTTCATTCTTTAATAATTGAGAAATAATGGAACGGATCAAGGTCAAAATTGGGCTAGAAGTGACTATTATGCAAATGGCCACCCAAAACAGTGAAGTTCAACGTCCGTTGGTACAAAGATCATAACTCTTGCATCCGAACTCCGATTGGAATGATTCAAGATGTTTTGGAAAGCTAAGAAAAAGCTCTAGAATATAATCCAAGTTCCAAGCCAAGAACATGAAATAAACATGAAAGCCCAAACGATGTCCAGATTACTTTTCCTTGCAATTTCATACCAATTCTTTGCAATCACATCTCCCAAGCATATAATCTACAAAACGAACACAAAATGCATGAAAAGTAACTAAGAAACATGAGATTAAGCAACTAATTCAAGTAACAGATACCGGATAAGTAGATATAAAATCTACTTATCAATATTTCCTAGAATTTTTGAAATTCATTTACTATATGTACATAGTCCAAAATAGCCGGATCTTGCTACATTTATCATAAACTGAGTTTTTGTTTAACTATTCCAAAAATTTCAGGGTATGCTCTTGTTATGTATATGTAATTTCTGTAAACATTTCATAATTTTTACAGTTAACCACAAAGAGTTATTCAGGTTTACTTTTAAACTAGTCATTTCCCGTAAAATCCATAACTCGCATTCTATACATCCAAAAATTACCATCTTTGGACAAGATCTAGATAACTAATCATATTATCATCCCAAAGTTTTCTAGAATTTTTTAAGGTCAGAATAATGGCAAAAATACCCCTAGAATAAACTGACTCAAAATAATTTTATTTCTTTTTTTAAAAACGGGACTATTTTGGCTAAAACAGTCACTACGGCTTGTAAACTCAACATTTTTTAGTGCTATCACTTGGGTTTACTAGATAACTTATACATCTAGGACCCATCTTTGATGGATCACAAAAAGAAGTTATAGATCTAAAACGGTAGTTGATCAAATAGAACAAAAGTTAGGGTTTTTTACCCTTTAGAAACTAGTTTTCATTTCTCTCTTTTTGATCCAACTTTTGACACACAAAATAGATAGATCTACACATAAAACACTCTAGATCATATAGATTTAGAGTTTTGAAGTTCAATAACATAAATTCAAGTTTTGATTCTAAATAATCAAAAATAACTTAAACAAAAAGTGTTTATACCTTTGATTTGTGGCTACTCTTCCTTATCCTTCCAAAGTAGATGATGATCTTGGGTAGTTTGAAGATCAAAACATCTTCTATTCTTTTTCTCCTCCAACTGAACTCTCTCCCTCTCTCTTGTCTCTCTCTAATTTTCTTAGCTAGCTTGGATAAATAAATGAAAGAGAAAGGAAAGAGATTTTTGTTTAATAAAAATGTATAGATATATTTTGTATATCTAATATACATCTTCCCCATCTTCTTTCTTTCTATATATCTTTAATGATTAAGGTGTTGCTTGCAAGTTTGATTAAAAGAAGTGGTTTCACCCAAATGGTGACACCTAGCTTGAGTGTGAAAGTGGGTTAACCAAAATGAAAAGTAAAATGATTACCTCACATGCCTATTACTCCTCTCATTGTCGGCCATCTCTCTTCATTTTGGCCCAAAATTTTGATTTATTTTTAATGTCAAATTTTCTTAACCAAATGACTAAAATGTCCTTCATTAGTTGGGCTTAATTTTTGCGCTCCCATTTAAATGTTTGAGCTTTCCAATTAAAATATTTGGGTCATGAAAATTAGTTTAGGTCCAACACATAGTTTTGTCTTACCCTAATTATTCAATTAGAGTTTTCATTCCACTCATTTTGAAATTTAAATATTTACTCATGTACATTTAATTCCATAACCCAAATAAACTTACTTTAATTAGATTTAAAATAAATAATAAATTGAGATAATAAAATCAATCTCTTAGGTTAGTATAAATTAATTTTAAATACTAATATTCCTTAGTACCATAACCCTTAGATTATTTAATTATCATACCTAATGTATAATTAGGCTACATTAGTTTCTTTTATTTGTTTATATAATAAAAAATATAAACAATCACATAATATTCATATTCATTTACTCATATTTATACAAAATAATTTAATACGTTGAGGTACATGTTCTACAAATCTCTTAGATTATGTCACCAAGATATAATTAAAATACTAGGACAACTAAATAAAGATAATCATTTAGGTTATTTAATTCACATACCTAATGTATAATTAGGTTAGGTAACTTTCTATTTAATTTTTCTTTTATATAATAATATATATATATATATATATATATATACTTAATATATATTTATTTAATCACATACATATTTCACATAAGTCGCAAAGTATTTTAAAAAAATATCCTCATCTACATTGTGACCTAAATCCTTGATTATACTTAATTCATAAATTAAGCAAAATTTATGGGTTATCACGTTCTTCCCCCCTTATAAGAATTTCGTCCTTGGAATCACTATTGTACCAAAAGTACATATAAATTCTTTCTAGGGTTTTGGATTTTTGTAACCCATATTTTCTCAATTCTCTTTCAATTATTAAACCGTATAGGTTTTTCTTAAAATTTTTAAATAAATCCTCTATTTCCATTCTAGATTTTAAACTTTAACCTTTAATTTAATTATTCAAGATCTTATAAATTTTTAGGTTGTCACAGATGGGGGGGGTCTATTTATAGACCAAAGTAGTCATGGGTCTACCTGCGGCTGTCGGGATGGGCCCGGGCCTTGTGGGTCCCGTTGTCTCAAAGTACATGCACTCGGACCAACGCGTCGTCTGCTCGAACCTTCATAACTTTCAATCCGGAAATCTGATGGGGGCGTGCTATACCTTTACGAAAAGCCCTTTTTGAGAGCTACACAATGCCATGAGATTTGACATTTTTCAAATCTGGAAAGATGGGTCCATGACCAGATCTTCAAGTCATCGCAGTCCATCCATTAAGTTGTCTTGTGTTGTTTTCACTCGGGATTGATGTTATGGTTGTGCATGACCTCTTTTACAGTTATTTGGGCTGAATTAATGCTGAGTTGGCAAAATTACTTTTACCCCCCTCCTGGGTTGGTTCTGGGTTTGACGCAGTTGTAGTTGTCTTTTCTCAGGGTTGTCTCCGAGATTGGACTGATGTTGACTTTTGTCAGTCCTCAGGGTTTTCTTTGAGGTTATTTTGAGATTTCCTGGGGTTATCACTCGGGTTTGTCTTGACCTCCCAGGTTTGTCTTCGGGGTCTGAATTGATATCCCGAGGTTGTCTCCGGGGTTGGACTTGATCTCCTAGGGTTGTCACTGGGGTTGGACTTGATCTCCCAGGGTTGTTTTTGGAGTTTGAATTGATCTCCCATGGTTGTCTCCAGGGTTTAACTTGATTTTGACTTCCAGGGTTATCTCTAAAAGATAAATGACAATTCTGTCCTCCTGCATTGTTAGTAACAAGAATGAAAAATTTTGAGTGTCTACACTTGGCTTTATGTAACTACAGCTACACCTACTGTTGGGTAAAATCTAGGTACGCACAGCACACAAGTATACATGGTCAACAAGTAATAAAGTACAAGTAGAGTATCATTCCCACGAGGAATTATTAATACAGATTACCAATTACTAACTCTTAACCAAACTAATTTTATTTAAACAATCAATTTAAGGTTATGAATTAAATTATTTAATTAAACTAATTCTAATTACCACTAGTTAAAAATTAGATTATGGAAATTTAAGATCACGACTTCACTTATTGCTTCACTTAAATTAATACACTTCTTCTCATTTATGCTTACTATTCTGAATTGTTAATCAAGAACACATAAGTAAATATGACCATCTCTCAATGCATCATACTCAAATCAACTTAAATCCCGAGATGATAGAATTAAGAAGAACACCCTGATTAACTAATCACTACAAAAAAATGAAGCTTCAGCAACAACCGATTTTAGTTGCTAAATGTGTCAAATTTCATTGCGAAAGGGTTTTGGCAACGACTTTACTGTCGTTGCGTCTTTCGTTGCTCAATGAGCTTTGCTAATTGTTCCACAACGAACGTTTTTTTTCGTTGCCAAAAGTAATACATTTTGCAACGAAATTTAGCTTTCGTATAGAGACATCGATCCTTTAGCAAAAAAATGTATTGTTGCAGAATAATTAAAATTTTGTTGCTAAAAACTCCATTTCGTTGCAAAAGCCTGCTAATTGGTAACGAAATGTACTCTTTTTTTTTTTGCAACGACCATGCATTTTCGTTGCAATTGACACCATTTTGCAATGACATTTTTCGTTGCAATAAATTATGAAAATTGTTGCCTAAGCTTGCTTTCGTTGCGGAATGTAAAATTTTTAGCAACGATTTTCATTGCTGATTATATTATTTGGCAACGACATTATCTTTGAATCAAGAACGAAAATGTTTGTTGCTGGTTATTTTTCAACAGCAACGAAAGTCGTCGATTAGCAACGACAGTATATGTTGTCGTTTCTTTATATGTGGAACGAAAGTTGATATGATTTGCAACGATAAGAAATATTGCCTTTTATGTTAGTATTAGCAACAATATCTTCTCTGTTGTTATTAGGTTAATTTTTCGTTGCCAAATATTATATTTTTAATGCCATTAGCAACGAAAATTTGTTGCTAAATGTATAAAAAATTGTTGCTATATTAAAACTTGTTCAAAATTATTTTATAAACAAAAATATTTATGTCTCAATAACCCCATAACAAATTATGACAGGATTACAAAAAAACTAAAATATTATTAATTAAATAAAATCATATGATAAAATAATCATTCATCATCTTTACAATAAAACTTCGTACGACTGAAAACTACAAAGCCCGTCTTAGTTGACACTATCTGCCATCAAGAGGTTAACACTAGTGCCATATATGAAAAAAAAATCAAGAAAGAAATGTTTATAATAGAAAACAATACTTAAGCTTACACAAGAGTTTCAACCATGGTTCATTCTTCGTAATTCGCCAATATTAAAAAACATCGCCTGCACCTTTGAAAATCTCTTGTCCCTCAAGTCCTGGGGTGCATTTTGTAAGGTTATCGAAAGACCTACAAAAATAGTACAAAATAGAAAATAGTTAAATAATCTCGCAAAAAGCAATATTATGTTTACTTTAAAATAAATTAGATGGTTCACAATGATGAATCTATGATTAACCTTCATTGGAGAATACTTGGGAATAAAAGATGCAATGCAAGAAAAAAAATTATACTTCCAAAAAAATTTATAGTGTCTACAATTATGTAGTTAAAGAAATGACATTGAGAGAGAGAGAGAGACCTAATCAAATTTTCTTCATACTCAAGATTACATCTAACAGTCCATTGTTAGAGTTTATGCCCTAGAGGCCAATTATTTGATATAATTGCTTAACGTTTTGATATTATATTTGATTGAATAAATATATGATTTTATTATGGTTTTATTTTAATGCGTAATATAATTGTTAACATAATAAAATTCCTTAGAATAGTGATACAAATTATATAGTTTCAAGTATGTGACTTGAACATGAGATTATATATTACCATTAGTATCGTTGTTCTTAAATGTCCCTAGTCGAGTATCATTGTTGATGGGACAACAATGATGCATCGAGACTAGTATGTGGATCGATTGATGACCAAATCTCATTGGTCATAAATATATGAGATATTAAGTCAATGCATAGGTACGTGTTAGAGAACGATGTAATCGGATGCGGACCCACCATGAGAATTCTATATGGAGCATTATGCCAAGTGTCATTAGCAATTCTCATAATGATAATGATGTAATGGTCCTCCAGGCACGAAATCGCTATATTACTACACGAGAATTTATGTACTTTGATATCATCAAATGTCACCTTTAATAGGTGGACTATAAAGGTGATTATTGGGTTCATCATTAATCGTGGTGAGAAATATGAGTGATCTAGATGGAATTTAACCATCCTATATATTATGGGTGATATCCATAGTTCTCTTGATTGAGTAGGACTATGAAATGCATGGCCATGCTCAAATAGTGATTTGTTTCATATAGTCTACTCATTGATCAAGAAAACTCAGATTAAATTATGAAGAGTATGACACATTCCATGACTCGAGTTTAATCTAGGATATTAAGGTTAAAAGGATTAAATTGCATTGGAACATTGGTCACAAAAGGTTGCATCGAATCATCGATCTTATTATTACTTGGGTAGCAAAGTGATGCATTACTAGATGTCGCTCAACGTTTATAATTTTATAATATGATTTTAAAATTATTGCCAACGTAATAATAACCTATAGGTCACACACATGTAACGTTATTTAAAGGGAATTAATTTAAATTTTAAGGATTTAAATATATTAATATGATTAATAGTATTTAAATCACTTAATTTAAATTAAAAGGATAATTTGTATATATGTATATTAATTAAGTAAGACTTAATTAAGAGATATATATATATATATATATATATATATATATAAATTGGATTTTATAAAATTAGGTTTTGATTTTGATTAATTCCTTTTAACTACTATATATATGATATATAGCAGTTACTTAGGGTAAAATATCATAATTGAAAAACCCTAGCCGCTCTTAGAGAGAGACTAGAGAGAAAACAGTTTCAAAATCCATTCCTTTTGAGGGCTAGTACCGCAAGTCCTTCTTATTACGTAATCGCTCGACGGCTCGTGAGGCGTTCCGTAGAGGCTAATCGGTTTGTATTCAAGGCTGGAGATTCGAGGCGCCTTGATCGGTTTGATTCTCGCTTTTGTTTATATCCGGTATAATCTCTAAACCTCGAATTAATTGATTTTCGCATGGATCCTGTTTTGAGGGTTTCAAAATTGCTTTAAAATTTTAATTTCATTTGTATGCTTTCGCGTCAAGCCCAACATGGTGGTATCGTGAGCTACTTTACTAAAAAGATTAATTGATTACGTGTTTTAATTGTATTCGATATATATGATATATGATGATGCATGTTTACCGATATAAAATTGAATATATGATATTCCGTTGTATGTGTATTCACGGTAATATATATGATGACACCGTTAATCGTATCTTTAATCTATGGAATAACAATATAACTATTCTAATCGGATTAGAAGCATGAAGAATCGCTTTTAATATGATTAATCGAAACTAGAAATATATGATAAATTGGTGTCTTGTTATTCGTTTTAATATGATTAAATCAAACCTGGACATATATGATTTGTTATTATGGGTATTTTGGTGGATTAAAATGTATGATCTCAAACTGCTTTTTAGATTCAGTATGAAAAAAATCTGCAATATGTAATGTAGTTCGAATTTTTTCGGCCGCCCGACCCCTTCATTGACCGGTCAATGAGACCACCGGCTGGTGATCGGTCACGGGAGGACCGCTGTGGGGAGACCCCTTTGGACCCCTCGTCAGAAATTACGATGGTCGTGTCCCCTATATTTTATATATAGTTTTCTTTAATTATATATATATTGTTATGTGCTTATTGTGATATGCATGGTGCATGATTATGGCCTTTTGACCCATAGGTTAGTGGTTTTGGTTTTGAAATACGGCTTGCATGTCGCGGCCTTTCTATAAATTCTAATGTAATATTCTCTTCTCATCTAAATCCCCTCGAATGTAACTCGAGGTTTCTTTATGTCATGTAATAATATGTAATTGATGAAGATGTCAAGATGGAGAACACAATGGAAAGATGATGATGGAGAGGAGGCGATGCTAGAGGAAGATCCAAGGAAGTTATTTATTTTAAGATCTTTTACCACCTTAGATTGACCTTCAATCTTTCATTAGCTTGAAAAGATTCGACAAATTGGATTGGGCCATAATCGTAACACATTTAATTTTGCACTTTATTTATGCTTGTATGTGATATGATATGATTAATAATGTGCATGCTTAACAAGATTAAAATTGGTGAGATCTAAATTAATAAAATCCTCATTAAATTATTAAGTCTAAATCAGATGCCTTCCAATGAATAACACTCATCAAGACCTTGATCAATAGATGTAGGTTTGCCAAAGCAAAGTACCCTATTTATCTAGGTAAGATGCGATAGGATAAATGTGATATCCAAACTATTAAAATCATTGGGCTGAAACTTAACTAAGTTATCTCAATAGGATTGTGGACTTAGAGGCATAGAGTTTGGTTGGTACCATTAGATGGACTAGAAACAAATGTTGTTTACCAAACTATCCAGGAGTTATATATGATATAATTGACAAAGGGTTGTCTACCTAAATAATTATGTTTTGAGAGAATAGCCAAAGCTAACTTAAGGCATAATGAAATATGGATCTTGGCTCACTAGAAAGATTTAATAGAAAATTCTTTCCGAATTAATGGTGAGGGCTATTAATTTGAATAAAATAGTGGGAGGTATATTTTGAATGTACTATTATCAATTATATAATATCAACTCAGAATTTGACTTATTATTGTTGCACTTATAAATTGTAGATATCAAATGGCAAACAACAACAACACAAATAGTCTTTCATTACGATCGGTCCTTGAAAAGGACAAGCTAAGTGGAATTAATTTCCTCGATCGGGCATAGAACTTGAGGATTGTCCTCAAACAAGAGTGTAAGCTATATGTCCTTGATGGGCCCATTCTGCGCAAAGACTACCGCCATCGCACCACGCAAGTGGAGCATAATGCTTACAAGAAGCATCAAAATGATGCTCTGGATGTGAGTTGTGTTATGCTAGCAACCATGAACGCCGAGCTTGGAAGCAACATGAGTTGATGGATGCTTATGAGATGATCGAGCATCTCAAGAAATTGTTCAAGGGCATGCTCGACAGGAGAGAGGTATGATACAAGCAAGGCGTTGTATCACTGTAAAATGGGTGAACGTGATCCGGTTGGTCCACATGTGTTTGAAAATGATTGGGTATATTGAGTACCTTGATAGGTTGGGTTTTCCAATCACTCCTAAGCCCAAAACCGACCTTGTTTTGCAATCTTTGAACAAAGACTACTCTCAATTTGTTATGAACTATCTTATGAATGAAATTGAGAAACCCTCATCGAAAGTTGTTGAGCATGTTAAGAATCGCCGAGAACAACATGAAAAAGGCAGACCCGCTCCCATAATGATGGTGCAAAAGGGGAATGCTAAGGGAAATTGGAAAGGCAAGAAGAAGATAGGATCTAAATCTTTTGCCAAACCCAATTCCAAAACCAAATAGGCTTTAAAACCTAAAGGTGGGGTGGCTAAGGAAGGTGAATGTCACTTCTGTAGAAAACCTGGACACTGGAAAAGGAACTGTCATGCTTATCTGGAAGAAGTGAAGAAAAGAAAAGGAAGTACGACTTCTGATTCAGGTATATATGTTATAGAAGTCAACTTGTCTACTTCTACATCATGGGTATTGATATTGGATGTGGTTCTCACATTTGTGTTAATGTGCGTGGACTCAGAAGGAGTAGAACTTTGGCGAAATGAGAGGTTGACCTCACGAGTTGGAAATAGAGCAAAGTTTCGCAGACCGCCGTAGTAGAACTTATCATTTATCTTTGCCCACCGGGCTAGTTTTAGAATTAGAAGATTGTTATTTTGTGCCCGCTATAAGCAAAAAACATTATTTACATTTCTTGTTTGGACAAGAAAGGTTTTTTCATTTATAATAAGGAACAATCGTTGTTTGTTTTACTTAAATGATATTTGTTATGGTGTTGCACAATTGTTTAATGGTCTCTATATTCTTGATTTAGAAATGCCTATCTATAACATAAATACAAAACGATTTAAATCAAATGATTCAAATCCGATATATATCTCGGCATCGCTGTTTAGACCATATAAATGAGAAACGATATCCAAACTCCATAAAGATGAGTTCTTGGATTCATTTGATTTTGAATCATATCGAAATGCGTAGTCTTGTTTATTAGGCAAGATGATTAAAGCCCCTTTCATCGGACACAAATTGAACGGGCTAGCGATGTATTGGGACTTATACATAGTGATGTATGTGGACCCATGAGTTCGTTAGCAAGAGGTAGGTTTTATTACTTCATTACATTTACTGATGACTTAGTAGATATGGATATGTGTATCTTATGAGATACAAATCCGAATCCTTTGAAAAGTTCAAGGAATTCAAGAATGAAGTTCAAAACCAATTTGGCAAAAGCATAAAAGCCCTTCGATCCGATCGAGGAGGTGAATACTTAAGCCAAGACTTTGATGACCTTCTAAAGGAGTGTGGTATTATATCACAAACTCACTCCACCGGAACACCTGCAGAATGGAATGGTGTATCTCGAGAGGAGGAATCGAACCTTGTTGGACATGGTACGATCAATGATGAGTCATGCAGATCTTCCAATAAGCTTCGGGGTCATGCCCAGAGATACCCAGATTCACACTTAACCGTGTTCCTACAAAGACGGTTCGAAGACACCATATGAAATGTGGACCTGGGAAACGCCCTAGTATGTCGTTTCATGAAGATTTGGGGTTATGAGGCGCGTTCAGAAAGCGTCCGAATTCGACAAGCTCGGACCCAAATCGACAAATGTAATTTTGTGGGATACCCAAAGGAAACAAAAGGGTATTATTTCTACAAACCTTCCGAGAACAAAGTGGTTGTTGCTCGAATCGGTATTTTTCTAGAAAGAGAATTTGTCTCTAAAGGAAGCAAAGATTGGAGGAAAGTAGAACTCAAGAAATTCGAGAACCACAAAATATCATTGAACTCGAGTTGGAACATGAGCGTGAACCACAAGAAATTGTGGAAAGTGAACTGCTTAAATTACACAAGTCATTAAATGAGATCTCGGTAGGACACGCCAAGAGCTCGAGAGATATTATGGATATCTTGTGACTCAAAACGGCGATGTGATGCTCATAGATCAAGATGAGCCCGCTTCTACCAAGAAGCTATGAATGGACCAGATTTCGAGAAATGGCTTCAAGCCATGAAATCGAGATGGACTCCATGTATACTAACCAAGTATGGACTGGTTGATCCACCACCAAGGTAAAACCAATCGGTGCAAGTGGGTTTTCAAGAAGAAAACCGACATGGATGGTAATGTACAAACCTATAAAGGCCGATTGGTAGCAAAAAGGTTTCAAACAAATTCAAGGTGTTGACTATGATGAATCCTTCTCTCCAAATGGCAATGGTTAAATCCATCAGGATCTTACTTGCTATTGCAGCTTTTTATGATTACGAAATCTGGCAGATGGATGTCAAAACTGCTTCCTTAATGGAAATCTCCTTGAGGATGTGTATATGACACAACCTGAGGGTTTTGCCACTCCAAAGGATGCCGGAAAGGTATGTAAACCACAAATGATCCATTTATGGATTGAAGCAAGCCTCTCGAGTTGGAATCTTGATTTGATGAAGCGATCAAAGAATTTGGCTTTATTAAAATGAAGATGAACCTTGTGTATATAAGAAGGTTAGTGGGAGTCACATTGTATTCCTAGTATTATATGTTGATGACATATTAATTATTGGGAATGACATTCCTTCCTTACAGTTGTAAAAAAACATGGTTAGGAAAATGTTTCTCCATGAAAGATTTGGGCGATGTTGCTTTACATTTTAGGTATCAAGATCTATAGAGATAGATCAAGAAAATGCTCGGCCTAAGTCAAAGTACATATATTGATAAAGTGTTGAAGCGGTTCAAAGATGCAAGAGGCTAAAAGAGGAAACTTACCGTGACTCATGGTGTAAAGATCTCTAAGGCCCAATGTCCTAAATCACAAGATGATGAGGGCGTATGAGAAAGATCCCTTATGCTTCGGCAATTGGATCTATCATGTACGCAATGATATGTATCTGTCCGGATGTCTCGTATGCTTTGAGCATGACGAGCAGATACCAATTGAATCCAGTGAAGGTCATCGACAATTAGCCAAGAATATCCTCAAGCACCGAAAAGGACTAAGGATTCATTCTTGGTATATGGAGGTGAAGACGAACTAGCAAAGTAAAAGGGTTACACAGATGTTAGTTTCAGACCGACAATGATGACTATAAGTCTCGGTCGGTTTTGTGTTTTGCCTTAATGGTGGTGTTGTTAATGGAAAAGTTCAAGCAAGAGGCGATGAGTGATTCTACAACAGAGGTCGAGTATATTGTTTGTTTAGTGCGACCCAAGGAGGTCAGATGGATTAAAAGTTCATCATCGAACTTGGTGTTGTTCCAACCATTGTTGATCCGGTTGTTTCTATATCTTGTGATAATAATGGAGCCATTGACAAAGCTAAGGAACCCGGATCTCACCAACGATCCAAGCATATACTTAGACGGTACCATCTCATCCGTGAAATCATTGATAGAGGAGATGTACATATAGGAAGAGTGCCAACAGATGATAATGTTGCAGATCCACTAATCAAGGCTTTGTCGCAGCAGTAAGCACACGGCCACACTAGTTCCATGGGTATTAGATACATGAGTGATTGGCTCTAGTGCAAGTGGGAGAGCTGTTAGAGTTTATGCCCCAGAGGCCAATTATTTGATATAATTGCTTAACGCTTTTGATATTATATTTGATTGAATAAATATATGATTTTATTATAGTTTTATTTATCGCGTAATATAATTGTTAACATAATAAAATTCCTTAGAATAGTGATACAAATTATATAGTTTCAAGTATGTGACTTGAACATGAGATTATATATTACCATTAGTATCGGTGTTCTTAAATGTCCCTAGTCGAAAGTATCATTGTTGATGGGACAACAATGATGCATTGAGACTAAGTATGTGGATGATTGATGACCAAATCTCATTGGTCATAAATATATGAGATATTAAGTCAATGCATAAGTGCGTTGTTAGAGAACGATGTCTTGGATGGACCCACCATGAGAATTCTATATGGAGCATTATGCTAAGTGTCATTAGCAATTCTCATAGTGACAATGATGTAATGGTCCTCCAGACACGAAATCGCTATATTATTACACGAGAATTTATGTACTTTGATATCATCAAATGTCACCTTTAATAGGGTGGACTATAAAGGTGATTATTGGGTTCATCATTAATCGTGTGAGAAATATGAGTGATCTAGATGGAATTTAACCATCCTATATATTATGGGTGATATCCATAGGCCTCTTGATTGAGTAGGACTATGAAATGCATGGCCATGCTCAAATAGTGATTTGTTTCATATAGTCTACTCATTGATCAAGAAAACTCAGATTAAATTATGAAGAGTATGACACATTCCATGACTCGAGTTTAATCTAGGATATTAAGGTTAAAAGGATTAAATTGCATTGGAACATTGGTCACAAAAGGTTGCATCGAATCATCGATCTTATTATTACTTGGGTAGCAGTGATGCATTACTAGATGCCGCTCACTGTTTATAATTTTATAATATGATTTTAAAATTATTGCCAACGTAATAATAACCTATAGGGTCACACACATAGAACGTTATTTAAAAGGGAATTAATTTAAATTTTAAGGATTTAAATATATTAATATGATTAATAGTATTTAAATCATTTAATTTAAATTAAAAGGATAATTTGTATATATGTATATTAATTAAGTAAGACTTAATTAAGAGATATATATATATAAATTCGGATTTTATAAAATTAGGTTTTGATTTTGATTAATTCCTTTTAACTACTATATATATGATATATAGCAGCTACTTAGGGTAAGATATCATAATTGAAAAACCCTAGCCGCTCTTAGAGAGAGACTAGAGAGAAAACAGTTTCAAAATCCATTCCTTTTGGTGGCTAATACTGCAAGTCCTTCTTATGCAAGAATCGTTCGAACTGTTCGTGAGGCGTTAAATGTGGATACTAGTAGAGGCGCAATCGGTTTGTATTGCGTTGGAGATTCGAGGCGCGATGGCTTTGATTCTCGTTTTTGTTTATATCTGGTATAATCTCTAAACCTCTGAATTAATTGATTTTCGCATGGATCCTGTTTTAGGGTTTCGAAAATTGCTTTAAAATTTTAATTTCCGCTGTGCGTTTCTGTGCCGAAGCCCAACATCCATGTCCTGACAACAATATTAAGAAAAAGTATGAAGATCAACATTGAGCATACAATATAAGAATTACATTTATACTCCCTCCGTCCCAAAAATATGTTTGCTTTATATGTAATTTTCATTGAAAATAGTACTCATTCTTCCCGATGGTGGGAGTACAAATTTTAATAAAAGCAGCCTTGCAGCATTAGTCTACAATGCATACCAGTGTGCATGTCTAGGGAGCTTCCACTTTTGGCTATTGTCTACAGGACCTATAATGTTGTCTACAATCATGCTATTGCAATATTATTTCGTGGTGAGCTAAAAAAAAGTACCAAATTTTTCAGTGTGTTTACCATAACATTTTCTTCTTTGATAAACCAGACTTTCATTACTATAATGATAATGGCAAACAAAACAACTTGAATGGTAATTACAAATATAGAGGCAAATATACTGAGTATGCTTACCATCAGGTGAATTTTGGATATCGAAACATACTAAATATAATTGATAACATTCAAGTATCAGAAGTTGTGTATCCAAGAAGGTTTTATATGGTTTCCAAGGACAGACACAGTTTTGGAAGGATATACAAATCATCATGATATCATAGCTGCCAGAAGTAGCACATATGCATAAACACTAGAAATTCAGAAAATTGAATGTAAACCTGAACAATATAATTTCCATACTGATCCTGTGCCAACATGTTAACATATCCCATAATCTCATCCATCACCTTACTCTGTGTTTTTGGGTCCTCGCAGTGCTCAAGTACCCTCTGTTGCGAGAAAGGCATCACCACAAAATACAAAATAATCATTGTTCTCAAATTGCCAAGTCTAGAATTAAGAATGGAAAAGATGATAAAAAGAATATCAACCTGTATCACACGACACCCATATGGATGTGTCGAAAGAGTCACAACTTGATTAAAGAATGTTGAGATAATGAATTGAATATGATCTTCAGGAACACATTCAATACACTTTTGGATGACATGGTTCCCATTCTGATCACGTACACAGCGCATAATATGACCATCAAGCTCTCCAACCATCTCAATTTTCTGGTCCAGATCAACTACTTCAATTGCCTAAATTGTATAACAAAACCACATTATCAATGAAAGCTTTCAACTGAATCCTTTATAAAACATGAGATAAACAACCTTTGCTCGCATTGGCTAGGCTACAATCTGGCTCAGCATTAGTTTGGTTATGCCACAATATTAGCTGCCCCAAGCAGTAATTCTCACCATATGTCTTACGATACTCATGGAAACCTGACCCCAATTTATCACTATACTTGGGGCCCAAGTCAAGAGGACAGATGAAAACTGGTGGCGAAGTTACAGCCTTGTATTCCTGGAAAATAAAAAACATAATGTTTGGAAAGGGTCAATAGAGGGTACATAACCTCAAAGTATCCCAAACTAGGCATGATAACAAGACTCACCCGTATTCTAAAAAAACTTTGTAAAAGCATATATGTGGATCAAGTCAGCAGCAGCATCATATCGACATTTGTATGTACATGGTAGATTTTGAACCTCATCCATCAGCCTGACAAAGTAACAAGCACAACTGAATTCCATGTTCTATAGTCCTTAACAAATGAAAATAAGTGATATTTGTGCAACCACGTAGAACCAAGCATCTGAGAAGTAATGTTTGTGCAACCACGTAGAACCAAGGAAGTAATATTTTCTTTGTTATAACCATCCTACAAGCAAACATACACATTAAAGTTGAACAAATTTCTGATAGCCCGCAATACAAACAATCCCACCTAAGAAAATATATGCTAGGAAACTTACCAGTATGCTACAGATCATAGAATCGGTACAATTAGGACCAACAGAGGACAAATCAGCCTGTCTGCAGATATCCTTGTAAAACTTGGAGACAGATCGCCAGTGCTTACAAGTTAAAGCAGCATAAGCAAGAGATTTTATATCAGCTCTAAGAATATAATAGACGCGTGCCAACACAAGGCCATCCAGTAGACCCCAGCCCCCAATCTCAGTTTCAGAACCTGCATAGTCTTCTTTGCAGAATGTAGCATCCCCGCACAAATCGTCAAATAGGCACTCAATGATATCGCTCAAATATAGAATATTTTCATGGATAAAAAATTCAATTTGTGTCGCTCCAGTTAGAGTACCACCAAATGCATTCATATGCATTCATGTATTGGTTCCTTTTGAGTACTGGAATTTTCGACTAGCAGCTATTTATTCCTTTCTTTGTATTGTCAGTTTTTCATTTCCATTTATGGACCTGTCCAGCCTTGTGTTCTGAAAATAGATTTTATTGGCTGCTATATGTTGTACACAACAACAAAGATGATGCGAAGGTTGTCTTACTTTGTCAATATTATTGCTGTAGTAAAATTCTAGCATTATCAACCATTATAGATTGCCAAAGTAGCAAAGGTTGTTAGACTACATAGCATGCATATAACATTTGCTATTGATATCAGATACAATAGCTTGAGAAAACAAAGGATAATAGTTCCAATGCAGTTGAAATTAAGAACATGAAGAAGGTAGAGGAGATGAGATGAAATTGCAGTGAGAAGGCAAGGAAAATGAGATAAGTCTGATTTGCTAATCATTGGGGATGACAAAGTTCTTTCTGACCTGAACCAAACACCAACTTCATTAGTAAAATTGGTCTCCTATTGTTGTTTAAGTCATCATACTAGGAAGCTGGATGTTTTTAATTTGGGAGGGAGGGATATGTATAAGCTAGATGATATTATCATTGAATGACTATGAACCTGGTTACTGTAGACCAGCATTCAGATTCTAAAACTGCTAGTATGTCTTCTTCCATTTCGTAATCTTCTTCACTTCCATCAAACAGAAATCTGGCTCTTTTGCCTGCATATGTATCCATCAATAATGCATCATCATTTGTATGTTTATCCCAAAATGGCCCAGGGAAAAAGAGAAGGGGAAAAAAATAAGACATGCTATACATGGAGCACAAATGGAGATGACCAACTCTCTGTTGTTCTTCGAGGGAATTTGAAATAATTAGCAAATATAGAAAAACTATCAAAAGATGTATAAAAATAATATATTATAAATAACAAACAATAAGCAAAAATATTTTCATCAATATCTTCAAAATAACATTCAATACAGTGTAGGTGCAGTGCTTCTAGAGTGCAATGATGTCAAAAACTATCTGTCAAGTTAATGGATGGTGGATACTAAAGTTCAAAATTGAAATTTTCAGTTGGCTGCTTAAAAAAACTAGGAAAGTGAAAGCAATATTGATAAGTGATCATAGGACATTTTATTCCTCTATTGGTACATGCAAAATCAAGTACATATGAAAAATGTTAATGACTTGCATATATACCTGATCTTTGGAATCTATCATTGAGAGATGGATTATATATTTGTTTCTCTATCTCTTTCCTTGGTTGTCGCACATTTATCCATGGATCTAGAACCTCATTTATAGCTGCAGCAAATTCCCGACACAAGGGATAGCCATCATTGAGGAGATACTTCTTTCCCCATGATCTATCATGTGAAGCTTCATCATTCCTCTTCCAATCCCCACCCTTGCATGACCATCTGTTGGTGAACCAATCCCCACAGGAAAACACATTATCATTGTCAATGGATGGTGGACCACTTGAACTTGCTTCTCCAGTTTCCTTTAAAGAGAAGTCATGTGATGCTTCTGCAGGCACTAATCTTGACAATACCATTCCTTCTACACTGCAGGAAAGCTATAGAACATAAAACCTTCTACATATAAAATGGGCTAAAAATAAAACCTTCTACATATAAAATTGGCTTCAACATACATATATTTAGTCTTTCTTGATAGCAACCTTGCCTAATTCTTTGTTTTTAAACTAAACAGCTTTAAGAGTAATTTTATCAAACACGACTTGTGCATTCATTTTTAGGACATAATTCATAGATTTTTAGGCAGGTTTAAACCCAATTTATCAGAATCAACATTATTGAATTTAACATAACTGCTCGTCCAATATATGTCATTAGTCAAAAGAACTCTTCAAGATATAATATAAGAAGAAAGAAAAAGCATATCAAAAAGCTAAAGTTTATTGCTAAAAATAACAAAGAGCTAACCTTCATAACAATACAGTCATCCAATATCCCAAATTTGGTGATGTTATTCCTCAATCCATCTGTATCAATTTCCCACGGAATGCCTAAAACCTAAAACATAAACAATCACATCATAAGGTAAGAAAATTACCAAAAGGCAAGAAAATCAATGTAATCACTATGAAACGCGGAGAGGCATTCAACAAGCTTTCTGTTCGACATAATTGAAGTGATCGAATGAAGAAATCGGCCAGGGAAACACTCAAATTCTCTATCCTCTTGGGTTTAAGCACTCACGATCTCTTGATTGAAACATCCGTATATCAATTCTGGCTCAAAGTGGGGATGAGAAACCTAAATTGGCCTTTGTTTCGCATTAAACTTCTTTTCGATCGGACCAAGAACATAACTCGTAAATTAGGAACTCTGTTCAAAAAAAAGAGTTTGATTTTAACTTATAAAAACAACTCAGGATTGTAAACTCTTTAAAAAGTATTATTATAAATAAAATTATTATTTTAAAATTTTAAATAAATTTAAATTTAAATTTTAGGATATTATAAATTAATTAATAATGAACTGAAATATAAATCTTTTGTAGAACAGAAAAGTAATAATTTAACATATTTGTGCTCTATTCCATAAAAAAGAGTCTTAATTATTATAATTTTTTTGTCAATTTATAATTTTTAAATTTTGAATTATTGTAACTTAATATTTTACTTAATAAAACTTTTAATATTATAAATTATTTTAAACTTATTATTAAGAATAAAATTCTATTTTAAAAAAAATAATTACATTAAAATTTGAGTTGATTGATATCATAAATTAATTAAGAATAAACTCATACTTAACTCTTGCTAAAGAATAAATGAGTATTTTTTAGCATTTGTGAGTTATTCCACATAAGATTCTTATTATTTTTCATGGTCAATTTATGAAATTTCAAAGTTTAAATTATTATAATTTTAGTTACTTTGATTAAAGAAATAATAGATATTGGAAGTTACTTTAAACTATTATTAAAAATAATTTTATTGTAAAAAATTAAATGTATTTATATTACAATTTATATTGACCACAATTAATTCTAAAAATTTTATTTAGAATAAAATAGCGATCAATTTTATCTCTCGCAAAAAAACTTTTGAACAATAATATATAGTGAGTAATAATTCCTTCACTAATAGATTTTTTTCTCATAAATTTTCATCATAAATTGGAATCAGAAATACTTCTATCACCTCAATTTTGCGAGAGAAAAAAAATATAAACTGTGAAGGATATTTCTTTCGCTAATAACTATATTGTCACTATATTTTTTTCCTTCACTATTCCTTCAATATAAAGCTCCTCATGTGAAGGAAGAAATTCCTTCACAAAATTTCCTTCGCTACATCCCTTATTTCTTGTAGTATTACCATATATATATATATATATATATATATACCTATTGTAAGACCCTGAATTTTATGAAATGAAAGTATTCAATTTTTTTATAATTATTATTTTATTTAGTAAATAGTTAAATTGATAAAAGGTTAAAGTTAAGGGTGATATTTGAAAATTTTTCAAAGTAAGCAAGTTGTCATAAAATAATCGGTGGTAAAAGTACAGTAATACGCGTGGTTGCATAGTAGCACATGGTATTGATTATTGTGCTTACGTGAGAAGTCACTCAGTTATACTCAATTATTGCTACAGTAATTGCTGCATCATATTTCTCATATTATTGTCATGGTATCATCTGCATAATATTTTTTATTATTAAATCAATAATTGAGACGACAAAGTTATTCATATTATTATTTGCAATATTGACGATGTCTAGAAGTTCTGTCAAGGAGATGTTAGGTCATCTAATTGCGCACCAATAGGGAGAAATCCTTATCGGAAAGCTCTCTTTCCTGGGAACGATCTCATTGTTAATATTTTGAGTTATAATATTAATGATGAATGTTATTAAACATCAAATTTGAGTTCGGAGTTGAATTTAGAGATGCGGACGTGATATTTGAGTCTGGAACGATAAAATTAGTGAAAATAGAATATAAACACAAAATTTATCGGGGTTGACTTTTTAGTCAAAAAGTCAAACTTCAAAATTTCAAAAATGAAATTGTTGATAAAAATATTTCCATTGTGTTGGGATTGTTAGTGTTAGTGGAAATCGACAGTTATTTCGATAATAATTGATGTCTGGAGGTTATATTGACCAATCGGATAAATGAGCAATTAATTACTATTAATTCACATGCTTATAACTATTTGTTCACATGTGTGTACTATTGATTCACATGCATTGTGACGCCCCCGAAATAGGTCCAATCCATCTAACCTATTCTGAGTCGCCAAAAATATGGTACAGAAAACAACTACAACTTTATTACTACAACAACACATATGCTGAGTTTTGATACAAATATATATATCAATTGTGACTTATGTCCCAACCGTGGACAGCACGTCACAATGGCACCTTACATAAAGGTACAGTCAATAACTGTTTTAGAATTTAAAATCTTTGGGAAATGCTCAAGGAAACCTTCGTACATAGGAGGCCATGAATCTAAGTTATGATAGATATCATATGTCCAGAGAATTATCCTTGGTTGATCCAATAGACCCCAAAGAAAAATGAGAAGATTACTATCATGTTCCTTCTAATGGTGAGTCTTCTCTTGACATATAACTATCTCCACCGTCTGCAATTGAACGTTATGTTTCAACCAAACTCCAAGATCATATAGGTAGTGCTCGTAGATATACTCAGCAAGTGGATGTGCACAACCATGTCTTATGATAACTCGTAGGTCATTAGACATCTTGTATGATAGTGGCAAAACACCCTTCCAAAGTTGGGTTCATCTCACCCTATTCGGTTCACCAAAATTAAATATCAAATGACGTATACAATACGACACACTTATCTGAAGTTCTCAATAAAATTATTTCCATACTATTTAGGGAGAACCTCAACATCTATAGACCACCGTTCTATTCCCTTGTTAACCCCGCTCGACCCAGCTACACTCTTATTACCTGAAAGGAATTGTGAAGCAAAAGGGTGAGCACAACTAGCCCAGTAAAGAATATCATGACTAAGATAAATAATTTTATCAATAGCCTTCATCAGTAATAAATCAGAGATTTAGAACATATGGTAGATGATAAAACTTTTCAACCATAGTTGCAGCAGAACGAGCAATCCATTAGAAGAGTTAAATAGACCATAATGTCTATTATATTCTCTATGTTAAAAGTCCACCAACAATATTTTATCCCTGTAACATCAATCAACAGTTCCTGTCCACAATCCTGTGAATAACTCATAATCATAATTGTGATTCTAAATTCCTCTTCTCATCTAGGACGAAGATAATTTTCATCACATGTCTTTACCTGAAACATCAAAGATCATGGTTATACCAAATTACAATTCATATTCATAATCATACTAATAAATTCATCTTTGCACTACGGGCCAAAGATATTCATTAACAGTTCATCTTTGCACTACAGGCCAAAGATATTCAACTACAGGTCATCTTTGCACTACAGGCCAAAGATATTCAACAACGGGTCATCTCTGCACTACGGGCCAAAGATATTCATCAATAATTCATCTTTGCACTACAAACCAAAGATATTCATCACTAATTCATCTTTGCACTGCAGGCCAAAGATATTAATATCTCAAAGAAATACATAATCATTTCAGAATTTATATAAACCATAATTATAACCATGTTGATCAATTCACCTTTGCAATTAAGCTAAAAATATTTAATTGTAAATCCAATGGTCATGATCATACCAGTCAACGATTCAACTTTGCACTACTAGACAAAGAGAACTCATAGTCACGATCATACCAATAATCTACCCAACTTTACACTCAAGTCAAAGAGAAATTTCTTCACCAGGATTATAAAATGTTATATATGATAATAGAAACAATTTTATCAAAACATGGATTAATTTCAAGAGTAAGATTCATAAATCAACGATAATTTGGTCAGAAAAAGAAACCAATTTGTCGTGAATAGTACCCCATAAATAGTAACCCCTACACGAAAAGATAAAGTTTCACAATAAAATTCATATCAATATTTATAACTTCTTAATCCAAATGTTATAAATCACTTAATAATCTCATAATCTAATATTATTAATATTACAACAATATTTTAATCATTTCTTAAACTTATAAACAATTTATTTTAATTGTTTACACTTTATTAATTAATGTTTTTAATCATCCTAAAATGTCAAACTCATAAGATTTCATCACCAATAACCAAAACTCTCATCAAAAATCTGCATATACCTCATATATGATTCTCAAGCCATAAAATCATATTTTCCAATTTTCTTATTTCACATAACATATTTAATTCATTTACTCATTACTAGTCCATTTTCACGAAAAATACCAAATCAGTACAAATAAATTTTATTTTCTAGGATTTAGGAAAACATAGTCCCATATTGAACATATATTTTTCTCAGAATTTTTAAAATTCATTTACTATTTTTCATATGGCCAAAACTGCCGAATATTTAGACATTTATCATAAATTGTAATTTTATCCAAAAATTCCGAAATTTACAGGGTATACTGATATTATATAGATCTACCCCCAATAAAAATTTCATTAATTTTGGAGTTAGCCACAAGGAGTTATAAAGGTTTACTTTTAAAATAGTCTTTTCTCATAAAATCCATAACTCCTAATCTATACATCCAAAAATCACCATTTTTGGACACAATCAAGAAAACTCATCAAATTTTCATTTTAAATTTTTCCAGAATTTTTGAGGATCGAAAAAATTATGAAACTGAAAAACATAATAACCCTTAAAATCCCTTACCTCAAAAGAGCAGTACTTCTGACTGGAATATCGGATGTAAAGCCGAAGGAACCTTGCACCGAATAGCAACTCTAAAAGTATCTAAATACTCACAAAAATACGCTCGATAATATAAAGAGAAAAAACTTATGTTTCTGGTGTGATTTTCAATTCTAACTTAAGCGCCTATTTATAGGAAAACGTTAGAACGCCAAAAGAGACTAAATTAATAAAATATTATTAATTTATTTTTCTTTTCTTACGCACCAACCATTTGAAAACTCATCAGCCAGCCATCTCCCTTGAACAAAATTCAAGCACATGTTTTCAACACCAACTAAAAGTGGGTCCCACCCAATTTTAATAAAAACTATTTTATTTTCTAAAACTTCAGTAATTCATAGAAAATAGCACGTTTATCAGAAAAATACGAATTTTATGTCCATTCCACACGAAATCGAATTCTCCACAACTTTGTAGCTTTAAGTTTTTCCAAATTCCAGATAGAAAATATCTGAAATCCACAAACGGATGATTTTCAACACCTCTTAAAATTCATAACAAATCATACGTTAATTTTTAACGGTTCAAAATTTGTGGACATATACTCAACTTATATATGTATAACATATCCAAAAATCACAAACGATCCAACTACGATTAAAATTATAACTCACTTAATAGAGCTTTAAGAACATCGATTTGATCTTTTAATACCTCCAATCCGACAAAAATAATCGATAAAACACCTCAACAATAATTTCTTCATTTATAACCACATAAATAAATCTATCATTTATATCAAGATCAAATAAATATTTCCTTTATCATATAAATCAATAATTAATAATTCACAAATAATATTATAGAATCACAATAATGACAACCAGCAGTTCCTCGTGAAAGAGGGGCTTTTCGATAAGAATTTCTCCTCATTTGGCGCACAATTAGGTGACTAAACCTCTCCTCGATGTAACTTTCTAGACATTGCCAATAATGCTATCTAATAATATTATTCAAATAATATGAATGATCGATCCGATAATGGGAAATCATCGTAAAGTGACAATTATTGAAACAACAATAATATAGAATATCAACGCAAACAATTATTGAATCAATAAAATAAAATATTGAAAGAATTATCGTAACAATTATTGAGTAGTGCCTTCTTACGTAAGAATCAATAATTCAAAAATATCAGGCAATATCTAAGTGCTTCTTCTGCAACCACCACGTACATCGCATTTTAACCATCAGGTATTCCAACAGTGTTAACGGTAAAAACTACGTCGTTATTTATAAAAACTCAAACTTGTCATTTTCTTCATTCGACAGTTATTCTATTTTGGGGCCCACAAATGGCCGCGTCGTCATACGAATATTCTCCGTCAGCAAGAATATTCCACGACCAAACGAATATTCCCCGACAAAAATGAGTATTTTATAATTACTTGCGTATTTTGAAAATTTTATATATATCACCCTTAACTTTAAACTTTTATCAATTTAACCATTTACTGAATAACAATTATAAGAAAAATTTAATACTTTTATTTCATAAAATTCGGGGTCTTACATGCATGTACCATTAGGGGAGGTGGTGCAAGATTGATAATACTTGCATGACTAAATTTAAAATGGAGGTAATAGATGAAGGTACTATACTGTAACTATTTTTCCACATGTATAGAACTATTTGTTCACATGTATGTACAATGAATATTTATATAACGTAAATATTAATATTTTAATATATATAGATGTATATATATATATATATATATATTTATAAATTTATCTCTAAATATTTATATAAATATTTATAAACAAATATTTATTTATAAATTTATAAATATTTCATCTAAAATTTATAAAATTTAGATATGAAAATTTGTTATAAATATTTATATGAATATTTAGAGATAAATTTATAAATATTTATATGAATATTTGTTTACATATATATTTATATATAAAAATATTCATATATAGTTACTTCATATATATTTAGCTTAATGTTGAGATTTGTTTAGTATTTTATTTAGTTTGATAAGAAATTTTGAAAAGAATATATATATATATATATATATATATATAAATAAATATATATATATATATATATATATATATATATATATATATCTATCTAAAGTGAACCTTAAAGAGCGAACCAAAGATGAACTGTCGCTTTGGTAGGTCTATGGTATGCATTTGCCTCGATCCGTCGCCATAGCCATATAGTCTTTGGCGGCCGAACTGTCGCCATAGACACCAAAGACGATGGTTCGTCTTTGGTTCATTTTTTAAGGTTCGCTTTAGAGCCTCTTCGTATATATATATATATATATATATATATATATATATATATATCATATGTGGACGGGCTAACGTGGTGAATATTGAACTTTATCCCAAAAAATATATTGATGCACAGATTCGAACCCAAGACCTCCAGTTTGGAATATTGATTCAAGGCAACATTTTATTTATTATTATCTTAATTTAAGGCAACATTTTAATAGTCGTTGCAAAAAGTTGTATAAAATAATAATATAATAAAAATTGTTGCCAATGAATGTGGTCCATATTAGGCAACGAAATATAGTAACAAAAAAACTTTCGTTGCCCACAATGAGGAGAAATCAAGTGGTTAAAAATTTTGCAACGAATTTCTAACGAATTTTGTTTCCAAATTTTGCAACTACTTATGAATTTCGTTGGAAAAAGTGAAAGCCTGACACAATCTGCAACAAAGGACAAGTTTCATTGCTAAACATACACTTTTAGCAACGACTTATAAAGTCGTTGCCTGAAAAATCGTTGCTAAAGCCCCATTTATAGCAATAAAAAAACTTTCGCTGCCCACGGTGACGGGAAAGCAAGTGGCCAAAAATTTTGCAACGAATTTCTAACGAAATTTTTTCCCACCAATGAATTAGCAACGAAATTTTGCAACGACTTATGAATTTCGTTGCAAAATATGAAAGCCTGACACAATCTGCAACGAAGGAAAAATTTCGTTGATAAACATATACTTTTAGTAACGACTTATAAAGTCGTTGCCTGAAAAATCGTTGCTGAAGGCCCATTTTTTGTAGTGAATTCACTATATCTCTATGTGAATTACAATTATATGCGATGTATAGGTATATCTGTAACGACCCCAAAAATTCATACAATATAATTCTTAACTTCGATCGTTAATAACACATCTACCTTCTAATTTATATTCTTATTCGATGTTAAACTTTATAAAATGCGGAATAATTTAAACTTTTATATCTTCTTACTTTAATTCCCTGAATCAAAACCTTTATCATCTACATGTCTTTGAATCATATATAATCCATGATTCACTTCATTCACAATTATTATATCAAATTTTACATTTCAACTCGATAACTTTTCATATATCGATAACTCAAACTTTAACTTCACAACTCAACATAAAACAATACATCATAAAACATTTAATACATCTCATGAATCTTAATCATGGTTTAAAGAAATAACAACTTTAGCTAAAAAAAATATTAATCTTCATGTATTATTTCTGATCCACGTCATTCAAGTAGCACATAGTGTTACCTTCAATCCTTAACCTGCAAAAATGGTTATTTGTAAGGTTAAGCTCGACAGCCCAGAAAATTCTAACAGTTTTCATGCATCACGTAGCACATAATAGCATGCTCAACATATATCTCATAAACATTGGACTAACTTAACATACATGTTACAGTTCATATAACAAGTATAAAGATTGAGTTCCTTACTCAATCAGCATGTTTTACTCAATTAACGTAGTCATAAGTTGACTTTTAACATTTCATACATTCAACATATATATAACACATCATGCTCTTTGCAATAAAGATTTAAAACAATCAAATTCACATAGCAAATAGAACTGAAAGACTTGCCTTGTTCGTTGTTTACCAATAACAGTTTAACAGCTTACAGATATCTGCACTTCACGTGCCCTACACAATTATATAATCATTCACATTAACTATTAGTCACATAGCAACGCATAGTAGTTGTAATGTAAACTTTACTCTACATCTCATAACCCTTCCTATTATTAATACACAATGTTCAATTTTATTGTGTTAACTTTCGACTTATAGCTCACTATATTTCATATTCGAAGTTCATTCAAGTGTTTAAGTCTTGCTAGGAATCATTATTGGTTTTATATTAAACCCATTTCATACCTTATAATGTTCATTTCATTTGACTTAAAACACTTTTTACGTTCATTATCACTTATCACGACGTTTCGACGTTTATTCGTCACACGCTCAATTTGTCTCTCTTGTGTGTGCTTGGTATGCGTATTCAACTTATCTAATATATCATTTATTAATGTTAAGCATCATTATACTTCATAATATTCATGTTCTATAACTTAGAACAACATCTTTTGTCGTCAAGAGCAATACACTTGCATACGTACATGCCCGACGCCCTCCGATTGCCTCCGAAAACATAACAGTCCTAAAAATAACCATTTTGACCCCTGTTCCCGACCTCAAATTGAAAACCTTAAAGAATAAAATGTTGTAGGTCTATTCGTCCTCGTTCCGAATCATCTTGAATCACCTCAATCAGAGTTCGTATGAAAACGTTATGCCTATTTTACTAAAATAGGTCAAAGTAGTCACACCTGACATACTTTGGGCAATTTGCACAATTAAAATTAAGCCTTGATGCTAAAGTAAGTCATGCCCCAAATGACTTAGGGACAAAGCAAAGAAGCGCCTTGTTAGCAAAAACAGGAGTCAAGCAATCTTCTTCGCGATTTTTGACCCTTTTTCTCCTACTAATCTTCATAACTTGAGTTATACACATCCAAATTAGTTCGTTTTCGATTCTACGAATTCGTAATTCATAGAACTACAACATACTAGAATTATAACAATTTTTAAAAACACTAGCTAGCCTAAATCTTAACCCAAAACTCATGTTCATACTAAACTTTCATGTTTTAACATGTTTAGCGAATTCATTCACTACGAATTCGTTTCTTAACCAAATTGATTCAATCAACTTGCGTTATTTTTGCTTTTGAATGTATGAACACAAACCATTGCCAATTTATAGATTAACACATAATTTAACCACTAATATTTGGTCTCAAAGTAAGCCAAAATATATATATTATCACATAACCAAGTTCTTCATCCTAAACATGTTCCCATGGATCTTGATTTCTAAAAATCATTCCTAGACAACATATACAGATTATAATCATCTACCAGCATATATATATAATATCTATTTTTATCATATCATCCAATAAAATATAGGTTTCAAAAGAAAACTCTAAAAACACATATACTAAAGTTTGTAAAATATGTTATTACCTCTTTGATTCTTGGAATAGATGATTAACAAGATGATTACCCTTCTTCTTCTGTTTCTTTGATTCTCAACCTTGTCTCTCAATTCCCTCAATTTCTCTCTTCTCTGTATTCTTCTTTCTTGCTTTTAGACTTAGGAAAACTAAATTGATAAAACACGTAATATAAAACTGATATAACATTAAGCGCACACTTATATGGCTTCATCAGTTAAATTATGCCAAAGGTCACAGGACCATGTTTGGCAAAACCCTCTCCAACCTCCTTTTTATTTATTTTCATGTTTTTTTGTTTATTATATAGTATACAAATGTCACACTTATTAAATTTAAATCATAATCTTTAATTATCCACATAATATTTACTTAGCTAACATAATTTTAATATTTATTTAATAAATATTAACCTTCTAAATTAATCATTCCTTAATTCCATTAATCAATTAAATTAAAATAACACCATTACACGATAATATAATTATTAAACAATTAATTTAATTTGATTATTTCATAAAATTAAATCTTCAATTCATAAAATTATTATACATTAATTTAGTTAATATAAACACTTAACTAAATTATTACACAACAATTTCATCGAATATTTATTTATCTCAATAAATAAATTATTTAAAATATTTATTTAATTCAATAAATATTTAAAATAATTACCAAATTAATTTAATTTCTTCAATAGTTAACTTAACTATTGAACCTCACTTTCCCAATATATGAATATATATTTCTCTTCACACCAGATCACACATTTCAAAATATATATAGTATGTATATATACATACTCAAACTCAAAACATCTCATAATAAGAATTTTAATTATTAAATTCCTATTTTAATAACTTATAAAAATTCGAGTTGTCACATCCTTCCCTCCTTATAAGGATTCCGTCCTCGGAATCACCGAAACCCTACCTTACTCAGGTTTTCACCAAATCTCTTCATTGAATAACTTCAACACATTTCCTTAATATAGGTTTTATATTTCCTACTCCCACCATTCTTGATAATAAATTCTTATAAGTTTTATTTCTTAACCTTTACTTAGACTCAATTATATTTGAGTATTATATATTCTTTAACCCATTCATCTCCTTTTCTAAAGATCGTTATCATATACTCCACTCCTAAACACTTGGGATATTATATTCACCCATTCTTCTAAGAATTTCGTCCTCGAAATTTTATTTATTAATCTTCATTCACTCAATCTATCAAAATAGATTTTACGTTAATACTTTATTCATTCGTTGGGTTCTAAAACCACTTCTTTCCACAAAGATCTTTCTACAATTATTAAACTTTCCTATTAAAAGTTTTATATTATTCTTTGATAACTCATCTCCTTCTCATTAAAAAATTTCTTTTCTCACTTGTTCAATATATTCATCATTCAGTGTCGCATTCTACGACTCACTTCTTTCTAAGGAATATCATCCTTACCACATTCACCTTTTAGAATAATAAGAATCTTCCACAATTGCTCAATAATTGGGAAGCGTTATGAATAACAGGAATTTCGAAGATTCCAAATCATGTTGAGGGGTCACAAGTCCGTGAACTCTATTCTCGATTTACTAGTGCTTCAACTTAATCCTTCACATCAAAACCGTAGTGTTTATCAATCACAAAGATCGAAAACACCTCCACACGCATATACTAGGTGGTAAATTATTGTACAACACCACGTTAACATAACGTAGTGTTTTGTAATCGCTATATGCGCTACGCCGTAACTATTTTCCCCGAAAACATGTCCCCTTATAGGGTTGTTCACCTCAGCTTTTCAACATCTGAATCCGCACCAAAATAATTTGGTTTGGAATAACTTTTCAAGAAACGCTTGAATTTCATGAACATCTTTCAATAATCATCTAGCTGAATCAAATAGCATAGACTTCTACAATAATTCGGACATCAATCTAAATATATACACACACACACATATATATATATATATATATATATATATATATATATTCTCATATCTTAAAGAAATCTCAAAAATATTTTTATGACGCCAAGATACCGCATCGTATTTATTTATCATTTGAGGATTCTGCTATTTGGTGATTTTATCATACTACATCATACCATATAATGTGGGACGATCCTTAGATCACATCCAACACTAAGTAATACTGCATTGATGACTCCATCATTTTTATCATCTATGCACCAGGTTCCATGATGCATTGATGATATATATATAAAAATATATTTTGATATATTTTAAATCATTTTTTTGTCTAGCCAAAGCAATTAGCATAGACATACGAATAATAGCACTGTTTTTAAAATTTCTTTGGTTCACTAGTGTGACCCAACATTTTTGTTTCCAAAAATCAAAAGTATTTCCATCGGCACGAAGTCAATAAATTTCGAAAATCTAGCATAGCTAGTAGATTTAGAATATCCAGGTATCCATCAACTTCAATCATTAGTCCATTACTTCATTACTTAACCATTCTATTAGTCTTCAACTTCATCAATGCTCTCTATACTATAACCATTTTTTACCCAAAATAGTTTATCAAACTTACCGCACATTGGAAGTTCAGGAACTTGCCACAATAATATGAGTTTATGAACTTATCCTAGTCAGACCATAGGCGTCCATTCGCTGAGGGGTTCAAAACATACCATATTATTATGAGTCATGAACATACCATATGCATTAGTTTTAAGAACCGCACCTAATCCTAATATTATCTGACTAATCTTAATAGTTTTTAACTATCAAATATACACATGAGAAAAGAATCAGTTTTTTGCCACATATACATTGATAGCGCGACACCAACATTCCAATGATTATAAATGTGATAAACTGAGTGCAAGCACAAAACCCTCGCCCATACAAAGGTTTGTACAACTCAGCCATCACATGAGTCCTCAATTGAAATCCCACCTAACTCTATCTTACTCTTAACTTGCTATTTGCTCGATACGAATTCCTCTTATCACATCATCTATAACTCCTTGTGAGTTATCTCGTACTATTTTATAGTACATCATCTTCATAGCATCAAGCTATAATTATTCAAACATTTCAGACAATCTTTCCTTTATAACTTAAATAGATCACATCGTGATCTTATTCTATAACCATCTCACTTAAAATTCTTTTCATAACTAGTGATCGTTTTGTTTTACGATCCTCTTTCTTTCTTTTTCATCATTTACGATTTCGTTTATGCTTTTAATCTTCCAGATTTTGTGTATTCATTATTATTCGTTATCTTGGCTATTGGAGTTAGGGTAACTCCCATTTCTTATCTTTATATCTCTTCAAGATTCTTCTTTGAATTTCTTGTTTATATAACAATTCTTCCTTTAAGAATTTCTAACTTCATTTACATTGCTCAACATTTCATTTGAATTCCACTTTGTCATCATACGTATCCACTTCCTATACTTGGTACACATCGAGTCTCTAATAGTTTCAATATGGTACGCTGAGTGGTTTCCCACAAACAACCAACAAACTAGGTTCCGAGTTGCTAGTTCTTATATACCTCCGCTCTATGAAGGAATCGTTTAGCCCAGATACCACACATCAACTATTAAAGAGTACCATTGTACCATACTTAAATATAACTTTTATTCTTAATTTCTTTATCATTCTCTTCTTATAGACATTGTCTATTTATTATCACCTTACATCCTTATTATTGGAGTTGGGTAACCCCGCATTCATACTCCTTATAACTCTGTGAGATTCTTCTTTGAATCCTCTCACACATGTTCTAATCCTTTCTTTATAAATTTTTTAAATTACTTCTTATTATTCAAACTCTACTTGAGCTTATTCTTTCATTATCTTCACCTTCCTTCTCTAAGGTTATAGCCTACGGTACTCCTACCTAAGGTTTATAACCTACAGCTTTGATACCAACTTTAACGATCCCAAAAATCCATACAATATAATTCTCAACTTCGGTCGTTAATAACACATCTACCTTCTAATTTTACATCCTTATTCGATGTTAAACTTTATAAAATGCAGAATAATTTAAAATTTTCTATCTTCTTACTTTAATTCCCTGAATCAAAACCTTTATCATCTACATGTCTTTGAATCATATATAATCCATGATTCACTTCATCACAATTATTATATCAAATTTTACATTTCAACTCGATAACCTTTGCATATCAGATAACTCAAACTTTAACTTCACAACTCAACATAAAACAATACATCATAAAACATTTAATACATCTCATGAATCTTAATCATGGTTTAAAGAAATAACAACTTTAGCTAAAAAAAATATTAATCTTCGTGTATTATTTCTGATCCACGTCATTCAAGTAGCACATAGTGTTACCTTCAATCCTTAACCTGCAAAAATGGTTATTTGTAAGGTTAAGCTCGACAAAACTTTAAAATTCTAACAGTTTTTCATGCATCACGTAGCACATAATAGCATGCTCAACATATATCTCATAAACATTGGACTAACTTAACATACATGTTACAGTTCATATAACAAGTATAAAGATTGAGTTCCTTACTCAATCAGCATGCTTTACTCAATCAACGTAGTCATAAGTTGACTTTAACATTTCATACATTCAACATATATATAACACATCATGCTCTTTGCAATAAAGATTTAAAACAATCAAATTCACATAGCAAATAAGAACTGAAAGACTTGCCTTGTTCGTTGTTTTCCAATAACAGTTTAACAGCTTACAGATATCTGCACTTCACGTGCCCTACACAATTATATAATCATTCACATTAACTATTAGTCACATAGCAATGTATAGTAGTTGTAATGTAAACTTTACTCTACATCTCATAACCCTTCCTATTATCAATACACAATGTTCAATTTTATTGTGTTAACTTTCGACTTATAGCTCACTATATTTCATATTCAAAGTTCATTCAAGTGTTTAAGTCTTGCTAGGAATCATTATTGGTTTTATATTAAACCCATTTCATACCTTATAATTTTCATTTCATTTGACTTAAAACACTTTTTACGTTCATTATCACTTATCACGGCGTTTGACGTTTTATTAAATCACATGCCCAATTTATGCATTTTTGTGTGTGCTTGATATCCGTATTTAACTTATCTAATATATCATTTATTAATTTTAAGCATCATTATACTTCATAATATTCATGTTCTATAACTTAGAACAACATCTTTTGTCGTCAAGAGCAATACACGTGCATGCCCGACGCCCACTTTGTAGAGAATTCAATTTCGTGTGGAATGGATATAAAATTCGTATTTTTCTGATAAACGAACTATTTTCTATGAATTACTGAAGTTTCGGAAAATAAAATAATTTTTATTAAAATTGGGTGGGACCCACTTTTGTTGTTTAAAACATGTGGGCTGCTATTATTTTTCCAAGGTTGGAATGCTTGATGGCTGGCTTGACTCAAATGGTTGGTACGTGGAAGAAAAAAATAAAATAATAATATTTTATTATTTTAATCTCCTTTGGCGTTCTAGCATTTTCCTATAAATAGGTGCTTATGTTATAATTGAAAATCACACCAGAAACATAAGTTTTCTCTCTATATATTATCGAGTGTATTTTTGTGAGTATTTAGATACTTTTAGAGTTGCTATTCGGTGCAAGGTTCCTTCGGCTTTACATCCGATATTCCAGTCAGAAGTACTGCTCTTTTGAGGTAAGAGATTTTAAGGGTTATTATATTTTTTAGTTTTGTACTTTTTCCTGACCTTCAAAAATTTTGAAAAAAATTGAAATGATAATTTGATGAGTTTTCTTGATTGTGTCCGAAAATAGCGATTTTTGGATGTATAGATTAGGAGTTATGGATTTTATGAGAAAATACTATTTTAAAAGTAAACCCTTATAACTCCTTGTGGTTAACTACAAAATTGGTAAAATTTTTATTGGGAGTACATGTATATAACAGAAGTGTACTTTATAAATTTCGGAATTTTTGGACAAAATTACAATTTATGATAAATGTCTAAATATTCGGCAGTTTTGGCTATATGAAAAATAGTAAATGAATTTTAAAAATTTTGAGAAAAATATATGTTCAATATGGGACTATATTTCGCTAAATCCTTAAAAGAAATATTTTTGGGACTGATTTGGTATTTTTCATGAAAATAGACTAGTTATGAGTAAATGAATTAAATATGTTATGTGAAGTAACAAAATTGAAAAATAGGATTTTATGGCTTGTGAATCCTATATAAGGTATATGCAGATTTTTGATGAGGGTTTTGGTTATTGGTGATGAAATTTTATGAGTTTGGCATTTTAGGATGATTAAATGAATTAATTAGTAAAGTATAAACAATTAAAATAAATTATTTATAAGTTTACGAAATGATTAAAATATTGTGATAATATTAATAATATTAGATTATGAGATTATTAAGTGATTTATAACATTTGGATTAAGGTGTTATGAAATCATTGATTTATGAATCTTACTCTTGAAATTAAATGCAGTTGTTGATCATATTATTTTTATTATCATATATAATATTTTTATAATCCCGGTGATGAAATTTCTCTTCGACTTAAGTGTAAAGATGTGTAGATTATTGGTGTGGTCGTGACTATGGGTTCTCTTTGGCCAGTAGTGCAAAGTTGAATCGTTGACTGGTATGATCATGACCATTGAATTTACAATTGAATATTTTTAGCTTAAGTGCAAAGGTGAATTGATCAACATGATTATAATTATGGTTTATATAAATTCAAATGATTATGTATTTCTTTTTGTGATATGAATATCTTTATTTGTGAGTGCAAAGATGACTGTTGTTGAATATCTTTGGCACCGTAAGTGCAAAGATGACTGTTGTTGAATATCTTTGGCTCGTGAGTGCAAAGATGTCTCGTTGTTGAATATCTTTGCTCAGTAGTGTAAAAAGATGAATCTGTTGATGAATATCTTTGGCCCGTAGTGCAAAGATGAGCTTATTAGTATTATTATGAACAGGAACTGTGATTTGGTATAACCATGATCTTTGATGTTTCAGGTAAAGACATGTGATGAAAATTATCTTCGTCTTGGATGAGAAGAGAAAATTAGAACTACAATTATGATTATGAGTTATTCATACGATCGTGGGATGGAGGATGACATTGATTAATGCTACGGGGTTAAAACATTGTTGGTGGACTTTTAACATGGGGAAGATAATAGACTTTATGGTCTATTTGACTCTTCTAATGGATTGCTCGTTCCGTTGCAACTATGGTTGAAAAGTTTTATCATCTACCATATGGTCTAAATCTCTGATTTATTACTGATGAAGGCTATTGATAATTTAATTATCTTTAGTTATGATATTCTTTACTGGGCAATTTGTGCTCACCATTTTGCTTCACAATTCCTTTCAGGTAATAGGAGTGATAATATGGATTGGAGCTATTTTAGGGACGTCACAGTTGGTATCAGAGCTTAGGGATATGATCTCTGGCGGAAATCCGAGATTAGAACTAGGAAGGGAGAGACAAGTAATATCATTCGCTAGTATGTGTCCTACCTATGCTGAATTTTTTTACTTAAATTGACAAGTTGTGATATGTCAATTAACCTTTGTTTTGAAGCTATATTCTAGAATGATATCTGAAATACAGGAGATGAGCAATGGAGAAATCATGATGACCGGGAAGATGGAATCTGAAATGAAAGCAAGGTATTTTCAACTCTTTGAAATACTAGGTACGTAAATTTCGGGGACAAAATTTCATAAGGAGGGGAGATTGTAAGATCCCGAATTTTATGAAATAAAACTATTCAATTTTTCTTATAATTATTATTCAGTAAATGATTAAATTGATAAAGTTAAGGGTGACATATATAAATTTTTTAAAATAAGCAAGTGGTTATAAAATATTCATTGTTGTCGGGGAATATTCGTTTCAGTCGAGAATATTCTTGTTGTTTGGGAATATTAAATATTTACGTGCGCAGACCATTTGTGGGCCCCATAATGAATAACCGCTGTCGGATGAAGAAAACGACAAGTTTGAGTTTTTATAAATAACGGCGTAGTTGTTACCAATTAACATCGTTGAATATTCGGTGGTTAAAATACGATGAATACGCGTGGGTCGCATAAAGCGGTATTACCAGATTGCAAGATGTATTTTGAATTATTGATTCTTATGTAAGAACGCACTACTCAATAATTGTTACTGAATTATCGCTTAATATTTTATTTTATTGGTTCAATAATTGTTGCGTTGATATTTTATATTATTGTTGTTTTAATAATTATCGTACAAGATATTTTCCATTATCGGATCAATAACTCATATTATTTGAATAATATTATTAGATAGCATTATTGGCAATTTCTAGAAAGTTTCACAAGGAGAGGTTTGGTCACCTAATTGCGGCGCCAAAGAAGGAGAAATCCTTATTGAAAAGCCCCTCTTTCCTGAACCCGCTGGTCATCATTATTATTGTGATTCGTAATATTATTTGTGAATAATTAATTATTGATAAGGCAATATTTATTCGAAATATATATAAATGATGAATTTATTTATTTTATGTGGTTATAAATGAAAGAATTAATGTTGAAGTTTTTTATCAATATTTTGTCGGATTGGAGGTATTATAAGATCAAATCGGTGTTCTTAAAGCTCTATTGCGTGAGTTATAATTTTAATCTAACCGTTGGATCGTTGTAATTTTTGGATATGTTATACATATATAAGCTGAGTATATGTCCACAAATTTTAAACCGTTAAAAATTAACGTATGATTTGTTATGAATTTTAAAAGTTGTTGAAAATCGTTCGTTTGTGGATTTTGGATATTTTCTGTCTGAAATTTGGAAAAACTTAAAGCTACAAAGTTGTAGAGAATTCGATTTCGTATGGAATGGACATAAATTTCGTATTTTTCTGATAAACGGGCTATTTTCTATGAATTACTGAAGTTTTAAAAAATAAAATAATTTTTATTAAAATTAGGTGGGACACACTTTTGTTGTTTAAAACATGTGGGCTGCTATTATTTTTCCAAGGTTGGCATGCTTGATGGCTGGCTTGACTCAAATTGTTGGTATGTGGTAGAAAAAATAAAATAATCATATTTTATTATTTTAGTCTCCTTTAGCGTTCTAGCATTTTCCTATAAATAGGTGCTTATGTTATAATTGAAAATTACACCAAAAATATAAGTTTTCTCTCTCTATATTATCGAGCGTATTTTTGTGAGTATTTAGATACTTTTAGAGTTGCTATTCGGTGCAAGGTTCCTTCGGCTTTACATCCGATATTCCAGTCAGAAGTACTGCTATTTTGAGGTAAGAGATTTTAAGGGTTATTATGTTTTTCAGTTTCGTACTTTTTTAGGACCTTCAAAAATTCTGGAAAAATTTAAAATGATAATTTGATGAGGTTTCTTGATTGTGTCCGAAAATGACAATTTTTGGATGTATAGATTAGGAGTTATGAATTTTATGAGAAAAGACTATTTTAAAAGTAAACCCTTATAACTCATTGTGGTAAACTCCAAAATTAGTGAAATTTTTATTGGGAGTACATGTATATAATATATATACTCAGTAAATTTTGGAATTTTTGGACAAAAGTACAATTTATGATAAATGTCTAAATATTTATAGCTTTTGGCCATATGAAAAATAGTAAATTAATTTTAAAAATTTAGAGAAAATATATGTTCAATATGGGACTATATTCGCTAAATCCCTAAAAAGAAATATTTTGGGACTAATTTGGTATTTTCATGAAAATGGACTAGTTATGAGTAAATGAATTAAATATGTTATGTGAAGTAACAAAATTGAAAAATAGGATTTTATGGCTTGTGAATCCTATATAAGGTATATGCAGATTTTTGATGAGGGTTTTGGTTATTGGTGATGAAATTTTATGAGTTTGACATTTTAGGATGATTAAATGCAGTAATTCGTAAAGTGTAAACAATTAAAATAAATTATTTATAAGTTTACGAAATGATTAAAATATTGTGATAATATTAATAATATTATATTATGAGATTATTAAGTGATTTATAACATTTGGATTAAGGTGTTATGAAATCATTGATTTATGAATCTTACTCTTGAAATTAAATGCAGTTGTTGATCATATTATTTTTATTATCATATATAACATTTTTATAATCCCGGTGATGAAATTTCTCTTTGACTTAAGTGTAAAGATGGGTAGATTATTGGTGTGGACGTGACTATGGGTTCTCTTTGGCCAGTAGTGCAAAGTTGAATCGTTGACTGGTATGATCATGACCATTGAATTTACAATTGAATATTTTTAGCTTAAGTGCAAAGGTGAATTGATCAACATGATTATAATTATGGTTTATATAAATTCTGAAATGATTATGTATTTCTTTGTGATATGAATATCTTTGGCTCAGAAGTGCAAAGATGACTGTTGTTATTGAATATCTTCATTCTGTAAGGGCAAAGATGACTCATATTGAATATCTTTGGCCCAGAGTGCAAAAGATGTCTGTTATTGAATATCTTGGGCTCAGAGTAAAAAGATGAACTATTGATGAATATCTTTGGCCCGCATCGCAAAGATGAGCTTATTAGTATGATTATGAAGCAGAACTGTGATTTGGTTTAACCATGATCTTTGATGTTTCAGGTAAAGACATGTGATGAAAATTATCTTCGTCTTGAATGAGAAGAGGAAATTAGAACTACAGTTATGATTATGAGTTATTCAAATGAATGTGAACAGGATCTGTTGATTAATGTTACAGGGTTAAAACATTGTTGGTGGATTTTTAACATGGGGAAGATAATAGACTTTATGGTCTATTTGACTCTTCCAATGAATTGCTCGTTCCGCTGTAACTATGGTTGAAAAGTTTTATCATCTACCATATGTTCTAAATCTCTGATTTATTACTGATGAAGGCTATTGATAATTTAATTATCTTTAGTTATGATATTCTTTACTGGGCTATTTGTGCTCACCCTTTTGCTTCACAATTCCTTTCAGGTAATAGGAGTGTTGCCGGGTCGAGCGGGGATAACAGGGGAATAGAACGGTGGTCTATAGATGTTGAGGTTCTCCCTAAATAGTATGGAAATAATTTTATTGAGAACTTTAGATAAGTGTGTCGTATTGTATACGTCATTTGATATTTAATTTTGGTGAACCGAATAGGGTGAGGTGAACCCAACTTTGGAAGGGTGTTTTGCCACTATCATACAAGATGTCTAATGACATACAACCTCGTGTTACCATAAGACATGGTTGTGCACATCCACTTGCTGAGTATATCTACGAGCACTACCTATATGATCTTGGAGTTTGGTTGAAACATAATGTTCAATGGCAGACAGTGGAGATAATTATATGTCAAGAGAAGACTCACCATCGGAAGGAACATGATAGTAATCTTCTCATTTTTCTTTGGGGTCTATTGGATCAACCAAGGATAATTCTATAGACATATGATATCTATCATAACCTAGACGCATGGCCTCCCATGTACGAAGGTTTCCTTCAGCACTTCCCAAAGATTTTAATTTCTAAAATAGTTATTAACTGTACATTTATGTAATGTATCAATGTGAGGTGCTGTCCATAGTTGGGACATGAGTCACGGTTGGTATTAAAACTCACAGTATATGTGTTGTTGTATTTTGCACGACAATTGTAGTAATAAAGTCGTAGTTATTTTTTGTACCATGTATTTGGCGACTCAGAATAGGTTGGATGGATTGGATCTATTTTGGGGGCGTCACAATCATGGTAATTGTTAGCTAGACAATTAAGCAATTCAACATAAACTGTAAGACCCTAACTTTTATGAATAAAGATTTAATTTTCTCAAAATATCTTTTTAAATAATAAGGTGTGGATTTGATATAATGTTACAGTTGTGGGTAATATTTATAAATTTTGTAAAGTAAGCAAGTTGTCATAAAATATTTATTTGGTCGGAAAATATTCGTTTTATCAGGGAATATTCGTACGACGGCACAATCATTGGTGGACTCCACAACGGAATTACTGTCGAAGTTAGAAAATGACAAAAATAACACCAAAATTTTTACCGTTAACTGTTGAAATATCCGGTGATAAAAATACAGTAATACGCGTGGTTGCATAGTAGCATACGGTATTATACAGTATCTTTGATTATTGATGCTTACGTGAGAAGTCACTTAGTTTTATTCAATTATTATCACAATATTTTATATTATTAAATCAATAATTGAGACGACAAAATTATTCATATTATTATTTGCATTATTGACGATGCCTAGAAAGTTCTGTCGAGGAAAGGGGTTTGGTCACCTAATTGCGCGCCAATAAGAAAAAGTCCTTATCCGAAAGCCCCCTCTTTCTTGAGAATGATCTGGTTGTTAATATTGCGAGTTATAATATCAATGATGAATAAATATTTTTAAAAGTATGTTTTATGAAGCTAAGTGAGTTGAGATAAATAGAGGGGGGTTTTATTAAAGTATTTTTTGTAAATTTTGCTTATTATATGGACTCCCACTTACCCATTTTTCAAAATCGTCGGTAGAAAGTTATCTCAGTTTTTCTTATTACTTATATATATATATATGTATATATTATTTTTTATATAAAATAAAATATATTATATTTTATTATGCATAGTACTGCATAGTGTGTGCATAGTGCAGCGTAATAAAATCAAAAATTTTCTTTCGATTTCTCGTGAACTTTGCCCGTGAAATTTTTCTACTATGCGTCCGTGATTTTCTAAATTCAAATAGTATCCTGCCATTCTCCTATAAATAGGATGCTTAGTTTAGAAATAAAAATCACACCAGAATCAGAGAATTCTTCTTTTATAATATTGAGCGTATTTCTTTTGAGTTTAAGGAAGCTTTGAGCGTAGAAAATAGTATAAGTTTTCTTTAAGAATAACCCCACCCTACCAGTCAGAAATACTCTCCTTTTAAGGTAAGGGATATTATTTTTGTTCAATATTCATAAGAAATAATATTTTCTTCCATACTCTAAAGTATGTAAGTAATATTATTTCGTTTCAGATTTTGAATTCTACACTCATTTTGTTAAAGTATTGCTTCTATACTCCTTGAAATTAGTGGAATATCCTTGAAATTTGTGTTTCATCTAGTATCGTTCCACTAAAATATTTTTCTGGACATTCTTGTTAAAGTTTGATCTTTTTATGCCGGGGTACTATTCATAAAGTACTATTCACGGGGTACTATTCACTCGAGTACTATTCACCCGGGGTACTATTCATGACAAAAATTATTTTTTTTTCTGTCCAAATTATTTTGATATATGAATATGAATCTTGAATTTTACTCCACAAAGTAGTTATCATGTTGACAATTTGGACATTTTTAAACTCTGGATAAATTAAAAATCTTTAATATTTATTCTTGATTTCTTTTGATTGATGCTTATATCATTGTCATCATCCTCATGCTTATATTGTCATGAAAGTCATCTTTGGCCCGTAGTGCATAGATGGACTGTTGATTGGTATGATTATGACTATGTATCGGTATAATCATGACCTGTAATGTTACGAATAATGTGGTAAAAGTTTTCATTGGCCTGCAGTGCATTGATGGACAGTTGTTGGCATGATCATGACCACTGGTGATACTAACAAATATCCTTGGTCCGTAGTGCATGGATAATTCGTGGATGTGATAATAATGAATATCCTTGGCCCGTAGTGCATGGATAATTCATGAATGTGATACTAACGAATATCTTTTGCCCGTAGTGTATGGATAATTCAGTGATGTGGATTATTTATTGAGCTGTGTTATAGCGATAAAATATTGATGATGAACTTTTAAATTATAGAAGATAGTAGATATCATACTATACTTGACTCTTCTAATGGATTGGTTGTTCCGCTGCTGTTAAACTTGTTGTCTATTGTATTCTATCAGTTTAACACTGTTGAAGGCTAACGATAATTTATTATGCATTATCTTAGTCATAATATTCTTTACTGGGCTAGTTGATCTCACCTTTTGCTTTCATTGTTCTCTTCAAGAAATGAGAATATAGTTGGGACTAGTCGGGGAATGGAGTGATGGTCCAAGATGATGGCATTAGTAGTCATCACTATTCTATGAAATAGTGTAATAATAATTGTAATGAGTACTCCATTTGAGTTTGGATATTGTCTACGAGATAATATTCGTGTTAAAACTCTCAGCTACGTTTTGTCGTATTGTATAAATGAAGGCTGTAACAACCCGGAGAATCCGGATTGTTCAGAATTTAAGATTTAAAAATTAATTATTAATAAAATGAATTTTTATTAATAATATTATGTGTTATGTGTTTATTAATCGTTCTAGAGCATAGGATGATTATAAACCGGGAGGATTCTGGCTACGAGCTGGATTGAACAAGTAAGAATTTTCAAGACGAAAATAAAAATTTTCCAGGAACAAAAATATTTTCGGGAAAAAAGACGAAATAGGCACTATTCACTCGACGAAACCTAAGGGTTAGGGTTTGAATAACCTAAGCCTTTACGAGAGTTCGGTATGTCGAAATGACATTCCATCGAAAGATTTGATGATAATATATCATGAAAAGTTAAGTAAGTCGATAAAAGTTTTTCTCGAAAAACGTGCAAAAATCGGACGAAATAAAAATGACAAAAAGTACTGTTATGTACTTTTCACTCGTTTAACTACGTTAGGGGAAAACGTGAAGGAAAACGCTTGACACCAAAAAGTGTTTTTCAATTTTTTCGAAATCCGAAGAATACGTAAAAGTTAATTGGTAAAGGAAAGATGAAATATCCAAAAATATTTGGATTCCGAGAATCGCAGTTATTAAAACTGTCGGATGAAACTTGAAAGACGGAACTACAAAACTTAAGGGCTAAGAAAACTTGAGGGCTAAGTTAACTTAGAACTTAAGCCTTGAATAGTAAGGAGGTTAGGGAGGGCGAAATGACTAAAATGCCCCTAGCCTTGAAACTCTATAAATAAGAAGCTTAATCTCATTTGAATGGGATTTTGAAAATCCTACACTTTGAGAGAGAGAGAGAGAGAGAGTTCGAATGGGGGAAGAGAAGGAGAAGAATGAGGAAAAGCTAGCCCGAGTGCACGCTTTGTCCGACGGAAGGAGATCAAAAGAGAAAGGTGATTCGAAACCTAGTCTCTTATAATTTTCTTTAAGTTTTATGTTCAAAAACATAACTTGATGAGAATAAGGAGTACAAGATATTAATAATGAATTCATATGGTTGAAATCGTAAGAAAATGAAGAAATAAGAAATTAAAATTTTAGTTTATAAATTTCTTAAGCAAGTATAAGATTCGTAAGGATTTTGAGCGATCTGAATGAATCTTATCAATGAGTAGGTCAAATAAGTAAGGAATGATGTTCTATAACATCAAATTCCAAGAAAAAGTGAAATCGTAATCCAAAATATTGATTAAAAATGAAGAACGAACGAAGAACACGCGAAGAACACGAAGAACGTTGTTGATGGACAAATTTAAAACCATCGTAGTATAATTGTTGTTGATGGACAAGTTTAAAACCATCGCGTAAAAGTTAGATGCTTATTGCTTGGTTAGGAACGGTAGAAACGTTCATGAAGAATGGATTAAAACTGAGTTATAACGAAGTTATGGCGAAAATTTCGTAAAAGAAGAACGACAATTAGAAAGTTAGTAAATAAACCCGAACGTGTAGGGTTTTATAAGAAATTAAGAGAATGTAGAAAACGTGAGTCGTGGACTCAAGAATGAACGAATTCCGAGTTCGGATGACCGAATTACGGATGAACGAACGAAGAACGTTAATAACGTAAAATGAACGAAGGGTGAAGATTAAGCTAATAAAAAGGCACGTTAATGGATTCGGAACTAAGTTCTGTCTGAGGGTAATTGAAGTACGTAAGATAAGGAAGAAAATGACTTTGGAACGACCTCGTTCCGAGTTATAATGAAGAAGTTATGAGATCGAAAAGTAAGCGTCTCAAAATGAAGTTAACACTTAGAAAAATTTTAGAGAAGAAGGGCTCAGCCATACGCTGAGACATGCCTTGTAAGGTGGTCTTTGCCGCGCATAGGCAGGAGAGCCAATGATCGCTAACTTCAGGCGGCAATACGTAGTCTTAGTGAAAGAAAGTATCGCACAGCCGATACAGGACAAAGGCCGCAAGAATGAGCTTTTAACTCGCTCAAGCATTGGGGGGATGCAAGAAATAAATGTGAACATGTATTTCGCCTAATGTAACACTTAATCAAGTGTTTTAAATCTTTAATGAAGGTTGAACGGAAAGATTAACCGAGATTAAAAGAATGTAATTGCGGATTAAGGAACCGAGATCCGGGGATCGAGTCGCAATAAACGAACGTGAGGGATTGTTATGATTGTGATTCCTTAGACGTTGATTGACGAAAGTAATGAATAAAATTTCGATGTTATGTTGTGGTAATGAGAGATAAGTGTAAAGCGTATAGATGCTGTGAATGTAACGTTGTTGTGATGAATGATCGGTCTTAGCATATAACAATCAGTATGGCTTCGACGTTAAGAAAGAATAAAGAACATGTGATTCATGGGATGGATAACGATTGAAAGCGATTAAAACCTTGAGTAAAGGTTGAATGAGAGGTTAAGAGAAGAGCAACGTGAACATTAAATATGTAAACGATCCTCGTGAATCGTATTCGCATTGGACGAACGTGCTAAGTATACCCTGGTTGTATGACATAGACGTTGACAAAGGTAGTAAGTAACATATGAATGGTATCGAGAAATCCGTATCGAATGGTAATAAGATTAACGAAAGCCGAATGTGAGTCGGGATAAGAATGAGTCCCGAGGTATGGCAATTACTTGCCGTAAAGCCAAAAGGAATAAGAATTGACTTAACGAACATTATAGTTAATAGTTCGTATAAGTTAAGATAAATTTAGGTTGTGGTACAATCGTAACCTTTGATGGTTGACATATGGGAGTTGGTCTAAACAATTCCTTTAGAGAGCGAAGGTATATACAAAACTGGCAACCGATCTAACTCACTGTTATGGGCAGTGTAGATGAGACGGGAACTTGTTTGTTGGTTGTTTATGGGAAACCACTCAGAGTACCATATGGACTACCAGCAAAAAAGTGATGTGTGCTGAGTCCTAGAGAAGTTATAAGAAGAAAATAAGAATGTAAATCATCAAAGATGAAGAACGCTTTGAGTAAGACATCTCCATATGTCATGAAGCCGTAAACCGGTGATGAAAGTAAGTCGCGTAAAATTATGTTGCAAGAACGCGAACCCTAAGAAGTAAAGTTAAGTAAACCAATGTGTAAGTCAAGTATATGACTAATTGGTGTATATGTTATTTCCTTGTGTGTTATAGGGATTGGAATGAGCAGTTCAGCGTAAGTTGTAGCTGTGCGTAAGGCAAGTTTCCTAACTTCATTCATATTTTAATTGAATGCTAGTTTCTAAAACTTCTCAGATGTTGAACTTGAGAAGTTCTATCTATGTGCGAGTGTTTAATATTTGTACAAGGTGGTAGAATGTATGAGGCCTTGTGCCATAATTTTAACACTTCAGTGTTTCTGTGAGATAAACTGTTCTATGATTAAACTGTTCAATAAAAGAATGTTTTGTTTATACATGAACTGTTATTGTTAAGTCTGTGCTATTGATTCTAGCCAGACAGAATGTATATGAAAGAGAGTAGAGAATGAAATTATTTCAAAGTGAAGGTGACTAATGTTTTAAAATGATAGGAATCGAGATTATTCCTATTGGTTAAGCTGCTTCATAACCTTTGTTTGGTTATCGAAGTTCCAAAGGAATGTTAAACTCTTGAAGTGTTATGTTCAACTGCTATGACTTGCTGGGCAATTGAATGCTCTCACTTGCTTTAAATGAAAAATATTTTCAGTGAACGATGTTAGAAGAACTTAAGGATCCCGTGAAGATCAAGCTGACGGTATCTAGATGAAGTGTCATTCATAATATGAATGAGCGAGAAGATCAAGTGAAGACTTGTAATGTAGAAAGAAGAAAATTAAACTATAGACTAGTTTAATGAACTGTTATGTATCCTTGGTGGCGGATAAAAGTCACTCTTGTAAGATGAAAGGAATGATGTAATTATCATTATTTGTAATGAGAAAGGTTATAAGGTTTTAGAACCTGAGAATTCAGAATTTATGTTATTATATTTCAGTATATAATGATGTATGTTGGATGAATGATGTACTAGTGACGCACGGAATCTGGGTGTAAAGATAGACCGGATTTCGGGGCGATACAAAGGTTGTATTTAAGTTCTGTACCATGTATTTGGCGACTCAGAATGTGTGATGTATACCTATTTTGGGGGCGTCACACAAATCATAACAGACAATCCAAGAATAATCACAATAATTAATAGAGAATCATATTAAAATAAACTATGCAACAAGCTCTATTGTAATCTTAAACAAGAATTTAGTTCATGATTATTGAATTAAAACCAAGAATCCACAATTGAATAAACATTAAAAGACAAAAATAAGAGTAGAGAAAAGAATAAAATTTGTTGTCAGCAAATTGAAAGTAGTATGCACACAAGCCAATCATGTTTGATGATAAAGCATATACTTTGTAACAATCTTATTCATTTATTAATAAAAAGTATTAATTTATTAAAGGCTTTTAATTATCTACATGATGTTGTTTTATAATATGTGATAAACCCATAGTTTTAAGCAATACTTTTAGAATAATGATGATGATAATTCTAAGGAGATCTAAATTCTTAGAAAGCTTAAAACTAAAATAGTTCCCAATCGTTGGATTAGTAAATTGGGGATTAGTGACTCCGGATAGATTGGTACATACGTTGCTTGCTCATTGGATGAGGATGATTGATCTCATAATCATTTGTGTGGAGGCACTAAAGCAAGTATGTAGGTGCTTATTAGAGAATAAGTTCACTGAACGTGGCTCGCTAAGGAATACCTAATGGAGTTTGCCTGTCAATACAAATTCTTGTAGTGATAGTAGTACAAGTGATCCTTGGACTTGAGATCATCATAGTATCTTGTGTATGATGAGTTATACTTTGACTTATTCCTTAAGACCCTTAGGGTATATCAAAGGGTATGCTTGGGTATAATAAGTTGTACATGAAGATAATGTATGATCAATAAAGAATCTATCGCTTCTAGTAAAAGAAGAGAAATGTCCTATGTGATTCGATAAATGACAACTCAGTAGTCTTTGCCAAAGCAGAATAAAATTAGAAAGGAGTTTCTAATTTGCATTATATGGTGTTGTGCATTTAAGAGTCGAAATACATATAATTAAATAAATTAAGACTTGACAGTAATTCCATGTCTTATATTTAATTGGGACATTGTATGATGGAAGGATTGAATTATACGGTAACTATTTACTCAAAGATTCTTTTATGATAAATGTTGAAATCTATATTATCTGGAAAGTCGTTAATCGCTAGGGAGGTTTATCCCTATTGTAGAATAAATATTATTTATTTAAATAAGATTAGAATTGTTCTAATTGATTTATTCACAACCGGTTTAATATGGAGAACCTAAAGGGTCACACCATAAAAGGAATAATGATTATTTAAGAAGTTAATGACATAATCATAATAATATGTGAAGTATATTTAATTTAATCTATGATGATAGAATAAATTAAATAGCTTAATATCTATTATTTAATATTTTGGAAATATTAAATATATAAATTAATAAGAGGAGTCTTATTAATATTATTACAATTATTATTATTTTAATTTCTAAAGATTTGGAAATTAATTTAATATTAGTACTCTCATTTATTTCTAATAAGATTAGGAGGCTAATAATTAAAAGATTTTAATTAATTATTCCTAATAAAATTTGGAGCATAATTAATTAAAATAAAACTCAAATCCTTAATTGTTAAGGATGGTTGCCCACATTTATAAATAAGAGGAGTCTTATTATGGGTGAAGTCAGTTGACACTTTCACAACATACGTGATTCCAATTGTTGGAGAGTACAATTTTTCTATAGAGATAGAAAACTAGGGTATAGCCAACCATCCTTCTTCTTGAATATTTCTTCTTCTTTGGTGGATCACCTCTATAGGCCAAACACTTGGGTGACTAACGTTGATCAAAGGAAGGAACCAAACCCGGTGAATTCAAGTTGAACGCGAAAATATTGGAGGTGAACTTGTATCCGAGGAAGCTTGAATCTTCAAGGGTATGATTCTTGTTCCTTATCTTTTCGTTTAATTAATAATTGCGCATAAAGGATGATCCAGGTATATGGTTTGTAAAATTTTAAAACTCTGATTTTTACATTTTCGCTTATTTTGTGCAATTTAATTGCGTTCATGAATATTACAAACCTAACACAAATCTCATACTCCTCCTTGCTCATGCTCTTGATCTTCAATGGTCTCTAAGTTGCTTTAATCTTCAAAACTCATAAAAACAAAGGTTTTGTCCTAATCTAATGAAAATTTAATCTAATGGAATTATCCCCTTAATCCTCGCGATTCTCCTCCTTTTATATGCCTATTTATGTGTCTTTTAGCATTCCTTAAAGTCCTTGAAACAAACTGCGCAAACCAATCCTTCTTGAACTCAACTTCTGAAAATTCTTTTTCTTCCTAACAAGCCCGCTACGATGGGCTTTTTTTGTATTAGAAATTGCAGTCGTGCTGGGGTCACTCTTGGATGTCAGCCGACGACTTTTTTTTTACACTAAGGATTGTCCATTTGCCAGGCTTTACGCTCTGAAATTACAGAAATGCCACTAAGCTTCATTTTTTATGTTTTGACCTTTCGAAGCCGTTTTCTACAACACACACAAAAACAAGTAAAATGACACTAAAAATACTTTAAGTTAACAAAGAATTAAACTCTAAAAATATCCAAATCATAGGTATAAAACACACTCATCATCTACCCTAAAAAAGGAAAAGAGATAGGTAATTAAGAATGCATAAAACTGAAATAGGTAATGTGTGACATCGTATATATACGTGCTTTGATAAAGATGGGAAAGAAATTAAGTTCCAATTGTAGAATGCATTTTGCGACACTCACCTACAAATGCTATGATTAGAACTATGATTTTGTAACGAGTGATTCTGGGGAGATCGGGATCTAGCAACTAATTTTTTTTTTTTAATTCTCAAAATACTAAACTCAAAACATTAAACACTAAACTCTAAACCCTAGACCCTAGAACTTAAACCCTATTTATTTTAATATTTCAGTTAAAATAAATATTATAATTTTTTTAGAAGTCAAAAGAAAAAAAAAAGACCGATCGTTCTTTTTTCTTTTTGACTTCTTAAACCCTAAATCCTATTTTTTACATATATTTAAATTAAAAATATATACCATCTGTGTAACCTTATTTTTTATATGTATTCAAATTATACTTAAATCACTAAATTTTATAAAAATTTCAGTTAAAATAAATATTATACATTTTTTAAATTAAAAAAAAAAAGACCGATCGGTACTTCCGAATCCCCCTAAAATTATTCAACAAAAATTCTAGGGGACCGAGATCTACTAGAATAGAACTTTTGAGTAGCGAAGAATCCATTTATTTTATTTTTCATAATCTTCTTTTATATTAAAAGTTTTAGAATTGATAAATATGATATGCCTATTTTTTCTTTTTTGCATTTTTGTTTAATGCTTAGACGAGTTAGAAATTTTCAAAATTAATTAAGACGTTGCATGAAAAATATAAATTTCCCTAGTTTAGTCTTTTGATTCCATCTCCAAGTTCCCCCAGGCCCTAACGTATCTCTAGAATTGAACAGTAATATAATAGATTCTCACTAAAATATTAAAATGCTGCTCGTATTTTATATTAATTAATATTTTACAAAAAAAACTCTTAACCACTATCTTCTTTTGGTGTATACTTCAGAACTTTCTTGCTCCAAATATTTTTATGAAGTTTTTAACTTATAATTTATATCTCACCGAGATACTTATCACGTTGACCACTACTGTTAGAGCAACAATTTGTAGCTACTGATTGATTGTATTATTTGATATTATTTTTTTAAAAAAAACTTTAATTTAAAAAATATAATATAATCATAATCAAGCATATTATCACTATTAATTTATTTGTTACTTTGCTTTGACATAAAAATACCTACCCCGATACTCCCTTAACATGATAATAACTACTTCTGTTCACTAGAGACTCACAGTTGAATTTTAAAATTTAGTTATAGAATGATGAACTTTTTCAAAATTAATAATCTAATAAGACTATATTCTTTTATGGGATAATTGTGTACTTATGCCTATATATTTAATTTTAACAACTATTTTTTTTTTTTCAGAATTCAGTATTTTGATATTTTAATAACAGCTTATTTAAGTAAAATCACCAATTATGAACTTTTTTGGTAACTCTTACTCAACCTAGTTCTACACAAAAATATAATTTTGGTGATAATACTTGATTTTAGTTCCTTAATAATTTGGTAATTGATGATAATACTTTTTGTCACAAAATATAACAAATATTTGAGCATTTCAAGTTTTCAATTATTCCTCCATTCTAGAATTAGAGATATATTCTCAAAACAATTTAATTTAAGTAAAATCTTATCTTTTAAAAATCTCTATAACATTGGCAAAAACAAGATAAAATATAGTAGTAGTGCACAATAAAATAAAATAATGATATATTAAAAATTCATATCACTTTATAATCTATATTTAAAAAATATATCTTTTAATTTTAATATAAAATAAAATAGAAAACATATTTATATAGTTTTAAAATGGAGTAGTATCTTTTAAGATATAATAATTAGAAAGTTTATTGGCATATCTTTGTGATGGTGTCAAGTAGTATACCTTTTGACTCTATTATTCGGAATGACACTAACAATGATGTAAAATATGTGGTCCATAATCATGTAGATGATTTTGTCCATATTAAAAGCTACCAAATCAAAAGACAACCATACTGGGATAAGGTGATGTAACAGTCTTGTCTGGACTAACACATCACCAGGCTAAGGATCCGTTAGATAAAGCTGACATCAATTAATGTAATAAAAAATTATAAAATTTATTAATATAATATTTTTTATAATACATGCAATAAAAAATTATATGAATTTATTAAGATAAAATTAGTGTCAATTTCATCTTAACAGATATCCAAACTAATGGTTGCATCATTAAGGTTCCATTTGAAACGTAAAAATTATAGAAAAGAAAGAAAGAAAAAAAAATTAACATATAAAATCTAGAGTATTTCTAAGGGGACCGAGATTTTCGATCCGGATAGTGACAGATCGAATTTTTTTATTTTTATTTTTTGCTTTTGACTATAAAATAATTAATGTGATTTATTAAAATTAAATTTTTTATAAAATACAGTGAGTCTGTTGTCATTTGAATACATGTAAAAAACAGGGTTGTACAGTCTGTACAACCCTATTTTTTATATGTATTCAAATGACACCTAAATCACTGCATTTTATAAAAATTTCAGTTTCAATAAATTACATTAATTATTTTATAGTCAAAAGAAAAAAAAAATTCCGACCGACCACTATCCCGATCAGAAATCTCGGCCCCCTAAGACTTTCTGTAAAATCTAACTATCTATAGTATTAAATAATTTAACATTAAAAACAATGTTAGAATATAATGTAAAAAATGAATAACTTGGTACAATAAAATTTAGCCGTCATTTTCTTCTCTTTTTTCTTTCCTTTCATTCGAGTTTTTCAAATACTTAATAGAGCCTAAGATTGTGTTTGATTACATCTTATTGTTTCTTAATAGAAGTACCTCTGATTCGGTCAGAGGCTAAACATGTTTGGTAAAATTTTTTTTACCTCTTAATCGGTAAGGGACAAATATAAATCTATACTATTCAGATGTGGATCTGAATGAAGTTGGCTATTTTTGGACAAAAATATCCTCTTCAATATTACAAATTCCTATTATATCCCTCTGCCTCTTCCATTTCTAGATTCCCAAATCGATCATAACCCTTTTCCTCCTCTCTCTTCTCTTCGTTTTCCATAGCCAGACCACCACAACGGCACCATCAAATTAGCAATGGTTTTGAAGGCCAAAATGAGGGACCGATCCGGGTTCGACCCGCGATTCTGCCACCGACTCAACTAGGTAGACAAAAAATCACTGGTGACGCCATTAGTCTTGGAAATGATGATGAAAAGAGTACTTTCCGTTAGAAGGAGATTGGTGGGACCGCTAACACGGACCGAGTCAGTGTCCCCCGACTCGTTAGTGAAGGTACGCCACTCGGAGGTCTCATCGATGGAATGGGATTCCAAAACGAGCCCACACTCGGAGCAAACGGTGTCTCCGACAGAGTGATAAAAAAAATCTCCGTATTCTTCTTGCAGTAGAAGCAGTACGCATCGACCATCGATTAATTGATTTTTTGGATTGTGTTTTCAAAGTAATTGTATTGAGAAGATTATTTATTTTTTTTCCCAATTTTGTTGTGAGTTCGTTTTTGAAGCTTTTCCGTCCTCTCCAATCTTTCTTTCTACAGAAGAGGAGGAGGAGGAGGAGGAGTGAATAATAGGGGGAAGGGCAATTTAATGACTCGGAGATCAAGCACTGCGATGCCAATCGTCGTCAGATTCCCTTAATAGAGAAGAGTTTTTTTGTTGAAATTGAATATAGGGGGGAGGGTTAAAATAGTAAAATATGTTATTCAGACATTTTATAAAAATTAATTATCAAACATTATTTTTTCATTCAAATACAATTTTAGACAGACGCTCTATATTATCTAGATGTCTAAACTATTCAAATCTTAACATTCAATTTTATCAAACACAACCTAAGCCTCGTTTTTGTATTAAATTTTCATATGTTTTAATAAGTTCTCATTTTTTTTTGCATATATTTGTTTAGATAAGAATTTCATTTATCAATGAGTAAGATCCCAGCATATTAATATTGTCATGTAATTTCTTATGCAGAGGCAGTAATTTTTTTTCCGCCTTTAAGAATCTTTAAAAGTACATAAAAAGTAAATACATCTATCATATATTTCTATTTTTTGACTAATATTCTCTCCTTTCATGTGTAAGTTCTCCTGAAAAACTTGAAAAATGTGAAGATTCGTACAAGAATTTGTTAAGAGATTTCAGATCGTAGAGTTATATCGTTGAATGAACGAATAGAAATCTTCTATGAGATTAGTCGTCTATGAACACAGAGTTTACATCAAAATCATTGTATTTTTGACAAAATTACGTTGAGAATGATATCATACTGCTCAAGAATGTACATCGAGATTGTAGAGTTCAAGAACTTAAAGCAAGATTGTAGTGCTCAATATAGACGAGACTTATCATAGACACATAATTAATATATTTTAATATTCTCATATTTATTACTTTACAATTTAATTTGATTTAATTTATATATTTTATTTGCTTTGTAGAAAATAATATATTTTTTTTTGGGAGCAAATAAAGAATTTATATCCAATTTTTAAAGATGAAAAATGACTCTTAGAGGATTACCATATAGAGATTGAAATCAAAAAGGAAACAAGAGGGACAAAAGGAACAAAAGTGTCCAAGTTCAATGAATCTAAATTAGGGCACACATTTATTTTCCCTATAAATAAGTCTCTTGTTAAACAAGAGACTAAACAAGAGAAGGATTATTAGATATTGTACTAGCTTAGGTTAGGAGTAGGAGTAGATTAAACTACTTCTTCATTGTACGTTCGTTGGATGATCGTTAATTAAATAGAGTTTTCTTATTTATTTTTAATCTTCTTCTTTTCTTTATTTTAGTTAGTTTAATTATTTTTTATGTCTAGCTAATTTCTTTAATCTAGGATGAAGATGAAATTAAATAATTATTCTTGATAATATTTTTCATCTCTTTTATTATTTATACTTTTATGTTTAATTGATTCCGCCTTCATGTTTCGTTATTGAAATAGCTTCATTTTATAGTTCTTATGTGATTTTAAATTAATTAAGAGGTTTTGATAGATTATTGTTAAGATATGGGTTTTTCATAATCCATACTTACTCAAAGAAGTTTTGATGAGTTATAGTTAATTAATCCTTAAATTTTCATAGTCTATGCTTGCCCACGTTAATTTTAAATTACTAAATTAAAGAGAAGGGATATCAAAATCATATTTGAGTTATAAAAATAGAAGAGATTTGAATTATATGTTATGTTTATTATTTAATGAATTTGGATTCCCAGATTATTTTCTCATTATTAGTTTTCATATTCTAGTTAATCAATTCTCAATCTTTATTTCTAATTCGCCTAAAATAGATATTAAGAAAACATTAAAATTAATCTAGTCTTTGTGGGTTCGATTGCATTTCTTTGCCAGATTCTTGATTTGACAACATGCACTTGCAAAGATACATAATTTTAACACATCAAGTTTTTGGCAGATTCAAGGGGACTAGAATTAATTTTATATTCCTTAATTTTTATTTATTCGAATTAGTTTTTTTTCTTCTAATTTTTTTTTATTTTTCAGGATTATCGAAGTGGATCAACGGTGCAGAAAGACAAGATTATTACTATGTTTTCCTGGTATTTTGTATCTTAGCTCAAAAACCAAAATAAAAAATAAGTAGCTTAGTTTTTTTTGTTCGTTAGAAAGCTAATTGTCGCATTCATGCGTTCACTCAAGTAGAGCACATCCTGCTAGGTTTTTATTTTTATTTTTTTTGTCAAATATAAACTGTGGTGATTGTTGGAGGATTGAGGTTGTCAAGAATAAGCATGTGACTGATATTCCTATTGATATATGATTTGATTATGATATATATGAATGATTATGCAAGTATGCTTGCATCAAGAAAAGCTGTAAATTCCTTTGATAGATAATAGGAACATATGTACAAGGACTTAGAATGAATTGATCAAATGTGTTAGGTTAATCTTATATAAGAAAAACAGATTTGTAATGTTCTTAAAAAGAAATGATGTACAAAGGACTATAAATATAGAAAGATCAAGCCTGTTAGGTTGATCTTACATCTTCAACAATTCCTCGTGGATAAGTGATGGATCTGTCAGCTAGCTGTAAAGAAATATTTGTCGGCCTTGGAGCCGAATATCCTAACTGATTGAATACTGACAAGGGCATCAAATTTATACTTGCCCCAAGATCACATAGACATTTACTGAAGCTCATCTTTCCGATTGTGCACGGAATTGTGAAATTGCTCGGATCCTTCAGCTTTAGAGGTAATTTGCGCTGAAGCACTGCACTGCATTCCTCTGTCAAGGCTACTGTCTCAAAATCTTCTAATCTCTTATTCCTTGACAGGATACCCTTCATGAACTTTGCATAACTCGACATCTGTTCCAATGCCTCAGCGAAAGGTATGTTAATCTGTAACTTTTTAAAGACCTCCAAGAACTTACTGAACTGCCTGTCTTCCCTCTGCTTATTCAATCTCCGTGGATACGGAACCGGAGGGTGAACTAGTGGTATTTGATTCACGGGCTTCTCAACTGAACCTTCTTTATCCTTCTCTTCCTGCTGTAACTCAGAATCTTCATTATTTTCTTTCTTCTCAGACAAGTTATGTGACGCCTCCAAAATAGGTATACAACACCCATTCTGAGTCGCAAAATACATGGTACAGAAAGCAAACTATAACTTTAATAATACAATTATCGTGCAAAATACGACAACACATACTGTGAGTTTAAATACAAATATTTTCTTCTAGATAATATCAACACTCAAAGTATCAAAATACTCACAAGAATACGCTCGATAATATAGAGAGAGAAAGAGAGAAAACTTTGTTTCTGGTGTGATTTTCAATTTTAACTTAGCCCTCTATTTATAGGAAAATGTTAACACGCCTGTGGGAACCACAAATCCGGGTCCCAAATCACCGCGGATTTGGTTTAATCATTCTATAACTATTTGCGGAAGATATAAACTTAAATTGTTTATACAATACACTTTACACACATTTCCCCAAAATCGAGTAACCTTAACTTATACATAATTCATAAACTATCTAACACCTAACATTATTATCAAACTAAACTATTACAATCTAGTTGCACATTTTATCCCAAGCAGAACTTGGCATTATCCTTTTCCTGTATCCGAACGCATTCGCCTTATCTGCAATGTTTATCATGATATAGCAGTGGTGAGCATGAAAGTTTTTCAAACAAGTTTAAATACAATTTAAGGATATATCATGATTGAAAGAGTTCCAATAATAAGTCGCTATAATTCATCAATATAATTGAGAACTAAGACTAACAAACTTTAATGAACAAGTATTGAACATGAACAAATATATCCTGGACCAACTCCGGTAATGAAGGTGATCAACTTTTCATACCGATTTATACATGCAATAAGTATAGAGAGTACAATTATCCATGGCAATCGCAATGATTAACCATAAGCATATCCGAATGAAACAACTCTTAGTAGAGTTAAGTAAAACTTGTCTCGAACCATTGATTCATCGGTTATGTAATTTAATAAGCTTTATATTAAGACCTATTATTAGTAATATGTATTTCAAATTAGAATAATATCATCACAATATAATACTATTATGCATATATATACCCATAGAATAACCTAAACACATAGCACATAATCCTATCACCTACCAATACACATAAGACTTAGTATCATGTCAAACTATTTTACCGACTTGAAACCATATAATTCTATCATCTCGATTTTGCCTAAGTCGGACAAATATCGAAGTTTAAAGTTCAATTAAACTCGCTTAAATACTTAACAATTATCACAGATAATTTTTTTAGCAAACAAAATAATTTCCATAGCTCATTATAATTTTCAAATAATTATTATCATTTATCATGATTTTTCAATCATTAATATTGTATTTATATGAATTAAGTACCACATAATTCCTTAATCATTAATATTTATTTATCATTAAATATTAATGAAAATCATAACATAATATTATAATATAATTATAATATATCAAAGTATTTTTAATACCTTAAAATCATATTTATATGATTTTTAAACCATTAAATTCATTATCCGATAATTGCTATAAATATTAAAATATTAATATTTTCATGCCAAAATATCAAAAGTTATATTTTATAACTTAAAATATTTTATAACACATAAATCATTTTTATATGATTTTTTAAAACATTAATTTATTTTTCCATAATTTATTTAATATATTTATTAAATAAATTAATTACCATTAATAATAAATTATTAATAAAATTCATCACAAAATATTAAAAGTCATCAAAAATAACTTAAAATATTTTCTAATATCATAATATAATTTTTCATGATTTTTCATGAATTAAAACCATTTTTAAATAATTTATTTAATATTATAATTAAATAAATAAATACTTTTATATTCCAAAAATATTAAATATTTCAAATATACTCAAAATAATTAAAAACTATTTTTCGTGCTTTAAAATAATTTTTCATAATTTATTATGTATTTTTAATAATTAAAAACCATTTTTTTCTAATTAATTAATTAATTAATTAATTTCCTAATTAAACCGTCATTATAGGGACTTTAGAAGTATTAAATCATCATTGATTGTGTTCTTGGGATGTTCTTGAGCAAACCCAGATCTTCATGTCGACTTGAGAGGCTAGGTTCGACCACGATAATTCTTCGATCTTAAAGTTTCGGGCAACCAATTGTAATACTTTTGTAGTATTGATGTAATACTATAATATACAACAAGTTTCATAGCCAAAATACATCAAATCGCAAGATCTAATCGATGAAAAACCCTCGAGTCGACATGTTCTTCAATTTTCGGGTTTTCCAAAATTGAAGAACAAATGAGGTGCTTATTTTCGAGCCACTAAATCTTTTGCTTTCCGTGTTTGGTTTATGTGATATGATGGTTCCAGATGTAATATATATGTAAGTGTACAATGTTATAACAACCGATCATCATAAACACAACAGATGCACAAGATTCAAGCCGGTGGCCAAAACTATGGGTCAAAATCGTTCTTGAACATTTCGAAAAACCCGAAATGTTCTTTGAAAGCGATTGGTCAACGGTTGTTCGACTCAAATTTTAACTTTGTTTCTATGCACGATCTAAGTGTTATAAAGGCTTGATATTATATTACTTATACCAGACTAAAACCTGAAAACAAAATCTTGGCCAAACAAGCAAAAAACAACAAGATTCAAGGCTTCAAAAATCGTTCTCAGATAGGATCTGGTTTTCTGGGTTGCCCAGAAATCTATTCTCGTGACCGGTCAACGCAGTTTGAGTGCCTATAACATACGATCTAGACATGTTATGACCCTGATTCAAGTTTCAGAGTAAAGACCACATATCATAGAACATATCCAAAACATAAAACACACAAAACATCTAACACATAAAGATTTAAGGCCAATGATATATGGTTGTCAGGCCATTTCTTGAACTTTTTCCAGATTTCTAAAAATGCAAGATTCGTGCATCTAAGTGATATGGATCTAGGTTTTGGCAACCCAGATCATCAAATGACACCCTCTAACATATATCTAACCAATAAACAACAACATCAAACATCAGATCTAAGGATTTCTAAGTTAGGGTTTTTATACCTTTAAAACTTGGATTTTTGATTTTTGATCCTTGAATCTGTTCTTGTTAAGCTAAGAGATGATATTAGCTTATCTTACCACTCTCTCTAACTCTATATTTTAGATTTAGAAGAGAGAGAAAAGCTTGGGAGAAAATGAGAGTAAAATGACCCTTTTTCTCTCTCTCTTTGATCTATATAATAGATATGATTCAAGATATTTGCTAGCAAGTTGTGGCTGATATTTGGACACACATCTAGGTCTAGAGTTAGAGTAGTGTACCAACTCATTTTAGGGCTAGATCTACAAGCAATCTACTAAATAATTTAATAAGGGTAAACTAGTCATTTCCATACCATTTTATTTCAAGAATTGTCATTTGTTGCAAACCCTTAGGGTTTAACCCTTAGGGTTAAAACCTAAGCTTTGCATAATTCACATTTTAGGATTTCTAAATTAGGTTTTCAAAAATGAAAATTAACATTTTTAAATTATAATTAGAGTTTCCTAATTACAAAGATACTTTCCTAATCACATAAGGGCTAACACAAATTAGGATTAATATTTCCTAATTAAGATCTAATTTAGCAATTAAATCCATAATTGTACATTAGGTTCCTAAATGTATGAATAATTATGATTTAAAAATTTGAAATTAGGGTTTGCTAATTAATTAAGCTTTTACCCTAATTACTATTATAATTAATAACACTTAAGCAATATAATCATCCTTTAAGTTCCCAGATTAGGGTTTCAAATAATTCAAATTTGAAATTAGAGTTCCCAGATTTATATATTAGGCTTTCTAATAAGCAATTAGGGTTTCAAGTAATTCGTTAGGGTTTTCCCTAATAAATTATAATTAATGACGCTTAAACCTTATACACAACATTTAAATTCCAAAATTAGGTTTTTAATTTTCGAATTAGGGTTTCAATTTCCTAATCTAAAATTAGGTTTCGTAACCGATTTCTAGGTTTCTTATCGACGTTAGGGTTTTCTAACCTAACGTTGACGTTTTAATAATATTAGGGTTTGACATCGATAAAATTTATCTCGTCAACCTCGAATTCCTTAACCACACATCGCGTACAACACACATAATACCATATTCACAGTAACATAAACACATATACACTTAATCCCTAATAATTCACCTAACTCCTTCACAAAATTTTTGAAATCCTCAAAATTCCTTCCCAAAAATATCAAACGATACACTTATTTTCTCGTCTCAGGTCTATTATTTGACCTTAAATCCATCATTTAAGATTTTAATAAATTGTCTAATTTCTCGGGTTGTCACATTCAATTTTTCTTCTAAAAAATTTCATCCTCAAATTTACCTTACACTTATACTCCTTATACCACGCACTATACACCATTCATACACATCATCACACGCTACCCAATACACCACCCACATGAGTAAAATTTTCAAATTTAGGTCAAGGGGTCATATAGACTATGAACCCATAGTTTTAATTCAGATTCATACCGCAAAACGATACATTACTTAGAATGTTTACAATCACAAAGAAGGTAAACTACCATTGCTAGTACTTTAGGTGATTAGCCTATCGTATTTTACGCCATGCATAACGATTAATCATGTCTAGTAATATTTACGCTTACTTGATTGGATTATTTATCCAAACAACATAGTTCACCTCGCCTTATCATAGATTCCGCACCAAAAACAATTTGGTTCGGGAAATTTCTTTCAATGAACACTTAGAGTTTTCATAAACATTAGTCTAGCTGAATCGAATAACATAAACTCATATCAATAATTCAATTCAATCGAATTATTTATGTGTAGCCAAACCTCGTTGGCAAATTAAAATTTTGAAAATATTTTCGAGAATGACGCCATGATGTCGCATCAGATTATCAATCTGCTTGAGGATGTTGCCATTGTATGACTTCATCATAACACATCATATAATAGTGGAATAACGATTTTAGATCAAATTCACACTAAGTATTCTCAGTATTTATAACTCCATCACCTTTTTATCATCTTTGCACCAAAGTTATACGGTACATAAGTGATAAATAAAATATATTTTGATATTTCAAATCATTTCCATGCCTCAGCCAAATAAGTAGCATAGACTATACTTTTGAAACCATTTCAAAAATGATTACTTAGTCTACATATTTTTTTAAAAGCACATAAGTGCGATTTAGCTTGATGTCAAGATTTCAAGTCTAGCATAGCTAGGAATTTTGGAAAACTTATGTCTCCACTAATAATCATTTGCTTAACAATCTATCTATTCCTATAATCCTCAATTCTCCATTCACATTAATAACTATACCCAGTTCATCAAACCACACTTATGAGTCCATAAACTTGCCACAATCATATGAGTTTAAGAACTCATACCTAGTCGTGACCTTCGGCGCCCATTCATTCACGAGGGGTTCATAAACATTTCATATAACTATGAGTCAAGAATGTCACATAAGTATGAGTTTTAAGAACTCAGACTTAACCCTATATTCTCTACCTACGACCTATCTATCTGTTATACACATGAGAAAGGAATCACCCACTTAACACGATATAGCAAATAACACGACACAAACATTTCAATGATTATCGATTATGTAAACTAAGTGGTTTTTACACCAAGTATAATTCCCCGCCCATACAAGGAATCATACAACTCAGCTGCCGACATGAGTCCTCAATTGAAATCCCCACCTAATCTTAACTCCCTTCTCAATATGAATTTCATTTAATCCGTATTCATAATCCTTTTCTGAATCTGTACCAATTCACACATCAATCTTGCTGTAAACTTTCCAATCATCAAATTAATTCTTTTCTCATATTATAACCTTATCAGATCACGGAGTGATCTCATCGTATATATTACGATTTATTTCTATGTCTTAATCGTTTTGTTTTACGATCTACTATCCCTGCACTTTCAGTCTTTTAGACTCGATCTATTCACCACAACTGTTTAACTTTATTATCAGAGTTAGGGAACTCTGTGTCTTAACAACTCGCCGAGATTCATCTTTGAATCTTACCGATCAACTAACTCTATGTGAGTTAGATATTATCCTAATCACTGCGGTTATCCTATGTGAGTTAGGGCTAGATCTACAAGCAATCTACTAAATAATTCAATAAGGGTAAACTAGTCATTTCCATACCATTTTATTTCTAGAATTGTCATTTGTTGCAAACCCTTAGGGTTTAACCCTTAGGGTTAAAACCTAAGCTTTGCATAATTCACATTTTAGGATTTCTAAATTAGGTTTTTTAAAAATAAAAATTAACATTTTTAAATTATAATTAGAGTTTCCTAATTACAGTATACTTTCCTAATCACATAAGGGCTAACACAAATTATGATTAATATTTCCTAATTAAGATTGCTAATTTAGCAATTAAATCCATAATTATACATTAGGGTTCCTAACAGAATAATTAGGGTTTAAAAATTTGAAATTAGGGTTTGCTAATTAATTAAGCTTTACCCTAATTACTATTATAATTAATAACACTTAAGCAATATAATCATCCTTTAAGTTCCCAGATTAGGGTTTCAAATACCCGAAATTTGAAATTAGAGTTCCCAGATTATATATTAGGGCTTTCTAATAAGCAATTAGGGTTTCAAGTAATTCGTTAGGATTTTCCCTAATAAATTCTAATTAATTACGTTTAAACCTTATACATAGCATTTAAATTCCAAAATTAGGGTTTTCATATTCCGAATTAGGGTTTCGAATTTCCAGAACTGAAATTAGGGTTTCAGAACCAATTTCTAGGGTTTCTTATCAGGCGTTAGGGGTTTCTAACTCAACATTGACGTTCTTAATAATATTAGGGTTTGAGATTGATAAAATTTATCTAGTCAACCCTTGACCCTTAATCAGATATTGTGCACGCATAATACCATATTCATAGAACATAAACACATATACACTTAATCCTAAATAATTCACCTAACTCCTTCACAGAATTTTGAAATCCTCAAAATTTCTTCCCAAAAATATCAAACGCATACACTTATTTTCTGTCTAGGTCTATTATTTGACCTTAAATCCATCATTTAAGACTTGACCTGCTACCTGGTTGACCTTAAATCCATCATTTATCATTGTCTAATTTTCGCGGGTTGTCCACAATAGAAGTAGATTGACTCCGCTACTGATGGCTTTACACATATTATTGCCACCCACCACATTTGAAATTCCATTTGAGCACATTTCTCACCAATCAAAAGTGGGGCCCACCAATTCTAGAATTTTCTACCAAAATGATAAATTCGGATACTTCAATAATTTCTGAACTAGTCACCTCTTAAAATTCATAACAAATCATACGTTCATTTTTAACGGTTCAAAATTTGTGGACATATACTCAACTTATATATATATAACATATCCAAAAATCACAACGATCCAACGGTCGGATCAAAAATTATAACTCACGCAATATATCTCAAGAATACTGGTTTGATTTTTTAATACCTCCAATTCGATAAAATACTGATAAAACACTTCAACATTAATTCCTTCATTTATAATCACATAAAATAAATAAATCCATCATTTATATCTGCATCGAATAAATATTTCCTTATCAATAATTAATTATTCACAAATAATATTATAAAATCACAATAATGACAACTACGCAGTTCCCAGAAAAGAGGGGGCTTTCCAATAAGAATTTCTCCTTACTGGCGCGCAATTAGGTGACCAAACCTCTCATTGACAGAACTTTCTAGACATTGCCAATAATGCTATCTAATAATATTATTCAAATAATATGAATTATTGATCCGATAATGAAAAAAATCTTTGTCGCGTGACAATTATTCAAACAACATTAATATAAAATATCAACGCAACAATTATTGAACCAATAAATAAAATATTGAACAAAGAATTACCGTAACAATTATTGAGTAGTGCTTCTTCACGTAAGAATCAATAATTCAAAAATATCTGTAATACTGGTAATATCATGCAACCAATGCCAGACATCGTATTTTAACCACCAGATATTCCAACAGTGTTAATGGTAACAACTACACCATTATTTATAAAAACTCAAACTTGTCGTTTTCTTCATCCGACAGTTATTCTGTTATGGGGCCCACAAATGGCTGCACCGTTGTACGAATATTCCCTGACAATAAGAATATTCCACGACCAAACGAATATTCCCCGATAACAATGAATATTTTATAACCACTTGCTTATTTTGAAAAATTTATATGTCACCCTTAACTTTACTTTTTATAAATTTAACCATTTACTGAATAATAATTATAAGAAAAATTGAATACTTTTATTTCATAAAATTCGGGGTCTTACAATCTCCCCTCCTTATGAAATTTCTTCCCAAAATTTACATACCTGGTATTTCAAAGAGTTGAAAATACCTTGCTTTCATTTCAGATTCCATCTTACCCGTCTTCATGATTTCTCCATTGCTCATCTCCTGTATTTCAGATATCATTCTAGAATACAGCTTCAAAACTAAGGTTAATTGACATATCACAATTTATCAATTTAAGTAAGAAAATTCAGCTTAGGTAGGACACACACTAGCGAAGGATATTACTCATCTCTCCCTTCCTAGTTCTAATCCCGGATCTCCGTCAGAGATCATATCCCTAAGCTTTGATACCAACTGTGACGCCCCCAAAATAGGTATACAACACCCATTCTGAGTCGCCAAATACATGGTACAGAAAGTAAACTACAACTTCAATAATACAATTGTCGTGCAAAATACGACAACAAATACTGTGAGTTTAAATACAAATATTGTCTTCTAGACAATATCAACACTCAAAGTATCAAAATACTCACAAGAATACGCTCGATAATATAGAGAGAAAAAGAGAGAAAACTTTGTTTCTGGTGTGATTTTCAATTTTAACGTAGCCCTCTATTTATAGGAAAATGTTAGCACGCCGAAGCAGACTTGACCTACTACCTGATGGCTTTACCTGTTACTATTGCCACCCACCTCATTTGAAATTCAATTTGAGCACATTTCTCACCAACCAAAAGTGGGGCCCACCAATTTTAGAATTTTCCACCAAAATGATAAATTCGGATACTTCAACAATTTCTGAACCAGTTACCTCTTAAAATTCATAACAAATCATACGTTCATTTTTAACGGTTCAAAATTTGTGGACATATACTCAACTTATATATGTATAACATATCCAAAAATCACAACGATCCAACGGTCGGATCAAAAATTATAGCTCACGCAATATATCTCAAGAACACTGGTTTGATCTTTTAATACCTCCAATCCGACAAAATACTGATAAAACACTTCAACATTAATTCTTTCATTTATAACCACATAAAATAAATAAATCCATCATTTATATCCGCATCGAATAAATATTTCCTTATCAATAATTAATTATTCACAAATAATATTACAAAATCACAATAATGACAACCAGGCAGTTCCCAGGAAAGAGGGGGCTTTTCAATAAGAATTTCTCCTTACTGGCGCGTAATTAGGTGACCAAACCTCTCCTTGACAGAACTTTCTGGACATTACCAATAATGCTATCTAATAATATTATTCAAATAATATGAATTATTGATATGATAATGGGAAATATTGTGCCATGACAATTATTGAAAAAACAATAATATAAAATATCAACGCAATAATTATTGAACCAATAAAATAAAATATTGAATAATAATTACTATAACAATTATTGAGTAGTGCCTTCTTACGTAAGAATCAATAATTCAAAAATACTGTGCAATATCTTGTGTCATTCTTGCATGCGACGCGCAGACATCGTATTTTAACCACCGAATATTCCAACGATTAGCACTTCGTAACAACTACTGCCAATTATTTATAAAACTCAAACTTGTCTTTTTCTTCATCCGACAGTTATTCTGTTATGGGGCCCACAAATAGTTGCGCCGTCGTACGAATATTCCCCGATAACAAGAATATTCCGCGACCAAACGAATATTCTCCGACAACAATGAATATTTTATAACCACTTGCTTATTTTAAAAAATTTATATATGTCACCCTTAACTTTACTTTTTATCAATTTAATCATTTACTGAATAATAATTATAAGAAAAATTGAATACTTTTATTTCATAAAATTCGGGGTCTTCTGAGTTATCGCCTCGCCTTGTGCCTTTCTTTGTAAACACGGCGCGATGGCATGGCCATGCTCATTTTCGCATGACTTTGTTTCGACCTAAGTGTGATCGCCTAACATTGTTCCTTCCCTTCTCTTCTTGGATTTGCCTCCGTAGTACTTGGCAATGAACCACAGGGCTTTGTTGTTAAGCGTGCTTCGCCATCTAACCCATTTGAGTTTCCAGATTTTTAATAGCCACCACTTGGCTTTTAATCATCACCTCTGTATTCGCCATGTACTTCATCATCATCTCCTCCATTTCTGATTTCTTTTCTTGCTGAGGTACAGATGGAGTGTGATGTTGTTGTTGAGAAAATCCAGGTGGATAAGGTGGTCTTGGTGCAACCTATTGCTGAGCTGACTGTGACTGAAATTGGTTATTCGGTTGAAACTGACTCTATTGATTTCCTTGATTATTTGACCAATTGAAGTTAGGATGGTTGCGGTTGTTGGAGTTGTATATGTTCTAAAATTGTCCTTGATCCTTCTTATAATTTGTCACATACTGTACAAACTCCGAACTGATAGCACATTGATCCGTTGAATGTGACCCTGCCTTGGTCTCTGTCAATGAATCAATTTTCTTCGCCATCTGTGCTGATAATTGAGTGATAGCATCCACTTCTAACAAACCTGCAACTCTGGGTTGTGGCATCCTGGCTGTAGGATTTTGGAAGTCATTAGCTGCCATTGTCTCAATGAGGTTATAGGCCTCTTCATAGCTCTTTGCCCACAAAGCCCCCTCCTGCGGTGCAGATCTCACAATGAGCACGGATTGCCATCCCAACTCAGATTATAAAATGTGTTGATCACCATCCAATCTGGCATGCCATGGTGTGGACACTTCCTTAGCATCTCTTTGTATCTCTCCCAGGCTTCATATAGTGATTCACCCTGTTGTTGCTCAAACTGGGAAATTGCTGTCCTCATATTCTCAGTCTTAGCCATTGAGAAAACTTGGATAAGAATTTTTCTGCTAGGTCCTCCCATGTGGTTATAGATCCCGAAGGTAAAGAGTGAAGCCAACTTCTTGCTTTATCCCGCAGTGAGAATGGAAATAGCCTTAATCTGAATGCATCCTCTGTCACCCCGTTATATATGAAAGTATCACATATTTCAATGAAGCTCAACAGGTGTTCATTAGGATCATCTGTAGTATCACCCCCAAATTGTACCGAATTCTGCACCATTTGAATAGTGCCCGATTTTATCTCAAAGGTGTTAGCTGCTATCATTTGATCGACTATACTCATTGCAAATCCATTAATATTAAACCTTTGAATAGTCTCTCAAAGCCCTATGCTCCTCTCTTTGCTCTTCTCTTTGTCCTTCGGCTACCATATTAGATGTTGTCCCCTCTAACTCTGCTTGTATATTTCTACGCGCTCTCGATTTCCAACCTCTATCGTTGATGTTGTCCTGTGCAGGTATCAACTAGAAATTGGATGATCGCGTGTGCATAAAATATATACAAGTACCTGAAACAAAAACAAAAACAAAAATAGAAATGAGATAAGATTAGATTTGTCTAAGTCATACAAATATAGCTTAAAACTGATGATAATAATAAATTTAAACGCCTTTCCCCGGCAACGGCGCCAAAAACTTGTTGCCTCCTTTTTAGTTGTAATAAAAGACTAACTCATGCAAGCATACATGGGTCAACAAGTTGTATAGAGTAAGAATAGTATCGATCCACAGAGAAAGGTTTCAAATTAAATTAGTATGCATCAATTGTATCACTATTTCTTATATGCTTAAACTAAGGCTTACAATTTGGAATTAATCTAAACTCAATTAATGAATAAAAGAAAAATAATAGAATAATAAATAAAATATGAAAATAATGGGATTTTAACTTCAATTCATATTTCATCTAAATAATACCATCATGCAAAATTATGCATGTATCATGGAAAATTAGCTAAGAGCACAAAAACTAGACATAACCATTTTTCAATGCATTATGACCTACTTACATAACCTCTACGTGCAATAAAAATCATGTAATCATCAATAAAACTAAAATCACTATATTTCTATGTGACTTTGCAGCAATATTGAATTGAAGCGTAAGCTCTTATATAACTACACAAGGTGAAACAATATATTTCTATCTGGTTCACAAAATATAAAGCTATACAATTCAGCCTCATAAATGCATGCTATCATGATTACAACCATACTCACATGTCATTTTTCAATTCCATATAAGTACATAAAATGAATGGTGATCAAACATTCATGTAATCCAATCAATCATAATAGAATTTCCATGACAACCACACAATCAAGCAATCAGGCCATTGATTTTAGACTACATATCAATATCAGTTAGAATCCCATAATGGAGTTTAGTTCATCTCTGAACCGAAAGCCATTATGGGATTATAGCAACACATGAAAAATAAATAAAATAATTGAGAGAGAAGATAAAATTGAACAAACCCAATTGCAGATTATGTTCCAAAAGTGCTATTCAAATCTCCAATATTATCCAGCAAAATTAAAGTATTTCTTATTCAATGAATCAATCCAAAAGAAGATGAAGAAAATATTCAATGTATGCTCAACCCTCTTTTGAATTGTGTTCAACGCTTGGAACCCTAGTTCTCTAATATGAAAAACTGATAAAAACAATAATAATACGCGTCTAGTATCAACCAGCGTAGTTTTGATCAACTCCAACACTTCAAATTTCAAAATTAAAATAAAGTCAAACAACAGAATTCGATAGCAGCGGCCGTGATATACAACATCATACAAAATAAGCGGCGGCGTGCATGCAATTTAAGCTTCTTGGGTTGATGGCGGCATGCGTAGCGATGTTCCAACTTTGCGGCATGGCTTCATGTCTTCTGCATCCTTGAGTTCTGCTGCTGTTGCTTCCTTATCATGCTCCTATTGCTCCTTTGACATGCTGCTATCGCTTCTTTGTCCATCAATGCTCAGTTCCTTTCTCCACTCATTCCTCGTGTCATTCCTTCATTCGTCTTGTGCCACCTACCAATGCCAAACTATGCCATTTCCTGCTTTTTTCACACCAGAAGAGTTCTAATTACAAGTAATGCAAAATAAAACAAAATGCCACTAAAAACACACTAAAATGTACTTAAGATGGGCATAGTTCTTGTGAATTGATATCCAATAAGTAGGTATAAAACCTACTTATCAATTTACACCAAGTAAATCGTGAGTCCGCCGGGAGAGTCAAGTAAAAACTAAAAGCTATCAAGGCGTAATTGTAGTACTGCAAAATAGTAGATCTCGGAGTTAAATCATTTGCCGAGGAGAGACGAGGAAGGATAAAGTGTGTCGAGAGAGAACTTCCTCGAGTCGTGAGTCCATTGAGGAAGTCATGTTGAGAAATAAATAAAAGCTTGACACGCTTTCTGGTAAATCGAAAGCATCCCGCTTGAAAGCTAAGTTAAGAATCGTAGACTACACTCACGAGTGTAGAGTCTACACCAAATAACTCGAGATCTGCGAAGCAATTCAAAAAGCTTTTAACGGCTACTTTCCAACAGGAAGATTGGGAAGGAGTATAAATCAACAGAGCTTTAAAGATCAAGAGTTGCTGATGATTGCTAAGTTGAAGAATCGTTGAGTTGTTGGAATGCTATAGTTGACTCTACGAGAGTTCCACCAGAGATTAATGAACAAGTCTCGGTGTGCGGTGAGACTACATAGAGTGGAAGTGAAGCAGCTCTAAAGACGGACTTAAAGAGACTAGAGCTTCACTCAATAAAGATGAGAATGCCACTGAAGATAGCAGCTAAGCTGAGAGCCGAGAAGGACAAGAAGATAGCATTCAAAAAAGTGGCAGAGTACAAAGAAGATCAAGAAAGCCACTCTACAGATCACCATGAACCAAAAGGCTGAAAAAGAATAGATGCAGAATCATGTCTGCAAAGCATTCAAGAAGGGTCGGAATTGCTAAGTTCCAGACAAAGTCTACCAAAAGCTCAGAGACTTAGCAAATCCAGATGGTGATGGTGCACAGTTGACATCAGATGAAGATGAGCAGAAAAGAGTAAAGATTAGCTGCACCAAAGAAGATGTAGTCCAGACTCCAAGCAGAATGCCAAGAGGACTACGCCAAGCTGCTAAGTACATAAGATGTTCAAGCTTAAAGACATCTTATCAGCTCAGCACCAACAACAACGACAACAACTACAACAACAAGAAGCCAGGGCCTGAGGGGTCCTTGTCCGGAGGGACTAAACGAAGTTCCAAGGCTGGTGGCCTTGAAGAGTTCTTAGTGAACTAAAGTTCCAAGGCTGCTGGCCTTGAAGGAATCTTAGTGATTCAGGGCGCTGCCCTTCCTTAGTGGAAATCCTGCTAGTTGAAAGCAGAAGAGTGGATTAGGAGCTTGAGTCTCTGAACCACTTAAAATCCCTTGTGTCTTTTACATTCTATCATTTACATTATGTTCCTAACTGCTATAAATGTATTAACTGCTTATCACTTAACTAACTCTAAGAACAATGTATGTATGATTATGAATATATCAATAAAAGGGATCTTTTACTTATTCCGCCGTGCTTAAAAAGATTCTTATGTTTTTCATATGCTAATTCATTAGCAATACAAAAGAAAGGGAAAAGTATTTGAAAATAAAAAGGATCTATTATTTATACAGATCTATTATTGTACTCACGAGAACTAACAATTGGTATCAGAGCAGGTTCTCATACTATATTCAAAACTAATCGCTTTGAGTCTGATCCTAGGCAAAAACATTGTTCTAAACTTAGTTTAGTAGTAAGTCACTTATTATATGCAGATGAGCTCACACATTGGAAATATTGTGAACATGTAAATGTGTATATACACCTGAAGCTGCTCAGATTGGTCCATGTTCTTGATTGCCATATTAACAAGACCAATCTTTGCCCATGGTTAATCTTGTAGTCTAAAGACCAGGCTAGGAAGCTCAAGAGACATCAATAGAAAAGAGTCAAACATCCACCAGTCTGAAAAGATGAAAAGGCCATACGCTAAGAATTGCTTTCTCAGAGAAGAAAGAAGAACTTCTCAAACATGTATCTGGCCAACCAACAGCTGTATGTAAACTTTGTAAACTCAAGGATGTCAAAGAAATAAAGATGCATAGATTCTCTTGGCTTACATCTTCAAGACCACAACTAATTGATTGAAAGTCAACTAGAGCAACAAGCTATTAGGAGCAAATGTGAAACTATGCACATTGATGCCTATCCTTAGTATATCTAAGTTTTATGACTGTTAAGAAACTGACAGTAAAAAGGTATGGTTCCTCACTAATATAAATGTGTACATCATGTTGCACTTCCTTATGCACTATAATAGTACCTGTCAAGAAATCATACTCTACCTAAAAAAAGGTGAAGAGAGAAAGTACATTGAGGTTGGAAACTCAAATGCTTACAAACTTTCTCTTCATCCAAGTTTTAGGTTAAAGATGACATCTTGAAAGAAATCTGAAATGGGTCATAAGAATATCAAAGGTCAAATTAATCTTATGTGGAGTAATCTTTGGTGATGGGTTAATATGTATGTACAAACCCATGTTCTAAGTGTTTGATAACACACAACGTATGATCAGTTCTACAAGAGTATCTTGAAGATTTGTAGAAACTGATCACCTCTATAAATCAACCAGATACAAATAAGTCATAAGTGTTGATTCTCACTCTGTGAACATAACCAAGCAAATGATGAAACCATCAAAGAAAAAAGTGTTTTATTAAAATGGAAAATCTCACACACACTCACCATCATGCATCTCAAAATACATTATCTAAATTAGTTACATGCATGAATATGATTGCTGGTGATCAATGTGATGACTATTCAATTATATGAGGAACAAGGTTTTAGAAAACTAACCTAGCAGGACCCATTTAATTATGGGTACCAAAAATAGAAATGTATCTAACCTACAGGTACCTGGTCTATCTGGACACACAAAGGAATGCTGAAGCAAAGGACTTTAGTCAAGAAAGATTTAACTAGCAGAAGGCTTAGGACTGTTCAGAAATGATTCTGATAAAATTCCTATATGTCAAATTCTGCCCTTGAAGACCCGCTGAGCTAATCTAAATGAATCTCACATGGCTGCTGGTCCTTATATGGAAGCAGGCCACTCAACCAAAGATGAAAAGGGTCTTATATGCTCAATCATGCAAAACATGTCATAAGAAAAGAATCCTCAAGGAAGCTCAACTCAGAGGATCATCGAGCATCAAACATGAGGAACTCATTACAGGAGCAGAACTCTAAGTATAAGCTGTCAAGGAAGACTACGTTCATAGTGCTGTCAAAGGATCGTAGAATGATCAACCCTGAAGATACTCATTTCTACAACACAAGAAGATTTGATTATTTCAGTTAGAATGAGATATGCATGGCTGCCTTCTGCTACACATGAAGAAGAAGAACTTATGTCTCTCTGAGAAGACAATATCAACTATGGGGGAGCAGTGATATGCTAACAGAACAACAACTTTAAAACATTAGAGATATACTATGAAGAAATGTACAAGTTACATAGTCCCAAAACTTTGTGGCTGACGAACCAAATGAAGATCCATAGTCAGTAGGAACGTCTCAAAATGTACTACTGATAACCAGTTAACCACCCAACTCAAAATCGTGGAGAGCCTACGATCAAACATCTAATCGTAGTGTAAGAGAAGAAGGAAACCACGATTACAACCAATGCAAATGTCTAAAGGTGGTAGAGGATCTCCCCTGCAGAAAAGGTCAAATGAGATAGTAGTGCAAAACACTTCTAAAAAAGTTTTTCATCTGGAAAGTGTAATACCTGAAAATTTCCACGTATTATTAAATGAATACATTAATGGAAATAAAATTTCTGTGAATAAAAGTGTTATTATTTTGAGGGTTGGTTAATTCAATTGATTCGTATTAGACCAATGCGTATTAAGATGTGTGAAGTGACAATGAGAATTGTGAAATGCCTTGTGTGGCATAATGTGAAACAAGAGAATTCACTAAGCAAGTTGAAACGAGAATTAGGAAGATTAATCTGGAATGATTATGTGATTTCATATAAGTAATCAATACGCTCGTAGACGTGTAGCAACACCTTTGTGGACATCAATTCCTATCGTATAAAGCTAGACTAGCAATGAAAATTGACACGAGCTGAAGCTAAACCGGTTTAGCCTTTGTCAGGAACGCATAGCACTGGCGGCAAATGCCTAGTGATACAAACTAAGCGTAAGCTACGCTTGATTAGTCGATTGAAGAAAATAAATTTTTTACTTTGGAAATTAAATGAAGCAATTATGTGATTTGTGTGACATTGGTGAACCATTAAATGAAGTGCACAATTAGCTAATATTAAATGATAATTTTTATATTAATTAATTGTTAATGATTTGTGGTAGAATATTGAATTCTTAGTAATTAACTAATAATGTGTGATTACTACTATTTGCAATATATTATATAGATAAATAATGATTATGGAAATCCATAAATATATTGATCGATGATGATTGGATTAATTAATAATGGTGTTAATTAATAAAGGAAGTGAATAATTATTTATTTATATGATCATATTATATTACTTGATTATGCGTATAAGAAGCGATAATACATCTGACTATATTATATAGAAGCGATGTGACATTTGTGTGACTATATATATTAAGTCTTATAAAACTATATTATATGAGGCAATGTGAGTAAGCATATTGGAACTATATGGTATAAATATATTATCTATGTGACAATATGTATGTGGGTATGTATTAAAATAATATACCATGAACACATTGTAAACTATCATTTTGATAAAATGTACATGGATTATATGTATGTTGTATAACATCTACTACCTTAAAATGTTAGGTCATGTTGTGACATTAGGTTATAATATATGGTTGAGATGCGTATTAAAAATATAATATAAGAGTGTGAATGTGTAGGAGTATACAAGAATGCTGAGTTTTCCCTTTTGTTCCAAATTGAGTGTCCCATTTACCTCTCATTCACGTGTATTTCAAAAAGGCTAGCCTATGTTCTTCATTTTCTTCCAACTCCCTAGCTCATGATCATGGGGGAGTAGTGATTATGATGAATTCCAACAACCAATCTAACAACTCCTCCATAACCTTCATGCAATCCTACTGATCCATGGGTTTGATTGATGGAAAATCTGCTATGTGTGTATTGATTTTTCTATAAATAAGAGCTCTCCTTCCATTTTTCCAAAGTGTTGAGAATTGCTAAGTGAGAGTTGGGAGCATACAAGTAATCTAGAGCTTGAGAGTTCATTAGGAGCAAGTTCATTGCAATTATAAAGGTATAAAATTCCTTCTTATTCTTCATTTTAGATTTTTGATTAAATTTCCATTCTTGAAATTCAAATTCTTGATTTTGTGGAATTGGTTGTTAATGAGGTTGGGTAATGTCCATATAGTTGTTATATGACCATATGAGCATGATCTGTTGATATATGATGGTTTAAAATCGAAATCATGAGTAATTTTTGAGGTTGAAATTTGGAGTTCTTAAAAGCGGTACTGCTTACGCTGAACCGAACGCGCAGCATATTGCGCCACAATTATATTGAGGCAAATAATTGTTGGAATTCTTTAATTCAGTTAAGCGATCATTTTCAAATCTGATCAATATTAGCTAGTTTTTTTGACTCAAGCTAGCATGTAAGCATGTGTATGATGTATATATGGATACATTAACCTAATGTGAGCATGTTTAGACTAGACTTGCACGATTAACAAAGGCGTATGGTTTACATGGAGATATGGACTAATTTTTGAAAACAAACTATGTTAAAGATCATGTTCTACAAATTGTGAACCTAGTAAGCTATGCATGACTGATTTTGCACATAGATGAGCATGTTGTGGTGTATATAGTTCTTTTGAGCATGATCAAACTTATTAAGCCTTATGTTAGAAATATTTTCAATAAGAAGCTTAGCCTAGTGAGCTAACATGCATGATTTCTACATGGTTTATATTATGACTTTGAAAGCATGTGAGTATGACTTGGAAATGCATGAATAAACCTTTAGCTTGTGTTTATTTGATTAGTAAGGAAACATGAGCATGTTGAACCTATTAGCAAGCTTTGAATGTGAATATTGTCAAAGATACCATGAGGACTAAAATCTGACATTTGTGATCATGTTTGATGACACTCTTAGACTCGCTCATGTAGCATAAACATATATATACCATGCTTGTGTAGCACATTTCAAGAAAAGCATGAACGAAGCCTATTTTCTACTAAAGCGGTGTTAGTTTCACGTATGTGTTATGAATACACACAAGCATGCCTAATATGAGTTTTATAACTATCTTGTATGTTTAGAAAGTAAGCATGCTAGACCTTGTGAATTCATGACCTTGAATGGCCTTAAATTGTTGAAACGAGCAACTTAGAACCATGTTATGAAAGAAGGAACCTAGATTGACTTAAGGAGCATGAAAAGACCTTTAACATGATAAATATATTATGTGTGATTGTTTTGGTTGAGTGAGATGAAACCACAAAATGACGTGACTTAAGTCTTAGCATGGCGGAAGGAATGTAGCTTGTCTGCTTGCTGGTCTAAACTTAACCATGCAAGCCTTTGCGCCGATCTGGAATCCCAAATAGTGAATTCTGACTTTTGGACAGCAACTTGCATGATGCCTATGATGATAAATGTGATCTAAAACCTACTAATGTATATATATATATATATATATATATATATATATATATATATGAGTGATGCCTAGTTGATAAGTCGGTGTTGCATTGAAATGAAAAGTCCATGAGTAGGAGGTCTTAACCTTGAGCATTCTTAATTTGCTTGTGAAGTAACTAAGTAGTTGATTCATGATGACTTATAAACTAATTTTGTACCATATGTGCATACTTTATCGTATAGAGAGCTTGATTAAGAATTTGTGTTAGCTAATGAACTTTGTATACTTATAATACGTTATACTAGGATTCTAAAGTGTTGATTTATTAGCGTGGATAAACTAACTTAAGACAAGTTTCTCTAACCCTTACTAAAATTTATATTGAGCAAGTATCCAAACCTTACTCTTATTGTGCAAGTATAATTGCATTCTTTATTTGACAAATCTAGTAAGCTTATCCCTTTGAATACAAGTTATATTATTTTCTCGTTGAATGAGCTAGTATATTAAACCCTTATGAAAATTTATTATTCATGTTGAACTTGGTATTGTCCATTGAATATTGTGAAAGAGTAGATGCCATTTGATTCGGCTAGACTATATGCATGTTTATAAAAACTTTCCAAACCAATTGAGTGGTGCAAAAATTTTGAAAACTGAGTTGAACAACCCTTTTGGTAAGGGGAGTGTATGTCGTTGGAAACCCCAACACATGAATGGATATTATTGTGGTGTTATGCATAACGTATAGTATTGTAGATTGATTATCTATAGTACTTGATATTTTTGGGATATCAGTTTAATATTGGTAACTCTAGTGGAAGTTCAATAGTCCTTAGTGATTGCTCAGTATAAATTATTTATCCAGTTGGATACCTTGATAGTCGTTGAATTCATATATATATCTGTTGATTTATATTGAATTATCGTTCTTATTCAAAGAATTATTGATATTTCTTACCCATGATGTTATTTTGATACTTTGAACTATCCTAGGAATGACACTTCGATATTTCAAACCTTGTGATATTATATCATATACCCTTGTTGTATATTACTTGCTTGGCAATTTGTGCTCATCCTTGCTTTTAAAAACCTTTCGAGTTAAAGCGAAAAGAGGGAAGTGTATCAAAGCGGGGACAAGGGCAAGGGCAAGGCTACCAACTAGCTTGTCCTTTTAATGTTTAAAGTCTATTATGTTGTATTAAGACTATTTCAGACTATGTTTAAGCTTAAGTAAGATCATGTAATAAGTCTTTATTAGATATTATTATGTAATCTATTAAGCACTGTAGGTTGTGAGACTTGGGAGAATAATTATAATAAATCATTGCATATTATTCTAAAGTAGATTTTCCGTTGTGTATGCGTTATTTTAGATATTATGGTTTTACCATGAGAACGTGATGAACCGAATTTGAGTGACCAAGTGGAGGTCCAAATTTGGGGGCGTCACAGAAAGCGTCTCAGGGACAAACATGACCCTTAGTTCACTTTAAGAGGTTGGCCCTTCCCGAGCTACCTTAACCCAGAAGGAATGCTTAGTAAAGTTCATCTCAAGGACCAAGAAAGTCAACGATCGTAGAGTAGAGTTTGAAGAGAACTCAACGATCGTGAAACAACCTCAGCGATCATAGAAGCAGACTCAATGATCGCAGTCTTACCAGAGGATACCCTAGCTCATAAGGAGCTTGGAAGAATTGGATACTTTCTCAACTACTCAGATTGTGTGGAGATAAATACGAACACAGTTTGGAAAGACATCATGCAAACGCACCTAAGAACTTAAGTGCCCAAACCGGCTTGGGGTACATCAGTGATCAAGCTATGCAGTTTCAAGATAGGGATTAGTGTCAAAACCATCCACTGCAGCATCTCTCGGAAGAAGATCGTTGAGTCAACAAAGGAAAACGTAGAGTCCGTAGCTACCTCACCAGAATACTCTATGAATCAAAAAGGTCAACGGTCAATCCACATAAGTATTGCTTATTCTCTTAAAAGGAATATAAAATCGAAAAGGTTATGGGGAATTCTGACTCATTCTTTGGGCATCGTGCAACCAATGGCTAGTTGATACATCATAGCGTATGCAGAGTCAGAAGGGGCTGCCATAAAGATAAATTCAAAATCTGAAAACAGTTATCAAAAATTATCGAACCTCTCTCCCTCCCAGTTTCAAACCCTAGAATCCTTCTCTAAGCCAGAATTCGTTAACCCTCCAGAGCATTTCCCAAATCACATTCATCGATCTCTCAAAAGACTCTCTAAATCAAATACCCATATTATTTGAACTCTTCAAATGGCAGATTTGTGAGTAATCACTGGCATTCAGCTAGGAACCAAGTCGTTTGAGAAATCCAAAAAGAAGTTTAGAGACATTCTTGAACTTGTAAAGATAACTGGATTCTCCGAATGTCTTGAGGCAAGCACTCGAGTATATAATGAACTGGTTATGGAATTTTACTCAAACGTATCCATAAATTTCGGAACCCTTTCTACTAAGGTTAAAGGTCAGTCTCTAAAGCTGAAATCATCTGATATCAATCAATGCTTAGGCTTTCCTGACCGAGGACTGAAAAGCCTTGATGAGATCGACACTGAACAAGCCAAGAAAATTATGGGGTACCAAAGAAACCCTTATTAAGAAGGACATGAAGAAAAAGGAGTTTCGGAAGAATTGAGTTCCTTGCTTTGAGATAGTGGGCAAATGTATACTATCTGAGAACAACGCACATGACAACATGCTTGATCAACAATGAAGATTATGTACGCAATAGTTCGAAGAAGCAAATAAACTTTGGAGCTATCTTGTTCGATCAAATCTCCAAATGGGTGGAAAAGGATGAGATGAAGAAGTCTGAGATAAACCCCACAAAGGTTTTCATGGAAGACTATTGAGCATTGTCTTAAAGAAGAAAGCGGGAGGCATGATCAAGGATGATGAAGGAGAGCCTCTGAATGTTCGCAAAGTAATGTCTCCACAACTATTTGTGAATTGGAAGAAAACCCAAAACAAAACAGGAGCTTAACAACAACTGGAGCAGCAGAAAGAACTCTGCGAAGAAGAGGAAGGTGAAAGAGGTGGAAAGCTCTAAATTTGGTGAATATGTACCAATAAGTACCACACTAGCAAGGAAGAAATCTAAGGGTGTGAAGAAAAGATGAAGATGAAAAGGTCTCAACTACAGAGACCACAAAGAGGAGAAGTAACAGATTACTTCAAGGGTCATCCAGAAAGAAAGCTAAAGTGGTAAACAAGCAAGCCCCAGCTTCCCAAGAAAGTACATCTGACAAAGAAGAGAACGTAGAGTCAGAAGAAGAAAAGGGAACTAATAAACTCAAAATTGGGTCCCCAAAGAACAAATTCAACAATGAAGGTGAAGCTGGATCAATGAAAGAAAATGTAGACTCTGATAACGAAGAAGAATGTATAAGCCCTACGGCTAACTCTCAGAGTATCCACTCTGAAGATGAAGAAAGGCTGCAAGATGATAAAACTGCATCTCCTACTGCAATTACTCCTACAAACCCACATGATGGTTCAAAAGATGTTGAGTCTGAAGAAGAAGGACCTGCCCCTGCCAATGATGAACATCAAGGAAATTTGTCTGATGATACAGAAGCTTTGGATTCAGAAGAAGAAGTAGAACAGTCTGACTCTCCTATAACTGAACTCTCAAGGAGAAGAAAGAGCTATAGACTACTTGCTAAATTTGTCCCCAAGAAGAAAAGTGATCACTCTACTGCAGTCATTGAAGTAAGTGATGATGAATTTGAATCCAAGGAAGATATTTCTGAAGAAGGCACTAATGATGAAAACCAGTATGAGGAATTCTCTGATGAATCAGATGAAAGGAGTCAGCATGATTCAAGCTCAGAAGATGATAAAATGAAGGAACAAACTGATGAGTCTGATGAAATAAATCTACAAAGGTCTAACTCCTGTTCAGAACAGAGAGATGATGGAAGGAACTCCAGTTCTGCAGAAGAAGAACCAGAAAGTTTTCACATTCCTAATCCTGTAAATCGCAAGAGAAATATTGTAGTCGAAATCGACGAATCACTAGATGTGCTCCCTGGCAGATGGATCAATCATGGGAATGAAATGCTAAATGCGGTAATGATGACTGTAGAAAATGCGCTCAAAAATCGTAAGGCTATGAAGCTAGATACATCAACTATAATATATGAGCCTGAAGTTAAGAACCATGCAATAAGGTGGTTTCACCCTCATATGCCATAGGTAAAGGCATCTCTTACTGAAGATAGCAGTTATCTCATATAGGTCTTCTCTCATCTTCCCAACCTGAAGCCGGTGTCACAGAACTTTCCAAGAATATGGAAGTTTGCAACCAAAATGATTAAAGAACAGCCTCACTACAAAGTCTACCGACATGCTGGCAATCATTATATTCCTTATGATCGTAGAGTGGACTCTAATGGCAGAAGGAGTATGGCCAATGAGATGATCGTAGAGTCTGTTCACTCTACCAATGATGCTGATCAAGTCCAAAATGAGAAGCCTCCCTCGGCCATGAAACAGCATTGCAGACATTCCTTCATCCTCCAATAGCGATTGGTACTCAGCGATTGTTGATTCTCAGCGTTTTCAAAAATCATCCAAAGATGAAAATCAGAGAGTCAATATGGTGTTCAACAAGAGGATGCCCAACCGGATGACCAAATTCCCATGGAGAAGAAGCCGTTGAAGAATTACGATGAAATTTGGTTAGAAGATATCTCAAATCAATGAAGAGTCAAAGATGTTGAAAGCAGCAGGAGATAATTCAGCTCAAGAAAGACTTCAAGCCACTATGGCTGATGTATCTCTCAGAATCAAAGAGAGAGATCAAATTTATTTGAAGGCCATATATGATCAGAAGGAAGAAGCTCTACGAGCACAGAAGGCCAATGAAGAGCAAATTAAAGTCCTCTCTGACAAGATTGACAACCTGAATCAGTCTTTCTCCATGCAACTTTAGCTGAGCCAACAAGAACTCAAGATTAAAGTTGGTAACTCCTCTTATCTGATGGATCAGCTTATGTCCAACATGGAACAACTCTCTCAAGTGATTAATGATAAAAAGGGGGAGAAACAGAGGCATAAAAAGAGGCATTCAAGGAAGAGCAAGGAGTGCAAAAGAAGTAAAGATAAGATGGCCATGAGAAAGGTAAAGAAGAAGACAACAGCTGCAGAAGTTACAGAAGCAGAGTCATTATCTAAGGGGGAGCTAGAAAATGAAAAAGGAATGAAGTCAACATCCCAGGGGGAGCAGGAGCAAGAAGATCAAGCAGATGAGTAGCTAATTAACAAGACATCCTGGAAACACATATGGAGCCAAAGAGGTAATTCTCTAACCATTAGGTATGTTCTGGATCCAGGATGTAAAAGTATCATAGCTTATAAAATTCCATATCATTATAAAATGACATTCATGATTCTCTGTTTTAGAAATACAGTGGCTCACTGAATATATGATTCATTCATGACATGCATATGCACTTATTGTTTTTGTCATAATTAAATAGGGGGAGATTGTCAAGAGTAAGCATGTGAATGATATTCCTATTGATATATGATTTGATTATGATATATATGAATGATTATGCAAGTATGCTTGTATCAAGAAAAGCTGTAAAGTCCTTTGATAGATAATAGGAATATATGTACAAGGACTTAGAATGAATTGATCAAATATTTTAGGTTGATCCTACATAAGAAAAATAGATTTGTAAAGTCCTTAAAAAGAAATGATATACAAAGACTATAAATATAGAAAGATCAAGCCTGTTAGGTTGATCTTAGAATGTAATAGATAGGCTTGTCTGATCGTCGAGCACTGTACTGGAAATTGTAGTCTGACAGGAGAGTCAAGGAAAACTCGAAAGCTATCAAGGCAGAATCGTAGTCTACAAGATAGTAGCTCTCGGAGTTCATCGACTTCCAGGAGAGACGAGGAAGGATTATAGTGTGTCGAGAAAAACTTCCTTAGAGTCGTAGTCTGCTGAGGAAGTCATGTTCAGAATCGTGAGAGACTGACCTACCTACTGGCAATAGAGCATCACCGCAAAGCCAAGTCAAGAATCGTAGACTACACTCTGAGTCGTAGAGAGTCTCGATGTCAAAGCCAAGTCAAGAATCGTAGACTACACTTTCGAGTCGTAGAGTCTCTTGATCGTATCGAGAAGCGGAGAGATCATAGTCGAGTAAGATCAGATAAAGATAACAAACACACTGATAGAAATTATAGAGTGTCAAGATACGATCTCGGAGTAGTAGTGTGTGCTGCGTAGACAAAGGTGAATCATGAGTGTAGGCCGAGACTTCAAGCGGATGTGCTCCTGGCGCCAAGGCAAAATCGTAGAGCAAACACGATTCTCAACAATTGAGCACTCTCGAATATCCAAAGGAATGAAGCCTCTGGTTGATACTACAAAGATACATCCCACCTAAAGGAAACCAGAGAGCACTCAATGAATGATATGTAAGCTAACAGAAGATCTAAGCACCAACTTAATTAACATCCAGATTGAGTTGTGAAGACATTCGAGATGAAGTCTTCCACAAGTTGATCAGAAGAAGACTTCAGTAACTGACTAAGGAAAGTCAACAAGTACAGTAGTTGTCAAAAAAATTGAACAAAATGATCTTGAAAGCAACTAGGATCGTAGTGTTTACCAAACAAAGAAGGAACTGATGGAGTGTACACAAAGATACTGGTTAGCCTCTGAAGAACAAGGCTAAAGTGATTAAGCATTGGGTCCGGTCCATTGATGATAAGTGAGCGGAGATCCTGAGGAGAAAGCGAAAGTGGACCACGCCATAAATCTGAAGTGTCTTGCTATTCAGAAGGGGCCAGAACAATGAGTCAAGCAATCAGTATCTAAGAGCAGTCGAAGTAAACAGAAGTATTAAAGTACTGCTCAAGAGAAGGAAGAGGTGTTCTACATTAAAGATCCAGTCAACACTCTTCAAGATCCCTTGTGGATTAGGAGCTTGAGTCTCTGAACCACTTAAAATCCCTTGTGTCTTTTACATTCTGTCATTTACATTATGTTCCTAACTGTTATAACTGCTATGAATGTATTTACTGCTTACCACTTAAGTAACTCTAAGAACAATGTATGTATGATTATGAATATATCAATGAAGGAGAACTTTTACTTATTCCGTTGTGCTTGAAAAGATTCTTATGTTTGTCATATGCTAATTCATTAGCAATACAAAAGAAAGGGAAAAGTATTTTAAAACAAAAAGGATCTATTCAACCCCCCTTCTAGATCTATTGTGTTTCTACTAGGAACTAACAGAGGTACGTCAAAAATTTTCTTTCTTTCGTAATTCACATAGTTTTAAGACATTTTATTTTTTTATAATTTTTTATTTGTGCATTTTCATATTTAATCTAACATTAAGGGCACAACCCTGTAACAAGATTAGGTGGGGATTTCATCACCCTTCCTTGGCCCATAAACCACCTATTCATTTTGCATAATCGTGCCTTAATAAAATCAAGTAGACGTTGGCCCCTAGGACTCTCGAGCTAAATTAGGACAAGGGACTATAAAAGGAGGCTAAAATTTAAATTAATCAAACTACTGGTGTCAAGGCAAGTGGTTTAAAAGGAAAACACCTAAAGAATGTGTGGTTATTCAATTAGTCACCGTACCTACAGAGAGACTCCCACCTTCCTTACACTTACCTAGCTAGTGGTGTGATTAATTTCGAATTTGGTGGACCTTGCGGTGTAACTTGGAACAGTTAAGAGTTGTCTAGATTTTATTTAGGTTAACCATAGAATTAAGATTTTTTTTATTATACTTTTTTTTGTGACTTTCGTGGTTAGTTGTCTATTTGTTTTGTGATTTGTGGAAAAATGAATTCTTATTATTGTTGGGATAATAATTTTGCTTGGAATCAAGAACCCTATGAAAATTTTAATGCACACCAAGTAAATAAATTTTTTTCAACTTATAAAATTCCTTATCTATGTCCATATCCATATCCATATTCGGATCTAGAACCTTAATATCCACAAGAATTATCAAATGAAAAAGGTGAAAGACTTAGTGTCTTGGAGAAAACTACAGAAGTTTTATTGGAAAATAAATATAACATTATATCTCGTCTAGAAACTCAAATGAGTCGATTAGCCACCATAATAAATGAAAAAGAGGTGGGTGAATTTTCTAGTAACTCTGAGGTTAATTTTGAAAATCTTAATAGTTGTGGAAATGATGAGAAAAATAAAAATTTGTATTTAATTCTACACAGTTTGAGTCAAGTGAATTTGGGGAGTCTAAAAATTATGAGTCTATGCCTAAAATTGATCATGTCACATTTAATGAGTCGGTTGAAAAAGTCTATCAGCCTAAAGTTCCATACCCTGAAAGACTTATTCCTAAAAAATTATCTAGTGATTTTTTGGACCAGCCCATTAAAGTAAACATGATCCAAGAATTGTCAATGACCCGAGAAATAATTGAAAATAGACTCTTGATTAAAAAAGATCCAATTAATTTGTTCTTAAATCACCTTAACTAAAATTGGAATGAATCCGAATATTTAGATAAGGTCAATGAGTTTTTGAGATCCACTACAAATAAGTCAACTAAACTAGACCATGTTATCGATGTTGGGAAGATTTGTGTCCCTTTCTGTGCTTGCCTTTTGTGTTCTCATTTGATTGAGTTTTGTTTGAAAAGGCGAGTTTGAAAAGGTCCGAAATGTGAATGTCGACGATTTAGCTTTTAGAGTCGTCAGTTGGTAGATTTGAAATGGTTGTACCAACTCAATCGATATTTGAAAAGGTTTACACAAAGGCCCAATTGTTGGACACTGTTTAACTAGCCTTGTAAGAACCGAGAATTTCATGAATAAATAATTATTTGATATAATAAGAAAATGAATATTTATTTGAATATAAATATCGATGTGTTGTGAGATGAGTAATTCAATTAATTTAAATTGAATTTGTATGAGAATTGAGAATTATGAAATGCCTTGAGTGCCATGAGAATTGAAATTAAAATGGTTTAACTAAGTAAGGAATAAATAAATTAAGAAGTGAATAATTAATTAATTGATATTGTGAATAATAGAATACTAATGAGTAAAGTAAATTACATAATTATATTTGAGTGTATAGTATGGTAAAATGATAAAATGGGTATACTATTAATTAAATGGAGAGATAAATTCTTTGCGAAGAATTGAGTTTGAGAAGTTCCAGAGTAAAGAAATTGCTTGCCACTTTTATCAGAAATAAACAGTAGAATGTGGGTAATAGTATCATAAAATTACTTACTACATAAGATTAAATGAGAAGTGACATTTAATTGTGGTTAATGCTATACAAAAACTATATATTAAAAGTAATTAAATCATAAAGTTGATTTAAATAAGTTTTGTTACCTCATCATGTGTGATGAGGCAATTAAATATGTACTATTAAAATATTTATTTTAGTACTGACGTTTAAGAGGAAATATTAAAGTATTAGTGATCAATTAAATTGAGTCCATACATGTTATAATTATTTAAATTATGTGGATCTAATGTATATGGATTATATGATATAGGTACAAAAATAATCCCTAACTTATCATTATGTAGTGGCATTAACACATTAAAAGTACATTTTGGGAATTAAAGAAACCAAACTAAGCCTTATGTAATATAGTTGGTGGGATTTAAACCGTGTCCCAAAATCAGTGACCATCACAGCATGAATAATAGCCTAACTCTATATTGCGTATAAACTAGTCGGCAGTTAAAAGCTAGAATTAGCAGTGATGAAGGCTATGAAGGTGGTGGTTGGCCAACTTCTGTATACCCAGTGTGCTCTTCTATTTCCCTTTGATTCAAACCTTGGTGGAAGAACATTAACTGGTTATGCATTTCTCTATATAAATAGCAGCTATGTATTCATTTTCATGTTGTTGTAACTTGTCTGTGAAATCCTGAGAAATTGAGTGTGAGTGTTTGTTGTTCAAAGAGAAGTCTAGAAATCTTAGAAGGAAGAAATTTAGCTAACTGAGCTTCTTAGAAGGTATTTTCTTGTCTTGAGTTCTTTATTTCAAACTTTGGTAAATCATAGTAATGTTACTAAATTCCCGTGAATTGGATTTGGAAATCATGCTATCAAGTGTATATGAATTTTTTATACATGTATAGAATCTCTAAGAATGAGTTTAAGTATGCTGAATTGAAAGAAATTGAAGATTGGTTGATACTCTACAAAATAAAGTACCTTTCTAGTTCTGGTCCAGGAAGGGCGCAGCTGCGCCCAGTTTATACTAAGGGTCTTAAAGTATTTGTCTGGAATCCCTAAATGTAAATTTGGTTTTCATTGGACTGTGTTGTTTTTAACTTGATATTAACACCTAAACATGCATGAAAAGAAGTATAACATGTTGTATAAAGCTTCCTTAGGAGATATGAATTGTTCAACATGATTTAGTAGGAGATTTATAACAAAACTTAAATATTTGAAAACGAACTTTGATGGAACTCATGTTCTGCAAATTCTGTGCTTGATAATATACACACATGACTGATTTCTGAACATGAATAAGCATGAGTTATGATTTATAGTTCCTTTGTTCATGATCAAGTTGTTAGACTTTGAGCTAGCGAACTTTTCAAAGAAAAACTTGTCATATTGAAGCTAATATGTATGAATATTACATGATGTATGTTCTAACCTTGTGAAGATGTTAAAATGACTTAACTACACATGAAAAGAGCTTTAAAGATGTTTTGTATATGTAAAATTGAGTTGTTCAAGTTTAAATGATTTTAAAAGTAAACTCGGATATATTTTCAAACTAAGTTACATTTAAGTTCTGAAGATTTAAGATGGCATGTTTATGTTCATTATGTCTCTTAACATGATTTCTATATGTTAAACATAATGGAAGTAAACCAAGCATGAGTTTAAGCACGTTTTAAAGTAATAAACGATGCTAATTGTGAATAAATGGTGTGAACACTTATGAGCATGCGTAGTACAAATTATGTGATCTCTTTATGGGAACATAAGGCTAATTAGTACGCATGGTAATTTCATGACCCTATTTGGCCTTAATTCTGTTAAAATCCTAAACTAAGATCATGACATGTAAAAGTGAACGTAGGATGGTCATATGCTTATGTCAAGTCCTCTAGAATGTATGCATGTTAAGTATAAGTGTCTAGGTATGCTAAAGAAGGGGACCGAAGCAGGAAATGCAAGGCTAACTCGAATGCAGCCAGGGAGACTGGTAAGAATTGCTACTGCAGATCCCCTAAGCCTAACAGGTGCATGAGCTTGCCCATCCTACAAAGATCTGATCTATCTAATCACATTTAAGATCTGAGATGTGGTGCATGCTTGTAATTGTGGTCTAAATCTATAATAATATTTAATTACAGTATGTGAAGTATCTATAAGCATGTTAGTATTAAAGATCATAGATTGGATATGCGTTTATAAAACTGTCAAATGTTAAGACCAAAAGATGTTTGAGAACAGTAAAGCAATGATTAGAAACTATGTTATTTAACTTCATGTTGTCTTGCAAACTAATTTTTGCTATAAGTACGCAAAGTATGTGATGAAGTATGTATAGTATAAGACCCGAGAATTTCATGAATAAATACTTATTTTAATATAATAAGAAAATAAATATTTATTTGAATATAAATATTGATGTGTAAAGAGATGAGTAATTCAATTAGTGGAAAGTGAATGTACATAAGGATTGAGAATTGTGAAATGCCTTGTGTGGCATAATGAGGACTAAGGAATTTCACTAAGTAAATCAAAAGAGAAATAGTGACTAAGAGTAAGATTAATTATGTGTAATTATGTGATTCCGTATATGAAATGAATAAGTTTCTAACTAGTAATATCACCAATATGGAAGTTAATTCATGTCATGTAAAACTAGTGTGGTAGTAGAGGTCAAAACTGGCTTAGAGCTAAACCGGTTTAGCTTTATTGAGGATCAAGTGCAATTGCGCCTCTCAAAGAAGATAATTTGGCCTGGCGTAAATTGCTTTAGTGTTGATCTGGGAAAGTTAGTTTTTAGTATAGAAATGAAATGGAACATTATTGCAATGTGTGACATGAATAAAATCCTTGAACTGCTTTGCGGTGACCATCCATGAGTTGCTAGTGTTTCCACCTGCATTCACCTGCATTTTGCATAGTAGTCTCTCTCGTTTGGTTTTGTATGAATTCTAAAAAGTTCCTCAACATACCATTGTTCGTCATTTGGTTGGTGTTGTTGTTTATAGGAGGATTATTGGATTCCTGATGCACATTATCTTGGTTATTGATCAGCGGCGACTCAACGGTCTCATGTGCTCCATTGCTTATCTTAACATTTTTAGATGCCATTTTACTCAAATACTATCACAAAAAAAGGGTTTAAACAAATTAACATATCACATTATTAACCCTATATTCCGACTGACACATTAAATATCAAATAAGCTTAGGTAGGACACACTATTAAAGGATTTACTCATCTCTCCCCTCCTAGTTCTATTCCCCGATCTCCGCTAGAGACCATATCCCTAAGCTCTAATACCAACTGTGACGCCCCCAAAATAGGTCCACACAACCCATTCTGAGTCGTCAAATACATGGTACAGAAAACAATTACAACTTCATTATTACAATTGTCGTGCAAAATACGACAACACATATGCTGTGAGTTTAAATACAAATATTGTCTTCTAGATAATATCCAAACTCAAATAAGTCCTCATTACAATTATTGATACACTATTTTACAAAATAGCGAGTACTGCTAAAACAACTGTCTCGAACCATCACTCCATACCCTAACTAGGTCCCGCTATATTCTCGCCTCCTGAGAAGAAAAATAGAACAAAAAAGAAAAGGATGAGCTCAACTAGCCCAGTAAAGAATATTATGACTAAGATAATGAAAAACAAATTATCGTTAGCCTTCAATAAATCGGATAAAATATAATGGACAACAAGTTTAGATCAATATTCGCAGCAAAAATAATAATTCATTAGAAGAGTTAAGTAGAGAATGAAGTCTACTATCTTCTATGATTTAAAGTCCATCATCAATATATTATCCCTATGACATCAATCAATATACATCTTAAATCAAATATTCATCTTTACACTATGGGCCAAATATATTCATTTGTATCACCAATTGGTCATGTTCATCTCAACACCTGTCCATCTTTGCACTATGGGCCAAAGATATTCATCAGGTAATCATTCATCTTTGCACTACAGGCCAAAGATACTCAGTTATATCACCATTTTGGACTGAGGATGATAAAAATATTTTAAAGAAAACAAATCCAGTGAGATAAAAGAACAAGATTAGGAATTCGTACTTTAGTTTATCCAAGTTCAATAATACTCTATAATAATCAATTATGGAGCAAAAAATTTAAGAATAAAGATCAAAACATGGATATAATCAAAGATAGTAACCATAATAGACAACTTGGACAAAGAAAAGAAAATTTAATTTTTCTGTGAATAGTACTGTATACGTGAATAGTGCCGTATACGCAAATAGTAACCCCAACACGAAAAGGTAAAATTTTTACAAGAAAAATTATACATTGTGAATAATACCATATTCATAAATAGTACTGTATACGTGAATAGTAACCTCGACATGAAAAGGTAAAAATTTCATAATAAAATTTATACCAATATTTTGGTATAATGATATTGAAAGAAATAATATAATTTACGAAAAAAATAACATCCCTTACCTCAAAAGAATAGTACTTTTGGCTAAAATATTAGATATAATGCTGTAGGAAACTTGCACTGCTTATCAACTCTAAAAGTATCTAAATACTCACAAAACTACGCTCGATATTATAGAGAGAGAAAACTTCTGATTCTGGTGTGATTTTCAATTATAACTTAAGTACCCTATTTATAGGAAAATGCTTAGAACACCAAAGAAGAAAATTTGATAAAATAATACTTTGTTAAAAAAAATTCACGCCCACCTTTGAAAATTAGATTTCAGCACACCAGTGGGGCCCACTAACATTAAAAAAACATTTATAACCCCAAAAATTACTTATTTTGAAACATCAATAAGTCATAATAAATAGCCTTTTTATCATAAAAATTCGAATCTTATGTCCATCAATAGGAAATTTAATTCTCTACAACTTTGTAGAAGAAAGTTTTTCCAAATTTCAAACGAAAAATGACCGAAATCCACATATGAATGATTTTCAACACCTCCATTCCGACAAAACACTAATAAAACACCTAAGCATTAATTCCTTCATTTATATCCACATAAAATAAATATGTCCTTATTATTTTTATCAATAATTAATTATTCACAAATAATATTACAAAATCACTATAATGACAACCAGGTCGTTCCCAGGAAAAAAAGGGGGCTTTTCGATAAGGATTTTTCTTTACTGACGCGCAATTAGGTGACCAAACCCCTTTCTTAGACATTGCCAATAATTCTATCTAATAATATTATTCAAATAATATGAATTATTGATCTGATAATGGGAAATACTGTGTAGTGACAATGATTGAATCAATAATATAAAATATCAAAGTAGCAATTATTGAATCAATAAAATAAAATATTGAACAGTAATTACTATATAAATTATTGAGTAGTGACTTCTTACGTAAGAATCAATAATTAGAATTATTGTGCAATATCGTGTGCTACTGTGCAACACCGCGTATTATTGTATTTTAACCACCGGGTATTCTAATAGTTTTAACAGTAACAACTACGTCGTTATTTATAAAAAAACTCATACTTGTCGTTTTCTCCATCCGATAGTTTTTCGTTATGGGGCCCATAAATGGCTACGCCATCATACAAATATTCCCCGACAGCAAGAATATTCCACGACCAAACGAATATTCCCCGACAACAATGAATAATTTATAACCACTTGCTTACTTTGAAAATTTTGCAAATTTCACCCATAAGTAAAGCATTACATCAAATCAATACCTTATTATTCAAGAATAATAATTAGAGAAATTAAATCTTTATTCATAAAAAGTTGGGGTCTTACAACCTCCCCTCCTTATAAAATTCCATCCTCGAAATTGACGTGCGTAACTGGTGTTTTGAAATGGTGAGGATACCTCGCTTTCATTTCCGATTCCAACTCCAAGGTAATTTCCTCAATAGCATGATTCCTCCACAAAACTTTGACTTGTGGTATAACCTTTGTGCGTAGGATATGCTCATTCATATCCAAGATCTTGACTGGTATCTCCTCGTACGTTAAATCTTTGGCTACCTCTTATGGTTCTAATTCAATAATGTTATTCGGGTCTTTCACATATTTACGTAGCATGGATATATGGAAAACGTTATGAACACAAGACATATTTGGCGGTAAAACGAGTTTATAGGCCACAGTTCCTACTCGATCGAGGATTTCAAATGGACCAATAAATTGAGGGTTGAGATTTTTTCTCTTCATCGACTCTTACTTCTGGAATAACACATTCTTTTAATTTCTTCTTCATATTCATCAGCTCCGGGTCTATAGCTTGAGCAATCTTAACTTTATTGATTAAAGTCGGTTCTACGCGTATATTTGACATCATCACGTGGGTCCTTAAAGTCTTTAACTCTATCTCCATCTTTTATAAGTCATACAAAATGGGTCTTTGTGTTAACAACATTGCACTCGTAACCGCATACAATCTTCTACTCAACGCGTCCGCTACCACGTTCGCTTTTTCAAGATGATATTTCAGAACAAGTGCTGAAATGAGTTTTCTTATGAGTTTTTGGAAGCTCTTCTCACGTTCCTCGCTCCATCTGAATTTTGTATCTTTACGAGTCAGCTGAGTTAATGGAGTAGCAATTCGAAAAAAAATCTTTCCACGAATCTCCGATACTAACCAGCTAAGCCTAGAAACCTACATATTTCGATTACTAACTTAGGTTGCTCTCAACTGTGACTTAGGTTCTCTCAACTATGACTCATATCCCAACCTTGGATTGCACGTCACAATGGCACCTATCATTTTACCACCACACAAATATAGCGTCCCCTACGGAGAGTCTGGCTTTGGTGCATTCCATAAAGGAAGTCACCAGATAGAGGCTTGGGTACCAACTCTTGTAGTTGGGTTTTTAACTCCTGAAGTTCAATAGAAGCCATTCGATATGAGATTTTAGAAATAGGTTTTGTACCGGGTTTAAGATTAATATAAAATTCGATATGACGCTCTGTGGGTAGGCCACGAATTTCTTCAGGAAATACGTCAGAAAATTCATTAACAATAGAAATATTATTCAAATCTTACGTATTTTTGTTCAAGTCCATGACATGGGCTAAGAAAGCTTGACATCCGTTTTTCAATAAATGAATGACTTTGTGGCTTGATATGAAAGTGTTTGACTTTAATGGATTGGTTTCTTGAATTCGCATAATAGGTTGGTTAGGAATATGAAAACTAACAACCTTACGAAAACAATCAATTTTAGCATGATGAATAGCTAACCAGTCGATTCCTAAAATCACCTCAAAGGCAAGTATCTTTAAAGATATAATATCAACAGGTAATGTGATGGTGCCAACTTGGATCAAGCAAGATTTATAAACTGTAGATGGAACGAAGGTTTCACCTAACGGAGTTTCAACAGATAAGTTAAAGTCTAATTTCTCAGGGGTCAAGTTCAAACATAGAGCACAAGTAGGAGAAATAAAAGAATGGGTAGAACCGATATCTAATAAGTTATAGACTTCGCAAGAATTTATGATTAACTAACCCGTGATAACATCGTTTGGGTTCCTCGTATTTTGAGAAGTCACAAAAAATGCTCTTCCTAAACCACCGACTTTATTTTGTCCGTATTCGCCTTTAGTTCCACCGTCCCAGCTAGACTTGATTTCGCTATAGGACAAAATCGAGCTATGTGACCATCATTTCCACAACTAAAACATACATCGGAAGGTTGTGAACAGTTTAGACTTATGTGTCCCTCCTCTTCACATCTGTAGCATCTAACTGGCGGTCTTTCTCTTCCCCTTGAATTTGTTGCTGGTGCTGGTGCTGCTGCCGACGTCTTTCCGTCATCGTTAAATATTCTCTTCTTGAAATTTCCACTTGAATCATTTCTTCTATTATCTTGGCCATGATTACCACCGAAGTGGTTACCATTTCTGGCATTATAGTTTCCTCCACGATGGTTATCATTGTTTCGATAATCGTTGCCACCAGTACGATTATTATTGTGTTGTTGGTCGTTATCTTTTAGTTGAGATGACTATCGACGTTGGGATTTTTATTTGTCCCTTTTCATTTCTCGTTCTTTGTTGTTCTCATATTATGTGAGATTTGTTTGAAAAAACAAGTGAAAAAGGTCTGACATGTATAATGTCGACGATTTGATTGTAAAAGTCGCCAGTTGGTGTTTTTAACTGGTTGCACCAACGCAATCGAGAAAAGGTTTGCACATTAACCCAATGATGTGACACTGCTAGATGGGTCTGTGAAACTGAGATTCATTTGGGTTCGGGGGCTTGATTATGAGGAGGGAAGGTGTTAGGCACCCCCCGACATCTGTGTTGCCACGGTGACCGCCACTTTTTAAGAAACTGTTATATGAATGTATGTGTGTGTCTGTGGATCAATGTGCAATTATTTTGAAGTAGTGCTATGTCTCGTTCGCACCTATATACACAGGGTTTGAATTTATACAAAAATTCAGTTTTAAACAAGATATAGCAATGAAGTTTTGTAAAAGAGGTTTTTCAAACCCTGTGCTCAATAGTAATTGAAGCCTTTGATACTTACATTTTATTATTAAATGTTCGGCTTGTTTGCTTTTATTTTTCGAGATGCGAGGCATCTTCGAGAAAATAATATATAGCGGTGACGAACTCCTCATGGGCATGATAGCCATCTAAGGAAATTTAAACACCGTGAATAATTTACAAGCTACTTACAGCTGAAAATGTCCATCACGAGAACCGAATCTATATTCAGTAGACTGAATCTGTGATCACATGATTCCTAGGCTCACATGATGCCGGAGTTTATATGAAAAACAGTAAGCAGTTATATATATATATATATATATATATATATATATATATATATAATTTGTAAATATATATATACATATATGATCAACCACCACGAAGCACCTCCATGGGGATCGGAAATGTAAATATATAAAAGCGGTAAATATATATATATATATATATATATATATATATATATATATATATATATATATATATATATATATAGACATGATCAACCACCATGAAGCACCTCCATGGGGATCGAAATGTAAATAAAGCAATAAATGCGATCAACAGCCACAAAGTAAACTCCAGGCGGGACTAAATGTAAAGAAAGAAGTAAAGACGATCAACCACCACAAAGTAAACTCCAGGCGGGTCGAAATATAAATAAAGCAGTAAAAGGCCAAGAAGTAAACTCTAGGTCTGACAAAAATGTATATATATATAAAAACAAGTCAAAGCTCCAGACATAAGTCTAGGCTCAAATGAGGCATAACTCGATAATTTTAGTCCATATATAAATATATACATATATAAGTATATATATATAGACAGAAATGAAAACCACGGACCGAAGTCCGGGTATACGCACACAACACGACTCTCAATGTGAAGAATATTGTGTGCAAAGATGAAGAGAAAGGCTTTATAGTGTGTAAGAAGGCTTACAGTGGGCTGCCAAAGAAGACTTCTATGACTCTAAGTGGATGAAAACTCGGCTCCCGCCGATAAAAATATGACAATATATGAGCTCACAAGTGTTTAAAATGAGAAAGCACTCAGTTTACAGTGTGTACAAAGAAAATTGGATAGGGCTTCCTTGCCTTTCCTCTTACAAATATGGCCACCCCAAGACCTCTATTTATAGAGGGGGGAGTCGCAGGTGTACCTACAGCTACCCGGGGTGCCCCGGGCAATGTGGGTCCTGCCGTCTCGAATTATGTGCACTCAAACGACGCGATGTTCGCTCGAATCTTCATAACTTTCAATTCGGGAGTCCGATGGAAGCGTGCCATACCATTCCGGAAAGCTCTTTCCGAGAGCTATGAAATGACATAGGATTTGCCCTTTTTTGATTCTAGGAAGATGGGTCTATGAACGAAATGGCTTTTCTTGGTTCATGTAGTTCGTTGAGCCGTTTTGCGTAGTTTGTGCTCGGAAGTTAAGATATGGTTCTTGTGGGACATATTTTGATGTAATTTGTATTGAAATGAGTTGATTTGATTTAATTTGAAGTTGAGTTAGAAAAATGACCTTTTTTCCCTCCCGAGGTTATCTCCGGTTTTGGCACAGTTTGTTAGGTTTGTAATATTCATGAACGTAATCAAATTACAAAAATTAGCGGAAACATGTAAAAATCAGAGTTTAAAATTTTACAAACCATATACCTGGATCATCCTTTATGCGCAATTATTAATTAAACGAAAAGAAAGAACAAGAATTATACCCTTGGAGATCCGAGCTTCCTCTGGTACAAGTTCACCTCCAATCCTTTTCACGTTCAACTTGAATTCACCGGGTTTGGTTCCTTCCTTTTATCAACGTTAGCCACCCAAGTGTTTGGCCTCTAGAGGTGATCCACCCAGGAAGAAGAAGAATTTAAGAAGATGGGTATTTGGAAAAACCCTAGTTTTATATCTCTATAGCAAAGGCGTACTCTCCCAACTATTGGAATTACTTATTCACGTGTTGTGAAAGTGTCAACCACCTCACCCATAATAAGACTCTTCTTATTTATAGATGTAGGCAACCCTCCTTAAGAATTAAGGAATTGGGTTTTATTTAATTAATTAAATTCTTTTAATTAATTAAGCTCCTTAATCTTATTAGGGATAATTAATTAAACTCTTTTAATTAATTTAACCTCCTAATCTTATTAGGAATATGTGAGAGTACTTTTATTAATTAATTCCCAAACTCCTTTAGGAATTAAATAATAATAATAGTAATAATAATAATAAGATTCCTCTTATTAATTTATATTTAATATTTCCAAAATATTAAATAATAAATATTAAGCTATTTAATTTATTCTATCACCATAGATTAAATTAAATATACTTAACTTATTATTACGATTATGCCATTAACTTCTTAAATAATTATTCTTCCTTTTATGGTGTGACCCTTTAGGTTCTCCATATTAAACCGGTTGTGAATAAATCAATTAGAATAATTCTAATCTTATTTAAATAAATAAATTAAACTATTAATTTATTTAAATAAATAATATTTATTCTACAATAGGGATAAGCCTCCCTAGCGATCAACGACTTTTCAGATAATATAGATTTCAACATTAATCATAAAAGAACCTTTGAGTAAATAGTTACCGTACAATTCAATCCTTCCACCATACAATGTCCCAATTAAATATAAAACATGAAATTTCTGTCAAGTCTTATTTTATTTAATTATATGTATTTCGACTCTTAAATGCACAACTCCAAATAATACAAATTAGGAACTCCTTTCTAATTTCATTCTGCCTTGGCCAAGGACTACTAGGTTGTCATTTATCGAATCACATAGGACATTTCTCTTCATTTACTAGAAGTGGTAGATTCTTTATTGATCATACATTATCTCCATGTACAACTTATTATACCCAAGCATACCCTTTGATATACCCTAAGGGTCTTAAGGAATAAGTTAAAGTATAACTCATCATACACAAGATACTATGATGATCTCAAGTCCAAGGATCATTTGTACTACTATCACTACAGGAATTCCTATTGACAGGCAAGTAAAACTCCATTAGGTATTCATTAGCGAGCCACGTTCAGTGAAGTTATTCTCTAATAAGCACCTATATACTTGCTTTAGTGTCTCCACACAAATGATCATGAGATCAATCATCCTAATCCAATGAGCAAGCAACGTATGTACCAATCTATCCGGATTCACTAATCCCCAATTTAGTAATCCAACGATTGGGAACTATTTTAGTTTTAAGCTTTCTAAGAATTTAGATCTCATTAGAATGATCATCATCATTATTTTAAAAGCATTGCTTAAAACTATGGGTTTATCACATATTATAAAACAGCATCATGTAGATAATTAAACGCCTTTAATAAATTAATACTTTTTATTAATAAATGAATAAGATTGTTACAAAGTATATGCTTTATCATCAAACATGATTGGCTTGTGTGCATACTACTTTCAATCTCCCACTTGCACTAAAGCCAATCGTCATGGTATCTCATACTCTTCTTCTCTAAGTGACGATTATCCTGCTGTTGGATAAGCTTCAGTATATTGATATGTAATGTTGTTCTTGAGAGTCCACTATCTCTATAGTGATTTCCCATCTTTCATTGATTCTTATAATCAAATGAAAGTGTCACAACACATGTTTAGATCCAAGATGAGACTTAGGAACTATTCCTAGTTCTGTAATGAACTTTTAATCCAAATAATCAACTTACAGCTTCATTTATAGCTATATACTTTGTCTTTATCACTAAACCAACAACTCTTTGCTGTTTGGAACCTTTCCAATTCACTGCACCACCGTTTAAGGTAACGCTTTACCTTAAAGTAGATTTTCTATCGTCTTGGTCTGTCTGAAAAACTTGAGTCTGTTAAGCCCTCTAGTTTTAATTTAGACCCACCATGAATATGATCACATCCTTAGTTCTAGCTAAGTAATTTAAGATGTTTTTCACTGTCTCACAGTGAACTTCTCCAAAATATGACTGATCAACATCAGGTCTCGTACATTTCATTGTATACATGATAGTTACTCATGTGATCTCTCTTTTCAGGAGTCTCTGGGGACTATTCAGAGAGATACACTCTATGGCTCATCAACATGAGACAACTCTTGGAGTTTTCCATGCTAAACGACTTTAGCATCAAATGAATATACGTTCCTTGGGTTAAGCTGAGCATCCTTTTAAATCTATCTATATAGATTTGCATCCCCAATTAAGATACTCTTCCCAAATCATTCATGGAGGAATGTTTAGACAACTTTATCTTTACTGATTCTAGCATTGGCATGTCATTCTTATCCGTATTATATCAACATATAATATTAGGAATGTCACAACGCTCCCACTGACCCTTTTGTACACACTAGAACTCTTACCTCATCGTATGTAACTCTGGATCATCATCTTCTATGATGCGTACCTCATCATCATCATCCATGATGAATCCATACCTCCTAGGTATCTTCGGTACTATTTCGCACTTACGATTACGATTTGCCAGGTACAATAGGTCTATCTACAGGTTCCTCTTATTTGACTTATAGTGTTTTGTGGTTCTTGAACTCTTCAAGATCTATTATCCTCCCACTAGCCCTTCAATGACAAACATCTTTATCTTAGAGGGAAACGTGTTTCGCAATAAACACTTTTTGCTAAGTAGGATTATAGAACATATACCCTAAACTTACTTTAGGATGTCCCACAAATCTGTACTTGTCAAATTTTGTCCCAAGCTTATCCTTTTGAAACCTTTTCACATAAGTTGGATAACCCTTATCTTAACATACTTAAGATTAGGAATCCTCCCTGTCCATAACTTTGATGGAGTCTTGGGGCCAGATTTTGAGGTTACCATTTTCGTAGATATGCGACCATTTCTGTGGTATGACCCCGGAAGGATTTGGAATGTTGGTAAAATCATTATGGATCGCACCATGTCCAACAAGGTATGATTTTTCCTTTCAAATACATCAATCAATTATTGCGTATCAGGAGGCGTCCATTGTGAGAAAACCATTTGAGATGATTTAAAACCTCATTGCACAAGTATTCCTTCCTTGATCCGATCAAAGAATCCTAATACTTTTCCATGTTGTTTCACTTTTAAATTCTTTGAACCTTTCAAATAATTCACACTTGTATTTCAACAAATACATACATTCAACTATTTGAATGATCATCTCCTTTTCTTATACTAGTTTGTTCAACTTGCAAAATAATTTTTCATGTAAGTCAATTATACTAAATCCATTAAGTAATATTCCAGTTCTATGCCAAACATTATTATTATAAATAGAACAATAATTGTTCTTAAATATAATATCAAAGATTTTATTGTCTAACAATAAAATGGAAATAATGTTTCTAACGAGAACTGGAATACAATAACAATTTATTAACTTAATAGATTTGTTCGTAGCAATGCTAAACTATAAGTTCCTATGGCTAATGCAAAGAACCTTTGCTTCATTTCCCACACATAGGATTACTTATCTTTGTTTAGCTTTCTACTTCTGCTTGGTCCCTTCATAAATCTATATTTATGATAACCAAAGTTGGTATCCAATACCCAAGTAGAACCTTGACTTAAGAAAATTTATTTCAATCATGAACAAAAACTGTATTGTAACCGAAACTTCACTAAGCTTCTTTTGTTAGCCTCTGCAAGATGTTTCTCGCAGTTTCTTTCCAGTGTCCAGGCTTATTACAGTGGAAGCAAACTCCTTTGCTATCTGTATCAGTTTTGTTCTTATTATCCTTTATTTTTGGTCTTTTCTATTTACCTTCTTAGAATCGTTCTTCTTTTCAGAAGATCTTTTGACCCCTACCAGTAAGACTTGGTCTTTCTCAGTGGAAAGTGACTCTCAACACTTTTCAACATGTTAAGCAAATCAGCGAGACTGATATCTAGCTTATACATATGAAAAATTCACAATAATTATGAAATGTGTTTGGGGTGAGTGCAAGATCAAATCTTGGCTCAACTCTCCATCCATGAAAAAATCAGTTGTCCTAATTGATCAATCAAATTGATAATGTAAAGGACTTTTATCTATACTGTAGTGTCATCGGTCATTCTAGATCGGAAGAGCTCCTTAGATATCTGATATCTATTAGTCCTACTTTCCTCACCATTAACTACTTGATGTGCATGAATATAGTAGGAGCATCCATAGTTTCATGCTGACGCTGAAGCACGTTACTCATGGATGCGAGCATGATGCATTGAGCCAACTGTGCATCATCTTGCCAATTTCTAAAAGTAGCAATCTCTTCCTCAGAGGCATTGTCTGCAACCATTGCAGGGGTAGGCGTATTAAGGACATAAGATAGCTTTTCAGCCATGAGAACTATTCTCAAATTCCTTAACCAACTGCATTTAATACTGATTCGGTTAAATAGCATCTAATATCTTCACTTTGATGATAGTGATTTAGACAAAGGTAAAATTACGTAAATGAATTTGTTATTATCAACATTTTAGCATACATTCTTTTATTAATTACCAAAATAAATTAGGTCTTGTTTTAAATTGGTATCTCCCACTATTTTCTTCAAACTATATTACCCTCAATATATATAGTTCGGCAAAATCTAATTAAAGATTTGCTAGTGAGAATAAGGATCTCATTTCAAATGTATATAGCCTTGTGTGTGCACAACAAACTATATATAAATAAATAAGTAAGTAAACAACTCTTGTCAATTACATCAACTATGTAACTCCTTGTATTTTGCCTCTTAAATCATAATGGTCAAGTGTGTGCACATCCGAACTAAAATGATTTAAGTTAAGTCAGACCCAGCATTTCCATATAAGTGAAGAGAAAACTACTGACCCTTGTGTGTGCACAACAAAGCAAGAATGTTCAATTCCTTATAAACATCATATGTAATAAAAACTACATCTTAAATATTTAATACTCGCCTTGTGTGTGCACAACAAACTCATATTAAATATTCAATACTGTATCGTTTCTATCATGCTAGAAGGCGACGTTCGATATTCCAAATATCTTTGAACGTTACAACTTCATATAAAATATTTGAGGGGCTTGTTATTAATTTGTCTCATCTTGTTTAGCGCACATGCACATATATATATAAAATACACATCATATTAATTAATATGCGAAGGATGTTTGCATAAAATATAATATATATAGTATAAGCATGCACATATAGAATACTATATTCTACCCGGATTGATTATGGACTTTTATTCTAGTTTGGTTCACTAGAGCCACCAAGTGAACCAAAAGGTCAAACCCTAGGGGTGCTAGAATTAATATTTAAATATAACTATTACATTTAAACCCGGGCTCCATTACAAACGGGTCTTCAAGCGCTCCTTGCTCATTGATCTCCAATTCTTCAAAATTAATTTTAACTATTCCTATTTCAAAACTATTTAAAATAAATAGAAACCTTGATCAACAGTCAAGGGGAAGTACATAGGAGGGAGATAGAATTTACATTAAGAAAAATTAGAGAAGACGAGGTACGCAGACCCCATTTAATAAAACCCATACATTCATGCATCCAACTAAAATAAAATCCAATCGCATTGGTCAATAGTCCATAATCAATCCCATTTATTATCATACACATCACCATATGCATCAATAAATAACATTCATCTCATGAATAATAAACATTCAATATATATATTGATATCATTTAATTGGCAAATTTAGTTAGTATAAAATTTAATTTTGAATTAAAATAAACTCCTTTATTTTAATGCAAATTTAAATCAAAATAAAACTCTTTTATTTTAATTTATCCAATTTTAAATAAAATAAACTATTTTATTTTAATCAAAATCATTAATCAAAATAAACTCCTTTATTTTAATTAATTATGGAATCCAATTCCATGTAAAAAAAAACTCCTTTATTTAAGGAAACACGAATTCTCTTTTCTATTCACAAATAAACTCCTTTATTTGGAATAATATGAAATCTTATTTCATATCTAAATAAACTCCTTTATTTAAGGAAAGACTGATTCTTTTTTTCTATTCACAAATAAACTCTTTTATTTTGAATAATATGAAATCTTATTTAATATCTAAATAAACTCCTTTATTTAAGGAAACATAGAATCCAATTTCAACTCTAATTAGTTATCATGGAATCCAATTCCAACTCTAATTAGTTAGCATGAAATCTAATTTTATAATTAAAATAAACCTTTTATTTTAAAATTAAAATAAATCTTTTATTTTAAGATTAAAATAATTTTTTTATTTTAATTATAAAATTATTAAAATATAAAACAATAAGATTAATATATATACCGTTATATATATATATATATATATATAAAACCGAATCATGTTTTTATATATGATATGATCCCTTGCCACATTAATCATCCTGTAGCCTTTTTCAATTGAAACAAATCATGATACAGGATGACATATCTATATATGTCCCAAAGCAATCACGTGGTCACCATGATTAGAAAACTGACTTCTTTTTCAAAAAAAAAAAACGTGATCTTACATGTTTGTAAATACAATGATTGCTTCGGTTAATCATATATATAAAATAATTGCGGTAATCCGTGAAGCATATTCGCGATGTGGTTTTTATTTTTTTTATTTTATTCAATAAATTATATCCAATTAAATTGTTCTAAACACATCAATATACATATCAAATCTGAATAATTAATAATTCGCATAAAGATTTGACTCTGATACCACTGTTAGGTTTGTAATATTCATGAACGTAATCAAATTACAAAAATTAGCGGAAACGTGTAAAAATCAGAGTTTAAAATTTTACAAACCATATACCCGGATCATCCTTTATGCGCAATTATTAATTAAACGAAAAGAAAGAACAAGAATCATATCCTTGGAGATCCGAGCTTCCTCAGGTACAAGTTCATCTCCAATCATTTTTGCATTCAGCTTAAATTCACCGGGTTTGGTTCCTTCCTTTGATCAACGTTAGCCACCCAAGTGTTTAGCCTCTAGAGGTGATCCACCGAGGAAGAAGAATTCAAGAAGATGGGTATTTGGCAAAACCCTAGTTTTTTATCTCTATAGAAAAGGCGTACTCTCCCAACTATTGGAATTACGTATTCACGTGTTGTGAAAGTGTCAACCACCTCACCCATAATAAGACTCTTCTTATTTATAGATGTAGACAACCCTCCTTAAAAATTAAGGAATTGGGTTTTATTTAATTAATTAAATTCTTTTAATTAATTAAGCTCGTTAATCTTATTAGGGATAATTAATTAAACTCTTTTAATTAATTAGCCTCTTAATCTTATTAGGATATATGAGAAAGTACTTTTATTAATTAATTCCAAAACTCCTTTAGGAATTAAATAATAATAATAGTAATAATAATAATAAGACTCCTCTTATTAATTTATATTTAATATTTCCAAAATATTAAATAATAAATATTAAGCTATTTAATTTATTCTATCACCATAGATTAAATTAAATATACTTAACTTATTATTATGATTATGCCATTAACTTCTTAAATAATTATTCTTCCTTTTATGGTGTGACCCTTTAGGTTCTCCATATTAAACCAGTGGTAATTAAATCAATTAGAACAATTCAATCTTATTTAAATAAATAAATTAAAACTATTAATTTATTTAAATAAATAATATTTATTCTACAATAGCATAAGCCTCCCTAGCGATCAACGACTTTCCGGATAATATAGATTTCAACATTAATCATAAAAGAACCTTTGAGTAAATAGTTCTGCATAATTCAATCCTTCCACCATACAATGTCCCAATTAAATATAAGACATGGAATTTACGTCAAGTCTTATTTTATTTAATTATATGTATTTCGACTCTTAAATGCACAACTCAAATAATGCAAATTAGAAACTCCTTTCTAATTTCATTCGCCTTCTGCCAAGGACTCTTTGGGTTGTCATTTATCGAATCACATAGGACATTTTTCTTCTTTTACTAAGTGGTAGATTCTTTATTGATCATACATTATCTCCATGTACAACTTATTATACCCAAGCATACCCTTTGATATACCTTAAGGGTCTTAAGGAATAAGTCAAAGTATAACTCATCATACACAAGATACTATGATGATCTCAAGTCCAAGGATCACTTATACTACTATCACTACTGAGAATTCCTATCGACAGTGCAAGTAAAAACTCCATTAGGTATTCCTTAGCGAGCCACGCTCGATGAACTTATTCTCTAATAAGCACCTACATACTTGCTTTAGTGTTCCACACAAATGATCATGAGATCAATCATCCTCATCCAATGAGCAAACAACGTATGTACCAATCTATCCGGATTCACTAATCCCCAATTTAGTAATCCAACGATTGGGAACTATTTTAGTTTTAAGCTTTCTAAGAATTTAGATCTCATTAGAATGATCATCATCATTATTTTAAAAGCATTGCTTAAAACTATGGGTTTATCACATATTATAAAACAGCATCATGTAGATAATTAAACGCCTTTAATAAATTAATACTTTTTATTAATAAATGAATAAGATTGTTACAAAGTATATGCTTTATCATCAAACATGATTGGCTTGTGTGCATACTACTTTCACAGTTGTAGCAGTCTTTTCTCATGATTATCTCTGAGATTGGTCTACTATTGACTCTTAATGCCCTTATGGTTATCTCTGAGGTTGGCTTGACCTCCCGGGGTTAACTCCGGGCTTTGTACTTGATTTCCCGGGCTATTTCTGGGGTTAGAATTGATGTTGTGGTCTTCCAGGGTTATCTCTAGAGTGTGAAAAAGACATTTCTGTCCTCCTGTATAGTTAGTAACAGGAAAATGAAATTTTGAGTGTCTACAGATGCCCCTCTTTATCATGTTCATGCAATGCCATAAAATGGACATGAAATATGACAAGATATTTTGAATAATGCAAATTACCATGTAATGAATGTTAAAATGCTTTCGCAAATCGCAGTTCACAAATCGCATTTTGCACTTCGCACTTCGCATTTGGCCAATCACACTTCGCAATTCGCACTTCGCAATTCGCACATCGCATTTCGTATATTGCAAATCGCAAATTGCATTTCGTACATCGCACATCGCAAATCGCTTTACCTTTATCGCTTATTATTGATGCCTATGCTGGTGTTGACTCCAACGGTTTGGCTTTTTATCGATGTTGCTGATGCTTATTTGATGAAGATAAGTTGAGATGCTTTCTACATCTCTATTTGGGATGAAGTTCTGCAATCATCGGACCTTCCCGATGCATACACTGGTAGTTTACAACAGTGCCCACCTTGCTGGTATTTTTCTACGCTGACATCGCCAAACGGTTTTGGTTCCCACTCGAACAATGATATACAAAGCTTTCATCGCTGAAATGGCCCGATGTTATGCAGAATTGATGTCAATGGTTTAAAATACTGGTTTTTCCGATACCTTCACTGAAGTAATATTCAACTGCTTAATTCACCAGACTCCGCCTGACGTTACGCTAGATTGATGACAACCAACTGATGTCTACGATAAGAATTTTCCTATAATCTAGACATTCAATGTGCGTGCATATTTAAATCTATAGGAGATGCATGTTAAATGTTGATGGAGATGTAGGCTGATGTAGCGCTTTTGCACATGTGCAGATCATGCATGATGTGATGACCTAGATTTATCCTTAGGAGTCTATTGTCCTAGGTTGATGCACATTTTAAAGTGTCTAGAGTATAAACTTACCTCACCCTTTTCGAGGTGATTTGGAGTTTCTTTTCGCTATTGGGGTGCTCGTGCTCCATTCCCTTGAGATTTTGATTCGCAACCCGGCTGAACTGATAATCTGAATGCTATTGACATCCCTGGAGGGTACATCCCATTCTTTCGCTGCCTAGATTTGAACTTCGGTGTAGAGGCCTTGACTCATGAGGACTTGGTGCAGGTTGAGACATTTGATGGTAAGGATTTCATTAGCTAGACCTTTCGTCATTGGCCTTCTGCTCTTGAGTTAAGGACTTTTTTGAAAAATTTTCCCTTTCTTCTGTAGGGGCAAGCTTACGTCGCCATAATTTCCTTCAGGAGTTCTCTCCTTTCTTTTGATGAGAAGCTTGATCTTGCCTTAAACTCCTTCCATTTCTTGGAATTGGAAAATGCCCTAGTCCTTTCGCATGTTGTTGTCATGGATTCATATGGGAAATTCTCTTTGTTGACCAAGTCGCGAGTGAGCAATATCATGTACATCAAAAGAGCAAAATGTATGAAAATCTTGACGGCTTGGGCATCAGGATTAGTATATTCTTGTGAATGAGGCATTTAAAGTACAAATTATGAAATGGAACGAGTTATAAAATTGTAAGGAAATTTGTAAACATCCATGGTCATTATTCATGGGTAGGATTAGATTTTAAAAGACTTATCTCCCTTTATCAGAGAAACTTCATCTTCGCTCTAGACGTTATTCTTCGCAGAATTGACTTCATATGACACACACACTGTGAGTGGCGCCACTCTTAGTAGGGGCTTTACCTCTATGCCTTGGCAAATTTTCTTTTTTTCTCACCTAATCTTGTCTCGTTTTCTTAGGTTATTCAAAATCACCCATGTAACGAGTTTTGGACCAATGACTCCCAAATCGGAGGGCTTTAGGGCACCAGGTGTTAAGACACCCTTTCAGGTTTACTGGATCGAGTAATAAAGGCCACGCTTCAAGATAAGTCAGGCGATAATATGTTTGCTTCTTTGCCTGAGTTTGCCAGGTCCATTTTCTTAGGCTTTAAGTCACCCAATGTAACGAGCATTAGGCCGATGACTACCAAACCAGAGGGCTTTAGGGCACCAGGTGTAAAGACACCCCTCGGGCTTAATTACTCGAGTAACCTACGCCATGATTCGGATCTGCTCAGGTTTTTCCTTTTGCAATGCTCGTTTTCTTAGGCGCTAAGTTACCCAATGTAACGAGCGTTAGGCCGATGACTCACAAGCAAGATGGCTTTACGGCACCAGGTATAAAGACACCCCTCAAGCTTAATAACTCGAGCAACCTAGGCCGTGATTCGAGACATTAGGCTGGTGGCTTATCTTTTATCTTTTCATTATTTGCCATTATTTTTGCCATAGCTTCATACCCCACAACTAAGAGTCAGGGCAATCGCAAAGTGTAAACATGCATATGAGGTCGAGTCTGTTCCAAAAAGCGCTTTGAACTGGGATATCGTGCCCAATCAAAAGGTTGAATAGTCTTAAATCCCTAATCGTTCCCATGATTCTCGCCCCACGGACACTTATGAAAATTAATCCCATTCATAACAAGTTAAGCAAAATCCTTTTCTTAACATGTATATTATCGTTAATGCCTGTAAATGGAGACTAAAAGCTCATAGAGAGATGAAAGAGTCATACCTCACATGTGTATTATTAATTCTGAGAACAGTATGATTGGAAAAGACCAAATGGTCATACCGAATCGCTAGTGAGACAATGTGAGGGAAGCTCTGATAATGATGTACCATGCTGATGGTGCTAACCGGTGCATTTTCCCTTTTAGGATTGTTGATAAATGGCCCATTGTTGAGTTGTCGATGTTTCCAAGATTTCTCCGGTCTAGTTGTAAGGAACGCAACATCGGGTTGTCCCTGATTTTGAAATTACCCTAGTCTTGCTTGTTTTCTGGGAAATTTTCTTTGAAAGATGGGCTGATAAGATGTCGAGGTCGCAAGAGGCTTTTACCTCTGTACCATATGGTGAGCAGGTAGTAGATTTGGGCTTTGGATGCCCTCAATCATTGTTCTTGACTTGTTCACATAATTCGCCTTGATGGTTTTCTTCTAATTTGATGAAGGCTTATGATTGAGGGTGTCGGCTCTTTAAAGGTCCTCGCTGCTGGTTGTCTTGGTGTATCGTTGTTTCTTCCTTTCTGGGACTTGAGTCAGATTTGATGGAATGACATTGAAGTGTTTGTTTGGGTTTTTTGGATTTTTGTTTGATTTGACCGCACCATAAATGGCTACCTACGTACTCCCATTGATGAGGGGAGATCAGGTCTTTCGTAGTTCTGGTCTGGTGTAAGAGGTTCAACGCTGAATGGTGTAAGGGTAGAAAGGTGTAGAAATGTTTTTGTTATTTTTGTTTATAGAGAAGGGTGTAGAAATGTTTTTATTTTTTTTGTTTATAAAAAGGGTGTAGAAATGTTTTTGATGTTTTTGTTTTATTACATAAAATGGTTGCCTACGTACTCCCAAGTATCGGGGAGATCAGGTCGACGTAGTTCGCCCCATGAGCTGAAACCTAACTGATTTGATTTTTTGATTTTTTTTTTTGATTTTTTTGATTTTTTCAATATTTACATGCATGGAAAATAAAAGGCATACTTCGAAGAAAGTGATACCGTCCCAACATCTTCTGGAACTCATAACTTTAACCCCTGGATCTACATCTTCTTAGCTAGTTGAGGCCGGATAGTCTAGTTATCAATGGTGATGTTGCCTTCAAGGCTCACGATAGAGGTCACCTCTTGATCTTAAATATCTTCGCTTATGACCATAACTTGATCGCCCTGATGCAATACATTCGTCATGGATGCTTAAACTGGACCCATCGCAAAAAGGGATGAACTCTAGATTCTTCAATGGGTTGGCTTCCCTGACAACCTCACCATCTTTTCTTTCATCTGTTCCTTCACATTTTTCCTGGGCTTAAGAGTATTCAACCATGAAATCTCCCTCGAACTGTGGTTGCATTTCTTGTAAGGAATTTTCCTTTTTGGCTTTTCCTTCCTTAGACAGGATTAGTATTTCCTCCTCATCATCCAAGGTGATAAAATCAAGAACGTGGTTGATATCTTTGGACCAGAAGATGTTTGATGTTGGCAGAGGAATATCCTTTGGGGATTCCCGTGTCTCCTCTATCATTCGATGCATTAGGATCAGTCCATCTTGTGTTCTGCCAGGATTGGTGCTCAAGGCCTTTACCTCCTCTGAACTGCATGTCTTGAGTGGACATATTAAGCTTATTATTTCCTTTTCGCCTTTTCTGGTCATGAGGAATTCTATCTCCAGTTCTTCATTTTCAATGAGATCCTGGATTTTATATCGCAAAGACTAATATTCCTTAGTCGTATATCCAAGTGAGTTAGAATGGTAGAGACACATCTTGGTGGAATCATAACTCTTTATCTTGGGATTTATAGGAGGCAGCAACTCAGTAATCCATCCTTTGCTTATCAGAAAGTATAACATTTCTTCATTTGATTTGCTCAAAGGGGTGGATTTTCGGGCTCTTGTGGAGGTTGTTTGATCTTTCTTCTTTGAGAATTCGCATTCCCCCGAGCGATTTTTTTGCTGTTGAGATCTTCTAGCAATTTTATCAATCCCCTTTTCTTCTCCTTTTAGCCTGCTTTGATCTTCTTCATTTATTTGGCTCATCATGGAGAGATATGGGTTTGCATTATGGTTGACCTCTTTTTTCTCTTGGCTTTCTGATAGTTGAGTGAAAAACTTCCTTATATCCTGATGTTGTCGCACTATCAACTTAGCAAGCAGATTTACTTGATTCTGGATCGTCTCTAATTTTTGCATTACTATCATAACCTCCTCCGAGTTTTCCCACTTTAGGACATTTGATCTATGCCTTTGGGGGTATTCCTCTATCATTCGTATGTACTTACGATTTGGATACATTTTAGCGCTTCCTGACCCGATCATGTTTACTTCCTCCGTATCATGCTGCATCAGAAGATTGGTGTTGACATTTTGTTGGTCAGGTTGTTGGACCACAATACTGCCACTTTCGATCAAATTTTGAATTTTATGCTTTAAGGACCAACAATCTTGTGCATCGTGTCCTGGAGACCCTGAGTGGTAAGCACATCTCTGGCTTGGATAGTATCTTTTGCTCCCTGGTTCCAGAGGTGTAGCCAGTTCAGTAATTTTCTTATGATCCATCAATATCGCCAAAACATTTTCAAGAGAATCGCCTAGTGGAGTGAACACCCGATTTTTCGTTCTCTCAAATTTTTTTTTCCTGTCCTAGAGTTGGCTAAATGCAGCCTGTTGTTGAAATGACAGATTGTCTCGCTTTTTCCAAATGGGGGAATTTGTGAGGTTAGTCTACTAGCTTTCCACATACAACAAAGGATACATCTTGATGCCTTTATTTGCACTTGGGATCGCTTCGCATACTTTCCATCAGATATATGCTTGGCGACTGCTTCCAAGGCAGTGAAGTCTTTAATCTTGCCTGCCTTTAGATCCTCTCATAGTAAAGAGCCTCTTGGATATTAATAAATGTCATTACGATCTCAATTTCTGTCATTGATGGAATGACTTGCGCTGCTAGATGTCTCCACCTTTGGGAATATTCTCAGAAAGATTCAATACTTTGCTTTTTGACTTTAGTCACTTGGTATCGATCTGGTGCCATTTGTGACTGAAAACCTTATTGATTTAGAAAGGCGTGGGCCAATTCTTCCTAGTTGTGGATTTTGGTATTGTCAAGTCGGGCATACCAGGCTTTAGCCTCTCTAATGAGACTCTTTTGGAAAAGCTACATTCTGAGGCTTTCATCTTCAGCATAAGACCCCAACTTTCCAATATACACTTTTAGGTGCGTATAGGGATCGCCTGCCCCATTGTACTTTTTAAACTCTGGGACTTTGAATTTGTCATGATATCGAGCCCCTGAGAATATGCAGATATCTGAATAGGTGACACTACCATAGTTTCTAGTCCCTTTGATTGACCGGATGGTTTTCTCCATTTGTTGGACTTTCTTTCTTGTATCCCCATTTTCTCGATCATCCCTGAGTTTTGTGATTTTAGGGGTTTTTTTGGTTCCTTTATTGGAATGAGGTTCAAGTATCTTAGTTTCCATCTTTTTGTCAACACCCTGACTACCCCTTCTTGTGAATGACTCTAGTTGAGTAGGCATTGTTTGGCCCTGGGTTTCTCCATGTGTAGAGGATTCTATGTGGATGGGTATTTGTGGACCCTGAGTAGATTGGTGTAGTTCTTTGAGAATAACAGCCAACTCTGTAATTTGATAGCTTAATCTTTCGAACTCCTTGCGAGAGACAAAAGTAGGATCAGGCTGGTCAGATGAAGACATAATTGGTTGTAGGCTCGTGGCCTTTTTGAATTTTGAGCGGTTAACAGGCCCAATTGTTTCCCTACAAAAACTTATGTAGTTTAGTCTTAGGGAATGTATAAATGTTTACATGCTATCATAATGTGTCCATTTTAGGAATATTATCCTGCAAAAACGGGTGTCAATTGATAGCATGTCAAGTCTTAATATGCATGTGCAAATATTCTTCATATTTTCCATTACATAGAGATGAACATGGAATGGAATTACAAGTAATTGTCTTTACAAGTAATTAAAAAATGGAAAGCATGAAGAGACTTTCCTCTGAATTTGGTTTATCAGAGGCTGACCTATCTTAGGTTTCTCTCGCGGCTTTTTGGCATGAAGGTTCCTAGATCATCGCAATTTACTTGACGGGAAGTTAATCCGGTCTTTGAACTGGAGCGAATCTAGGTGGTGCCTTTCCTAATCCTCGTTGGAATTAGTCTCCCTACGAGTCCAGTAATCAAACACCGACAGAATAGCCTCCTGGTGGAGGAACCACACAACATACATTCACATACAACGTGTCTTACCATTTATGAAAATGATGACATGTGTGAAGCACTAATATCACAGATAGATATATTGCAGTGCAGTAAGTAAAATGCATTCGTACACATTCATCAAAAAATGTAAATGCAACATCCACACACAAGAAAATAACAGTTTTGAAAAGATTGTAGTAGCGGCTTAAGCCCTCTTACTGGAGTCCCCGGCAAACTCTCCACCTGTTGACGTCGGGATTTTTATTTGTCCCTTCTCGTTTCTTGTTCTTTGGTGTTCTCATATTATGTGAGATTTGTTTGAAAAAATAAGTGAAAAAGGTCCGACATGTATAATGTCGACGATTTGACTGTAAGAGTCACCAGTTGGTGTGACACTGCTAAACGGGTCTGTGAAACTGAGATTCATTTGGGTTCGGGGGGTTGATTATGCGGAGGGAAGGTGTTAGGCACCCCCGACATCCGTGTTGCCACGGTGACCGCCACTTTTCAAGAAACTGTTATATGAATGTGTGTGTGTGTGGATCAATATGCAATTATTTGGAAGTAGTGCTATGCCTCGTTCGCACCTATATACACAAGGTTTGAATTTATAAAAAAATTCAGTTTTAAACAAGATATAGCAATGAGGTTTTGTAAAAGAGGTTTTTCAAACTCTGTGCTCAATAGTAATTGAGGCCTTTGATACTTCTATTTTATTATTAAATGTTCGGCTTGTTTGCTTTTATTTTTCGAGATGCGAGGCATCTTCGAGAAAATAATATATAGCGGTGCCTAACTCCTCAAGGGAATGATAGCCATCTAAGGAAATTCAAACACCGTGAATAATTTAGAAGTTGCTTACAGCTGAAAATGTCCATCACTGAATCAGAATCTAGATTCAAAGAGATCAATGTGATCACATGATTCCTAGGCTCACATGATCTGCAGTTAATATGAAAAGTAGTAAAGTATATATATATATATATATATATATATATATATATATATATATATATATATATATAAGGGATTATAGGATTTATATAATAACAACCTTTCTATAAATAGCTGAGTTCTCCTTCTGCATTAAAAATTAATAAAAAAAAAAAAAACAGTTGGTACAAGCTCAATAAAATTTGAAGGACTTTTACACACTTCATTTTACTTTTAAGTGTTTATATATGAATGCATGCATGTATGGTAATTATTATAGTAATATTAATAATAATTTTAATATCATAAACCTATTGCAATGTTTTACAATATTTATATTAATACAATATTACTATATTAATATTTATATTAATACAATATTACTATAATATTATTCTATTACTATAATAATATTTATTATTAATATTAATATTAATAATACTAATATTATTAATATTAATAATAATAACCTAGGTTTTAATATATATATATATATATATATATATATATATTATTATTAATATTAATATTAATACAATATTACTATATTGTATTATTAATATTACTATAATAATATGTAATATTGTATTAATATTAATATTATAATAATATTATATATATATATATTAAAATCAGTTATTATTATTAATATTAATAATATTGTATTATTAATATTACTATAATAATATTGTATTAATATTAATATTAATAATAAATATTATTATAGTAATAGAATAATATTATATTAATATTGTATTTATATAAATATTAATATAGTAATATTGTATTAATATAAATATTGTAAAACATTGCAATAGATTTATGATATTAAAATTATTATTAATATTACTATAATAATTACCATACATGCATGCATTTACATATATAAACACTTAAAAGTAAAATGAAGTGTGTAAAAAGTCCGCCAAATTGTCGAGCCAGGCCGGTCGGGTGTTTTTTTTATTTTTTATTAATTTTTAACAAATGAGAACTTGTAGCTACGGGAGAAAATGGGTTGTTAGAATTGTTATGGCAACCGGCTATTACTTGATGGAATCCTATATATATATATATATAGACATGATCAACCACCACGAAGCACCTCCAATGGGGATCGAAATGTAAATAAAGCAATAAATATGATCAACCGCCACTAAGTAAACTCCAGGTGGGACTAAATGTAAAGAAAGCAAGAAGATTTATCAACCGCCACTAAGTAAACTCCAAAGTAGGATTTAAATGTAAGAAAAGAAATAAAAGGCCATGAAGTAAACTCTCAGTTTTGATGAAATGTATATATATATATATATATATATATATATATATATATATATATATATATATATATATATAAAAGCAAGTAAATGCTCCGGACATAAGTTCAGGGCTCAATCGAGGCATAACTCGATAATGTTAGTCCATATATAAATATATACATATATAAGTATATATATACGTAATAAATGAAAATCACGAAGTCAAGTCCCGCATACATTACATAACACGACTCTTAATGTGAAGAATAAGTAGTGTACAAAGATGAAGAGAAAGGCTTTATAGTGTGTAAGAAGGCTTACAGTGGGCTGCCAAAGAAGACTTCTATGACTCTAAGTGGATGAAAACTCGGCTCCTGCTGGCAAAAATATGACAACATACGAGCTTACAAGTGTTTAAAATGGGAAAGCACTAAGTTTACAGTGTGTACAAAGCAAATTGGACAGGGCTTCCTCGTCTTTTCTCTTACAAATATGGCCACCCCAAGCCCTCTATTTATAGAGGGGGGAGCCGCAGGTGTACCTGCGGTAGCAGCAGGTGTACCTGCGGTTTCCCGACATGCCCCACGCAACGTGGGTCCCGCCGTCTCGAAGTACGTGTATTCAGACGACACGTTGTTCGGTCAAATCTTCATAACTTTCAATCTGGGAGTCTGATGGAAGCGTGCCATACCATTCCAGAAAGCTCTATCCGAGAGCTATGCAATGACATAAGATTTACCCTTTTTTGATTCCAGGAAGTTGGGTCCATGATCGAAATTGCATTTCCGGGTTTCTGTTATGTAGTCCGTTGAGCCGTTTTACGTAGTTTGTGCTCGGAAATTAAGATATGGTTCTTGTGGGACATATTTTAATGTAATTTGGATTAAAATGAGTTTATTTGATTTAAGTTGAAGTTGAGTTGGCAAAATGACCATTTTGCCTCTCCCGGGGTTATCTTCGGTTTTGGCACAGTTGTAACAGTCTTTTCTCAGGATTATCTCTATGATTGGCCTACTGTTGACTCTAAATGTCCTCAGGGTTATCTCTAAGGTTGGCTTGACCTCCTGGGGTTAACTCTGGGCTTTGCACTTGATTTCCCAAGCTATTTCTGAGTTTAGAATTGATGTTGTGGTCCTCTAGTGTTATCTCTAGAGTGTGAAAAAGATGTTTTTGTCCTCCTACATAGTTAGTAACAGGAAAATGAAATTTCAAGTGTCTACACTGACTCATAATCCCGCTCCAATAACTGAGCCTTATTCACTACATCTTAATACAAACATAGTTTATGAGAAATGAGGTATTGACGTATTTCGGGTTTCAAACCTCGCAGAAACATTCACGTCATTCACTCCTCGTTATCTACCAAATGGGATGCAAACTGAGACAACTCGGCAAACATGGCTTCATACTGCGATACGGTCATATTGTGTTTCTCTAGCTTGATGAAATCTACCTCCTTCATGTGACAAATACTTTTGGGAAAGTACTTGTCGTTGAATATTTCTTGGAACTTCTCCCAAGACATCTTGAGTGTGGTAGACTGAGTATGCTTTACGGATTTCCACCAATAATTTACCTCTCCTCGCAACATGATGGTGGCAAAGGGAACCTTTTGCTCCTTGGATCATCCCAAGACACAAAATATCTTAGTGATCTACTTTATCCACGTTTCTATCGTAAGTGGTTCTGGCTTTCCCAAAAACTCCGATGGTCCCAGCTCCTTGAACTGCTTAGCGGTGACCATCCATGAGTTGCTAGTGTTTCCACTTGCATTTTGCATAGTAGTCTCTCTCGTTTGATTTTTGATGAATTCTAGAAAGTTCCTAAACATACCATTGTTCGTCATTTGGTTAGTGTTGTTGTTTACAGGTGGATTATTGCCTTCCTAATGCACACTATCCTGGTTATTGATCAGCGGTGACTCAACGGTCTCATGTGCTCCATTGCTTATCTTAACATTTTCAAATGCCATTTTACTCAAACACTGTCACAAAAAAGAGCTAATTAAACAAATTAACATATCACATTATTAACCCTATACTCGGACTGACCCATTAAATACCAAATAAGCTTAGGTAGGACACACTAGCGAAGGATTTACTCATCTCTCCCATCCTAGTTCTATTCCCCGATCTCTGCCAGAGACCATATCCCTAAGCTCTGATACCAACTGTGATTCCCCCAAAATAGGTCCACAAAACCCATTCCGAGTCACTAAAAACATGGTACAGAAAAAAACTACAACTTCATTATTATAATTGTCGTGCAAAATACGACAACACTATGCTGTGAGTTTAAATACAAATATTTTCTTCTAGACAATATCCAAACTCAAATAAGTCCTCATTATAATTATTGATACACTATTTTACAAAATAGTGAGTACTGCTAAAACAATTGTCTCGAACCCTCACTCCACACCCCGACTAGTTCTCGTTATATTCTCTCCTCCTGAGAAGAAAAATGGAACAAAAAGAAAATGATGAGCTCAACTAGCCCAGTAAAGAATATTATGACTAAGATAATGAAAAAAAAATATCGTTAGCCTTCAATAAATCAGATAAAATATAATGGACAGTAAGTTTAGATCAATATTCGCAGTGAAAATAATAATTCATTAGAAGAGTTAAGTAGAGATTGAAGTCTACTATCTTCTATGATTTAAAATTCTATCATCAATATTTTATCCCTGTGACATCAATCAATATACATCTTGAATCAAATATTCATCTTTGCACTATGGGCTAAAGATATTCATTTGTATCACCAGTTGGTCATGTTCATCTCAACACCTGTCCATCTTTGCACTACCTGCCAAAGATATTCATCAGGTAATCATTCATCTTTGCACTACAGGCCAAAGATATTCAGTTATATCACCATTTAGGATTGAGGATGATAAAAATGTTTTAAAGAAAATGAATTCAGTGAGATAAAAGAACAAGATTAGGGATTCATACTTTAGTTTATCTAAGTTCAACAATACTCCATAATAATTAATTGTGGAGCAAAAAATTCAAGAATGAAGATCAAAACATAGATACAATCAAAGATATTAACCATAATAGACAACTTGGACAAAGAAAAGAAAATTTAATTTTTTTGTGAATAGTAACGCAGTATCACGTGAATAAAGGTCAGAGATACGTGAATAGTAACCCCTAACACAAAAAAGGTAAAAATTTCACAAGAAAAATCATACTTTGTGAAAATAAAAATTTTATAATGAATTTCAAGTCACTATATATGTATGTACCTCATTATTGATATTTAAAACTTTGTGCTATATAGTGATTTAATATGTACATATTGATATACTTGTGAAGTGATTTAATATGTGACAAAATATGTGAAGTGGTGCATGGATAATAAACATATATACTATAGTTATGGATATATATATTTATTTATTTCATTAAAAATGAAAGCTTTATGACATAATTATACATTAGGTGAGACAATTAAATAACCTAATGGTTATAGTAATGAGGAAATGTTAGTATTTAATATGTATACTAACTTAAGTGGCAACTTATGATATTTCAAGTGACTAATAATTTTAAACCTATTTCTAGTAAACCTAATTAGGTCATGAGCTAAAGTCACATGTATAGGTAATTAAATTCCATAATATTGGGAATGAAAACCCTAAATAAATAATTAGGGTAATATATATTAAAATTGTTAAACTATGTTTATTACATAGCCCAAAACAATTAAAAGAGAAGCCCAAAAGAAATAAAATGCAAGCCCATACTTAACCCACTTGATTAAGGGTATTTTAGACCTTTGATTTATCTAATTTATGCATTAAAATAAAAGTAAAATGGATGGGATATTTGGCATGTAATAGCTGGCCACATTAAGCCTTTTAAGGCAAAGGAATTAAGCTAATCAAGTCCCAAAATTAGAAACTCTTACACACAAGGACAAGTGAGTCATGCTCCCATTGGTGGAAAGCCTAATTAGCAACCTTAATGACATGATTAGGCATGATTAAAAAGGGATAAGGCTAGCCCTTTTGTCCAAGGGGCAAAAAAAATATTGGGGATATTAGCATTCCACTCTAATTCACCAACATATATCTCCATCTTTATTTAATTTTCCTCCTCCACCATTCTTCTTTTTCTTCTATTTTTTTCTCTCAACTAGCAAGAACACAAAAGAGAGCAAGAGAGAGAGAGAGGTTTGGATTCTAAGTGAGAAGGAGGAGCATATTGTTCATGCTTCCCAAGTTCTTAGTCTACTTTGAAAAGAAAAGAAGAGCATCCCACAAAATAAGGTAAAGAAATCAAACCCTAGTTCTATGTTGTGTATGTTCTATGTGATCTTGTAAAAGATTCATGGAAGTGCAAGTTCAAATAGACTAAAGTCTTATATGAAGGTTAAATCTTGAGTATAATATGTTTAACATGTCCATCTATATAGTTTATGTTGGAAAATTTTGGAAAAAAGGAAGCTAAAGTAGTTTTGGGGAAAAACCCTAATTTAAAGGGGTGATCATTGCTTTTCACTTTGAAATCTATAAATGGTTTTTGTGATTTTATTCCTTGGTATGATAGAACTATGAGTTAAGAACAAAACCCCTTTGGAAGCATATAAAAATATTAAAAAATGAGTGAGATATGGATTTATTTCTAAAACAACTCAACTAAAGAACTCATGTGCATGAGCAGTCACTTCTGGACAAATTTCCGGGACAAAAACAGATCCAAATTTGATGTTTGACGAATGAAAACTTTATTTCGGGAAGATATGAATCCAACGAGTTGGATTGGACCCAAATCGGAGTTGTAGATTTCATTTTATTCAAGTTTTAGTGAAGGACCCCAAATCTGGAAAAAAAATCAAAAATCTAAAAAGCTATCACGGTTCAATGAGAACCAAACCAATTTGAACTTTTTTTTTGACGATTTGCCTCATTTTTTTTACTTTGAGTTCGGTGGTGGTTCTTGGACCCAAATTTTTCTAAAAATTTTCAAGAATATTAAGATATTTAATCCAAAATTTTTTGAGCAGTTAGCTAATTATTAAGTAATTAGTGGTTTAAACTCATTTTAAATCATTTTAAAACTTACTAATTTATAACTTTTAATGCAATTAATGGATTATTAAACTAATTACATGAAATTTGAATGTAATTAACTATTTAATTATTATCTAAGTAGTATTGGGTGATAATTAAGTAGAGTTAGTATTAATAAAGTAATTATTGATTATTTAATTAAGATTAAATAATAAATAGGGTTAAACCATTAATTAATATTAAATAATGATTAAAGAATGCTTAAGTAAGATTATGTAATAATGTAATTACTTACTTACATTGAAATAAAATTTATAAAGTAATTATTTATTATTTAGTTAATATTAAATAATAAATAAGAATAAATGATAATTAATTATTCTTAAGTTAATAAAAAAGAATAATTAAAGACTTATAAATTAAATTAATTATTTATTATTCAAGGATAATTAATTAATTAATAAGAATAAATGATAATTAATTATTCTTAAGTTAATAAGAAAGAATAATTAAAGATTTATGAAGTAAATTAATTATTTATTATTCAAGGATAAATAATAAATTAATTAATATTAAATAAGGACAAAGGTTAATTAATTGTTCATTTATTAATAGTAATGAATAATTAAGACTAATAAATCAATTATTTATTATTCAAGGATAAATGATTAATTAATTATTACTTAATTAATATTAAATAATAATTAAAGACAAATAATGTTAATTATTCAATATTTAATTTAATTAACATTAAATAATAAGTAGATGTAACTAGTTATTATTTATTTAATAATAACTAAAGGTAAATAATTAATTATTATTTAACTAATATTAAATGGTAATTAAAGGAAGATAAAGTTAATACATGGAGATAATTTAAAAGAATCATTAATTAAACAATTATAATAAATTGTTTAAGGTCTAATTATAAGTGTGTATTACTTAATTAAGAAAGACCTTATAAATTTATAAAATCATTAACCTAAGATTTATTAAATATCTTATAGGGTTAATGATGGTACATTATACTATGTGTACATGGTGATTGAATTATTTGCTAGATAATAGCATAAGTAAGTATGTAGACGTACAATTATACGCAGTACTAATTAATAGACCAACATTGTCAATGCTAGGTTCTTCAAAGAGTTATAATTAAAGCTAATTAGTCGTAGCTCGACAAACATGCAAGTTCTCTAAGTCAAACTCGAGTTATTATTTTCAAAGCATGTTAGTGAATAATTATTGATGATTATTCACATCTATAATGATTATTGAAATTCGCACTTTGTGCAATTGAATTCATGTTCTATTATTATTGAACTGTGAATTAAATTAAAGTTCTTTCATTCATGAACTGTTTATGAGATAGATCTATGCTAATTGTATCAGCTAGATCAAGCATGTTTAAATTTGTTAAATCAAATGTGTTTTAAAAAGTTGTTCTTATTAAATTGATATGATAAGAACTCTTGACTGAGAAAAGGACGAATTTGATTAAGGCATGATATCGATGCTGGATTATTAAGTGTTTATGCATAAATCACGGGGTATGAAAGGCTGATCCCCTTGAATACCAAAACTTATTAAGAGGTCCAGTTTAAATGACTGAGAACCTTGGCAAATGTTCATGGTTATTTCAAAACCACTCAGTACATGTTATTCAATTATTCGAATATTCAATTGTTGATTATTAATTCATGTTCCTTCACAATCTTATACTATTTCATCATCATAAGCATTCTATAACTATTACGGAATAATAAACATACATTACTTCATTATAATAAAGTTTCATAACATGGTCCCAAGGTCTTCTTAACCTTAACTTAAACACACCATTCATATTACAAAAGGTTTATATAAAATTCCATCGGATAATAATAACTAACATTCATTCTAAATTATTCTTGGATCTTGCCCTTGCCTTTGTCTTTTCGTATTGGATCCTTGGGCTTAAGCTGAAATAAATGTCATGATATAGCAAGGGTAAGCAACTAATTTGCTTAGCAAGTTTATATACAAAGGGAGATATATCATGACTAGAAAGAAGTTTTGCTTTCAATGTTCAACAATAGTATAAGATTGTGAAGGAACATGAATTAATAATCAACAATTGAATATTGAATAATTGAATAACATGTGTCTTGAGTGGTTTTGAAATAACCATGAACATTTGCCAAGAGGTTCTCGATCATTTAAATTGGACCTCTTAATAAGTTTTGGTATTGAGGGATCGACCTTTCATACCCCATGATTTATGCATAAACACTTAATAATCCAGCATCGATATCATGCCTTAATCAAATTCGTCCTTTTCTCAGTCAAGAGTTCTTATCATATCAATTTAATAAGAACAACTTTTTAAAACACATTTGATTTAACAAATTTAAACATGCTTGATCTAGTTGATACAATTAGCATAGATCTATCTCATAAACAGTTCATGAATGAAAGAACTTTAATTTAATTCACAGTTCAATAATAATAGAACATGAATTCAATTGCACAAAGTCGAATTTCAATAATCATTATAGATGTGAATAATCATCAATAATTATTCACTAACATGCTTTGAAAATAATAACTCGAGTTTGAGTTAGGAAACTTGCCTCGTTTGTAGAGTTACTGACTACTGTGATTAAATTCTATCCATTAGGCGGTTTAATTATCTTCCTTTGAGAGACCTATAGTTAATCTTTCAATTAGCCATAGCATAACATTAGATTATGTAATCACATAGATATTATATATTACATTTAGTTCTTAGAAATATTATCTACCTCGATAATGTTACTATTAAATAACAACTACCTTTAATTCACTTAATATTATTAATCTTGATAATATTTAATTCACCTCTTAGTATTATTAGTTCACTAATAATACTTTTATTCGCTTACTAATATTATTAACATCTTAATAATATTTTAATACTTTACTAATATTATTAATCCTCTTAATAATATTTTAATCATGCATTAATATTATTACTTTAATAATATCTTACTTATGCTTTAGTATCATTAATCAATTAATAATCTTTTAATCATTTATATATTAATACTTTTATTCATTTACTAATATTATTAATTATTTTAATATTTTATTCATTTACTAATATTATTAATCATTTAATAATATTTTATTCTTTACTAATGTTATTACATTTTTAATAACATTTTATTTAATCTCGAATATTATTATTTACTTAATAATATTTTAATCATCAATAATACTTTAATTTAATATTATTAATCTTTTAATAATATTTTAATCTAAGATTAATATTTTAATCTAATATTATTAATCATTTAATAATACTTTAATCATTTATTAATGCTTAAATCAAATATTATTAACCATTTAATAATATTTTAATGAAGTTTTAATCTTAATATTTTTATTTACTTAACAATATCATATTCTAATATTATTAATATCATAATAATATTTTAATAATTTATTAGATCAATAAACAATTTATTTCTAATTGTTCACCCTTTATAAAACCTCTTATTTAATATCCATAAAGGTCATAAATAATATTTCTTATTATAAATTACCAAAATGCCCTAAAATAGTCATAATATTATATATTAGGAGTATTCAAGCATTAAAATCATATTTTTCTTATTTAAGACATCATTTAACTATTTATTTCCTTTTATTCATAACTTCATCATTTTTAGGAAAAATAGCAAACTGATTTCAAAAATTCTTCTTTTACTGGATTTGGATATATATATATGACCCAACAATGATCCCCAAATTTTTTTTGGAATTTTAGAAAATGATTTACTAATTTTAAAGTGCCCAAAACACTCGGATCTTGCTTCATTTTTTCATAAATCGAGTTTTGCTCGAGAAAAATTCTAAAATTTTAGGGTATACTCTCATAACATATATGAACATACTGTAAAATTTTTTGGATTTTCCCATGTATACTTGTGAGAAATTTGGGTGTTAATATTTAGGAGTCCTTTACGGAAATAGCCATTCACGCGCACAACCTATAAATCAAAAGCGTGTCAGTTCTTTTTTCCTACGTAGATAACTTCTTAAGGTACCTCTGTGATTTTTCCAGATTTTTAAAAGACTTGAAACTATCAAAACACCCTAAGAAAAAGCAGGGGACAATAGCTTTTTAGGGTTTTAAAACTTTAATTCTCTATTTGGACTGTTTGGGGAAAACAGCCCCCATGGCTTCAATACTTGCTAGATTTGTGTTCTACCACTTGGGTTTACTAGATAACTCATGTATCTAGCACCCCCCATCCTTGACGGATCACAAATCCAAGTTGTAAAACTTGAGTTACACAAGATTTAGTGGAAGAAGAAAAAAACAAGGGTTTAACCCCTAGGAGAACATATGCTCATTTTCTTCCTCTAAACCTTTGATCTAACACTCAAGATACTTAGTTCCATACATGATGATATGTAGAACTAGGGTATCTTGAGTATTAGTTCATAACCCCAACAAATCTTGCTATAACACAAAATAGAAGAAGAAGATGAAGATTAGGTTATACCTTGATTTAGTAGCAACCTTCCTTGATTTACCAAAGTAGTATATAATCTTAGGGTGCATTAAACAAACTAGCACACTCTCTCTCTCTCTCTCAAAAATTGAACCCTCTCTCTCTTTTCTCTCTGTATTTTGCTAGCTTGGGAGAAAAAAAAGAAGAAGAAGAATAAGAGAAATGAAATGTCTAGCAAATGAAATGTGTGATTTAACTAATATCCCCATACTTTTGTTGTCCCTTGGATAAAAGGCTTCACCTTATCTCTTTCAATTAAGCCTAATCATGTGATTAAGGGTGCTAAGTAGATTTTCAACCAATGGGAGATGGACACACTTGTACTTGATGTAAGAGTTACTAATTAAGGAACTTGATTAGCATAATTTTGTTGCCTAAAAAGGCCTAATATGGTTGGTCCCCTTGCCCCATTATCTCCTCCATTTTGCTTTTATTTTAATGCACAAATTTGATTAATCAAAAGTCTAAAATACCCTTAATCAAGTGGGCTAAGTATTGGTTTGCATTTTATTTCTTTTGGGCTTCTCCTTTAATTGTTTTGGGCCATATAATAAACATAGTCTAACAATTTTAATATATATTACCCAAATTGTTTATTTAGGGTTTCCATTCCCAATCTTATGAAATTTAATTACTTATACATGTGACTTTAGCTCATAACCTAATTAGGTTTACTAGAAATAGGTTTAAAATTATTAGTCACTTGAAATAACAAGATTATCCACTTAAGTTAGTATACATATTAAATACTAACCTTTCCTTATTACCATAACCCTTAGGTTATTTAATTGTCTCACCTAATGTATAATTAGGTTCTGAAGCTTTCATTTTTAATGAAATCTATAAATGTATATATCCATAACTATAGTATATATGTTTATTGATTCATGCACCACTTCACATATGTTGTCACATATTAAATCACTATATAACACAAAGTTTTAAATATCAATAATGTACATACATATATAGTGACTTAAAATTCACGGTTATTACATCCTCCCCCTTATAAGAATTTCGTCCCGGAATTACATATAGGGTTACTCAAAAAGATGTGGATAATTTTCCCTCATCTTTTCTTCGAGTTCCCACGTAGCTTCTTGATGTGTGGTTCCTCGAAGAACTTTTATAGAATGTATAACCTTATTTCGCAATTTACGCTCTTTTCTATCTAAAATTTCAAGCGGAATTTCCTAAATACGACAAATCCTTTTTGACTTTGAATTGGCTAAATGCGATATCACGTGCTTGTAATCGGGCTTATATGGTCGTATATGCGACACATGAAACACATTATGAATATGTTTCGATTTAGGAGGTAGAGCTACCTCGTACGCCACTTCGCCTATCTTCCTCAAGATCTCGAAAGGTCCAATAAATCTCGGACTCAGTTTACCTTTCTTTCCAAACCTTATCTTCCCTTTCCAAGGAGATACTTTCAAAAATGCATAGCTTCCCACTTCAAAATCTCTCTTACGGCGATGTAAGTCGCATACTTCTTTGGCGATCTTGAAATTTGCTACCGGTCGAGGCTCTTATCACCTTGATGATCTCTCTGATCTGCTTTGCACGATTCTGGTCCCAACAGTCGACGTTCACCCACTTCATCCCAGCATAAGGGCGTTCTACATTTCCTCCCATACGATTGCTTAAATGCGGCGGCATTCCGATCTTTGGCGTGATAGCTATTGTTGTATCACGAACTCTACTAATGGAAGATGATCCTCCGGCTACCCTTGAAGTCCATCACAAAAGCTCGAGCATGTCTTCAAGCGTTTGAATCGTTCTCTCGCTTTGTCCATCGATTCTGGGATGATACGCGGTGCTCATCCGTAGCTGCGTCCCCATTCTTTCTTGAAGACTCTTCTAGAAGTTTGATGTGAATCGCGGATCTCTATCCGATACAATAGATCTTTGATACGCCATGTCTCGAGATAATTTCTTTGATATATAATTTGGCTATTTGGTCCAAACTATATACGATCTTGATCGGCAAAAAGTGAGCCGACCGTAAGGCGATCTACTGATCACCCGTATATGGCGTCGTGTCCTTTTTTGCGTTCTTTGGAAGTCCCACCACAAAATCCATCGTGATGTGCTCCCATTTCCACTCTGGAATCTCTAAAGGCTGTAGTAATCCACTCGATCGTTGATGCTCTGCCTTGACTCTCTGATAAGTTAGACATCTGCTGACGCATTCTGCAACCTCTCTCTTCATGTTTGGCCACCAAAAGTGTTGACGTAAATCTTGATACATCTTTGTGCTTCCTGGGTGTATCGAGTACCTCGTCTATCATGCTTCTTGCAAAATCTCTTCTCTTAGTTACGGTACTAATGGTACCCAAATTAAATCCTTGAATCTCGGTGATCGGTGCCATCAATCTTGTATTTCAATTCATCCCCTAAATTGCTTAAGCTTCTTGATGTTGTGCAATCTTCGTCCTTCTCTTGAGCCTCTTTAACCTTATCTAATAAAAGTCGGGGGCTCATTTGCCCTTTGTAAATAATTTCTCATTGGTCTCCATCGGATACTTAACCTCTAAGTCAAGTCGTTCGAAATCTTTCACCAATTCCTCTTGAATGGTCAACTTCAGTAACTTCTCTCTGCCTTTTCTGCTCAGGGCATCTGCCACTACATTTGCTTTGCCTGGATGGTACAGAATCTCACAATCATAATCCTTGATCAATTCTAGCCATCGGCAGCTGCCTCATATTTAGCTCCTTCTGCGTAAAGATATACTTCAGACTCTTGTGATCCGTATATATCTCACACTTCTCGCCATACAAATAGTGCCTCCAAATCTCAAAGCAAAAAAACTCTCTTTGCTAACTCGGGTCATGAGTCGGATAACCCTTCTCATAGTCCTTGGTGGCGTGAAGCGTCTGTGATAATGACCTTGCCATCTTTGCATCGATTACACGACCAAGACCCTTGTGTGACGCATCATTATACACTACAAATCCTCCGTGTTATGCGGTAAAGCCAACACACGGTGCTTATTGAGCCTCTTCTTCAATTCCATGAAACTCTCTTCACATTTCTCTCGTCAAAGCGAACTTCACCGTCTTTTCTAGTAAGGTTGGTCAGATGGCGATGCTATCTTTGAAAAATCTTGGATGAATCTCGATAGTATCCCTTTAATCCCAAGAAACTCCTAATTTTTTGTCGGCGTCTTTTGGTTGTTCCCGATTGATAATAGCGCTTCTACTTTTCTTTGGATCCACAGAAACACCATCCTTATCGATAGCGTGTGACCAAAAGCGCTCTCTGCAACCAAAACTCACACTTGGAGAACTTTGCATACAACTTCTCCCTCCTAACGCGTCTCAACACTATCCTTAGATGTTGGCGTGCTCTTCCTCCGATCTCTGAATATGCGAATGTCATCGATGAACACGATAACAAACTTATCCAAATCTTTTGTTTAAACACTCTGTTCATCAAGTCCATGAATCTTTTCTTTGGCGCATTAAATCGATCAAAAGACATTACCGAAACTCAAAGTGTCCATACAGGAGTTACGAATGCCGTCTTTGGAACATCCTCTGCCTCACCTTGAGTTGGTGATAACTTAGGTCCTCAAGTCGATTTTTGAAAAGTATTTGCCCCTTTGTTGATCAAACAAATCGTCGATCTGGGCAATGGGTACTTGTTCTTAATGGTGACCTTGTTCGACTCTCGGTAGTCGATACAAAGCCTTAATGACCCATCCTTCTTCTTTGAATGAATAAAGGTGGTGCTCCCCACGGTGATACGCTCGGTCGAATGTATCCCTTATCTAACAACTCTTGTAGTTGAACCATCAGTTCCTTCATTTCTCTAGAGAGCCATACGATCACGGCGCTTTGGATCCGGTGATGTCACTGGTGCCAAATCGATAACAAACTCTACTCTCTCTGTCGGTGGCAATCCGGAATCTCATCTGGGAAGACATCAGCGAATTCCCTTATAATAGGTATCGACCCGGTTCACCCTCGACTCTGCGGGTATCCACAGCGTGAGCCAAATAACCTATACAACCCTTCTAAGCAACTTCTTTGCTTGCATCATCGTCGAGACAACAAGATTGTCTCGGCGATTTCTTGCCGTGAAATACCACCTTTGACTTATTGAGTCTTTGGGTGTACGCACTTTTCTTACGATCGATGGCCAGCTCGTGACTCGATAACCAATCCATCCAGAGGATTACATCAAACTCTCAAGGCGAATCGGTATCAAATCCACGTTAAGCTTAAACCCTCTTACATCGGCACAGCAGTTCCTATGGATGTAGTCTACGAGGATAATTTCTTTGTTTGCTACTTCTACATTCATTGGGTGTTCTAATAGTTCACGAGGTAAACTTAATCTTTGAGCAAATTCATCGAGATCTGAAAGAACAAAGAAGCTCGAATCGAATAACACATAGGCATTTATATCGTTGATTGATCGGAATTATATACGACACCACCTCCTGGATGCCACGACATCTTGCCTTTGTCATATTGAATGTCCTCGTTGTCGACTTGTTTGGTTTGATTTTTGGTCCTCCTTTGGTTGTCCTAGTGTTATTGCCCTATTGCTTGTTTCCGCCATCGTCAGTGCTTTTCTTCCTCGGGCAATCCTTGATCCGATGTCGCTTCACCACAGTTAAAACAACCTCCCTTCTTCACCTTAGGACAATTGGGTGAGGTATGCCCTTCTTGTCCACTGGTATAACATACCATTTTTCCTTCAGAACTCTCTCGAGTGACCCTTTCCTGATTTCCACACAGGCTTCTTTTTGTTGCACACTTCCTTGCTGACTCTCAAATTACTACCCCCTTTGCTCCATTCCGCTTCTTGTTGTTGCTCTTCTTGCCATTGCTAACATTACGATTCCCACCTTCTACTTTCTTCTTGTTCTTCTCAGGTTGTACTTTGAGACCGCTTTCGCTTCCACCTTCGCTATGAGAGCTTTCTCCAGCGAGAGTTGAGAATGGCGTGATTTGTAAAACCGCTACCTTTTGTAAATCCACGGCTTTAGTCCATTTTGAACCTTCTTGCTTTCCTCACCTCGTGTCCACGATGTGGGGCGAATCAGCGATTCATTGAACTTGCGCGTGTACTACTCGACTGACGACATATTCTCTGTTTCAATTCCAAAAACTTGATCTCCATTCTCTAAACTTGTGTACTCTCGAGGAAGTAGTTCCCAAAGAACAACGTCTTGAGCGCTTTCCAAGTCGCGATTCGAGTCCGGCTTTGTTACGGTTGGCCTCCCACCAATAGTTAGCCTCACCCTTCATTAAGTAGGTAGCAAAAATTATTTTTGCTCTTCTTCGCTACTCTAGCAATAATGAAGGCCTTCTCAATCTCCTTTATCCACGTCTGGGCCTCTATCAGGTCTCTTTGTTCCTCTAAACTCGGCGGGTCTCTGCGCCTTGAAGTCCTTAAAGTTGACTAGTTGGTTTTCACTTTGATTTCCTGTGAGTTGAGCTTGATTCCTCATAGCTTGACCATCATGTTGATAAAGTCTTGCATTTGGGTTTGGTTGAGCTCCATTGCATTATTAGCGACTCTTGATCTCTTGGTTCCTTAGTACGTCTGGTGGCATTATCTAGTGAAACAAAATTCTAACACGTTACTCGGGTTTTATTATCATATAAGTACTTAGCATGTAACGCTCTTGTATTCAAACAATCGGATGATCATTATGTGAGAGTTTTAAATTACCAAGATTTGGAAGTCTTTCTCACGATTAGTGGGTTAAGTTTGTTTTTTAAAAAAAAATTCCAAATCGAGTCTCTTTGGATTCACATAACATTAAATAGACAATTTACTATTTAAATTTTCCAACACATATCATAATAATGCATTTATATTCATATACCAATCTTGATGTGTCTCACATGTTCAATCTGGTATATTTTTATAAATGCTACTATCCCATTTTAAACACAAAAGATGGGATTAACTCAAAATGATACTCCCTACAAACACAAATAGGGATACTACCTACTACTACTACCTCACACACTTTGAGGTTTACATCAACATAAAACCCTATTACACAAAAAGGGGTACTAATGCATCTATCTACAAGTTGGTCCATAGCATATAATCATCATCTTTGGTGGCCCTTTTGGGTCACTGAGCAGCTCTGGGAAACAACCCCTCCATAACTCTCTGCCGAGCGGATCGACTCGACTCCCCTATCTCTCGCATGAGGCCTAACACTCGTCCCTTACGGCTCTGGAAGGTGCATCAGCGCTAGCCCTAGTGTCTCTATCCTGGTATCTTTTAGCGGTAGCTCACCTTCCAATTTGGTCAACCCTCTTTTTGCATTATACCATGCTTCATCCATCCTAGTCCTCTCCGGCCTTTCCACCTCAAGGTCGACAATCAAGGCAAAGGCTGCACCCTCGGCATCCCAACTTGCAACTCGACTCATCCAACTTTCCCTTTTGTTCGACTACCTCCATATGGGGCGATAAGCGCATCCTTATATTGACCTTACATGAGCTGGGTGTGTGGTTTTCAACCTCTAGTTCTCTCCACTCGCCTTCTAATTGATTGATTCTCTCAACAAATCCCCCCTATCGGAGGACCATGAGGGGCTTCTTCCATGACCTCGCGCTCAATGGGCTCTTGCTCCTTTGAGTGGGCCCCCAGTGTTCTTGAGACATCCTACAAACACCATAAATAAAACCAACATCGATTACCACAATAAAATATATTCATTGATAAAATGAAATGATATTTTATTTAGTACAATGAAACTCGATGGATCTCCTTAACCCATCATCTACATACTCTATATGAGTTTTTCTACTAAGGTTATAACCTAGGTTTCGCATTCTAATGTTTATAACCTCTGGCTTTGATACCAACACTGTGGCGCCCCCAAATCCGGGTTCTACAACCTCGATTCGGTGCTCACGATCTATCATCATCATAAGCATTCTATAACTATTACGGAATAATAAACATACATTGTTCATTATAATAAAGTTTCATAACATGGTCCCAAGGTCTTCTTAACCTTAACTTAAACACACCATTCATATTACAAAAGGTTTACATAAGAAAATCCATCAGATAATAACAACTAACATTCATTCTAAATTATTCATGGATCTTGCCCTTGCCTTTGTCCTTCGTATTGGATCCTTGGGCTTAGCGAAATAAATGTCATGATATAGCAAGGGTAAGCAACTAATTTGCTTAGCAAGTTTATATACTGAGGAGATATATCATGACTAGAAAGAAGTTTTGCTTTCAATGTTCAACAATAGTATAAGATTGTGAAGGAACATGAATTAATAATCAACAATTGAATATTGAATAATTGAATAACATGTCTTGAGTGGTTTTGAAATAACCATGAACATTTGCCAAGGTTCTCGGTCATTTAAATTTGGACCTCTTAATAAGTTTTGGTATTGAGGGATCGACCTTTTCATACCCCATGATTTATGCATAAACACTTAATAATCCGGCATCGATATCATGCCTTAATCAAATTAAATCCTTTTCTCGATCGAGAGTTCTTATCATATCAATTTAATAAAACGACTTTTTTAAAACACATTTGATTTAACAAATTTAAACATGCTTGATCTAATTGATACAATTAGCATAGATCTATCTCATAAGCGAGTTCATGAATGAAAGAACTTTAATTTAATTCACGATTCAATAATAATAGAACAGAATTCAATTGCACAAAGTGCAATTTCAATAATCATTATAGATGTGAATAATCATCAATAATTATTCACTAACATGCTTTGAAAATAATAACTTTCGAGTTTGAGTTAGGAAACTTGCCTCGTTTGTGAGTTACGACTATGCAATTAAATTCTATCCATTTAGGCGGTTTAATTATCTTCCTTTGAGAGACCTATAGTTAATCTTTCAATTAGCCATAGCATAACATTAGATTATGTAATCACATAGTTATTATATATTACATTTAGTTCTTAGAAATATTATCACCTCGATAATATTACTATTAAATAACAACTACCTTTAATTCACTTAATATTATTAATCTTGATAATATTTAATTCACCTCTTAGTATTATTAGTTCACTAATAATACTTTTATTCACTTACTAATATTATTAACATCTTAATAATATTTTAATACTTTACTAATATTATTAATCCTCTTAATAATATTTTAATCATACATTAATATTATTACTTTAATAATATCTCTTTTATGCTTTAGTATCATTAATCAATTAATAATACTTTTAATCATTTACCAATAGTATTAATATTTTATTCATTTACTAATATTATTAATCATTTAATAATATTTTATTATTTACTAATATTATTAATCATTTAATAATATTTTATTCCTTTTACTAATGTTATTACATTTTTAATAACATTTTATTTAATCTCGAATATTATTATTTACTTAATAATATTTTAATCATCAATAATACTTTAATTTAATTTAATATTATTAATCTTTTAATAATATTTTAATCTAAGATTAATATTTTAATCTAATATTATTAATCATTTAATAATACTTTAATCATTTATTAATGCTTAAATCAAATATTATTAACCATTTAATAATATTTTAATGAAGTTTTAATCTTAATATTTTTATTTACTTAACAATATCATATTCTAATATTATTAATATCATAATAACATTTTAATAATATATTAGCTCAATAAACAATTTATTCTAATTGTTCACCCTTTATTAAACCACTTATTTAATATCCATAAAAGGTCATAAATAATATTTCTTATTATCAATTACCAAAATGCCCTAAAATAGTCATAATATTATGTATTAGGAGTAATCAAGCATTAAAATCATATTTTTCTTATTTAAGACATCATTTAACTATTTATTTCCTTTTATGCATAACTTCATCATTTTTTAGGAAAAATAGCAAACTGATTCCAAAAATTTTTCTTTTTTTGGATTTGGATAGTATATATCCCAACAATGATCCCCAATTTGTTTTGGAATTTTAGAAAATGATTTACTAATTGTAAAGTGCCCAAAATACTTGGATCTTGCTTCATTTTTCATAAATCGAGTTTTGCTCAGAAAATTATGAAATTTTCAAGGTATTCTCTCGTCACATATATGAACATCTTTGTAAAATTTTGGAATTTTCCCATGTATACACTTGTGAGAATTTGGGTGTTAATATTTAGGAGTCCTTTACGGAAATAGCCATTCACGCACAACCTATAAATCAAAAGCGTGTAGTTCTTTTTCCTACGTAGATAACTTCTTAAGGTACCTCTGTGATTTTTCCCAGATTTTTAAAAGACTTGAAACTGTCCGAAACAGCCTTAAGAAAAATGGGGACAATAGCTTTTTAGGGTTTTAAAACCTTAATACACTATGTGGACTATTTTGGGGAAAACAGCCCCCATGGCTTCAATACTTGCTAGATTTGTGTTCTACCACTTGGGTTTACTAGATAACTCATGTATCTAGCACCCCCCCCTCGACGGATCACAAATCCAAGTTGTAAAACTTGAGTTACACAAGATTTAGTGGAAGAAAAACAAGGGTTTAACCCCTAGGAGAACATATGCTCATTTTCTTCCTCTAAACCTTTGATCTAACACTCAAGATACTTAGTTCCATACATGATGATATGTAGAACTAGGGTATCTTGAGTATTAGTTCATAACCCCAACAAATCTTGCTATAACACAAAATAGAAGAAGAAGATGAAGATTAGGTTATACCTTGATCTAGTAGCAACCTTCCTTGATTTACCAAAGTAGTATATAATCTTAGGGTGCATTAACAAACTAGCACACCTCTCTCTCTCTCTCTAAAATTGAACCCCTCTCTCTCTCTTTTTCTCTCTTAGTATTTTGCTAGCTTGGGAGAAAAAAAAGAAGAAGAAGAATAAGAGAAATGAAATGTCTAGCAAATGAATGTGTGATTTAACTAATATCCCCCATACTTTTGTTGTCCCTTGGATAAAAAGACTTGCCTTATCTCTTTCAATTAAGCATAATCATGTGATTAAGGGTGCTAACTAGATTTTTAACCAATGGGAGATGGACACACTTGTACTTGATGTAAGAGTTACTAATTAAGGAACTTGATTAGCATAATTTTGTTGCCTTAAAAGGCCTAATGTGGCCGGTCTCCTTGCCCCATTATCTCCTCCATTTTACTTTTATTTTAATGCACAAATTTGATTAATCAAAAGTCTAAAATACCCTTAATCAAGTGGGCTAAGTATTGGTTTGCATTTTATTTCTTTTGGGCTTCTCCTTTAATTGTTTTTGGGCTATGTAATAAACATAGTCTAACAATTTTAATATATGTTACCCAAATTGTTTATTTAGGGTTTTCATTCCCAATCTTATGAAATTTAATTACTTATACATGTGACTTTAGCTCATAACCTAATTAGGTTTACTAGAAATAGGTTTAAAATTATTAGTCACTTGAAATAACAAGATTATCCACTTAAGTTAGTATACATATTAAATACTAACCTTTCCTTATTACCATAACCCTTAGGTTATTTAATTGTCTCACCTAATGTATAATTAGGTTTCTGAAGCTTTCATTTTTAATGAAATCTATAAATGTATATATCCATAACTATAGTATATATGTTTATTGATTCATGCACCACTTCACATATGTTGTCACATATTAAATCACTATATAACACAAAGTTTTAAATATCAATAATGTACGTATATATATATAGTGACTTAAAATTCACGGTTATTTTATCTAGATAATCTTTGCTTTGCACTGCATTTCACGGAACCAAAAGGTCGAAGAATCAGTTAACAATGCAGCGGGAGCTCAACCAAACCCAATGCAGACTTTTTCAACATAATGGCTGAAGCTATACAAAACCAAGTTTAACCTGGAGGAAATCAGGTGGGAAACCAACTAGCCAACTTAAAGGACTTCAAGGCAGTAGGACCGCCAGAGTTTAGAGGAACAGCAGACTCGATAGAGGCCCAAACATGGATAAAGGAGATTAAGAAGGCCTTCATTATTGCTAGAGTAGTAGAAGAGCAGAAAATAATTTTTGCTACCTACTTAATGAAGGGTGAGGCTAACTATTGGTGGGAGGCCAACTAGAGCAAAGCCGGGACTAGAATAGTGACTTGGGAATCATTCAAGACATTGTTCTTTGGGAACTACTTCCCTGAGAGTACACAAGAAAATATGGAGATCAAGTTTCTGGAATTGAAACAGGAGAATATGTCAGTGTCAGAGTACATTGCGAAGTTCAATGAATTGGTTTGATTCGCTCCACATCAGGTGGACATAGAGGTGAGGAAAGCAAGGAGGTTCGAAAAATGGACTAAAGCCGTGGATCTACAGTAAGGTAGCAGTTTTAAAAATCATAACATTCTCAACCCTATTGGAGAAAGTTCTCATAGAGGAAGGTGGAAGCGAAGCAGTCTCAAAGTACAATCGTGAGAAGAGCAAGAAGAAAGTAGAAGGTGGGAATCAGAATGTTAGTAGTGGTGGTAACAACAACAAAGAGCGGAAGTGGAGCAGTGGCGGTAGTAATTTGGAGATTCAGCAAGGAAGTGTGCAACAAAAGAAGTCGGTGTGTGGAAACTGTGGAAAGGGTCACTTGGGAGAGTGCATGATGGGAAAAACGGTATGTTATACTGGTGGACAAGAAGGGCATATCTCACCCAATTGTCCTAAGGTGAAGAAGGGAGGTTGTTTTAACTGTGGTGAAGTGACATCGGATCAAGGATTTCCTGAGGAAGAAAAGCACAGATAGTGAAAACGGCAACAAGGGCAATAACACTAGGACAACCAATGGAGGACCAGCCCAGCCAAATAAGCCAACAGCAAGGACATTCAATATGACAGTGCAAGATGTCGTGGCATCCAGGGAGGTGGAGTCAGGTATAATTCCGATCAACGATATAAATGCCTATGTGTTATTCGATTCGGGAGCTTCATGTTCTTTCGTATCTGATGAATTTGCTCAAAGATTAAGTTTACCTCGCGAACTATTAGAACACCCAATGAATGTAGAAATAGCGAACAAAGAAATTATCCCTATAGACTACATCCATAGGAATTATTGTTTAAGTGTAAGAGGGTTTAAGCTTAACGTGGATTTGATACCGATTCTTCTTGGAGAGTTTGATGTAATCCTTGGGATGGATTGGTTATTGAGTCACGAAGCGGTCATTGACTGTAAGAAAAAGTGTGTAAACCTGAAGACTCCAAATAAATCGAAGGTGGTATTTTATGGAAGTAAATCGCCGAGACAATCTTGTTGTCTGACGATGATTCAAGCAAAGAAGTTGCTTAGGAAGGGTTGTATAAGTTATTTAGCTCACGTTGTGGATACCTATTGTAAGGGAATTCATTGATGTCTTCCCAGATTAGATTCTGGGATTTCCACCGGATAGAGAGGTAGAGTTTGTTATCGATTTGGCACCAAGGACAACACTGGTATCCAAAGCACCGTATCGTATAACTCAAGTAGAAATGAAGGAACTAATGGTTCAACTACAAGAGTTATTAGATAAGGGATACATTCGATCAAGCGTATCACCGTGGGGAGCACCAGTCTTATTCGTAAAGAAGAAGGATGGGTCGTTAAGGCTTTGTATTGACTACCAAGAGTTAAACAAGGTCACCATTAAGAACAAATACCCGTTGCCCAGGATCTACAATTTGTTTGATCAGTTGAAGGGGGCAAAATACTTTTCAAAAATCGACTTGTGGACCGGTTATCACCAACTAAAGGTGAGACATGAGGATATTTCAAAGATGACATTCAGGACTCGGTATGGACACTTTGAGTTTCTGGTAATGTCATTTGGATTGATGAATGCACCAGAAGCATTCATGGACTTGATGAACAAAGTATTCAAGCAGTATTTGGATAAGTTCGTTGTTGTGTTCATCGATGACATTCTGGTGTATTCAAAGACGGAGGAAGAGCACGCTGAGCATCTAGGGATAGTGTTGAAGACGTTGAGGAGGAAGAAGTTGTATGTAAAATTCTCCAAGTGTGAGTTTTGGTTATAGAAAGTACAGTTTTTGGGGCACGTTATTGACAAGGATGGTGTTTCGGTGGATCCAACTGTAAGACCCCAACTTTTATGAATAAAGATGAATTTTCTATAATTATCATTTTTGAATATTATGGAATGAATTTGATATAATGTTATAGTTGTGGGTAATAGTTATAAATTTTACAAAGTACACAAGTTGTTATATAATATTCGATTGGTCGGGGAATATTAGTTTTAACAGGGAATTTTTGTACGACGGCACAATCATTGGTGGACCCCACAACGAAATTATTGTCGGATTAAGAAAACGACAAAAATATTTTATGAAAATAACGACGGAAGTTTTATCGTTAACTGTTGAAACACCCGGTGTTAAAAGTATGTGAGAAACGCGTGGTTCATAGTAGTAGCACACGGTATTGATTATTGATGCTTACGTGAGAAGTCACTTAGTTTTGTTCAATTATTGCTTCAGTAATTGTTGCATAGTATCTCACGTCAATTGATTCAATTATTGTTGATATTTTATATATTATTAAATCAATAATTGAGACGACAAAGTTATTAATATTATTATTTGCAATATTAACGATGTCTAGAAGTTCTACCAAGGAGAGGTTTGGTCACCTAATCATGGCAAGGCCAATAGGGAGAAATCTTTATCGAAAGCCCTCTTTCCTAAGGAACGACACGGTCAATTAATAGTGTGAATTATAGTAATGATGATGAAGTTTTGTTTTATTAGTATTATTAATGTAATAAAATGGAAAAGCTTTTTATATAAAATAGAATACTTTTATAAAGTTATTCATTTTATTAGACTATAAATAGAATATATTATATTCTATTATGCATAGTGTTTTGCATAGTAAAATCTTTTATATAAAACATAATACTTTTATAAAGTTATTCGTTTTATTAGACTACAAATAGAATATATTATATTTTATTATGCATAGTGTTTGTATAGTGCCTGCATAGTGTTTGCATAGTAAAATCTTTTTATATAAAACAGAATACTTTTATAAAGTTATTCGTTTTATTAGATTATAAATAGAATATATTTTATTTTATTTAAAATATTTTGTTTTATTACAATATTTTATAGTAAACCAATCTGGACCATTCGTTTAAAAATAAATCAATCTGGACCGTTCAGGAATTAGTTACTATCCAGTCCATTCTCCTATAAATAGAAGCTCATTCCTTGATTATTTCTTACGAATTCACTGAAACTCTAGAGAGAGAAACTATAGAGAGAAAGAAGAAAAGTATTCTGCTACTTCACTACTCCTATATCCAGTTTGTTCTAAGGTAAGGGGTATTATTTATTTCGTATTCATGAAGAGAACTTCTGTTATTCTATATTTTTTTTATTACATTGGAATAACTTTGTATATGCTATCACCCTATACTTGGTTAAATTCTTTTTGTTATTCCATTCTTTATCATTATGTTGGAATAACTTTGTACATGCAAGCACCGCATACATGGTGAAATTCTTTTGTTATTCCATTCTTTATTATTTCGCTGGAACATCCCGTCGATGCGTAATTTTGCCTCGACACGGTCTCATTATTTATTATTCTGTTGGAACATCCCGCTTGGCATTAATTTTGCTCGACACAGTCTCGTTATTTATTATTCATTGGAATATCACATGCATGCGTACGCATGAATGACCGGCTCGTTATTTATTATTTTGTTGGAATAACCTGTGCGTGCGGTCTATCGCATGCCTGGTGATTTCTTTTGTTATTCCATTCTTTATTATACTCAGTTGGTTAAATTTTTGACTTCTATACTCCATGAAATTAGTGGAATATCCTTGATATTTGCGCTTCATTTAGTATCTTTTCATGGAAATATTCTTCTGAGCATTCTTGAATTTTACTCTACAAAAAAGTATCATGTTGACAATTTTGACGTTATTAGTTCCTGGATAAATTAATTCTTGAACTTGTTTTATTGAATTCTTATATCATTGTCATCATCCTCATGTTTATATTATGTTGAAAGTCATCTGTGGCCTGTAGTGCATAGATGGACTTGGTATGATTATGACCCGGGATTAATCGCTATAATCATGACCGTAATATTACAAATGATGTGGTAAAAGTCCTCATTGGCCCGTAGTGCATTGATGGACAGTTGTTGGCATGATCATGACCATTGATGAATACACGAATATCCTTGGTCCGTAGTGCATGAATAATTTGTGGTTGTGATAATAATGAATATCCTTAGCCGTAGTGCAGGGATGATGTGGATTATTTATTAAGCTGAGTCTCAGCGATAAAAGTGATAAAAAACCTTTTAAATCATAAAAGATAGTAGATTTTATTCTCTACTTGACTCTTTTAATAGATTTCTTGTTCCGCTGCAGTTAAACTTGATGTTTGTTATATTGTATCAGTTTAACACTGTTGAAGGCTATTGATAATTTATTCTGTATTATCGTAGTCATAATATTTCTTACTGGGCTAGTTGAGCTCACCCTTTTACTTTCATTGTTCTCTCTGAGGAAATGAGAACGTTAGACGGACTAGTCGGAACAACGCAGTGACGGTCCGAGATAATAGCATTAGTAGTCCTCACTATTCTGTTAAATAGTGTGATAATAAATGTAACGAGGACTCAATTGAGTGTGGATATTGTCTAGATGACAATATTTGTATTAAAGCTCACAGCATATGTTTTGTCGTATTTTACATGACTGTTGTATAATTAAGTTGTATTTGAATTTTGTACCATGTATTTGGCGACTCAAGATGGGTGATGTATACTTATTTTGGGGGCGTCACAGTTGGTATCAAAGCTTAGGGATATGATCCCTGGCTGAGATGTGAGACAAGAACTAGGAGGGGAGAGACGGGAAATTCCTTCGCTAGTATGACCTACCTAAATTTATTTGGTATTTAATTGGTCGGTCAGAGTATAGAGATAATATGAGATATGTTAATTAACCCTTGTTTTGTGGCAGTATTTGAAAATGGCATCTGAGAATATTTAGATTAGCAATGGAGCACAGGAGACCGTTGAGTCTCCACAGATTAATAATCAGGATAATGTGCATCAGGAAGGCGACAATCCTCAGGAAAACAACAACACTGACCAGATGATGAACGATGGAATGTTCAGAGGCTGTATGCAATTCATGCAACATCAGGCAAGAACGGCTCCTATATAAAATGCAGGTGGAAACACTGGCAACTCTCGGACGGTCACCGCTAAGCAGTTCAAGGAACTGGGACCACCAAAGTTTTTTGGAGAGCCAAAACCACTTAAGGCGGAGACATGGATAAAGCAGATCTGCAAGATATTTGATGTCTTGGGATGCTCCGAGGAGCAAAAGGTTCCCTTTGCCACCTTCATATTGCGTGCAGAGGCAGATTACTTGTGGGAATATGTAAAACGTACTCAACCTGCCGCACTGAAGATGACTTGGGAGAAGTTACAAGAATTATTCAACGACAAGTACTTTCCCGAAAGTATTCGTCACATGAAAGAGGTAGAGTTCATCAAGATGGAGCAAAACAACATGACCATGTCACAGTACGAAGCCAAGTTTGCTGAGTTGTCCCAGTTTGCGTCCCATTTGGTTGATAATGAGGAGAGAATTACGCGAATGTTTCTAAGAGGTTTGAAACCCGAGATACGTCAATATCTTATCTCTCATAAACTGTGTTTGTATTCAGATGTTGTTAATATGGCTCAGTTATTGGAGCGCGATAATGAGTCAACCCAACCAAAAGAGAGCAGCCGACAAAATGATAATACTAGTGATAGCAGTCATCGAATCAGTGACAATAAGCGTTGAGGGAATCAACATGCCAAAAATGGTAACCACTTCGGTGGTAATCATGACCAAAATAATAAGAATGGATATTTCAAGAAGAGGAGATTCAACAATGATGGAAAGACGTCAGCACCAGCACCCGTTGTTAAGGAAGGAGAACGACCACCTCATCATATGTTTCAAATGCGGAGGGAGGATGATCGGTCCAAAGCTGCGATGCCGTCCAAAGCATGTTATAATTGTGGAAGAAAATGTCACCTAGCCCGATTTTGTCATTCACCGAAGATAAGTTCAGTTAGGATGGAGGCACCAAAGGACGTCCCAAAAAAGTCAAAGCCAGTAGTGCAAGGGAGAGCGTTTGTTGTGACCTCCCAGAAAGCAAGGAACCCGAACGAGGTCATCACGGGTAAGCTTATCATAAACGCTAGCGAAGTTTATACCATATTTGATACCGGTTCTACCCATTCTTTTATTTCTCCTACTTGCGTTCAACGTTTAATTTTGACTCCGAAAAAATTAGACTTTGACTTATCTGTTGAAACTCCATTGGGAGAAACCTTCATTACATCCACTATTTATAAGTCTTGTTTGGTTCAAATCGGTACCCTCACATTACCTGTCGATCTTATTTCATTGAAAATACTTGCATTTAACGTAATTCTAGGGATTGATTGGTTAACTACTCATCATGCAAAAATTGATTGTTTTCATAGGTTGTTAGCTTTCATATTCCTAACTAACCTATTATGCGAATTCAAGCAACCAAACCATTAAAATCAATCACTGTCATCTCAAGCCATAAAGCTATTCGTTTATTAAAAAATGGATGTTAAGTTTCTTAGCTCATGTCACGGATCTAAACAAAAATACGTCAGTTTTGAATTATATTTCTATTGTTAATGAATTTCCTGACGTATTCCCTGAAGAACTTCCTGGCCTACCCCCAGAATGTGAAATTGAATTTTGTATCGACCTTGAACCCGATACAAAATCCATTTCCAAAGCCCCATATCGAATGGCTCCTATTGAACTTCAGGAGTTAAAGACCCAACTACAGGAATTGTTAGACATCGGTTTCATTCGTCCTAGTACGTCTCTTGGGGTGCTCCTGTTCTATTCGTGAAGAAGAAAGATGGGAGTATGCGACTTTGTATTGATTATCGGGAGTTGAACCATGTCACTATCAAAAATAGATATCCATTGCCTCGCATTGATGACCTGTTTGACCAGTTGCAAGGGGCCAAATTTTTTTCAAAGATTGATCTTTGTTCCGGATATCACCAATTGAAGAATAGAACCGATGACATTCCAAAGACGGCTTTCAGAACTCAGTACGGGCATTATGAATTCCTAGTCATGTCTTTTGGATTAACTAATGCTCCTGCTACCTTCATGGACTGAGTATTCAAGGAATATTTGGATCACTTTGTGGTCGTCTTTATTGATGACATCCTTATTTATTCCAAAAGCCGTGAAGATCATGAGCAACACTTAAGGCTAATACTTCAAAAGCTTTGTGAATATAAGCTTTATGCCAAGTTGAAGAAATACGAGTTCTGGCTTGAGGAAGTAGCGTTCCTTGGGCACTTGGTATCAAGTCATGGAATATCTATTGACCCAACAAAGATTGAAGCTATTCAAAGCTGGGAGCAACCTAAATCAGTGACCGAAGTACGTAGCTTTCTCAGCTTAGCTGGTTATTATCAGAGATTCATAGAAGGGTTTTCTCGAATCGCTACTCCCTTAACTCAGCTGACTCGAAAAGATACAAAATTTGATTGGAACGAGGAATGTGAGAAGAGTTTTCAAGAACTCAAGAGAAGACTCATTTCAGCACCTGTTCTGACAATACCTTCTGGTTCGGAGGGATTTGTCATCTACAGTGATGCTTCAGGTAAACGGTTAGGATGTTTTCTCATGCAACATGGGAAAGTCATAGCCTATACCTCTCGACAACTCAAAGAATATGAGAGGAATTATCCTACTCATGATCTAGAGTTGGCAGCTGTTGTCTTCGTACTTAAAATTTGGAGGCATTACTTGTATGGGGAGAAAGTGGAGATCTTTACGGATCATAAAAGCCTCAAATATTTCTTCATTCAAAAGGAATTCAACATGCGATAGCGACGTTGGCTTGAACTGTTGAAAGATTATAATCATACCATCCAATACCATCATGGAAAATCAAACGTTGTAGCTGACGCATTGAGTAGAAGATCATATGCGGGTACGAGTGCGATATTGTCAACGTAGAGGCCCATTTTGTATGACTTGCAAAGGATGAAGATAGAGATAAAGACTCCAGGGACCCATGTGATGATGGTGAATATACGAGTAGAACCGACTTTAATCGATAAAGTTAAAGCTTCTCAAGCTACAGACCTGGAGCTGATGCATATGAGGAAGAAAGTATAAGAAGGTGCTATGTCGAAAGCAAGAATCGATGAAGAAGGAATACTTCGAGTTAAGTCCAGACTTTGTGTTCCTAATGATCATGAGTTAAAGTATAAAATCATGATGGAAGCGCACAACACACCGTTTGCAATCCATCGTGGGAGTAACAAAATGTATCATGATCTTAGACATACATTTTTGTGGGGCAATATAAAGAGAGAGATAGCGCTGTTTATCTCAAGGTGTTTAACTTGTCAACAAGTCAAGGCAGAACATCAAGTACCAAAAGGTCCATTACAACCACTTGAAATTCCTGAATGGAAGTGGGAGCACATTACCATGGATTTCGTTACTGGTCTTCCCAAGGTTTCTCAAGGCATAGATGCAATTTGGGTCATTGTTGATAGATTGACCAAGTATGCTCATTTCTTACCAATACGAGAAACTTATACACTTGAACATCTTACTCGTATATACATAAACGAGATTGTAAGACTGTATGGTATGCCAGTATCCATAGTTTTTGATAGAGACCCAAGATTCACTTCACGATTTTGGGTTAGTTTACAAAAAGCTATGGGCACGGATTTCTGATTTAGTTAAGGCATATCATCCTCAGACAGACGGACAATCGAGAGGACTATTCAAACTCTTGAAGATTTATTAAGACTCGTGTCCTTGACTTCAAGGGAAGTTGGGACAAGTTCTTACCATTGGTGGAGTTTTCTTACAACAACAGTTATCAAACAAGTATTGGCATGGCTCCATTCGAGGCGTTGTCTGGAAGAAAGTGTCATTCTCCAATATGCTGGGATGAGGTGGGTGAAGTAACGTTGGTTGGACCGGAGTTGGTATGTATGACTACGAAAAAGATTCAAACGATCCGATAATGTATAAAAACCTCACAAGACCGACAAAAGAGTTATGCTGATCTTCATCGAAAGGACGTGAAATTCGATATTGGAGATCATGTATTGTTACGTGTTACTCCATGGAAAGGAGTTACGAGATTTGGAAAGAGAGGAAAGCTCAATCCTCGATTCATTGGCCCATTTTTAATCCTCGATCGAGTAGGGACTGTAGTCTATAGACTCGCTTTACCGCCAAGTATGTCTCATGTTCATAACGTTTTTCATATATCCATGTTACGTAAATATGTGAAAGACCCGAACCACATTATTGAGTTAGAACCGGACAAAATAGCGGAAGATTTAACGTATGAAGAGGTTCCTGTTCAAATCTTGGATAAGAAGGAACATATTCTACGCTCCAAGGTTATACCTCAAGTCAAAGTTTTATGGAGGAACCACGATGTTGAGGAAATGACCTGGGAGTTAGAATCTGAAATGAAATCAAGGTATCCTTACCTCTTCGACATACCAGGTACGTACCCTAATTTCGAGGGCAAAATTTCATAAGAAGGGGAGATTGTAAGACCCCAACTTTTATGAATAAAGATGAATTTTCTATAATTATTATTTTTGAATATTATGGAATGAATTTGATATAATGTTATAGTTGTGGGTAATAGTTATAAATTTTGCAAAGTACGCAAGTTGTTATATAATATTTGATTGGTCGGGGAATATTAGTTTTAACAGGGAATATTCGTACGACGGCACAATCATTGGTGGAGCCCACAACAGAATTATTATCGGATTGAGAAAACGACAAAAATATTTTATGAAAATAACGGTGGAAGTTTTATCATTAACTGTTGAAACACCCGGTGTTAAAAGTACAGGAATATGCGTGGTTGCATAGTAGCACATGGTATTAATTATTGATGCTTACGTGAGAAGTTACTCAGTTTTGTTTAATTATTGCTTCAGTAATTGTTGTATAGTATCTCACGTTAATTGATTCAATTATTGTCGATATTTTATATATTATTAAATCACTAATTGAGACGATGAAGTTATTAATATTATTATTTGCAATATTAACGATGCCTAGAAGTTCTGCCAAGGAGAGGTTTGGTCACCTAATTGCGCGCCAATAGGGAGAAATCTTTATTGGAAAGCCCCCTCTTTCCTGGGAATGACCTGGTCGATTAATAGTGTGAATTATAATAATGATGATGAAGTTTTGTTTTATTAGTATTATTAATGTAATAAAACAGAAAAGCTTTTTATATAAAACAGAATACTTTTATAAAGTTATTCCTTTTATTAGACTATAAATAGAATATATTATATTCTATTATGCATAGTATTTTGCATAGTAAAATCTTTTATATGAAACAGAATACTTTAATAATGTTATTCATTTTATTAGACTATAAATAGAATATATTATATTTTATTATGCATAGTGTTTGCATAGTGCCTGCATAGTGCTTGCATAGTAAAATCTTTTTATATAAAACAAAATACTTTTATAAAGTTATTCGTTTTATTAGATTATAAATAGAATATATTATATTTTATTTAAAATATTTTGTTTTATTACAATATTTTATAGTAAACCAATCTGGACCATTCGTTTAAAAATAAATCAATCTGGACCGTTCAGGAATTAGTTACTATCCAGTCCATTCTCCTATAAATAGAAGCTCATTCCTTGATTATTTCTTACGAATTCACTGAAACTCTAGAGAGAGAAACTATAGAGAGAAAGAAGAAAAGTATTCTGCTACTTCACTACTCCTATATCCAGTTTGTTCTAAGGTAAGGGGTATTATTTCTTTCGTATTCATGAAGAGAACTTCTGTTATTCCATATTTTTTTTTATTCTGATGGAATAACCTGTATACGAGGTCTACCCTATACTTGGTGAAATTCTTCTGTTATTCCATTCTTTATCATTATGTTGGAATAACATGTCTATGCGTTTACGCATGACCTGGTTCCGTTATTTATTATTCTGTTGGAACATCCCGTCGATGCTAATTTTGCCTCGACCGGTTACATTATTTATTATTACATTGGAATATCACATCGTGCATTTACGCATGACCTGGTTCCGTTATTTATTATTCTATTGGAATAACCTGTCTGTACGGTCTATCGCATGCCTGGTAATTTCTTTTGTTATTCCATTCTTTATTATACTCAGTTAGTTAAAGTTTTGACTTCTATACTCCATGAAATTAGTGGAATATCCTTGGTATTTGCGCTTCATTCAGTATCTTTTCATGGAAATATTCTTCTGAGCATTCTTGAATTTTACTCTACAAAAAAGTATCATGTTGACAATTTGGACGTTATTAGTTCCTGGATAAATTAATTCTTGAACTTGTTTTATTGAATTCTTATATCATTGTCATCATCCTCATGTTTATATTATGTTGAAAGTCATATGTGGCCTGTAGTGCATAGATGGACTTGGTATGATTATGACCCGGGATTAATCGGTATAATTATGACTGTAATGTTACAAATGATGTGGTAAAAGTCCTCATTGGCCCGTAGTGCATTGATGGACAGTTGTTGGCATGATCATGACCATTGATGAATACATGAATATCCTTGGCTCGTAGTTCATGGATAATTTATGGTTGTGATACTAATGAATATCCTTAAGTAGTAGTGCGGGGATGATGTGGATTATTTATTGTCGAGTCTCAAATGATAAAAGTGATGAAAAACCTTTTAAATCATAAAAGATAGTAGATTTTATTCTCTACTTGACTCTTTTTAATGGGTTGCTTGTTCAATGCTTGAGTTAAACTTGATGTTTGTTATATTGTATCGCTTTTAACACTATTGAAGGCTAACGATAATTTATTACGTATTATCTTAGTCATAATATTTCTTCTTGGGCTAGTTGAGCTCACCTTTTACTTTCATTGTTCTCTTGAGGAAATTAGAGCGTAGCGAGGGGACTAGTCGTGACGGGTGACGGTCCAGATAATAGCATTAGTAGTCCTCACTATTCTATTAAATAGTGTGATAATAAATGTAACGAGGACTCAATTGAGTGTGGATATTGTCTAGATGACAATATTTATATTAAAACTCACAGCATATGTTTTGTCGTATTTTACACGACTGTTGTAGAATTAAGTTGTATTTGAATTTTGTACCATGTACTTGACTACTCAAGATGGGTGATGTATACCTATTTTGGGGGCATCACACCAACAAAGGTAGAAGAGGTTATCAACTGGGAACAACTAAAGACACCAACAGAAATCAAGAGTTTCTTGGGATTAGCAGGATACTATCAGAGATTTATACAGTATTTTTCAAAGATAGCATCGCCATTGACCATCCATACTAGAAAGTCGGTGAAGTTTGTTTGGACGGAGAAATATGAGGAGAGTTTCATGGAATTAAAGAAGAGGCTCAGTCAGGCACCTGTGTTGGCTTTACCAGACAACATGGGAGGATTTATAGTGTATAGTGATGCGTCACACAAGGGTCTTAGCTGTGTACTGATACAACACGGCAAGGTCATTGTGTACGCTTCACGTCAGCTGAAGAACTATGAGAAGGGTTATCCGACTTATGAACTGGAGTTAGCAGCGGTAGTTTTTTCCTTGAAGATATGGAGGCACTATTTGTATGGTGAGAGGTGTGAGATATATACGGATCACAAGAGTCTGAAGTATATCTTTACGTAGAAGGAGCTAAACATGAGGCAGTGCCAATGGCTAGAATTGATCAAAGATTATGATTGTGAGATTCTGTACCATCCAGGCAAAACAAATGTAGTGACAGAGGCCCTGAGCAGAAAAGGCAGGGAGAAGTTACTGAAGTTAACCATTCAAGAGGAATTGGTGAAAGAGTTCGAACGACTGGACTTGGAGGTTAAGTATCCGACGGAGACTAACGAAAAATTATTTACAGTGGCAGCGAGCTCGACTTTATTAGATAAGGTTAAAGAGGCACAAGAGAAGGACGAAGATTACGACAACATCAATAAGCGGTTAGCTAATGGGGATGAATTGAAATACAAGATTGATGGCACCGGACTGCTGAGATTTGAAGGACGAATTTGGGTACCTTCAGTTCCGGAACAAAAATGTATCAAGAGTTACGTCAACACTTTTGGTGGCTAAACATGAAGAGAGAGGTTGCAGAATGCGTCAGTAGATATATAAGTTTTCAGAGAGTCAAGGTAGAGCATCAACATTCGAGTGGATTACTACAGCCTTTAGAGATTCCATAGTAGAAATGGGAGCACATCACGATGGATTTTTTGGTGGGACTTCTAGCAACGCAAAAAGGGCACGATGCCATAGGGGTGATTGTAGATTGTCTTACGAAGTTGGCTCACTTCTTGCCGATCAAGATCAGGTATAGTTTGGACCAGCTAGCCAAAGTATATATCAAAGAAATTATCTCGAGATATGGCATACCGGTATCTATTGTATCGGATTGAGATCCGAGATTCACATCAAACTTCTGGAAGAGTCTTCAAGAAAGAATGGGGATGCAGCTGCGGATGAGCACCGCGTATCATCCGCAGACCGATGGACAAAGAGAAAGAACGATTCAAATGCTTGAAGACATGCTCAGAGCTTGTGTGATGGACTTCAAGTGTAGCTGGGAGGATCATCTTCCATTAGTAGAGTTTGCATACAACAATAGCTATCACGCTAGCATTGGAATGTTGTCGTACGAAGTACTGTATGGGAGGAAAAGTAGAATACCCTTATGCTGGGATAAAGTCGGTGAATGTCGACTGTTGGGACTAGAACTGGTGCAACAGACCGTAGAGATCATCAAGGTGATAAGAGCTCGGCTGGTAGCAGCTCAAGATCGCCAGAAGAAGTATACAGACTTACACCGACAGAAGAGAGATTTTGAAGTGGGAAGCTATGAATTTTTGAAAGTATCTCCCTGGAAAAGGAAGATAAGGTTTGGAAAGAAAGGTAAGTTGAGTCTGAGATTTATTGGACCATTCAAGATCTTGAAGAAGATTAAGCGAAGTGGCGTACGTGGTAGCTCTACCTCCTGAACTAGAACATATTCATAATGTGTTTCATGTGTCAGTGCTACGACCATATAAGCCTGATTACAAGCACGTGATATCGTACGAACCAATTCAGGTCAAAAGAGATTTATCGTATGAGGAAATTTCGGTAGAAATTTTGGATAGAAAAGAGTAGAAATTACGAAATAAGACTATACATTATGTAAAAGTTATTTGGAGGAACCACAATGCTGAAGAAGCTACGTGGGAACTCGAAGAAAAGATGAGGGAAAATTATCCACATCTTTTTGAGTAACCTTATGCGTAATTCCAGGGACGGAATTCTTATAGGGGGGGGAGGGGGAGGGGGAGGGGGAGGGGGGAGGATATAATAACCATGAATTTCAAGTCGCTATATATGTATGTACATTATTGAAATTTAAAACTTTGTGCTATATAGTGATTTAATATTTGACAACATATGTGAAGTGGTGCATGGATCAATAAACATATATACTAATATAGTTATGGATATATATTTATAGATTTCATTAAAAATGAAAGCGTTATGACCTAATTATACATTAGGTGAGATAATCAAATAACCTAATGGTTATGGTAATGAGGAAAGGTTAGTATTTAATATATATACTAACTGAAGTGGCTACTTTTGCTATTTCAAGTGACTAATAATTTTAAACCTATTTCTAGTAAACCTAATTAGGTCATGAGCTAAAGTCACATGTATAGGTAATTAAATTCTATAAGATTGGGAATGGAAACCCTAAATAAATAATTAGGGTAATATATATTAAAATTGTTAAACTATGTTTATTACATAGCCCAAAAGAAATAAAATTCAAGCCCATACTTAACCCACTTGATTAAGGGTATTTTAGACCTTTGATTTATCTAATTTATGCATTAAAATAAAAGCAAAATGGATGGGATATTGGGCATGTAATAGCTCGTCACATTAAGCCTTTTAAGGCAAAGGAATTAAGCTAATCAAGTCCCAAAATTAGAAACTCTTACACACAAGGACAAGTGTGTCATGCTCCCATTGGTGGAAAGCCTAATTAGCAACCTTAATGGCATGATTAGGCATGATTAAGAAGGGATAAGGCTAACCCTTTTTTCCAAGGGGTAAAAGAAATATGGGGGATATTAGCATTCCACTCCAATTCACCAACATATATCTCCATCTTCATTTAATTTTCCTCCTCCACCATTCTTCTTCTTCTATTTTTTTTCTCTCAACTAGCAAGAACACAAAGAGAGAAAGAGAGAGAGGAGAGGTTTGGATTCTAAGTAAGAAGGAGGAGCATATTGTTCATGCATCCCAAGTTCTTAGTCTACTTTGGAAAGAAAAGAGGAGCATCCCACAAAACAAGGTAAGGAAATCAAACCCTAGTTCTATGTTGTGTATGTTCTATGTGATCTTGTAAAAGATTCATGGAAGTGCAAGTTCTAATAGACTAAAGTCTTATATGAAGGTTAAATCTTGAGTATAATATGTTTTACATATCCATCTATATAGTTTATGTTGGAAACTTTTGGGGAAAATGAAGCTAAAGTAGTTTTGGGGAAAAACCCTAATTTAAAGGGGTGATCATTGCTTTTCATTTTGAAATCTACAAATGGTTTTTGTGATTTTGTTTCTTGGTATGCTAGAACTATGAGTTAAGAACAAAACCCCTTTGGAAGCATGTAAAAATGTTAAAAATCAGTGAGATATGGATTTATTTCTAAAATAACTCAACTAAAGAACTCATGTGCATGAGTAGTCACTTCTGGACAAATTTCCGAGACGAAAACAGATCCAAATTTGATGTTTGATGAATGAAAACTGTATTCCGTGAAGATATGAATCCAACGAGTTTGATTGAACCCAAATTGGAGTTGTAGATTTCATTTTATTCAAGTTTTAGTGAAGGACCCCAAATTTGGAAAAAAATATCAAAAATCTTAAAAAGCTATTGCCGGTTCAGCGGGAACCGAACCGACCGGAACTTTTCAGTTCCCGGATCGGCCAATTTTCGGCCGGTTCCGGTGGTGGTTCTTGGACCCAAATTTTTCTAAAATACTGAAGAATATTAAGATATTTAATCCAAAAATTTTCTGAGCAGTTACCTAATTATTAAGTAATTAGTGGTTTAAACTCATTTAAATCACTTTAAAACTTACTAATTTATAACTTTTAATGCAATTAATGGATTATTAAAATAATTACATGAAATTTGAATGTAATTAAATATTTAATTATTATCTAAGTAGTATTGGGTGATAATTAAGTAGAGTTAGTAATAATAAAGTAACTATTGATTATTTAACTAATATTAAATAATAAATAGGTTAAACTATTGATTAATATTAAATAATGATTAAAGAATGCTTAAGTAAGATTATATAATAATGTAATTACTTACTTATATTGAAATAAAATTTATAAAAGTAATTATTTATTATTTTTTTAATATTAAATAATAAATAAGAATAAATGATAATTATTTATTCTTAAGTTAATAAAAAAAGAATAATTAAAGACTTATAAATTAAATTAATTATTTATTATTCAAGGATAATTAATTATTCTTAAGTTAATAAGAAAGAATAATTAAAGATTTATGAAGTAAATTAAATATTTATTATTCAAGGATAAATAATAAATTAATTAATATTAAATAAGGACAAAGGTTAATTAATTGTTCATTTATTAATAGTAATGAATAATTAAAGACTAATAAATCAATTATTTATTATTCAAGGATAAATTATTAATTAATTATTACTTAATTAATATTAAATAATAATTAAAACAAATAATGTTAATTATTCAATATTTAATTAACACTAAATAATAAGTAGATGTAACTAGTTATTATTTATTTAATAATAACTAAAGGTAAATAATTAATTATTATTTAACTAGTATTAAATGGTAATTAAAGGAAGATAGAGTTAATACATGGAGATAATTTAAAAGACTCATTAATTAAACATTTATAATAAATTGTTTAAGGGTCTAGTAAGTGTTTATTACTTAAGAAAGAATAAAATCATTAACCTAAGATTTATTAAATATCTTATAGGGTTAATGATGATACATTATACTATGTGTACATGGTAATTGAATTATTTGCTAGACAATAGCATAAATAAGTATGTAGACGTACAATTATACGCAGTACTAATTAATAGACCAACATTGTCAATGCTAGGTTATTCAAAGAGTTATAATTAAAGCTAATTAGCCGTAGCTCGACAAACATGCAAGTTCTCTAACTCAAACTCGAGTTATTATTTTTGAAGCATGTTAGTGAATAATTATTGTTGATTATTCACATCTATATTTATTATTGAGAGTCGTACTTTGTGCAATTGAATTCATGTTCTATTATTGATGAACTGTGAATTAGATTAAAAGTTCTTCATTCATGAATTATTTATGAGATAGATCTATGCTAATTGTATCAGCTAGATCAAGCATGTTTAAATTTGTTAAATCATATATGTTTTAAAAAGTTATTCTTATTAAATTGATATGATGAGAACTATTGACTGAGAAAAATGACGAATTTGATTAATGCATGATATCGATTCTGGATTATTAAGTGTTTATGCATAAATCACGGGGTATGAAAGGCTGATCCCCTTGAATACCAAAACTTATTAAGAGGTCCAGTTTAAATGACTGAGAACCTTGGCAAATGTTCATGGTTATTTCAAAACCACTCAGTACATGTTATTTAATTGTTCGAATATTTAACTATTGATTATTAATTCATGTTCCTTCACAATCTTATACTATTGTTGAACATTGAAAGTGAAAGTTCTTTCTAGTCATGATATATATCTCTTGTATATAAATTTGCTAAGAACATTAGTTGCTTACCCTTGCTATATCATGACACTTATTTCAGTTAAACCTGAAGGATCCAATACAAAAGACAAAAGTAAGGGCAAGATCCAAGAATAGTTTAGAATGAATGTTAATTATTATTATCTGATGGTATTTCTTATGTAAACCTTTTGTAATATGAATGGTGTGTTTAAGTTAAGGTTAAGAAGACCTTGGGACTATGTTATGAAACTTTATTTTAATGAACAATGTATATTTATTATTCCGCAATATTTTATAGAATGATTATGATGATGATAGATCGTGAGCACCGAATCTGAGGTTAGAGAACCTGGATTTGGGGGTGTCACACTCAATGTATCTAAATACTCACAAAACTACGCTCGATATTATATAGAGAGAAAACTTCTGATTCTGGTGTAATTTTCAATTCTAACCTAAGTACCCTATTTATAGAAAAATGCTTAGAACACCAAACTAGAAAATTTTATAAAATAATATTTTATTAAAATAATTTCACGCCCACCTTTGAAAATTAGATTTTGGCACACCAATGGTGCCCACCAATATTTAAAAAACATTTTTCTTAAAATAAACATTTATAACCCCAAAAATCAATTATGCCGAAACTTCATTAATTCATAATAAATAGCCCTTTTGTCAAAAAAATTTAAATCTTAAGTCCATTCCATAGGAAATTTAATTCTCTACAACTTTGTAGAAGAAAATTTTTCCAAATTCCAAATAGATAATGGCCGAAATCCAAATACAAATGATTTTCAACATCTCCATTCCGACAAAATACTGATAAAACACCTTAGCATTAATTCTTTCATTTATATCCACATAAAATAAATATTTTCTTATCATTTTTATCAACAATTAATTATTCACAAATAATATTATAGAATCACAATAACGACGACCGGGTCGTTCCTAAGAAAGATGGGGTTTTTCGATAAGGATTTCTCCTTACTGGCGCGCAATTAGGTGACCAAATCCCTTTCCTAGACAGAACTTCCTTAGACATTTCCAATAATGCTATCTAATAATATTATTCAAATAATATGAATTATTGATCTGATAATGGAAAATACTATGCAGTGACAATTATTGAATCAATAATATAAAATATCAACGTAGCAATTATTGAATCAATAAAATAAAATATTGAACATTAATTATTATAACAATTATTGAGTAGTGACTTCTTATGTAAGAATCAATAATTAGAATTATTGTGCAATACCGTGTGTTACTGTGCAATACCGCGTATTACTGTATTTTAACCACCGGGTATTCCAATAGTTTTAATGGTAACAACTACGCCGTTATTTATAAAAAACTCATAATTGTCATTTTTTTTGTCCGATAATTTTTTCATTATGGGCCCACAAATGGTCGCATCCATCGCATGCGAATATTCCCGACAAAGAAGAATATTCCACGACCAAACGAATATTCCCTGACAACAATGAATATTTTATAACCACTTGCTTACTCTGAAAATTTTGCACATTTCACCCATAACTAAAGTATTATATCAAATCAACACCTTATTATTCAAGAATAATAATTAGAGAAATTAAATCTTTATTCCTAAAAAGTTGGGGTCTTACATTAGAGACAACCCTGAAGACATCCAACACTTACAGCAGCCCAATCTTAGAGATAACCCTAAGCTTCGATTGCTACATCTTCCTAGAACCGGAGATAACCCCAATGAGGGGAAAAATTATCATTTTGCCACCTCAATCTCACATTGCTCTGTCTCAACAACATTTCAACATATATACTACACAGAAGTGTCATACAAGAACCATAACTCAAATCCCGAGTGACTACTACATAAGACAGCACACCGAATGGAATTTGAAGTCCTGAAGATCTAGGCATGACCCTATCTTCCCGACTTCGTACAACCTCTTATCCCATGTCATTATATAGCTCTCGACAACAGCATTCGGAAAGGTATTATACACCAAAATTGGATGCCCAGATTGAAAGTTATGAAGGTTTGAGCGAACAACGCATTGCATGCTTGCACGTACTTCGAGATGACAGGGCCCACAGAGCCCGGTGGCACCCCGGGTAGTCACAGGTACACATGCGGCTCCCCCCCTAAAAATAGAGGGCTTGGGGTGGCCATTTTAAGAAGAGAAGAGGCGAGGAAGCCATGTCCATTTTGCTCTATAACACTATAAACTGAGTGCTTTCTCTTTTCATACACTTGTGAGCTTGTACTTTGTCATATTTTACCGGTGGAAACCAAGTGTTCTTTCATTTAAATCCATTTGAAGTCTTCTTGGCAGCCCACTGTAAGACTTCTTAAATTTCTTAAAGCCTTTCTCCACTTTTTGCACACATAGTTATTCACGTTGAGAGTCGTGTTGTGTGCGTATGCCCGGACTTTGGTCCGTGGCTTTTATTTCTTTTGTATATATATACTTATATATATATATATATATATATATATTTATATATATAAAAGCAGTAAATACTCCGGATATAATTCAAGGCTCAATCGAGTCATAACTTGATGATGTTAGTGTGTGTGTGTGTGTGTGTGTATATATATATATATATATATATATATATATATATATATATATATATATATATCTTTGAATCGATTTAACCTGAGCACTGATCGATATATATCCAAGTGCATTTACAACATTTATATATATATTTACATTTTGTCGGAGCTTGGAGTTTACTTTCGTATGGCGGTTGATAAATATATATATATATATATATATATATATATATATTTACCGCTTTTATATATTTACATTTAGTCCCACCTGGAGTTTACTTCGTGGCGGTTGATCGTCTCTATATATATATTTATAGCTTTTATATATTTACATTTCGAATCCCCCATGGAGTTTACTTCATGATGGTTGATCGTTCATATATATATATTTACAGCTTTTATATATATAACTGCTTACAGCTTTCATATAAACTGCAACATCATGTGAGCCTAGGAATCATGTGATCACAAATTTAGTCTTCTAAATCTAGATTTGGTTCCCGTGATGGACATTTTCGGCTGTAACCAGCTTGTAAATTATCATTGGTGTTTGAATTTCCTTAGATGGCTCTCATGCCTACAAGGAGTTCTACACTGCTATGTATCTTTTTTTCTCGAAGATGCCTCGCATCTCGAAAATAAAAGCAATCAAGCCTAACACATAACAAGACGAAAGTATCAAAGGCCTCAATTACTATTGAGCATAAGGGTTTGAAAAACCTCTTTTACAAAACATCAATGTTATATCTTGTTAAAACTGAACTTTTATACAAAATTCAAACCCTTTGTATATAGGTGCAAACGAGGCATAACACTACTTCAAGATAATTGCACATTGACCCACACACACACACACATTCATATAACATTTTAAATTGAAAAGTGGTGGTCACCGTGGTAACATGGATGTAGGGGGGTGCCTAACACCTTCCCTCCACATAATCAAGTCCCCGGACCCTAACAAATCTTGGTTTCACAGACCAGTTAAGCAGTGTTACATCACTAGGTCAATGTGCAAACCTTTTCTCGGTTGAGTTGGTGCAACCATTTAAAAATACCAACTGGCGACTCTTACAGTCCAATCGTCGACATATACATGTCGGACCTTTTCACAACTTATTTTTTCAAAAAAATCTCACCTAACCTGAGAACACCAAAAGACAAGAACAGAAAAGGGACAGTAAAAATCCCGACTTCGACAGGTGGCGACTCTGCTGGGGACATATAGTAAGAGGGCTTAAGCCGCTATTACAAGCTTTTCAAAACTGTTATATGCTTGTGTGCGGATGTTGCATTTATATTTGAATGGATGTGTAGGAATGCATTTACTTACTGCACTTAGTGCTTCGCACTATATCTGCTTGTGATATTAAAGTGCTTCGGACATATCATCATTTCCATACGGTGAGACACGTTGTATGTAAATGTATGTTGTGTGGTTCCTCCACCAGGAGGCTATCCTATCAGTGTTTGATTACTGGACTCGTAGGGAGACTAATTCCAACGAGGCTCAGGAAAGGCACCACCCAGATTTGCTCCAGTTGAAAGACCGGATTAATTTCCCGTCAAGTAAATTGAGATGATCTGGGAACCTTCATGCCAAAAAGTCGCGAGAGTAACCTAAGATATGTTATCCTTTGATAAACCAAACGCGGAGGGAAAGTCTCTTCATAATTTCCCATTTAAATTACTTGTAAACTCAATTACCTGTAATTTCATTCCATGTCAATCTCTATGTAATGGAAAATATGAAGGAATATGTGTACATGCATCCCCTTTTATATCAAAATTTTATATGCTATCATACAAACAACTAACATCCGTTTTGCAGGATAATACTCCTAAAACGGACACATCACATTGAATGTAACATTTATACATTCCATAAGACTAAACTACATAAGTCTTTTTGTTAGGAAACAATTGGGCCTGTTACCCGTTTAAAGTCCAAAAAGGCAACAAACCTACATCCAAGCATGGCTTCATCTGGCCAGTCTAATCCTACTCCTGTCTCTCGTGAGGAGTTCGAAGGATTAAGTAACCAAATTACAGAGTTGGTTGTTCTGCTCAAAGAACTACACCAGTCCACTCAGGGTCTATAAATACCCATACATACAGAATCCTCTACACATGGAGGAACCTAGGGTTTGGACAAACAAACTCCCGTACCTGAGTCTCAGTTGGACAAAACCAACAAAACCCCTGAAATTACCCATCTCAAAGAAGATCCAGACACCGGTGATATCATGAAGAAAGTCCTACAAATGGAAGAGACCATTCGGTCTATCAAAGGGATTGGAGCACACGAGAGTATTTCATATGTAGACCTTTGCATCTTCCCTGTGGTTCATTATCCAGAAAAGTTTAAGACTCCCCTGACTTTGAAAAGTATGATGGGTTGGGAGATCCTTACACACATTTGAAAGTATTCATCGGAGAACTCAAATCTTATGTCAAAGATGAAAAGCCCAGAATGCAGTTGTTTCAGAAAAGTCTAATTGGAGAAGCCAGATCATGGTATACCAGATTAGACAACTCCAAGATTCATAGTTGGGAAGAGCTGGCTCATGCTTTCCTTAGTCAGTACAGTTTCCAGTCTCAGATGGCTCTTGACCGGTACTAAATCACCAAAGTCAAGAAACAAGCCAATGAGTCTTTTAGAGAGTATGGTCAAAGGTGGAGGCGCCTTGCTGCTCAAGTTATTCCCTCTATAACTGAGTCTGAAATGGTGATGAGCTTCATAGACATACAAGAAGCTCCCTTCTATGAGAGGGTCTTAGCTGGCATAGGCAAGCTATTTTATGAAATGATCAAATATGGAGAGATAGTTGTGATGGGATTGAAGTCAGGAAAGTTTCAAGACCTTGCCGCTCTAAAAGCTGTTGCTGAGAACATCCAGTCTGGAAGTTATGGAAACAACCCCTGTAGGGTCCATAAGAAGAAATAGGAGGATGTTTCCTTGATACTACAAGGACAGAAAGGCAGTCGGAACATGCCTATCCAGAGGAGAAACTAGTCCCCTTTTTAAGCATAGTTTTTAAACCCTCCATTGCCAAAGAGTGGGGAAGTCAGACGCACTTGAGTCTTCACACCCTTAGGGGATTCACTCGAGAGTATTCTTAATCTTCTGACAACTCAGAAGAAAATTACCCATCTTCTTCCACCAGCCAACACGAATGGGAAGGGTTTCAATGCTAACAGGAAGTGTGTTTATCATGCTGGAGCTCCAGATCATCATACTCAAGATTGATGGGCCTTGAAGCATAAGATCCAAGATCTAATTGACAATGGTGATATCGTGGTAACTAAACCCGACCAACCTCATGTGCAAGACAACCCTCTTCCTCAACACAAAGAAGAGGAGGTTAATATGATTAATTGGAGCAGTGGACAAAGTTTGAATTACGGTGGGGAATCCTCCCAAACCAGCAAGGATATTGCTGATACATGGGATTTTGCACAGTTCCAGTTTATGATGGAACAAAAATGAAGGCTCTTTGTGAGCAAGTTAACCAATTGGCAGAACTGGTGATCCATCAGCACCAAGTCACACGCCAATTAGTCAGGCAGGAGCATGCCACTCTCCTTCCTCTTTTTACAAATACTCCACCATAGACTCTAGAAAGTGAAACGTTAGAGGATAAAATTGCAAAAAGAGTAAATGCTAAAGCCCGTCGGGATTTAGCCAACAAAAGGGAATTTACCTATCTGGGCCAACCGATGGAAGAGATATTTCAGATGCTGATCAATGAAGGAAGAATCACAGCTCTATTACCTCCAATCAATCCTCGTTCTAGATGGTTCAATTCTAATGGAGTATGTTAGTACCACTCCCACTCTCCCGAACACAGCACTGAAGAATGTTGGGTATTCTGACATCTTATTCAGAACCTAATTGACAGCGGTGTCCTGCAATTGGCAGATAATGACACTGTATCACTCGAGAGTGGGGACACATTTCCTATAAAATGGAAGGAAGTCGTAGCAGTTATATTCGCTGAGGATTGCCATACCATTCACAATTCAAGTAATTCAACTCAAAGGTGTTGACAATCCTTTAAAAGTGGTTGTACCAAAGCTAATCATCTTGCCGTACAGACCACAATATCCTATTGTCAGCGTACAAAAAGTGCCATGGAATTATGGAGAGGCTGAAGGATCCAAATCCCACATAACTACTGCAGTGTTGAAGGAGAATCCACTATATCTTCCCCAACGGGTGATGAAGCCTACCATCAGATCAAAGGGGAAAGTTCCCATGGACAAAATTAAAGAATTCCTCCGTACTATGGGCCACAATGAAGCCAAGGTAGTTTTAAGCTTGAAAGAAGCTCCACAACAGATTTCCATACTGGACTTGGTTTTCTCTTCCAAAGATCATATGAAGGTCTTACTAAGGATTTTGGAAGAAGCCCACTTGCCGAAATCAGTGAATGTTAAAAAAGTTCCAGCATCTGGTTGATCACATTTTTAATAACAATGTAATATCTTTCACTGATGATGACATTCCTCTCGAATGGACGGGTCATTGCAAACCGTTGCACATAGCGATTTTGTCCTCCTAATATATGGTGGGAGGAGTTTTGATAGATGGTGGATCATCTTTAAACATCTGCCCTTATGCCACCTTGGAGAAGATGAATATCAATCTCAATAGGATCAGAAGCAAAAATACGGTTATCAAAGCTTTGATGGATCCCGACGAAATGCTGTCGGAGAGATTAAACTGCCTATGGAGATTGGTCCACATACATTTTGTGTATCCTTTCATGTGCTCAAATTAGCTACAAGATACAACTTGCTCTTAGGAAGACCGTGGATTCATATGGCTGGAGCCGTCCCTTCTACCCTTCACCAGCAACTCAAATACGTCATTAACAATAGCCTACTCACTATTAATGTTGAGACGGAATGTCCTGAACAAGGTGACATACCACTCATCAGCTTTAATTCAGAAGTTGAGCTTGTCAGCTTCCAGGCCCTGGAGGTGAGCAACACTCACTATCATCCCATTGGGGTGCTACCTCTGATACCCAGAATTTCTGCCAAGGTAATGTCGGCAATTCAAGAGATGATATCATTGGGTTATCAACCTGGACAAGGGTTGGGCAAAGATCATCAGGGCATTAACCACCCAATTCAAATTTCCAGTTAAATAAGAATAGCCGGGCTAGGCTATTCTGCTAGCTTCAGTCACATTAATCCTTATAAACACAAACAAGTTCCTTGACTTGACCACTGGCGATTTTCTCAACCTCTGAGATCCACGAGCACATGCGGTCTTTTTGTAAAGCGCTTTGTCCATGTAATGACTATGTTATTTCCTAAGTCGATATCAGTTAAAGGAAAAGAGGTCTTGATTTCATATCCCAAAGTGGAAGAAAGGGAACGGAGATGTAAACAAGATATTGCCAGGCGATTATCAAACATACGCGTCATTGTTCATACTGAGGGTATGAATAGAGACATTCCAGACGATGATTATCCAGATATTATGGTCATCATTCATGAGAAGGAGGACGATGATAGTCCCTTCATCACTGCTGTCCAACCGGATTTCACCCTTGGCAATTGGAGCAGAATTCCATGCGTTTGTTGATAAGGGTAAAAAGGGCAGAAACTCTCTTTGCCCTGTAGATATCCATAATTGCTTACTTTTTCTGTACAGTATTAGCAGTTGTTTTGTCATTACATGCTAACACTTTGTATGATTGAACAGTTTCATATATTAAGTGAACACGTTTTTATTTCAGGACTCTAAATTTAGATGTGCCTAAACTTGCTGATGAGGTGCCTATTCTTCACAAGGACTGCAACTTTGATGTAAAGTTGGACTCAGAATTGATGGAAATACAAGAGGACTATGAGATACCTCAAGAGATCAAAGAATGGGTTGAAGAAAAACCCAAGTCAAATTTTGATCAAACCTTCTCTTTCAACCTTGGAACCTTAGAAAACCCCAAACTAATCCAGATTGGTACGGATCTTACTCCAAACCAAAGGAATGACATGGTTACTCTATTGACCCAATTCCAGGATGTGTTTGTATGGTCTCATGAAGACATGGTTGGTTTGTCTACTGAAATTGTCATTTATCGCTTCCCCATCAAAGAGGGATTTAAGCCAGTCAGGCAGAAGCTCAGGCGATTAAAACCTGAGTGGAGTTTAAAACTCAAAGAAAAAGTTGTGAAACAATTTCAAGCTGGCATCATCATGGTGTCAACATACCCAGAATGGCTATCCAACATAGTCCCCGTGCCTAAACCAGGAGGAAAGGTGCATGTTTGCGTGGATTACAGGGATCTGAATAAAGATTGCCTTAAAGATAGCTTTCTCGTACCATTCAGCCGATTCATCTCCCAACTCACAACAACCTGTGAGCCTATCTTCAAGCTGTTAAGGAAGAACTCCTCCATGAAATGGAATGATGAATGTGAGAAAGCCTTCCTTACAATTAAAGAGCACTTAGTCAAAGCTCCTGTTTTGGTACCTCCCAGGGATGGTGTTCCCTTGTTCATGTACCTGTCAATCAATGACAACCCCATGGACTGCATGCTGTGACAGAAAGATGATAGAGGCCAAGAGCGAGCTATCTACTACCTCAGCAAAAGATTCAGTAGTAGTGAACACAATTACACTCTGATTGAGAAGACTTGTGCTTTAGCATGGGCTTCCATGAGGTTATAACATTACCTCCATGGTCACACAACCCATCTCATATCCCGCGTGGATCCTTTCAAGTATGTGTTCAGTAAACCCATGTTGAATTGTCGACTATCTAGATGGCAGTTGATCCTACAACAATTTGACATCATCTACGTGACGTAAAAGTCTTTCCAAGGTCAAGGAATTGCGGATCAATTGGCCACCGCACCTTCAGGGAATTTCAAACCCTTGGAAGCATACTTCCCCGATGAAGAGGTAATGACAGTTCAGTGACACCATCAGTACGATGCACACCAGACATGGAAGATGTATTTTGATGGAGTTATAAATATGGAAGGTTATGGGGCTAGAGTAGTTCTAGTATCAAAAGTAGGAGAAGCGATATCCGTTCTTGAAGTCAAATTGCGGTTTATCGACCACAATACACAATTTGAGTATGAAGTTTGTATCATGGGGCTAAAACATTCCCAATCAATGGGCATCAAGTGGTTAACTGTCTTTGGAGATTTCGAATTGGTAACCAAACAAACCACTGGGATCTATCACACCAAAGAGCTACACTTGTTGCCTTACCATCGACAGGTTATTCAGATGGCTCCGGAGTTTGAAGAAATATCTTTCCTTCACATTCCTCAGAATATGAATAACTTTGCTGATGCGCTAGCAACTTTGGCCTCCGTGATCAACATACCTGACAAGGAAAACATGCCAAGCATCACATTTACCCTGCAAAAGGCTCCAGCCTATGGGAATTATATTGGATGAGTTACCTCCCATCCAACACCATTGGTATCAGCACATCAAGGAGTATCTACGAGATAGATCTACATCCACTGAGGTGAGTCCTGCTGAGAAAAAGCGGATCCATTGAATGGCTATGAAATTCTACCTGAGCAGAGACGCACTCTACAAAAGAGATGCGGGACTAGGTCTCCTCAGATGTCTGGACAAGGACCAAGCTCAGAGGTTCATGGATGAAATCCATGGTAGAGTATGTGGCCCACACATGAGTGGCCCTCTACTTATAAAAAAGGTCCTCAGAACAAGGCATTACTGGCTCTCTCTCAAGGCTGACTGTGATGATCACGTCAAGAGATGTTATACATACCAAATTCATGGGAATGTTGTCCACGCCCCTCCAAGGGATCTCCACAATATGAGTTCACCATGGCCCTTCTCAATGTGGGGAATGGACGTGATCGGGCCCATCAAGCCGAAAGCCAGTAATATGCATCGATTTATCTTCACCATGATCGACTACTTCACCAAGTGAGTAGAAGTAGCCTCCTTCCCCAGGGTTACCAAAGAAGTCATCATTGGTTTCATCAGAAATAATGTCATTTGTCAATATGGACTACCAGAGGTAATTGTGTCAGACATTGCTAAGAACCTTAACAATGAAATGATGGAGGAGTTATGCAGCAAATTCCACATCAAACATCTCAACTCCATCATCTACAGTCTAAAGATGAATGGTGATGTTGAAGCGGCTAATAAGAATATCAAAAAGATCATGCAAAAGATGTTCTCCAATCACAAAGGATGGCCTGACTTGTTGCCTCTGACTATATTAGCCTACAGAACCTCAATGCGCACTTCCCTTGGGGTAACCCCCTACTCATTAACCTATGAGATAGAAGTAGTGCTCCCCATAGAGGTGGAAATGGAATCCCTCAAAGTGTTGATAGATGCTCAGCTAGATGAAGACCAATGGTTACAAGATAGGTATTATCAATTGTCTCTAATAGACGAAAGGCGAACCGATGTTATCTTCCATGGTTAGTTGTACCAACAAAGGATCACCAGATCCTACTACAGAAAAGTCTGGCTATTGCTGTTTAAATAACATGACTTGGTTTTGAAGAAGATCATTGACAACGAAGATCAATCCAAGGAAAAATTTGCCCCAAACTGGGAAGGCCCGTTTGTTGTCAAGGAGGTATTGACAGGAGGTGCTCTCAGATTACAGGAAATGGACGACAATAGTGGACTCTCAGGAACAACATTACATATCCATTTACTGAAGCTTATCCAACAGCAGGATAATCGTCACTTAGAGAAGAAGAGTATGAGATACCATGACGATTGGCTTTAGTGTAAGTGGGAGATTAAAAGTAGTATGCACACAAGCCAATCATGTTTGATGATAAAGCATATACTTTGTAACAATCTTATTTATTTATTAATATAAAGTATTAATTTATTAAAGGCTTTTAATTATCTACATGATGTTGTTTTATAATATGTGATAAACCCATAGGTTTAAGCAATGCTTTTAGAATAATGATGATGATCATTCTAATGAGATCTAAATTTTTAGAAAGCTTAAAACTAAGTAGTTCCCAATCGTTGGATTACTAAATTTGAGATTAGTGAATCCGGATAGATTGGTACATACGTTGTTTGCTCATTGGATGAGGATGATTGATCTCATGATCATTTGTGTGGAGACACTAAAGCAAGTATGTAGGTGCTTATTAGAGAATAAGTTCACTGAACGTGACTCGCTAAGGAATACCTAATGGAGTTTTACTTGCCTGTCAATAGGAATTCCTGTAGTGATAGTTGTACAAGTGATCCTTGGACTTGAGGTCATCATAGTATCTTGTGTATGATGAGTTATACTTTGACTTATTCCTTAAGACCCTTAGGGTATATCAAAGGGTATGCTTGGGTATAATAAGTTGTACATGGAGATAATGTTGATCAATAAAGAGTCTACCCCTTCTAGTAAAAGAAGAGAAATGTCCTATGTGATTCGATAAATGACAACCTAGTAGTCCTTGGCCAAGGCAGAATGAAATTAGAAAGGAGTTTCTAATTTGTATTATTTGTATTGTGCATTTAAGAGTCGAAATACATATAATTAAATAAAATAAAACTTGTGATAATTCCATGTCTTATATTTAATTGGGGCATTGTATGGTGGAAGGATTGAATTGTACGGTAACTATTTACTCAAAAGGTTCTTTTATGATTAATGTTGAAATCTATATTATATACGAAAAGTAGATTTGATCATTAGGGAGGCTTATCCCTATTGTATAATAAATATTATTTATTTAAATAAATTAATAGTTTAATTTATTTATTTAAATAAGATTAGAATTATTCTAATTGATTAATTCACTGCAAGGTTTAATATGGAGAACCTAAAGGGTCACACCATAAAAGGAAGAATAATTATTTAAGAAGTTAATGACATAATCGTAATAATAAGTTAAGTATATTTAATTTAATTTATGGTGATAGAATAAATTAAATAGCTTAATATTTATTATTTAATATTTTGGAAATATTAAATATAAATTAATAAGAGGAGTCTTATTATTATGATTACTATTATTATTATTTAATTCATAAAGGAGTTTTGGAATTAATTAATAAAAGTACTCTCATATATCCTAATAAGATTAGGAGGTTAATTAATTAAAAAAATTTAATTAATTATTCCTAATAAGATTGGGAGCATAATTAATTAAATGAGTTTAATTAATTAAAATAAAACCCAATTCCTTAATTGTTAAGGAGTGTTGCCTACATCTATAAATAAGAGGAGTCTTATTATGGGTGAGGAGGTTAACACTTTCACAAAACACGTGAAAACGTAATTCCAACAGTTGGGAGAGTACACCATTTTCTATGAGAGATAGAAAAACTAGTTTTAAGATAGCAATAGTATGGGACCTCTTTGCAAAGATTACTCTCATGTGACTACACTACAGGGCGAGATATAGAAAGTATCTCTATGAGCTAAAGCATCATCTCTCTCAAATAGAGCGACATCTCTCCCAGCAAGAGCTGTCAACATCAAGGCCCTAGCCTGATCCCTCTCAAATGTCATCAGATGCAGGCTCTGCTCTAAATACTCTGCTGAATTCGGAGTCACAGTAGCAATCATACTGGGAGAATAACCAAGAGCTGCGGGTAACCCAGCAAATAGCTCCTCCTTTGTGGGAGAATTTGAAAGTAGTATGCACACAAGCCAATCATGTTTGATGATAAAGCATATAATTTGTAACAATCTTATTCATTTATTAATAAAAAGTATTAATTTATTAAAGACTTTTAATTATCTACATGATGTTGTTTTTAATATGTGATAAACCCATAGTTTTAAGAAATGCTTTTAGAATAATGATGATGATCATTCTAATGAGATCTAAATTCTTAGAAAGCTTAAAACTAAAATAGTTCCCATTCGTTGGATTACTAAATTAGGGATTAGTGAATTTGGATAGATTGGTACATACGTTGCTTGCTCACTGGATGAGGATGATTGATCTCATGATCATTTGTGTGGAGACACTAAAGCAAGTATGTAGGTGCTTATTAGAGAATAAATTCACTGAACGTGGCTCGCTAAGGAATACCTAATGGAGTTTTACTTGCCTGTCAATAAGAATTCCTCTTGTGATAGTAGTAAAAGTGATCCTTGGACTTAAGATCATCATTGTATCTTGTGTATGATGAGTTATACTTTGACTTATTCCTTAAGACCCTTAGGGTATATCAAAGGGTATGCTTCGGTATAATAAGTTGTACATGGAGATAATGTATGATCAATAAAGAATCTACCGCTTCTAGTAAAAGAAGAGAAATGTCTATGTGATTCGATAAATGACAACCCAGTGAGTCCTTGGTTAGGTAGAATGAAATTAGAAAGGAGTTTCTAATTTGCATTATTTGAGTTCATGCATTTAAGAGTCGAAATACATATAATTAAATAAAATAAGACTTGTGATGAATTCCATGTCTTATATTTAATTGGGACATTGTATGGTGGAAGGATTGAATTGTTCGGTAATTATTTACTCAAAGGTTCTTTTATGATTAATGTTGAAATCTATATTATACGGAAAGTCGTTGATACATTTAGGGAGGCTTATACTATTGTAGAATAAATATTATTTATCTAAATAACTTAATAGTTTAATTTATTTATTTAAATAAGATTAGAATTGTTCTAATTGATTTATTCACAACCGATTTAATATGGAGAACCTAAAGGGACACACCATAAAAGGAAGAATAATTATTTAAGAAGTTAATGGCATAATCGTAATAATATGTTAAGTGTATTTAATTTAATCTTTGGTGATAGAATAAATTAAATAGCTTAATATTTATGATTTAATATTTTGTAAATATTAAATATATAAATTAATAAGAGGAATTTTATTAATATTATTACAATTATTATTATTTTAATTTCTAAAGAGTTGGAAATTAATTTAATATTAGTACTCTCATTTATTCTTAATAAGATTAGGAGGCTAATTAATTAAAGAATTTTAATTAATTAAAATAAAACACAATTCCTTAATTGTTAAGGAGGGTTACCCACATCTATAAATAAGAGGAGTCTTATTATGGGTGAGGTGGTTGTTGACCTTTTTTAACAACATACGTGATTCCAATTGTTGGAGAGCACGCTCTTTTTCTATAGAGATAGAAAATTAGGGTTTAGCCAACAACCCATCTTCTTGAATCTTTCTTTTTCCTTGGTGGATCACCTCTAGAGGCCAAACACTTGGGTGGCTAACGTTGATCAAATGAAGGAACCAAACCCGATGGATTCAAGTTGAACACGAAAGGATTGGAGGTGAACTTGTACCTGAGGAAGCTCGGATCTTCAAGGGTATGATTCTTATTCTTTATCTTTTTATTTAATTAATAATTGTGCATAAAGGATGATCCGGGTATATGGTTTGTAAAATTTTAAAACTCTGATTTTCTACGTTTTCGCTTATTTTGTGCAATTTGATTGCGTTCATGAATATTACAAACCTAACAGTGGCATCAGAGCCAAACTTTTATGCGAATTATTAATTATTTTAATTTGATATGTATATTAATATGTGTTTAGAATAATTTAATTGGGCATATTTTGTTTTATAAAATTTGATTTAAAAAAAATAATCAATTTTCAGATACTTGTTATACCAAACTGTTTTTTTTCTCCTAGTTACTGATTCGCGTGATGGTGATTAATATCAGTTTGGCTGAAATCTATTACGTTATATATGATATAATATTGAAAAATTCTAGGGAGACCGGATATGGTGACAATGTTTCGCGACCGGGTTTTTTTTTTTTTTTTAATGTCTCCCAAATAATTTATAAGATTTATTGGAACTAGAATTTTTACAGAATAAAATATTTTGGATGTTATTTGGATACATGTAAAAAATATTTTTACAGAATGTATAGGCATATTTTTTACATGTATCCAAATGACATACAAAACACTTTATTCTGTAAAAATTTCAGTTCTAATAAATCTTATAAATTATTTGGGAGACATTAAAAAAAAAAAAAAAAACCGATCGCCAAACACTGTCGCCATATCCGGTCACCCCAGAATTACTCTATAATATTTTATTGATTTCGTTATATATATATCACTGGATCCGTGCATGCTCATATTAACAGGATTATATATAATATATATGAATATATGGTGGTTAACTCCCACGTGGCCCATGCCAGTATTAGGATTCATGAAAGTGTAATCTTATATGATTCATTTGTTTTCATGGATATATATATATATATAATATTTTAATAATTTTATAATTAAAATAAAAGGTTTATTTTAATATTAAAATAAAAGAGTTTATTTTAATTTTAAAATTAGAATTTCATGCTAACTAATTAAAGTTGGAATTGGATTCCATGATAACTAATTGGAGTTGAAATTGGATCCATGTTTCCTAAAATAAAGGAGTTTATTTGTGAATAGGAAAGAGAATCCGTATTTCTTTAAATAAAGGAGTTTATTTAGATATGGAATAAGATTTCATATTATTCAAAATAAAGGAGTTTATTTATGAATAGGAAAGAGAATCCGTGTTTTCTTTAATAAAAGAGTTTTTTTATGTGGAATTGGATTCCATAATTAATTAAAATAAATGAGTTTATTTTGATTAAATAATTTGATTAAAATAAAATAGTTTATTTTATTCAAAATTGGATAAATTAAAATAAAAGAGGTTTATTTTGATTTAAATTTGGATTAAAATAAAGGAGTTTATTTTGATTCAAAAAATTAAATTTTATCTTAACTAAATTTGCCCATTAAATGATATCAATATATATATATATATATATATATATTGAATGTTTATTATTTATGAGATGAATGTTATTTATTGATGCATATGGTGATGTGTATGATAATAAATGAGATTGATTATGGACTATTGACCAATGTGATTGGATTTTATTTTAGTTGGATGCATGAATGTATGAGTTTTATTAAATGGGGTCTGCGTACCTCGTCTTCTCTAAATTTTTCTTAATGTAAATTCTATCTTCCTCCTATGTACTTCCCCTTGACTGCTGATCAAGTTTTCTATTTATTTTTAAATAGTTTTGTAATAGGAATAGTTAGAATTAATTTTGAAGAATTGGAGATCATGGAGCAAGGAGCGCTTGAAGACCCGTTTGTAATGGAGCTCAGGTTTAAATGTAATAGTTATATTTAAATATTAATTTTTGCACCCCTAGGGTTTGACCTTTTGGTTCACTTGGTGGCACTTGTGAACCAAACTAGAATAAAAGTCCATAATCAATCCGGGTAAAATATAGTATTCTATATATGCATGCTTATACTATATATATATATATATATATATATATATATTATATATTATGCAAACATGCTTCGCATGTTCATTAATATGATGCGTATTTTATATATATATATGTGCATGAACGCTAAACAAGATGAGACAAATTAATAACAAACCCCTCAAATTTTTAATATTAAGTCCTAAGCGTTCAAAGATATTTAGAATATCGAACGTCGCCTTCTAGCATGATAAAAATAATAGAGTATCAATTAATTATTATAAGTTTGTTGTGTCACCACAAGGCTTATCTTAATTCTTTGAGATGTTACCCATTTGATGCTTATAAAGAAAATTGAACAATATTGTTTTGTTGTGTCACCACAAGGACAATATTTTTCTTTTTTGAATATATGGAGTGCTAGGTTGGACTTAACTTAAATCATTTTAGTTCGGATGTGCACACATTTGACCATTATGATCTAAGAGGCAAAATACAAGGAGTTGCATAGTTGATGTAATTGACAAGAGTTGTCTACCTATTTATTTATATATAGTTTGTTGTGTCACCACAAGGCTATATACATTTGAAATGGGATCCTTATTCTCACTAGCAAATATTTAATTAGATTTTGCCGAACTATATAAGTGAGGGTAATATAGTTTAAAGAAAATAGTGGGAGATACCAATTTAAAACAAGACCTAATTTATTTTGGTAATTAATAAAAGAATGTATACTAAAATGTTGTTAATTATAAATTTATATATAGAATTTTACAATGTCTAAAATTACTATCACTGCGTAGCATATTAGATGTTATATTAACCGGACCGAATTAAATGGATTGGTTAAGGAAATTGAGAAAAGTTCTCACGGCCGAAAAGCTATCTTATATCCTTAATACGCCTATTCCTGTAATGGTTGCAGACAATGCCTCTGAGGAAGAGATTGTTACTTTTAGAAAGTGGCAAGATGATGCACAGTTGGCTCAATGCATCATGCTCGCATCCATGAGTAATACTTGAGCTTGACGTCGACATAAAACTATGGATGTTCTTACTATATTCCTGCACATCAAGTAGTTGATGGTGAGGAAAGCAGGACTGATAGATATCAAATATCTAAGGAGCACTTCCGATCTAGAATGACCGAAGGCACTACAGTACAGACACATGTCCTAATGATGATCAATTTGATTGATCAGTTAGGACAATGGGTTTTGTCGTGGATGGAGAGTTGAGCCAATATTTGATCTTGCACTCACTCCCAGACTCCTTTCACAATTGTTATGAATTTTTCATATGAACAAGCTAGATATCAGCCTCGCTGATTTGCTTAACATGTTGAAAAATGTTGAGAGTCACTTTCCAACCAAGAAAGACATGTCTTACTGGTAGGGTCCAAAGGATCTTCTGAAAAGAAGAACGATTCAAAGAAGGTAAACTAAAAGGTAAAAACAAAAGATAATAAGAACAAAAGTGATACGGATAACAAAGGAGTTTGCTTCCACTACAATAAGCCTGGACATTGGAAAGAAACTGCGAGAGGCATCTTACAGAGGCTAACCAAAGAAGCTTAGTGAAGTTTCGGTTACAAATATAATTTTGTTCATGATTTAAAATAAATTTTTCTTTAAGTCAAGTTTCTACTTGGGTATTACCGACTTTGGTTATCATAAATATAGATTTATGAAGGGACCAAGCAGAAGTAGAAAGCTAACAAAGATAAGTAATCCTATGTGTGGAAAATGAAGCAAAGGTTGCTACATTAGCCATAGAAACTTATAGTTTAGCAATGCCTACGAGCAAATCTATTAATTATGTCAATAAGTTGTTATTGTATTCCAGTTCTCGTTGGAAACATTATTTCCATTTTGTTGTTGGACAATAAAATCTTTGGTATTATATTTAAGAACAATTGTTGTTCTTTTTATAATAATAATGTTTTCTATAGAACTGGAATATTACTTAATGGATTTTGTATACTTGACTTACGTGAAAATAATTTTACAAATTGAACAAACTAGTATAAGAAAAGGAGATGATCATTCAAAGAGTTGAATGTGTGTATTTGCTTAAATACAATTGTATTATTTGAAAGGTTCAAAGAATTCATAAGTGAAACAAATTGGCAAAGTATTAAGATTCTTTGATTAGATCAAGGAATAAATACTTGTGCAATAAGTTTCTAGATCATCTCAAATAGTATTCTCATAATGGACGCCTCTTGATACACAATAATTGATTGATGTATCTAAAAGGAAAAATCATACCTTGTTGGACATAGTGCGGTCCATAATGATTTACCGACATTCCAGTATCCTTCTACGATAATGTCCTAGAAATGGTTGCATTTCTACGAAAAAAGGTAACCTCAAAATCCGGCTACAAGACTCCGTAAAAGTTATGGACAGGGAGGATTCCTAATCTTAAGTATGTTAAGATAAGGGGTTGTCCAACTTATGTGAAAAGGTTTCAAAGGGATAAGTTTGGGACAAGATTTGACAAGTGTAGATTTGTGGGACATCCTAAAGTAAGTTTAGGTTATATGTTCTATAATCCTACTTAGTAAAAGGTGTTTGTTGTGAAACACGTTACCTTCTAAGATAAAGGTGTTTATCATTGAAAGGGCTAGTGGGAGGATAATACATCTTGAAGAGTTCAAGAACCACAAAATATTATAAGTCAAATAAGAGGAACTTGTAGATAGACCTATTGTACCACAACCGAATCGTAAAATCTGGAATAGTATCGAAGATACCTAGGAGGTATGGATTCATCATAGATGATGATGATGAGGTACACATCATAGAAAATGATGATCCAGTTACATATGATGAGGTAAGAGTTGAGATACTCAGAGAAATGGATTGAAGCAAGCTTCTCAAATATGGAACATTCGTTTTGATGAGACAATCAAAAGAGTTTGATTTTATCAAAAATAAGAATGAACCTAGTGTGTACAAAAGGGTTAGTGGGAGCATCGTGACATTTCTGGTATTATATGTTGATATACTACGGATAAGGAATGACATACTAATGCTATAAATAGTAAAGATAAAGTTGTCTAAACATTCCTCCATGAATGATTTGGGAAGAGTATCGTAATTGGGGATAAAAATCTATATAGATAGATTTAAAAAAATGCTCAGCTTAACCCAAGGAACGTATATTCATTTGATGCTAAAGTCGTTTAGCATGGAAAACTCCAAGAGATGTCTCATGTTGATGAGCTATGGAGTTTATCTCTCTTAATAGTCCCCAAACACTCCAAAAAGAGAGATCATATGAGTAACTATCATGTATGCAATGAAATATACGAGACCTGATGTTGATCAGTCATATTCTGGAGAGGTTCACTATGAGTCAGTGAAAAATATCTTAAAGTACTTAACCAACACTAAGGATGTGATCATATTCATGGTGGGTCTGAATTAAAACTAGAGGGCTTAACATACTCAAGTTTTTCAGACAGACCAAGATGACAGAAAATCCACTTTAAGGTAAAGCGTTACCTTGAACGGTGGTGCAGTGAATTGGAAAGGTATCAAATAGCAAAGAGTTGCTAGTTTAGTGATAAAGACAAAGTATATAACTATAAATGAAGCTACAAGTTGATTGTTTGGATGAAAAGTTCATTACAGAACTAGGAATAGTTCCCAAGTATCATCTTGGATCTAAACATGTGTTGGGGCACTTTCATTTGATTATAGAATCATTGAAAGATGGGAAATCACTATAAAGATAGTGGACTCTCAGGAACAACATTACATATCCATTTACTGAAGCTTATCCAACAACAGGATAATCGTCACTTAGAGAAGAAGAGTATGAGATCCATGACGATTGGCTTTAGTGCAAGTGGGAGATTGAAAGTAGTATGCACACAAGCCAATCATGTTTGATGATAAAGCATATACTTTGTAACAATCTTATTCATTTATTAATGTAAAGTATTAATTTATTAAAGGCTTTTAATTATCTACATGATGCTTTTTTATAATATGTGATAAACCCATAGTTTTAAGCAATGCTTTTAGAATAATGATGATGATCATTGTAATGAGATCTAAATTCTTAGAAAGCTTAAAACTAAAATAGTTCCCAATCGTTGGATTACTAAATTGGGGATTAGTGAATCCGGATAGATTGGTACATTCGTTGCTTGCTCATTGGATGAGGATGATTGCTCTCATGATCATTTGTGTGGAGACACTAAAGCAAGTATGTAGGTCCTTATTAGAGAATAAGTTTACTGAACGTGACTCGCTAAGGAATACCTAATGGAGTTTTACTTGCCTGTCAATAGGAATTCCTGTAGTGATAGTAGTACAAGTGATCCTTGGACTTGAGGTCATCATAGTATCTTGTGTATGATGAGTTATACTTTGACTTATTCTTTAAGACCCTTAGGGTATATGAAAGGGTATGCTTGGGTATAATAAGTTGTACATGGGGATAATGTTTGATCAATAAAGAATCTACCACTTCTAGTAAAAGAAGAGAAATGTCCTATGTGATTCGATAAATGACAACCTAGTAGTCCTTGGCCAAGGCAGAATGAAATTAGAAAGGAGTTTCTAATTTGTATTATTTGGTATTGTGCATTTAAGAGTCGAAATACATATAATTAAATAAAATAAGACTTGTGATAATTCCATGTCTTATATTTAATTGGGACATTGTATGGTGGAAGGATTGAATTAGACGGTAACTATTTACTCAAAGGTTCTTTTATGATTAATGTTGAAATCTATATTATACGGAAAGTCGTTGATCGCTAGGGAGGCTTATGCCTATTGTAGAATAAATATTATTTATTTAAATAAATAAATAGTTTAATTTATTTATTTAAATAAGATTAGAATTGTTCTAATTAATTTATTCACAATCGATTTAATATGGAGAACCTAAAGGTCACACCATAAAAGGAAGAATAATTATTTAAGAAGTTAATGGCATAATCATAATAATATGTTAAGTATATTTAATTTAATCTATGGTGATAGAATAAATTAAATAGCTTAATATTATTATTTAATATTTTGGAAATATTAAATATAAATTAATAAGAGGAGTCTTATTATTATTATTACTATTATTATTATTTAATTCCTAAAGGAGTTTTGGAATTAATTAATAAAAGTACTCTCATATATCCTAATAAGATTAAGAGGCTAATTAATTAAAAGATTTTAATTAATTATTCCTAATAAGATTGGGAGCATAATTAATTAAATGAGTTTAATTAATTAAAATAAAACTCAATTCCTTAATTGTTAAGGAGTGTTGCCTACATCTATAAATAAGAGGAGTCTTATTATGGGTGAGGTGGTTAACACTTTCACAAAACACGTGAAAATGTAATTCCAACAGTTGGGAGAGTACACCCTTTTCTATGAGATATAGAAAAACTAGGATTTTGCCAAACACCCATCTTCTTGAATCTTTCTTTTTCCTTGGTGGATGACCTCTAGAGGCCAAATACTTGGGTGGCTAACGTTTATCTTTTCGTTTAATTAATAACTGTGCATAAAGGATGATCCAAGTATATGGTTTGTAAAATTTTAAAACTCTGATTTTCCACGTTTCCGCTTATTTTGTGCAATTTGATTGCGTTCATGAATATTACAAACCTAACAGTCTGAGGGTACCATCAAACAAACATCCTGGTTTTAGATCACCAGATCCCCAGTTACTTCTGGTTTTCTAACCCTTCACTACATACAACCCTTCTTCATACCCATCTGCCCCGTCAGGGACAAACACACTCTTCAAACCAGTAGCCTGGTTTCAGATTAACATATCCTTCGCTCAACTTTGTTTTCAAGACTTTTCACACCTGAAGTTTTGTCCCACCAGGGATAAAACTTTTCACACCTGTAGTTTTGTCCCACCAGGGATAAAAACTTTGTCACCTGCAGTTTATCATGTATATTGGATCAAACTTTTCACCTGCAGTTTGTTCTGAACATGGGAACAAACTTTTTGGCTGCAATCAATCCTACACATGGGGTGAACTATGTCAACCTGATCTCCCCAATACACGGGAGTAAGTAGGCAACCATTTTTATGGCCCGATCACACCACAACAAAACAAAAACACCTCCACACCCTTTTACACCTTTCACATACAGTGTTGAACCTCTTACACCAGGTTCGAACTATGCAGACCTGATCTCCTCTTCAATAGGAGTACGTAGGCAGTCATTGGTTCGGTCTTACCCCTACCAAAACACAAAAACTTGTCGACGGTACTGGGATCATCCTTCAATCCACCACACTTCATCGGCTTAGACCAAGGGGATGGAACTACCTTGTCTCCCCACACCAATGGGAGAATCGGTGACCATCTAAGCTGCGGTTCAGTCCTCAAAGAGAAAAACCAATCCATAAGAGATGGAACTACCTAGGCTCCCCCATATAAAGGAGTACCGACAACCATCTGTGGTGCGGTTATGCTCAGAGAGGAAAGCCACACTCCTCTCCATTACTACATAAAAAAAACCAGTCCCAAGACACCAAAGGGTAGGGTTACACATAGATCAACGAGCCATTCTGAAAGATCCTGAGATATCTCAATGTCCATCCATCAAGGTGGAGTTCAGAATACATCAAGATCACAAGCCCTGAAGAAACAGGCAAATATCAAGCAAGTAACAAGGTATAACTAAAAGGGAAGTGAATCAAAATATATTTCCCTACCATATATAAAGCTATTTGATATACACAGATATGTACTGTGTATGACAAAATGGCTAAGCTAGTCTGTGCAGGAAAATACAAGCCCATCTATAAATCAGTGTATATGCGAGCTATCAAATCCAACATGGCATCTCTCTCCGAAGAAGGAGGTAACGCTGTGAGCTCCTGCCCAAGGGTATCTACACGAGCCAACAAATCCATAGCTAATTTCATGGTGATGCTATGCTCATCAATATACGTGCTCATCTCTACAGCAATAGCAATAGTATGGGACCTCACTGCAGTACTATCTGTAACGACTACATCCCGGGCAGATATAGAAGTATCTCTATGAGCTAAAGCATCATCTCTCTCAAATAGAGCGACATCTCTCCCAGCAAGAGCTGTCAACATTAAGGCCCTAGCCTGATCCCTCTCAAATGTCATCAGATGCAGGCTCTGCTCTAAATACTCTCTTTGAATTGAGTCTGATGAGCAATCATCTTTGGGAGAATAACCAAAAGCTGCGGGTAACTTGACAAATAGCTCCTCCTTTGTGGGAGAATTTGAAAGTAGTATGCACACAAGCCAATCATGTTTGATGATAAAGCATATAATTTGTAACAATCTTATTCATTTATTAATAAAAAGTATTAATTTATTAAAGACTTTTAATTATCTACATGATGTTGTTTTTAATATGTGATAAACCCATAGTTTTAAGAAATGCTTTTAGAATAATGATGATGATCATTCTAATGAGATCTAAATTCTTAGAAAGCTTAAAACTAAAATAGTTCCCATTCGTTGGATTACTAAATTAGGGATTAGTGAATTTGGATAGATTGGTACATCGTTGCTTGCTCCTTTGGATGAGGATGATTGATCTCATGATCATTTGTGTGGAACACTAAAAGCAAGTATGTAGGTGCTTATTAGAGAATAAATTCCTTTGAGCGTGGCTCGCTAAGGAATACCTAATGGAGTTTTACTTGTCTGTCAATAGGAATTCCTCTTGTGATAGTAGTAAAAGTGATCCTTGGACTTAAGATCATCATAGTATCTTGTGTATGATGAGTTATACTTTGACTTATTCCTTAAGACCCTTAGGGTATATCAAAGGTATGCTTCGGTATAATAAGTAAATACATGGAGATAATGTATGATCAATAAAGAATCTACCGCTTCTAGTAAAAGAAGAGAAATGTCCTATGTGATTCGATAAATGACAACCCAGTGAGTCCTTGGCGTTAGCGAGAATGAAATTAGAAAGGAGTTTCTAATTTGCATTATTTGGAGTTGTGCATTTAAGAGTCGAAAAATATATAATTAAATAAAATAAGACTTGACAGTAATTCCATTTCTTATATTTAATTGGGACATTGTATGGTGGAAGGATTGAATTGTTCTGTAATTATTTACTCAAAGGTTCTTTTATGATTAATGTTGAAATCTATATTATCTGGAAAGTCGTTGATCGCTAGGGAGGCTTATGCCTATTGTAGAATAAATATTATTTATCTAAATAACTTAATAGTTTAATTTATTTATTTAAATAAGATTAGAATTGTTCTAATTGATTTATTCACAACCGATTTAATATGGAGAACCTAAAGGGACACACCATAAAAGGAAGAATAATTATTTAAGAAGTTAATGGCATAATCGTAATAATATGTTAAGTGTATTTAATTTAATCTTTGGTGATAGAATAAATTAAATAGGTTAATATTTATGATTTAATATTTTGCAAATATTAAATATATAAATTAATAAGAGGAATTTTATTAATATTATTACAATTATTATTATTTTAATTTCTAAAGAGTTGGAAATTAATTTAATATTAGTACTCTCATTTATTCTTAATAAGATTAGGAGGCTAATTAATTAAAGAATTTTAATTAATTAAAATAAAACCCAATTCCTTAATTGTTAAGGAGGGTTGCCCACATCTATAAATAAGAGGAGTCTTATTATGGGTGAGGTGGTTGTTGACCTTTTTTAACAACATACGTGATTCCAATTGTTGGAGAGCACGCTCTTTTTCTATAGAGATAGAAAATTAGGGTTTAGCCAACAACCCATCTTCTTGAATCTTTCTTCTTCCTTGGTGGATCACCTCTAGAGGCCAAACATTTGGGTGGCTAACATTGATCAAAGGAAGGAACCAAACCCGGTGGATTCAAGTTGAACGCGAAAAGATTGGAGGTGAACTTGTACCTGAGGAAGCTCGAATCTTCAAGGGTATGATTCTTGTTCTTCATATTTTTCTTTTAATTAATAATTGTACATAAAGGATGATCCGGGTATATGGTTTATAAAATTTTAAAACTCTAATTTTCCACGTTTCCGCTTATTTTGTGCAATTTGATTGCGTTCATAAATATTACAAACCTAACAGTGGCATCAGAGCCAAACCTTTATGTAAATTATTAATTGTTTTAATTTGGTATGTATATTGATATGTGTTTAGAACAATTTAATTGGGCATAATTTATTGTATAAAATTATTTTTTTTTTAAAATGGCGAAAACATGATATATCATAATTACGTTTAATATGTATAGGATAAAGGGTGATTTCGCGAATTGCTTTCCATGATTCACGTGGTAGTTCCATCCACATATATGATATATGATTATATGATATAATTATAAATCATGCGTTTTGCGTTTTTTATAAATCCTGCGTTTTGATATAATTATCACGTGATATGAATTCTACGTTTTGCTATTCCTACTTCACATGATTATGTGATATATGATATCACGTGATTACCGTATATAATATATATATATATATATATATATATATATATATTATTCTTAATTATTTTAATCTTAAAATAAAAGGTTTATTTTAATATTAAAATAAATGGTTTATTTTGATATTAAAATAAAAAGTTTATTTTAATTTTCAAATTGAATTTCATGCTAACTAATTAGAGTTGGAATTGGATTCCATGATAACTAATTGGAGTTGAAATTGGATTCCATGTTTCCTTAAATAAAGGAGTTTATTTAGATATGAAATAAGATTTTATATTATTCAAAATAAAGGAATTTATTGTGAATAGGAAAGAGAATCCGTACTTCCTTAAATAAAGGAGTTCATTTAGCTATGAAATAAAATTTCATATTATTCAAAATAAAGGAGTTTATTTGTGAATAGAAAAGAAAATCCGTATTTTCCTAAATAAAAGAGTTTATTTAAGATATGAAATAAGATTTCATATTATCCAAAATAAAGGAGTTTATTTTGACTTAAATTTGGATTCCATAATTAATTAAAATAAAGGAGTTTATTTTGATTAAAATAAAATAGTTTATTTTATTCAAAATTGGATAATTTAAAATAAAAAAGAGTTTTATTTTGATTTAAATTTGGATTAAAAATAAAGGAGTTTATTTTAATTCAAAATTAGATTTTATACTAACTAAATTTGCCCATTAAATGATATCAATATATATTGAATGTTTATTATTCATGAGATGAATGTTATTTATTGATGCATATGGTGATGTGTATGATAATAAATGAGATTGATTATGGACTATTGACCAATGTGATTGGATTTTATTTTGAATGCATGAATGTATGAGTTTTATTAAATGGGGTCTGCGTACCTCGTCTTCTCTAATTTTTTCTTAATGTAAATTCTATCTCCCTCTTATGTACTTCCCCTTGACTGCTGATCAAGGTTTCTATTTATTTTAAATAGTTTTGTAATAGAAATAGTTAGAATTAATTTTGAAAAATTAGATATCAAGGAGAAAGGAGCGCTTGAAGACCCGTTTGTAATGGAGCCTGAGTTTAAATGTAATAGGTATATTTAAATATTAATTCTTGCACCCCTACGGTTTGACCCTTTGGTTCACTTGGTGGCTCTAGTGAACCAAACTAGAATAAAAGTCCATAATCAATCCGGGTAGAATATAGTATTCTATATGTGCATGCTTATATTATATATATATATATATATATATATATATGTGTGTGTGTGTGTGTGTGTGTGTGTGTGTGTGTGCATGCGCGCTAAACAAGAAGAGATAAATTAATAACAAACCCCTCAAATATTTTATATTAAGTTGTAACGCTCAAAGATATTTAGAATATTGAATGTCGCCTTCTAGCATGATAGAAACAATAGAGTATTAAATATTTAATATGAGTTTGTTGTGCACACACAAGGCAAGTATTAAATATTTAAGATGTTATTTTTATTACATATGATGTTTATAAGGAATTAAACATTCTTTGCTTTGTTGTTACACACAATTTGTAATTTCTCTTCACTTATATGGAAATGTTGGGTCTAACTTAACTTAAATCATTTTAGTTCGGATGTGCACACACTTGACCATTATGATTTAAGATGCAAAATACAAGGAGTTACATAGTTAATGTAATTGACAAGAGTTGTCTACCTATTTATTTATATATAGTTTGTTGTGCACACACAAGGCTATATACATTTGAAATAGGATCCTTATTCTCACTAGCATATCTTTAATTGATATCGCCGAACCATATAAATTGGGGGTAATATAGTTTGAAGAAAATAGTGGGAGATACCAATTTAAAACAAGACTAATTTATTTTGGTAATTAATAAAAGAATGTATGCTAAAATGTTGTTAATTACAAATTCATTTACAGAATTTTATAATGTCTAAATTACTATCACTGTGAAGCATATTAGATGTTATTTAACTGCACCGAATTAAATGGATTGGTTAAAGAAATTGAGAATAGTTCTCACGGTTGAAAAATTATCTTATGTCCTTAATATGCCTATCCCTGCAATGGTTGCAGACAATGCCTCTGAGGAAGACATTGCTACTTTTAGAAAGTGGCAAGATGATGCACAGTTGGCTCAATGCATCATGCTCGCATCTATGAGTAACGAGCTTCAGTGTTAGCATAAAACTATGGATGCTCCTACTATATTCCTGCACATCAAGTTGTTGATGGTGAGGAAAGTAGGACTGATAGATATCAAATATCTAAGGAGCTCTTCCGATCTAGAATGACCGATGACACTACAGTATAGATAAAAGTCCTTAACATTATCAATTTGATTGATCAATTAGGACAACAGGTTTTGTCATGGATGGAGAGTTGAGCCAAGATTTGATCTTGCACTCACTCCCGGACTCCTTTCACAATTGTTGTGAATTTGTCATATGAACAAGCTAGATATCATTACCTCATTTGATTTGCTTAACATGTTGAAAAATGTTGAGAGTCACTTTCCAACCAAGAAAGACCATGTCTTACTGGTAGGGGCCAAAGGATCTTCTAAAAAGAAGAACGATTCAAAGAAGGTAAATAGAAAGGCAAAAAAATGGATAATAAGAACAAAACTGATACGGATAGCAAAAGAGTTTACTTCCACTACAATAAGCCTGAACACTGGAAAGAAATTGCGAGAAGCATCTTGCAGAGCTAACTAGAAGAAGCTTAGTGAAGCTTCGGCTACAAATACAATTTTGTTCATGATTTAAAATAAATTTTTCTTTATGTCAAGGTTCTACTTGGGTATTGGATACCGACTTTGGTTATCATAAATATAGATTTATGAAGGGACCAAGCAGAGGTAGAAATCTAAATAAAGATAAGTAATCCTATGTGTGGGAAATGAAGCAAAAGTTGCCGCATTAGCCATAGAAACTTATAGTTTAACATTGCCTACGGGCAAATCTATTAAGTCAATAAGTTGTTATTGTATTCCAGTTCTCATTGGAAACATTATTTCCATTTTATTATTGGATAATGAAATTTTTGGTATTATATTTAAGAACAATTGCTGTTCTATTTATAATAATAATGTTTTGTATAGAACTGGAATATTACTTAATGGATTTTTTATACTTGACTTACGTGAAAATAATTTTGCATATTGAACAAATTAGTATAAGAAAAGGAGATCATCATTCAAAGAGTTGAATGTGTGTATTTTCTGAAATACAAGTGTAAATTATTTGAAAGGTTCAAAGAATTTATAAGTGAAACAAATTGGCAAAGTATTAAGATCCTTTGATTAGATCAAGGAATAAATACTTCTGCAATAAGTTTCTAGATCATCTCAAATGGTTTTCTCACAATGGACGCCTCCTGATACGCAATAATTGATTGATGTATCTGAAATGAAAAATCGTACCTTATTGGACATGGTGTGGTCCATAATGATTTCACCAACATTCTAGTATCCATCTGAGGTCATTCCCTAGAAATGGATACATATCTACGAAAAAGGTAACCTCAAAATTCGACCCCAAGACTCTACAAGAGTTATGGACAGGAAGGATTCCTTATTTTAAGTAAGTTAAGATAAGGGGTTGTCCAACTTATGTGAAAAGGTTTCAAAGAATAAGCTTTGGACAAGATTTGACAAGTATAGATTTGTGGGACATCCTAAAGTAAGTTTAGGGTATATGTTCTATAATCCTACTTAGCAAAAGGTGTTTATTGTGAAAAACATGATGCCTTCTAAGATAAAGATGTTTATCATTAAAGGGGCTAGTAGGAGGATAATAGATCTTGAAGAGTTCAAGAACCACAAAACATTATAAGCCAAATAAGAGGAACCTGTAGATAGACCTATTGTACCACAACCGAATCGTAAATCTGGAATAGTACCGAAGATACCTAGGAGGTATGGATTCATCATAGATGATGATGATGAGGTACACATCATAAAAGATGATGATCCAATTACATACGATGAGGTAAGAGTTGTAGACACTCAGAGAAATGGATTGAAGCAAGCTTCTCAAATATGGAACATTCGTTTTGATGAGACTATCAAAAGAGTTTGATTTTATCAAAAACAAGAATGAACCTAGTGTGTACAAAAGCGTCAGTGGGAGCGTCGTGAAATTTTTAGTATTATATGTTGATATATTACAGATAAGGAATGACATACTAATGCTACAATCAGTAAAGATAAAGTTGTCTAAACATTCCTCTATGAATAATTTGGGAAGAGTATCTTAATTGGGGATACAAATCTATATAGATAGATTCAAGAGGATGCTCGACTTAACCCAAGGAACGTATATTCATTTGATGTTAAAGTCGTTTACCATGGCAAACTCCAAGAGATGTCTTATGTTGATGAGCCATGGAGTGTATCTCTCTTAATAGTCCTTATAGACTCATAAAAGAGAGATCGCATGAGTAACTATCATGTATGCAATGAAATATACGAGACCTGATGTTGATCAGTCATATTCTGGAGAAGTTCATTGTGAGTCAGTGAAAAATATCTTAAAGTACTTAATCGACACTAAATATGTGATCATATTTATGGTGGGTCTAAATTAAAACTAGAGGGCTTAACAAACACAAGTTTTCAGACAGACCAAGACTACAGAAAATCCACTTTAAGGTAAAGCGTTACCTTGAACGGTGGTGCAGTGAATTAGAAAGGTTTCAAACAGCAAAGAGTTTCTAGTTTAGTGATAAAGACAAAGTATATAGCTATAAATGAAGCTACAAGTTGATTGTTTGGATGAAAAGTTCATTACAAAACCAGGAATAGTTCTTAAGTCTCATCTTGGATCTAAACATGTGTTGTGGCACTTTCATTTGATTATAGGAATCATTGAAAGATGGTAAATCACTATAGAGATAGTGGACTCTCAAGAACAACATTATAAATCCATTAACTAAAGCTTATCCAACAGCAGGATAATCGTCACTTAGAGAAGAAGGGTATGAGATACCATGACGATTGGCTTTAGTGCAAGTGGGAGATTGAAAGTAGTATGTACACAAGCCAATCATGTTCGATGGTAAAGCATATACTTTGTAACAATCTTATTCATTTATTAATAAAAAGTATTAATTTATTAAAGGCTTTTAATTATCTACATGATGCTGTTTTTAATATGTGATAAACCCATAGTTTTAAGCAATGCTTTTAGAAAAATGATGATGATCATCCTAATGAAATCTAAATTCTTAGAAAGCTTAAAACTAAAATAGTTCCCAATCGTTGGATTAATAAATTGGGGATTAGTGAATCCGGATAGATTGGTACATACATTTCTTGCTCATTGGATGAGGATGATTGATATCATGATCATTTGTGTTGAGACACTAAAGCAAGTATGTAGGTGCTTATTAGAGAATAAGTTCACTGAACGTGGCTCGCTAAGTAATACCTAATGGAGTTTTACTTGCCTGTCAATAGGAATTCCTCTTGTGATAGTAGTAAAAGTGATCCTTGGACTTAAGATCATCATAGTATCTTGTGTATGATGAGTTATACTTTGACTTATTCCTTAAGACCCTTAGGGTATATCAAAGGGTATGCTTCGGTATAATAAGTCGTACACGGAGATAATGTATGATCAATAAAGAATCTACCGCTTCTAGTAAAAGAAGAGAAATGTCTATGTGATTCGATAAATGACATTTCGGTAGTCCTTGGCGAAGGCGAGAATGAAATTAGAAAGGAGTTTCTAATTTGCATTATTTGGAGTTAATGCATTTAAGAGTCGAAATACATATAATTAAATAAAATAAGACTTGACAGTAATTCCATGTCTTATATTTAATTGGGACATTGTATGGTGGAAGGATTGAATTGTTCGGTAATTATTTACTCAAAGGTTCTTTTATGATTAATGTTGAAATCTATATTATCTGGAAAGTCGTTGATCATTTAGGGAGGCTTATGCCTATTGTAGAATAAATATTATTTATCTAAATAACTTAATAGTTTAATTTATTTATTTAAATAAGATTAGAATTATTCTAATTGATTTATTCACAATAGATTTAATATGGAGAACCTAAAGGGACACACCATAAAAGGAAGAATAATTATTTAAGAAGTTAATGGCATAATCGTAATAATATGTTAAGTGTATTTAATTTAATCTTTGGTGATAGAATAAATTAAATAGCTTAATATTTATGATTTAATATTTTGCAAATATTAAATATATAAATTAATAAGAGGAATTTTATTAATATTATTACAATTATTATTATTTTAATTTCTAAAGAGTTGGAAATTAATTTAATATTAGTACTCTCATTTATTCTTAATAAGATTAGGAGGCTAATTAATTAAAGAATTTTAATTAATTAAAATAAAACCAATTCCTTAATTGTTAAGGAGGGTTGCCCACATCTATAAATAAGAGAGTCTTATTATGGGTGAGGTGGTTGTTGACCTTTTTAACAACATACGTGATTCCAATTGTTGGAGAGTACGCTCTTTTTCTATAGAGATAGAAAATTAGGGTTTAGCCAACAACCCATCTTCTTGAATCTTTCTTCTTCCTTGGTGGATCACCTCTAGAGGCCAAACATTTGGGTGGCTAACATTGATCAAAGGAAGGAACCAAACCCGGTGGATTCAAGTTGAACACAAAAAGATTGGAGGTGAACTTATACCTGAGGAAGCTCGAATCTTCAAGGGTATGATTCTTGTTCTTCATATTTTTCGTTTAATTAATAACTGTGCATAAAGGATGATCCGGGTATATGGTTTTTAAAATTTTAAAATTGTAATTTTCTACGTTTCCACTTATTTTGTGCAATTTGTTTGCGTTCATGAATATTACAACCCTAATAGAATTAATGTCCTCTATGGGCTCTCCACCATCAAAATCAATCCCCGGCTTTGTGAATACAACCGCAGCCGATGTGGTCTCTGCCTCCATCCATGCAGAATACTCTATAGAATGACCTAGATGGCTAACGAAAAACTCAGCTAGCTCATGTTGATCCCAACAGGCATACACCCTGGGTCTTTCCTCTGCTGACAAATGGCGAGAAGCCAAATGCCGACCCAATGCCCTCTCAAAAGGATGGACGTTTGAAACTTGTTAAATTGTGACATCACAGCCAGTGGGTGGTAAGTAGTCATGCCCCTCAAACCAGCTAGAGGGAGATAATCAATGCCAGGTGCATGAGTAATGAAGCTGTAGGGAGAACTGAGACATGTACACTGAAAAATGTCAAACGAATCTCTGATCCTTGCCAAGAACACCGACCAGGATATAGCGTCTGTACACTCTGCTTGCTGAAAGGAGTAAGACATGGCTATCTCATGGGAAAAGCAGTACCCATGCCGTCGGAAGGTGCCAATCGGTCTCAGGTGTGACATGAACCACACATACAACATGATCGGGCTGCCTATAAATACCCCTGCAGGATAAGTGTGGCAATACGTGGCTGATCTCAATGTCTCTGTCACAATCATCGGCATAATGGTATGACCCTCCCTGAGAGCTCTCACTGCCATGACAACACCGATGTCCAGCTCATCCATATACAATGGCATGTACACATAAGCCACTACGCACATCATGATTACGTCTACCCTAGCCATACACCACTGATCATCTGATGTGGTGAAATCCCCAGAGTGCCGTGTATAACTGTCCACTGAGCCAAATCTATCTATCAGAAAACACTAGGACACCACATGGCCGGATGTAATCTCATCATGTACTACTCTACGCCTCAGCCCGGTGAGGGTCATGAACTACTGACTCATGTCACTGATAGCCATTCGAGCGCAAGATACATGCATGATCAACAATATATGACAATATGGTGTAGGGAATGGAAAATAGTACATCATCATCATCTAATACATCATCTCTATACAGCTAAAAATACAGGGAAATGGGGCACAAATGCCCAACAACTAACAGAGGCCTATTAAAAGATATAGCGTGAATGGGGCACAACCACCCAGTATCTAACAGAGGCCTATCAAAAAATATTGCAAGAATACACATCAAAAGAAGACAATGGTGTCAATGTCTACATTATTAATCATGTCCACCTGATGTAACTCCTCCTTAGTTATTGGATCTCCGCCAAGAGGGATGTCAGGCCTATACAATGGAGGATCAGCGCCGGTAAAACCATATGGGTCACCTGAAGGGCCAGCCCTAGAGCTGGAAGGATCAAAAGTATCTGCCTCTGAAGGATCTCTGCCCAAGTGCTGGATGAAGAAATGTGCCCGGTCCAACTGTCGGGTCAAGATGTCAATCTGTGTCTAATGAGTTGGATCTCGGACATAGGCCATCTAATCCGTCATCATCACGGATCCAGGAACCATATCCCCTATGAACTGAGTGGCGCGGGTTTGGGCTCCGATGGTACGAGGGGACCACCAGCGATGGAACATATCTTGAGTATACGGACCCTATAACAACGTAAAGCCGTCAATGCCCATCAATGGGATATCAATGACAAGCGACTATGACACAGGCCAATAACGTTTGGCAAGACGCAAGATCGGTATACGAATCTCCCCTGTGGTGCTCCTAATAGCATGATCTCCCAAATAGAGCTCCCATCCTCCATCTATGAAGAGAGGAATCCTACGGGTGGATATCACGTACTCGACACCAGTCGGGTACCCATCCTCAAACCCAACGGTCAAATTGTCCCCAGAATAGGGAACCCATGTGATAGCATCAGCTGTCAACAACTCTAACTGTAGATGACAATGGGTTAAACCCTCAGCTACATGAACCTCTGCCTGTATGGAGTGATGCCATCACCGTCCTCGTGGATAAGTATCTAGACCAAACACACTAATAGGACGCAAGCATGAGAGCCTCTCATAGGCCCAAAACTGCCAACACAAAGGCAAACATCTGCGGTCAGTCAATGCTCTTAACCTGTACATGGGAAATCAAATGAGAAATACTCATCAGCAGAAATGGGTAAAATCCTAGCCAATCCTCCATCAAGCCCTGCAAACGCATGCGCATGACCCTGAGGAAGTAGGCGAAGGTGTAGGAGCCCCAGTCATACTCTTCGATATGGTCCACATCTCGTGTGGCACTGACCAAAGCAAATAACACCATGGAAGAGTTATCTACTATGAAGCAACCCTTGATAATAACCAGAAATAATCGCTGAAGAATGCGATCCCTGACTCTCACATCAGCGGGTATGGGCTCACTCAACAGCCCACTCATAGCATCTACACTCAAAGGACCTATACGAATTGTCCTGCCCTTGAGCACCTCAGCCGAGACTCCTAGCAAGGTTTTGATGGCAGTCGAGGTAATATCCGCCGTACAAGGCACTGGTGCCCCTCCAAACTCCATACCGGTGATAAATTGCTAATCCATCGACGTCATCATCACCTCATAGTCCAACAAATGGAGAGACTGAGTCTGGTGAAACCAACGCTTAGACAACGCCCTGAGATAACCCCAGGAACAACAATGGGGGAGGATGGAAAAGAACGCATCCAAGCCCCAACCATGCTCAATTGCTCAATAATCGGGATATATAGCCTGATAAATAGAGTGAATACTGAACTAGTTCCCTCAAGACCGTGTAAAGTCGGGAACCTACATCACAAATCAAATCAATATCAGAATCCTTTCTCCTCGTCAATAGGAAAAAAAGAAGATCAAATCCAGTTTTTACCTCATTTGCATGAAAATAAACAGAGGGGTATCAACTCAAATCACCCAAAAGCTCTGGGATCATCACCTGAATGCCTGAGAAATCCCTACGGGGAACAGGAGCAGCAGGAGTAGGGTCCACAACCAGTACATCCTCCTCCTCATCCTCAACATCAAAGGTACATTGCTTGGGATGGGGCCGGATCACCGCCTCTAAAGCTAAGCAGCGAAATTTGTCTAACTAAACGAGATCAAGGCACATCAGAAGCCCTCCTCCGCACACCTGAAGTGGTCCTACAGGAACTACTCGGCTGATTCGGATCCATATATCTAGACACAAGTCTCCAAATCACCTCAAAAAGGGTGTGGTAAATTCTAACCTGAAGCTTTTTTAAATACATTATATGACTATATACATGCATGCATTACTTTAACATATGCCTACAGTAGAGTTAAAAATGCATGTCTACCTAATGCCTAGACTTTTGGAAAAATTTTGTCAGTCTCCTTTGTAAAAAAGACTATCCACATGCACATAGGCATGACTAGGTGGCCATTCAGTAGCACCTACCCACAGTCATAAACATCCTATATGCATAACACTATCAAAGTCATAATCCGTAAGGGTAGCCTAAATTAATTACCAGGATTACTTTGCTTTGCAACCTTTGCTCATTTGTCCTCAAATAGGATAAGAAATAGCAGAAAAAAGTGCCAATTTGACTGTTTTAAAAGTCAAATTTTTTTCACATCATTATGTTCAGCATAGTTAAATAATAACATTTACTATGTTGAATATTTTTTATCAAGTCATATGAGCATGCATATTCACTACTATGTGTTTAGAAGCATTTCATGTGATAACTCATTTTCCAACAGATAATAACTGGAAATTTAAACCCTTTGTATATAGGTGCAAATGAGGCATAACACTACTTCCAGATAATTGCACATTGACCCACAAACACACACACACGCATTCATATAACAATTTAAATTGAAAAGTAGCAATCAACGTGGTAACACGGATGTCGAGGGTTACCTAACACCTTCCCTCCGCATAATCAAGCCCCCGAACCCTAACAAATCTCGATTTCACAGACCAGTTAAGCAGTGTTACATCACTAGGTCAATGTGCAAACCTTTTCTCGGTTGAGTTGGTACAACTATTTAAAAATACCAACTGGCGACTCTTACAGTCCAATCATCGACATATACATGTCGGACCTTTTCACAACTTGTTTTTAAAAAAAATCTCACCTAACATGAGAACACCAAAATACAAAAACAGAAAAGGGATAATAAAAATCCCAACGTTGACACCCGGGCAATAATACCTAACTACGTTATTTTATTACGTGTACTTATGTACATGGATTATATGATGTGAGTACATAAATAATCCCCAATTTTCCTAATATAGTAACAATTATACATTAAAATTTCATTTTTGGTAAGTAAAGTAACTGAACTAAATAAATTGAACATGTTGCTGAAAATTTAGTTCATCGGTGCTCCAACAGTACATGAACAGTAACATATGGCTAAATTATGTAACTTCCAAGAAATACTCATTAGCTAGAAGGATGGCTGGTGTTGGGTTGTTAAACTACTCTTAATTAACCATTGTTTCCTTCTAATACACCATGGATTCAAACTTCAGTGTAAAGCCAATGCCCAATCCATCAATTCTTTATAAATAGCAGCTCCATTTTTAGTTTTACGTTACTTTTGTTTGTCTGTTAAAACTCTGATAACTTGAGTTTGAGTGGTTGTTGTTAAAAGAAGAGTCTAACAATCTCAGAAGGAAGAAACTAAGTTTATTAAGCTTCAAGAAGTATAAAAATCCTAACTTTGGTACTTAATTGGGTTTTGCCAAATTCTTAAAATTCCTTAAAATTCTTTGTCAAATGATATGAACTAACATGCTATCATGTGTTTAGGAAGTATGTGTACATATACGGAACCTTTAATGATTGAATTAAACATGTTTAAACTAAAAAGAATTGATGTTGGTTGATGCTCTGCAAAACATAGCAAGTTACTACTTCTGTTCCAGGTAGGGCGCAGCTGCGCCCAGTTTATACTAGGGTGCATTGTAACTGCGCCATACCCTAGAATCAGTTTCTGGTTTTTGTTATGCTATGTGTTTTTAACTTGGTATTATGACTTAAATATATACCTGAAAAGGAGTATAGCATGAGATATAAAGCTTTCTTATGTAGTATGAAGTGATCAACATGATTTTGTGAGGGATTTATAACAAAATAATTGAAAAGTTTTGAAAGCGAACTTTGTTGAAACTTATGATCTACAAGTTCTAAACTTAGTGGTTTATACACATGATTTATTTCAAATATAGAGGAGCATGATATAGTGTTTATAGTGTCTTTGTTCATGACCAAAATTGTTAGACATTGTGTTAGAAAAGTTTTCAAGAAAAGCTTGGTATAACAAAGCTAATGTACATGAACACAACATGATGTAGGTTCTGATTTTGAGAAGATGTTAATATGACTTAATTACATATGATAAAAGTTTTAAAGTTGTCTTGTATGTGTTATATTGCATCATTCAAGTTAAACTGATTTTAATGGCAACCTTGAACATGTTTTCAAAATTAAGTTGCATTAAATTTGAGTATTTAGATTTTAAAGATTTAAGTCATGTTTATGTTTATTATGTTTCTAAACATGATTTGTATGTGTTGGACATAATGATAACTAAATCAAACATAGGTTTAAAGCATGTTCAAAATACTAAACGATGCTAATTATGAATTTAAGATATGAACACTATGAGCATGTGTATTGTCAGATTATGTGATATCTCTAGATGAACATATGGCCAAAGTTATAAAGCATGGTGATTATATAACCTTTTTATGCTTTACTTCCATGGAAATCGTAAACTAAAACCATGAAAAAGTAAACTCAAGATGATCATACACTTATGTAAATTACTTTATCATGTATGCATGTTAAGTGTGATAATTTAAGAATACTAAAGGATGGGACAAAAATAGAAAATGCAAGGCTCAACCCTGAGTGCGGCGAGGGAGGTAGCATACACGCCAATCCCTAAGCTTCTGAGACAAGGCGCAAATCGCGCCATCCTGTGAAGTTAGTTACGTATTTACATTTGTTATCTGATGATTGAAAGTATGCTTGTATGGTTAAGTTAACTTACATTATATGACTAGTGTGTTATTCAATGTGTTAAGAAACATGCTAGAGTTGAATATTTAACGAATAATTATAACTTTCAAATGTGATGTTCAAGAAAATATTTGCAAAATATAAAGCAATGATTTGAAACCAAGTTGTCTGACCTTGTTGTGTCATATAAATTGATTTTGTGCTATGAGGATGTAGGATATGTGATGTAGTACGTATAAAGTTTATAACTAAGTTAGATGTTTATGTGTGCGGTTGAACTTATATATGCGAGCTTATGTAACTAATGAATATCCTATACGCGTAACTATATTATGTTAGGATTCGAAAGAGTGTTGATAAGCGATATTTGGTAAACTACGCTTGAGGCAAGTACTCAAACCTTTCTCTTTATTGAGTTTATTTGAACTTGTGCAATTATTGATCATACAAGTAGAACTTTGAAGAAATAATAATTTGTAATGAAATTCTAAACTTTGATTCGAACGATAATTGTTCATAAATATATTGTGAAAGAAAACTATCTAAGCCATTGATTCGGCTAGACTATTGATATTTGATCAAAAGATATCCAAACCAAATTAACTTGGTGCGGACTCTTATAACTGAGAAGAACAACCCTCTTGGTAAGAGAATTATATATATTATCGAGGAACCGACGTGCGCACATGAGAAAGACTAATTGTTATGCATGACATAGGGTACTTTAGGCTGATCACCTGTTGTACTCGTTTTGTAGAATTATCAGTTTATTACTGTTAATTCTAGGAGAAGTTCATAGTCCTTAGTGTCTGCTTAGTGTTTTTTACTTTAAAATCTTGAATTTATTTAATCACTGAATATTATTGATATTTTCTGTCCATTGCGATTATTGTTGATAATCATCGATACTTCTTGCTATCTTGAACTATCATTATTGATATACCCTCGAGAAATTTAAAACCATATTGATTACCCTTTTGCTATATTACTTGCTGGATAAAATTGTTGCTCATCCTTGCTTTCCATAAAACTTTCAGTAAAAGCAGAACGTGGTGAACCCTCTAGCAAGGACAAGGGTAAAAAGAAAGCTTTGGAGTAGTTATTTCTATAATACTAGGAATATACTATTATGTGGTAGTAGAAGAACTTATTTGTATTAAGTTATATTTAGTTTAAAATGAATTGTAATAGTCACGGTTGGGAGACTTTGGGACAAGGATAATTATATTATATCAATGTAATTTTTTCTATTATTTCGCTATGTGAGATGTTGATTTATTATTAGAGTTAGTACGTGATAACCAAATTTGAGACAAGTGTTGTCTAAATTTGGGGGCGTCACAGGTTGGTATCAGAGCTGTAGTTATAAACCTTAGGAGCGAAAGTCTTTAGATTATAACTTAGGAGAACTTAAAAGATAGAGAGGGATGAAACTCATGTAGAGTTTTTATAGAAAGAGACTTAGTGTGTTATGAAATATAATTTCATTATATACAATGAATTTATGTTTGTTTAACATTCTGATGGAGTTGTTGTTTATTTATCTTATGCTGGTGGTTGTAGGATGACTGACATGGGAGGACCTAGCCGAGTAGTAGAGGAGGAGCCGCGTGAAATCCACGTGGTATTTGTGGCACCATTGATAGCGGAGCCTATATCATTAGTGGCCCCTATCTGAGGAGTTTGATCCAAAGGAGGAGCCTATGGAGGAGGAGCCTGAGCCCATGGAGGACTCCGACGAGGCAACTTTGGAGGATCTGATGTTGGGGAGTATGAGGAGTAGATTTTGGAGTTAGGATATAGAGTGGAGGAGTTAGAGGCTGAGGCTAGGGAGAGGGAGACTGAGTCCAAGAAATTAAGGGACGAGGACCATCAGAGGAAATTAGTGATGCAAGAGATGGAGGTGGAAATTGTTCACCGAAAGGAGGCAGGGATCCAGATGGGGACTTTGTTTCAACGATCGGTGGCTAGAAACGCAGAGTTTGCAGGAAAGTTGGAAGAGATGGAGCAGAGAGAGTTGAGCGAGAGGACGGAGAAGGAGGCTCTCCGTACTAAGTTAGAGATGGAGGTGATGGATAGAAATCACTTCGAGGAGAATTGGGAGGAAGCCAATGATAGGGAAAATGATCTAGAGGATGAGGCGCGGTGCCAGAGAAGGAAGATAAACAAGATGGGCTATGCGGTGCGCACGACCAAGGAAAGATTGATCGATGGGGTGAATCACTACCCGGCAGAGTAGGGACAGACCCGGCATACCATAAGTCTAGATCTAGTGGTACACATCACTCAGAAGGAGTACCAGAGCGCCGTGGAGCGCGGGATGATAGATTGAGTCTAGGTGTTAGAATTTAGTGGTTATAGTATTGTATTTATTTATGTGTTGTTTAATATGTTGTTGTTGAAATCTCAATCTTTTGTGTAAGATGTGAGATAGTTGTAAACCCCCAAACTTTTGAAAAATGTTAGAGGGGTAATATATGGTTGTTGTCCCCATCTTTTGTGTTAAGCGGGGATATGTTGTTGTCATTTATAGAAGTATGCTAGAAAGGATCATGTAATTGTAACAATTTGGCATATGAATATAAATGATCTTGTTCCAGGAATGTGTTATACATGTTATTCTTATTTAAGAAATGTTTAAAATAATATAATAAGATAATAATAAAAATGAAAATTTTGAGATGCAGAAAAAATGCCGCCTAGACGTAGAATAGCTGAACCGGAAGAGTCGGTTAATGATGAGAGATGGCCAATAGACCCGATACAGAGGCTTGTAGATTTGTTAGGGGAAGCTCTTAGGGGAAGAAATGAACCAGTACCACCCATTCCCCAAGTAGTTCAAGTTACAAACTTTAAGAATTTTAAGAGTGTAGGACCACCAGAATTTGTAGGAACTATCGACCCTATCGTGGGTCAAATGTGGGTCAAAGAGATGGAGAAGGCTTTCACCATCGCTCATGTGGGGGAAGACCAAAAGATGACATTTGTGACCTACATGATAAGGGGTGAAGTGAACTACTGGTGGGAGGCGAATCAGCAGAGAGCCGGAGAAGGAATAATAACTTGGGAGAGGTTTAAGACTCTGTTCTTCGAGAATTATTTCCCGAAGAGCATGAAAAATAGGATGGAGGTTAAATTTTTGGAGCTAGCAAGGAGATATAACGGTGGCACAATACGTGGCTAAGTTCAATGAACTAGCCAGGTTTGTTGAACACCAGGTAGTAGATGAAGAGAGAAAAGCTAGGCGTTTCGAACAAGGACTGAAGCCTTGGTTGTTTAACAAGGTATCGGTTCTTCAGATTGATTCTTTTGCAACATTGTTAGAAAAGGCTATTGCAGAGGGATGAAGCAAAGCTTTAAGTCTATATAACAAAGAGAAGAAGGAAAAGAGCATCGGAGGAGAGAACCGAGGAGGAAGCAGCAACAGAGGTAGCAGTTTTGGAAAGAAGAAGTGGAATAACAACAATAACAATAACAAGAATCTAAACAATCAAGTGGGGAAGTTTCGGGGAGAGTTTAAGAAGAAGGTGGAAGGATGCCAAAAGTGTGGGAGGTATTAGCAGGGCGAGTGGAAAAGTCACAGTGTATGTTACAACTGTGGCCAAGAGGGACATTATGCTCTAAATTGCATAAAGCCGAAGAAGATCAAAGGTTGTTACGCTTGTGGTGCGGCGGATCACCTGATTAAGGATTGCCCGAAGAAAGGAAGTAGCGGAGGGAGTGGCCAACAAGGAGGAGTGGTAAGCCCGATGATTGGCGGGGCCGAGCGCCATACAACAAATCCAACTACCAGAAAGTTTAATATGACCATCCAGGATGCAGTAGCTGCAAAGGACATTGTGTCAGGTATCATCCTGATCAATAATATAAATGCCTATATATTATCTGATTCGGGTGCTACCTGTTCTTTTGTGTCTGAAGAATTTGCTAGTCAATTTAATTTACCCATAGAACGATTAGGAAATCCCCTGAACATAGAAAGTAGGAATAAGGAAGTAATCCCTGTAGAGTATATTTACCGAAATTGTTGCATAAATATTAGAAATCATGAACTAAGCATAGACTTGATCCCAATAAGATTGGGAGAATTTGACGTAATATTAGGAATGGATTGGTTGTATAACCATGCTGCGATAATTGATTGTCAAAATAAAAGTGTGAACCTTTGGACTCCGAATAAGTATTAGGTAGTGTTTTATGGTAGCTCATTGCTTAAGCAATCATGTTGTCTTACGATGATGCAAGCCAAGAAATTGATAAGAAAAGGATGTGTAGGTTACTTAGCGTACATTGTTGACACTCAAAAAAGGGAGTAGAAATTAAGGATATATCTGTAGTAAGGGTATTTCAAGATGTATTTCCGGATGATCTGCCTAGTCTTCCGCCAGACAGAGAAATCGAATTCATAATAGAATTAGCACCGGGAATTGCACCAATTTTGAAAACCCCACACCGTATGACGCTAGTAGAAATGAAGGAATTGATGATACAATTGCAAGAGTTGCTGGATAAGGGTTATATACAACCGAGTGTGTCTCCTTGGGGAGCACTAGTGTTGTTTGTAAAGAAGAAGGATGGATCGATGAGGCTCTGTATCGATTATCGAGAATTGAACAGAGTAACGATTAAGAATAGATATCCGTTACTGAGGATAGACGACCTTTTCGACCAACTGAAGGGAGCCAAGTGTTTCTCGAAGATAGATTTGTGAATGGGTTATCACCAGTTGAAGGTAAGGGAAGAGGACATATCAAAGACAACATTTCAAACACGTTAATGACATTTCGAATTTTTGGTAATGTCATTCGGTTTAACGAATACTCAGACAGTGTTTATGGACTTGATGAACCGAGTTTTCAAGCCATTCTTAGATAAGTTCGTGGTAGTTTTCATCGACGATATTTTAATCTACTCAAAGATGGAGGAAGAACTCGTTGAACATCTGAAGATGGTTTTGGAGGCGCTAAGGAAGGCGAAGCTTTATGAGAAATTTTATAAGTGTGAATTTTGGATGGAGAAAGTTCAATTCTTAGGACACGTGGTGGATAAGGATGGAATATTAGTAGACGCTGTGAAAGTTAAAGAAGTGAGTAATTGGGAGCAACTGAAGACGCCAACTAAAGTGAGAAGTTTTTTAGGGTTAACTGGGTACTATCGAAGATTTATCTAGGATTTTTCTAAGATAGCAACCCCGTTGACCAATTTAACCAAGAAGACAGTGAAGTTCGTGTGGACGGACAAGTGTGAGGAAAGTTTTCAAGAGCTGAAAAAGAGGTTGAGCGAGGCACCTGTGTTATCATTACCAGATGATACGGGGGGATTTGTGGTGTATAGTGATGTGTCGCATAGAGGAATGGGTTGTGTGCTAATGCAACATGGCAAGGTCATTGCGTATGCATCACAACAATTGAAGGATTACGAAAAACGATACCCTACTCATGACTTAGAGTTAGCAGCAGTAGTTTTTGCGTTAAAGATTTGGAGGCATTACTTGTACAGAGAAAAATGTGACATATACATGGACCGCAAGAGTCTGAAATATATCTTCACATAGAAGGAGTTTAACTTGCGTCAAAGAAGGTGGTTAAAATTAATTAAGGATTATGACTGCGATATTCTGTATCACCTGGGGAAAGCAAATGCCGACGTGCTAAGTAGGAAAGGAAGGGAGAAGTTATTTCAATTGACAACTTAGGAGGAGTTAATAAGGGATATTAAAAAATTAGAGATAGAAGTGAAGGGACCAGAGAGGTATAAAGAGAGATTTTTTGCAGTAGAAGCTCGTCCAACCTTGCTAGATAAAATAAAGGAATCATAAGAGAAGGATGAAGAATGTGAGAGAATCAGGAAGAGGATCACATAAAATGAGGAAGAAAAGTTCAAGATAGATAGAGACGGTATTTTAAGATTCGAAGGGAGAGTTTGGGGGCCAGCGATAAACGAGTTGAGAGAAGAAATTTTACATGAAGCACACAATACGACATATTTCGTTCATCCAGGAGGCATGAAGATGTACCGAGATTTGAGACAACATTTTTGGTGGCCAAATTTGAAACGAGAAATCTCAGAGTGTGTTAGTAGATGTCTTACTTGTCAATGGGTCAAAGCAAAGCACTAGAGGCTGAGTGGTCTACTCCAACCGTTGGAAATACTAGAGTGGAAATGGGAGCATATTACGATGGATTTTGTGGTAGGACTTCCAGTTACGTAGAAAGGTTTTGATGCCATTTGGGTCATCGTAGATCGACTAACAAAGACGGCTCATTTTCTACCAATCCAGATCCGATATAGTTTGAATTAACTAGCAAATATGTACATAAAAGAAATTGTTTCACGACATGGAGTGTTGGTATCGATTGTCTAAGACCGAGATCCGCGCTTCACGTCGAAATTCTGGAAAAGCTTGCAAGAAAGGATGGGAACACAATTGAGGTTAAGTACCGCTTATCATCCGCAGACAGACGGGAAGAGTGAGCAAACGATATAAACGTTGGAGGGCATGCTTAGAACTTGCATGATGGACTTCAAAGGAAGTTAGGAAAATCACCTACCTCTAGTAGAATTTGCTTATAACAATAGTTACCATGCGAGTATAGGCATGCCACCATACGAAGCTCTTTATGGAAAGAAGTATAGAACACCATTGTGTTGGGATGAAGTAGGATAGCGAAAGATAATAGGGCTAGAATTAGTTCAACAAACTGCAGATGTGGTGACATTGATAAGAGCTAGATTAGTAGCTGCACAAGATCGCCAGAAGAAATACGTAGACTTGCATCATTAGGACCGCGACTTTAAAGTCAAAAGTCACATTTTCTTAAAAGTATCTTCCTAAAAGGGAAAAATACGATTTGGCAAGAAGGGAAAATTGAGTCTGACATTTATAGGACCATTCGAGATACTAAAGCGAGTGGGCAAAGTGGCGTACAAAGTTGCACTATCACCTGAATTGGAGCACATCCATAACGTGTTTAATATCTCCGTGTTGCGTCCATACAAGGCTGACTACAAACACGTGATTTCTTACGAGCCCATCCAAGTAGAGAAGAATCTAGCATATGAAGAAATTCCTGTTCAGATATTAGATATGAAAGAACATACATTAAGGAATAAAAGTATATCTTCAGTGAAAATGCTTTGGCGAAACCATGACGCCGAGGAGGCCATGTGGGAATTAGAAGATAAGATGCGAAGGAATTATCCCCATTTATTTGTGTAACCTTGTACAATTCCGAGGACAAAATTTTTATAAGGGGGGAGAATGTAAGACCCGAGAATTTCATGAATAAATACTTATTTTAATATAATAAGAAAATGAATATTTATTTGAATATAAATATTGATGTGTAATGAGATGAGTAATTCAATTAGTGGAAAGTGAATGTACATGAGGATCGAGAATTGTGAAATGCCTTGTGTGGCATAATGAGGACTAAGGAATTTCACTAAGTAAATCAAAAGAGAAATAGTTACTAAGAGTAAGATTAATTACGTGTAATTATGTGATTCCGTATATGGAATGAACAAGTTTCTAACTAGTAATATCACCAATATGGAAGTTAATTCATGTCATGTAAAACTAGTGTGGTGGTAGAGGAGGTGGGGCGGCTTAGAGCTAAACCGGTTTAGCCTTTGCCAGGATCAAACATAGTTCGCCCTCCCAAGAAGTACAAACTAGTGCGGTGCATGCTAAATTGTTGATCTGGGAAAGTTAGTTTTTACTGTAGAAATGAAATGGAAAATTATTACGTGTGACATGAATAAAATCATATGATAAGAATAGACTTTAATGACATGAAGTACCAAGTAGTATAATGAATTCATATGTAATCTTTAATACCGAAATAATTAAATATATGTGTATTCCAGAAATTGGAAAAGGAATTACATGTGTAAAATGAATAGTAATATTAAATAATGTTATAATGTGGTTAGGTGAGTACTAAAAATAATTATGGGAGCTACCCGGGCAATAATACCTAACTGCGTTATTTTATTACGTGCACTTAATGTACATGGATTCTATGATGTGAGTACATAAATAATCCCTAATTTTCCTAATATAGTAACAATTGTACATTAAAATTTCATTTTTGGGAAGTAAAGTAACTGAACTAAACAAATTGAACATGTTACTGGAAATTTAGTTCATCAGTGCTCCAACAGTACATGAACAGTAACCTATGGCTAAATTACGTAACTTCTGAGCAGTACTCATTGGCTAGAAGGATGGCTGGTGTTGGGTTGTTAAACTACTCTTAATTAACCATTGTTTCATTCTAATACACCATGGATTACAACTTCAGTGTAAAGCCAATGCCCAGCCCATCAATTCTCTATAAATAACAGCTCTATTTTCAGTTTTATGTTGCTTTTGTTTGTTTGTTGAAACTCTGATAACTTGAGTTTTAGTGGTTGTTGTTAAAAGAAGAGGCTAGCAATCTCAGAAGGAAGAAACTAAGTTTATTAAGCTTTAAGAGGTATAAAAATCCTAACTTTGGTACATAATTGGGTTTTGCCAAATTCTTGAAATTCCTTAAAATTCTCTGTCAAATGATATGAACTAATATGCTATCATGTGTTTAGGAAGTATGTGTGCATATACGAAACCTTTAGTGATGGAAGTAAACATGTTTAAACTAAAAAGACTCGATGATGGTTGATGTTATGCAAAATAAAGCAAGTTATGCTTACGTTTCGAGCGGTAGCTATAATCGCGCCCATTTATCTATGGTGCAGTCTTGTTTGTGTAAGTAGCCCGTAATCGATTTCTAGTTTTTGTTAGGCTATGTGTTGCTAACTTGGTATTATGACTTAAATATATACATGAAAAGGAGTATAACATGAGATATAAAGCTTTCTTATGTAGTATGAAGTGATCAACATGATTTTGTGAGGCTATAACAAAATAATTGAAAAGTTTTGAAAGCGAACTTTGTTAAAACTTATGATCTACAAGTTCTGAACTTAGTCGTTTATACACATGATTTATTTCAAATATAGAAGAGCATGATATAGTGTTTATAGTGTCTTTGTTCATGACCAAAATTGTTAGACATTGTGTTAGAAAAGTTTTTAAGAAAAGCTTGGTATAACAAAGCTAATGTACATGAATGCTACATGATGTAGGTTCTGATTTTGAGAACATGTTAACATGACTTAATTACATATGATAAAAGTTTTAAAGTTGTCTTGTATGTGTTATATTGCATCATTCAAGTTAAAGTGATTTCAAATGTAACCTTGAACATGTTTTCAAAATTAAGTTTTATTAAATTTGAGTATTTAGATTTTAAAGATTTAAGATGTCATGTTTATGTTTATTATGTCTCTAAACATGATTCGTGTGACGCCCCCAAAATAGGTATACATCACCCATTCTGAGTTGTCAATACACGATACAGAAACAACTACAACTTTATTATTACAATAGTAAAACTGTGAGTTTGAATACAAATATAATCTTCTAGACAATATTTATACCCAAATAAATCCTCATCACATTTATTGATACATTATTTTACAAAAATGGTGAGGACTACTAAACAACTCTCTCTATAACCATCATTCCATACCCAGGCTAGACTTACTCGCTACATTCTCGCCTCCCGAGAAGAAAAATGGAACAAAAAGGAAAAGGGTGAGCTCAACTAGCCCGATAGAAGAATATTATGACTAAGATAATATACAACAAAATTATCGTTAGTCTTCAACAGGAAAAATCTAATAGAATACAATAGACAACAAGTTTTAAATCAATATTCATAGCGGAAATAATAATTCATTAGAAGAGTTAAGTAGAGAATGCAAACTACTATCTTCATGTATGAATTTTAAAGTTAAGTAAATCTATCTTTTATCCCTGTAACATCAATCAATATATATCTAGAATCAAATATTCATCTTTGCACTACAGCCAAAGATATTCATCGATTGGTCATGTTCATCTAAACAAGCTGTTCATCTTTGCACTACTGGCCAAAGATATTCATCGAAATCATTCATCTTTTGCACTACTGAGCCAAAGATATTCCATAATATCATCATTTAAGGCGAGGATGATGAAAAAATATTTTTAAAAAAGCGAATCCAATTGAATCAAAATGACAAGGATTAAGGATTAGTACTTTGTTTTATCCAAGTCCAAAAATACCTCAAAATAATCATAGTGGTGTAAAATTCAAGAATGATCAAAACATGGATACAATCAAAGCTAGTATCCATAATAGATATTTTGAACGAAAAAGAAAATTTTTTTTTTTTTATGAATAGTCTTAGTATTAAGTGAATAATGACAGTATCACGTGAATAATCTTAGTATACATGAATAGTAACCCCGACACTAAAAGTTCCAAATTTGATTAAAAAGTTCAGATCAATACTTCGGCATAATGATATTAGAATAAATAATATCATTTTAAAAAAAAATAATATCTCTTACCTCGAAAGACAGTACTTCTAGTTGAAATGTCGGATATTGACTATGACTTGAACTTGCACCGTATAGCAATACTCAAAGTATACTCAAAATACTCACAAGAATACGTTCGATAATATAGAGAGAGAAAACTTTAGTTTCTGGTGTAATTTTTAATTCTAACCTAAGCACCCTATTTATAGGAAAATGCTTAGAACACCAAAGTAGAAAATTTAATTTAATAATATTATTATTATTTCTACAACTTCCTACGCATACCAACTGAATTCAGCCATTAAAACACATGCAAGACCCACACTCAAATCACCAAAAACGTTTTTCATATTAAAAATATTTTAAACTTCCAAATATCAATTATTTCGGAACTTCGGAACTTCGGAACTTCAATAATTCATAATAAATAGCCCTTTTATCAGAAAATTAGAATCTTGCGAGTTTTTATAGGAAATTCAATTCTCTACAACTTTGGAAGAAACTTTTTCCAAATTCCAAAGCAGAAATTGACCCCGAAATCACAAAGCAAGCGATTTTACAAAGCTATAATCAAATTTCAGGTCAAGAAATGGGGTCCACCAACATGTTTAACATGTTTTAAACATTTATTGCAACAAAAATACTCTTTCTCCTCAGATACTCATATATCACACATTCATTGTAAAAATATCACCATTATTATATTATTAAAATATAATAATATATTTAAATGAATTATTTTATCGAGAAAAAGATAAAATTTTAATTTCAACAATTGTCACATTAAAAAAATTTCAACATCTATATCCACATAAAATCAATATTTTCCTCATCATATAAATCAATAATTAATTATTCACAAATAATATTACTGAGAATCACAATATTGACAACCGAGCGGTTCAGGAAAGAGGGGCTTTCAATAAGAATTTCTCCTCATCTTGGTAGCGCAATTAGGTGACCAAACCTCTCCTTGTATGTAGAACTTTCTAGACATTGCCAATAATGTTATCTAATAATATTATTAGATAATATGAATTATTTCTTCGATAATAAAAATACTTGTGTAATGATAATTATTGAAACAACAACAATATAAAATATCAACGCAACAATTATTAAATCAATAAAATCTTTGAGCGGTAATTATCGTAACCATTATTGAGTAGTGCCTTCTTCACGTAAGAGTTAATAATTGGTGCAATCTGGTATAATCTTCTTGTGCAACAACACGTACATCTTGTGTTTTAACCAACGGGTATTCCAACGGTATATACACCAGTAACAACTACGCCGTTATTTTTAAACAACTTATATTTGTCGTTTTCTTCCTCCAATCGCTTTCCGTTATGGGGCCCACACATGGCTGCGCCGTCGTACGAATATTCCCCGACAGTACGAATATTCCACGACCAAATGAATATTCCCCGACAATAATGAATATTTTATAACCATTTGCTTATTTTGAAATACTTGCGTATTTTACCCATAACTATCCACATTAATCAAATCAACCCTTACTATTTCAAAATAATAATTAGAGGAAATTAAATTTCATTTATTAATTATTTGGGGTCTTACAACCTCCCCTCCTTATGAAATTTCGTCCTCGAAATTGACATACGTACCTGGTGTTTCGAAAAGGTGAGGATACCTCGCTTTCATTTTCGTTTCCAATTCCCAGGTCATTTCCTCTATAGCATGGTTCCTCCACAAAACTTTAACTTGTGGTATGACCTTCGTGCGTAGGACATGCTCCTTCCTATCCAAGATCTTGGCGGTACCTCCTCATACGTTAAGTCTTGGCTATCTCTTAGGTTCTAACTCAATAACGTGGTTCGGGTCTTTCACATATTTACGGAAATCTGAGATATGTGAAACACATTATGAACACAAGACATACTTGGAGGTAATGCGAGTCTATAGGCTACATTTCCTACTCGGTCAAGAATTTGAAATGGACCAATAAATCGTGGATTGAGCTTTCCTCTCTTCCCAAATCTTGTAACTCCCTTCCATGGAGAAACTCGCAACAATACATGATCCCCTATACTAAATTCCACATCCTTTCGATGAAGATCCGCATAACTCTTTTTGTCGATCTTGTGCCATTTGTATCGTTCTTAGAATCATTTGGATCTTTTCGGTAGTCATACGTATCTTAACTCGGGTCCCAACAATGTTGCTTCACCCACCTCGTCCCAATATAGACACTTTCGTCCATATAATGCTTCAAATGGAGCCACACCTATACTTGCCTGATAACTGTTGTTGTAGGAGAATTCCACCAATGGTAAATACTTATCCCAACTGCCCTTGAAGTCTAGGACACAGAGTCTTAATAGATCTTCAAGAGTTTGAATAGTCCTCTCTGATTGTCCGTCCATTTGAGGATGGTATGCCGAACTGAATCGTAAATCCGTGCCCATAGCTTTTTGCAAGCTAACCCAAAATCTTGAAGTGAATCTTGGGTCACGATCCGAAACTATGGATACTGGCATGCCATGCAACCTCACAATCTCATTTACATATATACTAGCAAGACGTTCAAGGGAATAAGTCTCCCGTATCGGCAAGAAATGAGCAGACTTGGTTAATCTATCAACAATAACCCAAATAGCATTGATGCCTTAAGAAACCGTAGGAAGACCCGTAACGAAATCCATGGTAATGTGTTCCCACTTCCATTTCGGAATCTCAAGTGGTTGCAACGGACCCTTAGGTACTAGATGCTCCGCCTTTACACGTTGACAAGTTAAACACATCGATATAAACTTTGCAATCTCTCTCTTCATATTGTTCCACCAAAATGTATGTCGAAGATCACGATACATTTTGGTACTTCCAGGATTGAAAACGGTGTATCGTGTGCCTCCATCATGATCTTGTACTTCAATTCAGAGTCGTTAGGAACACAAAGTCTGGAGTGGACTCGAAGTATTCCTTCATCATCGATTCTCGCTTCCGGAATAGCACCTTCTTGTACTTTCTTCTTCATACGCATCAGCTCCGGGTCGGTGGCTTGAGCAACCTTAACTTTTTCTATTAAAGTTGGCTCTATGCGTATACTTGACATCATCGCACTCGTTCCTGCATATGATCTTCTACTCAACGCGTCAGCTACCACGTTCGCTTTTCCAGGATGGTATTGAATAGTGTGGTCGTAATCTTTCAACAACTCAAGCCAACGTCGTTGCCGCATGTTGAGTTCCTTTTGCGTGAAGAAATATTTGAGGCTTTTATGGTCTGAATATATCTCCACTTTCTCCCCATATAGATAGTGCCTCCATATCTTTAGCGCGAAAACAACTACTGTCAACTCTAGATCATGAGTAGGATAATTCCTCTCATATTCTTTAAGTTGTCACGAGGCATAGGCTATAACTTTCCCACGTTGCATGAGAACACATCCTAACCCTTTGCCTGAAGCATCGTTGTAGATAACAAATCCATCCATACCAGATGGTATTGTTAGAAAAGGTGCCGAAATAAGTCTCCTCTTAAGCTCTTGGAAACTCTTCTCGCATTCCTCGTTCCATACGAATTTTATATCTTTCCGAGTCAGCTGAGTTAATGGAGTAGCGATTCGAGAAAATCCTTCCACGAATCTCCGATAATAACCAGCTAAGCCCGTAAAATCGCAGATTTTGCTCCCAACTTTGTATTGCTTCAATCTTCGCCGGATCAACAGATACTCCATGTTTCGACACCACGTGTCCAAGGAATGCTACTTCCTCAAGCCAGAACTCGCATTTCTTCAACTTGGCATAAAGCTTGTTTTCACGAAGCCTTTGGAGTACCAGCTTCAAATGGTGCTCATGATCTTCACGACTTTTGGAATATATGAGGATGTCATCAATAAAGACAACAACGAACTGATCCAAATATTCCTTGAATACTCGGTTCATCATATCCATGAAAGCCGCAGGAGAATTAGTCAATCCAAAAGACATGACTAGGAATTATAATGCCCGTACCGAGTTCTAAAGGCAGTCTTTGGAATATCCTCAGTTCTAATCTTCAGCTGATGATATCCAGAACGAAGATCGATTTTTGAAAAGAATTGTGCTCCTTGCAACTGGTCAAACAGGTCATCAATACGAGGTAGAGGATACCTATTCTTGATTGTGACATGGTTCAATTCCCGATAGTCAATACAAAGTCGCATACTCCCGTCTTTCTTCTTTACGAATAAAACAGGAGCACCCCAAGGAGATGTACTAGGACGAATGAAACCGATGTCTAACAACTTCTGTAGTTGGACCTTTAACTCCTGAAGTTCAATAGAAGCCATTCGATATGGGGTTTTAGAAATGGGCTTTATACCAGGTTCAAGGTCAATAAAGAATTCAACTTCACGTTCTGGGGGTAGACCGGAAAGTTCTTGAGAAATCGTCGGGAAAGTCAATAACAACAGAATATTATTCAAATTTGGCGTGTCTTTATTCAAATCCATAACATGGGCTAAGAAAGCTTGACATCCATTTTTCAATAAACGAATAGCTTTATGATTAGATATGACAGTGATTGATTTTAATGGTTTAGTTGCTTGAATTTGTACAACAGGTTGTTTAGGAATATAAAAGCTAACAACCTTACGAAAACAATCAATTTTGGCATGATGAGTAGTTAACCAATCAATCCCTAAAATCATATCAAAAGCAAGTATCTTTAAAGAGATAAGGTCAATAGGTAAGGTGATGGTGCCAACTTGAATCAAACAAGATTTATAAACAGTGGATGTGATGAAAGTTTCTCTAACGGAGTTTCCACAGATAAAGGTCAAAGTCTAATTTTTTTGAGTCAAATTTAAGCGTTGAGCACAAGTAGGAGAGATAAATGAATGGGCAAGACTTGGGGTATCTAGTAAAGTATAAACTTCACAAGAATTTATGATTAGCTTACCAGTGATCACCTCGTTTGGGTTCCTCGATTTTGACCGGTCACAACAAACGCTCTTCCGAGAACAGATTGACTTTGACTTTTCTAGGACAATCTTTTGAGTCACCGTCCCCATTGAACTAGGTTTCATGACCGTGACAATCCCGGCGATATGTCCTTCATTTCCACAATTATAGCATACCTTGAAGCTGTTGTGGGCGGTTTGGTGATATGTCCCTCTTTCCGCATTTGTAGCATATAATGGGTGGTCGTTCTCCTCCTTAGAACCGGTTGTTCTTGCAGACCGCTATCGTCTTCACATGGTCGTTGTTAAATCTCCTCTTTTAAAATCTTCTCGACTAAACTTCTTCTTCTATTTTCATGGCCATGATTACCACCGGAGTGGTTACCATTTTTGTCCGTCTTTTCTTTCTCCGTGGTTATCGTTGTTTTGTTGACCGCCATCTCCGGGGTATGATCCTGGTTGTGGTCCCTCGGTTGACCGTACTCGTTATCTCGCTCTAATAATTGAGCCACATTTTACAACATCATCGAGTAGAGAGAAAATTTATGAGACATGAAATCTTCGACGTATCTGGGGTTTCAAACCTCTAAGAAAATCCGCGTCATCGTTCCTCATTCTCCACCAAATGAGGTGCAAACACTGGATAACTCGCAAACTTTGCCTCGTCTTTGAGACAAATCATGTTGTTTTGCTCTAATCGATGAACTCCACTTCCTTCATATGACGAACACTTTCGGGAAAGTATTTGTCATTAAATAGTTTCTGAAATGTCTCCCAAGACATTTGAGTCTTAATTTGGATGGGTACGTTTCACTGAGACTCCCACCGATGGTCCGCCTCACCACGGAACATAAAGGTGGCGAATGGAACCTTACATTCCTCCGTGCATCCCAAGACATCGAATATCTTGATAATTTACTTGACCCATGTTTTCGCCATGATCGAATCTGGCTTTCCCTTAAATTACGGTGGTCCCAACTCTTTGAATCGCCATTTTGTGACAACCCGTGAATTGCTATCATTTCCTCCTCGTATTTTGAACACGAGTCTCCCTTATGCGATTTTGCATGAACTGCAAAAAAGCTTCTAAACATCCCTCGTTCATCATCTCGCTTTCGATTTAATTGTTGTTCACGGGAGGAACATTGCCACTTTGCAGACGCGTTCTCCTCGTTGGTGAGTACTGAGCGTCTCCACGGTCTCATTTCCATCATTAATATTCTCGATCGACATTCTCAAATACTTGTCATAAAACGAGGGTTAATTAAGCAAATCAATATATCACATAATATCCCTATATCTTGACCAACTAACAAATAAGCTTAGGTAGGACACACTAGCGAAGGATTTACTCGTCTCTCCCTCCTAGTTCTATTCCCCGATCTCGCATGGAGATCATATCCCTAAGCTCGATACCAACTCGGCGCCCCAAAATAGGTATACATCACCCATTCGAGTTGTCAATACAGCAGTGTGAAACAACTACAACTTTATTATTACAATAGTTAAAGCTGTGAGTTTGAATACAAAAATTATCTTCTAGACAATATCTATACCCAAATAAATCCTCATCACATTTATTGATACATTATTTTATAAAAATGGTGAGGACTACTAAACAACTCTCTCTATAACCATCATTCCATACCCCGACTCATACTCGCTACATTCTCGCCTCCTGAGAAGAAAAATGGAACAAAAAGGAAAAGGGTGAGCTCAACTAGCCCAGTAAAGAATATTATGACTAAGATAATATACAACAAAATTATCGTTAGTCTTCAACAGGGAAAAATCTAATAGAAGACAATAGACAACAAGTTCAAAATCAATATTCGCAGCGGAAATAATAATTCATTAGAAGAGTTAAGTAGAGAATGAAAACTACTATCTTCTATGTATGAATTTTAAAGTTTGTCGTCTATCTTTTATCCCTGTAACATCAATCAATATATATCTGGAATCAAATATTCATCTTTGCACTACAAGCCAAAGATATTCATCAGTTGGTCATGTTCATCTTTGCACTATGGGCCAAAGATATTCATCAGAAATCATTCATCTTTGCACTACAGGCCAAAGATATTCCATAATATCATCATTTAAGACTGAGGATGATGAAAAATATTTTTTAAAAAAACGAATCCAGTGAATCAAAATGACAAGGATTAAGGATTAAGGATTCGTACTTTATTTTATCCACGTCCAAAAATACCTCAAAAATAATCATAGTGGTGTAAAATTCAAGAATGATCAAAACATGGATACAATCAAATGAAACTTGGTATTTATAGGCAACTCAAAGTTAGGGTAAAATAGACATTAAACCATCCCACCTCCTTTAATCCACCTCCTTAACTAACCTCCTCAACTTCCACCTCCTTACTATTCCTTTCTTGTCTAGCACATTACTTGGTCACCACACAATTTGTTTGCCCATCAAGTCTACCCATTTCATACTTGGATTGCTCCATGGATCATGGCTTAGTCATTGGGCTTGCTAATTAATCTAGCTTATTTCTTATTGGGCTTATGCTACAATAGATTGGACTTATGATTTATCAAACACTTGGGCTTGAGTATTACATTCTATTGGACTTCTATCATTAAGCTAATAATCCTACCAGTCCATTACATTTAATTAAGAATCTTAACATATATACATCATGTATAATTCTCGTATGCTAACTCGTATATTTATTCATAATATATGTTATTTCATTCTCCATTCTTAATAGTATAATATGCCTTATTATACTTACGTTCATTACCTCGTATAATGCATACGCATCATACGATTACAATTTTCTTTCCTTTACGCTTAATAAACCTAACATTCTCAAATTAAGTCCGAATGTGAAATATTACGTTTTCCATACTTAGATTATTATTACAAAATCCATCTCACCTTGATATTATAACGCTACGTATTTCTCAGAAGTTCAAAAATAATTCCCGAGCAGAAATCGATGAGTAGTGTTTTTCGGAAAATTTCTCGAAAAACTTTTATTTTCGTCTTAGAAATTCAAACACTTTAATTCTCCCACGTAGTTAAAATACTACGACGTTTTGGGGTTTCTAGGTTATAGAACAACATTCATCTTACGAATACATAATAATAATAAATAATATTATTTTATTCATTATTAAAAGTATTTACAAAGGTTCAATTTTCTGGGGCGTTACAAAAATAATACCCCTTACGACTGTTGAACGAAAATAATATTCCTACGAATATTGAACGAAATGATATTCCTTACGAATATTGAACGAAAATAATATTCATACGAATACGAAAAATAATATCTCTTCAAAATATGAAATAAATAATATCTCTTACGACTGTTGAACGAAAATAATATTCCTACGAATATTGAACGAAATGATATTCCTTACGAATATTGAACGAAAAATAATATTCATACGAATACGAAAAATAATATATATTCAGAATATGAAATAAATAATACCCCTTACGACTGTTGAACGAAAATAATATTCCTACGAATACTGAACGAAATAATATTCCTTACGAATATTGAACGAAAATAATATTCATACGAATATGAAAAATAATATCTCTTCAAAATGTGAAATAAATAATACCCCTTACCTTAAAAAGAAGAGTATTCCGACTGGTAGGGCGGGGATATTCTTGAAAAAAACTTTTACTGTTTTCTACACTCAAAGCTTCTTAAAACTCGAAAGAAATACGCTCAATATTATAGAAGAAGAATTCTCTGATTCTGGTGTGATTTTCAATTCTAACTAAGCATCCTATTTATAGGAGAATGGAAAGGATACTATTTGAGCGCATAGTGCACAAAGGTTCACGGGCAGAATTTTGAATTCACGGACGAAGAAAAATTTTCGTATAACTTTACTATGCAAACACTATGCATAATAAAATATAATATATTCTATTTTTCATAAAAAACAAAACTTATTATAATATATATATATATATATATATATATATAATATGTATATATAATATAACACAAATAGTACACCTCCCGTGACTCTGCAAACTTTTCTCCCAATTTCATATTTCTTCCACACGTGGGCCCCACATGTGGCCCCCACATGTGGACCCCACCTTTAATAAATTAAATAACTTTCTACCGATTATTTTAAAAAATGGGTAAATGGGGGGGGTCCATAAATACAACAAATACTTCATAAAAATCCCTCAATATTTTTAACAACATTTATTCACTATTATTATAACTCGCAATATTAACAACCAGATCGTTCCCAGGAAAGGGGGCTTTCCAATAAGGATTTCTCCCTATTAGCGCGCAATTAGGTGACAAAACCTCTCCTTGACAGAACTTCTAGACATTGTTAATTATGCAAATAAAAATATGAATAATGTATCATCTCTATTATTGATTTAATAATATATAAAATATTGACAATAATTGAATCAAATAACGTGAGATACTTATAAAAGAATTCATCGTAGCAATAATTGAACAAAACTAAGTGACTTCTCACGTAAGCATCAATAATCAATACAATGTGCTACTATGCAACCACACACGACATCGTACTTTTTACTAAGGGTAGTTCAACGGTTTAACGCAGTAAAACTTCCTACGTTATTTTCATAAAAGATATTTCGTCATTTTCTCATTCCGACAATAATTCCATTGTGGGGTCCACCAATGATTGTGCTGGTCGCATTTAATATTCCTATTAAAACGAATATTTCTGAAATCGATCGAATATTATATAACAACTTGCTTACTTTGCAAAATTTATAAATATTACCCACAACTATAACATTATATCAAATCCACACTATAATATTAGAAAATATTTCGAGAAAATTAAATCTTTATAAAATTTGGGGTTTTACAATAAGGGTAAAGAGAAAGCTTTTGAGTAGTTATTTCTGTAATACTAGGAATGTACTATTATGTGGTAGTAGAAGAACTTATTTGTATTAAGTTATGTTTAGTTTAAGATGTACTGTAATAGTCACGGTTGCGAGACTTTGGGACAAGGATAATTATATTATATCAATGCAATTTATTCTATTATTCCGCTATGTGAGATGTTGATTTATTATTAGAGTTAGTATGTGACAACCAAATTTGAGACAAGTGTGGTCTAAATTTGGGGGCATCACATATAGAGTATACAACTAAGTTAGACGTGTATGTATGCGTTAAACTTACATATTATGTATGAGTATACATAACTAATGAATATCCTATACACATAACTATATTATGTTAGGATTTGAAAGAGTATTGATAAACTATACTTTTGTAAACTACGCTTGAGGCAAGTACTCGGATCCTACTCTTTATTGAGAATTACTTGAGCTTGTACAAGAAAATTTTTAAAAGTATGATTCATATCTCATGATTTAATACTTCATAGTTTAGAAATGAAAATTTGTTCTTAAACTTTGATATCGAACGATAATTGTTCATGTATATACTTTAAAAGAAAGTTGTCTAAGTCATTGATTCGGCTAGACTATTGGTATAAGATTAAAAGCTATCAAAACTAAATTAACTTGGTGTGGACTCTTATATCTGAGATGAACAACCCTCTTGGTAGGGGAATTATATATTTTTCGGGAAACCGACGTGCGCACATGAGAATGATTAAATGTTATGCATGACATAGGGTACTATAGGCTGATCACATGTTGTACTCATTTTGTAGAATTATCAGTTTATTACTGTTAATTCTAGGAGAAGTTCATAGTCCTTAGTTTCTGCTCAGTATTCCTTACTTTGAAATCTTGAATTGATTAAGCATTAAATTTTTATTGATATCTTTCTGTCCGTAGAGATTATTGTTGAGAACCATTGGTATTTCTTGCTATCCTTAAACTATCATTTTTATGATTCCCTTAAGAAATGTAAAACTACATTAAACACCCTTATTCCTATATTACTTGTTGGGCAAAATTATTGCTCATCCTTGCTTTCCTTAAAACTTTCAGTTAAGGCAGAACGTGGTGAACCTTCTGGCAAGGACAAGGGTAAAGAGATGGCTTTGGAGTAATTAGTGTCATAGTATTAGGAATGTACTATTACTATATTGTGGAAGAACTTATTTACTTTGTTATATTAAGCTATGTTTAATTTAAGTTGTATTGTATTAGTAATGGTTGCGAGACTTTGGGACGGGAATAATTATAATATAACAATGTAATTTATTCTATTATTCCATTGTGTGAGATTTTGATTTATTATTAGATTTAGCACGTGAGAACCAAATTTGAGACAAGTGTGGTCTGAATTTAGGGGCGTCACAGGTTGGTATCAAAGTTGAAGTTATAAACCTTAGGAGCGGAAGTCCTTAGATTATAACTTAGGAGAATTTAGAAGATAGAGAGGGACGAAACTCATATAGATTTTTCCTAGAGAGAGACTTACCGTGTTATGGAATATAATTTCATTTTATACAATGAACTTTGTGACGCCCCCAAAATAGGTACACATCACCCATCTTGACTCGCCAAATACATGGTAAAAAATTCAAATACAACTTAATTATACAATAGTCGTGTAAAATATGACAAAACATATGTTGTGAGTTTTAATACAAATATTTTCATCTAGATAATATCCACACTCAATTGAGTCCTCATTACATTTATTATCACACTATTTAACAGAATAGTGAGGACTACTAATACTATTATCTAGACCCAAATCACTCTGGTTCCCCGACTAGTCCCTCGCTACGTTCACATTTCTCGAAGAGAACAATGAAAGTAAAAGGTGAGCTCAACTAGCCCAAAGAATAAATATTATGACTAAGATAATACGTAATAAATTATCGTTAGCCTTCAAATACAGTGTTAAACCGATACAATATAACAAACATCAAGTTTAACTCGGCAGTTTGAACACATAATCCATTAAAAGAATCAAGTAGAGAATAAAATCTACTATCTTTTATGATTTAAAAGGTTTTCATCACTTTTATCATTTGGGACTCAACTTAATAAATAATCCACATCATCCCCACTACTACCAAAGATATTCATTAGTATCACAACCACAAATTTTCCATGCACTACTGCCAAGGATATTCGTGTATTCATCAATGGTCATGATCATGCCAACAATCCGCCCATCAATGCACTACGGGTCAATGAGGACTTTTACCACATCATTTGTAATATTACGGGCCATGATTATATCGAATAATCCTCGGTCATAATCATACCAAGTCCATCTATGCACTACTCTGCCACGAGATGACTTTCAACATAAAATAAATATGAGGATGATGACAATAATATAAGAATTCAATAAAACAAGTTCAAGAATTAATCTATCCAAGAACCAATAACGTCCAAATTGTCAACATGATATTGCTTTGTGGGGTAAAACTCAAGAATGCTCCGAAGAATATTTCTATGAAAATATACTGGATGAAGCGCAAATATCAAGGATATTCCACTAATTTTATGGAGTATAGAAGTCAAAACTTTAATCAACTGAGTTTAATAAAGAATGGAATAACAAAAGAAATCACCAGGCATGTGATAGACCGCACAGACAGGTTATTCCAACAGAATAATAAATAACGGAATCGGTCATGCGTGCATATGCATACATGATATTCCAATAGAATAATAAATAACGGAACACAGTCGGGGCAAAATTGCATGCTTGACAGGATGTTTCAACAGAATAATAAATAACGGAACCGTGTCATGTGTAAACGCTTGCATGAGGATGTTCCAATGTAATAATAAAGAATGGAATAATAGAAGAATTTCACCATGTATGCGGTGCCAGATGTATATGTTATTCAACATAATGATAAAGAATGGAATAATGGAAGAATTTCACCAAGTATAGGGTAGAGCCATGATACAAAAGTTATTCCAATGAGAATTAAAAAAATGGAATAACAGAAGTTCACTTCATGAATACGAAAGAAATAATACCCCTTACCTTAAAACAAACTGGAAATAGGAGTAGTGAAGTAGCAGAATACGTTTCTTCTTTCTCTCTATAGTTTTTCTCTCTAGATTTTCAGTGAATTCGTAAGAAATAATGAAGAAATGAACTTCTATTTATAGGAGAATGGACTGAATAGTTACTAATTCCTGAACGGTCCAGATCGATTTACTTTTAAACGGACGGTCCAGATTGGTTGTTAACCCCCCACACCTCTGAGTTGTAAAGCAACCCAGACAAGGAATTACCCTGTAGCTCTGTCATACTATAAAATATTCTAATAAAACAAAATCTTTTAAATAAAATATAATATATTCTATTTATAATCTAATAAAACGAATAACTTAATAAAAGTATTCTATTTTATATAAAAAGATTTTACTATGCAAATACTATGCATAATAAAATATAATATATTTTATTTATAGTCTAATAAAATGAATAACTTTATAAAAGTATTTTGTTTTATATAAAAAGATTTTACTATGCAAAACACTATGCATAATAGAATATAATATATCCTATTTATAGTCTAATAAAACGAATAACTTTATAAAAGTATTATGTTTTATATAAAAATTTTTTTTTATTTTATTACATTAATAATACTAATAAAACAAAACTTCATCATCATTATTATAATTCACACTATTAATCGACCAGGTCGTTCCCAAGAAAGAGGGGGCTTTCTAATAAAGATTTCTCCCTATTGGCGCGCAATTAGGTGACCAAACCTCTCATTGGCAGAACTTCTAGACATCGTTAATATTACAAATAATAATATTAATAACTTCATCGTCTCAATTATTGATTTAATAATATATAAAATATCGATAATAATTAAATCAATTAACGTGAGATACTATGCAACAATTACTGAACCAATAATTGAACAAAACTGAGTGACTTCTCACGTAAGCATCAATAATCAATATCGTGTGCTACTATGTAACCACGCGTATTCCTGTACTTTTAACACCAAGTGTTTCAATAGTTAATGATAAAACTTTCGCCGTTATTTTCATAAAATATTTTTGTCGTTTTCTCAATCCGATAATAATTCTATTGTGGGGTCCACCAATGATCAGGTTGGCCATACTAATATTCCCCCGTTAAAGCGAATATTCCCCCACCAATCAAATATTATATAACAACTTCATGTGATTTTGCTGTAAAATTTATAACTATTACCCACAACTATAACATTATATCAAATTCATTCCATAATATTCAAAAATGATAATTATAGAAAATTCATCTTTATTCATAAAAGTTGGGGTCTTTATTTCTATTTCTGGAGTCGGTTCTACTCGATTGCAAGTCATACAAAATGGGCCTCTGCGTTGAAAATATCGCACTCGTACCCGCATATGATCTTCTACTCAATGCGTCAGCTACCACGTTTGCTTTTCCAGGATGGTATTGGATGGTATGATCATAATCTTTCAACAGTTCAAGCCAACATCACTGTCGCATGTTGAGTTCCTTTCAAGTGAAGAAATATTTGAGGCTTTTATGATCCTTAAAGATCTCCACTTTCTCCCCATACAAGTAATGCCTCCAAATCTTTAGTGCAAAAACAACAGCTGCCAACTCTAGATCATGAGTAGAATAATTCCTCTCATATTCTTTGAGTTGTCGAGAGGCATAGGCTATGACTTTCCCATGTTGCATGAGAACACATCCTAACCCTTTTCCTGAAACATCACTGTAGATGACAAATCCCTCCGAGCCAGATGATATTGTCAGAACAGGTGCTGAAATGAGTCTTCTCTTGAGTTCTTGAAAACTCTTCTCATATTCCTCGTTCCAACTGAATTTTGTATCTTTCTGAGTCAGCTGAGTTAAAGGAATAGCAATTCAAGAAAACCCTTCAACGAATCTCCGATAATAACCAGCTAAGCCGAGAAAGCTACGTACTTCGGTCACTGATTTAGGTTGCTCCCAGCTTTGAATAGCTTCAATCTTTGTTGGGTCAACAGATATTCCATGAATTGATACCACGTGCCCAAGGAATGCTATTTCTTTAAGCCAGAACTCGCATTTCTTCAACTTGGCATAAAGCTTATATTCACGAAGCTTTTGAAGTATCAGCCTCAAGTGTTGCTCATGATCTTCACGGCTTTTGGAATAAATAAGGATGTCATCAATAAAGACGACCACAAAGTGATCCAAATATTCCTTGAATACTCGGTTCATCATATCTATGAAGGCAGCAGGTGCATTAGTCAATCCAAAAGACATGACTAGGAATTCATAATGCCCATACCGAGTTCTGAAAGTCATCTTTGGAATTTCACTCTGTTCTAATCTTCAATTAGTGATATCCTAACGAAGATCAATCTTTAAAAAAATTTGGCGCCTACTGCAATCGGGTCAAACAGTCATCAATGCGAGGCAATGGATATCTATTTTGATAGTGACATGGTTCAACTCCTAATAATCAATACAAAGTCGCATACTCCCATCTTTCTTCTTCACGAATAGAACAGGAGCACCCCAAGGAGACGTACTAGGATGAATGAAACCGATGTCTAATATTCATGCAGTTGGGTCTTTAACTCCTGAAGTTCAATAGGAGCCATTCAATATGGGGCTTTGGAAATGAGTTTTGTACCGGGTTCAAGGTCGATACAAAATTCAATTTCACGCTCTGGGGGTAGGCCAGGAAGTTCTTCGTGGAATAAGTCAGAAATTCATTAACAATAGAAATATCATTCAAAATCGCGTATTTTTGTCTAGACCCGTGACATGAGCTAAGCAAGCTTGACATCCGTTTTTCAATAAACGAATAGCTTTATGGCTTGAGATGACAGTGATTGATTTTAATGGTTTGGTTGCTTGAATTCGCATAATAGGTTGGTTAGGAATATGAAAGCTAACAACCTTACGAAAATAATCAATTTTTGCATGATGAGTAGTTAACCAATCAATCCCTAGAATTACGTCAAATGAAAGTATTTTCAATGAAATAAGATCAACAGGAAATGTTAGGGTACCAATTTAAACCAAACAAGACTTATAAACAATGGATGTAATGAAGGTTTCTCCCAATGGAGTTTCAACAGATAAGTCAAAGTCTAATTTCTCCGGAGTCAAAATTAAACGTTGAGCGCAAGTAGGAGAAATAAAAGAATGGGTAGAACCGGTATCAAATAAGGTATAAACTTCGCTAGAGTTTATGATAAGCTTACCCGTGATGACCTCGTTCGTGTTCCTTGCTTTCTGGGAGGTCACGACAAACGCTCTTCCTTGCACTACTGGCTTTGACTTTTCTGGGACGTCCTTTGGTGCCTCCATCCTAGCTGAACTTATCTTCGGTGAACGAAAAAATTGGGTTAGGTGACTTTCTCTTCCACAATTATAATATGCTTGGGATGACATCGTGCAGTTTGGACTGATGTGTCCCTCCGCTCCGCATTTGAAGCATATGATAGGTGGTTGTTCTTCTTCCTTAACAACGGGTGCTGATGCTGATGTCTTTCCATCATTGTTGAATCTCCTCTTCTTGAAATGTCCATTCTTATTGTTTTGGCCATGATTACCACCGAAGTGGTTACCATTTCTGGCATGTTGATTCCCTCCACGCTTATTGTCACCGCTTCGATGACTGCTATCACTAGTATTATCATTTTTCCGGCTGCTCTCTTTTGGTTGGGTTGACTCATTATCACGCTCCAATAACTGAGCCCTATTAACAACATCTGAATACAAACACAGTTTATGAGAGATAAGATATTGACGTATCTCGAGTTTCAAACCTCTTAGAAACATTCGCGTCATTCTCTCCTCATTATCAACCAAATGGGATGCAAACTGGGACAACTCAACAAACTTGGCTTCGTATTGCGACACGGTCATATTGTTTTGCTCCAGCTTGATGAACTCTACCTCTTTCATATGGCGAATACTTTCGAGAAAGTACTTGTCGTTGAACAATTCTTGGAACTTCTCCCAAGTCATCTTCAGTGTCGCAGGTTGAGTACGTTTTACAGATTCCCACCAGTAATCTGCCTCTTCACGCAACATGAAGGTGGCAAAGGGAACCTTTTGCTCCTCGGAGCATTCCAAGACATCAAATATCTTGTAGATCTGCTTTATCCACGTCTCCACCTTAAGTGGTTTTGGCTCTCCAAAAAACTCCAGTGGTCCCAGTTCCTTGAACTACTTAGTGGTGACCGTCCGAGAGTTGCCAGTGTTTCCACCTGCTTTTTGGACAAGATCCGCTCTTGCTTGATGTTGCATGAATTGCATAAAGCCTCAGAACATTCCATTGTTCATCATCTGGTCCGTGTTGTTGTTTGCCTGAGTATTGTCGCCTTCCTGATGCGTATTATCCTGATTATTGATCTGTGGAGACTCAACGGTCTCTTATGCTCCATTGATGTTCTCAACATTCTCGAATGTCATTTCAAATACTGCCACAAAAAAAGGGTTAATTAACATATCACATATTATCCCTATACTCTGACCGACCAATTAAATAGCAAATAAACTTAGGTAGGTCATACTAGCGAAGGAATTCCCCGTCTCTCCCCTCCTAGTTCTTGTCTCACATCTTAGCCAGGGATCATATCCCTAAGCTTTGATACCAACTGTGACGCCCCTAAAATAGGTATACATCACCCATCTTGAGTCGCCAAATACATGGTACAAAATTCAAATACAACTTAATTATACAACAGTCGTGTAAAATACGACAAAATATATGTTGTGAGTTTTAATACAATTATTGTCATCTAGACAATATCCACACTCAATTGAGTCCTCATTATATTTATTATCACACTATTTAACAGGATAGTGATGACTACTAATGATATTATCTGGACTGTCACTCCGTTCCCCGACTAGTCCCTGCTACGTTCTCATTTCCTGAAGAGAACAATGAAAGTAAAAGGGTGAGCTCAACTAGCCCAGTAAAAAATATTTTGACTAAGATAATACATAATAAATTATCGTTAGCCTTCAACAGTGTTAAACTGATACAATATAACAACATCAAGTTTAATCATAATGAACAAGCAATCCATTAAAAGAGTCAAGTAGAGAATAAAATCTACTATCTTTTATGATTTAAAAGGTTTTTCATCACTTTTATATTTGAGACTCAAATTTTAATAAATAATCCACATCATCCATGCACTAAGACCAAGGATATTCATTAGTATCACAACCACAAATTATCCATGCACTACGGGCCAAGGATATTCGTGTATTCATCAATGGTCATGATCATGTCAACAACTGTCCATCAATGCACTACAGGCCAATGAGGACATTTACCACATCATTTGTAAGATTACTACCATGATTATACCGAATAATCCTCGGTCATAATCATACCAAGTCCATCTATGCACCATGTGCCACAAATGACTTTCAACATAAAATAAACATGAGGATGATGACAATGATATAAGAATTCAATAAAACAAGTTCAAGAATTAATTTATCCAGAACCAATAACGCCCAAATTGTCAACATGATATTGCTTTGCAGGGTAAAACTCAAGAATGCTCAAGAATATTTCCATGAAAAGATATTTGGATGAAGCGCAAATATCAAGGATATTCCACTAATTTCATGGAGTATAAAAGTCAAAACTTTAACCAACCGAGTATAATAAAGAATGGAATAACAAAAGAAATCACCAGTACATGCGATAGACCATGCATAAAGTTATTCCAATGGAATAATAAATAACGAAACCAAAGTCACGCGTAAATGCACAAACAGGATATTTCCAATGTAATAATAAATAATGGAACTAGGTCGGGAGAAATTCGCATCGATGGGATGTTCCAATAGAATAATAAATAAATAAACCGTGTCATGCATGAAATTCACGCATGTGATGTTCCAAATGTAATAATAAAGAATTGATTAATGTAAGAATTTCACCATGTATGTGGTACTTCGTGATGTACAGTTATTCCAACATAATGATAAAGAATGGAATAACAGAAGAATTTCACCAAGTATAGGGTAGACCGTGTATACAGGTTATTCCAACAGAATAAAAAAATATGGAATAACAGAAGTTCTCTTCATGAATACGAAAGAAATAATACCCCTTACCTTAGAACAAACTGGATATAGGAGTAGTGAAGTAGCAGAATACTTTTCTTCTTTCTCTCTATAGTTTCTCTCTCTAGAGTTTCAGTGAATTCGTAAGAAATAATGAAGGAATGAGCTTCTATTTATAGGAGAATGGTGAATAAGAATTAATTCTCGAACTATCCAGATTGATTAACTTTTAAACAGACTATCTGTATTGGTTTACTATAAAATATTCTAATAAAACAAAATCTTTTAAATAAAATATAATATATTCTATTTATAATCTAATAAAACTAATAACTTTATAAAATTATTCTCGCTTTTATATAAAAAGATTTTACTATGCAAAATATTTATGCAGCACTAATCGCAAACACTATGCATAATAAAATATAATATATTCTATTTATAGTCTAATAAAACGAATAACTTTATAAAAGTATTACATTTTATATAAAAAGATTTTACTATGCATAATAGAATATAATATATTCTATTTATAGTCTAATAAAACGTAATAACTTTATAAAAGTATTCTATTTTATATAAAAAGTTTTTCGCTTTTATTACATTAATAATACTAATAAAACAAAACTCCATCATCATTATTATAATTCACACTATTAATCGACTGTGTCGTTCCTAAAGAAAAGAGGGGCTTTCAATAAGGATTTCTCCCTATCGCGCGCAATTAGGTGACCAAACCTCTCCTTGGCAGAACTTCTAGACATCGTTAATATTGAAAATAATAATATTAATAACTTCGTCGTGTCAATTATTGATTTAATAATATATAAAATATCGACAATAATTGAATCAATTAACGTGAGATACTATGCAACAATTACTGAAGCAATAATTGAACAAAACTGAGTGACTTCTCACGTAAGCATCAATAATCAATACCGTGTGCTACTATGCAACCATGCGTATTCATGTACTTTTAACACCGGGTGTTTCAACAATTAACGATAAAACTTACGTCGTTATTTTCATAAAATATTTTTGTCGTTTTCTCAATTCAACAATAATTCCGTTGTGGGGTCCACCAATAATTGTGCCGTCATACGAATATTCCATGTTAAAACGAATATTCCCCGACCAATCGAATATTATATAACAACTTGCGTACTTTGCAAAATTTATAACTATTACCCACAACTATAACATTATATTAAATTCATTCCATAATATTCAAAAATAATAATTATAGAAAATTCATCTTTATTCATAAAATTTGGGGTCTTACAAACTTATGTTTAGTTAACATTCTAATGGAGTTGTTGTTTGTTTTGTCTTATGCTGGTGGTTGTAGGATGACTGACATGAGAGGACCTAGCCGAGTAGTAGAGGAGGTGCCGCGTGACATACATGGTCTATGAGGCACCTTGATATCGGAGCCCATATCAACAATGGCCCCTATCGATGATGATGATGAGGAGGAGGAGATGGAACCATTTCCTGAGGAGTCTCGATCCATGTAAGACCCTCAACTTATTATAAATGAAATTAAATTTCCTCTATTTATTATTTTGAAATAGTAAGGGTTGATTTGATTAATGTGGTTAGATTATGGGTAAAATGCGCAAATATTTCAAATAATGCAAGTGGTTATAAAATATTCATTTTGGAGAGATTAATTGATGGGGAATATTCGTAAGGTCGGAATATTGAAATTAGTTGATTCGATTAATGTAGAATATTCTAAATATTTTAAATAATGGTTATAAAATATTCATTGTCATTTGGGAATATTTTGTGGAATATTCATAACGGAAAGCTGATTCGACCTGGATGAAGAAAAATCGGATGAAGGAAAAGTTAAGTTTATAAATAATAAACAGTAGTTGTTACCAAGTTATACTATTGGAATACCGGTGGTTAAAACACAAAGAAGACACCAGATTGCACCAATTATTGATTCTTACGTAAAGAAGGCACTACTCAATAATTGTTACAAGAATTAATCGCTCAATATTTTATTTTATTGATTCAATAATTGTTACGTTGATATTTTATATTATTGTTGTTTCAATAATTGTCACTACACAGTATTTTCCATTATCAAATCAATAATTCATATTATTTGAATAATATTATTAGATAACATTATTGGCAATGTCTAGAAAGTTCTCGCTCAAGGAGAGGTTTGGTCACCTAATCATGCGCCAGAAGAAGGAGAAATCCTTATCGAAAGCCCCTCTTTTTCGGGAACTACCGTCACAAGATTGTGATTCGTAATATTATTTGTGAATAATTAATTATTGATTTATATGATAAAGAAAATATTCATTTTATGTGGATATAGATGGAGAAAATTTTAAAGTGACAATTGTTGAAAAATTGATATTTTATCTTTTTCGATAAAATAATTTATTTAAATATATTATTATATTTTAATAATATAATAATGGTGATATTTTTACAATGAATGTGGATATATGAATAAATGAGGAGGAAGAGTATTTTTGTTGTAATAAATGTTAAAAAACATGTTTTCATGTTTGTGGGACCCCATTTCTCGATCGAAATTTGATTATAACTTGTAAAATCGTCTCGCTTCATGGATTTTGGCCAATTTTCGCTTGGAATTTGGAAAAACTTAAACTTACAAAGTTGTAGAGAATGGAATTTCCTATGGAAAAGACATAAGGTTTGAATTTTTCTGATAAAAAGGCTATTTATTATGAATTATTCAAGTTCAAGTTCAAATAATTGATTTTTGGAAGTTTTAATTATTTTAATTAAGAAAAAATTTTTTTCTTACTTTTTGAGAGGTGGGCTACATGTGTATGTAAAATAAATTGAATTAAGAAAAAAAAGTGTAAGAAATTTTTTTAAAAAATATAATAATATTTATTAAATTTTTCGCTTTGGTGTTCTAAGCATTTTCCTATAAATAGGTGCTTAGGTTAGAATTGAAAATCACACCGTAAACTCAAGTTTTCTCTCTCTCTATATTATCGAGTTTATTCTTGTGAGTATTTTGATACTTTGAGTGTTGCTATATATGCAAGTTCCTTCAAAGACTATATCCAAAGATTCCAAATGTAAGTGTATATCATTTTTCGAGGTAAGTGGATGTTATTTTTTTTAAAAATGATATTATTTCTTCTAATATCATTATGCCGGAATATTGGTAAGATTTTTCTTGTGAAATTTTTGTGTTTTTGTGTTGGGGTTACTATTCACGATGATACACTATTCACGATACTATACTATTCATATAATATTTAACACTATTCATAGAAAAATTAAATTTTTTTTTTTGTCCAAAATATCTATTATGGATACTAGCTTTGATTGTATCCATGTTTTGATCATTCTTGAATTTTACTTCACTATGATTATTTATGAAGTATTTTTGAACTCGATTGTTTAAAGTATTTAATCCTTAATATTTGTTCTTTGTTTTTCATCGATTCATTTTCTTTAAAATATTTTTCATCATCCTCATCCTAAATGATGATATTATCAATATCTTTGGCCCAGAAAGTAAAAGATTAATGATTTTTCGATGAATATCTTTGGCCCAGAGTGCAAAGATGATGAATGTGTGTTGAGATGAATATGAATTTAATCGATGAATATTTGGCCCAGAAAGTAAAAAAGATGAATATTTGATTCAAGATGAATATCGATTGATGTTATGTGGATAAAATATTGATGATGGACTTTAAATTCATAGATTATAGTAGATTTCATTCTCTACGTAACTCATCTATGAATTATTATTTTCATCATAATATTGATCTCAAACTTGTTGTCTATTGTATTTTATCGATTTTTTCCTCGTTGAAGACTAACGATAATTTGTTCTATATTATCTTAGTCATAATATTCTTTATCGGGCTAGTTGAGCTCACCCTTTTCCTTTTTGTTCCATTTTTTTCCTCTCAGAGGCGAAGAATGTAGTGTAGTTCTAGCTTCTGGGTGTGGAATGATGGTTCTAGAAAGTTGTTTTAGTAGTCCTCACCATTTTGTAAAATAATGTATCAATAATTGTAATGAGGACTTATTTGAGTGTGGATATTGTCTAGAAGACAATATTTGTATTTAAACTCACAGCTTATATGTGTATTAATAAAGTTGTAGTTGTTTCAGATTCATGTTATTGACGACTCAAAATGGGTGATGTATACCTATTTTGGGGGCGCCACAATTGGTATCGTAGCTTAGGATATGATCTCCATGAGATCGGGAATAGAACCAGAGGGGAGAGACGAGTAAAACCTTCGCTAAGTGTGTCTTACCTAAGCTTATTTGTTGGTTGGTCAAGATATAGGATATTATGTGATATGTTGATTTCTTTAATTAACCCTTGTTTTATGGCAAGATTTGAGAATGTCGATCGAGAATGTTAAAGGAGTAAATGAGACCGTGGAGACACCTTTACTCACCAACGAGGAGAACGCAACAGTCGGCAATGTTCCTCCCGTGAACAACACCACCGAAAGCGAGATGATGAAACGACGGATGTTTAGAAGCTTTTTTTGTAGCTCATGCAAAAATCGCACGACGAGGAGACTCGTGCACAAAATATATGTGGAAATGATAACAACGCACGCTTGTCACAACCAAGCAATTCAAAGAGTTGGGACCACCGTAATTTTGGGAAAGCCGGATCCGATTAAGGCGTAAACGTGGGTCAAACAAATTACCAAGATATTCGATGTCTTGGGATGCACGGAGGAATGTAAGGTTCCATTCGCCACTTTTATGTTCAGAATGAGGCAGACATCGGTGGGAATCATGTGAAGTTGCACTCCATCCAAACCGCACTCAAAGATGTCTTGGGAGACATTTTCAGAAACTCGCTCAATGACAAGTACTTTCCGAAAAGTATTCGCTATATGAAGGAAGTGGAGTTTATTAGATCGAACAAAACAACATGATTTTGTCCCAAAGACGAGGCTTAAGTTTGCAGAGAGTTATCCGTGTTTGCACCTCATTTGGTGGAGAATGAGGAACGATGACGGACGGATGTTTCGAGAGGTTTGAAACCCAGATACGCCAATATCTCATTTTTCATATAAATTTTCTCTATTCAGATGTTGTCAATGTGGCTCAATTATTAGAGCGAGATAACGAAAGTACGCTCAACCGAGGGACCACAACCAGATCATATCGAGATAAAGCAGCCATCGTAACAACGATAACCAAATGGAGAAAGAAAAAAAACGGACAAAAATGGTAACCACTCCGTGGTAATCATGGCCATGAAAATAGAAGAAGTTTAGTGGGGGGAGATTTTAAAAAGAGGAGATTCAACAATGACAATGTGAAGACGCCAAAGACCAAAGAAGAATCGGTTCTGGTGGAGGAGAACGACCACCGGTCCGATGCTATATAATGCGGAAAGAGGGACATATCACCAAACCGCCCCCACAACAGCTCAAGGTATGTTATAATTGTGGAAAGGAAGGACATATCGCCGAGATTGTACAAGAAATAAACCAAGTCCAATGGGGGATGGTGACTCAAAAGGTCATCCCGTAAAAGTCAAAGTCAACTGCCTCGGAAGAGCGCTTTGTCGTGGATCGGTCAAAATGCGAGGAACCCAAACGAGGTGATCACGGTAAGCTAATCATAAATTTCATGTAAGTTTATACCTTACTAGATACGGTGTATACCCATTCATTTATCTCTCCCGCTTGTGCTCAACGCTTAAACTTAACTCCTGAGAAATTAGACTTTGATTTATCGTGGAGACTCCATTAGAGAAACTTTCATCACATCCATCGCTTATAAATCTTGTTTGATCCAAGTTGGCACCATCACATTACCCGTTGAATTTTATCTCTTTAAAGATACTTGCTTTTGATGTGATTTTAGGATTGATTGGTTAACTACTCATCATGCCAAAATTGATTATTTTCGTAAGGTTGTTAGTTTTCATATTCCTAACCAACCCGTTGTACTAATTCAAGCAACTAAACCACTAAAATCAATCACCGTCATATCAAGTCATAAAGCTATTCGCTTATTGAAAACTGGATGTCAAGCTTTCTTAGCCCATGTTATGGATTTGAATAAAGACACGCCGATTTGAATAATATTCCCGTTGTTAGTAAATTTCCGACGATTTCAAAGAACTTCCCTGCCCACCCCGTAACGTGAAGTTGAATTTTTATTGATCTTGAACCCGTACAAAGCCCATTTCTAAAACCCCATATCGAATGGCTCCTATTGAACTTCAGAGTTAAAGGTCCAACTACAGGAGTTGTTGGACATCGGTTTCATTCTGGCCCCTAGTACATCTCCTGGGGTGCCCTATTTTATTTGTAAAGAAGAAAGACGGAGTATGCGATTTTGTATCGACTATCGGAATTGAACCATGTCACCATCAAGAATAGGTATCCGCCACCTCGTATTGATGACCCGTTTGACCAGCTTGCAAGGAGCACAATTTTTTCAAAGATCGATCTTCGCTCGATATCATCACCAAGATTAGAATCGAGGATATTCCAAAGACCGCCTTCGTAATCCTCGCAGCAGACGGCATTATGAATTTTAGTCATGTCTTTTGATCGACTAATGCTCCTCGCGGCTTTCATGGATATGATGAACCGAGTATTCAAGGAATATTTGGATCAGTTCGTTGTTGTCTTTATTGATGACATCCTCATATATTCCAAAAGTCGTGAAGATCATGAGCACCATTTGAAGCTGGTACTCCAAAGGCTTCGTGAAAACAAGTTATATGCCAAGTTGAAGAAATGCGAGTTTCGCTTGAGGAAGTAGCATTCCTTGGGCACGTGGTGTCAAAACATGGAGTATCTATTAACCCGGCCAAGATCAAGCAATACAAAGTTGGGAGCAAACAAAAGTCAGGATCAAGTACGTAGCTTTTCGGGCTTAGCCGGTTATTATCTGAGATTTGTGGAAGGATTTTTTCAATCGCTACTCCATTAACTCAAACCGACTCAAAAGATACAAAATTTGTATGGAGCGAGGAATGCGAGAAGAGTTTCCAAGAGCTTAAGAGGAGACTCATTTCGCACTGCTCGACAATACCATCCGGTTCGGATGGATTTGTTATCTACAACGATGCTTCGTGCAAAGGGTTAGGGATGTGTTCTCATGCAACAATGGGAAAGTCATAGCCTATGCCTCGCGATAACTTAAAGAATATGAGAGGAATTATCCTACTCATGATCTAGAGTTGGCAAAGCAAATTTTTGCGCTTAAAGATCCGGAGGCACTATCTATATGGAGAGAAAGTGGAGATATATTCGCACCATAAAAGCCTCAAATATTTCTTCACCCAAAAGGAACTCAACACGCAAAGAACGACGCTGGCTCGAATGTTAAAAGATTATGACCACACCATTCAATACCATCCCGAAAAGCAAAACGGTAACGCATTTTGAGTGAGTAGAAGATCATATGCGTGAACGAAAGCGATGATGTCAAGTATACGACAGAACCAACTTTAATCGATAAAGTTAAAGTTGTTCAAGCCACCACGCATCGTGAGAGTCGATGCGATATGAAGAAGAAAGTACAAGAAGGTGCTATTCCGTAAGCAAGAATCGATGAAGAAGGAATACTTCGAGTCCACACCTGCACTTTGTGTTCCTAACGATTCGATTTGAAGAACAAGATCATGATGGAGGCACACAATACACCATTTGCAATCCATCTCGAAGTACCAAATGTATCGTGATCTTCGACATACATTTTGGTGGAACAATATGAAGAGAGAGATTGCAAAGTTTATCTCGAGGTGTTTAACTTGTCAACGGTAAAGGCAAGAGCATCAAGTGCCTAAGGGTCCATTGCAACCACTTGAGATTCCCAAATGGAAGTGGGAACACATTACCATGGATTTTGTTACGGGTCTTCCCACTGCTTCTCAAGGCATAAATGTTATTTGGGTTATTGTTGATAGATTAACCAAGTCCGCTTCATTTTTTGCCGATACGGAGACTTATTCCCTGAACGCCTTGCTCATATGTATGTAAATGAGATTGTGAGATTGCATGGCATGCCAAGATCCATAGTTTTGGATCGTGACCCAAGATTCACTTCACGATTTTGGGTTAGTTTGCAAAAAGCTATGGGCACGGATTTATTTATTGGGCTTCGCATACCATCCTCAAATGGATTGGACAATCAGAGAGGACTATTCAAACTCTTGAAGATCTATTAAGACTCGTGGTCCTAGACTTCAAAGGAGTTGGGATAAGTATTTACCATTGGTGGAATTCTCCCACAACAACAGCTTATCGTGCAAGTATAGGTGTGGCTCCATTCAAGCATTATATGGAAGAAAGTGTCGCTCTCCAAATATGTTGGGATGAGGGGGTGAAGCAACATTGTTGGGACCAGAGTTGGGTACGTATGACTACGTAAAAGATCCAAATGATTCGACAACGATACAAACGCACACAGATCGATAAAAGAGTTATGCGGATCTTCATCGAAAAGGACGTGGAATTTAGTATCGGGGATCATGTATTGTTGCGTGTTGCTCCATGGAAGGGAGTTACAAGATTTGGAAAGAGAGGAAAGCTCTCAATCCACGATTTATTGGTCCATTTCAGATTCTCGACCGAGTAGGAAATGTAGCCTATAGACTCGCTGCTATTACCTCCAAGTATGTCTCGTGTTCATAATATTTTTCATATATCCGTGCTACGTAAATATGTGAAAGACCCAACCACGTTATCGAAGTTAGAACCGATGAGATAGTCAAGACTTAACGTATTTAAGAGGTAATTCGTCAAGATCTTGGATAGAAGGAGCATGTCCTACGACAAAGGTCATACCACAAGTCAAAGTTTTGTGGAGGAACCATGCTATAGAGGAAATGACCGGGAGTTGGAAACGAAATGAAAGCGAGGTATCCTCACCTTTTCAAACACTGTGTACGCACGACGCCAATTTCGAGGACTAAATTTCATAAGGAGGGAGGTTGTAAGACCTCAACTTATTATTAAATGAAATTGAATTTTCTCTATTTATTATTTTGAAATAGTAAGGGTTGATTTGATTAATGTGGTTAGTTATGGGTAAAATGCTAAATATTTCAAATAAATAAGCAAGTGGTTATAAAATATTCATTGTTTATTTGGGAATATTCGTTTGGTCGTGGAATATTCTTACCGCTTTGGGAATATTCAGACGACTTGCCAGCAATTTTGTGTGGGCCCCATAACTAAAGCGATTGGATGAAGAAAAACGACAAATATAAGTTGTTTATAAATAACTAACGTAGTTGTTACCAAGTTAATATCGTTTGAATACCCTGTGGTTAAAACACAAGAAGAAGATACCAGATTGCACCAATTATTGATTCTTACGTAAGAAGGCACTACTCAATAATTGTTACAAAGAATTATCGCTCAATATTTTATTTTATTGATTCAATAATTGCTACGTTGATATTTTATATTATTGTTGTTTCAATAATTGTCACTACAAAGATTTTCCATTATCGATCAATAATTCATATTATTTGAATAATATTATTAGATAACATTATTGGCAATGTCTAGAAAGTTCGCTCTCAAGGAGAGGTTTGGTCACCTAATTGCGCCGCCAAGAAAGAGAAATCCTTATCGAAAGCCCCTCTTTCCCCGGAACTACCGGGTCACAAGATTGTGATTCTCGTAATATTATTTGTGAATAATTAATTATTGATTTATATGATAAGGAAAATATTCATTTTATGTGGATATAGATGGAGAAAATTTTAAAGTGACAATTGTTGAAAAATTGATATTTTATCTTTTTTCGATAAAATAATTCATTTAAATATATTATTATATTTTAATAATATAATAATGGTGATATTTTTACAATGAATGTGGGATATATGAATAAATGAGGAGGAAGAGTATTTTTGTTACAAAAAATATTTAAAACATGTTTTTCATGTTTGTGGGACCCCATTTTCGATCAAATTTGATTATATATTTGTAAAATCGCCTGCTTGTGGATTTTGGCCAATTTTGTTTGGAATTTGGAAAAACTTTCTTACAAAGTTGTAGAGAATGGAATTTCCTATGGAAAAGACATAAGGTTTGAATTTTTTCGATAAAAGGGCTATTTATTATGAATTATTCAAGTTCAAGTTTCAAATAATTGATTTTTGGAAGTTTTAATTATTTTAATTAAGAAAACGTTTTTTTCTTATTTTTTTGAGAGGTGGGCTACATGTGATATAAATGTTAATGTCAATTGATTAAAAAAATTGTGTGTATGAAGTAAAAATTTTATATAAAAATATATTAATATTTTATTAAATTTTTCGCTTTGGTGTTCTAAGCATTTTCCTATAAATAGGTGCTTAGGTTAGAATTGAAAATCACACCGTAAACTAAAAGTTTTCTCTCTATATTATCGAGTTTATTCTTGTGAGTATTTTGATACTTTGAGTGTTGCTATACTATGCAAGTTCCTTCAAAGACTATATCCAAAGATTCAAAGTTGTAAGTACTATCTTTTCGAGGTAAGTGGATGTTATTTTTTTTAAATGATATTATTTCTTCTAATATCATTATGCCGGAATATTGGTAAGATTTTTCTTGTGAAATTTTGTCTTTTAGTGTTTGGGGTTATTATTCACGATATAAGACTATTCACGATATCTTAGACTATTCACTTAATACTACAACACTATTCACAAAAAATTAAATTTTCATTTTTTGTCCAAAATATCTATTATGGATACTAGCTTTGATTGTATCCATGTTTTGATCATTCTTGAATTTTACTTCACTATGATTATTTATGAAGTATTTTTGAACTCTGATTGTTTAAAGTACTAATCCTTAATATTTGTTCTTTTGTTTCAATCGATTCGCTTTTCTTTTAAAATATTTTTCATCATCCTCACCCTAAATGATGATATTATCAATATCTTTGGCCCGAAAGTAAAAAAGATAATGATTTTTTTATGAATATCTTTGGCCCAAAAGCAAAAGATGAATGTGTGTTGAGATGAACATGACTAATCGATGAATATCTTTGGCCTCAGAAAGTAAAAGATGAATATTTGATTCAAGATGAATATTGATTGATGTTACAGGATAAAATATTGATGATGGACTTTAAATTCATAGATTATAGTAGATTTCATTCTCTACGAATCTCATCTATGAATTATTATTTTCATGTAATATTGATCCAAACTTGTTGTCTATTGTATTTTATCGCATTTTTTTTCCTCGTTGAAGACTAACGATAATTTGTTCTATATTATCTTAGTCATAATATTCTTTATCGGGCTAGTTGAGCTCACCTTTTCCTTTTTGTTCCATTTTTCTTCTCAGAGGCGTAGAATGTAAATGTAGTTCTAGCTACTGGGTGTGGAATGATGGTTCTAGAAAGTTGTTTTAGTAGTCCTCACCATTTTGTAAAATAATGTATCAATAATTGTAATGAGGACTTATTTGAGTGTGGATATTGTCTAGATGACAATATTTGTATTTAAACTCACAGCTTTTATATGTAAGGATTTTAGGAGTATAGGACCTCCGAAATTCATAGGCACTATCGATCCGATCATGGCTCAGACATGGATCAAGGAAATGGAGAAAGCTTTCACCATCGCTCATGTAGGTAAAGTCCAGAAGACGGCATTTGTAACCTATATAATAAGAGGCGAAGCGAACTACTGGTGGGAAGCGAATCAGCAGAGAGCAGGAGAAGGGATAGTAACATGGGAGAGATTTAAGACTTTGTTCTTCGAGAATTACTTCCCGAAGAGCATGAAGAATAGGATAGAGGTGAAGTTCTTAGAACTTAAACAAGGAGATATGACGGTGGTGCAATACGCGGCAAAGTTCAATGAGCTAACCCGTTTTATAGAACACCAAGTGGTAGATGAAGAGAGGAAAGTTAGGCGTTTTGAGCAAGGACTGAAGCCTTGGTTGTTTAAAAAGGTGTCAGCTCTTCACATCGATTATTTTGCAACATTGTTGGAAAAGGCTATTATTGCATAAGGAGGTAGTGAAGCTTTGAGTTTGTGCAACAAGGAGAAGAAGGGTAAGAGCATAGGAGGAGATAGCCGAGGAGGAAGTAGCAGCAGAGGTAGTAACTTAGGAAAAAGGAAGTAGGAGAACAACAGCAACAACAACACCACCAAGAATTTTAACAATCAAGTGGGGAAGTTTCGTGGGGAATTTAAGAAGAAGGCAGAATGATGCTCAAAGTGTGGGAGGTATCACCAAGGCGAGTGTTGGAAAGGGCACAGTATTTGTTATAATTATGGCCAAGAGGGACATATTTCACCAAAGTGCTCGAAGCCGAAGAAGATCAAGGTTGTTACGCATGTGGTTCGGTGAACCATCTGATTAAGGACTGCCCGAAGAAAGGAAGTAGCGGAGGAAGCGGCCAACAAGGAGGAAGCGGTAAACTGATGATTGGCGGACTGATGCCATCCAACCGTCCAACTGCCAGAACGTTTAATATGACTTTCCAGGACACAGTAGTTGTGAAGGACGTGGTGTCGGTATTATCCCAATTAATGATATAAATGCATATATATTATTTGATTCGGGTGCCACCTATTCTTTTGTATCAGAGAAATTTGCTAGACGACTTAATTTACCCCGAGAACGATTAGGAAATCCTTTGAACATAGAAGTTACGAATAAGGAAGTAATCCCTGTAGAGTATATTTACCGAAATTATCGCGCAAACATTAGAAATTATGAACTAAGCGTAGACTTGATCCTGATAAGATTGGGAGAGTTTGACGTAATATTGGGAATGGATTGGTTGTATAATCATGCAGTGATAATTGATTGTCAGAATAAAGTGTAAACCTTCAGACTCCGAATAAGTCTAAGGTGGTATTTTATGGTAGCTCATCGCTTAAGCAATCGTGTTGCCTTATGATGATGCAGGCCAAGAAATTATTAAGGAAAGGATGTGTAGGTTATCTAGCCTATATAGTGGATACCCGAAAAAAGGGAGTAGAAATTAAGGATATACCCGTAGTGAAAGAATTTCAAGATGTGTTTTCGAACGATCTGCCTGGTCTTCCGCCAGACAGAGAAATCGAATTCATAATACTTAGCACCGGGAACAACACCGATTTTGAAAGCCCCATACCATATGGAGCAAGTAGAAATGAAGGAATTGATGATACAATTGCAAGAGTTATTGGATAAGGGTTATATACGACCGAGTGTGTCTCCTTGGGGAGCATAAATGTTATTTATGAAGAAGAAAGATGGATCGATGAGGCTCTGTATCGATTATCGAGAATTGAACAGAATAACAATTTAGAATAGATATCCATTACCAAGGATAGATGACCTTTTCGATTAACTGAAGGGAGCAAAGTATTTTTCGAAGATAGATCTACGAACGGGTTATCACCAGTTGAAGGTGTGGGAGGAGGACATATCAAAGATGGCGTTCCAAACTCGTTACAGACATTTTGAATATCTAGTAATGTCATTTGGGTTGACAAATGCTCCGGTAGCATTTATGGACTTGATGAACCGAGTCTTCAAGCCATTCTTAGATAAATTCGTAGTAATTTTCATTGACGATATCTTGATCTACTCAAAGACAAAAGAAGAACACGTCAAACATTTGAAGATGGTTTTGGAGGCACTAAGAAAAAAGAAGTTGTATGCAAAATTTTCTAAGTTTGAATTTTGGATGAAGAAGGTTCAATTTTTAGGACACGTGGTGGATAAGGATGGAATTTCAGTAGACCCTACAAAGGTAGAAGCAGTGAGTAACTGGGAGCAACCGAAGACGCCAACCGAAGTAAGAAGTTTCTTAGGGTTAGCTGGCTACTATCGAAGATTTATCCAGGATTTTTCTAAGATAACAACCCCGTTGACTAATTTAACGAGGAAGACGGTGAAGTTCGTGTGGACGGACAAGTGCAAGGAAAGTTTCCAAGAGCTGAAGAAGAGACTAAGCGAAGAACCTGTATTATCATTACCAGATGATACGGGAGGATTTATGGTGTATAGTGATGCGTCGCACAGAGGACTGGGTTGTGTGCTAATGCAACATGGCAAGGTCATTGCGTATGCGTCACGACAATTAAAGGATTATGAAAAATGATACCCTACTCATGACTTGGAGTTAGCGGCAATAGTTTTTGCGTTAAAGATTTGGAGACACTCTCTATACGGAGAAAAATGTTAGATATATACGGACCGAAAGAGTCTGAAATATATATTCACGCAGAAGGAGTTGAACATGTGTCGAAGAAGGTGGTTAGAATTAATCAAGGATTATGATTGTGATATTCTTTATCACCCAGGGAAGGCAAACGTAGTGGCCGATGTAAGAGCCCAACTTTTATAAATAAAGATTAATTTTCTTAAATATCATTTTAAATATTATGGTGTGGATTTGATATAATGTTATAGTTGTGGGTAATATTTACAAATTTTGCAAAGTAAGCAAGTTATCATAAAATATTTGATTGGTCGGGGAATATTCATTTTATCAGGGAATAGTCGTACAAGGGCACAATCATTAGAACCAACAACGAAATTACTGTAGGAGTTAGAAAACAACAGAAATAACTTTTTATAAAAATAACGGCAAAAGTTTACAATTAACTGTTGAAATACCCGGTGGTAAAAGTACAGTAATACGCGTGGTGGCACAGTAGCACACGGTATTGTACAATATTTTTTATTATTGATGCTTACGTGAGAAGTCACTCAGTTTTATTCAATTATTGTCATAGTAATTGTTGCATAGTATCTCACGTTATTCATTTAATTATTGTCACAATATTTTATATTATTAAGTCAATAATTGAGATGACAAAGTTATTCATATTATTATTTGCATTATTGACAATGTCTAGAAAGTTTTGTCGAGGAAAGGGGTTTGGTCACCTAATTGCGCGCCAATAAGGAGAAATCTTTATTGAAAAGCCTCCTCTTTCCTGTGAATGATCTGGTTGTTAATATTGTGAGTTATAATATTAATGATGAATGTTACTAAAAATGTATTTTGTGAAGCCAAGTGAATTGAGATAAATAGAGGGGATTTTTATGAAGTATTTTGTTGTAAATTTTGCTTATTATATGGACCCCCACTTACTCATTTTTCAAAATAGTCGGGAGAAAGTTATCTCAATTTTATTATATATATATATATATATAAATATATATTATAATAATAAATTTTGTTTTTTATGAAAAATAAAATATATTATATTTTATTACGCATAGTATTTTCATAGTGTCTACATAGTGTTTGCATAGTGCTGTATAGTAAAATAAAAAAATTCGTCAAAAATCGGTGAATAAGTTACTATGCAGTCCGTGATTTTTTCCTTACTGTGCATCCAAATAGTATCATGACATTCTCCTATAAATAGGATGCTTAGTTTAGAATTAAAAATCACACCAGAATCAGAGAATTCTTCTTCAATAATATTGAGCGTATTTCATTAAAGTTTAAGGAAGCTTTGAGTGTAGAAAATAGTGCAAGTTTTCTTCAAGAATATCCCCGCCCTACCAGTCAGAAATACTCTCCTTTTAAAGGAAGGGATATTATTTTTGTTCAATATTCGTAAGAAATAATATTTTCTTCCATACTCTGTAGTATGTAAGTAATATTATTTTATTTCAGATTCTGAATTCTACACTCATTTTGTTAAAGTATTGCTTCTATACTCCGTGAAATTAGTAGAATATTTTTAAAATTTACGCTTCATCTAGTATCTTTTCACGAAAATATTATTCTGAACATTCTTCATAATTTTTAAACTTTTCATACCGGGGTACTACTATTCCCAAAGTACTATTCACTCAGGTACTATTCACCTGAAGTACTATTCATGACAAAAATTAATTTCTTTTTTATTCAAATCATTTTTGATACAATACTATTCTTGAATTTTACTCCACAAAGCAGTATCATTTTGACAATTTGGACATTATTGAATTCTGGATAAATTGAATTATGAATCTTTAAAATTTATCATTGCTCTTATTTAATGGAATTCTTATATCATTGTGATCATCCTCATACTTACATTGTGATAAAAGTCATCTTTGGCCCGTAGTGCATATTGGTATGATTATGACTATGTATCGGTATAATCATGACCATTGGTGATAATAACGAATATCATTGGCCGGTAGTGCATGGATAATTCGTGGATGTGATAATAATGAATATCCTTGGCCCATAGTACATGGATAATTCAGTGATGTGGATTATTTATTGAGCTGAGTCTGAGCGATGAAATTGATGATAAACTTTTAAATCATAGAAGATAGTAGATATCATGCTCTACTTGACTCTTCTAATGGATTGTTTATCCCGCTGCAGTTAAACTTGTTGTTTACTGTATTCTATTAGTTTAACAATGTTGAAGGCTAACGATAATATATTCTGCATTATCTTAGTCATAATATTCTTTACTAGGCTAGTTAATCTCACCCTTTGCTTTCATTATTCTCTTCAGGAAATGAGAATATAGCTGGGACTAGTCGGGGGACGGAGTGATGGTCCGAGATGGTGGCTATAGTAGTCCTCACTATTTTATAAAATAGTGTGATAATAATTATAATGACGACTCTATTTGAGTTTGGATATTGTCTACGAGATAATATTCGTGTTAAAACTCTCAGCTTACGTTTGTCGTATTGTATTAATAAAGTTTGAATTTGAATTTTGTATCATGTATTTAGTGACTCAAAATGGGTGATGTATACCTATTTTGGGGGCGTTACAGTTGGTATCAAAGCTTAGGGATATGATCCCTGTCTGAGATGTGAGGCTAGAACTAAGAGGGGAGAGACGGGTAATTCCTTCGCTAGTATGACCTACCTAAGTTTATTTGTTATTTAATTGGTCGGTCAGAATATAGGGATAATATGTGGTATGTCAATTAACCCTTATTTTTTGGCAGTATTTGAAAATAGAATCAGAAAATGTTGAGATAAGCAATGGAGCACAGGAGACCGTTGAGTCACCACATATTAATAACCAGGATAATGTGCATCAGGAAGGCAACAATCCTCATGTAAACAACAACACCGAACAAATGATGAACGACGGGGTGTTTAGGAGCTTTTTCTAATTCATGCAACATCAGGCGAGGGAGACTCCAGTTCAAAATGCGGATGGAAACACTGGCTGTTAGGAATAAGCATGATATTCCTGTTTATATAAGATTTGATTATGATCTTAATGAATGAATATGAAAATATGTCTGCATTGAAATAAGCTATAAAGTCCTTGAATAGATAATAGGAATATATGTACAAGGACTTAGACTGAAATGATTAAATATATTAGGTTGATTCCACATGAACAAAATAGCTTTGTAAAGTCCTTAAAAAGAATATGATGTACAAGGACTAAATATAAAAAGATCAAGCTTGTTAGGTTGATCTTATATAATGTAATAGATAGGTCTGTCTTATCGTCGAGTTAATCGCATCAACCTTCTTCAAGTCCGCCAGAGAGACAAGGAACTCGGAGACTATTAAGGCAGAATCGTAGTCTGTCGAGCCAGTCGAGGGATTGCAGAAGCCAAGGCAGAATCGTAGAGTATCGAGAAAGTTGCTATAAAATCGTAGTCTGTCTTGGAGGGCCTCACTCAGAATCGTATAGTTGGTCCAAACGCCTGCTAAGCCAAGTCAAGAATCGTAGACCACACTTAAATTTGTGGAGTCTACTGATCATATCAGAGGCAAAAATCATAGTCGAGCTAGATCAGACAAGAACAACAAGTGTTAAGCCAGAAATTGTAGTCTGATGTATAATCTACACTTGTAGTCGTAGTGTCTGCAAAACCAAAGCTAGATCGTAGTCTACAGAACAAAGTCTTTGACAAAGCCTATCAGTGCTCACAATGCCAAAGAAGAATCGTAGTGTTAACATGATTCTCATGAGCACTCCTAAAGCATCCAAAGAATGAAGCCTCTGGATAGAACTATAAAGATGCAATCTACCTCAATGAAGCCAAAGAGCATTCACCAAATGGCTTCGAAGTAAATAGAAGATCAGAGTACCAATTCAATCAGCATCCTGATTGATACATGAAACCATTCAAGGGAAGTCTTCCATAAGCAATAATAAGAAGACTTCAGATAATGTGATTGACTAAAGCAAGTCAGTAATGCAGTAGCTGTCAAGATAAACAAAAGATCATGATCTTGGGTATGCCTATGATTGTAGTGCTTGCCAGATTAGAAGCAGGAACTGATGAGGTCAATAACAGAGATATTGGCCAACCTATACATAATAGACAAAGAAGATTAAACATGGGTCAGACCATTGATGATATGTGAACGGGAGATCACAATGAGAAAGAAAGCTGAGCATGACAAACTTGATAAGTCTTGAAGTTAAGGAGGGCCAAAGTAATCAGACAAGTTATCAGTACCTAATGTACGTCAAGGCAAGAAGAAATGATAAAGCACTGCACAAATAAAGGAAGAAAACTTCTAATTACAAGCTCAAAGAACATTCTCTTAATCGTAGAGTTCAGTCATCTGCATCAGAATCGTAGAGTTAGTTATCTGAGTATTGAAGCCTTGGAAACATCTCAATACAAAGACTGGCATTCAAACGTTGGGTATTGAAATCATCAATGCAAAAGGACAACTCCTGATGTTCTAATCGAGGAATTAGAAAGAAAGAATAAAGGTGACTACCAGCCTGACATGTTAAAGTGACATTTCTAATGTGGTAGGTGAAATAGTAGACTGCAGTGTCAGAAAAGTGAAGAAGGGTTGGCATGTCACATCAGTTGTCTGCACCAAATAACTCGAGATCTGCGAATCAATTCAAATAGCTTCCAACGACTATAATCCAACGGGAAGCTTATGAAAGGTTATTTAACAGCCGAAGCTTGAAAGTAGAAGTAGTTGGTTTTTGACAAGTTGTTGACTCTATGAGTTCTACAGAGCTAAATAGAATACGTCTCAGTGGCAGTGAGACTACGAAAGTAGAAGTGGAGCAAAATTAGAGAAGAGCTTAAATAAAAAAAGGCTTCACTCAACAACAATGAGAATGCCAATCAGAATGACAGCTAAGCTGAGAGCTGAGAAGGCCAAGAATATAACATTCATAAGAGTGGCAGACCAAAAAGAAGATTCAAAGAGCCATTCTACGAATCATCTTGAACACGTTGAGCTAAAGAGAAGAAGATACAGAACTGAATATATGCACAAGACAACCAGTGTTCAAGGACCACTAAGTATCCAAAGAAGCTAAACTGATAAGCAAAGACTTAGCAGTACCTCAACGATGATGGTGCACTATACTAAGTATCAGATGAAGATGAGAATCAACGGCAAAGAACAGCAGCACCAAAAGATGAGTCAAACTGCTAAGTACCAACAAGATATCAGACTGAACATACATCTTAGCAGTCCAGAGGATGTGATCAAACACAAATGTTGAATGCCTAATAATCAGAAGAAGCTTCTAAGTACCAGAAGATGAACAAGTTGAACGTCATCTTAGCAGCTTAACAACAACAAACAACAAACAAATAACCAAGCAACCGGGGCCTGCAGGGTCCTTGTCTTCGTGACTAAATCAAAGTCAAGTCTGCTAGACTTGCTAAGTACCAGAGAGTACAAGAGATTCTAAGTCTGTTGGGCTTAGTCTACAATTTCCAAGGTTGTTGGTCTTGAAGAGTTCTTAGTGAACTAATATTCCAAGGCTGCTAGTCTTGAAGGAATCTTAGTGATTCGAAGTTAATCAAATCCTTAGTGGAATACATGCTTGTTAAAGCATAAGAGTGGATTAGGAGCTTAAGTCTCTAAACCACTTAAAATCCCTTGTGCCTTTTACATACAGTCATTTACATTATAAATCTATAACTGCTATGAATATAATAAGCACTTGCATCTAAGCTAACTTTAGAAAAATGGTCAACAAATTATCTATGAAGGGGAATGTGATGCCCCCAAAATAGGTATACATCACCCATTATGAGTCACCAAATACATGGTACAGAAAACAACACGAATATTATCTTCTAGACAATATCCAAACTCAAATTCAATCCTCATTACAATTATTGTTACACTATTTTATAGAATAGTGAGGACTACTAAAGCAACCATCTAAATCGTTAATACATTCCCCGACTAGTCCCAACTATATTCTCATTTCCTGAAGAGAATAATGAAAGAAAAGGGTGAGCTCAACTAGCTCGGTAAGAAATATTATGACTAAGATAATGCAGAATAAATTATCGTTAGCCTTCAACAGTATAACAACTGATAGAATACAATAGATAACAAATTTTAGATCAACAACTGCAGCGGAAATAACAATCCATTAGAAGAGTCAAGTAGAGCATGATATCTACTATCTTCTATGATTTAAAAAGTTTATCATCAATTTTATCGCTGAGACTCAACTTAATGAATAATCCACATCACTGAATTATCCATGCACTACGGGCCAAGGATATTCATTAGTATCACAACCACGAATTATCCATGCACTACGGGCCAAGGATATTCGTGTTTTCACCAATAGTCATGATCATGCTAAACAACAATTCATCTTTGCACCATTGGCCGAAGAGAATGCATGGTCATGATCATACCAATATCTGTCCATCAATGCACTATGGGCCAATGAGGACTTTTACCACATTATTTGTAACATTACAGGTTATGATTACACCGAATAATCCCTGGTCATAATCATACCGATCAACAGTCCATCTGTGCACTACGGGCCAAAGATGACTTTTATCACAATATAATCATGAGAATGATGACAATGATATAAGCATTAATCAAACAAAATCAAGGATAAATATTAAAGACTTTAAATTTATCCAAAGTTTAAGAATGTCCAAATTGTCAACATGATGTTGCTTTGTGGAGTAAAATTCAAGAATAATATTCACGTATCAAAAATAATTTGGACAGAAAAGAAGTAATTTTTTCATGAATAGTACTTCGTGAATAGTACCTGTACATATAAATAGTGTCGTACATATGAATAGTGTCGTATAAATGAATAGAACCCATGAATAGTACTCCGACATGAAAAGCTTAAAAATGAACAAGAATGTTTAGAAAAATATCCTTGTGAAATGATACTAGATGAAGCGCAAATTTCAAGGATATTCTACTACTTTCAAGGAGTATAGAAGTAATACTTTAACAAAATTAGTGTAGAATTCGGAATCTAAAACGAAATAATATTACTTACATACTACAGAGTATGGAAGAAAATAGTATTTCTTGCAAATATTGAACATAAATTATATCCCTTACGAATGTTGAACGAAAATAATATTCCTTACGAATATTAAACGGAAATAATATTCCTTACGAATATTGAACGAAAATAATATTTCTTACGAATATTAAACGAAGATAATATCTCTACGAATATTGAACAAAAATAATATTCTTTACGAATATTGAACGAAAATAAAATTCTTTACGAATACGAAAAATAATATCGTAAGCGAATATGAAATAAAAAATACCCCTTACCTCAAAAAGAGACCAATTCCGACTGGTATAGCGGATATATTCTTGAAGAAAACTTATACTATTTTCTAGACTCAAAGCTTCTTTAAACTCTAAAGAAATATGCTCAATATTATAGAAAAAGAATTCTCTGATTCTGGTGTGATTTTCTTTTCTAAACTGAGCATCCTATTTATAGGAGAATGGCAGGATACTATTTAGAAATTTTAATCACGGACGCACAGTAGAATTCGAACAAATTCTTCACGGACGAATTCTGAAAAAGTTTGATTTTACTAAGCAGTCATTATGCAAATACTATACGCATAATAAAATATAATATATTCTATTTTTCATAAAAAACAAAACTTATTATAATATATATATATATAACAAAATGGAGATAACTTTCTACCGATTATTTTGAAAAATGGGTAAGTGGGGGTCCATATAATAAGCAAAATTTACAACAAATAGTAAATAAAAATTCCCTCAATATTTTTTAACAATATTTATTCATTAATAATATAACTTGCAATATTAACAACCAGATCATTCTCGTGAAAGAGGGGTTTTCCGATAGGATTTCTCCCTATCGCGCGCAATTAGGTGACCAAACCTTTTTCTCGTGTAACTTTCTAGACATTGTCAATAATGCAAATAATAATATGAATAACTTGTCATCTCAATTATTGATTTAATAATATAAAATATTATGACAATAATTGAATCAAATAACGTGAGATACTATCGCAAAGAATTCATCGTAGCAATAATTGAGTATAACCGAGTGACTTCTCACGTAAACATCAATAACCAATACCGTGGTGCTACTATGCAACCAAGCGCCAGACATCGTACTTTATATGCGGGTATTTAAATAGTTAACAGTAAAACTTTTAAATCGTTATTTTCATAAAATATATTTCGCTGCTTTCTAACTTCGAAAGAATTTTATTAGAATAGTCCACCAATGATTGTGTCGTCATACGAATATTCTCTGATAAAACGAATATTCCCCGACCAATCAAATATTTTATAATAACTTGATCACTTTGTAAAATTTATAAATATTATCCACAACTATAATAGTATATCAAATCCACACCTTAATACTCAAAAAAAATATTTCGAGAAAATTAATCTTTATTCATAAAATTTGGGGTCTTACAGGGAATCTTAACATATTCTGTTGTGTTTGAAATAATTCCTAAGTTTGTCATTTGCTAATTACGTAGCAATATAAACTAAAATGAAAAAGATTTTTGAAAACCAAAAAGATCTATTCAACCCCCCTTCTAGATTTATTGTGTGCCCTCTGAGAACTAAAACTGATAACTCTTGGATGGTCACCGTTAAGCAATTCAAGGAGATGGGACCACCAGAGTTTTTGGGAAAGCCAGAACCACTTAAGGTAGAGACGTGGATTAAGCAGATCACCAAGATATTTGATGTCTTGGGATGCTCCGAGGAGCAAAAGGTTCCCTTTCCCACCTTCATGTTGCGAGGAGAGGCAGATTATTGGTGGGAATCTATAAAACGTACTTAACCTGCCGCACTAAAGATATCTTGGGAGAAGTTCTTACAATTGTTCAATGACAAGTACTTTTTCGAAAGTATTCGTCACATGAAGGAGGTAAAATTCATCAAGCTGGAGCAAAACAATATGACTATGTCGCAGTACGAAGCTAAGTTTGCCGAGGTTTCTCGGTTTGCATTTGTGACGCCCCCAAAATAGGTATATATCACCCATCTTGAGTCGCCAAATACATGATACAAAATTCAAATACAACTTAATAATACAACTGTCGTGTAAAATACGATAAAACATAAACTAAGAGTTTTAAAACGAATATTGTCTTCTAGACAGTATTCAACTCAAATGGAGTCCTCAATACATTTATTATCACACTATTTCATAGAATAGTGAGGACTACTAATGCTATCATATGGACCGATCCACTGCTTCCCGACTAGTCCGCCACGTTCTCATTTCCTCAAGAGGACAATGAAAACAAAAGGGTGAGCTCAACTAGCCCAGTAAGAAATATTATGACTAAGATAATGCAGAATAATTTATCGTTAGCCTTCAATAGTGTTGAGCTGATAAAATATAACAAACATCAAGTTTAACTGCAGTGAAACAAGCAATCCATTAGAACAGTCAAGTAGAGCATAAAATCTACTATCTTCTATGATTTAAAAGGTTTTTCATCACTTTTATCGCTGAGACTCAGCTTAATAAATAAACCACATCATCGAATTACCCCTGCACTATGGCGACCAAGCATATTCTTTAGTATCACGACCACAAATTATCCATGCACTACGGGCCAAAGATATTCGTGTATTCATCAATGGTCATAATTATGCCAACAATTGTCCATCAATGCACTACGGGCCAATGAGGACTTTTACCACATCATTTGTAATATTACTACCATGATTATATTAGAATAATCCCTGGTCATAATCATACCGAGTCCATCTATGCACTACAGGCCACAAATAACTTTCAACATAATATAAACATGATGATGATGACAATGATATAAGAATTCAATAAAAACAAGTTCAAGGATAAATTTTTAAAGATTTATAATTTAATTTATCCAGAAATCAATAATGTCCAAATTGTCAACATGATACTGCTTTGTGGAGTAAAATTCAAGAATAATATTGTACCAAAAATAATTTAGACCAAAAATGAATCAATTTTTATCATGAATAGTACCCCCGGTGAATAGTACTCAAGTGAATAGTACCCTGTGAATAGTACTCCGGCATGAAAAAGTTAAAACTTATCAAGAATACTGTGTAGTGACAATTATTGAAACAACAATAATATAAAATATCAACGTAGCAATTATTAAATCAATAAAATAAAATATTGAACAGTAATTATTGTAACAATTATTGAGTAGTGCCTTCTTACGTAAGAATCAATAATTCAAAAATACTGTGTAATACCGCGCGCCATCTTGGCAACAACAAGCAGACATCAGATTTTAACCACTTGTGTATTCCAACAAAGGTTGTTAATCTGTGAATAACTACCCAATTATTTATATAAAAGATATTTTGTCGTTTTCTCAATCGATAATAATTCCGTTGTGGGGTCCACCAATGATTGTATGTCGTTGCATTTAATATTCTCTCGTTAAAACGAATATTCCCTAACCAATCGAATATAATATAACAACAATCGTGATTTTGCAAAATTTATAAATATTACCCACAACTATAATATTATATTAAATTCACTCCATAATATTCAAAAAAAGATATTTATAGAAAATTCATCTTTATTCATAAAAGTTGGGGTCTTACAACCTCCCCTTCTTATGAAATTTTGCCCTCGAAATTAGGGTGTGACGCCCCCAAAATAGGTATACGCCACCCATCTTGGATTTCCAGATACATAGTACAAAATTCAAATACAAACTTAAATATACAACATGAGCTATGAGTTTTAATACAAATATTATCTTCTAGACAGTATTCAAACTCAAAAATTCTCATATATACTGTGAGTTTAAATACAAATATTATTACATATATAATACGACAATATTCATATTTAAATTATTACAATGCAATATAAAGTACAGCAGCAAATATATCAAGTCCCCGAAGAGACACGAGAAGATATTTGTTTTCCTCATTCTAATGGAGTGCACCTTTGACGCTTCCAAATTCTGATTCACCTCACCCTATTGTTGTTCACCAAAATTAAATATCAAATGATTTGTAAAACATGTCACACACATTTTAAGTTCTCAGTACGATTATTATGCCACACTGTTTCATAATTTGATTAGGCTTGTGACTAATTCGTATCACCACTTTATACCCATGTTCTCTCTGCTAGTCCCAGCTACCCTTTTATTACCTGAAAGGGGTGGTGAAGTAAAAGGGTGAGCTCAACTAGCCTAGTAAGAAATATTATGACTAAGATAATGCGGAATAAATTATCGTTAGTCTTCAACAGTATAACAACTGATAGAATATAATAGACAACAAGTTTTAGATCAACAACTATAACGAAATAAGCAATCCATTAGAAGAGTCAAGTAGAACATAATGTCTACTTTTTCCTCTAGATTAAAAGTCCATCGTTAATACTTCATTCCTGTAATACTCATCAACAGTTCTTTGCTATACTCAAGACAAAGAGAACTCTCATCACCTGTCTTCACCTGAACCACCACAGATTATAATTAAATCACAATTCATATTTATAATCAAGTAAATCAACAGTCCAACTTTGCACTATACAGGCCAAAGATATACAACTGAAAAACAAATAACCAACAGTCCATCTTTGCACTACAGGCCAAAGATATACAACTATAAAACCAATAATGTTGAGACTCAGCTTAATAGTATCACGACCATGAATTATCCATGCACTACGGGCCAAGGATATTCGTGTTTTCAATTACGGTCATGATTATACCGAATAATCCCTGGTCATAATCATACCAAGTTCATCTATGCACTACGGGCCAAAGATGACTTTTACCACATCATTTGTAACATTACAGTCATGATTATATCGAATAATCTCTGGTCATAATCATACCAAGTCCATCTATGCACTACTAGCCATAAATGACTTTCTACACAATATAAGAATGAGAATGATGACAATGATATAAAGAATCAATCAAATGAGATAAAGGATAAATATTAAAGACTTTAACAATATAATTTATCCAAAATTCAATAATGTCCAAATTGTCAACATGATCACCAATTGTGGAGTAAAATTCAAGAATAATATTATATCAAAAATGATTTGAATAATATTTCAACAAATATTTAACGAAGATAATAACATTAATTATTATATTATAACCTCCATTTAATATTATTAATTATATAATAATATTAAATTCATTTACTAATATTATTAAACTTCATTTAATATTAACATTTCATTATTCCTCTTTAAACTCTATTTAATATTATTTATTATATAATAACATTTGATAAGTGGGTTTTATACCTACTTATTGGACATCAATTCACGAGAACTATGCCCATCTCAAGTACATTTTAGTGTGTTTTTAGTTGCATTTCATAATATTTTGCATTACATGTATTGAGAACTCCTTTGGTGCGAAAGTGCAGGAAATGACCTGAGCTCGGTATTGGTAGATGGCATGTGATAAATGAAGGCATAACATGGGGATCAAGTGAACAAAAGAAGCTAAGCAATGGTGAACAAAAGAGCAAAAGTTGCATGTTAAAGCATCAAGAAGAAGACGACACACGAAGCGAGCGAAGCAGCAGTAACACGAGGATTCAAAGTTCGAGCTGCCGTGGCTGCACGCTTGTAACATTGAGCTTAAGGACCAGCGCGATCAACCGAACTGAGAAGACTTTAAACACACGCGCCCGCGCGATGACTATATAGGGAACTCGTACGCCCGCGCGCGACATCTGCGGCTGTTAATTTATTTTATTTTAATTTTTAAATTGTAAGAGTGGGGGTTCAATTAGGGCTGATATATTAGACGAATTGTCATTATGAAAAACATATTCCACCCCTTGGGGGATCAAGTATCTATTGTTGCTTTCTCTCTTTAATTTTCAATATTAGATTAGAGTAGATTAGAACCCTAGAAGAGCTAAGATTTGGGCATTGAAGCAATTGAAGATCCTTGAAAGTTCAAAAGTGAAACAAGAGTAGAAACTACTTTGATATCATCAAACGTTACCTTTAATAGGGTGGACTATAAAGGTGATTATTGGGTATATCATGAATCGTGTGAGGAATATGAGTGATCTAGATAGAATTTAACCTTCCTATATATTAGGGGCAATATCCATAGGCCTCTTGATTGAGTAGGACTATGAAATGCATGGCCATGCTGAAATAGTGATTTATTTCATATAGTCTACTCATTGATCAAGAAAACTCAGATTAAATTATGAAGAGTATGACACATTCCATGACTCGAGTTTAATCAAAGATATTAAGGTTAAAAGGATTAAATTACATTGAAAAATTGGTCATGAAAAGGTTGCATCGAATCATCGATCTTATTATTACTTGGGTAGCAATGATGCATTACTAGATACCGCTCACTGTTTATAATTTTATAATGTGATTTTAAAATTATTGCCAACGTAATAATAACATATAGGGTCACACACATAGAACATAATTTAAAAGGGAATTAATTTAAATTTTAAGGATTTAAATATATTAATATGATTAATAGTATTTAAATCACAAATTTAAATTAAAAGGATAATTTGTATATATATATATATATATTTGGATTTTATAAAAATAGGTTTTGATTAATTCATTTTAACTATTATATATATGATATATAGCAGCCACTTAGGGTAATAATCATAACTTAAAAACCCTAGCCGCTCTTAGAGAGAGACTAAAGAGAAAACCTTTCGAAAAATCTTGTTCCTTTGGTGGCTAGTACCGCAAGTCCCTTTATTGCAGAATCGTGCGTCGGTTCGTGTGACGTTCATGTGGATACCATAGAGACGTAGTTTCGTGAGGAATTGCGTTGGAGATTCGAAGCGTTTTAGAAGCATTTTCATATTCGGTATAATCTATTTTCACTGAGTTAATTGATTTTTGCATGGATCCTGTTTAGGGTTTCAAAATTGGTTTATATTAATCTATTTTTGCTGTGCATTTCTGTGTCGAAACCCTTCAGTGGTATCAGAGCTACTTGTGAAAAAAATTAATTCAGATTACATGTTTTATTGTATTCGATATACATGATATATGATGATGAATGTTTACCGATCTGAAATTAAATATATGATATTCCGTTGTATGCATATTCTGTAATTATGAATTGTATCTGTATTATATATACATATATATGATGATTCTGTTAATCAAAACTGGACATATATGATATATTCTAGGTGTACTGTTATTCGTTTTAATATGATTAATCGAAGCCGGACCACCACCGTGGGGAGCCTCTTGGACCCCCGTCGTTGCATACGGCGACGTATGGTCGTGACCCCAATTCGTTATATATTTTTCTTTTATTTTATATAAACTGTTATATGCTTATTGTGATATGCATGGTGCACAGTTATGGCCTTTTGACCCATAGGTTAGTGGTTTTTGGTTTTGAAATACGGCTTGCATATCGTGCCTTTCTATAAATTCTGATGTAACATTGTCTTCTCATCTAAATCCCCTCGAATGTAACTCGAGGTTTCTTTATGTCATGTAATAATCTGTAATCGATGAAGATGTCAAGATGGAGAACACGATGGAAAGATAATGATGGAGAAAAGGCACATGTATGAGGAAGATCCAAGGAAGCTACTATTTTGAGATCTTTACCACCTTAGATTGACCTTCAATATTTCATTAGCTTGAAAAGATTGATAGTAGATTGGGCCATAACTGTGACACATTTAATTTTGCACTTTATTTATGCTTGTATGCAATATGATATGATAAACAATGTGCATGCTTAATAAGATTAAAAATTGGTGAGATCTAAATTTATTTATAAAATCCCTCATTAAATTATTAAGTCTAAATCAGATGCCTTCCAATGAATAACACTCATCAAGACCTTGATCAATAGATGTAGGTTTGCCAAAGTAAAGTACCCTATTTATCTAGGTAAGATACAATAGGATAATTGTGATATCCAAACTATTAAAATCATTGGGCCCGACTTAACTAAGTTATCTCAATAGGATTGTGGACTTAGAGGCATAGAGTTAGGTAGGTACCATTAGATGGACTAGAAATAATTGTTGTTTACCAAACTATCTAAGAGTTATATATGATATAATTGACAAAAGGGTTATCTACCTAAATAATTGTGTTTTAAGAGATTAGCCAAAGCTAACTTAAGTCATAATGAAATATGGATCTTGGCTCACTAGAAAGATTTAATAGAAAATGCTTTCCGAATTAATGGTGAGGGCTATTAATTTGAATAAAATAGTGGGAGGTATATTTTGAATGTACTATTATCAATTACATAATATCAACTCTACAATTTGACTTATTATTTTGGCACTTATAAATTGTAGATATCAATGGCAAACAACAACAACACTAGTAGTCTTTCACTACGATCAGTCCTTGAGAAGGACAAGCTAAGTGAAATTAATTTACTTTACTGGCACAGGAACTTGAGGATTGTCCTCAAACAAGATCGCAAGCTATATGTCCTTGATGGGCCCATTCCTGCAGCACCAGCTGTAATTGCACCACGTGCGGAGCATAATGCTTACAAGAAGCATCAAGATGATGCTCTGGACGTGAGTTATCTCATGCTAGCAACCATGAACGCTGAGCTTCAGAAGCAACATGAGTTGATGGATGCTTGTGAGATGATCGAGCATCTCAAGAAATTGTTCGAAGGGCATGCTCGATAGGAGAGGTATGATACAAGCAAGGCGTTGTATCACTACAAGATGGGTTAATGTGATCCAGTTGGTCCACATGTGCTAAAAATGATTGCGTGTATTGAGTACCTTGATAGGTTGGGTTTTCCAATCACTCTGGAAGCCCAAACTGATCTTATTTTGCAATCCTTGAACAACAGCTACTCTCAATTTGTTATGAATTATCTTATGAATGAAATTGAGAAACCCCTTACTGAGTTGTTGAGCATGTTAAGAACTGCTGAGAACAACATGAAAAAGGCAGGACCCACTCCCATAAGATGGTGTAAAAGAAGAATGCTAAGGGAAAATGGAAAGGCAAGAAAAAGATAGGATCTAATTCTGGTGCCAAACCTAATTCCAAAACCAAACAGGCTTTAAAACCTAAAGGTGGGGTGGCTAAAGAAGGTGATTGTCACTTTTATGGAAAACTTGGACACTGGTAGAGTTGTCATGCTTATTTGGAAGAAGTGAAGAAAAAGAAAGGAAGTGTGACTTCTGATTCAGGTATATATATTATAGAAGTCAATTTGTCTACTTCTACATCATGGGTATTGGATACTAGATGTGGTTCTCACATTTATGTTAATGTGCAGGAACTTCGAAGGAGTAGGACTTTGGCAAAAGGAGAGGTTGACCTACGAGTTGGGAATGGAGCAAAAGTTGATGCACTGGCCGTAGGAACTTATCATTTATCTTTGCCCACTGGGCTAGTATTAGAATTAGAGGATTGTTATTATGTGCTTGCTATAAGAAAAAACATTATTTCTATTTCTTGTTTGGACAAGAAAGGTTTTTCATTTATAATTAAGAACAATCGTTGTTCGTTTTACTTAAATGATATTTGCTATGGTGTTGCACAATTGTTTAACGGTCTTTATATTCTTGATTTAGAAATGCCTATCTATAACATAAATACAAAATGATTTAAATCAAATGATTCAAATCCGACATATCTCTAGTATTGTCGTTTGGGCCATATAAATGAGAAACGCATATTAAAACTCCATAAAGATAGATTTTTGGATTCATTTGATTTTGAATCATTTGAAAAATGTGAATCTTATTTATTAGGCAAGATGACTAAAGCCCCTTTCATTGGACACAGTGAACGGGCTAGTGATATATTGGAACTTATACATAGTAATGTATGTGGACCCATGAGTTCGTTAGCAAGAGGTATGTTTTATTACTTCATTACATTTACTAACGACTTTAGTAGATATTGATATGTGTATATTATGATACACAAATTCGAATCCTTTGAAAAGTTCAAGGAATTCAAGAATGAAGTTCAAAACCAATTTGGCAAAAGCATAAAAGCCCTTTGATCCGATCGAGGAGGTGAATAGGAGAAATCGCACCTTATTGGACATGGTATGATCAATGATGAGTCATGCAGATCTTTCAATAAGCTTCTGGGGTCATGTCCTAGAGACAGCTGCATTCACACTTAATCGTGTTCCTACAAAGACAGTTCAGAAGACACCATATGAGATGTGGACTGGGAAATGTCCTAGTATGTCATTCATGAAGATTTGGAGTAGCGAGGCGTTTGTAAAACGTCTGGATTCTGACAAGCTCGGACCCAAATCTGACAAATGTAATTTGTGGGATACCCAAAAGAAACAAAAGGGTATTATTTCTACAAACCTTCAGAGAATAAAGTGTTTGTTGCTCGAACTGATATTTTTCTAGAAAGAGAATTTGTCTCTAAAGGAAACAGTGGGAGGAAAGTAGAACTCGAAGAAATTCGAGAACCACAAAATATCATTGAACCTGAGTTGGAACGTGAGCAGGAACCACAAGAAATTGTGGAAAGTGAACCTGCTCAAATTACACAAGGAATTCGTAGATCTGGTAGGACACGTCAAGAGGCCGAGAGATATTATGGATATCTTGTGACTCAAAACGGCGATGTGATACTCACAGATCAGGATGAGCCTGCTTCCTACCAAGAAGTTATGAATGGACCAGATTCTGAGAGATGGCTTGAAGCCATGAGATCTGAAATGAACTCCATGTATACTAACCAAGTATGGACTTTGGTTGATCCACCCGAAGGGGTAAAACCAATCGGATGCAAGTGGGTTTTCAAGAAGAAAACTGCCATGGATGGTAATGTACAAACCTACAAAGGCCGACTGGTAGCAAAAGGTTACAAGCAAGTTCAAGGTGTTGACTATGATGAAACCTTCTCTCCAAAGTGGCAATGGTTAAATCCATTAGGATCTTACTTGCTATTGCAGCTTTTTATGATTACGAAATCTGGCAGATGGATGTCAAAACTGCTTTCCTTAACGAAAATCTCCTTGAGGATGTGTACATGACACAACCTGAGGGCTTTGTCAATCCAAAGGATGCTGGAAAGGTTTGTAAGCTGCAGCGATCCATTTATGGATTGAAGCAAGCATCTCGGAGTTGGAATCTTCGATTTGATGAAGCAGTCAAAGAGTTTGGATTTATTAAAATTGAAGATGAACTTTGTGTATATAAGAAGGTTAGTGGGAGTCACATTGTATTCCTGATATTATATGTTGACGACATATTAATTATTTGGAATGACATTCCTTCATTACAGGCTGTAAAAACATGGTTAGGAAAATGTTTCTCCATGAAAGATTTAGGCGATGCAGCCTACATTTTAGGTATCAAGATTTATCAAGATAGATCAAGAAAAATGCTCGACCTAAGTCAAAGTACATATATTGATAAAGTGCTGAAATGATTCAGCATGCAAGAGGCAAAAAGAGGACACTTACCCATGACTCATGGTGTAAAGATCTCTAAGGCCTAATGTCCTAAATCACAAGATGATGAGGAGCGTATGAGAAAAATCCCTTATGCTTCGATAATTAGATCTATCTTGTATGCAATGATATGTACTCGTTCGGATGTCTCGTATGCTTTGAGCATGACGAGCAGATACCAGTCGAATCCAGGTGAAGGTAACTGGATAGTAGTCAATAATATCCCCAAGTACCTAAAGAGGACTAAGGATTCATTCTTGGTATATGGAGGTGAAGACGAACTGGCAGTAAAGGGTTACACAGATGCTAGTTTCCAGACTGACAATGATGACTATAAGTCTCAATCAGGTTTTGTGTTTTGCCTTAATGGTGGTGCTGTTAGCTGGAAGAGTTCGAAGCAAGAGACAATAGCCGATTCTAAAACAGTAGGTCGAGTATATTCTTCGCTTCTAGTGCAAAGAAAGGAGGTCAGATGGATTAAAAAGTTCATCACCGAACTTGGTGTTGTTCCAACCATTGTTGATCCGGTTGTTTCATCTTGTGATAATAATGGAGCCATTGTACACAGCTAAGGAACCCAGATCTCACCAATGATCCAAGCATATACTTAGGCGGTACCATCTCATCCGTGAAATCATTGATAGAGGAGATGTACATATAGTAAGAGTGCCAACAGATGATAATGTTGTAGATCCATTGACCAAGGCTTTGTCGGAGCAGAATCACGACGGTCACACTAGTTCCATGGGTATTAGATACATAAGTGATTGGCTCTATTGAAAGTGGGAGACTGTTAGAGTTTATGCCCTAAAGGCCAATTATTTGATATAATTGCTTAACGTTTTGATATTATATTTGATTGAATAAATGTATGATTTTATTATGGTTTTATTTACTGTGTTATATAAATGTTAACATAATAAAAATCCTTAGAATAGTGATACAAATTATATAGTTTCAAGTATGTGACTTGAACATGAGATTATATAATTACAATTAGTATCATTGTTCTTAAATGTCCTTAATCGCAGTATCATTGTTGATGGGACAACAATGATGTATTGAGACCAAAGATATGGATCGATCGATGACCAAATCTCTCATTGGTCATAAATATATGAGATATGAAGTCAATGCATAGGTACATGTTAGAGAACGATGTACTGGATAGACCCACCATGCGAATTCTACGTGGAACATTATGCAAAGTGTCATTAGCGATTCTCATAGTGACAATGATGTAATGGTCCTCCGACCTGAAATCACTATATCACTACACGAGAATTTATGTTCTTTGATATCATCAAATGTCACCTTTAATAGGGTGGACTATAAAGGTGATTATTGGGTACATCATGAATCATGTGAGGAATATGAGTGATCTAGATGGAATTTAACCTTCCTATATATTAGGGGTGATATCCATAGGCCTCTTGACTGAGTAGGACTATGAAATGCATGGCCATGCTCAAATAGTGATTTCTTTCATATAGTCTACTCATTAATCAAGAAAACTAAGATTAAATTATGAAGAGTATGACACATTCCATGACTCGAGTTTAATCTAGGATATTAAGGTTAAAAGGATTAAATTACATTGAAACATTGGTCAAGAAAAGGTTGCATCAAATCATCGATCTTATTATTACTTGGGTAGCAGTGATGCATTACTAGATGCCGCTCATTGTTTATAATTTTATAATATGATTTTAAAATTATTGCCAATGTAATAATAACCTATAGAGTCACACACATAGAACATAATTTAAAAGGGAATTAATTTAAATTTTAAGGATTTAAATATATTAATATGATTAATAGTATTTAAATCACAAATTTAAATTAAAAGGATAATTGTTATATACGTATATTAATTAAGATATATATATATATATATATATATATATAATATATAGCATCCACTTAGGGTAATAATCATAACTTAAAAACCCTAGCCGCTCTTGGAGAGAGACTAGAGAGAAAACCTTTCGAAAAATCTTGTTCCTTTGGTGGCTAGTACCGCAAGTCCCTTTATTGCAGAATCGTGCGTCGTTCATGTGGATACCATAGAGACGTAGTCTCATGAGGAATTGCGTTGGAGATTCGAAGCGTTTCAGAAGCATTTTCATATTCGGTATAATCTATTTTCACTGAGTTAATTGATTTTCGCATGGATCCTGTTTAGGGTTTCGAAATTGGTTTATATTAATCTATTTCCGATGTGCGTTTCTGTGTCGAAACCCTTCATTAGATGTGGTATATCTTAGGCTATAACCTTAGGATAGAGGGAAATATTGAAAATACAAATAACTCAAATAGAGTTTAAAGGAGATGAATTAAATAAATTCATCGTAAAACAAAATAAAAGTAACCTATATAAAACTATTATTTGTTGTGTGTATATATTATATATTAATCAAGATAATTTATGTGTAGATGTCAGGTGAAAAACGATTAGGATACTCTCAGATTAAAAAGAACGAGCAAATCTCCATAACCGAGCCAATATCAAAGCCAATAGTTGAAATTGAGCCTCACGTTGAAAACAAACCTGATGAGGTGGTTATATTGGAAAATGTAGTACTAGATCCAAAAATGGTAGTACTGACTGAAAGTGATTCGGACATGAAAGTTGGAGCTGAGCAAACCTCAATAGAAGTGCAGAATTAGAGGAACAAGGTTTCTTCTCTGGAAAGGTTGTGGGACATAGAAAAATGAATAAATAGTCAATTGTAGAAGGCGTAAATCGAAATAATGGAGGAACAAGATAAACTTAAAATTTAAATTGATCATATGGGAGCCAAAAACAACATATCTTGTGCAACTCCAAGCAAGAAGGGAAAAAGAAAGATGAAAGATCGCGATTTAGGAAATTCCGATAATAACCAAGGAAAATTTAACAAAATAGAAAAATGTACAAACTATAAAAAGAAATATGAAGGTTTATGCAGAAAAAGGGAAAATATATGTTACAATTGTGGACATGAGGGACATATCTCTCTTCATTTTTCCAATCCGAAACAAGGTGTATGTTTTATTTGTGGGTTGGAAAGTCATTAGGCGAAAGGTTTTCCAAGATCAAGAAAAGGCGTAGGGAATAATGAGTATAAGTACTATTTGAATATGTATGTTCAATATTATGTATATGATAAGTATGTGTTTGTAATGTAATATTCTCGACTTTTGTATAAGTTGTAGCATCAAATCCTGACTTTTATAGTCACAAAGGGATAGCGAATGTTTATAGCAATATGTGTTATATGGTGTAAAGTACTATGAATTAGTTGAATGAATATGAATATATGTTTGATTAAGGAAATAACTTTTTATGTATCTATCTGATAACTGGTTAATATAGTAAACCAAGTTTTCAAAATCTAATATTTTGAGTATATGATTATTTGAGTTGAAATTAAGCGTTATATGTTAAACTTATATGATAAGGCATAGTACGTAAGTCAATAAAGAATAATTTATGGTTTTATTTAACTAGATAATGCTGCCAAGAAGACAAAACTGAAACCAAAGAGCAGAAGAATCTTTTAACAATGCTGGAGGAGAACCAGACCGAATGCAGAACTTTGCAAACATGGTAGCTCAAGCTATGCCGAATGGAATACAAGCAACAGGAAATCAGTCAGACAATTGATTGGCCAATTTTAAAGACTTAAAAGTAGTAGGACCACTAGACTTTAGAGGGTCAACTGACCCTATAGAAGCCCAAACTTGGGTAAAGGAGATAGAAAAAATGTTTGTGATTGCTAGGGTAGTAGAGGGGCAAAAGACAACTTTTGCCACCTATATGATGAAAGGGGAGGCGAATTTCTGGTGGGAGGCAAATTAAACTAGAACTGGAGAAGGAGTGGTGATGTGGAATAGGTTTAACATTGTTCTTCGAGAACTATTTCTCTTCGAGTATGCAGGCTAGGATGGAGGTGAAATTTTTGGAGTTAAAGCAGGATAATATAACAGTTTTGAAGTACACCGCAAAGTTTAATGAATTCGCTTGGTTCGCTCCACACCAAGTTGATACAGAGGCAAGGAAGGCAAGGAGGTTTGAGCTGGGATTAAAACCCTAGCTCTACAATAAGGTGGTAGTGTTATAGATCAATATTTTTGCATTACTCTTGGAAAAGGCTATCATAGCCGAAGAAGGAAGTGAAGCAATAAGTCTTTACAATAAGGAGAGGAAAAGTAAGGTTAAGGTTGAGGGAGATATAAAGGTGGAAGGAAGTAGTGGGAGTAGGAGTGGAAAAAGAAAATGGAAAATTATGGGAATACCGAAAATAGGCAAGGAAGAGCAAAGAAACAAGTTGTGCATTGTGGGAATTGTAGGAAGAATCACTCGGGGAGTGTTTGAAGGGAAATTTTGTGTGTTATAAGTGTGGGCAAGAGGGACATATCTCTCCTAACTGCCCCAATCCAAGGATGAATAGTGAGTGTTTCATGTGTGGATCAACGGAGCATAAGGTGAAGGATTGTCCGAAAAGAAAAGTGGATGGGGGAAGTGTGAATACGGGGAAAAGAAGTGGAACATTAGCGATACTGGTTCCAACTTCAACAAACAAACCAACAAAATCAATTACAAGAGTCTTCAATATGACCGTTCAAGATACCATAGCAGCCGGTGATGGAGTTCTAGGTATGAACCCGATCAACGATCTTAATATATATGTCTGATTCGGATAAGACCAATTTTCCTTATCGCAAGTTTGCTAATATAAGTACGTTTAAGTTAGGAGCCCTTGAATATAGGCATACAAAAGATAATTTCTGAAAAAGATACATAAATTATAATTTTTTCATAAAAATATTTTTGAAGGAGGAATTTGAGTTCCGGATTCGTAACACGGAAGCTTATAAGGAGGGGAGATTATAGTATTCAACTTTTCATAAATAAAAATCTAAGGATAAAACATTAATATTAAGTGTAAGGTAATGGTGATTCTGGGGACGGAATCTTTATAAATAGGGGAGAATGTAAGGACCGGGAATTTTCACATTATTATTTTATTAATATTGGTATCATGAGTAATCTTTTTAAATTTATGCGATATGGATTTAGCAGGATAGTTAATTTAAAATTTTAAGTTGACAAAGAATGAAAGTAAAGTCGGTTATGGTTCAAAATCCTAATTTTGGATTTTGAATAAGGAATTTGAAAATTTATAATATAATAATTGTATTTCAATGCTATAAGTGTGTATTGTATATGTGTACTAATAATTGTTGAACAGTTATGTTGTAGAATTAGAAAACCCTAATGTTAAGTTAATAAACCTTAATTGGAAATTCAAATAGGAATTTAAGATTTACAAGTAACTATGTTTATACGATTAATGATATATATTATTAATTATAATCCTAATTAGAGAAACCCTAATTATTAAAAACCTTAATTGTTAACATAAAAACCCTAATCGCTAATTTAGAAAGCTTAATGTTAATTAGGAAACCTTAATTCTAATTTGCAAGTTCTAAGTAATTAGGAAACCCAAATAGAAACTTAAATTTTCTATTTTAAACCCTAATTAGAAATCCTATATATTTTATTTACAAAAACCTTAGGGTTAAACCCTAAGGGTTAGTCAAGTTACTAGTTTACCATTAAAAATGTGAGCTAATTTTCCAAAGTGCCCATTTTTGCATTCTTTAATTGGATGGAGTGTAGATCTTGCTATATCTTAGTTGCTCAACCACTCTTGATACACCATGTAACTTAAATCACTTCCAATCAGCCATATCTTGACACATACCTCAGCCAAATGCATTGTATCATGATATAGATAGATTAAGAGAGAAAAAAAATCATAAAACCAAACTCATTTGTGACCAAGCACTCAACCAAACTATCTCAACCTCAAACCCACGAAATTGTTAAGTGGACCAGTCCTCAATCAAGTTCCTAAAACATCAAAAATAGATTTGGAAGCCTAGAATCAAGATTGATTAAAGTGAGGTATAAATCCTAACCAAGAATCTGATCTTGTATGTTATGTTAAAAGTTATGTTTTTGTGTTTAATCTTGTGTTATAGGATGTTATTTAGTGATCTGTTATGTTACATCATAGATCCATAACATTAAAATGTTCAAAAGTCATATTTTTCAAAACTGTCAAGAACCCTAGATTTATGGCTTGACAACCGAATGTTAGAGGCCATAGATCCGGTTATGATTTTGCTAGTTTAATGTATTGGACTTGTAATATGCTATGAGGACTGTGATCTGGAACTGGAATAATGCTTATATCATGTATTGATTACAAGTTATGGATTGTCAAACTACGTTGATCGGCCATGACTTTCTGTTTCTGGGTAACCCAGATTTTACCCACAACGGTCTGACGGTGAGTTGATGAGCCCAAATCTTTCTTGTGTTATGTGATTTGTTTTTGTTGTTGCATCAAAGTTATAGTATGCTATATGGAATACATATTAATGCTTTTAGATCACCTAAATGACAAACATGATTAATATTGTGGATGGTCAAAGTAGGAAAGATGATCACGAAATCTGTTTCTGGGTAACCAGAAAACTAAAGAACACGACCTCTGACATGGTTTAACCGAATAATATCTTATGATTGTGTTGTTGTTAGACTAAACTAGTGTAATAGATCTGTTACTTGACATGAGTACTACAATCTTGAACCATTAGAACACCTTAAACATGACCAGAACTCGATTGAATCAAGGCACAAAGTAGCTATCAAGCACTGCCTGGGTTTCTAGGTAACCCAGAAAACCCAGGAAGGGCCTGACAGCCACTTTGAGCCCTTTGATCTTGCATGTGTATGGTAGTTTTACAATTGCTAGTTGATGTTATATGAAGTACTGCAACAAGACTACATGATCATTACAAGAACAAGCCCAGAAGTAACTTGGACAGTGATTTAAGATTGGTCAAACATAGCACCAAAAACACTGACTTTGAATGCTCTTGAGGCTCAAGAACACTAAAGGCGACGGTTTTTGTCGCTTGAGGCTTTAACGACAATTTCATTAATATTAATTAAATTAATTTTTAAAAATCATTTATAAATAGAAATTAATTTCTAAAAATTCTAAAATTAGTTTTAAAAATTATTTTTAGTTATAAAAATTAACTTTTAATAATTTAACATATTTTTCATAATATTTTTATTTATTTGAATATTAATTATATTAAATTTATTAAATAAATTAGTTAAAAGTATTTTAATATTATAAAAATCATTTTAAATGAGAATAAAGAGTTTAAAAATATTTTAAGTTATAAAATGTTACTTTTAATATTTGAAGGAAAATTTCATTAATAATTTAATATTAATGATATTAGATTTATTTAATAATTATATTAAATAAATAGTTTAAAAATGACTTTTACTATTTAAGTTATAATAAATGACTTTTACAATTATATTAAAAATGATTTATTTAAGTTATAATAAATGACTTTTAACATTTTGATGAATAATACATTAATATTTAAATATTAATGGTAATTATTTAAAAATAATTTTAAATGTTTTAAAAATATTAGAAAGTTACTATAAATAACTTTAATATTTTGGAAATAGTTTCATTATTTTTTAATATTATTTAAATATTAATGATAATAGAATTATTTAGTAATCAAATTATTTAAAAATAATTTCAATTATTTTAAAATTATGATAAATGATAATAATTATTTTCAATTATTATAAGTCCCTGAAAAATAATATGAATAATATATGAATTATCTAAAATAATATTGAAGCTACAGAATAAAGTTTAATTAAAAATAAACTCGATAATTATCCGATAAAGCCGTCGGTACACCGAATTGATTCCGAACCTATATAGTTTGACTTTATAAATGGTTGATTATGTCCTAATGACTGATAGACATATGTGACAATGTGCTTAAGCTATGTGATGATTGCAAATAGCAGTACTATGTGTTACGATGTGTTATTCTAATTAAAAGAATAACTCTATCGATGATAGGACTTCATATTAGAGATAAAAGTGTAAGTTATACTATGTAGCAGTAATCAGCTATCAAGGCAAGTATCTGAACTATTCTTTTTTATTTTGCAAGTATCCTTACTCTTTGTAATTACTTATGCAATGAACCTGTGTAAGTAAATTATTGAATTATATTCTAGCTGTACAAGTTTCTGAACTCTACTGTTATTAATCATGTATCTAAACCTTTGTATTCATGAAAGTTCTCAAACCCTATTCGTTCAATATTTACCAATGCAGTATTACTGTATTATCAAGATATATATCTTGTTCGTTAATAGCTAAGTTTGGTTATGCAAGTGTCCTCACTTGGACAATGGTTGTACTTGTTGATACATACTAATTTATTTCCGGTATTTATACATTAGTTTAAAGCCGTCTAAGCTATTTGACTCGGCTAGACATAGATTTAAAAATATCGTTGAACATGATAGAATATTATTGTTATCCAACCAAATTATTTTGTTTCAAATTCCAGACTAAGTATGAGCATCCCAAATCCGGAAAAATTATGTGTGCCAAAGGCAGATATAATTAAAGAAAATATCGTTCTAACAAGTAGTATTGATCAATACAGGACATAACGGGCTGATCACCCTCCGTGCATGTAAGTTATGACGGTTTACGGATTAAGTTCTGTATAACTTTTTCAAAAATTCAAAATAAAAGTTCATAGTCTGTCGACTGCTCACCATTTCATAGTCAGTACGTAGTTTCAAAAAAATTAAATAGAATCGATATGTTGTTCATTATTGTTTCAATTTACTTCACAACTATTGCTTCGTTGTAGAAATACAGTTCAAAGAAAATATTTACTTCTTTCAGCTAAAGTTTATTATCTGCTATTACTTGCTGGGTAATCAAATGTTCATTCTTGCTTTAAATTTAAATGTTTTCAGCTAAGCGTTAACGACCTAAAGGTTCTAACAAGGAAAAAGGAAAGGGAAAGCTGGCAGAATAAGTTTTATGGTATCTTATGTAATAGTTATACTATATTAAGATGATAATATTTATTAGTTATCATGTAATGAAACGCTTTAAAGGTTGTGTACCTGAGATTAGACAACTCTGATATGTATATTAAGTTTGTTATTTATATTATCATTAATATTTTGCTCAAAGAAATGATATCGTGTAGCACCAAGTACCTGAATTTGGAGGAGTCACATATAAAATATAAATGTATAATATAATATGTATTAATATAATCATAACTGATGTCATTTTTTTATAAAATTCAATAGCCATAAGGCCTTGTTTGGCAAAACCAATTAAAAATAAAGACTTAACATTCCTTAAGCCTTGTTTGGTAAACCCATTTGAAACTCTTTTAATTTATTTTAATAACTCATTTATCATATAGTTTATTGTCACATTTTATTCAATTAAATTCCATATTCAAATTTAATTAAATTAAAGCAAATAACAATTTATTGAATCAATTTGCCACATAATCCAACACAACAAAATTACAATTCTCTAATTTTAATTATTAAATTAAATTAAAACAATATTATAGAAATTCCTTTAATCCATATCAATTCTCTAATTTAATTATTAAATTAAATTAGAATATTATCTCATAAAATTTAATTCATCACTCTTTTGTTTTAATTAATTTTCAAAATACTAATTATCAACTTAATTAATTCCCCCAACAAATAAATTATTTATTTAATAAATAAATAATCAAATTAAACCAAATTAATCAAATATTTATTCAACAATAACACATCAATTAAAATATTTATTTACTTCAATAAATATTTGAAATTACAATTATAATTTTGGATTGTTACATCCTTCCCTCCTTACAAGGGTTTTGTCCCCAGAATCACAACTCAAATAATTCATTTGTCACATTCTTCCCTCCTTACAAAGATTTTATCCCCAGAATCGAAGACGTAATTAAACAAATAACTCAGGATAGTTCTTCATCATTTTGTCTTCGAGTTTCCACGTAGCTTCTTTAGCATTGTGGTTCCTCCATATCACCTTCACGGAAGCTATCACTTTATTCCTGAGCACTTGTTCTTTCATTTCAATTATCTGGATAAGAATCTCCTCATAGGACAAGTCCTTATCAAATTGTAACAGTTCATACTTGATCACATGCTTCTAATCGGGTTTATACGGTCGTAGCATCGAAACATGAAAAATATTGTGAACATGTATTTATCAATATGAGCTGTGAGTTTTAATACAAATATTGTCTTCTAGACAGTATTCAAACTCAAAATAAGTCCTCAATACATTTATTATCACAATATTTCATAGAATAGTGAGGACTACTAATGCTATCATCACGGATAATCACTCAGTTTCCCGACTAGTCCCCTCGCTACGTTCTCATTTTTTCTCGAAGAGTACAATGAAAGTAAAAGGTGAGCTCAACTAGCCCGAAGAAGAAATATTATGACTAAGATAATGCGAGAATAAATTATCGTCATTTTCAATTGATGTTAAAGCGATACAATATAACAAACATCAAGTTTAACGAAATTTGAACAAGCAATCTATTAAAAGAGTCAAGTAAAGAATAAAATCTACTATCTTTTATGATTTAAAAAGGTTTTTCATAACTTTTATCGCTGAGACTAAGCTTAATAAATAATCCACATCATCCCTGAACTACAACCAAGGATATTCATTAGTATCACGACCATAAATTATCCATGCACTACGGGCTAAGGATATTCATGTATTCATCAATGGTCATGATTATACCGAATAATCCCTGGTCATAATCATACCAAAAACTGTCCACCAATGAACTACATGCCAATGGGGACTTTTACCACATCATTCGTTACATTACGATCATGATTATACCGAATAATCCCTGGTCATAATCATACCAAGTCCATCTATGCACTACAGGCCACAGATGACTTTCAACATAAAATAAACACGAGGATGATGACAATAATATAAGAATTCAATAAAACGAGTTCAAGAATTAATTTATCTAGGAACTAATAACGTCCAAACTGTCAACATGATACTTCTTTGTAGAGTAAAATTCAAGAATGCTTAGAAGAATATTTCCATTAAAAGATACCGGATGAAGCGCAAATATCAAGGATATTCCACTAATTTCATGGAGTATAGAAGTCAAAACTTTAATCAACTGAGTATAATAGAATATATGAAACTGCAAATGGATTTTCACCCGCCATGCGGTAATCCACGTAGACAGATCATTTCCATAATTTAATAAGGAATGAATACAAAGGATCATTCACCATGCATGTGGTAATCCACATAGACAAGTTATTCCAACAGAATGATAAAGAATGAAATAATAGAAGGATTCACCATACGTGTGATAGACTACACAGACAGGTTATTCCCAACAGATCAATAAAGAATGGAACCAGGTCATGCGTAAACGCACAGACAGGATATTCTGACAGAATAATAAATAATTGAATAACATAAGAATTCACCAAGCCTGCGATAGACCACACAGACAGGTTATTCTCAACAGAACAATAAAGAATGGAATAACAACAGAATTCATCATGCATGCGATAGACCGCACAGACAGGTTATTCCAACAGAATAATAAATAATGGAACCAGGTTATGCGTAAACGCACAGACAGGATATTCCGACAGAATAATAAATAATGGAATAATAGAAGAATTTCACCACGTATGCGGTACTTCGCATAGACAGGTTATTCCATCATAATAATAAAGAATGGAATAACAGAAGAATTTCACCATGTATGCGGTACTTCGCATAGACAGGTTATTCCAACATAATGATAAAGAATGGAATAACAAAAGTTCTCTTCATGAGTATGAAAGAAATAATACCCCTTACGAATACAACAAATAATATCCCTTACGAGTATTGAAAGAAAATAATTCTCTTCATGAATATGAAAGAAACAATACCCCTTACCTTAGAAGAAACTGGATATAGGAGTAGTGAAGTAGCAGAATACTTTTCTTCTTTCTCTCTATAGTTTCTCTCTCTAGAGTTTCAATTGAATTAAGTAAGAAATAATGAAGGAATGAGCTTATTTATAGGAGAATGGGTGAATAGTAACTAATTCATGAACAGATCAGATTGATTTACTTTTAAAGCAGACGGTCATATTGATTTACTATAAAGATTAATAAAATATTCTATTAAAATAAAATCTTTTAAATAAAATATAATATATTCTATTTATAATTAACGAATAACTTTATAAAAGTATTATGTTTTTATATAAAAGATTTTACTATGCAAACACTATATCGTAATAAAATATAATATATTCTATTTATAGCCTAGTAAAACAAATAACTTTTAAAAGTATTCTTTTTATATAAAAAGATTTTACTATGCAAAACACTATGCATAATAGAATATAATATATTCTATTTATAGTCTAATAAAACAAATAACTTTATAAAAGTATTACATTTTATATAAAAAGCTTTTCATTTTATTACATTAATAATACTAATAAAATAGAATATATATATATATATATATATATATATATATATATATATATATAAACTCCTGTGACCTTATAAAAGGCATCTCAATATGTTTAACAACATTTATCATCATTATTATAAATCACAATATTAATTCCAGTGTGTCATTCCTGTGAAAGAGGGGGCTTTCTAATAAGGATTTCTCCCTATTGACGCGCAATTAGGTGACCAAACCTCTCCTTGGCAGAACTTCTAGACATCGTTAATATTGCAAATAATAATATTAATAACTTCATCGTCTCAATTATTGATTTAATAATATATAAAATATTGACAATAATTTAATCAAATAACGTGAGATACTATGTAGCAATTACTGTAGCAATAATTGAACAAAACTGAGTGATTTCTCACGTAAGAATCAATAATCAATACCGTGTGCTACTGTGCAACCACGTGTATTACTGTACTTTTATTACCGAGTAGTTCAACAATTTTAACGGTAAAGCCTCCGCCGTTATTTTCATAAAAATATTTTTGTCATTTTCTCAATCCAACAATAATTCCTTTGTGAGGTCCACCAATGATTATGTCGTTGTATGAATATTTCCTGTTAAAATGAATATTCTTCGACCAATCGAATATTATATAACAACTTGCGTACTTTGTAAAATTTCTAAATATTACCCACAACTATAACATTATCTCAAATCCACACCATAATTTTGAAAAAATATTTAAAGAAATTAAAATCTTTATTCATAAAATTTGGGTGTCACAACTGGTTTGGGGATGATATGTCATCGCTACTTTGTGGTTGACCCCATATCTTGTTAGTAGAGATGTAAACGCTTTGTTGCAAAAGTGACTACCTTCATCACTTATTATAGCCCTCGGCGTTCCAAATCTCGTAAAGATATGTTTCTGTAGGAATCTTAGAACCACCTTGGCATCGTTCGATGGTAGTGCTGCGGCTTCAACCCATTTTGATACGTAATCTACTGCTAGTAGAATGTACTAATTGTTAAGAGACGAAGGGAATGGCCCCATGAAGTCGATGCCCCATACATCAAAAATTTCAACCTCTAGAATTGTTTGTAGTGGCATCTCATTCCTTTTTGAAATGTTGCCCACCCTTTGACATCGATCACATGTTTGGACAAACTGGTGGGCGTCTTTAAATAACGTGGGCCAATAAAACCCTGATTGAAGCACCTTTGCGGCTATCCTTGCACTACCATAATGTCCGCCGTACGCAGATGAGTGACACTCGTGCAAGATGTTCTTCACTTCATTGTAGGGCACACATCTTCTGATCATCTTGCCGGTGCACTGTTTGAACAAGTACGACTCATCCCACATATACCGTTTGACGTCGTGTAGAAACTTATTTTTTCTGTTGTCGTGTAAGATCAGGAGGTAGAATGTTGCTCACTAGATAATTCACGAAGTCCTCGTACCTTGGAAATTCTAATTGTATCCCGAACAGTTGCTCATCCGGGAATGACTCATTGATTACGCACTTGTCCTCTTTCTAATTATCTTTATTTTCCAACCTTGACAAATGATCGGTAACTTGGTTCTCCATCCCCTTTCTATCCTTTATCTCTAAATCAAACTCTTGTAAAAGGAGAATCCATTGGATAAGACATGGTTTAACATCTTTTTTCGCAATCAAATACTGAATAGCCACATGATCTTTGTAGACTATCACCTTTGTTCCGATCAAATTGGCCTGTAATTTATCAAACGCGTACACCACTGCAAGTAATTCTTTTTCTGTAGTTGTGTAGTTCAATTGAGTCTCTATGAGTGTCTTACTTGCATAATAGATAGCATGAAATATCTTATCCCGACATTGACCCATAACAACCCCGACTGCATAATTGCTTGCATCACACATTAGCTCGAAAGGTATATTCTAATCCGGTGCGACGATCACGGGGGCTGTAGTCAACTTCTTCTTCAACAACTCAAAAGCCAACTTACACTCCTCATCAAAATTGAAAACCGAATCCTTCTCTAAAAGACTGCATAAAGGTTTTTCCATTTTAGAAAAATCCTTTATGAATCTCCTATAAAATCCAGCATGTCCCCGAAAACTTCTAATTCCTTTAATTGAACTTGGTGGAGGCAGTTTCTCAGTTGTTTCCAGCTTAGCTTTATCAACCTCCAATCCTTGAGCCGAGACTTTGTGCCCCAAAATTATACCTTCTTCCACCATAAAGTGGCATTTTTCCCAGTTAAAGACCAAATTTGTGTCGGTGCATCTTTGTAAGACCATTACCAAGTTTTCCAATCACGCATCAAAATCATCCCCATAGACAGAGAAATCGTCCATGAAGACTTCCACATTCTTCTCCACCATATCCGAAAAGATGGCCATCATACACCGCTGGAAGGTAGCGGGTGCATTACACAACCCGAATGACATTGTCCTGAATGTGAATGTACCATATGGGCATGTAAACGTAGTCTTCTCTTGATCCTTAGGAGCGATGATGATTTGATTATAACCCGAGTATCCATCTAATAAGCAGTAGTACTCATGTCCCGCCAATCTGTCCAACATGTGATCGATAAAGGGCAAAGGGAAGTAATCTTTGCGGGTTGCCTTATTCAACTTTCTATAGTCTATGCAGACCCTCCAACTAGTCATTGTCCATGTCGAAATTAGCTCATTGTCATCATTCTGAACCACGGTCATTCCTCTCTTTTTTGGCAAATATTGCACCGGACTAACCCACTTGTTGTTTGAAATCGAGTAAATGATACCCGCATCCAACCATTTCAGTATTTCCTTCTTGACTACCTTTTTCATAATAGGGTTGAGCCGTCTTTGTTGCTCCACTGTCGGGTTTGCATCGTCTTCCATCAAAATTGTGTGCATACAAAAAAATGGACTGATTCCCTTGATATCAGCAATTGTCCATCCTATCACCGATTTATGTTCGCTAAGCACTCTCAACAGCTTTTCTTCCTGCAATTCGTTAAGTGTGGCAGAGATAATAACAGATAAAGAATTTGAATTTCCTAAATACGCATAACTGAGGTGTTTAAGTAGTGGTTTTAGCTCAAGAGTTGGTGGCTCCTCCAATGATGATTTCATCCTTGCTGCGGCTTTCTCCTCCGTGTGCAATGTTTCAAATGGTGTTTTAAATCTGCTAACTCGTGGTAAGGAGTCTAGCATCTGTAAATAGTCCACAAATTCTGGATCATCGAGCTCTTCATCGCCCAATAATGTCGTTACCAATGGATCGTTAACCAAACTCTTGTTCATGTCTTTGCTAATTATTTGGTTAATAAGATTCATCCTAAAACATTCTTCTTCATCCGTCGAGAATTTCATGGCCTTAAACACGTTAAATTTAATTTCCTGATCTTGGACCCTCATAGTAAGTTCTCCTTTTTGTACGTCGATGAGTGTCCTACCCGTAGCCAAGAAAGGTCTCGCTAGGATAATTGGGATGTTCTTGTCCTCCTCAAAATCTAGAATAATAAAATCTGCGGGGAATATGAACTTATCAACCTTAACCAATATATCCTCTATAATGCCTCTCGAATATGTGACTGACCTATCCGCCAACTACAATGAGATGTTTGTATGCTTTGGCGTAGGCAAACCCAATTCTTTATAAACTGATAATGGCATAAGATTCACACTCGCTCCCAAGTCACACAAACATTTGTTGAACGCCATATTCCCACTCATGCATGGAATGGTGAAACTCCCAGAGTCTTTCAACTTTAGTGGAAACTTCCGTTCTAACACCGCACTACACTCTTCGGTTAATGCCACTATCTCGAAATCTTCCAACTTCTTTTTCCTGGAAAAAATCCCTTTCATGAATTTCGCATAACTAGGCATCTGCTCTAGGGCTTCTGCAAACGGGATGTTGACCTGAAGTTTCTTAAAAACTTCCAAAAATTTTGCAAATTTCTTGTCTAGTTTCTGTTTTTGAACTCTTTACTGAAACGATGGGGGAGGATAGACAACTGGTTTGTTAACTAGTTTGCTCTTTTCCACTTGTTTTTCGTCCCCGTGCTTTACCTCAACCGCTATATTTTCTCTATCTGTTTCAACCTCCTTTGTGACCGAAATTTCTGTTTCTTGACCCTTAAGTTGTTTTCCACTTCTCAACATAATAGCTTTTCATTGCTCGTGATTACCCTTCTGATTTCTCTCGGTGTCACTTGGTAACATTCCTTGAGGTCTATTATTCAATGCTAATGCAATCTGTCCTATCTGATTCTCTAGATTCTTGATGGCCATCTCTTGTGATTTCATTGCCATTGCTTGATTTTTCAAAGCCACCTCATTGCTTGTCATGTATTTTATAACCAACTCCTCTAGATCTGATTTCCTTTCTTGATGTTGAGCTGGTTGTTGATGGTTCTAAAATCCTGGGAGATATGATGGTCTTGGAGCTTGTTGTTGCTGGTTATTTCTCCCCAAAAAATTCGGATGATTCCTATTCCCTTGATTGTACGCATTCTAGTATGTATTCTGTGGAATTCTGTTATAGTTGCCCACAAATTGCACGGATGCTGGGTTAATTGTGCATTGGTCCGTATGATGCTCTCCCGTGCACAACTCACATATAATTGCCACTTGCTGTGCCTGTTGTGCCTATACCCCTGTCATAGAATCAAACTTCTTTGAAAGTGCTGAAATTTGCGCTTGTATTGTCGTCACACCATCTACTTCTAACACTCCAGCGGCCTTTTCTTGAGTCATTCTTGCTGTGGGCCACTGGTAATTGTTAGCTTCCATAGTCTATATCAATTCATAGGCCTCCTCATAACTCTTAGCCATAAATGCTCCACCCGAAGCTGCATCAATACTAGTTCTGAGGTTTCCATTCAATCCGTTGTAAAACGTGTTCATTTGCAACCACTTAGGCAACCCATGATGCGAACACTTTCGGAGCAATTCCTTGTATCTTTCCCATGCCTCATACAGTGACTCCCCATGTTGTTGTTCAAATATCGTTATCTCATTCCTCATTTTTGCAGTTTTTGCCGGTGGGAAGAATTTTACAAGGAATTTCTGAGCTAGGTCTTCCCACGTGGTGATCGATCCCGGTGGAAGAGAGTGTAACCAACTCTTCGCCTTGTCCCGTAAAGTGAATGGGAACAAGCAAAGTCTCACCGCATCATCCGACACCCCATTATACCTAAAGGTGTCGCATATATCCAGGAAGCTGACTAGACGTTCATTCGGATCGTCATTTGCCAATCCCCCAAACTGAACTAAATTCTGAATTATTTGAATCGTCCCAAGCTTGATTTCAAATGTATTTGCATCAATTGTGGACCTCGTGATGCTTGACTGCAGTTCAGTCACCTTGTGTGTGGCGAAGTCCCTTAACATTTTCTGATCTTCAACTGCCATTTCCTCTTCTTTCTCAAATGTTTCAAATTCTTGCCTCGTTTCCTTGATGCACTTACTTAACCTCTGGAACCTTTTCTCAATGTCATCATCAAAAGGCAACAAGTCTGGATTTATGGACCGAGTTTGCATAAACCGCTTCAGACACCTGAAATAAGAGGAACAAAACAAAAATAAATTTTTTTAAGTAAAACTGGATTAATTTAACTGATATTGTAAAAATTTTAAGATCTATACTAAATTGTCCCCGGCAACGGCGCCAAAAACTTGTTGGGTAAAATCTATATACGCACAACACACAAGTATACGTGGTCAACAAGTAATATAGTATTGAATAAAGTATCGTTCCCACAAAGACAAATTAATAAAAAAAAAAACTTAACCTTACAATTATCAATTCCCTATTAATCATAATCTTATTAAACTAATCAATTCAATAATTATAAAATCTAAATTATTACTATATAAATTATCACAAAATACTCACAAATAATAAAAACTAAATTTTCAAACTATTATTTGAAAATTAGGCTCATGATTTCACCCTAAGCTTCACTCTGATTTCTACACCTTTATTCCAGTTCAACTTAATATCCCGGTTTATTAATCAAGAACACGAATGTAGTACTAACCACCTCTCGATGCACTAATACCGTATTAACTTAAATCCACAAAATAGATAGAAACAAGTTAAACACCTTAATCAACTAACTCACTATATCTCTATGTGAATTATCATTAAAGAAGGTTCAAGATTAAGTTCTCTATCCGATTACATGCAATGTCAAGCAAATCTATACTTTAACATTCATCATGATTCCGCTATTCACAAACCTCATGAATACATGCTATATTAACTAAGTCTAGATTCGAATATCCTCTCTCGATTCCATACAAATCCACAAAGAATTGTTGATCAGGCAATTCATAAATTCAAGCTCAAATTAATATAGATAAACTGGAAAATATTTTATTAAACTGGAAATAAAGGCTACATAATCATTATTCCACTCAAGGATCCATCATTCGCCTAACAAGTAAATTAGTTCATAATAAATGAATTAACTACTAAATAAATAAAAGAACACATCATCCCAATTACACAAATTAAAATTAAAGAAGAATAATAAAACACCACCCTTCTCTGAATTCAATTCTGCAATCTTCGTAAAAATCCTCCTCTTCTTTAATCTTCCAAATTCTTGTTCTTCAATCTTCTTCTCAAAATTGTGTGTATTGATTAATAATCTCTTTTTCATTTTTTACACACCATATAACTTCCCTCAACTCCATACCATAACTCCTAATCCAACTCTAACTCATGCCCAAGAGAAACTCTAAGAAATCCAAATTCTTATCAACACCAACAAGTAAACCAAAGACTCCCAAGAATATGAAATAATCACCATAACGCAATCCTATTATAAATGTATTACATAAGGAATTTATAGCTCATAAGACTACCCATTCTCCTTATCAAACAAAACTGCCCAACTTAATTTCCCATAAGAGCGCTTCCCTGCCGCTATGCATAAGTCTTCTCTGATGCGGTCCGCATTATGCGATTAGTGGCCATATTCTCGCTCTAAGCAGCCGGCGCCACTATATGTTGTCATCATCACGCGGTAGCAGTCGCTATATATAGTCAGAAAGTCACAATTTGCTTAAAAACTCCTCCAATGCTCACATCTTGATGGATCAACCTGAATATCCTACAACAAGAACAAAACCCATCAAAAGTAACATGAAAGTGCCAAAAACTAACAATATAACAAGCCAAACGAACATAAATCATAGGTTAAAAACCTACTCATCAGTGACGTCTGGAAAGAACCATGCTGGAGTATGTTTGAAGGGAAAGAGGGTGTGTTTCAACTGTGGTCAGGAGGGACACATTGCACCGAACTGTTTTAGTCCAAAGAATGGAGCATGCTTTACCTGTGGTTCAAAGGATCACATAGCTCATGATTGCCCTAAGAAGCCAGCGGGAAGTGCAAGTGGTGGAATAGGAAAGAACAACGATGGTGGTGCATTGACTATCACTGGACCAGCAGAGTCAAGCCGACCCATCCTCGATTTACGACTTTAAATATAATGATGCGGGGATATTATGCAGCCTAAGGATGTGGTATCAGGTATCATTCTGATTAATGGTAATAATGCTTATGTACTATTTGATTTGGGTGCTACTTGTTCATTTATATCCAATGAATTTGCTCAAAACTTAGATTTTCCTCAGGAAGAATTCTAATTTCCCTTAAGTATAGAGATTATGAATAGGGAAGTGATTCTTGTTAAATTCATATATAGGAATTGTAGAGTGGATATAAAAGGTCACGAGTTGATGGTAGACTTGATACCAATTAGACTTAGTGAATTTGATGTTAATCTGGGAATGGATTGGCTATTCAATTACGGAGCAATAATTGATTGTCAAAGGAAATGTGTTAACCTTATGACTCCGTCAAAGGTTATGTTCTATGGCATCAATTCACCTCGACAAACAAGTTTTCTGACGGTGATGCAAACCAATAAGTTGTTGAGACAAGGATGTGTAAGATACTTAGCCTACATAGTCGATACACAGAAGAAGAGTGTGAAGCTAGAAGAGATACCGATCATAAGAGATTTTGCAGACGTATTTCCAGATGATTTGTCGGGTCTTCCGCCGGATCGATAAAGCGAGTTTGTGATTGATTTACTACTAGGAATGACCACGATATCTATGGCACCATACAGAATGGCCCCGATAGAGATGAAAGAGTTGATGGTGCAGTTACAAGAATTGCTCGACAAGAAGTATATTCAGCCGAGTGTGTCGCCATGGGGAGCACTAGTGTTGTTTGTTAAGAAGAAAGACGGATCGATGTGGCTCTGCATTGATTACTGAGAATTGAATAAGGTCATGATTAAAAATTAGTATCCATTACCTAGAATTGATGACTTATTCGATCAACTGAAGGGAGAAAGATATTTCTCAAAGATAAACTTGAGGAGTGGTTATCATCAGTTGAAGGTGAGGCCGGAAGATGTACCAAAAATAGCGTTTAGAACTCGGTATGGTCATTACAAGTTTCTGGTTATGTCTTTTGGTTTAACCAACGCACCTGCAACGTTCATGGATTTAATGAACAGGGTGTTTAAACCATTCTTAGGTAAATTTGTGGTGGTGTTAATTGATGATATATTGGTATATTCCAAAACAAAGAGGAACATGTGGAACACTTAAGAGTGACGTTGGAGATGTTTAGAAAAGAGAAGTTGTACGCTATGTTCTCAAAATGTGAATTTTGGTTGGAACGTGTACAGTTTCTGTGACGCCCCCAAATCCAGGTTCTCTAACCTCAGATTCAGTGCTCACGATCCTATCATCATCATAAGCATTCTATAACTATTTCGAAATAATAAACATACATTGTTCATTATACAAAAGTCTCAAAACATGGTCCCAAGGTCTCTCTAACCTTAACTTTAAATACACCATTTATAATACAAATAGTTTACTCAAGAAATTCCATTAGATAATAACTAATTTAACATTCATTCTAAAATTACTCTGGATCTTGCCCTTGCCCTTGTCCTTCGTGATTAGATCCTTGAGCTTAATCGAAAAATAGAGGTCATGATATAGCAAGAGTAAGCAACTAATTTGCTTCACAAGTTTAAAAAGACAAAGGAGATATATCATGACTTAGAAAGAAATATTGCCTTCAATGTTCAACAATAATATAAGATTGTGAAGGAACGTGAATTAATAATCAACAATTGAATATTCGATAATTGAATAACATGAACCGAGTGGTTTTGAATAACCATGAACATTTGCCAAGGTGCTCGTTGATTTAAATGGACCTTTTAATAAGTTTTGGTATTCAAGGATCACCTTTCATACCCCGTGATTTATGTATAAACACTTAATAATCCGACATTGATATCACGCCTTAATCAAATTTGTTCATTTCTACCAAGAGTTCTTACCATATCAATTAATAAAACGGTTATTTAAAATCCATTTGATTTAACAAATTTAGACATGCTTGATCTAGGCGATACAATTAGCATAGATCTATCCCATAAACAGTTCATAAATGAAGAACTTTAATTTAATTCACAAATTCAATGGCGGTAGAAACGAATTCAATTGCACAAAGTGCTAATTTCAATAATCGATAAAGACGTGAATAATCATCAATAATTATTCACTAATATGCTTTGAAAATAATAACTCAAGTTGAGTTAGGAAACTTGCCTCGATCGTAGGTTACAAATTCTGAAATAAATTTCTATCCACTATGTAGTTAAATTATCTTCCTTTGAGAGACCTATAATTAGCCTTTCAATTAGTCATTGCATAACATCGATTATGTAATCACATAGATATCATACATTACAATAAGTTCTTATAAACATTATCATGTCTAGATAGTGTTATTAACGACTACCTTTAATTCACATAATATTATTAACTTAGATAATATTAATTCACCTTCTAATATTATTGGTTCACTAATAATACTTTAAATCATTTACCAACATTTTATTCACTTACTAATATTATTAATCATTTAATAATATTTTATCCCTTTACTAATATTATTAATCATTTAATAATATTTTATTCACTTACTAATATTATTAATCATTTAATAATATTTTATTTAATCTCGAATATTATTATTTAATAATAATACTCTAATCTAATATTTTTATTTACATAACAACATCATATTATAATATTATTAGTATTATAATAATATTTCAATGATTTATTAAATTAATAAACAATTTATTCTAATTGTTCATCCTTTAATAACCTCTTATTTAATATCCATAAAAGGTCATAAGTAATATTTATTATTATAAATTACCAAAATGCCCTAAGATAGTCATGATATAATATATTATGAGCATTCAAGCATAAAAATCATATTTTTCTCATTAAAGACATCATTTAACTATTTATTTCCTTTTATTTACAACCTAATCATTTTTAGGAAAAATAGCAAACTGATTCCAAAAATTCTCAGCTTCTGGATTTTAACAGAATATGAACCAACAATGATCCTCTATTTTTTCTAGAATTTTAGAAAATGATTTACTATTTTTAAAGTGCTCAAAACACTCAGATCTTGCTCTATTTTTAAAAAATTGAGTTTTGCTCCGAAAAATCTGATATTTTCAGGGTATGCTCTCTTAACGTATACGAAGCTACTGTAAAAAGTTTGGAATTTTCCAGTGTATACACAGTGATATATTCGTAGGATAATATTTATGGAGTCGTTTACGGAAATAGTCATTACGCACAATATATAACTCGAAACGTGTCCGTTCTTTTTCCTACGCGTAGATAACTTCATAAGGTACCTCTGTAATATTTTTTCAGATTTTTACAAGACAAGGAACTAGCCGAAACAGCCTCATGAAAAACAAGTCAAGTAGCTGATTTTGGATTTCAAGGCTTTAGCATATAAAGTGGACTGTTTTTGTAAAAAAAATCTCAAAGGTTTCAAAACATGCTATATTTGTGATCTACCACTTGGGTTTACTAGATAACTCATGTATCTAGCACCCCCCTTGACGGATCATAATTCCAAGTTGTAGAACTTGAGTTACACAAGATTTAGTGGAAGAAAAACAAGAGTTTTCAAACCTTGGAGAACATATGCTCATTTTCTTCCTCTAAGTCTTTGATCTAACACTCAAGATACTTAGTTCCATGCATGATGGTATGTATAACTAGTTTATCTTGAGTAGTTGTACATAACCCCATCAAAACTCAAGCTATCAAAACAAGGTAAGAGAAGAAGATGAAGGTACATTATACCTTGACTTAGTGGCTACCTTCCTTGATTTTCCAAAGTAACTAATAAACTTAGGGGGCATAAACCACTAGAACTCCTATAATTCTTCTTCATATGGCTGAAATTCTCTCTTTCTTTTCTCTCTTTGAAGTTGGCTAGCTTGGGAGCAAGAGGTAGAAGAAGAAGATGAAGAAGATGGAGAGAAAATGAGATGTTGGAAGAATGAATTGTGTTTACAAAATGAAATGGCCAATTCATTAATAATTCTCCCACAATTATTTTGTTGCCCATTAGGTAAAAACTTTGTATTATTACTTACCTTAGGTTAAACATGATTAAATGTGCATAATGGAGTGGCAACCAATGGGAGCCTTACCACATTGTCTACTAATGGACAAGCTAGATTAATTATTCCACTTAGGATCCTCATAATATCCACCATTTAGCTTTTATTTTAAATGCCCAATTTTGATTAATCAAATGTCTAGAATACCCCCAATCAAGTGGGCTAAGTATTGGATTACAATTTATTTTCCTTGGGCTTCTCTTTTAATTGATTTGGGCTAGATAAAAACATAGTCCAACAATTTTAATAATGTTACCCAATTTGATAATTTAGGGCTTTCATCTACAATCATATGAAGTTTAATTACTTATACATATGATTTTATCTCATAACCTAATTAGATTTACAAGAATTAGGTTTAAAATAATTAGTCACTTGAAATACTAAGTTTACCCACTTAAGTTAGTATACGATAAAATACTAACTTTTTTCGTGTTACCATAACCCTTAGGTTATTTAATATCCTTACCTAATGTATAATTAGGTCACAAGGCTTTCATTTTTAATGAAATCCATAAATGTATGTATCCATATATAATACAAAGTTTAAAAAAAATGTACATACATACATGGTGACTTAAGATTCACTTAGTTATTACATCCTCCCCCTTATAAGAATTTTCGTCCCAGGAATTACATATAAGGTTACTTAAAAAAGGTGTGGGTAATTTTCTCTTATCCTTTCTTCAAGTTCCCACGTAGCTTCTTGACATTGTGGTTCCTCCAAAGAACTTTTTACGGAATGTATAACCTTATTTCGCAATTTCATTTCCTTTCTATCTAAAACTTCATTGGAATTTCCTCAGACGATAAATCTTTTTCGACTGAATTGGCTCGCACGATATCACATGCTTGTAATCGAAGCTTATATGGTCGTGAAGGCGACACATGAAACACATTATGAATATGTTCCGATTCGGGAGGTAGAGCTACCTCGTCACGCCACTTCGCCTATGTTCTTCAAGATCTCAAAAGGTCCAATAAATCTCGGACTCAAACTTATCTTTCTTTCCAAACCTTATCTTTCCTTTCCAAGGAGATACTTTCAAAAATGCATGGCTTCCCACCTCAAAATCTCGCTTACAGCGATGTAAGTCTGCACATACTTCTTACAGCGATCTTGAGGCGCTACCGATCGGGCTCTAATCACCTTAATGGTCTCTGATTCTGTTTGCACGATTCTGGTCCCAACAATTGACGTTCACCCACTTCATCCCGATATCTGGCGTTTCTACATTTCCTCCCATACTGATTAGCCCGTGACGGCGGCATTCCGATGCTGGCATGGTAGCTATTGTTGTATGCGAACTCTACCAATGGAAGATGATCCTCCCAACTACCCTTGAATTCCATCACACAAGCTCTGAGCATGTCTTCAAGTGTTTGAATCGTTCTCTCACTTTGCCCATCATCACCATGGATGATACGCGGTGCTCATCCGTAGTCTGCGTCCCCATTCTTTCTTAAAGACTCTTCCGGAAGTTTGACGTGAAAATGCGGATCCCTATCCGGCACAATAATAGATCTTCGGTACGCCACGTCTCGATATAATTTCTTTGATGTATAGTTTGGCTATTTGGTCCGGACTATACCGATCTTGATCGGCAAAAAGTGAGCCGACTTCAGAAGGCGATCTACGATCACCCATATGGCATCGTGTCCCTTTGCGTTCTGGAAGTCCCACCACAAAATCCATCGTGATGTGCTCCCATTTCCACTGGAATCTCTAAAGGTCGTAATAGTCCACTCGGCCGTTGATGTTCGCCTTGACTCTCTACGACATCGTTAGACATTTTATCGACACATTGCAACATCTCTCTTCATGTTTGGCCACCAAAAGTGTTGACGTAAGTCTTGATACATTTTTTTGTGCTTCCGGTGTATCGAGTACCTCGTATTATGTGCTTCTTGCATAATCTCTTCTCTTAGTTCTAGTATTAATTGTATCCAAATTCGTCCTTCAAATCTTAGCATCCGGTGCCATCAATCTTGTATTTCAATTCATCCCTTCAGCTAGCTTCTTGATCTTTGTCATGATCTTTCGTCCTTCTCTTGAGCCTCTTTAACCTTATCTAATAAAGTAGGGCTCATTGCCACGAAGAATAATTTCTCATTGACCTCCGGTCCGGGTACTTAACCTCTAAGTCAAGTCATTCAAATCCTTCACCAATTCCTCTTGAATGGTTAACTTCAATAACTTCTCTCCGCCTTTTTTCGCTCGGGGCATCACCACTACATTTGCTTTGCTCGGATGGTACAGAATCTCACAATCAAAATCCTTGATCAATTCTAGCCATCTGCCATTGCCTCATATTTAGCTCCTTCGGGTGAAGATATACTTTAGACTCTTATGATCCGTATATATCTCACACTTCTCTCCATACAAATAGTGCCTCCAAATTTTCAAGGCAAAAACTAACGCCGCTAACTCCAGGGTCATGAGTGGATAACCCTTCTCATAGTTCTTTAGGTCGACGTGATGCGCACTTAATGACCTTGCCATCTTTGCATCAAGACACGTACCAAGACCCTTGTGTGACGCATCACTATACACTACAAATCCTCCCGTGTTGTCCGGTAAAGCCAACACAGGTGCTTGACTGAGCCTCTTCTTCAATTCCATGAAACTCTGTTCACATTTTTCCGTCCAAACGAACTTCACTGTCTTTCTAGTAAGGTTGGTCAATGGCGATGCTACCTTTGAAAAATCTTGGATGAATCTTCGATAGTATCCTGCTAATCCCAAGAAACTCCTAATTTTCGCTTGTCTTTGGTCGTTCCCGATTGATAACCGCCTACTTTTGGCTTTGGATCTACCAAACACCATCTTTGTCGATAACGTGACCCAAAAATTGCACCCTCACAAGCAACCAAAATTCACACTTGGAGAACTTTGCATACAACTTCTCCCTCCTTAACGTCTCCAACACTTTCCTTAGATGTTCAAGCCGTGATCTTCTCTCGTCTCGGAATATACCAGAATGTCGTCGATGAACACGACAACAAACTTATCAAAATACTGCTTAAACACTTTGTTCATCAAATCCATGAATGCTGCTGGTGCATTAGTTAACCCAAAAGACATTACCAGAAACTCAAAGTGTCCATACCGAGTTCGAATGCCGTCTTTGGAACATCCTCATGTCTCACCTTCAGGTTGGTGATAACCATCCTCAAGTCAATTTTTGAAAAGTATTTTGCCCCTTCAACCGATCAAACAAATCGTCGATCCAGGCAATGGGTATTTATTCTTAATGGTGACCTTGTTTAACTCTCGGTAGTCGATACAAAGTCTTAATGACCCATCCTTCTTCTTTACTGAATAAAGATGGTGCTCCCCATGGTGATACGCTTGGTCGAATGTATCCCTTTATCTAACAACTCTTGTAGTTGAACCATCAGTTCCTTCATTTCTATAGGAGCCATACGATACTTGGCGCTTTGGATACCGGTGATGTCCCAGTGCCAAATCGATAACAAACTCTATCTCTATCTCTGGTGGCAATCCCGAATTTCATCCGGGAAAACGTCAAAGAATTCCCCTTACAATAGGTATTTGACCCGGTTCACCCTCGATTCTGCGGGTATCCACAACGTGAGCCAAATAACCTATACAACCCTTCCTAAGAAACTTCCTTGCTTGCATCATCGTGAGACAACAAGATTGTCTTGGCGATTTATCGCCATAAAATACCACCTTTGACTTATTGAGTCTTTAGGTGTACGCACTTTTCTTACAAATCAATGACCGCACCATGACTTGATAACCAATCCATCCCAAGGATTACATCAAACTCTCCAAGATTTAATCGGTATCAAATCCACGTTAAGCTTAAAACCTCTTACATTAGCACAACAGTTCCTATAGATGTAGTCTACAGGGATAATTTCTTTGTTTGCTACTTCTACATTCATTGGGTGTTCTAATAGTTCATGAGGTAAACTTAATCTTTGAGCAAATTCATCAGATACAAAAGAACATGAAGCTCCCGAATCGAATAACACATAGGCATTTATATCATTGATCGGAATTATACCTGACACCACCTCCCTGGATGCCACAACATCTTGCACTGTCATATTGAATGTCCGTGTTGTTGGCTTGTTTGGCTGGGCTGGTCCTCCACTGGTTGTCTTTGTGTTATTGCCCCTGCTGCCATTTCCGCCATCCATGCTTTTCTTCTTTGGGCAATCCTTGATCCGATGTCCCACTTCACCACAATTAAAGCAACCTCCTTTCTTCACCTTAGTACAATTGGGTGAGGTATGCCCTTCTTGCCCACATGTATAACATATCATTTTTCCTTTCCAAAGACTCGAAAGTGACCCTTTCCATAGATTCCCACACATCGACTTCATTTGTTGTGACGCTTTCTTTTGCGATCTCCGATTACTACCCCACCGCTCCATTTCCGCTTCTTATTGTTATTACCGCCATCACGACATTTTGATTTCTACCTTCCGATTTCTTCTTATTCTTCTCCCGATTGTATCTCGAGACCGCTTCGCTTACTCCTTCTCGCTTATAAGAGCTTTTTCCAACAGAGTTGAGAATGATGCGATTTGTAAAACCGCTTACCTTACTATAAATCCACGGCTTTAGTCCATTTTCAAACCTTCTCACTTTTCCTCGCTCTGTGTCCACGATGTGGAGCGAATCCGCCAATTCATTGAATTTCGCAAAGATACTACGACATCGACATATTCTCCTGCTTCAGCCCAAGAACTTGATCTCCATTCTTGCTTGAACACTTTCGTGGGAAGTAGTTCTCAAGAACAACTTCTTGAATGCTTCCCAAGTTACGATTCGATTCGGCTTTGTTCTGGTTGGCATCCCACCAATAGCTAGCCTCCCCTTCATTAAGTAGGTAGCAAAAATGGTCTTCGTTTCTTACGCTACTCTAGCAATAACGAAGGCCTTCTCAATCTCCTTTACCCACATTTGGGCTTCTATCGGTCTGTTGTTCCTCCGAACTCAAGCGGTCCCATCGCCTTGAAGTCCTTAAAGTTTACTATTTGGGTGCTCGCTCGATTTCGCAGTTGAGCTTGATTCTCATGGCTTCAACCATCATGTTAATAAAATCTTGCATTGGGTTTTGTTGAGATCCCATTGCATTATTAAGCGACTCTTCAATATCTTGGTTCCGAGTCCACGTCTGCGGCGCCATTATCTAGTGAAACAAAAATTCTAACACGTTACTCGGATTTATTATCATATGATTACTTAGTATGTAATACGCTATTTATTTAAACAATCGGATGATCATTATGTGAGAGTTTTAAAGTTACAGAGATTTGGAAGTCTTTCTCCCGCTTAGTGGGTTAAGTTTTGTTTTAAAGAACATTTTCCAAATCACCACGAATTCACATAACATTAAATAGAAAATTTACTATTTAAAATTTTCTAACACATATCATAATAATTACGCATTTATATTCATACACCAATCTTCAGTGACTTACACGATTAATACAGGTATATTTTATAAATGCTACTATCCCATTTTAACACAAAAGATGGGATTAACTCATAATAATACCTCCCTATAAACACAATTAGGGAAAGTACATAACCATTTACTACCTCACACCTGCCGAGGTTTACATTAACATAAATCCTTATTACACAACAAGAAAAGTACTAATGCATCTATCTACAATCTGGGCCATCACATCATCACCATTGGTGGCCCCGCCAGTCACTGCCGTGACACAGCTCTAGGGAAGCAACTCATGCATAGGATTCTACGTCGAATCGGATCGACTAGACTCTCCTATCTCGAGTGGACCCTCCTAGCCCTCAAGACCGGCCTCTCACATCGTGCATCAAGGCCACCCTAAAGTTTCTACTCGACCTTTACTACTGCGATTCGATCTTTAATTGGCCCACCACTCATCCGACTCATGGAATGCCTCTTCCACCAAGCATCTTATCGGCAATTTCTACGTCAAACTCGACTGCATCTCCAGATGCTTCATGCTCACTCTCCAAACTTTGCCTTTTCATTCTCTAGTTGTACCTTAGTATCTCCACTTGCAAATGGGACTCATCAAATTTTTCCTTACATTCGACTTTCTCCATTTGGGCTTGATGAGCCTCATCCTTGTATTGTTCTTCATGAGAATTGGAGGTGTGGTTTCTACTTCTAATTCCTCCACTCGCCTAATAATTGGTGATTCTCCTCAACAAGTCCCTACCGGAGGACCATGAGGGACATCTTGGGTGGCCTCATGCTCAATGGGTTCTGCTCAACTCGAGTAACTACCTTGGCGCTCGCGCGGACATCCTACAAACACCATAAAGTCAACGTCGATTACCACAATAAAATATATTCATTGATGAAATGAAATAATATTTTATTAAGTACAACACAAACTTGATGAATTTCCATAATCCATCTCCTAACATACTCCATAAGAGTTTTCTACTAAGGATATAACCTAGGTTTCGCATTCCTAAAAGTTTATAACCTCATGACTTTGATACCAACCTCGTGACGCCCCAAATCCGGTTCTCTAACCTCGATTCAAAGTGCTCACGATCCTATCATCATCATAAGCATTCTATAACTATTTGAAATAATAAACATACATTGTTCATTATACAAAAGTCTCAAAACATGGTCCCAAGGTCTCTCAACCTTAACTTTAAATACACCATTTATAATACAAATAGTTTACTCAAGAAATTCCATTAGATAATAACTAATTTAACATTCATTCTAAAATTACTCCCCGGATCTTGCCCTTGCCCTTGTCCTTCGCGAGATTAGATCCTTGGGCTTAAGCGAAAATAGAGGTCATGATATAGCAAGAGTAAGCAACTAATTTGCTTCACAAGTTTAAAAAGACAAAGGAGATATATCATGACTTAGAAAGAAATATTGCCTTCAATGTTCAACAATAATATAAGATTGTGAAGGAACATGAATTAATAATCAACAATTGAATATTCGATAATTGAATAACATGAATTGAGTGGTTTTGAATAACCATGAACATTTGCCAAGGTGCTCAAGTGATTTAAAGCTGGACCTTTTAATAAGTTTTGGTATTCAAGGGGATCAGCCTTTCATACCCCGTGATTTATGCATAAACACTTAATAATCCGACATTGATATCATGCCTTAATCAAATTTGTTCATTTCTTAGTCAAGAGTTCTTACCATATCAATTAATAAGAACAGTTATTTAAAATCCATTTGATTTAACAAATTTAGACATGCTTGATCTAGCTGATACAATTAGCATAGATCTATCCCATAAACAGTTCATAAATGAAGAACTTTAATTTAATTCACGATTCAATGGCGGTAGAGCGTAATTCAATTGCACAAAGTGCTAATTTCAATAATCGACAAAGACGTGAATAATCATCAATAATTATTCACTAATATGCTTTGAAAATAATAACTCAAGTTGAGTTAGGAAACTTGCCTCGATCGCGAGTTCTGTACTACGTAAATAAATTTCTATCCACTATGTAGTTAAATTATCTTCCTTGAGAGACCTATAATTAGCCTTTCAATTAGTCATTGCATAACATCGATTATGTAATCACATAGATATCATACATTACAATAAGTTCTTATAAACATTATCATGTCTAGATAGTGTTACTAACGACTACCTTTAATTCACATAATATTATTAACTTAGATAATATTAATTCACCTTCTAATATTATTGGTTCACTAATAATACTTTAAATCATTTACCAACATTTTATTCACTTACTAATATTATTAATCATTTAATAATATTTTATCCCTTTACTAATATTATTAATCATTTAATAATATTTTATTCACTTACTAATATTATTAATCATTTAATAATATTTTATTTAATCTCGAATATTATTATTTAATAATAATACTCTAATCTAATATTTTTATTTACATAACAACATCATATTATAATATTATTAGTATTATAATAATATTCCAATGATTTATTAAATTAATAAACAATTTATTCTAATTGTTCATCCTTTAATAACCTCTTATTTAATATCCATAAAAGGTCATAAGTAATATTTATTATTATAAATTACCAAAATGCCCTAAGATAGTCATGATATAATATATTATGAGCATTCAAGCATAAAAATCATATTTTTCTCATTAAAGACATCATTTAACTATTTATTTCCTTTTATTTACAACCTAATCATTTTTAGGAAAAATAGTAAACTGATTCCAAAAATTATCAGCTTCTGGATTTTAACAGAATATGAACCAACAATGATCCTCTAATTTTTCTAGAATTTTAGAAAATGATTTACTATTTTTAAAGTGCTCAAAACACTCAGATCTTGCTCTATTTTTAAAAAATTGAGTTTTGCTCCAACAAATTTGATATTTTCAGGGTATGCTCTCTTAACGTATATGAAGCTACTGTAAAAATTTTGGAATTTTCCAGTGTATACACAGTGAGATATTCGTAGGATAATATTTATGGAGTCCTTTACGGAAATAGTCATTACGCACAATATATAACTCGAAATGTGTCCGTTCTTTTTCCTACGCGTAGATAACTTCATAAGGTACCTCTGTAATATTTTTCCAGATTTTTACAAGACAAGGAACTAGCCAAAACAGCCTCATGAAAAACAAGTCAGTAGCTGATTTTGGATTTCAAGGCTTTAGCATATAAAGTGGACTGTTTTTGTAAAAAAAATCTCAAAGGTTTCAAAATATGCTATATTTGTGATCTACTACTTGGGTTTACTAGATAACTCATGTATCTAGCACCCCCCTTCGACGGATCATAATTCCAAGTTGTAGAACTTGAGTTACACAAGATTTAGTGGAAGAAAAACAAGAGTTTTCACCCTTGGAGAACATATGCTCATTTTCTTCCTCTAAGTCTTTGATCTAACACTCAAGATACTTAGTTCCATGCATGATGATATGTATAACTAGTGTATCTTGAGTAGTTGTACATAACCCCATCAAAACTCAAGCTATCAAAACAAGGTAAGAGAAGAAGATGAAGGTACATTATACCTTGACTTAGTGGCTACCTTCCTTGATTTTCCAAAGTAACTAATAAACTTAGGGGGCATAAACCACTAGAACTCGTATAATTCTTCTTCCTATGGCTGAAATTCTCTCTTTTCTTTCTCTCTTTGAAGTTGGCTAGCTTGGGAGCAAGAGGTAGAAGAAGAAGATGAAGAAGATGGAGAGAAAATGAGATGTTGGAAGAATGAATTGTGTTTACAAAATGAAATGGCCAATTCATTAATAATTCTCCCACAATTATTTTGTTGCCCATTAGGTAAAAACTTTGTATTATTACTTACCTTAGGTTAAACATGATTAAATGTGCATAATGGAGTGGCAACCAATGGGAGCCTTACCACATTGTCCTTATGTTTATTCATGTCTACTAATGGACAAGCTAGATTAATTATTCCACTTAGGATCCTCATATTATCCACCATTTAGCTTTTATTTTAAATGCCCAATTTTGATTAATCAAATGTCTAGAATACCCCCAATCAAGTGGGCTAAGTATTGGATTACAATTTATTTTCCTTGGGCTTCTCTTTTAATTGATTTGGGCTAGATAAAAACATAGTCCAACAATTTTAATAATGTTACCCAATTTGATAATTTAGGGCTTTCATCTCCAATCATATGAAGTTTAATTACTTATACATATGATTTTATCTCATAACCTAATTAGATTTACAAGAATTAGGTTTAAAATTATTAGTCACTTGAAATACTAAGTTTACCCACTTAAGTTAGTATACGTATAAAATACTAACTTTTTCGTGTTACCATAACCCTTAGGTTATTTAATATCCTTACCTAATGTATCACAAGGCTTTCATTTTTAATGAAATCCATAAATGTATGTATCCATATATAATACAAAGTTTAAAAAAAAATGTACATACATACATGGTGACTTAAGATTCACGGTTATTACAGTTTCTCGGGCACGTTATTGATAAAGACTGAATTTCGGTGGATCCATCAAAAGTTGAAGCTGTAATAAACTGGGATCAGCCTAAGACACCATCAGAAGTACAGAGTTTCTTGGGATTGGCAGGTTACTACAGGCGTTTTATTCAAGATTTTTCCAAGATCGTAACTTCGTTGACGAATTTAACTAGGAAAGCGGTTAAGTTTGTTTGGATAGAGAAGTGTGAGGAAAGTTTTCAAGAATTGAAGAAGAGGTTGAGTTCAGGACCTGTGTTGTCATTTCCTGATGATACAGGGAATTTTATGATAAATAGTGATGCATCGCATAAAGGACTAGGTTGTGTGCTTATACAGAACGACAGAGTTATTGCGTATGCATCCCGTAAGTTGAAAGATTACGAGAAAGGGTATCCGACTCATGACTTAGAGTTGGCGGCGGTGGTGTTTGCCCTGAAAATTTGGAGACATTATCTTTATGGAGAGAAGTGTGAGATATATATCGACCATAAAAGTCTGAAGTATATCTTTACACAAAAAGATTTGAATATGAGACAAAGAAGATGGTTAGAGCTGATCAAAGATTATGATTGCAAAATTTTCTATCATCCTGAAAAAGCGAATGTTGTTACTGATGCTCTAAGTAGGAAGGGACAAGAGAAGTTAATGTTGTTGACTGTTCAGGAGAAGCTAGTTTCGGAAATGGCTAAGATGGAGTTGGAAATTAAATATCCAACAGAATCCGATAAAAAGTTGTTCCAGATAGGAAACGGTTCAACGTTGGTAGATAAGGTGAAGAATGCACAACTTCGGGATAAAGATTGTGGAAAGATAAAACAGAAAATATCTAAAGGTAAGGAAAACAAATTCAAAATAGATTCGAAAGGGTTACTTCGGTTTAAGGGGAGAATTTGGGTTCTGCCGTACCAAAAGTTAAAGAAGAAATTCTGAGTGAAGCTCTTAACTCAAGATATTCGATTCACCCTCGGAGTACAAAGATGTGCCAGGATCTCAGACATCATTTTTGGTGGCCGAATATGAAAAAGGATGTAGCCGAGTGCATGGAAAAATGTTTAACGTGTCAGAAAGTTGAAGTTGAGCATCAAAGGCCAAACAGATTATTACAACCATTGGATATACCAGAATGGAAATGGGAGCATATCACAATGGATTTTGTGGTAGGTCTTCCAACGACCCAACACAGTTACGATGCCATTTGGGAGATTGTCGATCGACTGACGAAGTTGGCACACTTTTTGCCAATCAAACTTCGATTTACCCTATATCGTTTAGCAAAACTGTACGTGAAAGAAATTGTGTCAAGGCACGGTGTACCTGTGTCCATTGTATTAGACAGAGATCCACGTTTCACATCTAATTTCTTGAAACGGTTACAAGAGTGCTTGGGGACACAGCTGAAAATGAGCACAGCGTACCATCCTCAAACCGATGAACAGAGTGAGAGAACCATCCAAACACTAGAAGATATTCTCAGAGCATGTATTATGGATTTCAAGGGAAATTGGGTTGACCATTTACCGTTGGTGGAATTTGCTTGTAATAATAGTTATCACGCGAGTATTGGCATGCCGCCTTATGAAGCGTTATATGACAGGAAATGCAGAACCCCATTATGTTGGGACAAGATAGGCGAACGTCAGCTATTGGGTCCAAAATTGGTACAATAGACTGTCGAAATCATCACAGTTATTTGAGCAAGATTGATAGCCACACAAGATAGACAGAAGAATTATGCCGATCAACATTGACAAAATAGAGAATTTGATGTCAGTAGTTATGTTTTCTTGAAAGTATCTCCCTATAAGGGGAAATTCGATTTGGCAAAAAGGGGAAATTGAGCCCTAGATTTATAGGACATTTCGAAGTGCTTCGACGAGTTGGTGAAGTGGCGTACGAGGTAGCTTTACCCCCTAGAGTTGGAGCATATTCATAATGTTTTCCATGTCTCGGTATTGAGACCATATAAGCCTAACTATAAACATGTTATAGAATATGAGCCCTTACAGTTTGAGAAATATTTGTCATATGAAGAAGTCCCTGTTCAAATTGTTGACAGAAAAGAACAAGTACTGAGGAATAAGGTGATACCTTCTGTAAAGGTAGTCTGGAGGAACCACAATGCTGAAGAAGATACGTGGGAGCTTGAAAGCATTATGATGAAGAATTATCCTCAGTTATTTGCTTGATCTTGTATAGCGATTCTGGGGACAGAATATTGTTAAGGAGGGAAGAATGTAACGAATAAATTTTTCGATTGACATGATTCAAACTACGCCGCTTTCGTTTCTTAAAATATTAACATAATCTAATAACAAATTATAGATTATAATACATATAGAGCATTAACTTTTGTACTTTCTAAAGCCCATTTTCATGTAAACACTGTGATTTTCCTGTTCTTCCTACAACCAATTTACATGAATTTGATACTTTAAACAACACTAATATAAGATAATTATCAGATTCTACAACATAACCCACATCCTATAATCAATGTTTGAACAACAAATCCACAAAATCAATTTATATAGAACTTAAATAAAAACTAAAACATGGAAATTTAAGAATGAATTATACCTTAATCCTCTTGATTATAGGCTAGCACAAGATTGTGACCCTCTCTCAAAACCACTGTGATTCTTCCTTCTCAAAATCTCTGTGTTTTTCTCTCTTGTTCCCAAGTTCCCTCTCTAAACTCTGATATTTTGGCCTTAGAAGAAATAAGACGCGAAGTAGGAAATAACCCAACTGATAATCGTGGTTATCAGTTAAAAAAACCAATGGGCGTACGTTAAAATAAGCCAAAGGCCATAAGGCCTTGTTTGGCTACCACTTAAACCCCCAACTAGATTATTTCAATAATATTTATATTATATAGTTACATATGTCACACCTTACTTTAGTTTAGTTAATTTAAATAACTTATATTAATAATAAAAATCTTATTATCATTATACTTATAATTAATAAATAATTATATATTTAATTTAATTAATAAATTAGAAACATCACTTTATTTAGTTTATTTATTTCCTTTAATTTAAGAAATTCATTTAATTTAATTATTTTCTTAAATATTAAGCAATTGATTTAATTTAATTATTTCCTTAAATTAAATCTTTCAGATAAAATTATCATTATTCAATTTAATTAACATTAATCAATTTAGTTACTAAATTAATTCACTATAATTCATCAATTATTTATTTATCTCAATAAATAAATAATTTAATTATTTATTTAATTTAATAAACATTTAAATTAAATTATAAATTTCTCGATCGTTACACCAACTCAACCGAGTTATGAAAAGTTTTACAAAAAGGCCCAATTTATTAGACTCTATTTAACAGGCCTTGGAAATAGAGATTATAACGATCGAGAAATTTGTAATTTAATTTAAATATTTATTAATTAAATAAATATTTTAAATAATTTATTTATTGAGGAAAATAAATATTTGATGAATTGTGGTGAATTAATTTAGTAACTAAATTAATTAATGTTAATTAAATTGAATCTTGATAATTTTATCTCAAGGATTTAATTTAAGGATATAATTAAGTTAAATCAAATAAATTGTTTATTATTAAAGGAAATAAATAAATTAAGGTTTAAATCTAATTTATTAATTAAATTAGATATATAATTATTTATTAATTATAAGTATAATGAAAATAAGATTGTTATTATTATTATAAGTTATTTAAATTAAATAAACTAAAGTTATTTAAATTAATCAAATTAAAGTCTGACAAGTAGTAACTATATAATATAAATATTATTAAAATAATCTAGTTGGGGGATTAAGTGGTAGCCAAACAAGGCTTTGTGGCCTTTAGCTTATTTAGGTGATGTTTGTTTGGGTTTTATAACTGAAGTGTACGTGGGTTAGTGGAAGCTAATTTATTTTCTACGCGTCTATTTTTCTAAGGCTAAGTTCTGAGAGGGTTTAGTGAGAAGGAGAAATAATAGAGTGTGGAGAGAGCTTGGTAGGAGAGAACTCTCTGTAAACTTTGCTAAGAAAGTTGGAGTATCAAGGGGGGAAATCAATTCCTTATCATTCTTCTTCTCAACAATCCAGGATTTAGGTATAATTTACCCCTAATTCTAATATTTAGTTTTTGTAATTTTTAGTTCTCTGTAAATGATTTTGTTGATTTGTAGTTTCAAACGTGATTATATGATGTGGGTTATATTGTAGAATCTGTTGTCATCATATGTGAGCATTATTTGATTTCCAAATACATGAAATTTGGGTTTGAGGAAGGAATTAAAATAACAGTGATATGTTCATATAATATGGCTTGTCTAAGTAAAAAATTTCATGCCCTATATGTATTATAATCTTTAAATTGAGGTTGGATTGTGTTAATATGTGAAGAACGAAAGCGGCGTAGTTCGAATCATGTCAATTAATTAAGAAACGAATTCGTGGTGATCAAATTCGTTAAAAGTGTAAAAAATGAAGAAATTTGGAAAAAACTATGGTTTTGATTCCCCAAAATGATGTATATGTAATGTTTTTGTATATAAAATAATGTTTAGCATGTGTAACTATGATATTAAAATGTTTTAGATGTTGAATTTTTGTTAATTTAGTGGAATTGGGATTTTTGGCCTATAACAGAGTCTAATTTCGCGTTCTGTAAAAATTGAATCGAAGTGAATGGCTTGCAAGATTGTATCCTAAGGTAATCTTGGTGCACGCCATGATGATCGTCAACTGAGACAATGAAGTCTGCTACTTCTGCAGACTTTGGACATTCATTATAACTTAGCTTAATGATTGTGTTAATGTGTCAAATGTGTAATAACAATGTTAAAATAGAAATGTATCATGTGGTTAGTCACCCTAAAATGTAAAGTTAGTAAGTTATGAAAATGATGTGTGATTTAAGAAAGTTATTGATTAATGAATAAGTGTTATGAAATGTACACTTGTGATTCTGAAATATGTATGGTAAGGTAAGATTTGCACTAAATTAATAAGTTTAACTAGAAGTGGGTGTTATTTTGTAAGTGGATGTTAACATGTCTAATAGATATTGTGATTCCACTAAAATGTGTAGGTGAACTTGAGTTTTTAATATTATAGCTTACGCTAGAGGCAAGTTTTCTAACTCTACCTTGTTATCATTGAGTAAGTTTCATAGCTATGTTATCTTTAAGTCAAGCAATCTATCTATTCCTAAATTTTACATTGAAGTTAAACAATCCTATTGATTCTATCTCGTGTATGATTGTACAAGCTCTTGTAACATAATTCGTTACCTTGAGCGAGTTTTACTTTTCTACATCTTGATATTATTATTCAAAGCATATGTTGTTCTAATACATCGATTCAAATGAGATTGTTCTAACTCTTTCGGATATAGCACTTTGCATGTATATCATGGTTATTCAATTATAAATTGTTGTTATTCGGTCCTTGACTTTGATAACCTTGTTCAAAGCTTTATTGTTGTATTAAACCTTCATGTAGTAAGCAAACCTTTATTGATTAAATTAATCTATAATTGAATAGTGTTCTAAAATTCTAGAGACACTAATAAGTTAGTTCCTAGATAAACTTTCTTTAGAGCAGAAATTCTAAATTCAAACTGAGACGAACAACCCTAACATAGGGAATGTTGTACGTGTAACGTTTAGATGTTTGTGCACAATACTTGGTACAAAGGGTTAATCCCCATAAGTACATTAATAAAGGTTTGTATAGTCTAATGACTGTTAAGGTTGAGGTAATAATACCTAAATACCGAAGACATGGTTCATGGTCTTAAGACACTCAGATATTAAATTTGAACTTGTTTTCTATTTTGATTCATAGAATAAGTTCATTACTGTTCAACATTCGTTGTTCATTCTCATGTTGTTATTATTACTACTTCCTATATCAGTGAGAAATTGTTTGCTCACTCTTGCGTTTAACAATGCAGCTACAGTAGAGGAAGTCGATGAGCCATCTACTAGCAAGGGAAAGGGAAAAATGTCCAAGTGTTGAAGACTTATGAGAATTTTATTTTAATGAATTATGTTAAAGACTTATTTTAGGGGTGTCAATAAATATTTTAAATTAAATTACAAATTTCTCGATTGTTACATACTTCCCTCCTTAAAAGCATTAAGTCCCCAGAATCACAACTCGAAAAAATTATTCGTTACATTCTTCTCTCCTTAATAAGATTCTGTCCCCAGAATCGCTATACAAGATCAAGCAAATAACTTAGGATAATTCTTCATCATAACGCTTTCAAGCTCCCACGTAGCTCTTCGGCATTGTGGTTCCTCCAGACTACCTTTACAGAAGATATCACCTTATTCCTCAGTAATTGCTCTTTTTTGTCAACAATTTGAACAGGGACTTCTTCATATGACAAATCTTTCTCAAACTGTAAGGGCTCATATTCTATAACATGTTTATAATCAGGCTTATATGGTCTCAATACCGAGACATTGAAAACATTATGAATATGCTCCAACTCCGGGGGTAAAGCTACCTCGTACGCCACTTCACTAACTCGTCGAAGCACTTTGAAAGGTCCTATAAATCTAGGGCTCAATTTCCCCTTTTTGCCAAACTGAATTTTCCCCTTCTAGGGAGATACTTTCAAGAAAACATAACTACCAACACAAAATTCTGTGGGAATGGAGTACCTAGATTTGGGGGTGTCACAGAGATTCATGGAGTTCAGAGGCTTGCTTAAGCGGGGGGAAGGTCTTAGGTACCCCCCGACTTTCGTGAAAACACGGTTACCGTGTCTTTTCAATTCCCTATTTTATTTGAAGTGTGTGTGTGTTTGTGTGTATTTAATTGTGCCTAAGTGCTTTATTTAAAAGTAGTGCTATGCCTCTTTTGCACCTATAAACAAATGGGTTTGATTTGTATAAAAATTAAATTTTAATACAAGGCATATAAAATGATGTTTTGAAAATAGGTTTTCAAACCCTTATACTCACATAGTAATTAAAGCCTTTGGTAATTCTATTTTATTCAGTATTTGACTTGTTTTATTTTATTCTTGAGTTGCGAATCATCTTCAACAAAATAATATATATATATATATATATAAGTGTCGGACTCCTTATGGGCATGAAAGTCATCAAAGTGACCCGAGCACCATAAACCACAATTTGATTATGTCAGGGCCTTAAATCTGTATCCCCGCTTTAAGGCCCAGGGTTACATTTACAAGAGGCTGCAAACTATCTATACAACTCAAATATGTCCACCATAGGAATCAGATCTTGATCCATGGATTTAATCTTAGATCCCATGATTCCTAGGTTCACAAAATATCATTGAGAAGCTTACACGATAAATACTGAAATAAACTGCATAATAGAATCTAGCCATCGCAAAACAAAGGATTCATCAGTTAAATCCTTGCATGCGCGTGGTCAAGCTTCTCGTTTCCTCTAGATACAGATCTAGGGTCGTGGAGTTGCTTAATATAACAAAACTAGAAAGAAAACTATATTTAACTAAATCTTAGCTATTCTAGCTCAACGGTTCCAGTTTTACAACTTTTAAACTTGTTAAGAGTTAGCTATGGCTAGATTTAGATAAATCTAGTCCACAAATTTAAATATTACAGCTTTACATTGAATGAATAGTTAAAACTAATATTTAATCACAGTAAACAGTTAACAGTTAACATATATATATATATATGTGTGTTTGTGTGTGTGTGTGAGAGAGAGAGAAAGAGAGTGTGTGTGTGTGTGTGTACATATATTAAAGCAATAAAAGCCACAAATTTGCAATAAAGACAAATTTAATATATATATATATATATATATATATATATATATATATATATATATATATATATATATATATATATATATAGTCATATATTAAAAGCAAGTAAAAGCTTCAGATCTGTAAGGATCTTATAGTGTGTAGCGAGGAGGGCTTTAGACTGCTTTAAAGCTTGAAAACTCAGTTTCCAATGGTTAACACTTAATATGTTGTAATATATATGTATAAAAGTGTTTATAAAGAAGAATATCGAAGTTTAGAACACTATTGGAGTGGTTAAGAGCTGAAATGGGCGGAATTTCCTCTCTTTTCTTCTTTTTTTTTCAAAAAATGGTTGATGGGGGGGGGTCTATTTATAGACTAAATCAGTCGCGGGTCTACCTGTGGATGACTTGGGTGGGCCCATCCCCATCGGTCCCGTTGTCCCAAAGTACGTGCACTCGGACCAACACACCATTTACTTGAACCTTCTTAACTTTTAATCTGGGAATTCGATGGAGGCGTGTTATACATTTTTGGAAAATCCCTTTTCGAGAGCTACACAATGACATATGATTTGACCTTTTTCAAATCCGGGAAGATGAGTCCATGACCAGATCTTCAAGTTTTCGTAGTTAGTTCGTTGAGTTGTCTTGCGCTGTTTTCACTTGGGATTGATGTTATGGTTCTGAATGACCTTCATGACAGTGATTCGACTAGATTTGATGTTGAGTTAGCAAAATTACTATTTTGCCCCTCCAGGTTGATCTCCGAGTTTGATGTAGTGGTAGTTGTCTTTTCTAAGAGTTGTCTCCGAGATTTGACTAATGTTGACTGTTGTCAATCCTCAAGGTTGTCTCTGAGGTTGGTTTGTTGTTTTTCGGGTTTGTCACAGTGGTTTAGCTTGATCTCTTGGGGTTAACTTGATCTCCTGGGGTTATCATTGGGGTTTGTCTTTATCTCCCGCGGTTGTCATCGGGGTTTGGTTTAATCTCATAGGATGGTCACCGGGGTTTGACTTAATCTCCCAAGTTTACCACCGAGGTTTTGTTTGATTTCCTGATGTTGTCACCGGGGTTTGGTTTGATGATTTTGACTTCTAGGGTTGTCTCTAGAAGATAAAAGACTATTTTGTCCTCCTGCATGGTTAGAAATATGAATGCAAAATTTTAACTTTCTACAATTTGATAATATAATCGTGCTATATACAATCCCAACAATTATGTGCTATGTGATGCATGAAAACTGTTATATTTGTTGAGCTGTCGAGCTCATCCTTGCAAATAACCATTTTTGTAGGTTAAGGATTCAAGGTAACGTTACGTGCTACTTCAATGATAGAGATCAATAGTAACACAAGAAGATTAATTATTTAGCTGAAGTTATTACTTTTAACCATGTTTAAGGTTCTAGAAGATGTACATGATAATAGTTTATGATGTTTAATAAATGTTGATTTGTAAAGTTGTACTATTTAATATATTATAGATATCGAATCGAGATCAAAAATTTTATACAGTAGTTTTGATGAAGTGAATCATAACATAAATTTGATTTAAAGATATGTAATTGATAAATATTATGATTCAGAGAAAATAAAGAAAGAAGTTTGAGAAGTTTTAAGTATTCCGCATTATTATTAAGTTTAACATCAAATACAATGTAGAGTCAGAAATGGTTAACAACCGAGGTGGAGTTGTCTTCTCTAAATTTTGGGGTCGTTATACAGATCCTGGAAATCAAAGGAATTAATATACTAGGTGTTATCAAAACGAAGTTATATTCATTAAGTTATGAAAAAAGTTATAAATAATTAGATGAAGGTTGGATCGCAATGCACCAGGTCCAAGGTAACACGTAACTGGATTTGGGGGTGTTACAACAACTAAGAGCTAGGCCATTTTGGTCATTAAATTAACTTTGCTCTTTTAGGAATTGGTCACTAAACTTAGAATCTTCTATAGTCAAAACCCTTAAGTTTCAAATCTTACAAACCATCCCCTCATCATCGACCACAAACTCGACTTTTGAGTCACCGTTACTATTCACACATCCTCATTCTTAACCACACAATATTAACCATGATTAAATGGTGGGAAAGTGCAAAAGCTAGCCATTTTTGTTGACATTGACTTTTCGTATTTATATCGTATAACTTTTGTATTATACGCGTATTGTACTCCGTATTGTTTTTGTATTATACGTCATACCATTCTCTTATTATATTTGTATAATAATTCGTATTATACTCGTATTCAATAAAAAGAAATATATTAATTAAAATAAATAGTAAATAATTAATAATTAAGTTTTAAAAATCATTTAAGTTATAATAAATAACTTTAAATATTTTGACATAAATTTCATTACTATTTTAATTTATTGAAATATTAATAAAATTATTTAATAATTTTATTAAATAAATTATTTAAAATGATATTAATACTTTAAAATCATTATAAATGATGATAATTATTTAAAAATGACACTAATGATTTAAAAATCATTATCAATGATAATAAATTATTTAAAAATGATATTACTAACTTAAAAATCATTATGATTGATAATAAATAATTTGAAAATGAGATTAATAATTTAAAAAATTATGAGCTTCTAGAAAATATTATAAATGATAATTAAATTGCCTAAAATAATATTAAAGTTTTTAAATAAAGTTTTATTGAAAAACTAACTCGATAATTAATCAATAAAGTAATAAGAACACCTAATGGACATTAAAATCAACCCAGACTCAATTAGTTTGATTAGATACTTGTTATTATATATTCTAATGACTGTTATAAATGTGGTAACATATTTAGGTTGCATAAACAGTTTCAAATAGCATAAAGTAATTGTTCTTCAATCAGGCAAGTTTTCAAACTTCATTTAATTTTTGTATTAAATACAAGTCTTCTATTATTATTGTACGAACTTGTTTATATACGTTGTTCATGATATCTATTATTGAGAGATTATTGCTTATTGTTCAAGCATAACTGAATGAAATGAGCTATTATTTGCGAAACTTAGTTTTAATTTGATACCACTACATAAATTGTGATGAAACTAATATTGTTTGGTACAAATATATATATTGATACTATTCGAGACCAACAGTTATACACTGACCGGGGATTTTATTCAAGATCGAGAGTTATACATTGACCGGGGATTTTTTTTTATGACTAACAATTATACATTAATCGGGGGTTATATGTAGTATTTCACTAACCTTTGTGTGGTAGGATGATATGCATAATCCTAGGATGTCTGGTTGATCAAATCATTTTGGGTAGCTAAGTCTTTATGATTGACAGAAACCCGTAATGTGTGGAGTTTGGCAGATAAACCTTAGTATATATATGATGAAAAACTCTTGAACTACATTTCATTCAATTCAGATTCAGTTTGAATATAAAGTATAAATTGTTTAAAACTTGTTGAGCTTTTTGTAGCTCATCCTTGCAAATATTCTTTTCCTTTGCAACTTTGAATCACATACCCGGAAATTCCAGATGTAACGATCCGAAATTTCAAATTGTAATATTAAATATTTATTAAAATATAAATATTTATTTGATGTGTTTATTGTTGAAATTGATGAGATAAATATTTTATTGATGTAATGGTTGCTAGTAAATATTTATGAATCTAAATTCATTAGATAATATTCTAAATTAAATTAATTTATAATTTAGAGAGTTGTAATATAACATGAGATGTTGTATTGTTATTTTAATTTAATAATTTAAGGTGGTATATTGTTATTAAATAAAATTATAATGAAATTATAATTTTGTGATATTTGGTTAAGTGAGAAATTTATTTAGTATATGGTAATTAGTTTATTTAATTACGATTGGATATGGAAATCTAAGTAAACAATGCGAGACAATAAACTATATTATAAATGACTTATAAAAATAAATTAAAAGAGTTTTAATTTAGTTTTACCAAACAAAGCCTTAGAGCTTTTAAAATTCTTATTTTAATCTTGTTTTGCCAAACAAGGTTTAAGGAATGATTAAGTCATTATTTTAAGTGGCTTTACCAAACAAGATATAAGGATTAATTGATTAATTTTAATTATGTTAGCCAACAAGCCTTATGGCTTTTGATTTTCAAAATTTGATAACTGATTAAAGTTATATACTTAATATCTATATTATTATTATACGTTATATTTTTGTCACTGCGTAAGTTAGAAGTTAGGGAGAAAGACTCAGAAGAAAGAAAAAGAAAAAAAGAAGAAATTGAGAGAAAACTTGAGAGAATCCTAGAGAGATTTTTAGAAAGGAATTGGGGAAAAGAAGTCTTGTTGATCAAAGGAAGAAAATTTTCACCTTCTAGCATACAAGGTATCCTCTTACCCTTTTAAAATTCTAAAAGTTGTGGTTGTCTTCTCTTCCAAAATTCTATGTAAAATCTTTGTAGAGGTTGAATTAATTGTTATATTTAATTTATATGATAAATTAGTTGTTGTGAAACTATTTTCATAAGTTTATATGAGTATAGTCAATGAATTCATGTTATGTATGTTATGGCTTAGTTGGAGTCAAAGTTTAGTTATGAAATCATGATGAAAACCTTAAATTGATGATGTATTCTGATAGTGCTTGAAAAAAACGAAAACAACCCAAGTTGAACGAGTCAAAATGGATGTAAAACGAATTCACAATGAAGAATTTCGCTATGAATGTCAAAAGAAGAGGTAATAAGAGAAATAGTAAAATTAAAGGTTGCAATCTTTGTTGTTTATGTTGTTTATATGGTTAGAAACGTGTTAAAAACATTAGTTGATGTATCTGTAAACATATTACACCTTGGGTATGTTGGTATGGTTGTTAGAAAGGAGTTTATAGGCCTAATTTGGCTTTCTGTAGTGTTCGGGATCAAAATTCGCGAGTTAGCAGAAGGGACCCCCGCCCCGGCGGGCCCCTCTAGTGTAAAAATCCCTGCCCCATCGGGGGGTAGTCTGCCTAGCCAATTTTGGAAAAAAAAATCTGACAGAACATGTTTTACTAAAATTGTCATAACGTTTTCATATGAACTCCGATTGAGGTGATTCAAGATGATCCAGAACGAGGACGAATAGACCTAAAACTTTTTTTTTTAAAATAATTCAATTTGAGTTCGGGAATGGGGATAAAAATGGTCATTTGTGGGACTGATATGTATTAGGAGGCAAGCGGAGGGCGTCGGGAATACACACATGCAAGTGTAGTGCTCTTGACGATTAAAGATGTTGTCCTAAGTTATAAAACATTAATATTAGTAAATATAATGATGCTTAACATTAATAAATGATGTATTAGATAAGTTGTATAAGCATACTAAGCACACACATGAGAGACGAATCGGGCGTGTGACGAATGAATGTCGAAACGCCGTGCCAAGTGTAAATAAACTTAAAAAGTGTTTCAATTCAATTTAAATAAATATTATAAGATATGGAATAGACTTAATATAAAACCAATAAGTAGTCCTAGCAAGACTTAAGCACTTGAATGAACTTTGAACATGAAATATAGGGAGTTATAAGTCTAAAGTTAACACAATCAAATTGAACACTGTGTATTGATTAATAGGAAGGGTTATAGGATGTAGATTAAAGTTTACATTACAACTACTATGCGTTGCTATGTGACTAACCGTAAGCTGTTAAACTGTTATTGGTAAACAACGATCAAGGCAAGTCTTTCGGTTCCTATTTGCTATGTGAACTTGATGATTAACTGTTTTAAATCTTTATTGCAAAGAGCATGATGTGTTATATATATGTTGAATGTATGAAATGTTAAAGTAAATTTATTACTACGTTGTTTGACTAAAGCATGCTGATTGAGTAAGGAACTCAATCTTTATACTTGTTATATGAATGGTAACATGTATGTTATGTTAGTCCGATGTTTATGAGATATATGTTGAGCATGTTATTATGTGATACGTGATGCATGAAAACTGTTAGATTTTGTTGGACTGTCGAGCTCAACCTTGCAAATAACCACTTTTGCAGGTTCAAGATTCAAGGTAAAGTTATGTCTTACTTGAAAGACATGAGTCAGATGTGATGCTTGAAGATTTATACACTTTGGTTCTGTATAATAAAATATTATTATTATTATTATTATTATTATTATTTTCCTACGCCACCTATTTTGAAAATCATAGCAGCCATCTTAGAAGAGTTTTTGGCAGCCCACATGTTGTCAAACAAAAGTGGGTCCCGCCCAAATTTAATAAAAATATTTTATTTTCTGAAACTTCAATAATTCATATAAAATAGCCCTTTTATCAGAAAAATACGAATTTTATGTTCATTCCACACGAAATCGAATTCTCTACAACTTGCAGAAGAAAGTTTTTCCAAATTCCAAACAAAAAATATTTGAAATTCATAAACGGATGATTTTTAACACCTTTTAAAATTCATAACAAATCATACGCTAATTTTTAACGGTTCAAAATTTGTGGACATATACTCAACTTATATATATATAACATATCCAAAAATCACAACGATCCAACGGTCAGATCAAAATTATAACTCACGCAATAGAGCTTTTAAGAACATCGATTTGATTTTTAATACCTCCCTTCCGACAAAAAATACTGATAAAACACCACAACATTAATTCCGTCAATTATAACCACACAAAATAAATATTTTCCTAACTATCATTTTTGTCCACATAAAATAAATATTTCCTTATCATATAAATTAATAATTTATTCATAAATAATATTACAGAATCACAATAATGACAACCAGACCATTCCCAGGAAAGAGGGGGCTTTCCAATAAGGATTTCTCCTTACTAGCGCGCAATTAGGTGACCAAACCTCTCATTGACAGAACTTTCTAGACATTGCCAATAATGTTATCTAATAATATTATTCAAATAATATGAATTATTGATTTGATAATGGGAAATACTGTGTAGTGACAATTATTAAAACAACAATAATATAACATATCAACGTAGCAATTATTGAATCAATAAAATAAAATATTGAGCAAGAATTATCGTAACAATTATTGAGTAGTAAAGGCCTTCTACGTAAGAATCAATAATTCAAAAATCATGTAATACCGCAAGTAATATTCTATGTGCAACCATGCGACATCGTATTTTAACCACCGTGTATTCCAACAATTGTTAACTCAGAATTACTACGCCGTAGATTATTTATAAAACTTAAACTTGTCGTTTTCTTCATCCGACAGTTATTCTGTTATGGGCCCACAAATGATTATGCCGTCGTTCGAATATTCCCTGTTAAAACGAATATTCCCCGACCAATTGAATATTATATAATAACTTGTGTACTTTGCAAAATTTATAAATATTACCCACAACTATAATATTATATCAAATTCACTCCATAATATTTAAAAATGATATTTATAGAAAATTCATCTTTATTCAAAAAGTTGGGGTCTTACAACCTCCCCTTCTTATGAAATTTCACCCTCGAAATTAGGGTACGTACCTGGTATGTCTAAGAGGTAAGGATACCTTGATTTCATTTCAGATTCTAACTCCCAGGTCATTTCCCCAACATCGTGGTTTCTCCACAAAACTTTAAATTGAGGTATAACCTTGGAGCGTAAAATATGCTCCTTCTTATCCAAGATTTTAACAGGAACCTCTTCATACGTTAAATTTTCCGCTATTTCATTTGGTTCTAAATCAATAACATGGTTCGGGTCTTTCACAAATTTACGTAACATAGATATATGAAAAATATTATGAACACGAGACATACTTGGCGGTAAGGCAAGTCTATAGGCCACAGTTCCTACTCGATCGAGAATTAAAAATGGGCCAATGAATCAAGGATTGAGCTTTCCTCTCTTTCCAAATCTCGTAGCTCCTTTCCATGGAGCAACACGTAACAACACATGTTCTCCAATATTGTATTCCACGTCCTTTCGATGAAGATCAGCATAACTCTTTTGTCGATCTTGTGAGGTTTTTATACGTTGTAGGATCGTTTGAATCTTTTTCGTAGTCATACGTACCAACTCCGGTCTCAACAACATTGCTTCACCCACCTCATCCCAATATACTGGAGAACGACACTTTCTTCCATACAACGCCTTGAATGGAGCCATGCCAATACTTGTTTGATAACTATTGTTGTAAGAAAACTCCACCAATGGTAAGAACTTGTCCCAACTTCCCTTGAAGTCAAGGACACAGAGTCATAACAGATCTTCAAGAGTTTGAATAGTCCTTTCTGACTGCCCGTCCGTCAGAGGATGATATGCCGAGCTAAATCGTAATTTTGTGCCCATTTCTTTTTGCAAATTAACCCAAAATCTTGAAGTGAATCTTGGGTCTCGATCAGAAACTATGGATACTGGCATACCATGCAATCTTACAATCTCGTTTATGTACATACGAGCAAGACGTTCAAGTGTATAAGTTTCTCGAATAGGTAAGAAATGAGCCGACTTGGTCAATCTATCAACAATGACCCAAATCGCATCTATGCCTTGAGAAACCTTGGGAAGACCGGTAACAAAATCCATGGTAATATGCTCCCACTTCCATTCTGGAATTTCAAGTGGTTGCAATGGACCTTTTGGTACTTGATGCTCCGCCTTGACTCTTTGACAAGTTAGACACCTTGAGATAAACTCCGCGATCTCTCTCTTCATATTGTTCCACCAAAATGTATGTTGAAGATCAGGATACATTTTGGTACTCCCAAGATGGATTGCAAATGGTGTGTTGTGCACCTCCACCATGATTTTATACTTTAAATCAGGGTCTTTAGGAACACAAAGTCTGGAGTTGACTCGAAGTATTCCTTCTTCATCGATTTTTGCTTCTAGCATAGCACCTTCTTGCACTTTCTTCCTTATATGCATCAGCTCTATGTCTGTATCTTGAGCAGCTTTAACTTTATCGATTAAAGTCGGTTCTATTCGTATATTCTCCATCATCACATGGGTCCCTAGAGTCTTTACCTCTATCTCCATCCTTTGCAAGTCATACAAAATGGGCCTTTGCGTTGACAATATCGCACTTGTACTAGCATATGATCTTCTACTCAATGCGTTAGCTACCACGTTCGCTTTTTCAGGATGGTATTGGATGGTATGATCATAATCCTTCAATAGTTCAAGCCAACATCGTTGTCGCATGTTGAGTTCCTTTTGAGTGAAGAAATATTTGAGGCTTTTATGATCCGTAAAGATCTCCACTTTCTCCCCATATAAGTAATGCCTCCAAATCTTTAGTGCAAAAATGACTGCTGCCAACTCTAGATCATGAGTAAGATAATTCCTCTCATATTCTTTGAGTTATCGTGAGGCATAGGCTATAACTTTCTCATGTTGCATGAGAACACATCCTAATCCTTTGCTCAGCATCATCAGATGACAAATCCTCCGAGCCGGATAGTATTGTTTAACAAGGTCTTTGAAATGAGTCTCCTCTTGAGTTCTTGAAAACTCTTCTCACATTCCACGCTCCAACCAAATTTTATATCTTTCCGAGTCAGCTAAGTTAATAGGGTAGCGATTCGAGAAAACCCTTCTACGAATCTCCGATAATAACCAGCTAAGCCGAGAAAGCTACGTACTTCGGTCACTGATTTAGGTTGCTCCCAACTTTGAATAGCTTCAATCTTTGCCAGGTCAATAGATATTCCATGACTTGATACTACGTGCCCAAGGAATGCTACATCCTCAAGCTAGAACTCACATTTCTTCAACTTGGCATAAAGCATGTTTTCACGAAGCTGTTGGACTATCAGCCTCAAGTGTTTCTCATGATCTTCACGGCTTCTAAAATATATGAGGATGTCATCAATAAAGATGACCAAAAAGTGATCTAAATATTCCTTAAATACTCGGTTCATCATATCCATAAAGGCAGCAGGAGCATTAGTCAATCCAAAGGACATGATTAGGAATTCGTAATGCCCGTACCGAGTTCTGAAAGCCATCTTTGGAATGTCATCGGTTCTAATCTTTAATTGATGATATCCAAAACGAAGATCGATTTTGGAAAAGAATTTGGCGCCTTGCAACTGGTCAAACAGATCTTCAATACGTGGCAATGGGTACCTATTTTTGATGGTGACATGGTTCAACTCCCGATAATCAATACAAAGTCGCATATGCCCATCTTTCTTTTTTAGGAATAGAACAGGTGCACCCCAAGGAGACGTACTAGGACGAATGAAACCGATGTCTAACAATTCCTGTAATTGGGTCTTTAACTCATGAAGATCAATAGGAGCCATTCGATATTGGGCTTTAGAAATGGGTTTTGTACCGGGTTCGAGGTCGATACAAAATTTAACTTCACGCTCTGGGGTAGGCCAGGAAGTTCTTCAGGGAATGCGTCAGGAAATTTATTAACAATACAAATATCATTCAAAACTGAAGTATTTTTGTTTAAATCCGTGACATGAGCTAGGAAAGCTTGACATCCATTTTTCAATAAATGAATAGTTTTATGGCTTGAGATGACAGTGATTGATTTTAATGGTTTGGTTGCTTAAATTCGCACAATAGGGTTGTTAGTAATATGAAAGCTAACAACCTTACGAAAATAATCAATTTTTACATGATGAGTAGCTAACCAATCAATCCCTAGAATTACGTCAAATGCAAGTATTTCCAATGAAATAAGATCGACAGGTAATGTGAGGGTACCAATTTGAACCAAACAAGACTTATAAACAGTTGATGTAATGAAGGTTTCTCCCAACAGAGTTTCAACAGATAAGTCAAAGTCTAATTTCTCCGGAGTCAAATTTAAACGTTGAGCGTAAGTAGGAGAAATAAAAGAATGGGTAGAACCGGTATCAAATAAGGTATAGACTTCGCTAGAGTTCATAATAAGCTTACCCGTGATGACCTCGTTCGGATTCCTTGCTTTCTGGGAGGTCACATCAAACGCTCTACCTTGAACTACCGGCTTTGACTTTTCAGGGACGACCTTTGGTGCCTCCATCCCAGCTGGACTTGTCTTTGGTGAACGATAAAATTGGGCTAGGTGATCTTCTCTTCCATAATTATAACACGTTTTGGACGGCATCACACAGTTTGGACTGATGTGTCCCTCCCCTCCGCATTTGAAGCATATGATAGGTGGTCGTTCTCCTTCCTTAACAATGGGTGCTGGTGCTGACGTCTTTCCATTGTTGTTGAATCTCCTCTTCTTGAAATGTCCACTCTTATTGTCTTGGCCATGATTACCACCAAAGTGATTACCATTTCTGGCCTGTTGATTCCCTCCACGCTTTTTGTCACCGCTTCGATGACTACTACCACTAGTATTATCATTTTGTCGGTTGCTCTCTCTTGGTTGGGTTGACTCATTATTGCGCTCCAATAATTGAGCCCTAATCACAACATCTGAATACAAACACAGTTTATGAGAGATAATGTATTGTTTGTTGTAAGTGTCCCAATATTCGGTTGCCACCAATTCTAAAATTTCTCCAGTCTTTCTTGATATCTACGGTAATCACTTTGTTGTATGTTTAAGATATGGGCTGATAAGATACTGAAATTGCAAGATTCTTTTACTTCTGGATCCCCCTAGTGAACAGGTAGTGGATTTGGGCTTTGATACTTGAATGCCCCAATCCTTATTTTTAATTTGTAAATGTAATTTGCTTTGATGATTTTCTTCTGATTTGACGAAGACTTGTGACCGAGGGTGCTAACTTACATTGTTGAGTCAATATTTGTTTTGATCGCCTTGGATTTTATCTGTACTCACTGGTGATTATGTTTTAATTTTGATGATTGATGTCTAGAGGCCTTCAAACTCCACTGCATTGGATCTAAGAGCTTGGCTTAGTTTAGGATATGACGGTTTCAATCAGGCTTGGTTTGATCTGTAAGGTTTGAGTCTGGGCTTTTATATCGGGTACTAAGTTATCGAGTATGAGATAGACTTTGCCAAAATATTGGCCTATGTGTTTTTATAGGTTAAAGGAGATCAAGTCTTCTTGTTCTTCAGGAGTGACGAGTTACTGAAGGGTTGCATCTTAGGATGATTGTTATTTCATCCATGTTGATTAGTTGTCATAATGTATCTAGATTTAAGAAGACATTGATGTGTTGTTGGGTCTTCTCAACATGGTTCGCTAACTTTAAGGGTTTTTATTGGGTGTAGACATTTGTATCTTGGGATTTGTGTTTAGGATTATATTTGGGTTGGTTTTTGGGTTTAGATGTTTCTTTTGAGGGTAAGACCGCACCATAGATGACTGTCTACGTACCCCCATGGCTAGAGGAACATTTGTTGACTTGAATTAGATCTGAATTTCCTCACTTATTGGCCCGACATCCTCTACCACCTTTGCGACGTTTGATTCTTGATTTTCATTAGGGTCGTGATCTTCCATATTCCCTTAGTCGATTATTGGGGGTTTGACTATTATAGACATAAGGCGTCTCTTTTTCCTTCCCCCTCTAGCTATGATTTTAGATTTTTTTCCATCATAACTTGCCATATTTTCGCGGCTTTCTTGAAGGATGGAGTCAATCTTCCCCATAATTGGTGCTAATGAACTTGAATTCTCATTGTTAAGGCTACCGATCACTTCGACTTCTTTCATTCTTAGATTCAAACCTTCTTTTATCATCTGGTCTGTTTCTAGCTTTTCCCGAGTAGACCTACTGAGAATTGGGTCTTTGACTTGAGTTTCAGACGCTATCACAATCTCCTCTACTTTAATCAAATCTTTTACTAAGCGTTTAAGTAACCAACATTGCTCTATGGAAATGCCTTGGTCCTCTCGAATGATAAACCAAGTGCTATAAGGGGTTATAATTCCATGCCCTTATACCCATTTGAGGGGGAAGGTCTAAAGTGTTCTTTTGTTCTATTAATTTCATCAAGACTCATTCCATCGACTCTGTAAAAGTGGGGAATTTTATCTTTAAACTTTTTATTATGTTTACTTCTCCTTGATTTTTAGGGTCCCACAGGTCATACTTTTTGGGGGTCTCATCATTTGCTCCCATACAGAATTATTGGAGAGTTTCTTCTCATTTGTCGGAAGCTTCTTTTCTTATCTCATGGATGGGTATCGACAATGATCTTTTTATTCAACATTCCCATACCCTTCAGTTTTGCAGCTCAAATTTTCTCATCCACCCTACCTCCTGTTATGATAATTTTGTCAAACGACATATCTTATATGGACGAGATATCTCTGTAATAAGGATATTCCTACGTTTCAACATAGATTTTGACCATTTCTTATTCCTCTAAGGTGGAATTGCTCAATTTGCTAATTACCTCCACTTTCAGACATAGTCCTTGAAAGATTCATCGGCCTTCTTAGATACTCTCATCAGCATGCAATGAAATGGTGACATTTGCATTTGGTAACTATATTGGGATAAAAAGGCATGTTCAAGCTCTTCCCATGTGTTAATATTTGATTTATCCAATGTAACAAACCAGGTTATTCCTTTTTAGTGAGACTTCAGCAAAATATTTGCACGCGATATACTTTATCCTCATCTTGCACACCTAGTTGTCCCAGGTATATCTTCAGATGAATATAAGGATCACCAATACCGGTATATTTCACGAAGTTGGCAATTTTAGACCTCTGTAGATATTATTTTCTTGGAAATCTATCCATATCTGAATCTTCATTTCTAATTACTACCAGAATTTCATTAATTTGAGCTAAGGTTATGTCGAGACGTCTGATCTTATCACCGAGTGACTTATTTTGGGGGTTGTTGTTCAAAGTTAATGAGTGACTTAATGAAGTTGTTTGACTTGAACTTACAGTAAGTACGCCTTGATTTGCTAACAGGATTCCTTGAATTAAGCTATATTGTTCCTTTATTAGAGCTGACAATCCGATCATCTGCCCTTTCAGCTCATTGAACTCATCTCGAGATACCACAGCCCTGTTGCTAGATGGAGAGTCAGATATGGTTATAGGGGTTAGGCCTTCGTGTAGACTTCTAACTTTTGCCTCGCTTGAAGTTATTTCGATCCTCTGTATGTACTTATAATTTGGATCCATTCCAATGCTTTCTGGTCCGATAATGTTCACTCCCTCCGTATTGTCTGACGACTGAAGATTAGTGTTAACATTGGGTTGGTTAGGTTGTTAGATCACAATATCACCACTTTCGATCAGATTTTAGATTTTATGCTTTAAGAACCAACAGTCTTGTGTATCGTGTCTAAGAGACCCTGAGTGATAAGTACATCTTTTACTGGGATCGTATCTTTTTCGTTTTGGATTCAAAGGTGGAGCAAATTCAGTATTCTTTTTGCCGTTCATTAATAATGTTAATACGTTTTCGAGGGAAATGCTTAGTGTAGTGAACACCTAATTTTCTGTTCTTTCATATTTTATCTGTCTGTCCTGGCTTTGGTGGAATGCGGTCTGTTGTTGCTATGGCAGATAGCCTTCCTTTATCTAGTTAGAGGGACTACTGTCAGTTTTCTTATATTGCCCGAGACATATATAGACACTCAAAATTTTGCATTCCTGTTACTAATATTGCAGGAGGGCAGAATCGTCTTTCAGAGATAACTCTAGAGGACAAAGAAGTTGGAGTTCCAGAAATCCCACTGGAGAAGACTTTTCAATCTCGGAGATAACCTCGAGATATTTAATCCCGAAAATAACACGAGGAGTTTCAATCTTAACCTCGGAGATAACCCTGAGGAGTGCAGTTGTAGTTCTGGAGATAAACCTGTAGATGCTCATTTCAACCCTTGCAGTCAGCTTCAACCTCAGAGATAACCTGAGATAACCCTGGGGAGTTAGGCACACCTCAGAGACAACCCTGAGGAAATTCAGCACTTCCAGCAGCCCAATCTCAAAGATAACCCTGAACAACGACTGCTATATCAGTCCAAATCAGAGATAACCTCGGTGAGGGGTAAGAATGTTATTTTCCACCTCGATCCCACATGTGCACCGTCTCAACGTATTTTAACATACATTCCTCAAAGCAGTGTTCCACAAGAACTAAATAGCTGCAATCCCGAGTGACTACTACACAGGACAGCACACCAGATGGAATTTAAAGCTTAAAGACCAAGGGCATGGTCCCATCTTCCTGACTTCTTAAAACATCCAATCCTATGTTATTTGTGTATCTCTCGACAACAACACTCCGAAACAGGTCTTATACACCTCAAGCGGATGCCCAGATTGAAGTTCTAAAAGTTTGAGCTGACATCATGTTGCATGCGTGCACGTACTTTGAGACGGTGGGACCCGCAGAGCCTGGGGCACCCTGGGCAGTCGTAGGTGCACCTGCGACTCCCCCCTCTATAGATAGAGGGCCTGGGGTGGCCATTTTGTAAGAGAAAATAGCGAGGAAGCCATGTCCAATTTTCTTTGTACACGCTATAAACTGAGTGCTTTCTCATTTTAAACACTTGTAAGCTCGTATATTGCTATATTTTTACCAGTGGGAACTGAGTGTTCATCCATTTAAAGCTATATAAGTTTTCTTTGGTAGTCCACTATAAGCCTTCTTACACCTTTCAAAGTCTTTTCGCCACATTTTGCACACATCGTTCTTCACGTTGAGAGTCGTGTTGCGTGTGTATTCCCGGACTTTGATCCGTGGCTTTTTATTTTATTATATATATATATATAGACTAACATTATCGAGTTATTCCTCGATTGAGCCTGGACTCACGTCCGGAGCGTTTATTTCTTTTATATATATATATACTTATATATAAACTGTGGTCAAACTCCGTTCGATGAGCCTGGATTTATATCTGGAGCATTTATTACTTTATATATATATATATATATATATATATATAAACTGTTGTCGACTCTGTTCGATGAGCCTGGATTTTATATCCGGAGCATTTACTGCTTTTATATATATATATATATATATATATATATAAGAGGTAAACGAACCGAATATTATATCCAGGCTCAATCAAACAGAGTTTGATGGGTATAATATATATACATATATATATATATATATATATATATATATTTGTCAGGCCTGGAGTTTACTTCGTGGCGGTTTATCGTATTTACTAATTTATTAATATTTTTGATCCCCCATGGACGTGCTTCGTGGTGGTTGATCATGTCCTTATATATATTTACCGCTTTTATATATTTACATTTCCAATCCACCATGAAGTTCGCTTCATGGTGGTTGAAAGTCTGTATATATATATTTACAGCTTTTATATAAATAACTGCTTACAATTTTTGTATAAACTCTTATATAATGTGAGCCTAGGAATCATGTGATCACAGATTCAGTCTCCTGAATCTAGATTCGGTTCCCGTGATGTACATTTTCCGCTGTAAATAGCTTATACATTATTCATAGTGTTTGAATTTCCTTAGACGACTCTCATGCCCATAAGGAGTTCGGCACTTCTATGTATATTATTTTTCTCAAAGATGATTCGCATCTAGAAAATAAAAGCAATTAAGCTGAACATTTAATAAAATGGAAGTATCAAAGGCCTCAATTACTATTGATCATAAGGGTTTGAAAAACCTCTTTTACAAAACATCACTGCTATATCTTGTTAAAATTGAATTTTTACAAAAATTCAAACCCGTTGTATATAGGTGCTAACGAGGCATAGCACTACTTCCAAATAATTGTACATTGACACCCCCCCCCCCCACACACACATTCATATAATAGTTTAATTAAAAAGTGGCGGTCACTATGGTAACACGAATGTCGAGGGGTGCCTAACACCTTCCCTCCGCATAAGCATGTTCCTGGACCCTAACGAATCTCGGTTTCATAGACCAGTTTAATAGTGTCACATCACTGGGTCAATGTGCAAACCTTTTCTCGGTTGAGTTGGTGCAACCATTTAAAAATACTAACTGGCGACTCTTACAGTCCAATCGTCAACATATAAATGTCGGACCTTTTTACAACTTGTTCTTTCAAACAAATCTCACCTAACATGAGAACACCAAAAGACAAGAACAAAAAAGGGATAATAAAAATCCCGACGTCGACAAGTGGAGACTCTGCTAGGGACTCCAGTAAGAGGACGTAAGTCGCTACTACAAACTTTTCAAAACTATTATCTGTTTGTGTATGGATGTTGCATTTACATTTTTTGATGAATGTGTACAAATGCATTTACTTACTGCACTTAATGATTTACACTATATCTTCATATGATATTAGTTATGACGCCCCCAAAATAGGTCCACACAACCCATTCGGAGTCGCCAGATATCACATTATAAAAATCAAATACAAACTTCATTTATACAACTGTTGAACTGTCGTGCAAAATACGACAACACATAAGCTGTGAGTTTCAATACAATATTGTCTCGCAGACAGTATCCAAACTCAAATTATTACAATGCCATATAAAATACAGCAACAAATATTTCAGTACCCCGACGAAGAACAAGAAGATTACTATCATGTTCATTCTAATGAGGCGCACTTTTGACGCTTTCAAAGTCGGGTTCTCATCACCCTATTGTTGTTCACACAAATTAATTATTATGTGACGTATAAAATACAACACACGAATCTTAGGACCTCAACACAATTATATATTGCATGTCATACCGTTTTATAATGTATTGAGAAACTTCAACAGTCTCGGACCATCACACTATTCCCCTGTTATCCCCGCTCGACCCAGCTACACTCGTAATACCTGAAAGGAATTGTGAAGCAAAAGGGTGAGCACAACTAGCCCAGTAAAGAAATATCATGACTAAAGATAATTAAATTATCAATAGCCTTCGTCAGTAATAAATCAGAGATTTAGAACATATGGTAGATGATAAAACTTTTCAACTATAGTGGCAGCGGAACGAGCAATCCATTAGAAGAGTCAAATAGACCATAAAGTCTATTATCTTCTCCACGTTAAAATTCCACCAACGATGTTTTATCCCTGTAACATCAATACACAGTTCCTTTCCTTAATTATTCATAATCATAATTGTGGTTCTAAATTCCTCTTCGCACCCAGGATGAAGATAATTTTCATCACCTGTCTTTACCTGAAACATTAAAGATCATGGTTATACTAAATCACAGTTCCTGTTCATAATCATATTAATAAATTCATCTTTGCACTTACGGGCCAAAGATATTCATTAACAGTTCATCTTTGCACTACAGGCCAAAGACATGCAACTGTATTTTTAGAAGAGTCAAGTAAAGCATGATATCTACTATCTTTTACGAATTAAAAGTATATTATCAATATTTTATCGTTGAGACTCAGCTTAATAAATAATCCACATCATCGAATCATCCTTGCACTACGGCTAAGGATATTCATTAGTATCACGACCAAAAATTATTCATGCACTACGGGCAAAGGATATTCGTGTTTCCACCAATGGTCATGATTATACTGAATAATTCCTGGTCATAATCATACCAACAACTGTCCATCAATGCACTACGGCCAATGAGGACTTTTACCACAACATTTGTAACATTATGGGTCATGATTATACCGAATGATCCCTGTTCATAATCATACCAATCAACAGTCCATCTATGCACGTAAGCCAAAGATGACTTTCATCACAATATAAGCATGAGGATGATGACAATGATATAAGCATTAATCAAACGAAATTAAGGATAATTATTAAAGACTTTAAATTTATCTAGAGTTTAAAAATATCCAAATTGTCAACACGATACTACTATGTGAAGTAAAATTCAAGAATAATATCCATGTATCAAAAATAATTTGAACGAAAAAGAAATAAATTTTTCAGATGAATAGTACCCCAGCATGAAAAGTGCCCCAAATACACGAGTGAATAATACTAGAGTGAATAGTAATCGATTGAATAGTAACTCATGAATAGTAACCCCGACATGAAAAGTGCCCTAATACCCGAGTGAATAATACTAGAGTGAATAGTAATTGGGTGAATTTTAACTCGTGAATAGTAACTCCAGCACGAAAAGTACCCTGAATACCTAAGTGAATAATATTATAGTGAATAGTAACCGGGTGAATAGTAACCCATGAATAGTACCCTGGGTGAAAATATTGATATTTAATAAAAAAAATTTCAGATCAATATTTCAATGAAACGATACTCGATGAAGCGCAAAACTCAAGGATATTTCACTAATTTCAAAGATTATAGAAGCAATACTTATCATAGTAAATTCAGATTTAAAAATATGAAAAGAAATAACATACAAAACTGTAAATGGATTATCATCTGTCATACGGTACGTAATCCGCATAGACAGGTTATTCCGACATATTAAAGGATGAATACGAAAAATAGTATTCCTTATGAATACAAAAGAAATAATACCCCTTACGAACACAACAAATAATATCCCTTACCAGACAAAAATTATCATCCCTTACAAATAAGAAGTAACGTCCCTTACCTTAGTAGAAGATCGGATACTGCAATAGTGAAGTAGCAGACTACTCTTCTTCTTTCTCTCTATAGTTTCTCTCTCTATAACTTCTCTTGTGAATCTCAGTGAATTGGTGAGAATGAAAGAAGAATTAAGCTTCTATTTATAGGAAAATGGACTAAACAGTAACTAATTCACGAACGATCCAGATTGATTCACTATTATAATCGACGATCCATATTGATCACTATTAAAACCCCAACCGACGGTCCAGATTGATTTACTTTTAAAACCACCACCGACGGTCCAGATTGATTTACTATTAAAACCACCATCAATGGTTCAGAATTATTTACTATTAAAACCACCATCAATGGTCCAGATTGATTTAACTTATTACACTTTAGTACCCCTAAAATTTTCCAAGTTTGCATTATTCCCATCTAACTTTTGTAATTCACTTATCTTCAATAAACACATTCTTAATACTTTAACAATTATTTATCATTAATATTATAACTCACAATATTTAATGACCATATCGTTCCCAGGAAAGAGGGGGCTTTCCGTTAAGGATTTCTCCTTATTGGAGCGCAATTAGGTGACCAAACCTCTCTTTGTCAGAACTTCTAGACATTGCCAATATTGCAAATAATAATATGAACAACTTTGTTGTCTCAATTATTGACTTAATAATATAAAACATTATGCAGATGATACTGTGACAATAATTGAATCAAATAACGTGAGATACTATGCAACAATTCATCATGAGCAATATTTGAGTATAACCGAGTGGATTTCTTATGTAAGCATCAATAATCAATACCATGTGTTACTATGCAACCACGCCAGATTATTATATTTTTACTACTTGGGTAGTTCAACGGTTTTAATCTGTAAAACTTTCATCGTTATTTTTATAAAATATAATACTATCGTTTTCTAAATACGACAATACTTTATTATGGGGTTCACCAATGATTATGTCGTCGCATTTAATATTCCTCGTTAAAACGAATATTCCCGACCAATCGAATATTCCCCGACACAACGAATATTATATATCAACTTTCTTACTTTGCAAAATTTTCAAATATCACCCTTAACTTTAACCTTTTATCAATTTAACCATTTACTAAATAGAATAATAATTATAAGAAAATTGAATACTTTCATTTCATAAATTCGGGGTCTCACAATCTTCCCTCCTTATGAAATTTCGCCCTCGAAATTTACGTACCTGGTAGTTCGAAGAGATGATAATACCTTGCTTTCTTTTCAGATTGAATTTCCCATTGCTCATCTCCTGTATTTAAGATATCATTCTAGAATATATATTCGAAATAAAAGTTAATTGATATATCACAATTTGTCAACTTATCAAAAAAAAAATCAGCTTAGGTAAGTCAAACACTAGCGAAGTATATTACTCGTCTCTCCCCTCCTAGTTCTAGACTCATATATCCGCCATCGACCATATCCCTAAGCTCTGATACCATTTGTGACGCCCCCAAAATAGGTCCACACGACCCATTCTGAGTCGCCAAATATCACACTATAAAAATCAAATACAAACTTCATTTATATAACTATTGAACTGTCGTGCAAAATACGACAACACATAAGCTGTGAGTTTTAATACAGTATTGTCTTGTAGACAGCATCCAAACTCAAATAATTACAATTCCATATAAAATACAGCAACTAATATTTCAGGACCCCAACGAAGAACGAGAAGAGTACTATCATGTTCATTCTAATGAGGTGCACTTTTGACGATTTCAAAGTCAGGTTCTCATCACCCTATTGTTGTTCACAAAAATCAATTATTAAGTGACGTATAAAATACGACACACGAATCTTAGGACCTCAACACAATTATATATTGCATGTCATGTTGTTTTATAATGTATTGAGAAACTTTGACAGTCTCGGACCATCACATTATTCCCTTGTAATCCCCGCTCGACCCAGCTACACTCTTAATACCTGAAAGGAATTGTGAAGCAAAAGGGTGAGCACAACTAGACCAGTAAAGAATATCATGACTAAAGACAATTAAATTACCAATAGCCCTCGTCAATAATAAATCAGAGATTTAGAACATATGGTAGATGATAAAAGTTTTCAACCATAATTGCAAATGAACGAGCAATCCATTAGAAGAGTCAAATAGACCATAAAGTCTATTATCTTCTCCACGTTAAAATTCCCCAACGATGTTTTATCCCTGTAACATCAATCAACAGTTCCTCTCCACAATTATTCATAATCATAATTGTGGTTCTAAATTCCTCTTCGCACCCAAGACGAAGATAATTTTCATCACCTGTCTTTACCTGAAAAATCAAAGATCATGGTTATACAAAATCACAGTTCTTGTTCATAATCATATTAATAAATTCATCTTTGCACTTACGGGCCAAAGATATTCATTAACAGTTCATCTTTGCACTACAGGCCAAAGACATGCAACTGTATTTTTAGAAGAGTCAAGTAGAGCATGATATCTACTATATTTTATGAATTAAAAGTATATTATCAATATTTTATCGCTGAGACTCAGCTTAATAAATAATCCACATCATTGAACCATCCTTGCACTACGGCTAAGGATATTCATTAATATCACGACCACGGATTAGCCATGCACTATGGGCCAAGGATATTCGTTTTTCCACCAACTATCATGATTATACCGAAGAATTCGTGGTCATAATCCTACCAACAACTGTCCATCAATGCACTACGGCCAATGATGACTTTTACCACATCATTTGTAACATTATGGGTCATGATTATACTGAATGATCCCTGGTCATAATCATACCAATCAACAGTCCATCTATACACGTATGCCAAAGATGACTTTCATCATAATATAAGCATGAGGATGATGACAATGATATAAGAATTAATCAAACGAAATCAAGGATATATATTAAAGACTTTAAAATTTATTTATCCAAAATTTAAAATATCCAAATTATCAACACGATATCGCTTTGTGGAGTAAAATTCAAGAATAATATCCATGTATCAAAAATAATTTGAACTAAAAGAAATAAATTTTTCAGTGAATGAATAGTACCCAACATGAATAGTGCCCTATGAAAAGTGCGCCAGAATATACCGAGTGAATAATACTAGAGTGAATAGTAAATTCCCGAGTTGAATAGTAACCCATGAATAATAACTCGTGAATAGTAATATGTGAATAGTAACCCCACATGAAAAGTTGCCCCAAATACCCGAAAGTGAATAATACTAGAATGAATAGTAATTGGGTGAACTGTAACCCGGGAATAGTAACTCATGAATAGTAACTCTGGCATGAAAAGTTCCCCAAATACCCGAGTGAATAATATTATAGTGAATAGTAACCGAGTGAATAGCAACCTGTGAATAGTACCTCGGGTGAAAATATTGATATTTAATAAGAAAGTTCAGATCAATATTTCAATGAAACGATACTCGATTAAGCGCAAAACTCAAGGATAATCCACTAATTTCAAAGATTATAGAAGCAATACTTACCATAGTAAGTTCAGATTTAAAAATATGAAAAGAAATAACATACGAAACTGCAAATGGATTTTCATCTGTCATACTACGTAACGTAATTCAGACAGACAAAGTTATTCGACATATTAAAGGATGAATACAAAAAATAGTATTCCTTATAAATACAAAAGAAATAATACCCCTTATGAACACAACAAATAATATCCCTTACGAATATAAAAAAAATATCATCCCTTACTAAATAATAAACATACAAACAAATAATATCCTTACTTAATACAACAAATAATATACCTTAGTAAATAATAGAACTTAATACAACAAATAAGGAAGTAGTAGAATACTCTTCTTCTTTATCTTTATCTTTTTCTCTCTATAGTTTCTATATAGCTTCTCTTGTGAATCTTAGTGAATTGGTGAGAAAAAAAAGAAAAATTAAGCTTCTATTTATAGAAAATGGACTAAATAGTAACTAATTCATGAACGATCCGTATTGATTTCCTATTAGAAGACGGTCGGATGGTTACTATTTAAACCAAAACCACCACCAATTGATTTTTGATTTAACCTTATTACACTCTATTAATTTAATTAAAGTTTTCTAAAGTTTTGCAGTTTATTCCCTCTAACTTTTTGTAATTCACTTATCTTCAATAAACACATTCTTAATACTTCAATAATTATTCATCATTAATATTATAACTCATAATATTTAACAACCATATCGTTCCCAGGAAAGAGAGGGCTTTCCGATAAGGATTTCTCCTTATTGGCGCGCAATTAGGTGACCAAACCTCTCCTTGTCAGAACTTCTAGACATTGTCAATATTGCAAATAATAATATGAATAACTTTGTTGTCTCAATTATTGACATAATAATATAAAACATTATGCGAGATGATATCGTGACAATAATTGAATCAAATAACGTGAGATACTATGCAACAATTATCAGAGCAATAATTGAGTAAATTGAGTGATTCTTACTTAAGCATCAATAATCAATACCGTGTGTTACTATGCAACCAACGCCAGATTATTATATTTTTTCTTAGGGTAGTTCAACGCTTTTAACGGTAAAACTTTCATCGTTATTTTATAAAAAAGATATTTATCGTTTTCTAAATACGACAATACTTCCGTTGTGGGGTTCACCAATGATTGTGATGTCGTACAAATATTCATTGTTAAAACGAATATTCCCCGACACAATGAATATTTTATATCAACTTGCTTACTTTACAAAATTTTCAAATATCACCCTTAACTTTAACCTTTTATCAATTTAACCATTTACTAAATAGAATAATAGTTAAAAGAAAATTGAATACTTTCATTTCTTAAATTCAGGGTCTCACAATCTCCCCTCCTTATGAAATTTCGCAATCGAAATTTACGTACCTGGTAGTTCGAAGAGATGAGAATACCTTACTTTCTTTTCGGATTGTACATTCCCGGTTATTTCCTCTGTATCATGAATTTCCCATTGCTCATCTCCTGTATTTCAGATATCATTCTAGAATATATCTTCGAAATAAAGGTTAACTGACATATCACAATTTGTCAACTCATCAAAAAAAAATTCAGCTTAGGTAAGTCAAACACTAGAGAAGTATATTACTCGTCTATCCCCTCCTAGTTCTAGACTCATATATCCGACAGTGACCATATCCCTAAGCTCTGATACCATTTGTGATGCCCCCAAAATAGGCCCACACGACCCATTCTGAGTCGCCAGATATCACACTATAAAAATCAAATACAAACTTCATTTATATAACTGTTGAACTGTCGTGCAAAATACGACAACACATAAGCTGTGAGTTTTAATACAATATTGTCTCGCAGACAGTATCCAAACTCATATTATTACAATGCCATATAAAATACAGAAGCAAATATTTCAGGACCCCAACGAAGAACGAGAAGATTACTATCATGTTCATTCTAATGAGGTGCACTTTTGACGCTTTCAAAGTCGGGGTCTCATCTCCCTATTGTTGTTCACCAAAATCAATTAATAAGTGACGTATAAAATATGACACACGAATCTTAGGACCTCAACACAATTATATATTGCATGTCATATCGTTTTATAATGTATTGAGAAACTTCGACAGTTTCAGACCATCACACTATTCCCCTGTTATCCCCGCTTGACCCAGCTACACTCTTAATACCTGAAAAGAATTGTGAAGCAAAAGGGTGAGCACAATTAGCCCAGTAAAGAATATCATAACTAAAGATAATTAAATTATCAATAGCCTTCGTCAGTAATAAATTAGAGATTTAGAACATATGGTAGATGATAAAACTTTTCAACCATAGTGGCAGCGGAACGAGCAATCCATTAGAAGAGTTAAATAAACCATAAAGTCTATTATCTTCTCCACGTTAAAATTCCACCAACAATGTTTTATGCCTGTAACATCAATCATTAGTTCCTGTCCACAATTATTCATAATCATAATTTTGGTTCTAAATTCCTCTTCGCACCCAAGATGAAGATAATTTTCATCACCTGTCTTTACCTGAAACATCAAAGATCATGGTTATACAAAATCACAGTTCTTGTTCATAATCATATTAATAAATTCATCTTTGCACTTACGGGCCAAAGATATTCATTAACAGTTCATCTTTGCACTATAGGCCAAAGACATGCAACTGTGTTTTTATAAGAGTCAAGTATATCATGATATCTACTATATTTTACGAATTAAAAGTATATTATCAATATTTTACCGCTGAGACTCAGCTTAATAAATAATCCACATCATCGAATCACCCTTGCACTACGGCTAAGGATATTCATTAGTATCACGACCATGAATTATCTATGCACTACGGGGCAAAGATATTCGTGTTTCCACCTATGGTCATGATTATACCGAATAATTCATGGTCATAATCATACTAACAACTTTCCATCAATGCACTACGTCCAATGAGGACTTTTACCACATCATTTGTAACATTACGGGTCATGATTATATTGAATGATCCCTGGTCATAATCATACCAATCAACAGTCCATATATGCACGTAAGCCAAAGATGACTTTCATCACAATATAAGCATGAGGATGATGACAATGATATAACCATTAATCAAACGAAATCAAGGATAATTATTAAAGAATTTAAATTAATCCAGAGTTTAAAAATATCCAAATTGTCAACATGATACTGCTTTGTGGAGTAAAATTCAAGAATAATATCTATGTATCAAAAATAATTTGAACGGAAAAGAAATAAATTTTTTCAGTGAATAGTACTTCGTGAATAGTACCCATGAATGAATAGTACTTGAGAATAGAATAAGACCGTGAATAGTACCCAAACATGAAAAGTGCCCCAAATACCCTGAATGAGTGAATAATAATAGAGTGAATAGTAAGTGATTGAATAAGTAATGAAAAGTGAATACTAACTCGTGAATAGTAACCCCTGATATTAAAAGTGCCCCTAAACACCGATGAAATGAATAATACTAGAGTGAATAGTAATTGGGTGAATTGTAACCCATGAATAGTAACTCATGAATAGTAACTTCAGCATGAAAAGTGCCCCAAATACCCAAGTGAATAATATTATATTTAATAGTAACCGGGTGAATAGTACCCCAAGTGAAAATATTTATATTTAATAAGAAAGTTCAGATCAATATTTCAATGAAACGATACTGGATGAAGTGCAAAACTCGAGGATATTCCACTAATTTCAAAAGATTATAGAAGCAATACTTACCATAGTAAGTTCATATTTAAAAATATGAAAAGAAATGACATACGAAACTACAAATGGATTTTTTCAAACATCACGTAATACTACAAACGACGACATACTAAAGGATATACAAAAATGTTATTACGATGAATATTAAAGGATGAATAAGAAAAATAGTATTCCTTATGAATACAAAAGAAATAATACCCCTTACGAACACAAAAAATAATATCCCTTACTAGACAAAAAATATCATCCCTTACAAATAAGAAATAACTTCCCTTACCTTAGTAGAAGACCGGATACTGCAATAGTGAAGTAGAAGAATACTCTTATTCTTTCTCTCTATAGTTTCTCTCTCTATAGCTTCTCTTATGAATCTCAATGAATTGGTGAGAATGAAAGAAGAATTAAGCTTCTATTTATAGGAGAATTGACTAAATAGTAACTAATTCACTAATGGTCCAGATTGATTCACTATTAGAACGGACGGTCCATATTGATTACTATTAAAACCACAAACCGATTTCATCCATATTGATTTACTTTTTCAGTGCCTAGATTGATTTACTATTAAAACCACCATCAACGGTCCAAATTGATTTACTATTAAAACCACCATCAATGGTCCAAATTGATTTACTATTAAAACCACCACCAATGGTCCAGATTAATTTATCTTATTACACTTTCGTACCCCTAAAGTTTTCCAAGTTTGCATTATTCCCCTCTAACTTTTGTAATTCACTTATCTTCAATAAACACATTCTTAATACTTCAACAATTATTCATCATTAATATTATAACTCACAATATTTAACAACCAGATTGTTCCCAGGAAAGAGGGGGCTTTTCGATAAGGATTTCTCCTTATTGGCGCGCAATTAGGTGACCAAACCTCTCATTGTCAGAACTTCTAGACATTGTCAATATTGCAAATAATAATACGAATAACTTTGTTGTCTCAATTATTGACTTAATAATATAAAACATTATGTAGATGATACTGCAACAATAATTGAATCAAATAACGTGAGATACTATGCAACAATTACTGTAGCAATAATTGAGTAAACTGAGTGGATTCTTACGTAAGCATCAATAATCAATACCGTGTGCTACTATGCAACCACGCATATTACTATATTTTTACTACCGGGAAGTTCAACAATGTAACAGTAAAACTTTCGCCGTTATTTTTATAAAAAGATAATACTATCATTTTCTAAATACGACAATCCTTCCGTTGTGGGGTTCACCAATGATTGTGCCGTCGTACGAATATTTCCTGTTAAAACGAATATTCCCTGACCAATTGAATATTCCCCGACACAATGAATATTTTATATCAACTTGCTTACTTTGCAAAATTTTTAAATATCACACTTAACTCTAACCTTTTATCAATTTAACTATTTACTAAATAGAATAATAATTATTAGAAAATTGAATACTTTCATTTCATAAATTAGAGGTCTCGCATTAGTGCTTCGCACATGTTATCATTTTCATACGATGAGACAGGTTGAATGTGAATGAATGTTGTGTGGTTCCTCTACAAATAGGATATCCTATCGGTGTTTGATTATTGGTCTCGTAGGGAGACTAATTCTAACGAGGCTTAGGAAAGGCACCACCCAGATTCGCTCCAGTTGAAAGACCGGATTAACTTCCCATCAAGTAAATTATGATGATCTGGGAACCTTCATGCCAAAAAGCAGTTAGAGTAACCTAAAGATAGTTCAGCCTCTGATAAACCAAATGCGGAGGAAAGTATCTTCATGCTTTCCATTTTTATTTACTTTTAAAGTCAGTTACTTGTAATTGCATTCCATGTCAATCTCTATGTAATGGAAAATATGAAGAATATGTGTACATGCATATTAAAGCCTGGCATGCTATCTTATATTACAAACAACTGACATCCGGTTTGTTGGATAATACCCCTAAAACAGACACATTATGATAGCATGTAAACATTTATACATTCCCTAAGACTAAACTACATAAGTTTTTGTAGGGAAACAATTGGGTTTGTTACCCGTTCAAAGTCCAAAAAGGCAATGAGCCTACATCCAATTATGTCTTCATCTTATCAAACTATTCCTGCTCCTGTCTCTCATGAAGAGTTTGGTGGATTAAGCAAACAAATTACAAATTTGGTTGTTCTGCTTAAAAAACTACACCAGTCTACTCAGGGTCTACGAATACCCATACATTCAAAATCCTCTGCACATGGAGGAACACAAGGTGCGGATTAAGAAAATCCAATACCTGAGCTTTAGTTGGATAAGTCCAACAAAATTACTGAAAACACCCATATTAAAGAAGATCCAGACACCGGTGATATCAGGAAAAAAGTCCTTCAAATGGAAGATATCATTTGGTCTATTAAAGGGATTGGAGCATACATGAGTGTCTCATATGCCGAGCTCTATATATTCCCTAGTGTTCAATATCCAGAGAAGTTCAAGACTCCTGACTTTAAAAAGTATGATGGGTTGGGAGATCCTTACACACATTTGAAGGTGTTCATTGGAGAACTCGGATCTGATGCCAAAAATGAGAAGCTCAGAATGCAGCTATGCCTTCCTTAGTCAGTGCAGCTTCCAGTCTTAGATGGCTTCAGACTGGTACCAAATTACCAAGGTCAAGAAACAAGCCAATGAATCTTTCCGAGAGTATGCTCAAAGGTGGAGGCGCCTTGCTGCTCAAGTTATTCCCTCTATAACTGAGTCAAAAATGGTGATGACCTTCATAGACATACAAGAAGCTCCCTTTTATGAGAGAGTCTTAGCTGGCATTGGCAAGCCATTTTTTGAAATGATTAAACATGGAGAGATGGCTGAGATGGGATTGAAGTCAGGAAAGATCCAAGACCTAGCCGCTCTAAAAGTTGTTATTGAGCACATCTAGTTCGGAACTTATGGAAACAACCCCTGGAGGGTCCATAAGAAGAAAGAGGAGGATGTTTCCTAGATACTACAAGGTTAAAAAGGCAGTCAGAACTTGCCTATCCAAAGGAGAAATTACTCCCCCTTTCAAGCACAGTCTTTAAACCCTCCATTGCCTTAGTGTGAAGAAGTCAAATGCAACCGAGTGTTCACACCCCTAGGGGACTCACTCGAGAATATTCTTAATCTTCTAACAACTCAGAAGAAGATTACCCATCTTCTTCCACTAGCCAACCCGAATGGGAAGGGTTTCAATGCTACCCGAAAATGTGCCTATCATGTTAGAGCTCCAGGACATGATACTCAGGATGGTTGGGCCTTGAAACACAAGATCCATGATTTAATCGACAATGGGGAGATCGTGGTGACTAAACCCAACCAACCTCATGTGCAAGACAACCCTCTTCCTCAACACAAAGAAGAAGAGGTTAATATGATTAATTGGAGCAATGGACAAAGTTCCAATTATGGTGGAGAATCCTCCTAGTCCAGCAAGGACGGTGCTGACAAATGGGATTACACACAGTTCCAGTTTGTGATGGAACAAAAGATGAAAGCTCTTTGTAAGCAAGTAGAGCAATTGGCAGAACTAGTGATCAATCAGCACCAAGTCACACGCCAATTCTTTAGTCAGGAGCATGCTAGTCTTCTTCCTTTTGTTATGAATACTCCATCATTGCCTTCAGAAAGTGAAACACTAGAGGCTAAAGTTTCAAAAAGAGCAAGTGCCAAAGCTCGTCGAGATTTTGCTAGCAAGAGGGAATTTACATACCTGGGCTAACCTATGGAGGAGATATTTCAGATGTTAATCAATAAAGGAAGAATTACATCCCTTCTACCTCCAATCAATCCTCGTCCAAGGTAGTTTAATTCTAATGGAGTATGCCAGTATCACTCTTATTCTTGCGGTCACAACATAGAAGAATGCTGAGACCTCCGCCATCTCATGTAGAATTTAATTAACAGCGGTGTCTTGCAGATGACAGATGATAAAACTTTGTTACTCAAGAGTGGGAACACATGTCCTACAAAATGGAAGGACGTTATAGCAGTTATATCCATTGAGGATGATTGGGCTACTAGACCACTCACAATACAAGCAATTAAAGGGTATTGACAATCCTTTGAAAGTGGCTTCACCAAAGCCAATTCTCTTTCCATACAGAACACAGTATCATGTTGCCACCCTATAAAAAGTACCATGTAATTATGGAGAGGCTGAAGGATGTGCATCACACATAACTGCTGCAATGTTAAAAGAGAATCCAATGTATCTTTCCCAACGGGTGATGAAGCCTACCATCAAATCAAAGGGGAAAGTTCCTATGGAGAAAATTGAAGAATTCCTCCATAATATGGGCCATAATGAAGCCAAGGTTGTATTAAGCTTGAGAGAAGCTCCACAACAAATTTCCATACTAGATTTGGTTTTCTCTTCCGAAGATCATAGGAAGGTCTTGCTAAAGGTTTTGGAAGAAGCTCATTTGTCGAAATCAGTGGATGTGGAAAAATTCCAGCATCTAGTTGATCACATTTTTAGCAACAATGTGATATATTTCACTGATGACGACATACCTCCCAAAGGGACTGGTCATTGCAAGCCGTTGCACATAGCGGTTTTGTCCTCTAGATACATGGTGGGGGGAGTTCTAATAGATGGTTGGTTATCTTCTAATATCTGCCCTTATGCCACTTTGGATAAGATGAATATCAATGTTAAGAGAATCAAAAATAGCCATACGGTTATCCAAGTTTTTGATGGGTCCCGACGAAATGCTGTTGGGGAGATTGAATTACTTGTGAAAATTGGTCCACATATATTCAGTGTATCCTTTCATGTGCTCAAAATCGCCAAAAGATACAACCTGCTTTTGGGAAGACCATGGATTCATATGGCTTGAGCCGTCCCTTCCACCCTTCATCAGTAGCTCAAATACATCATTAATAATAGCCTAATCACTTTTAATGCTGAATTGGAATGTCCTAAACAAGGTGACATACCACTCATCAGCTTTAATTCAGAAGTTTAGCCGGTCAATTTTTATGCCTTGGAGGTGAGCAACACTCACTACCATCCCATTGGGGTGTAACCTCTCACACCCAAGATTTTTGCCAAGGTAATGTCGGCCACTCAAGACATGATTTCATTGGGATATCAACCTGGACAAGGGTTGGGCAAAGATCATCAGGGTATCAAGCGCCCAATTCAAATTCCTAATCAAACAGGGACAGCTGGATTAGGCTATTCTGCTAGCTATAGTCACAGGAATCCTCACAATCACAAACAGATTCCTTCAACTTCAGCCACACGACAATTATCTCCACCTACAGATCCTGAGTCTGTATGGTCTCTGGTAAAGGTGCCTGCCTATGTAATGGCTATGTTATTTCCCAAAACCGATACCAGTCAAAGGAAAAGAGGTCCTGATTCCTGATCCTGAAGTGGAAGAAAGGGAACAGAGATGTAAACAAGACATCACCAAGAGAATGTCTCACCTACGCATCATTTTCCATGATTAGAACACAAATAGATACACTCCAGACGATGATTGTCCCGACATTATGGTCATTATTCGGGAGAAGGAGGATGATGATGTTCCCCTTCATCACTGTTGCCGTCAGTGATTTCACCCTTAACAATTGGGCGAAAGACTTTTGCATTTGTCGACAAGGGTAAAAAGGGCAAAAACTCCCTCTGCCCTATAGATAGCAATAACTGTAACGACCAAAAAATTAGGATTTATTGTAAAATAATTTTATTTAATTAAATAATAAATAAAATTATATTATTTGTTATTATTATGTGTTAATAAGATGAATGTTGTCCTATAAACCTAAGCCTATCGGAATGTCGTAGTATTTTGACTACATAAATGAATTAAAGTGTTTGAATTTCCAAGACGAAAATAAAAAAAATTTGAGAAATTTTCCAAAAAATACTATTCACTAATTTTTGCTCGGGAATTATTTTTGAACTTCCGAGAAATATGTAACAATAGAATGTCGAGGTAAGATGGATTATGTAATAATAATTCAAGCATGGAAAACATAGTTTTTCACATGCAGACTTAATTCGAGAACGTTAGGGAAAGAAAAGCGTTAACTAGTTAAAGCAATGATCGTATAATACGTAGGTATTATATGAAGTAATGAATACGAGTATGATACGAAGTATAATATGAGTATATATGAATGATGGTATGTTATATATGTTGAATGAGTATACGAGTTAGAATACGAGATTAAATACGTAAATAATACGTTACAAGGCTTTAAGCCATATGTAATGGACTTGTAGGATTGTGTAGGAAGTGTAAAGTCTAATTAGGATTATGATTAAGCCCAATGCTAACTAAAGGTTAAGGTCCAAATGTTTGTTAATGTATAAGCCAATATGGATTAATGCAAGCCCAAATCATAAGTTAAGCTAATTGAATTTAAAGCCCAAACTATGAATCCAATTGGTAAGGATGATCCATGGGGCAACCCATGTGGGCCCCATGATCACATGGGTGATCTTGGTGGCCAAGCAAAGGATGTGATGAGCAAGTAAACTTGATAGTTAAGTAATGAATAGTAAGGAGGTTAATTAAGGAGGTGGGATTGGTTTATTGACTATTATGCCCTAACCTTGGTTTTCCTATAAATAGAGAGCTATATTGTTCATTTGTTAATTATTAACTTTCATCCAACAACTTATAACTTATTGGTTAGAGAGAAAAAGCTAGAAAAGCTAGAATTTGTTAGTTCAAAAAGCTAGAAGAGGAACCAAGCTTGATCATCAAGGGTAAGACTCCTAGACCATTACTCTTCCATCTCTTCATCTATAGTTTGATAGAGAAGTGTTGATTAGTGGAGCATGTATGCTAAGAAGTGATAAGTATGGCTAATGAATGGACTTAAACCTTAATAAGCCATGAATAAGTGATTCATACTTAGTTAAGCTATGAAATTATGAAGAACTTGTCATATGTTTACATTAATGAAGTTTGTATGATAAGAAGAAGCAAGGATGGCTGTTAGGATACTAAAACCATGATAAATCATGTGAAGTGAAATCATAAGTATAAAATTTATAAACTCATGAAGAACAAGGAAGAACTTATCATGCATATAAGTTAATGAAATATGTATGTTAAGATGTTAGTATGATGGAATGAATTCATTTGAAACGATGAATAAATCTTAAGTAATGAAGTTTAGGCGGAATTCACAAGTTTGGACGATAATCGTCGAAATCGTGAAATTCTCGAAATGGAAGTCTAATTTTGACATTGAGATCTGAAACGTTGGTTTTCGATGGGGATAAGTCTTATTTGGCATTATAGAGTTGCGGATGAGTCTGTTATTGAAAATGACCGAATTCCCACTTAGAACGAAGAAACGAGCATTGAATGTTCACGAATGTTTATCGTTTTCGTTAAAAATGAACTAATAGGTGAATTTCGAGTTAACGGATTTGAAAATGTAAAATTCTTGCATAAATACTTAAAGTATGTGATTTGTGAGCTAATAAATTTTAAATGAGCCAATTTAGACTTAAAATGATCAAATTTGGAGTCCGGGATGTTCGTTATGTAATAAAAAAATTTAAACTATCTGGTGCACAGAGCTAAGCGCCATGCCATTGGCCACCCTTAAGGCTAAAGGCGTATTTGCGGTCTTTGAAAGCCATGCCCATAAGCTCTTTCAGAGAGTCACTTGTAGTGATGCGACGAAAAAAAGAACTAAGTGTGGCGCCACAACGCCAAGGACGAGCTTGACCATTGCTAACTCATGGCCATGAAGACGACCTGAGAGAGGATGATATTTGGCGCATGAGAGCCCGCCACTAGGGTTTGCATAGTAAAGAAAGTTTATGGAGATAAAAAGAAAGGCAGCTGGTTAATGATGAAATACAACACTAATTAACTTAATGTAACATTGTTTGAGATGTTTTAAACCTTAAGTATGATAACTAAAGGTTGAAGATAACGTAATCAGATGTGAATGTAAATCATAACAGTAAACCGAAACCAATGATAAACAATCTAAGGAATGATTAGATTGAGAAGAAGGGTAAGATATAGTAGTAACCATACTTGATTATATATGATCTAATGTGGTATGTTATGTGGTTATGTATTGTACAGATTCTAAAGACCTAAAGGGAAAGTGTAATAATAGTAGCAGACGCTGAAGGCAAGTGTTCTAACACTTGTCAATGTTCAATCTAGACAAGCTTTGTGATTCATGTAATCTTACACATGAATTGATGTATGATGAAGTCAAAGCCAATTTTTTCGGCTAGACTTAAGATTTTTTGGATGTTTTATAATCTATGAAAGTATTGTCAATGTTTTGCCAAACTATTTTGGTATAGTTTTCAAATGAAGACTGAGTATGCTAAACAAATGTTTTGTCATCAAACGACAGACACATGAGGTTGCCAAACTTAAACGTACATACATTTAAAGAATGTAGTGTTGTACAACACAGAGTATAATAGGTTGATCACCTAGACGTGCTCGTTAGTAATGCTGGACTTACAGACTTAGTGTCAAGATGTCCTTTTCAAAGAAAGTATAAAATGCTCAAGGTCTTGGACTACAATTGATGTTTTACTGAATGTTGTCATTATAAAACATTTTAAAGAAAAGAGAAGTGCTATTTTAAATTATCGATAATACTTTATAACTATTTTTCAATTATTGAAGATATATGATTTGTATGATTCCAGCATTCAGGATGAATCCTTATACGAAGCCTGGGAGAGAACCTAGCACAGAAGTTTTTAGCCAAGTTTTTCCCAATGGCTAAGATCGCAAAAATGAGGACAACAATCACTCAGTTCGAGCAACAACAGGGTGAATCCTTATCTGAAGCACTGGGAGATACTAAAGAGATGCTACGGAAGTGTCCGCACCATGGTATGCCAGATTGGATGGTGATCAACACATTTTACAATGGATTGGGATGGCAGTCGAGGCCGATTGTAGATGCAGCTGCAGGAGGGGCATTACGGGTAAAGAGCTATGACGAGGCCTATAGCCTTATCAAGACAATGGCAGCGAATGATTTTTAGAACCCTACATCTAGGATGCCACAGCCCAAGGTTGCAGGTTTGTTGGAAGTGGTTGCTATTACTCAGTTGTCGGCACAGATGGCAGCTATGGCAAAGAAAATAGATACATTGGCAGAGAGCAAAGCGAAAATAGTTTCCTTCGTACGTGAGATTTGTGCGGGGTCACACTCGACAGATCAATGTGCTATCAGCTCGGAGTTGGTACAGTATGTGAGAAATTATAGGAAAGACTAAGGATAGTTTCAGAACACATACAACTCTAACAACCGTAATCATCCTAATTTCACTTGGTCAAATAATCAAGGGAATCAACAAAATCATTTTTATCCAAATAATCAGTTTCAGTCACAGCCAGCGCAGCAACAGTTTACACCAAGACCACCTTTTCCATCGGGATTTTCTCAACAACAACATCATACTCCATCTTCATCTCAGCAAGAAAAGAAATCAGAAATGGAGGAGATGATGATGAAGTACATGGAAAACACGGAGGTTATGATCAAAAGCCAAGCAGTGGCTATTAAAAATCTGGAGACTCAAATGGGGCAAATGGCGAGCATGCTTAACAACAAGCCCCAGGGTTCATTGCCAAGTAATAAAGAGGCAAATCCACGAAGAGAAGAGAAGGAACAGTTTCAAGTTATAACACTCAGGTCTGGGAAGCAGTATGCAGGAAATTCACTAGGCGCGGTCGCTACCTGGTTTACTGAGGATCTTGCAGCTTGTGCATGATGATCACGGAGAAGTAGTGAGTGAGCAAAATGAAAATCAGTAGGATTCTGATGTGAAACAGGTAGAGAAAGATAGAGCAGGTTCAAATGAGAAGCCTAAAAGTACAGTACCACCAGTTCACCCTCAAGTTCCGTATCCGCAAAGATTGAATAAGCAGAGGGAGGATAATCAGTTCAGTAAGTTCTTGGAGGTTTTTAAAAAGCTTCAAATTAACATACCTTTCGCAGAGGCATTGGAACGGATGCCAAGTTATGCAAAGTTAATGAAGGGTATATTGTCAAGGAAGAGGAGACTAGAAGAGTTTGAGATAGTGGCCTTGACAGAGGAATGCAGTGCAGTGCTTCAGTGTAAATTGTCTCCGAAGCTGAAAGATCCGGGCAGTTTCATGATTCCATGCACGATCGGGAAGATGAGCTTCAGTAAGTGTCTATGCGATCTTGGGGCAAGTATCAATTTGATGCCCTTGTCAGTATTCAATCAGTTGGGATTGCCGGCTCCAAGGCCGACAAATATTTCTTTGCAGCTAGCAGACAGATCCTTCACGTATCCATGGGGAATAGTTGAAGATTTGTTAGTGAAAGTGGACAAATTTATTTTTCCAGCTAACTTCATCATTTTGGATTACGAGGAAGATAAGAGTATACCAATCATACCGGAAAGACCTTGATTGACGTTCAGAAAGGGGAACTCACTATGCGTGTTCATGATCAGGAGGTTACTTTTAACGTCTTTAAGGCAATGAAGTTCCCAACCGATGAAGAGGAATATTTCAGAGTTGATTTGGTGGACCATGTATTAAATCATGAAGTTGAGAGTCTAGTGGATTATGAACCATTGAGGAGTGTCATTGCTGAAAATTCAGAATTGGAGGATGAGGAATTCGACGAACTTGTGCAATATCTGGACACCACTCCATAATTCAGAAAATTCAGAACACCTATCGAGCCTTTGACGAATGCTAGAGAGACATCGAAAAAATTAAAGCCATCTCTTGAGACACCTCCGTTACTTGAATTAAAACCACTTTTAGATCATCTCAGGTACGCATTTTTAAATAAAGATTCAAAGCTACTTGTGATTATTTCTTCTGCATTAACATCTTTTCAGGAAGAAAAATTGCTACGAGTGCTTAGAGAATTCAAATCAGCTATCGGATGGACCATAGCAGATATCAAAGGGGTCAGCCCTTCTTTTTGCATGTATAAGATCCTGCTGGAAGATGATAGTAAACCGTCAGTGGAGCAGCAAAGAAGGCTTAATCCGATAATAAAAGAAGTGGTCAAGAAAGAGGTACTGAAATGGCTGGATGCATGCATAATCTATCTGATTTCAGACAGTGGGTGAGCCCAGTGCAGTGTGTACCGAAGAAGGGTGGTATGACCGTGGTTACAAATGAGAATAATGAGTTGATTCCAACATGAACAGTAATGGGGTGGAGAGTTTGCATGGACTACCGCAGGCTCAACAAGGCTACAAGGAAAAATCATTTTCCACTATCATTCATCGATCAGATGTTGGACAGACTAGCAGGTCATGAATATCATTGCCTTCTAGACGGGTATTCGGGCTACAATCAAATTGTGATAGCTCCAGAAGACCAAGAAAAGACTACCTTCACATGTCCATACGACACTTTTTCTTTCAGGAGGATGTCTTTTGGGTTGTACAATGCTCCAGCCACCTTTCAGAGATGCATGATGGCTATATTTTCGGATATGGTGGAGCAGAATGTGGAGGTATTCATGGATGACTTCTCAGCCTTTGGGGACTCGTTTTACTTATGCCTTGAAAATTTGGTAATGGTTTTGAAGAGATGTGTTGAGACAAACTTAGTGTTGAATTAGGAAAAGTGCCATTTCATGGTACAAGAAGGAATCATACTCGGACACAAAGTTTTGAAGAAGGGACTTGAGGTGGATAGGGCCAAGCTAGACACTATTAAGAACTTGCCACCACCTATTTCTGTAAAAGGTGTTCGCAGTTTTTTGGGACATACAGGTTTCTACCGCAGATTCATCAAAGACTTCTCCAAGATAACTAAACCACTATGCAGTTTATTTGAGAAGGATGCGCAGTTTAATTTTGATAAGGCTTGCGTGTCGGCATTTAAGCACTTAAAGGGGAAACTAACTTCAGCACCAGTGATTACTGCCCCAGATTGGGATTTGCCATTCGAGCTGATGTGTGATGTCAGTGATTACGCTGTAGGGGCTGCCTTGGGTCAAAGAAAGAAAAAGATGTTTCACGTGATCTATTATGCCAGCAAGACCCTTACAGATGCACAGTTGAACTACACCACCATAGAGAAAGAGTTATTGGCAGTGGTGTATGCCTTTGATAAATTTCGAGCATATCTGATTGGCACAAAGGTGATAGTGTACACGGATCACGCAACAATTTGACATTTAGTGGCAAAGAAGGATGCCAAACCTCGATTAATCATATGGATTTTATTACTACAGGAATTTGATTTGGAGATCAAGGACAGAAAGGGCACTGAAAACCAAGTGGCGGACCACTTATCGCGACTAGAAAATTCGGAAAGGGAGGCAGAAGACAAAGTTTTAATTAATGAATCCTTTCCAGATGAGCAGTTGTTGTGGTGAAAGGGGAAGTGCCATTGTTTGCAGACTACACAAACTATTTGGTAAGTAAGATGATACCTTTTGACTTGGTGGGCTATCAAAAGAAAAAATTTCTGCACGATGTCAAATGGTATATATGGGATGAGCCTTATCTATTTAAATAGTGTGTTGATCAAATGATAAGAAGGTGTCTCCCGTATAGCGAGACCGAGGGGATTTTACAGGATTGTCATTCTTCTGTGTATGGAGGTCATTATGGTGGAGAACGCACTGCGGCTAGAGTACTATAAGCAGGATTTTACTGGCCGACAATTTTTAAGGATGCATACAGTTTCGTCCAGAGGTGTGATAGATGTCATCGAGTGGGGAACATCCCAAAAAGAAATGAAATGCAGTTGAATACGATCCTCGAAGTAGAAATTTTTGATGTGTGGGGGATTCAATTCATGGGGCCTTTTGTTTCTTCTTGCGGAAATCTCTACATCTTGCTCGCAGTGGATTATGTGTCAAAATGGGTAGAAGTGGTAGCTCTTCCGACAAATGATGCCAAGGTAGTCCTCAGGTTTTTAAATAGAAGTATCTTCACGAGGTTTGGGACTCCAAGGGCCATCATTAGTGATGAAGGCAGTTATTTCTGCAACAGGCAATTCACAACTTTTTTGGCCAAATATGGGGTGAACCATCATATTGCTACAGCTTATCACGCACAAACGAATGGCCAAGCTGAAGTGTTCAATCGAGAAGTTAAAAGAATCCTTGAAAAAGTAGTGAACCCCACGAAGAAGGATTGGTCGCTAAAGCTGGAAGATGTAGTATGGGCATACAGGACTGCCTACAAGACTCCACTAGGCATGTCACCTTTGCAGCTAGTCTACGACAAAGCATGTCACGTTCCTATGGAGCTAGAGCATAAGGCATATTGGGCAATTCAGAAGCTCAATTTTGATTTGAAATCTGCAGGGGAGAAATGCCTACTTCAACTCAATGAGTTGGATGAATTCAGACTACAGGCATATGAGAATTCAACGTTGGATAAGGAGAAGGTGAAGAAATGGCATGATCGCAAGATCATAAAAAGGACATTTGAACATGGACAAAGAGTGTTACTTTTTAACTCCAGACTTAAACTTTTTCCCGGGAAGCTAAAATCAAGATGGTCAGGGCCATTTACAGTGAAGATTGTTTTCCCACATGGAGCGATAGAAGTGTTCGATAAACTCCTGGACTAGCCTTTTAAAGTGAATGGGCAACGATTGAAACATTACTTTGGTAGTGAGGTGGACAGACAAAAAGTTACCTCAATTCTTTCTTTGACATGAGATTCAGAGATAGTCAAGCTAATTGACTATAACTTAGCACTTGATGGGAGGCAACCAATTATTTCTATCTCTACTTTTTTACTTATTCAGTTTAGGTTGTTTTTATTAGTTCATTTGCATCATTTTTTGTTGTTATTATGATAGTAGATTAGCTTTGCATGAATATCTTCATGGCTGACTGTGGATATGAGTATGTTTGTGCATAACATCAAATTTAGGGTGATACAATAGACACTCATACTTATTTAGTAATTTATGCCTTGACAGTGTTATTGATGTCTTTGTAGGTATATTGGATTGCACGCATTACTTTCTTCTTTGTATGGGAATGCAAAAGTAATGTGATGTGAAATCACCTCGTCTTGGTAGTTCAGACATCTTATAGAAATCATGTACCATGCATTCTAAATCTTTTCAGGCCGAAAAGCTCATGGCACATGCAAGCAGTATAGAGATTCTAAGAAAGTCGGCATGCCGCAGCATGCCAAAGACAAGAGGGTGGGGACGTGTTACAAGCACCTAGACGCCTTAGTCATGCCACAACCAAGCGCTTAGGCGCCTCAAGTCAGTAGCCCACCGATGTCATAACCGCCTAGGCGGTCCAACCCGTGCAACAAAAAGTGCCTAGGCGCTCATCATAGAATCAAAATCCATTATCCACAATGGATTACACATTGAGAAATACAGATAGAAGTAAAGAGAAGTTAGAGAATTAGGAATGCAAATTTGATCTCTCTTGCTCCAATTCTGAATTTCCTATGCTTTCCAATTGCTTCAATCTTCAACTCTAATCTAATCTAGGGTTCTAATCTAATCTAACCAAGAAAGAGAAGAAAAGAGCATATGTAATGTAGATTCATCCCCAAAGGGTGGAATCCCCCTTTTACATAATGAAAATATGTCTAATATATAAGCCCTAATTGAACTCCCCTATCCGTTACGCTTCCATCGCACTATCTAGTGAAAAGTCAGCTTTGGTCAACATCAGAAGTGGTGCGACCGCGCGAGAATTGGCCTGAAGTTGGGCGCGCCCGCGCTCAAGTGTTAAATCGTACTTTTTTGCTCCAGGGACTCGCGTGGCCAAGCAGGAATTACACTAGAAAATCGCGCGCCCGCGCGGTCCATTTTCTCCTATAGTGTCCTCTACTAAAATGGCCATAACCTTTGATCCGGGAAGAGTTACGGGACCTTCCACCTATCAAATCGAAGATCTCAACGAGCTCTACAACTTTCATTCTTTGAGAATTAAGAAATAATGCACGAATGAAGGTTGAAATTGGGTTGGAAGTGACTGCTATGCAAATGGCCATCCAAAATAGTGATGTTCAACGTTTGTTGGTACAAAGCTCGCTAATGTGTAGCACTGTTAGCCTAATGGTCATTGCTGAGTTGTGCGTGCCAGGCACGAAGTGGACTTATAAAGTCAGCACGAATCAGCCTCGCATATTCCCAGCCGCAACTTTGAATCGCTATGCAAAGGCGTGGAATTTTTTCATATGTGCCAAGCTTGTTCCATCGTCTCATCAGCATAAAATCACAGCGGAGAGGGCCATCATTCTGTGGGGAATAATCATAGGCAAATACATTAATGTGGGCCATCTCATCCATTAAAATATGTTGCGTTATCTACGGGGAAGCACTACAGGGAGCATTCCACACGCGTCAATTGTAGCTATGTTGTGTACTCATTAAGGATGCCATTGGGACAATGAACAATTGCAGAACCCGAGCTAAGATATCACTCATGCCACCATTGCAAATTTTAGGATTTGGTAGGAGGTGCACCGCACCCGCGAGGAAATGGCTTTATCATCCAGTCCACATTCCCAGAGCCTCCATCATTTCACACAAAGCAGATGAAGTGGCCCGTTAACCTGTTACCACTGCTCATGGGGATCGATGACCCAAAGGTTAGGAGAAAAGGTCGACGCCATGTACGATAATTTCACAATATTTGCTACGGGTCTGACGAGGTCATTGGTGGAGGCATTTGCACAGCAAGGAACCATGCTTGAGTGGCCCCAGTTCGGGACGATCGTGCCATTTCTACCACCAGATTCACCACCCGAAGAGGGTGGTGTTATTGAGCACTAGGGGAGTTTTCTGTAACCTATACCTTCATTCATTGAGGCAATGAATATTCTAAGTTTGGGGGTATTGGGGTAGTAGGGTAGTGCATATAGTATTTCCATGTTTAGTTAAAGTTTCATGTTTAGTACATATAGTATTTGCTTGTTTAGTTTAAAAGTTTGCATGTTTATGTGTTAGATAATAATTGCATGTTTTATTGTTCTATTTTTAGTCATTATTATGTGTGTCAGTTTATATGTAGTTGCATGTCTCACAAATTCTTGCTCTATGGAAATTTTGTCTAGCCGATGATGAAAGTGAATTTTGAAGGATTGTTGAGTATTTTGGATAACATGAACTTAGATATAATGTTTTACACGATGTAATTCATGATGTTGTTTAAATGCTTTCGGTTTGCACTGTTTTGTTCACAATTTCTTGTAGGCTTAAGAATGATGTGTTGCATTGCTTAATAGGAAATGTGGTTTAAAAAACGAGAAATTTGTGGAAAATGGACTTAGACTGTGAAAAACATGGATAATCAAATTGTGGGAACATATGGGTATGCTATGTATAAAAAAAAGAAAAGAAAAAGCTATCTTGAAACTTTCTTGAGCTAAATGATTGACTCTTTGGAAGGAGCGAGATGGAGCATAAAACGCACTCGCTAAAAAAAAGAGAAATAAACACCGTGGGAAAGAGCGAGAATTGCCCTCGTGAGTAAGAATAAACCATTTTAAATCCATTGTAGAACCTCAGTTTTTTTTATATGTTGGAACGGTCTTTGTTGCATAAGTATACATGAGTCTTGCTTTAGATTGTAATTTCCTATTTTGAGCAGTTTAGCATGTGTATTCTTTGCTTAAATCAAGTTTTGGTGAACACAACACACACACATAGCATCTTTATAGCATATATGAATTATTTGAGTGTATGATATTATGCCTACAGTTTGGTTTGAATTTGTATTCTTGAATCTGGATAATTCGTTGAGGCATTTTGGACTGAAATTCTGGTATAGCTGGGACAATGTGAGACTAGTTTACACCATGGTATAGTTGCATAGCATGTAGATACATTTTCAGTGTTTATTAGTATGCATTGCTTGAGGGCAAGAAATAGTTCAAGTTCGGGGGTATTTGATAAGTGGGTTTTATACCTACTTATTGGATATCAATTCACAAGAACTATGGCCATCTCAAGTACATTTTAGTGTGTTTTTAGTTGCATCTCATGATATTTTGCATTGCATGTACTGAGAACTCCTTTGGTACAAGTTCAGAAAATGGCATAGCTTGGCGATCGTAGATGGCATGAGGCTAATGGAAGCATGACGCAAGGAATAATTGGAGATATACAACTGAGGATGGATGAAAGAAGAGTGGCATGTCAAAGATTCAGTAGATGGATATAGAAGCAGTAGCACCAACAGAGCTTAGAATTCAAAGTGCAGAAGTCGCGCGGCAGCGTGGCTAGACAGGCTAAAGGACGTGTGCCCACGTGATCACCCGGACAGACATAATTATGTACTCACACGCCCGCGCAGTGTTTACAAAGGGGTAGCGTGCGGCCGCGCGCGTAGTTGACCCGAGCTGCTGACTTTATTTTGATTTTTAAAATTCAAGTGTTTGAGTTGGTAAAAACGATTATGGTTGGCACCAAACGCGATTATCATTAGTTTTTACGTACTTTTCATAAGAGAGAACTAGGGTTTACACTTTGAGAGATTTCAAACGTAGAACCAAGCATAAACTTCATATTTTCTACTTCTTCTTTTAAATTTCAATCATTGTGGCTGACTTATGTTATTGTTGCTGGATATTATTGAGGATTTGAACGTCTCATTGGGATTGTAATCAGCAATTGGGTTTGATCAATTCTATCTTCTCTCTTTTAATTGTTTATTTATTTTCCATGCGTAGCTTTGATCCCATAATGGCTTTCTGTTCAGTCATGAACTAAACTCCATTATGGGATTCTAACGAATTTTAATACGTAGTCTAACTAATGGCCTGATTGCTGGACTGTTTGTGTATCATTTGGAATTTCTATCATGGTTGTTTTGAATGCATGAATGATTGATCACCATTCATTTTATGTGCTTTTATGGATTACAGAACATATACCCTAAACTTACTTTAGGATGTCCCACAAATCTGTACTTGTCAAATCTTGTCCTAAGCTTATCCTTTGAAACGTTTTCACATAAGCTGGACAACCCCTTATCTTAACATACTTAAGATTAGGAATCCTCCCTATCCATAACTCTTATAGATTCTTGGGGTTGAATTTTGAGGTTACCTTTTCCGTAGGTATGCATCCATTTCTAGGGCATGGCCCAGAAGGATACCGGAATGTCGGTAAAATCATTATGGACAACACCATGTCCAACAAGGTACAATTTTTCCTTACAGATACATCAATCAATTATTACGTATCAGGAGGCATCCATTATGAGAAAACCATTTGAGATGATCTAGAAACTTATTGCACAAGTATTTATTCCTTGATCTAATCAAAGAATCTTAATACTATGCCAATTTGTTTCACTTCTGAATTCTTTGAACATTTCAAATAATTCACACTTGTATTTTATCAAATACACGCATTCAACTCTTTGAATGATCATCTCCTTTTCTTATACTAATTTGTTCAATATGAAAATAATTTTTCATGTAAGTCAAGTATACAAAATCCATTAAGTATTATTCCAGTTCTATACAAAACATTATTATTACAAATAGAATAACAATTGTTCTTAAATATAATACCAAAGATTTCATTGTCCAATCAACAAAATGGAAATAATGTTTCTAACAAGAACTGGAATACAATAACAATAAGTTCCTATGGCTAATTGTGAATAAATCAATTAGACAAATTCTAATCTTATTTAAATAAATAAATTAAACAATTAATTTATTTAAATAAATAATATTTATTCTACAATAGGGATAAGCCTCCCTAGCGATTAACAACTTTCTAGATAATATAGATTTCGACATTAATCATAAAAGAACCTTTGAGTAAATAGTTATCGTACAATTCAATCCTTCCACCATACAATGTCCCAATTAAATATAAGACATGGAATTACTGTCAAGTCTTATTTTATTTAATTATATGTATTTCGATCCTTGAATGCACAACACCAAATAATGCAAATTAGAAACTCCTTTCTAATTTCATTCTGCATTGGCCAAGGACTAATGGGTTGTCATTTATCGAATCACATAGGACATTTCTCTTCTTTTACTAGAAGTGGTAGATTATTTATTGATCATACATTATCTCCATGTACAATTTATTATACCCAAGCATACTCTTTGATATAACTTAAGGGTCTTAAGGAATATGTCAAAGTATAACTCATCATACACAAGATACTATGATGTTCTCAAGTCCAAGGATCACTTGTACTACTATCACTTCAGGAATTCCTATTGACATGCAAGTAAAACTCCATTAGGTATTCCTTAGCGAGCCAAGTTCAGTGAACTTATTCTCTAATAAACACCTACATACTTGCTTTAGTATCTCCACACAAATGATCATGAGATCAATCATCCTCATCCAAAGAGCAAGCAACATATGTACCAATCTATCTGGATTCACTAATCCCCAATTTAGTAATTCAACGATTGGGAACTATTTAAGTTTAAGCTTTCTAAGAATTTAGATCTCATTAAAATGATCATCATCATTATTCTAAAAGCATTGCTTAAAACTATTGGTTTACCACATATTATAAAACAACATCATATAGATAATTAAAAGCCTTTAATAAATTAATACGTTTTTATTAATAAATGAATAAGATTGTTACAAAGTATATGCTTTATCATCAAACATGATTAGCTTGTGTGCATACTACTTTCACTGGCGCCCCAGAAAACTCTATACCGGTGATAAACCGCCAATCCATTGGCATTATCATCACCTCATAATCCAGTAAATGGAGGGACCGAGTCTGGTGAAACCAGCGCTCAGACAATGCCCTGAGGTAACCCCAGGGACAACGGCGGGGGAGGATAGAAAAGAACACCTCGAAACCCCAATCATGCACAATCTCTCGGTACTCTAGGTGAAGAGTCTGGTACAGAGAGTGTATACTAAACCAGTTCCCTCGAGGCTAGATAAAGCCGGGAGCTTTCTTCACAAATGTAAATCAACATCAAAACCCTTCTTCCTCATCAATAGGAAAAAGGAAGATCAAACGCAGCTTTTAACTCGTTCGCATGCAAGTAGATCGAGGGGTGGCGACTCAAATCGTCCAGAAGCTCTGGAATCATCACATTAATGGCTGGGAGATCCCTGCGGGGAATAGAAGCAGCAGGAGCGAGAACTGCAATTGGTACATCCTCCTCCTCATCCTCAACATCCGGTACCTCAACCCGGATAGGACGAATCACTGGCTCCGTCAACCGATGAGACTGTCAAGCTGGGCGAGGCCGAGGTACATTAGAAGCTCTCCTTCTCACACCTGAAGAGGTCCTACGAGAGATTCTTGGCTATTTTGGATCCATATATCTGGACACAAGTTTCCAAATTACCTCAAAAAGGGTGTGATAAATTCTAACCTGAAGCTTTTTAAATGCATTTTATGTGTATATGCATGCATGCATTACTTTAACATACGCCTATAGTAGAGTTAAAAATGCATGTCTATTCAATCCCTAGACTCTTGGAAATTTTTTGCCAGAGTCTCCTTTATAAAAAAGACTATCCACATGCGCGTAGACATGACTAGGTGGCCATTCAGTAGCACACCAACTCATAGTCATAAACATCCTATATGCATAAAAAGTGTCAAAGTTATAATCCATAAGGGTAGTTTAATTACCAGGATTACTTTTCTTTACAACCTTTGCTCATTTGTCCTCAAATTGGATAAGAAATAGCAGAAAAAAGTGCCAATTTGACTGCTTCAGAAGTCAATTTTTTTTTCACATCAATAGGTTCAGCATGGTTAAATACTAACATTTACTGTGTTGAATAAATTTTATCAAGTCATATGAGCATTCATAATCACTACTATGTGTTTAGAAGCATTTCATGTGATAACTTACTTTCCAACGGACAACACTGGAAAAGAAGACATGCATATGTTACTAGAATAGTACAGAACACTTGTACGGTGACGGATTTTGCAGAAAATAGCTCGAACGCAGTTGATCTGAAGAAGAACTCTCGGATTATCTGCAAGACCCCAACTTATTATAAATAAAATTAAATTTCCTCTATTTATTATTTTGAAATAGTAAGGGTTGATTTGATTAATGTGGTTACTTATGGGTAAAATGCGTAAATATTTCAAATATGCAAGTGGTTATAAAATATTCATTTTATCAAAGAATATTCATTTTGTCGTGGAATATTCTTACTGTCAGGGAATATTCGTACGACGGCGCAGCCTTATGTGGGCCCCATAAAGAAAAGCGATTGGATGAAAAAAACGACAAGTATAAGTTGTTTATAAATAATGGCGTAGTTGTTACCGTTAATACTGTTGGAATACCCGGTGGTTAAAATACAGTAGCATACGGTATTGCACAAATTATTGATTCTTACGTAGGAAGGCATTACTCAATAATTATTATAGTAGTTACTGTTCAATATTTTATTTTATTGATTCAATAATTGCTACGTTGATATTTTATATTATTGTTGTTTCAATAATTGTCACTACACAGTATTTTCATTATCAGATAAATAATTCATTTTATTTGAATAATATTATTAGATAACATTATTGGAAATGTCTAGAAAGTTCTGTCTAAGGAGAGGTTTGGTCACCTAATTGCGCGCCAGTAAGGAGAAATCCTTATTGGAAAGCCCCCTCTTTCCTAGGAACTGCCTGGTTGTCAGTATTGTGATTCTGTAATATTATTTGTGAATAATTAATTATTAATTTATATGATAAGGAAAATATTCATGTTATGTGGATATAGATGGAGAAAATTTTTAATGTGACAATTGTTGAAAATTTGTTATTTTATCTTTTCTGACAAATAATTCATTTATATATATTATTATATTTTAATAATATAATAATGGTGATATTTTTACAATGAATGTGGGATATATGAGTATATGAGGAGGAGGAGTATTTTTGTTATAATTAATGTTTAAAACATCTTAAACATGTCGGTGGACCCCATTTCTTGACTGAAATTGGTTTATAGCCCGTAAAATCGTCCGTTTGTGGATTTCGGTCAACTTTTGCTTGGAATTTGGAAAAACATAAACTTACAAAGTTTTAGAGAATGGAATTTTCTATGGAAAGGACATGTGGTTTCAATTTTTCTGATAAAAGAGCTATTTATTATGAATTATTGAAGTTTCGTAGTTCCGAAATAATTAATTTTTGAAAGTTTTAATTATTTTTATAACAAAAAGGTTTTTTTTGTTTTTGTCATTATTTGGTGGCTGAATTCAGATGGTCAAGGTAGGCTAAGGAAAATTTTATAAATATATTAATATTTTTATTAAATTTTCTGCTTTGGTGTTCTAAGCATTTTCCTCTAAATAGGGTGCTTAGGTTAGAATTGAAAATCACACCAGAAACTGAAGTTTTCTCTCTCTTTCTCTCTCTATATTATCGAGCGTATTCTTGTGATATTTTGATACTTTGAGTGTTGCTATACGGTGCACGTTCCCTTCAGCACTATATCTAGTATTCCAGTCAGAAGTAATGTCTTTTCGAGGTATGGGATATTTTTTTTATTTTAAAAATGATATTATTTCTTCTAATATCATTATGCTGGAATATTGGTAAGATTTTTCTTGTGAAATTCTTCTCTTTTAGTGTCGTGGTTACTATTCACGATGTCGACATTATTCACATATATATGGCACTATTCACTTAATACGGTCTTATTATTCACGTAAAAATTAAATTTTCATTTTTGTCCAAAATATCTATTATGGATACTAGCTTTGATTGTATCCATGTTTTGATCATTCTTGAATTATACTTCACTATGATTATTTGTGAATTATTTTTGAACTCGGATTGTTTAAAGTACGAATCCATAATACTTGTTCTTTTATTTCACTGGATTCGTTTTCTTTAAAATATTTTTCATCATCCTCAGTCCTAAATGATGGTATTACTGAATATCTTTGGCATGTAGTGCAAAGATGGTTGATTTTCTTATGAATATCTTTGGCCGTAAGAGTGCAAAAGATGTGTACAGTGTTGAGATGAACATGACCGACTGATGAATATCTTTGGCTTGTAGTGCAAAGATGAATATTTGATTCAAGATGAATATTGGTTGATGTTACAGGGATAAAATATTGATGATGGACTTTTAAATTCATAGATTATAGTAGATTTCACTCTCTACGTAACTCTTCTATGAATTATTGTTTCCGCTGCGAATATTGATCTGAAACTTGTTGTCTATTATATTTTATCAGATTTTCCTAGTTGAAGAATAACAATAATTTGTTCTATATTATCTTAGTCATAATATTCTTTACTGGGCTAGTTGAGCTCACCCTTTTCCTTTTTGTTCCATTTTTCTTCTCAAGAGGCGAGAATGTAGCGAGTTCTAGTCGGGGTGTGGAATGATGGTTCTAGAAAGTTGTTTTAGTAGTCCTCACCATTTTTGTAAAATAATGTACCAATAATTTTAATGAGGACTTATTTGGGTGTGAATATTGTCTAGACGGCAATATTTGTATTTAAACTCACAGTTTTCATGTTGTATTAATAAAGTTGTAGTTGTTTCTGTACCATGTTATTGACGACTCAAAATGGGTGATGTATACCTATTTTGGGGGCGTCACATTATCTATGTGGCTTCAATTGAAAATGACTTGTGAAAGGGAAAGCCGCCTGAAATAGACCCATGGATGGTCGCTGGTCTACCTATGACTGCCACAGGTCCACCTGTGGCTATCCCAGGTGGTCCCCACCCCCTCTGACTCGATCCAATTTGAGTTGTAAAGGAGCTCCCATAAGTTAAAAAGTCAAATCAGAAAAAATAACACTATGCAATTAAGCGGAAAAGCCTGAAATCCTGATTTTCAGAGACCAAACTGTGGGTCTACACATCAATCATTGGTTTTTACCCAAACACAGGGATCACAAAACCAATGATCACAGCAATTGCAGGCTACCTTTGGCAATACCTCATAAAGGTCCGATTCCATCAACTTGGGGTTGCGATTCCAATTGCAACTAGATAATCTCTCCTCGGCGAGGATTTCATACAACTTTAGTCGTTGGAAAGTAAATCCAGCGAAGCATCGGAGGTGATTCGATGATGTTAGATGTTGAACCATTATTCAGCGAAGATCAAGCAGCCTTAATGTTATCAGTCATTGGAAAGTAAATCCAGCGAAGCATCAGAGGTAGTCCGATGATGTTAGCCATTGAAGCACATTTCAGTGAAGGTCAAGCAGCCTTAACGTTATTAGTTGTTGGCAAGTAAATCCAGCGAAGCATCGGAGGTGGTCCAAAGATGTTAGTCGATGAAGCACATTTCAACGAAGGTCAAGCAGCCTTGATGTTATCAGCCGTTGGCAATTAAACCCAGCAAAGCATCGGAGGTGGTTCGATGATGGTAGTTGTTGAAGAACATTTCAGTGAAGGTCAAGCAGCCTTGACAACACAAACTATTTAAAGTAACTCCAACAAAACACTGGACAGACCTGGTGATACAAACCAGGGAAAACCATCCTCATAGGAGAGGACCAATAATAGAATCTATTATAGTCTTTATTAGACAAAGCGCAATCCCAAAGAGTCTCTCGCACATGAGAAGAACATCTACAGTGGAAAGTCTACACTAAGGGTTAAGGACTTTGGTAATAACCCTAATGTCAACATCCTCTTGTCTCATTCATGGAGCAGCCTCCATCCCATCATACACTCAACATAACATTTGCATCATGCTGTATTACATTGCATCATGATTATCTTATCACATTTCAAGTGTCTAGTGGTCTTTATCCTATAAATGTTATTGCGTTGCATGAATATGATAAAGAAGGGCATTTGTAGACACTAAAAATTTTGCATTCCTGTTACTAACCTTGCATGAGGGCAAAATTATCTTCCAGAGATTACCTTGGAAGTCAAATCAACTCAATCCCAGAAATAACCCCGGGATATCCAATTTCAATCTCGGAGACTACCCCAAGAAACTCAGTTCCAATCCCGAAGATAAGCCCGAGGGATACATTTCTAGTTCCGGAGATAACCCCAGAGAAGTCAGTTCCAACCTCGGAGACAACCCCGAATCACTCAGTTCCAACTCCAGAGATAAACCCGGAAGATCAGGCACACCTCAGAAACAACTCAGAGGACATTCAACACCTATAGCAGCCCAATCTCAGAGATAACCCTGAGCAATGACTGCTACATCTGTGCAAAGCCAGAGATAACCATGCTGAGGGAAAAAATCATCATTCTGCCACCTCGATACCACATTCACGTCGTCTCAACATCATTTCAACCCATATTTCATACGAAGTGTCCCATAAGAACCATAGCTCAAAATACCTAGTGATTACTACACAAGACAGCACACCGGATAGAATTTAACGACTTGAAGATCTAGTCATGGACCCATCTTCCCAGCTTTATACAACCTCTTATCCCATGTCATTATGTAGCTCTCAACAACATCATTCAGTAAAGGTATAGAATGCCTCAATTGGATGCCTAAATTGAAAGTTATGAAGGTTCAAGCGGACATCGCGTTACACAAGTGCACGTACTTGAAGATGACAGGATCCACATGGCTCGTGGCAACTCGAGCATAGACCCGCGACTGCCGCGGGTAGACCAGTGACCATCGGTTATATAAATAAAAGCCTTGGGTTTGCCATTTTAAGAAAAAACGAGCGAGAAAACTTTGTCCATTTCAGCTCATAAACATATCTAAAGTTCTCTAAACTTAGTGATTCTTTTTTCTAAACACTTGTAAGCTCGTGTTTTGCTACATATTGAAATTTAACTTGTGGAAACTAATTTTTCAGGCATCAAAACCTATCTGAATTTAACTGGTGAGTATATATATATATATATATATATATATTATAGAACTATGCTTCGATTGAGCCCGAATATAATATTCAGAGCATTTATAACTTTTAAATATATACATACTTATATATATATATATATATATATATATATATATATATATCTTGTCATCAAACTCTGTTTAATTGAGTCTGGATATACATCTGGAGCATTTATTGCTTTTGTATATATATAAATACTTATGTGTATACATCTTTCTATCAAACGCGGTTTGATTGAGCCTGGATATACATCCATTGCGTTTACTTCTTATATATATATATATATTATATACTGTTATCGAACCCTTTTCGATTGAGCACAGGTGTTATATCGGTCGTTTACATACTTTATATATATATATATATATATATATATATATATATTTACATTTCAAGTCCTACCTAGAGTTTACTTCGTGGAAATTGATTATTCACACACACACACACACACACACACACATATATATATATATATATATATATATATATATATATTTACAACTTTTATATATATTTATATATAACTGTTTATCAGCCCGCGGGTTAGATTTTCCTAAATTTGGCTATTTCTCACTTTAACCGGTTCATGGTGACTAAACTAGAACCGATGAAGCTGAAATAGTTTAGATTTATTTAAATCTAGTTCTTATTTCTGTTTTTGTACATATTGCTTTATTGTGTGAGCCTAGGAATCATGTGATCACAGATTCAGTTACTGAATCTAGATTCGGTTCCCGTGATGGACATTTTCAGTTGGCACCAACTTGTAAATTATTCACTATGTTTGAATTTCCTTAGATGACTCTCATGCCCACAAGGAGTTCGGCACTGCTATGTATCTTATTTTCTCGAAGAAGCTTCGCATCTCAAAAAATAAAAGCAATCAAGCCGAACTCATAATAAAATGGAAGTATTAAAGGCCTCAATTACTATTGAGCATAAGGTTTTGAAAAACACGTTTTACAAAACATCACTGTCATATCTCATTAAAATTGAACTTTTATACAAAATTCAAACCCTTTGTATATAGATGCAAACGAGGCATAGCCCTACTTCCAATCAATTACACATAGACCTAACACACACACATTTAGATAAAAGTTTAAATTAAAAAGTGGCGGTAATCGTGTTATCATGGAAGTCGGGGGGTACCTAAAAGCTTCCCTCCGCTTAATCAAGCCCCTGGACCGTAACGAATTTTGGTTTTGCAGACCAGTTAAACAGTGTCACATCACTAGGTCTTTGTACAAACCTTTTCTCGGTTGAGTTGGTGCAACCATTTAAAAATAACCAATTGGCTACTCTTACAGTCAAATCATCGACATATACATGTCAGACATTTTCAAACTTTTTTTTCCAAACAAATCTCACCTAACATGAGAATACCAAAAGACAAGAACAGAAAGGGATAAATAAAAATCTCGACGTCGACACTAGCCATATAGTCATAAGTGCCTTTGATGGATCTCGACAAAATTTTGTAGGAGAAATTGAACTACCAGTACAGATCAGTCCACATACCTTTTACATATCCTTTCGAGTGTTAAACATCACCACATGATATAATTTGTTGTTGAGAAGGCTATGGATCAATATGGCAAGAGTAGTCCCATCTACGTTTCATGAACAGGTAAAATACATCATCAAAGGTATTCTGGTAATTGTCAATACCGTACCAGAATATCATGGTCATACACAAAGCGTTATGCCTCTAATCACTCTTAATGATGGAATTAAGCCTGTCAGTTTTTAAGCCCTTGAGGTAAGCAACAATCAATATCAACCTATCGGGGCCCCAGTTTTGAAGCCCAAAGTTTCCACCAAAGTAATATCGGCTAGTCAAAAAATGATATCCTTGGGTTTCCAGCCAGGACAAGGGTTAGGGATGAGTCAGTAAGGAATCAGAAGTCCAGTTCAAATTGCTATCCAGACAAGGAAGGCTGGATTGGGCTATTACTCTGGATCAGATCATCAGAGCCCACACAAGCATCCACCGGTTCCTTCCTCTACCATTTTGATACCTAATCTTATAGCTGCATGATTTGTAAAGCCTATAAGAAAAATTCTTGTTTCCGTGGCGGGTATGATGATTCCTAGGGCCAAGCCGGCTAGTGGAAAAGAAGTCCTAATTTTGGATTAAGAAAGCGAGCAAAGGAGTTAGAGACTCAAATAAGAAATGCAGAACTGGTTATCAAAGATGTAATTTCTGGTTCATACTGAGGGTATGAACATGGATATCCCAGATGATGACTATTCAGAAGATTAAATCCTGACCCCTAGCATAAATAGGGATAAGGAGAACCGATCAAAGGAAAATATTGACCACGATATGAATTTAGTCGTGGTCATCATCAAAGAGGAGGAGGATGCCAACTATCCCTTCATCACAGCTTTCCACAAAGACTTGACCCTAGGAAATTGGAGTAGCACTTCTTGAATCTTCCAAAAAGGTTAAAAATGGCATAAAGTAAATATGTCCTAAAGTGTAGATATTATTAACTGCTTACTTTTGTCACACAATACTAGTAGTTACTTTTGTCATGTTTTTGCTAACGTTTTGTATGATCAAACAATCTCATATATTAAGTGAAAGCATTTTGTTTTCAGGACTCCAGAGTTGGGTTTGTCTAGCCTTACTAATGGAATGTCAAATCTCTACAATGACTACAACTTTGATGTGGTGTTGGACTTTGACTTAATGGGGATTGAGCAAGAAGAGATAAAGGACTATGAGATGCCTGAGGAGATCAAAGAATGAGTCGAAGATAAATCCAAACCAAACCTTGATCAAACCACTTCTCTCAATAACGGAACCTCAAAAAACCCTAAAGTGTTGACTTATGTCACACTCCATGTTTTGATGATGAACATAATAGTTCACTAATCATGTTATATAACATTTCAGGAACATCAAGGAAGGAGGTTCAAAGTCAAGATGTCTTTGAAGAAAGAAAAGAAAATTTGAGTTCTAGGAATATATGTAAGATCTTAGCATTTATTACTTTCCAAAATAAGGCTCTAGAACATGTGCATTGCATATATACTCGCATTCATATTTGATGTCACATGTAAATTAACTAGCTCATAATGTATGGCCAAAATTACTCTACACAAGGAATCAAATCTTGTTAAACAAATATATACGGTAGAGCAAGAAATGGGGTAAACAAATTACCATAAGTTATGCATTAATCTAAGTTCACGGTTAAGACAACAATGGGGTAGCAGGCATCATGCATCATAATATTATCCCACGATTGGGTGTCTCCAATGGTCCAATATATGGTAAGATATATGGACACCGACCAGAAGATATTGTATGGTAAGCACAAAACATGACATCATAAATTATGCTGCACAATTATGTGTTATAAATCAAGGGTCTTAATTCTAGGCAAATAATTAAGGTAACTAGTTGATTGAATAAATTACCATATGTTATACATTCATCGCAGGAATCATGTGCCAGAATCTTGTCTCATGATTTGAGAAATCTAATTGGTTAATTCTAACGGACAAATGTATATGGAAACCTGCCTGCAAATGTTTATGGTAATACAAAGTGTTGACTTCGGCATTTTAGAAATTGGGACAGTGGAAATCTGCAACAAGCCTATCTCCCATGTAATGAAAATCAATTAGCCTTAAATTATTGATAGCATGATATCTCAGAAAATGGAATCTCGGTGATAAAAATCGAACTGAGTATATCATATTTGACATAGACTGTAAGATTTGTGTTAAGTGTTTTTAAACGTGCATATTACAACAACAAATCTTTGCAATGGAAATATTCTGGAAGTGATCTATATAAACCGAACTCTTCAACATATTCAATCACGAAAAACATATACAGTACCAAAAATACATACAAGTTACAAAATTATTTTTCATCGTGATCGATATTGATTGCCTTAAGAAAAGAGTTTCAGCTGCGAAGAACATATAGAACATTTTCTGGTAATATTCTTCTTGCATTTCATTTCATTCTATACTAGAGCCTTGAGTTGGTAAGTGATATATTGCTTGATCATTAGACCTCTAGTGTGTATTTTAATTTTCCTTATCTCAATCAATATTTTATTGTATGTAATCCTATTTGGATTGATAACTCATTACAGTCAAGTTTGAGGAAAGCATAGGTGCTTAAGAGTGCATAGGTGCACAGGGAACAAAGGTGTTCGAATTGCAAGAACTTGTATTGTAATTGGAAGACTTTAATAAAAGTGAGTCTCCAATACTAGTTGGTATTGGACGTGGATTAGGCTACTATTCTAGAGGGTAGTAGTTGAACCACGTAAAAATTCTGGTGTTTATGTGATTACATTCTGTGCCTTAATATTCTACTATCTATCCAGCTGCCTGCATTCTATATACCAGTAAATTGATTGAATCAAAATTAAATAATATCCTAATTTTATAATCCATCTTGTTGCATTTAGAGGAATTCTCATTATTAACAAATGTTGGACATAGTTTGTGCCTACACTTATTCAACCCCCCCCCCCCCTCTTCTAAGTGTACCTATTTAAATTTCATTTGGTATCAAAGCTTGGCTCTACTTATCTTGACATGGCACACCTTGGACACGCTCATCACAAAGGTCAATCAACAAACCGACATCCACTACTCTTTGGAACAGAGAACTATAATTTCTGGAAATTTTGAATGAGGATATATCTCAAGCGAGACCCATGGGAATGGTGGGTGGTAGAGAATGGACCGGTAATCCCAAGGAAAGATGATGGTAGTCCAAAAACTCTACTTGAGATGGACTCAACCGAAACGTACATGGTGTCATACGATTCAAAAGCAATGAACACTCTTCTCAGCGGCATGGTGCAATCCGAAATAGATAAAGTTTCTTCATGCAACAGATCGAAGGAGATATGGGATACTTTAGTGGTAAGTCACGAAGGAACTTCCAAAGTAAGAGAAGTTAAGCTAAGTATGCTCATGCATGACTACGAAATGTTTAAACTGGAAAGAGACGAAACAATCAAAATGGCTCAAGCACGATTTTTGGTACTTATAAATTCCTTAAAGTTGCTCGACAAGTCAATACCACAATGCGAAATCAAACGTAAGCTACTTCGGGCTATGCCCAAAAGGTTTGCATCCAAAATTACTACTCTTCAAGATTCTGTAAATATTTCTTCTATGGACACATTAACTCTCTTTAGTGAACTAGAAGAGTATGAACATCAATTGAAAAGATATGATGACGAGGAAGAAATTACTTGAAAGAAAGTACTAGCTCTAAATGCAGGAATTGAAGAAGAACTTGAAAACAACTCGGATGATGAAATAGCCATGATGTCAAGGAAACTTAAGGGACTACTTCAAAGAAAGAATCAAAGGAAAAATACATTCAACTCCAACAAACACAAAGGCAAGCAAACCGAAGAAATCTGCTTCGAGTGTGGACGACCAGGTCACTTCAAAAAGGACTGCTTCCAGCTCAAGAACAAGGGAAAGCAAGGAAATAAAGAGTTCAAAAAGCATAAAGCTTTTCTAACATGGAGTGATGATGAAGAATTCGAAGTGGAAATAGATGCAAACGATGAACTGGCTCAAATATGCTTCATGGGACTTGAAGGTGAATCCAATGAGCTACCTCTTTCTGATGTTATTATTCTAAAACAGGAAAATGAAAAATTAAAAGAAAAAAATATGTACTTAAAAGATCTAGTAAACACGCTAATGGGCGAAGTGGAAGCATTGATAGATGAAAAGAAAGAGTTAGAAAGAGTAACACACACAAATGAGGAAAAAACATTAGCAGCGAAAAATGATTATTTAGATAATTACAATAAAATAATGTTCAACAAGGTAAAACAACTAAATGATGAAATTGAAAAATTAACAAATGAGATCAAGATGAGAGATGTGTGCATTGGTGCATTTGGTGATGAATCGATTAATAAAACCCCTCCAACTAATGAACTGTAAAAGGAAATAGAGTCATTAAAAACCTCTTTAGCTAAATTTGTTCATGGGGAAGAAAATCTAAATGTCATGCTAGGAAAACAAAGACCCAATTATGATAAACAAGGCATAGGGTATAACCCAACACATAGAAAGGAAATTAAAATGCTCAAATCTAAATCATCATTTAAATTAAATTATTGCACACCTTTTACTACTTGTAAAAATTGTGGCATTAAAGGACATCTGGAAATAAACTGCTCAAGAAAGAAAAAGAACAATCAAAGTAAAGCCATATGGGTAAAGAAAAGTGATTTGATTTCAACTAACACAAGTGGTCCCAAAAAGATATGGGTACCAAAAAGATAAATTGTATCTCTCTCATACAGGTATGTTTCAAAGCCAAAGTATCATTTCAAAAATGGATTCTTGACAACGGATGTTCACGTCACATGACGGGTGACAAATCTAAGTTCGTGGAGTTGAATGTCAAAAAGAAACATGGAACTGTCACATTCGGTGATAATCGGTCATGTGAAATAATCGGGAAAGGTAAAATCAGAAATAGTAAGGTTAACATTAATGATGTTCATCTTGTTAACGGTCTAGAGTTCAATCTTATCAGTGTTAGTCAATTAATGGATAATGGACATCAAGTAAATTTTGAGAAAGATAAATGTATAATTTCACATGGTACTAACAATGCTGCTTTAGTTGCCCGAAGAGAAGGGAATATATATACTCTTGATTTTGAGTAACAGGAGGAAGAAATATGTCTTGCAACCATTCAGGATGAAGCAAATCTATGGCATAGAAGGATGGGACATGTTCATATGGACCTTATCAAAAAGTTGTCATCAAAGAACTTAGTAAGAGGGTTACCTAAAATGAATTTCGAGAAGAAAGGTATATGCGAACCTTGTCAACTTGGAAAACAAGTAAAAACATCATTCACAGCCAAAAACGTGGTATCAACCTCTTCTCCCTTACAATTGCTCCATCTTGATTTATTTGGACCTGAAAGGCATGCTAGTCTAAATGGTAAATTCTATGCTTTTGTGATAGTCGATGACTTCTCTAGATATACATGGGTACTTTTTCTTAGAACAAAAGATGAGGCATTTAAAAAATTTGAAAAACTGATTAAAAATTTGGAGACTAAATATAGTCCAAATCTTATAAAAATCAAAAGTGACCATGGTACTGAATTTCAAAATGATTTTATTATATTTTATAATAAAAAAGGAATCACTCATGAAATTTCAACACCAAGAACTCCACAACAAAATGGAGTGGTAGAAAGGAAAAATCGAACATTACAAGAAATAGCTAGAACTCTAATTCAAGAAAGTAAACTCCCTAAGAAATTTTGGGCTGAAGCTGTAAACACAACATGTTATGTGCTAAATAGAGTGTTGATTCGTCCAATCATTTTGAAAACACCATATGAATTGTTAAACAATCGTCTTCCTAACATAAGCTATCTTAAAGTGTTTTGATCTAAATGTTTTATTCTTAACACTAATGGAAATCTGGGCAAGTTTGATGCTAGATCATATGAAGGAATATTCATTGGCTACTCACAAAATAGTAGAGCATATCACATTTATAATGTGCAAAAGATGTATATCAAAGAATCTATACATGTTAAATTTAACGAATCTAACCATGATATTCCAAAAGAAAGAGAAGAAGATGCAGGAAATTTAGAGACTGCTGCAAATCCAGCCTACCAGATAAAGCAAAATAGTAAGATCATAGAACCAATCCAGTAGGATGGATTGGAAGAGCAGCAAGACCAAGACTCTATCCAGCAAGTTGAAATGGACGAACAACAAGACCACAATTCAGAAACTACTAAAGAAGTTATACATGATACTCAACTTCCAAAATCAGCAAGACACATCAAAAACCATCCTCTTGAAAACACCATTGGAAACATAAATGACAAAGTTATCACAAGAAGAAAAACACAAATATGTGTGCTTTCTCAGCATTCTTATCTCAAATTGAACCAATGAACGCCAAAGAAGCCATACTTGATGAAAATTGGCCTTTAGCAATGCAGGAGGAACTACAACAATTTGAAAGATGTCAGGTGTGGGAGTTGGTACCTCCTCCAAAAGATGTATCCATTACTAGGACTAAATGGGTATTCAAAAACAAGCTTGACGAGTACAAAACAATTACAAGAAATAAAGCTAGACTAGTAGCTCAAGGGTACAACTAGCAAGAAGGAATAGACTATGAAGAAACATTTGCCCCAGTAGCTCGTTTGGAATCCATTCCTATATTACTAGCATTTGCTTGTTTCAGAAAGTTCAAACTACACCAAATGGACATCAAAAGCGCCTTTCTCAATGGTTACATAAATGAAGAAGTCTATGTAAAACAGCCTCCTGGATTCGAGTATGACAAGTTCCCTCAACACGTATACAAGCTAAAGAAGGCACTTTATGGACTCAAACAAGCCCCAAGGGCTTGGTATGAGAGATTAAGTAAGTACCTCCTATCAAATGGGTTCATACGAGGTAAAATCGACTCTACATTATTTATTAAACGTCAAAATAAAGATATTATTATTGTACAAATATATGTTGACGATATAATATTTGGTGCTACTAACAATTCTCTTTGTGAGTGGTTTTCCAAATGCATGCACAAGGAATTTGACATGAGCTTGATGGGAGAACTTAATTACTTTCTGGGCCTTCAAATCAAACAAAATTATGAAGGCATTTTCATTCATCAAACCAAGTATACAAAAGAGCTACTCAAGAGGTTCGGCTTTGACAACTCAAACTCAAAAACCACACCAATGAGTACATCAATAAAACTCACAGCAGATGAGAAAGTTATGGATGTATAAGTAACAAAATATAGAGGTATTATTGGATCCTTACTATATCTAACTGCTTCTAGACCTGATATAATGTATAGTGTATGTCTATGTGCTCATTTTCAGGCTAAACCAAAAGAATCTCACTTACAGGTTGTTAAAAGTATTTTTAAATATTTGAGTGGTACTACAAATTTAGGACTATTTTACACAATGTGTGACAATTTTGATCTAATGAGTTATTCAGATGCCGACTATGCAGGTTGTCAAATAGATAGAAAAAGCACAAGCGGTGCTTGTACATTTTTGGGACAAAGTCTCGTCTCGTGGCATAGCAAGAAAAAAACTTCAGTTGCCCTATCCACGACTGAGGGAGAATATTTAGCAGTAGGAAGTTGCTGCTCTCAAATCTTGTGGATGCGTCAAACACTGTGTGATTTTGATGTTACGTGTAACAATGTGCCCATATACTGTGATAATACAAGCACCATCAACATCTCTAAAAATCTAGTTCTACACTCTCTCAAGAAACACATTGAAGTCCGACACCACTTTCTTAGAGATACTGTCTCCAATGGACTAATTAAATTATTATTCATCCCCACTGAGCACTAATTAGAAGATATATTTACAAAACCTCTAGGGGAAGAACGTTTCTGCACTCTAAGACGAGAACTAGGAATGAGACTGATATAAACATGGTCTGTATGCTTTAAGGAAATTAGACAGACACGGCATATCTAGTTGCTATAATTACGATCATTATATCTGCTCAAGATCTCTCTTCCCAAAACACGGCGCCACACCCTTCCATATCTCGGTACCACGCATCCTTGAAAAGACAGACACTACTTTACTCTTTCAACTCTCTCTCTTCTGTCTTCTCAAAACTTCAAGCGTCTCTTAGATCCAAACTCTATCCTTGAAGATGAAGACCCGGCGATCTAGACTACACCGCGACGATTCTGACGACGAGGTATCGCTACCCTCTCCTCATCCTCTTGTAACACGACGACTGCAACCTTCGGTCACAACCATCTCCGGCGACTCTTCACCTGCCGAATCTGAAGCAAGCCTACCCTCTCCTCCACCGATTGGGACATCGATGGTCATTAAACGGCGAGCAGTCAAGGAATCCTCACCCTGCTCTCCTCCGATGACGGTAAATCCTCTCTTTGTTTCCCTGCATGGTGTCCCTGATTATTTCTTTAGGGGACACAACTTCGAGCTTCATTTTAAGACCCCTATATGTCATAAATATTTTGTTTATGAAAAATCAGTTGACATGTTTTACTACCAAAACTCGCTTCTTCAAAAAATCCCTGAGTCATGTGGTCTAGGTTCTTTAAGTGCACCTCCCTCTGTGGCTTACACAAAATTAGTCCAGCAATTCTATACCAACCTTGAAAATAATGGCGATTGTTACATCTCGTTTGTTAAAGGTAAATCTCTGTTCTTTACTACTATGGATTTAGGGAGTATATTGTCAATTCCATACACCGGCGACTGTCCCTTCACTCTTAAAGGGCCTATTTCTACTCCTTTGTCTCCTCTTGTCCAGCTTCGCATTGTCATGGATGATCCTATAGTGTCCACCATCACCCTCCCTAAAATCACCGAAGTATCTCCTCTTGCAATAGTCCTTCACAAATTGCTACGGTACAATCTCCTCCCTCGTCTCGGTGGGGGAGCTGATTTCACGTACCAGGATTTGGTCTTGATAGCCTTAATAATGACAGGCCAACCATTCAATTTTTCACTCATGATGCTCAAACATATGGTTAACTGTATCAAACATTCCAAAAAGTGTCTGCCTTACAGTTGTTTTCTCACAAAACTGTTTACTCACTTTCAAATTCCACTCGACACTGAGGGCTCCATCAAACTAACTGATTCCATCGATTCTAACTATCTCAAGGGGGCTCATATCACACTATTTAAAGGAAAGTTCATACAGGTGGTACCCAAAATTCCAAATCCCACACCTCCTACCTCACTGCCTCCCTCCCCTGAGATTCTCAATCTTCTTCATAATATCGCAAACAATCAAGCCAAAATCACTGCTGATGTTAAAGATATCCAACTTTGTCTCTCCGTGCTTGAAAAAGGAAAACTCCCCATTCGTCGCAATGATCTTCCTTCTGTTTTTCGTAATGTGGAGGATGAGTTCATTAACCTCCAAGCTGGATTCGAGTTGCACACTCGGGCTATGGTAGAAGCCCTACAAAGGAAGATGAACCGCAGTGCCTGTCAATTGAGCACTGGGCTTAAATTCATAAGCAATCAAATTGGGACTCTTGGATGATTTACCGAGCACCACATGAATGGCCTAAGTGAAGAGCTGCAAGTAGACCAAGTCCAATCTCGCATACCTGAATGGCCACAATGTAATTGGATGGCCGAATATCAAGGCAACTTTTTAGACTTGCCTTTACCACCTCCTACCTTCATTGCTCGTCCTCCAAGATTTGCTAACACCATGTCCCTGGAAGAAATTGAACACCGTAAGCTCCACCGGCCCTATTTCACCGCCTGCGAAACCAATCACGTCCATATTGATGAGGAGGAAGATTGATCTCCTTGCCCCTTTTGGCCTTCTGGACACTTCTTTTTGATAGATGCCAAAGGGGAGAAGACTTATGCCTCTTATGCCTGCTTTCCTGCTTATAAGACAATGTTTTTCAATTTTCATACATGATAATTTTTGGATTTAAGACTATGGTTTAAATTTGTTGATGAATGATGGTTTAATAGTCTCTTATAATTCTTTGCTTAACATGTTGTGGACTAACCAGAAAATGCAGGGTTACTCTTAACTTTTCATAAATTGTAACTTGAAAGTGCAGGGTTACTCAAACACTACATATATGCAGTTAATAGTATGCATGAATTGATGGGGAGTTGTAACTCTCTTCAAATGCATGGTTTTAGGGGGAGCCATAATTATTTTGTTGTCATCATCAAAAAGGGGGAGAATATTGACTTATGTCACACTCCATGTTTTGATGATGACCATAATAGTTCACTAATCATGTTATATAACATTTCAGGAACAACAAGGAAGGAGGTTCAAAGTCAAGATGTCTTTGAAGAAAGAAAAGAAAATTTGAGTCCTAGGAATATATGTAAGATCTTAGCATTTATTACTTTCCAAAATAAGGCTCTAGGACATGTGCATTGCATATATACTCGCATTCTTATTTGATGTCACATGTTAATTAATTAGCTCATAATATGCATGGCCAAAATTACTCTACACAAGGAATCAAATCTTGTTAAACAAATATATACGGTAGAGAAAGAAATGGGGTAAACAAATTACCATAAGTTATGCATTAATCTAAGTTCACGGTTAAGACAACAATGGGGTAGCAGGCGTCATACATCATAATATTATCACACGATTGGGTGTCTCCAACGGTCCAATATATGGTAAGATATATGGACACTGACCAGAAGATATTGTATGGTAAGCACAAAACATGACATCATAGATCATGCATCATAAATCATGCTGCACAAATTATGCGTCATAAATCAAGGGTCTTAATTCTAGGCAAATAATTAAGGCAACTAGTTGATTGAATAAATTACCATATGTTATACATTCATAGCAGGAATCATGTGCCAGAATCTTGTCTCATGATTTGAGAAATCTAATTGGTTAATTCTAACGGACCAATATATATGGAAACCTGCCTACAAATGTTTATGGTAATACAAAGTGTTGACTTCCGGCATTTTAGAAATTGGGACAGTAGAAATCTGCAACAAGCCTATCTCCCATGTAATGGAAATCAATTAGCCTTAAATTATTGATAGCGTGATATCTCTGAAAATGGAATCTCGGTGATGAAAATTGAGCTGAGTATATCATGTTTGACATAGACTGCAAGATTTGTGCTAAGTGTTTTTAAACGTGCATATTACAGCAGCAAATCTTTACAACGGAAATATTCTGGAAGTGGTCTATATAAACTGAACTCTTCAACATATTCAATCACGAAAAACATATACAGTACCAAAAACGCATACAAGTTACAAAAAAAATTTTCATCGTGATCGATATTGATTGCCTTAAGAACAGAGTTTCAGCTACGTAGAACATATAGAACATTTTCCGGTAATATTCTTCTTGCATATCATTTCATTCCATACTAGAGCCTTTAGTTGGTAAGTGATATATTCCTTGATCATTAGACCTCTAGTGTGTATTTTAATTTTCCTTATCTCAATCAATATTTTATTTTATATAATCCTGTTTGGATTGATAACTCATTACAGTCAAGTTTGAGGAAAGTATAGGTGCTTAAGAGTGCATAGGTGCACAGGGAACAAAGGTGTTCGAATTGCTAGAACTTGTATTATAATTGGAGGAGTTTACTAAAAGTGAGTCTCCAATACTAGTTGGTATTGGACGTGGATTAGGCTACTATTCTAGAGGGTAGTAGTTGAACCACGTAAAAATTCTGGTGTTTATGTGATTACATTTTGTGCCTTAATATTCTACTATCTATCCAGCTGCCTGCATTCTATATACCAGTAAATTGATTGAATCAAAATTAAATAATATCCTAATTTTATAATCCAGCTTGCTGCATTCAGAGGAATCCTCATTAGTAACAAAAGTTGGACATAGTTTGTGCCTACACTTATTCAAACCCCCCCCTTCTAAGTGTACCTATTTAAATTTCATAAAGAAATCCATATAGGCATGGACCTTACCCCCAAGCCAAAGAAAAGTCTTGATTGTTATACTAATCAAGTTCCTTGATGTGTTTGCATGGTCACATGAGGACATGATCAGTTTGTCTACTGATATTGTCATCCATCGACTACCCATTAAGGAAGGATTCAAGCCAGTCAAACAGAAGCTTAGGCGACTAAAACCTTAGTGGAGTCTGAAAGTCAAAGAAGAAATTATTAACAATTCAAAGCCGGCATCATCGTGGTATCAACCTTCCCTGAGTGGCTTTCCAATATAGTTCTTGTGCATGATCCTAGAGGGAAGGTATGAGTATGCGTGGATTACTAGGATTTGAACAAAGCTTGTCTCAAGGATAATTTCCTAATACCTTTTATCCACATACTAATAGATAACATAGCTCAATATGGCATATATTCTTTTGTTGACTGCTTCGCTGGGTACCATCAAATCATGGTTCCTGAAGAGGACAGGGAGAAAACAACCAATATCACTACCTGGGGAACCTTTTGTTATAGATGTTTATATTTTGGCCTTATCAATGTCAGTGTCACCTATCAGCAAGCCATGATGCCACTTTTCAATGATTTGATGTGACAACCCAAGAATTTTGATAGTTTAATAAAATCTTAAAAGATGGAATTAAGGTTAAATAATAGACCTAGACTGAAAATAAGTGTATGGATTTGAGATTTCTGGGAAAGAATTTTGTGAATTTAAAAATTTTTGGTTAAGGCTTACAGCGTTAAGGATATAAGTGTATATGTTCTGTGTATATGATCATGTATGTGTACAGAATGTGGTTAAGGGTCAAGGGTTGACCATATAAATTATATTAGTGTCCAAACTCTAATGATATATTAAGAACATCGATGTTCAATTAGAAAACCCTAACGATAAGATAAGAAACCTTAATACCGGATCTGGAAACCTTAATTTCAGTTCCGGGAAACCTAAAACCTAATTTGGGAGATCAAAAGATAAGTATACGGTTTATATGTTATGGATTATAAGATTAATTAGGGTAAAGCCTAACGAATTAGTTAGAAAACCCTAATTTGTAAGTTAGAAACCCTAATCTATATTTAGGGACAACCAATTTGTTAATTTAGCAATTTTAATGTTAATTAGAAAACCTTGATCCTAATTAACAAGCCCTAATGTGATTAGGAAACCTTAATATAACTAGAAGACCCTAATTATAATTTAGAAATGTTAATTTTCCATTTTTTTAAACCTAATTAGAAAATCCTAGAAAATTAATTTTTAAAACCTTAGGTTTAAACACTAAGGGTCAAACCCTAAGGGTTGGATCATTTGACATCTAAGCCATTAAAATTGTATGTAAAATGACTGCAATGCCTTCTTTGCAATTCTTTATTGGTTAGCTTGTAGATTTTTGCAAAATATGTAGTTTGTTACCAACTATATATTCACCATGTGCCCTATATCTCAAAACTATCAGATTTCTTGCCATCTTGCAAGACTTGGGTTCATTGTACCAAAATAAAAGATTAAAAAGTAAGTAAAGTTACTTACTTTACTTTCCAAACCAATCTAAGCCATTCTCTCTCTAAAATCCGAAAATGAGGAGTGAGAGAGAGTGAGAAGACAATCTATAATCAAACCTTAGCTTAACAAGATCAGATCATGATGATCAGAATCAAGATCAAGCATGAATAAGGTATAAAAAACCCTAAACTTAGAAATTCATGTGATCCATGTTATTTGTTGTTGTTTATTGTTTTAAGTTATGTATTAGGGTGTTATTTAGTGATCTGGGTTGTTATAACTTCGATCCATAACATTTAGATGCACTAAAATCAACTTTTTAAAAACTTATCATGAACCCTAATTTGTTCTTTGACAGCCTAACGTCAGAGCTCATAGATCCTTGTGTGTTAGTTGTTTGTTGTGTTTTAAGTTATAGACCTGTAGTATGTTGTAAGGGCTTTGATCTTGAACTTGAATCAAGGTCAGATCATGTCTAGAACTCAATATATAAGTGGTCAAAGTGAGTTGACCGATCATGGGAAACCGTGTGATAACCCCGAATCCGGGTCCCAAATCACCACGGATTTGGTTCAATCATTCTATAACTATTGCGGAAGATATAAACATAAATTGTTTATATAATACACTTTACACACTATTCCCCAAAATCAATTAACCTTAATTTATACACAATTCATAAACTTTATAACATATAACATATTTATCAAACTATACTATTACAAACTAGCTGCACATTTTATCCCAAGCTGAACTTGACATTAACCTTTTCCTGTATCCGAACGCATTCGCCTTATCTGCAATGTTTATCATGATATAACAAGGGTGAGCATGAAAGTTGCCCAGCAAGTTTAAATATAATTTAAAGATATATCATGATTGAAAGAGTCTGAATAATAAGCTGGCTATAATTCTTCAATATAATTGAGAACTAGCAAGAACAAACTTTTGACTGAAAAAGTATTAAACATGAACAAATTTATCTGGATCAACGGTAATGAAGGTGATCAGCCTTTCATACCTGACTTATACATGCAAGAAGATGTAGAGTACAATTCTACATGGCAATCAAAGAATGATTAACCATAAGCATATCCGAATGAAACAACTCTTAGTAGAGTTAAGAAAAACTTGCCTGAACCGTTGATTACCGCTATGCAATTTATATTGCTTTATCCGAAGACCTAATATTAGTAATATAGATCTCCAATATTAGAATACTATAATCACAATATAATACTATTATATATATAATTATAAAATTACCTAAACACATAACACATAGCCCTATCAGTCCACAAACTACCTAAGACTCGGTATCAAGTCAAACTATTTAAGTCCGAGTTGAAACCAACACAAATATGACATCCCATTGGCGGTCTAGTCGGACAATTCATGAGTTTAAGTTCAATTAAACTCTACCTAACACTTAAAAATGATCTTAGATAATTTATTTATTAGTCAAAACATTTTCAATAGCTCATAAAAATTTTCAAATAATTTAATAGTATTTATTTCATTATATAATATTATTAATCATTTAATAATATTTTAATCATTCTTAATAATATTCAAATCACTTATCAATATAAATAATAAAGATCTCATACATTTTAAGATGTAAATATTTTATATCATGAAGTTTAAACTATTTATATTCCATTTCGTAAATATATTTTTTATCTTACTCGCAATTTGGAGTTAAAACAGTAACACATAGCTTTTATACTAAAACTCGATTTACTATAATATTTATTTAATTTAAATAATTTTTATATTATTTTGTCCATTCATGAGTCAACACAGACCGTTCTCTCATATATACATATTTTATTCTGCTAGCACATTCGCTTTATTTTTCGTTTTATAATTATTCGCATTTTTGCTTTATATATTAAATATATATATTTAAATTACGTAAATCTCAACTCAAAAACCACATTTTGAGCACCGAAAACCTCAAAATATCATTTTTATGATTAATACAATTTTTAAAAGGTTTTACGTTCTTCGTTGCACCATAAAATAATTTTATAGGTAATTGTAGTTTTTATTTCACTTAAATATGTAATTTATATTTTTTACATATTTTTATTGCTTTATTTATGCCTGAAAAGAAGTTTATCGGCGTAAAATATCATTTATAGTCAAATCTCGTCTCGTAGGACTTTATTAGATTTATTAATACTTATTATTTCGCCGGAACGCGATTCGGAACGACGTCAAAGTCGCTCGACGCGCCGACGCTCGGCGTTCGCTCAAATTTTAATCCTGACATGCCTGTTCGCCCATTTTTAATTCTCAAATCACGAGTCATATAACAGTGAAAATTCGGGCGTATTATAGACCTCATGGCATAGTATTTTAGAAAAATTTTACACCGCGAAAATGGATCACGGAAACTAATCAAAACAGTGCACGAAAAGGACGACAAACCACAACCACAAAGATAAAGATGCGCAGCACTTACATCAAGTAAGCGCAGATGTATGTGCACTGCCATCATTCTGGGTCCCGTCCTACATATGCGCTTATCAACCTAGCTACTTCGCGATTTTCTCATGCTTTGCTCGTTTGTCGGAAAATTCCCAACTTTGGATATGTTATACATGGTATACCAAAGTATTTTTAGAAAATATAACCCAGTAATTTCGGACCTCTTAGGCAGCCTAAAACAGACCCCAAAAATATCCACACGCAACATTTTTCATCTTTTTCCCAGATTTATCCCCTTTCGCTAAAATAGTTATAACTTTTTCTCTTTAAAACATTTTTAGGCGATTCTTGATCCCACACGAAGCTAACTTCCGGGACTACAACTCTTTCCTACTGATGTTTTTCCAGATTCCGAACATATCAGCCCAGAAATTTTGTTCAAGTGGACTGCACCGCACTTGTTGGACAGTTTTGACACTACTACTTTGAAATGTCATAACTCTCTCCTTTGATGTCGGATTTAGTCCGTTCTGGAGTCTATGCAAAGCTTATTCCGCATACTACAACATACCAAAAGCCCATAATTTTTAGAGCAATCTAGCTAACCCCGAATTTTCTATTTAGGGCAGCAGTCCTCTAGCTATTTTAAGTTTTAAAAATTGTTTTACTTTTCTTTCTTTGATCAAGTTTTCTTATCACCAAAAATAGTTAGATCTAAACATGAAACACTCTAAAACTTGTAGATCAAGAGTTTTAAGATAAAAGATCATAAGCTCATGGTTTGATTTAAAACAATCAAAACAAAATACATAATTTAATTACTACAATTTAGTTTGTTATACCTAGTTCTTGTGCAATTCTTCTTCTTCCACAAAATAGTTTGATGAAGCATGGAAAATTCTTCTCCCCTTTCTTCTCCAAGTGGCTGCCGACCACTTCCTTTTCTCTCCTCTCTTTCTATTTTCTTTCTTTCTCCCTTTGTGTTCTCCTTGCTTGTAAATCTAGCTAACATTTTAAGACTAAAAGATGAAGAGACACATGGCTTGTAGTAGGTGAGAGTTATTGAACCAAATGAAATGAACATGTGCCCAAAAAAAAACTCCTCATATGTATGGCCGGATATAATTCCACATCTTGGCCTATTTTTGATTTATTTCATTTGCTTTATTTACTTGGTATAGGTATCTAGAAAATTCAATTTGCCTGGGCCAAAATTTGGGCTCCGAATTAAATGGTTTGGGCTTCTTAATTAAATTGTTTGGGCCATAAAAAAATAACATAGTCCAACACACTAATTTTATCTTACCCTAATTATTTAATTAGGGTTTCCAAATCACTCATTATGGAATTTAAATACTTAGATAATATTATTATGCAACCCAATTAAGCTAGGTTTAAAATAATTAATAAATTGAGATAATAAAATTAATCTCTTAGGTTAGTATACTAGTATAAAATTTAAATACTAGCACTTACACTTGTTATAACCCTTAGGTTATTTAATTCTCATTCTAATATATAATATTAGGTTATATAACTTCTCATTCATTCTATTTATATATTAAATAAATATATACATATTTACAATATATATTTATTTAATCAGCCACATACACAAAATCACATAAGTCTTTCAGATTTTTTTGTAATTTCAAACTCTATTTCCAGTCTATTTTCAATCTAGGTCTAATTATTTAACCTTTATTTAATAAATTAAGATTTTAATAAATTGTCTAAATTCTCAGATTGTCACATTCACCCCTTCTTCTAAGAATTTCGTCTCCGAAATTCACCTTACACCTTATACCATACTGCTTACACCATTCATACACATCATCACATGTTACCCAATACACCACTCACAAGAGTAAAAAATTTTAAATTGTGCTGAGGGGTCATATAGACCACGAACACATAGTTTTAACGGTATTCATACCGCAAAATAATACATTACTTGGTATGTTTACAATCACAAAGAAGGTAAACTACCGTTGCTAGTACTTTAGGTGATTAGCCTATCGTACTCTTACGTCATACATAACGTATTAATCATGTCTAGCGAATATTTACGCTACCCGATTGGATTATTTATCCAAACAACATAGTTCACCTCAATCTTATCATAGGATTCCGCACCAAAACAATTTGGTTCGGGAAATTTCTTTCAATGAACACTTAGAGTTTTCATAAACATTAGTCTAGCTGAATCGAATAGCATAGACTCATATCAATAATTCAATTCAATCGAATTATTTAGGTGTTTTGGCAAATTAAAATTTTTCAAAATATTTTTGAGAATGACGTCATGATGCCGTACTGTATTAACAGTCTGTTTGAGGATGTCGTCATTGTATGACTTCATCATAACACATCATACAATAGTGGAATAACAATTTTAGATCAAATTCACACTAAGTATTCCTGTATTTACAACTCAATCACTTTTTTATCATCTCTGCACCAGGTTACAGGGTACATGAGTGATAAATAAAATATATTTTGATATTTCAAATCATTTGCGTCTAGCCAAAATAAGTAGCATAGACTGTACTTTAAACCATTTCAAAAATGATTACGAGTCTACATTTTTTTTAAAAGCATGTAGTGCGTATTTAGCTTGATGTCAAAATTTCGAAGTCTAACATAGCTAGGAGTTTTGGAAAACTTATGTCTCCACTAATAATCATTTTCTTAACAATCTATTTGTTCCTATAATCCTCAATTCTCCATTCATACACAAATATACCCAGTTCGTCAAACCACACGTATGAGTTCATAAACTTGCCACAATCATATGAGTTTAAGAACTTACCCTAGTCAGACCTTTGGCGTCCATTCGCTGAGGGGTTCATAAACATTTCATATAACTATGAGTCAAGAATGTCACATAAGTATGAGTTTTAAGAACTCGTAGTTAACCCTATATTCTCTACCTATAACCTATCTATTTGTTATACACATGAGAAAGGAATCACCCTCTTAACATGCATATAGCAAATAGCGCGACACAAATATTTTAATGATTATCAATGCCAAAAACTATGCTGTTTTTACACCAAGTACAATTTCCCGCCCATACAAGGAATCATACAACTCATGAGCTGCCGACATGAGTCCTCAATTGAAATCCCCACCTAATCTTAACCCCTTTCTCATTACGAATTGCATTCAAATAGTATTCATAATCCTTTCCTGAATCTGTACCAATTCACACATCAATCTTGTTGTAAACTTTCCAATCATCAGATTGATTCTTTTCCCATATTATAACCTTATCATATCATGGGGTGTCTCATCGTATACATTATGATTTATTTCTATATCTTGATCGTTTTGTTTTACGATCTCCTATCACTGTACTTTCAGTCTTTTAGACTTGATTTACTCATCACTACTGTTCAACTTTATTATCAGAGTTAGGGAACTCCGTATCTTTATAACTCGCCGAGATTCGTCTTTGAATCTTACCGACTCACTAACTCTATTTGAGCTAGTACTTATCATAATCACTGCGGTTATTGGTCTCAAGTATTCCTATCTAAGCTTCATAACCAACAGCTTTGATACCAACTGTGATAGCCCCGAATCCGGGTCCCAAATCACCACGGATTTGGTTCAATCATTCTATAACTATTGCGGAAGATATAAACATAAATTGTTTATATAATACACTTTACACACTATTCCCCAAAATCAATTAACCTTAACTTCTACACAATTCATAAAATATCTGACATATAACATATTTATCAAACTATACTATTACAAACTAGCTGCACATTTTATCCCAAGCTGAACTTGACATTAACCTTTTCCTGTATCCGAACGCATTCGCCTTATCTGCAATGTTTATCATGATATAACAAGGGTAAGCATGAAAGTTGCCTAGCAAGTTTAAATACAATTTAAAGATATATCATGATTGAAAGAGTCTGAATAATAAGCTGGCTATAATTCTTCAATATAATTGAGAACTAGCACGAACAAACTTTTGACTGAAAAAGTATTAAATATGAACAAATTTATCTAGATCGACGGTAATGAAGGTGATTAGCCTTTCATACCTGACTTATACATGCAAGATGTACAGAGTACAATTCTACATGGCAATCAGCAATGATTAACCATAAGCATATCCGAATGAAACAACTCTTAGTAGAGTTAAGAAAAACTTGCCTGAACCGTTGATTACCGCTATGCAATTTATATTGCTTTATCCGAAGACCTAATATTAGTAATATAGATCTCCAATATTAGAATACTATAATCACAATATAATACTATTATATATATAATTATAAAATTACCTAAACACATAACACATAGCCCTATCAGTCCACAAACTACCTAAGACTCGGTATCAAGTCAAACTATTTAAGTCTGAGTTGAAACCAACACAAATATGACATCCCGACGGTCTAGTCGGACAATTCATGAGTTTAAGTTCAATTAAACTCTACCTAACACTTAAAAATGATCTTAGATAATTTATTTATTAGTCAAAACATTTTTCAATAGCTCATAAAAATTTTCAAATAATTTAATAGTATTTATTTCATTATATAATATTATTAATCATTTAATAATATTTTAATCATTCTTAATAATATTCAAATCACTTATCAATATAAATAATAAAGATCTCATACATTTTAAGATGTAAATATTTTATATCATGAAGTTTAAACTATTTATATTCCATTTCAGAAATATCTTTTATCTTACTCGCAATTTCGGAGTTAAAACAGGTAACACATAGCTTTTATACTAAAACTCAGTTTACTATAATATTTATTTAATTTAAATAATTTTTATATTATTTTGTCCATTCATGAGTCAACACAGACCGTTCTCTCATATATACATATTTTATTCTGCTAGCACATTCGCTTTATTTTTCGTTTTATAATTATTCGCATTTTCTTTGTATATTTATATATATATATATATATATATATATATATATATATATTTCGTTACGTAAATCTCAACTCAAAAACCACATTTTGAGCACCGAAAACCTCAAAATATCATTTTTATGATTAATACAATTTTTAAAAGGTTTTACGTTCTTCGTTGCACCATAAAATAATTTTATAGGCAATTGTAGTTTTTATTTCACTTAAATATGTAATTTATAATTTTTACATATTTTATTTTTTTATTTATGCTCGAAAAGAAGTTTATCGGCGTAAAATATCATTTATAGTCAAATCTCGTCCCGTAGGATTTTATTAGATTTATTAATACTTATTATTTCGCCGGAACGCGATTTGGAACGGCGTCAAAATCGCTCGACGCGCCGACGCTCGGCGTTCGCTCAAATTTTAATCCTGACATGCCTGTTCGCCCATTTTTAATTCTCAAATCACGAGTCATATAACAGCGAAAATTCGGGCGTATTATAAACCTCATGGCATAGTATTTTAGAAAAATTTTACCGCGAAAATGGATCACTTTAAACTAATCAAAAATAAAGATTACGAAAAAGGAAAACAAACCACAACACAACATGATGGCATGGTCAAGGTGGCGTGTAAAGGTAAGGTACTTTGGTTCTTTGGTCTTTGCTTCTGCATGCGCGCTTATCAACCTAGCTACTTCGCGATTTTCTCACGCCTTGCTCGTTTATCAAAAAAATCCCAACTTTGGATATGTTATACATGGTATACCAAAGTATTTTTAGAAAATATAACCCAGTAATTTCGGACCTCTTAAATGACCTAAAAGCAGACCCCAAAAATGTCCTTGACGCAACATTTTTCATCTTTTTCCCAGATTTATCCTCTTCGCTAAAACAAATCCATAACTTTTTCGTTTTAAAACATTTTAGGCGATTCTTGATCCCACGCGAAGCTAACTTCCGGGACTACAACTCTTCCCTATTGATGTTTTTCCAGATTCCGAACATATCAGCCCAGAAATTCCGTTCAAGTGGACTGCACCGCACTTGTTGGACAGTTTTGACACTACTACTTTGAAATGTCATAACTCTTTCCTCCGATGTCAGATTTAGTCCGTTCTGGAGTCTATGCAAAGCTTATTCAGTGTACTACAACATACCAAAAGCCCATAATTTTTAGAGCAATCTAGCTAACCCCAAATTTTCTATTTAGGGCAGCAGTCCTCTAGCTATTTTAAGTTTTAAAAATTGTGTTACTTTTCTTTCTTTGATCAAGTTTTCTTATCACGAAAATAGTTAGATCTAAACATGAAACACTCTAAAACTTGTAGATCAAAAGTTTTAAGATACAAGATCATATGCTCATGGTTTGATTTAAAACAATCAAAACAAAATACATAATTTAATTACTACAATTTAGTTTGTTATACCTAGTTCTTGTGCAATTCTTCTTCCACAAAATAGTTTGATGAAGCATGGAAAATTCTTCTCCCCTTTCTTCTCCAAGTGGCTGCCGACCACTTCCTTTTCTCTCCTCTCTTTCTATTTTCTTTCTTTCTCCCTTTGTGTTCTCCTTGCTTGTAAATCTAGCTAACATTTTAAGACTAAAAGAAAAAGAGACACATGGCTTGTAGTAGGTGAGAGTTGTTGAACCAAATGAAATGAACATGTGCCCAAAAAAAAAACTCCTCATATGCATGGCCGGATATAATGCCACATCTTGGCGTATTTTTGATTTATTTCATTTTCTTTATTTACTTGGTATAGTTATCTAGAAAATTCAATTTGCTTGGGCCAAAATTTGGGCTCCGAATTAAATGGTTTGGGCTTCTTAATTAAATTGTTTGGGCCATAAAAAAATAACATAGTCCAACACACTAATTTTATCTTACCCTAATTATTTAATTAGGGTTTCCAAATCACTCATTATGGAATTTAAATACTTAGATAATATTATTATGCAACCCAATTAAGCTAGGTTTAAAATAATTAATAAATTGAGATAATAAAATTAATCTCTTAGGTTAGTATACTAGTATAAAATTTAAATACTAGCACTTACACTTGTTATAACCCTTAGGTTATTTAATTCTCATTCCTAATATATAATATTAGGTTATATAACTTCTCATTCATTCTATTTATATATTAAATAAATATATACATATTTACAATATATATTTATTTAATCACCCACATACTTCACATAAGTCAGTATACACAAAATCACATAAGTCTTTCAGATTTTTTTTTTAATTTCAAACTTTATTTCCAGTCTATTTCCAATCTAGGTCTAATTATTTAACTTTTATTTAATAAATTAAGATTTTAATAAATTGTCTAAATTCTCGAGTTGTCACAAACTGTTTCTGGGCAACCTAGATTTCCCAAGAACCTCTTGACAAGATTTTGCAGGCTCTAGATCTTGCAGTGTTTTATGTTTTAGGTCATGTTGTTGGTTGGATGTTACAGACTAGTATATGAACTACCAATCCATGCTATTATATCACCTAGATTAACAACAGAATCAATAATATTGGTGGTCAAAGTAGGGTTGACGAAACTGTCGGATGAAGATTCTAGGTAACCCAGAAATATTCAAAGGCAGATTCTTGACCACTACTTTGACCGGCCTAGATCTATTACTTGTGATGTTGTTAAACTGAAATAATGACATGTTATTGTACATTGTCATGAGTACTACAAGATTAAACCTTGAAATAACATTAAGCAAGCCTAGAAATCATAAATTCAAAGGCTCAAAGTAAGACCCTGCAACTATTCTTCATTTCTGGAAAACCCAGAAATGAAGAACTGCTCTAACAACCTTTCCTGAAGCTTAGATCTTGCAGTGGTGTTATAGTTTGGTTATGAAATCGATTTGTAGTTGTAGTATTACATGTATACAACATTAACACAAATACAAACCCAGATAGCATCAAGATCATAGGAATTAAACTGGTCAAACCTAGCACCTTGTTCACTAACCTGAAAATCTGGGTTTGGCTCAAGAACACTCAAGAACACCTACAGCGATGGTTCTGTCGCTATAGGGCTCTTTAGTGACACTTTATTTCTGAAAATTATTATTTTTATTAAATAAATAGAGAAAATAGTTTTTAATTATTAAAAATTCATAATAAATTCTTAAAATTATTTTAGATCCTAAAATGGGTTTTTAATTATTTTGAATATATTTCACTAATATTTAATATTTTTGAAATATTAATGGTATTTAATTTATTTAATTATAATATTAAATAAATTACATAAAAATGATTTTAATACTTGAAAAATCATTTAAAATTATATTAATATATAAGAAAATATTTTAAGTTATTTTTAATGAATTTTAATATTTTGAGATGAATGTCATTAATAAATTATTATTAATGGTAATTAATTTATTTAATAAATGTATTAAATAAATTATAGAAAAATAGAATTAATAATTTAAAATCATATAAAATGATTTAAGTGTTATAAAAATATTTTATGTTATAAAATATAACTTTTGATATTTTGTCGGAAAAACATTAATATTTAATATTAATGACAATTATCAAATAATGGATTTAATCGTTTAAAAATCATAGAAATATGATTTTAAAGTATTAAAAATATATTGAGATATTATAAATATTTTATAATATTATGTTAAAAATTTCATTAATATTTAATATTAAATAAATATTAATTATAATTGAATATAGTGGTATTTAAACTATATAAATACGTTATTAATGATTGAAAAATCATGATAAATGGTAATAATTATCTGAAAATTATTACGAGCTTATGAAAAATATTTTGACTGATAATAAATTATCTAAGATAGTTGTGAGTTTAGACCGAGTCTTAGTGATATTAGGCTCGAGAATTGTCAGACTAGGCCGTCAGGATGTAAAAATTATGTCGTATTCAACTCAGACTAAAATAGTTTGACTTGATACCGAGTCTTAAGTAATTTGTGGACTGATAGGATTATGTGTTTATGTGCTAGGTTATTTTATATATATATATATAACAATATTATATTGTGATGATATTATTCTAATATTTGGAGATTGATATTATTTATATTAGGTATTTAGACAAAGTTAAATAGAATGCGTAGCAGTAATCAACCGAACATGCAAGTTCCCTTACTCAATTATTTTTCAAGTTTTCTCTAACTCGGCCTCGAGTTGTTTCATTTAAAAATATTTATGGTTAATCATTGTTGATTACCATGTCTATGAATTATTGAATCGCACTATGTGCATATTGCATGTGTTCATCGGGTATGAAAGGTTGATCACCTTCATTACCATTCGGTCCAGATATAGTTATTCATGTTCAATGTTCGTTCAGTTTTGAAAATTTGTTCATGCTAGTTCACAATTATATTGTAGAATTTTAGCCAGCTTATTGTTAAATTCTTTCAATCATGATATATCCTTTATTTATTGAAGTTAAACTTGTTGGGCAAACTTGTTGCTCACCCTTGCTATATCATGATAAATATTGCAGATTAGGACAAATATGTCGGATACAGGAAAAGACAAAGACAAGTCCAGCTTGGGATTATATGTGTAGCTAAATTTGTAACAGTATTGTATTATATAACATTATATATTAGATAGGATATTGATTCAAGTATTAAGTGAAGGTTCTTGACCTTGGGAATAGTGTGTAAATTTTAATATATAAAAAATATATGTTTATATTTTCCGTAATAGTTATTAAAATAGTATACCAGATTCTTAGTGTTTAGGACCGAGATCTCGGGATGCTACAGTTGGTATCAAAGTTGTGTAATTCGAAATTATTACACTTTGTATCAGAGCCGTAGGTTATGAACCTTAGGTAGGGTTACCTGAGACTAATAACCGCAGTGATTAGGATTAGGTCTAACTCAAATAGAGTTAGTGTGTCGGTAAGATTCAAAGATGAATCTCGACGAGTTATAAAGACACGGAGTTCCCTAACTCTGATAATAAAGGTGAACAGTAATGGTGAATAGATAAAGTCTAAAAGACTAAAGGTACATGGATAGGAGATCGTTAAACAAAACGATCATAGTATAGAAATGAATCATAATATATACGATGAGATCACCCCGTGATCTGATAAATTTATAATAGGGAATAGGATGAATTGAATGATTGAAAAGTTTACAACAAAGATTGTTGTGTGTCATATGTACTACGAATTGGTATGAATTTAAGAAAGGATTATGAATACGGATTAAACAAAATTCGTATTGAGAAGGGAGCTAGGATTAAGTGGGGATTTCAATTGAGGAATTATGTGATAGCTGAGTTGTACAGGCCTTTGTATGGGAAGAGGTTGTGTGCTTGGTTTAACGACCACTTAGTCTATCCTCTTGATAATCATTGAAATGTTGTGTCGCGCTATTTGTTATATGCGTGTTGAGAAGGTGATTCTTTTCTCATGTGTATACCAGATAGGTAGGGTATAGGTAGAGAATATATGGTTAGGTGCGAGTTCTTAAAACTCATATTTATGGTAGGTTCATGACTCATAATTATATGAAATGTTTTTGAACCGCTCAACGAATAGACGCCAAACGTCTGACTAGGATAAGTTCTTAAACTCATATAATTGTGGAAAGTTCCTAAACTCATAAGTGTGGTAAGTTTGATGAACTGGGTATAGATATATATGAATGGAGTATTGAGGATAATAAGGATAGATAGATTTCTAAGCAATTGATCATTAGTGGAGACATAGGTTTTCCAAATCTCCTAGCTATGCTGGATTTCAAAATTTTTAACATCAAGCTAAATACGCACTATGTGCCTTTTGGAAAATGAATTTTTGTTCTCAACTTCTGGTGACTATTGTGTATGTGTGGACTTTGGGACACTAACACATCGTTACCTGTTGAGATGATAAAACTGATTTGTAAAGATTTTTGAACGATTCAAAGTATAGTCTATGCTAATTGTTTTGTCTAGATGAAAATGATTTGAAACATCAAAATGTGTTTTATTTATCATTTATGTATCATGTAACCTGGTGCAAAGATGATAAAAGTTGGTGGAGTTGTAAATATAGGAATACTTAGTGTTGAATTTGATCTAAAAATCATTGTCCCACTATTGTATGATCTGTTATGACAAAGTCACTCGGTGACGTCATCCTCAAACGAGTTGTTAATAAAGTACGGTATCATGACGTCACTTTCAAAAATATTTTCAAAATTTTAATTTGTCAACGGGGTTTGGCTAACACATAAATATTTCGTTTGAAATTGAATTATTGGTATGAGTCTAGGCTATTTGATTCAGCTAGACCAATGTTTATAAAATTCTAAGTGTTTTTTGAAAAGTTTACCAAACCAAATTGTTTTGGTGCAGATTCCGATAAAGACTGAGGTAAGAAAATTTTTGTGCGCCCAAGGCGAATAAGAGGAACGGGAAAAAATTGTTCCTACTAGCAGTACTTGGCCAGTACATGGCATACCGGGCTAATCACCCTTTGTGTCTGTAAGTTATGACGATTTGTGGATGAATTTCTATAAAACCTTTTTGAAAATGATAGATAATAGTCTATATGACTCCTCAACACTGTTTGAAAATTTTAACTCTCTTGAGGGATGTATTGGGTAGCATGTGATGCTGTGTATGAAAGGTATCCGGTGTAAGTTGAATTTAGGGGACGAAATTCTAAGAAGAAGGGGTGAATGTGACAACCTGAGAATTTGGACAATTTAATAAAATCATAAAGGATGGAATTAGGGTTAAATAATAGATCTAGATTAAAAATAAGTGTATGAATTTGAGATTTCTGGGAAGGAATTTTGTGAATTTTAAAAGTTTTGGTGAAGGCTTACAGTGTTAAGGATATAAGTGTATATGTTCTGTGTATATGATCATGTATGTGTACAGAATGTGGTTAAGGGTCAAGGGTTGACCAGATAAATTATATCAATGTCCAAACACTAATGATATATTAAGAACATCGACGTTCAGTTAGAAAACCCTAATGATAAGATAAGAAACCTTAATACCGGCTCTGGAAACCCTAATTTGGGAGATCATGATAAGTATAAGGTTTATATGTTATGGATTATAGGATTAATTAGGGTAAAGCATAACGAATTAGTTAAAAAACCCTAATTTGTAAATTAGAAACCCTAATCTATAATTAGGGAAAACCTAATTGCTAATTTAAAATTTTTAATGTTAATTAGAAAACCTTGATCCTAATTAACAAGTCCTAATGTGATTAGGAAACCTTAATATAATTAGAAAACCCTAATTATAATTTAAAAATCATAATTTTCCATTTTTAAAAACCTAATTAGAAAATCCTAGAAAATTAATTTTTAAAACCTTAGGTTTAAACCCTAAGGGTCAAATCCTAAAGATTGGATCATTTGACATCTAAGCCATTGAAATTGTATGTAAAATGACCATAATGCCCTTTTTGTAATTCTTGATTGGTTAGCTTGTAGATCTTAGCAAAATATGTAGTTGGTTATAAACTATATATTCACCATGTGCCTTATATCTCAAAAATATCAGGTTTCTTAGCATCTTGCAAGACTTGGGTTCAATGTACCAAAATAAAAGATTAAAAAGTAAGTAAAGGTAGTTACTTTACTTTCTAAACCCATACAAGACATTCTCTCTCTAAAATCTGAAAATGAGGAGTGAGTGAGAGTGAGAAGACAATCCATAATCAAACCTTAGCTTAACAAGATCATATCATGATGATCAGAATCAATATCAAGCATGAATAAGGTATAAAAACTCTAAACTTAGAAATTCATATGATCCATGTTATTTGTTGTTGTTTATTGTTTTAAGTTGTGTATTAGGGTGTTATTTAGTGATTTGGGTTGTTATAACTTAGATCCATAACATTTAGATGCACTAAAATCAAGTTTTTAGAAACTAATCATGAATCCTAATTTATGCTCTGACAACCTAATGTCAAAGCTCATAGATCCTTGTGAGTTAGTTGTTTGTTGTGTTTTAAGTTATAGACTTGTAGTATGTTGTAAGGACTTTGATCTTGAACTTGAATCAAGGTCAAATCATGTCTAGAACTCAATATATAAGTGGTCAAAGTGAGTTGACCGATCATGGGAAACCATTTTTGGGCAACCCAGATTTCCCAGGAACCTCTTGACAAGATTTTGCAGGCTCTAGATCTTGCAGTGTTTTATGTTTTAGGTCATGTTGTTGGTTGGATGTTATAGACTGGTATATGAACTACCAATCAATGCTATTATATCACTTAGATTAACAACAAAATTGATAATAATGGTGTTCAAAGTAAGGTTTACGAAATTGTCGGATGAAGATTCTGGGTAACCCAGAAATCTTCAAAGGCAGATTCTTGACAACTACTTTGACCTTGGGAATAGTGTGTAAAGTTTAATGTATAAACAATTTATGTTTATATCTTCCGCAATAGTGATAGAAATAGTATACCCGATCCTTGGTATTTAGGACCAGGATCTGGGGATGCTACAGTTGGTATCAAAGCCGTGTAATTCAAAATTATTACATTTGATGCACAAAGAAATAGAGGTCTATGTGGATGACATCATCATCAATCCCAGAAGGAAGATGACCATATCGATCATCTTAAAAAGTTTTTCAACTGATTGCGCAAATAAAACTTAAAGCTGAATCTGGCCAAATATGCCTTCGGTGTCAAGTCAGGTAAGTTGCTAGGATTTCTAGTAAGCCACAGAGGCATTGAATTGGATCCCGCCAAAATTAAGTTGATCACGAAGATGCCCGTGCCCCAAACAGAAAAGTAAATATGAGGATTTATTGGGAGAATCAATTTCATCAGCAAATTCATCTTTCAACTCACAGCAATGTATGAGCCCATCTTTAAGTTGTTAAGGAAAAATTCCTCCCTGAAGTGGAATTAAAAGTGTCAAAAAGCCTTCTTTTCCATCAAAAATCAATTGGTCAAAGCTCCCTTCTTGGTACCTCCAAGGGATAATGTTCCCATGTTTATGTACTTGTCAATCAATGACAATGCTATGGGCTGCATGCTTGAACAAAATGTCGATAGCGGTAAGGAAAAAGCTATTTATTACCTCATCAAAAGATTCAGCAGCGGTGAGAAAAAGTATACTTTGATTGAAAAGACCTTTTGTGCATTAGCATGGGCCGCCATGGGGTTGCAACATTATCTTTATGGGCACACAACCTATTTCATATCCCGCATGGATCCTCTGAAGTACATATTCAACAAACCCATGTTAAATTACCGACTATCAAAATGGCAGTTGATCCTCTAACAATTCGACATCATCTACGTGACTCAAAAGTCCATCAAAGGTCAAGGAATTGCGGATCAATTAGCCGAAGCACCATCAGGGAATTTTGAACCCTTGGAAACGTATTTCCTAGATGACGGAATAATGACAATTCAACAATCCATCAGGAAAATACAGTATGATCTTGGAAATTATATTTTTATGGAGCCGTAAACATGGAAGGTGCCAAAGCAGAGGCAGTTCTGGTATCTATTATGGGAGAACAGTATCTCATAGCTATTAAGTTACAGATTGTCAACACTAATAACACAACTGAGTATGAAGGTTGTATAATGGGATTAAAATTGGCCCAATCCATGGATATCAAATGGTTAGCTGTCTTAAGGGATTCCGAGCTGGTCATCAAGCAAACCACTGGGGTATATCACACCAAAGAATTGTATTTTCTACCTTACCATCGGCAAGTTATCAAGATGGCTATGGAATTTAAAGAAATATCCTTCATCCACATCCCTCGGAACATGAATGATTTCACAGATGTACTAGCAACCTTAGCTTCCTTCATCAATATATCTAAAAGGGGAGGCATCCTATATATCAAATTTGTAGACCATAAGGCACCAGCCTATGAAAATTATATAGGAAAAGTATCAGATGAACTGCCTCCCATCAAACAGTCTTGGTATCATGACATTAAAAAATATCTTCGAGATGAATCTACTCCCACTAGGGCAAGTTAAGCTGAAAGGAAGCGGATCCGTAAAATGGCCATGAAATTTTTCTTGAGCGGAGATGCGCTTTATAAAAAAGATGCATGAATTGGCCTTCTAAGATGCCTAGGTAAAGACCAAGCCCAAAGACTCATGGATGAAATCTATGGTGGTGTATGTGATCCACACATGAGCGGTCCTTTACTTGCTAAGAAGATATTAAGAATAGGGCTTTATTGGATTTCTCTTAAAGCCGTCTGTGACGATCACGTCAGGAGATTCTATCAATGCCAAATTCATGGAAACATCATCCACACTCCTCTAAATGAACTACACGATATGAGTTCACCATGGCCCTTTTCAATATGGGGAATGGATGTGATTGGGCCAATCGAGCCCAAAGCCAGTAATGGTCATCGGTTTATCTTCACCGTGATCGATTTCTTCACCAAATAGGTAGAGGCGACCTCTTTTCCCAAAGAAATCAAAGAGGTAATCATTGGTTTCATCAGAAATAATATCATCTGTCGATATGGACAACTGGAGGTTATCGTATCAGACAATACCAATAATCTAAACAACCAGATGATGGAGAAGTTATACAGCAAATTCCACATCAAGCATCTTTAATCCATCATTTATCGTCCCAAGATGAATGGTGTTGTGGAAGCAGCCAATAAGTGATCAGTAGGATTTATACCCGCGAATCGGATCTTGTATTGCTTAAGAAGTTACTTTTTCTTCATAGTTTATATATAGCTTTTATAATATTTTGTTATTACTTTGCTTAATCTATTTGTTGCAAGGCTTATTAGGTCATTTCCAGCTCTAAGGGGCAAAAAGGTTAAATTTATCATACCAACGTTGTAGCGCCGATGCCAGGCTTAAAACTGGCATTGCAGTTCCCCCACCTAGCTAACAATGACATCATCTCAACGCTTTCACGCCCAGTTCTGTATAAATTGGCGCTTACTGGTAGCCACTACTTTAAGCTTAATGTGGTGACTCAAAGATCGCAACAATGTTCCAAGTCTTAAACTTGGTCTTTTGGTATACACCTCTCAGTGCCCAGCAGAGATTTGTTCTTAATAACCTAAAAAGCTAAGGATTATTATGGATTCATCATTAGAAGCAGCCTCCAAGCATAGAAAAGAGTTTTAGAGTAGTTCTATGAGTTTTTTAGCTTAAAAGAGAAAGAAGATGGTCTTCAAGGAAGAAAAGCTTAGTGCATCCTTCATAGCTCGGACTTTACACAGAGAAGAGAAGACTTGGAGCCAAAAAACTTCACAAAAGGAGTTTTCTTTATCCAAATCTTTCATTAATTGGGTATTTTTGAGCATGTTGAACACTTGGGAAATGTTTATTAGTCCCATAGTTATAAACTAATTACATTTCTAGGATTTCAATGTAACCTAATGTTTAGCTTAATTAACTTTTTCTCCTATTTATTATAATGAATCATTTTGTAATGGGTTGTTGTATTTCTTGCTTTTTTATTGATTACTTGACAAAGGAATTGATATAGGTATTAGTGGATATTGAAAAATGGATATTAATATCTAAACCTTAAATACAAGAACACTTATTATGACCATGCCTTTGGGAATAAGAGCATATATTGCATAATAGGATAGATATATCTCTATTTACCTTGTGTAACCATTGACATTAAGCTTAACGACCCGAGTTTAGTTATTTTCACCATATAAATATTGTGATTCATCTAGCTAAGGGATGTGCATTTGACCATAGGCTTATGTGTATTACTATTCTCGGTTGGCCATTCCTATGATTTGTTTGTAATGTTGAGAGTTAGGAGATTAGGCGACGCATTAGGGGATTTGTGATCCTAGCTTGACTTGTGCAACTCAATCTCTTATTTTTACTGTAATAATCCGATATTTTCTATATAAATAAATCAGAAATTTTGCGGATAAATTTTTTTATTTTATTATTATTATTTAAAACGGAAGGATATGTGCAAGATAAAGTGTATGTATTTATGTGATGAATATAAAATATATTTATTACATGAATGATTATAAATAATTTTATTTTATAATTATTGATAATTATAAATTATATTCTTATATTAATTAATTTTATAGTAAAAATATTTTTATTAACTATTTTAGGAGAAAATATAAGTATTATATTATTTAAATAATCTATGAAATGATTACAACATTATTATAATAACTATTTTATTATATGAATTTATTTCAGATTAATTAAGTTAATTATTTAACTTAATTAATAATGTTATATATGGCAGATAAATCAGATATGGAATCCAAACCCTAATTTTGGATTTTTGATCAAGGAATGAGAATAATAATATTATATTATTATTTGTCAATGTTATAGATATATGTATTATGTGTCTAAGGTTAATGTATGAAACAGTTTTAATGTTACTGATAAACCCTAATTCTGGTTCTAGAACAAGGAATGATGATAATAATATAATATTAACTATATTTTGATTTTTCAGTGCTATAAATATGTACTGTATGTATGCATTGTTAATGATGAGTCAATACTGGTGTATTATGACCAAACCATAATAATATTAAGGAACCCTAATTATTTTAAACCCTAATTTTCTATTAAAACCCCTAATTTTAAGTTAGTGTGTTTTAATTAAAATTTTATTACACTTAAATTTTAATTTTTCAAACCTTAGTGATTAATTGAGAAACTTTAAGGTTAAAAATCTAGTGGTTAAACCCTAGATTCAAGTACCTTGGACAAGAATACCCTTGAGATTATAACCAAAATTACCATTTTACCCTTTTTGTCCATTTTGTTGAATTATTGCTAGCCAAATCTTTGCAATATCTTGGCAGCCACCCTAGTCTACCTAGCTATGAGCTATAATACCAGCACATCAGCTATTAACCTACAAGTTCATTGCATCAATTAATTGCATAGATTAAGAGAGAGAGAAAGTGAACATTTAGCCTAAATTATTCATAACTCTCATCCTAGATCTTCTCTATCTAAAACCACTGAATTTCATTGCTAACATCAGTCACAAATCAAGCCTCAATAACACCAATATCAAATCAGAAGCATAGATATCAGATTTGCTCACTTAAAGGTATGAACCCTAATGAATAATTTATTCTTGATCAAAGTGTTAGATGTTAGTTTTTTGTGTTAAAAATGTAGTATGTAGTATATAATGATGATCTGGGTTGCTAGATGTTAGATCCATAACATCTAGAGGCTCAGATTTGAAGATTTAGAAAATCTGGAAAACTTTATTTTTGTGTCTGACAATTGAATGTCAGGTCTTATAGATCTCTGGCTGTTAATGATTTTAGTGTTTTTAATGTTTGAACATGTAGTGTGCTATGAAGTCTGTAATCTAGAACTTGTAGAAGTACCAGATCATGCTTATAATTACAGATAATCATGGTCAAAGGTAGTTGACCGACCATGACTTTGTAAAATCTGGAAAACCCAGAATGTGCCCAGAACACCCTGACAACATATTCACAGCCCCAGATCTTTCAGTTGTTTGTTGTATTGTTCTTTATGTTGTAATAGAATTGTAGTATGTTATATGTACTTCATGTTTATGCTTTAAAACCTCCCAAACATTAAATATATTTAACGTAGTGGTTGGTCAAAGTAGGTAAAACAATCACGTTTTTACATTTACGGGTAACCCGTAAAAGCAGATGAACATCGATCTCTGATGACCTTTTGGGCTTTTTAATGCTTGCTCTGTTGTTAATATATGTGTTTTATATAATCGATGTATAGTATTACATGTTAGCTACAACCTGGAATCAATAGAACACATAGAGAAAACTCATAACACGAGATATAAGGATCCAAAGTAGCATACTCGTTCTGGTCTTCATTCTGAAAAAACGCAGAAATGAAGAACATGCCCTGACACGATTCTCTGAGCCTCAGATCTTTCTTATTAATGATGATTAGACTTGGTAATTGTTTCCATCATGTACCCTTTTAGTTGTAGACCATCCATAACATGAACAGAATTAATTCTATAAAGGCCATCAATCTGGTTGGTAGTCCATGGCGAAAATTCAGGGCAACCGAGAATCGTTAAAGCGTTACTTTGTGACTTTATATCTTGCAGAGATGTTGTTGTTTGGCCTAGATTGTTGGTGTTAACTGTAGTGTTGCATAAACCCTACAAGATCTGAGTCTTAGTTTACCCAGAAACTTCATAGATTAAAATTAATCACTGGTCATAATAGCACCCTTGCCTACTGAGTATGAACAACTGGCTTTAGCGACAAATTTAATAACTTTAATTAATTTAATTTTTAAAAATCATTTAAAATAGTAAATAAATTTTGAAAATTACAAAAATTATTTTAAGTTATAAAAATTAACTTTTAATAATTTAACATATTTTTCATAAATATTAATATTTATTTGGATATTATTGGTATTTAATTTATGCGCTAAATAAATTAATTAAAATGATTTTATTATATTAAAATTATTTTAAATGATAATATGGTATTTAATAATATTTGAAGTTATAAAACATAACTTTTAATATTTTAAGATAATTTTCATTAATATTAATCACATTATGATTATTTAATAATTATATTAAATAAAGTAATTTAAAAAATGATTTTAATATTAGAAAAAATCATTTTAAATAAAAAATAAAGTGTTTAAAGGTATTTTAAGTTATAAAATATAACCTTTAATATTTAAAGGATAATTTCATTAATAATTTAATATTAATTATATTAAATTTCTTTAATAGTTATATTAAATAAATAGTTTTAAAATGGTTTATTAATTTAAAAATCATTTAAAAGGATATAAATAAATTAAAAATATTTTTAAGTTATAATGAATGACCTTTAATATTTTGATAAATGGTACGTTAATATTTAAATATTAATGATAATTATTTAAAAATAATTTTAAATGTTTTAAAAAATCATTTAAGGGTAATATTAATACTTTAAAATATTTTGAGTTATTATAAATAACCTTAATATTTTGGCAATAGTTTCATTAATAGTTTAATATTGATTAAATGTTAATGATAATAGAATTATTTAATATTAATACTTTAAAAATATTTTGAGTTATTATAAATAACCTTAATATTTTGGCAATAGTTTCATTAATATTAATTAAATGTTAATGATAATAGAATTGTTTAATATTTAAATCATTTAATTGTGATTCCGGTGTTTGAAAATTTATGATAAATTATAATAAGTGTTTAAAAATTATTTTAAGTCATTTAAAAATAATATGACTGATAATTACAGTTATTGAACTAACTTGATAGAGTCTTAGACTCGATTATTACCCGATAAAACTGTCGGTACACCGACATGTTTCAGAAATTGATCTGGACTTAGATATTTTGACTGTATTAAATAATTATTTGTGATTCAATGACTGTGAGATATGTGTGATAAGGTGATTAGGTTATGTGTTGACTGCAATAGGCAGTATTATGTGTTGTGATATGTTAATCTAATAAGTAAAATGATCTTATAACTGATAGGTGATTACATAAAAGATAAAACTAAGTTGTGTATTGTAAGTAGCAGACCAGGCAAGTATCCTACCTTTGCATTTCCTTTATGCAATGGATATGAGTAAGAAAGTTTCAGAATTATATTATTATTATGCTAGATTATTAACCTTATTGTGATATATTCTATATCCGATCATTGTTTATCAACATGATGTTATATTATATAATTCAGATATATATTATGTTCGTTAATTTCTAAATATGGTTATCAAGTGTCCCCACTTGGGTAATCATTATATTTAATCACATGTTGATATATATATATATATATATATATATATATATATATATATATATATATATATATATATATATATTGAACCAACATGAATATAGTCAAAGCCAGTGTAAGCTATTTGATCCAGCTAGACACAGATTTAGAAATATCGTTGAATATGATAAAACCCTATTGTATCCAATCAAATTGCTTTGGTTCGGATTCCTGACTAATTATGAACATCCCGAACATGGGAAAATTTTTATGCGCCAAGGCGGACAAAGGATGAATGATAATATCGTTCTTGCAATGTAGTATTGATCAATATAGGGCACATTGGGATGATCACCCTTGCGCCCGTAAGTTATGACGGTTTGCGGATGAAGTTCTGCTAAACCTATTCGAAAATTGAAAACAATGTTCATAATCTGTCGACTACCCTCTATATATAGTCAATACGTAGTTTCAAAACTTTGAATTAAGAAATAATATATGGTTATGATTGGTTTCGTTTACTTCACAACTATTAATTCGTTGTAGAACTGATGTACAAAGAAAACATTTAATTCTTTTAGCTAATTATATTTAAAATTTTTATTTCTTGCTGGGCACCCAAATACTCATTCTTGCTTTAAATTTAAAATGTTTTCAGCTAAGCGTGATCAACCTGAAGGTTCAGACAATAACAAGTAAAAAGGAAAGCAAGCAGAATGTGTTTAATGGTATCTTTTGTAATAGTTAGACTGTATTAGAACTATGATATGTATTATATATCATGTAAAGAATGTAGTAATGATTGCGTACTTGGGATTAGACTCTGATAAATGTAAGTTAAGTTTGGTATTTATATTATTGTTATTATTATTAGTATTATTTCCGCCCATAGAAATGGTATCGTAAAGCACCGAGTTCGGGTTTCAAGTACCTGAATTTGGGGACGCTACATTTACTATTTTTAATCTTGTAGTTTATAACACACCTTCTTTAATCACTTGTTTAGATAAGACTGTATTGATCAAATTTTAGTATTTGACTAGCTTTAACACTTTTTCCTCGTGGGTACGACATTCTACTTTCCATCATATTACTTGTTGACCGCGTATACTTGCGCGTGTTTTATTAATCGTGAAAACGACCAACAAGTTTTTGGTGCCTTTGTCGGGGACTTGGTATTATTTATTTATCAATAATAACACTAATTCAATACGATCTTAATTTGAACTGATATATCTGTTTAATCTTCTTCTCAGGTAGTCTCAACTGTGTATGCCACCTCGAAGGGTGCGGAATATAATACCTCTTGATCCTGAGGTAGACAAAATGTATAGACAACTGAGAAGAGAAAAAACTCAGGACATACCTACTCCTTTTATTATGGCTGAGGAGATTCAAAAATCTTTAAGGAAGTATGTCATGCCCCATATTGTGGATTTACAAGCGAGCATTATGAGGCCCGCGATCCATGCTAATAACTTCGAGATCAAGCCGGGCACCATTCAAATGATCCAAAATAATGTTCCGTTTGGAGGATTGCCTAATGATGACCCGAACAATCATTTGATCAATTTCATAGAAATTTGCAATACATTTAAATGCAACGGAGTGTCCAACGATGCCATCAGACTCAGATTATTCCCATTCACTCTACCGAACAAGGCCAAGAGTTGGTTGCATTCACTTTCGCCAAGCTCTATCACAACATGGGTTGACTTGGCTTAAAAATTCGTGGTGAAGTTCTTTCCACCCGCAAAAATAGCCAGACTTAGACATGACATTACATCCTTCATCCAATTTGAATCTGAGTCTCTATAGGACTCATGGGAGTGATTAAAGGATTTACTAAGGATTTAAAGGATTCAGACCTTTTATAATGGTTTATCCGGGTCTACTCATTCAAGTAAAGATGTGGCATCTGGTGGGGCCTTCACGTCAAAACATCTAGCAGAAGGATATGACTTGGTGGAAACAATGGCTGCCAAAAATTACCAATGGCCCAATTATAGGCAAGCACCTAGAAGAGTGGCAGGGGTGTATGTGGTTGATTCAATCACAGTATTAGTTACTCAGGTTGTTACGCTAACCAAAAGACTCGAAACCATGGGAGTGAAATCAGTGTAAAATGTGAAAAGTGTCGTGGTGCAATATGAACTGTGTGTAGGGAGCCATCCGGCTGATCAGTGCGCCATAAGCCCTGAATTAATTCAATTTGTTTCAAACTACAGGTGGCAACAAAATTCTAATCTCCCCACTCACTACCCTCCTGGACTGAGAAATCATCCAAATTTCTCCTAGAGCAACACTAATAGCAACCAAGCTACCACCAGACCAAATTATTCTAATCCTCCTGGGTTCCAAGCTCAGAATCAATACCACCAACAGCCACAAAGTTCTTACCATCCCCCACCTCAGCAGGAAAGAAAGCCCAATTTAGAAGATTTCTTTTTAAGATATATTGCTCAAAATGAAACTAGGAGCAACAATCAAGAGGCATCCATCTGGAACCTAGAAGTCCAAATTGGACAATTGGCAACTTCTTTATATAGCCGTCCTCAAGGCACTTTGCCAAGTGACACTGATGTCAACCCAAAATGGGATGGCAAGGAGCAGTGCAAAGTAGTCACACTCTGGAGTGGAAGGACAGTAAATGAAAACGGTGGAGAAACTTTAACAATGCAAGAGGAAGTGGCTGAAAAGGAACCAAATGTGGAGCCAATTGGTGATAAGTGTTGGTCGAAAAATCGATTACTAAACAAGTAATACAGTGATAAAGAAAGTGTCGTACCCATGAGGAACTATCACTATTATTTACCAAATACGGACTTTGTATCGCTTAAGTTTTATTCAAACAGTAGACTAATAGAAGTGTGATTAATCTATTTATAACTAATTATCAAAGCAATTAAATGGATAACGAATGGTATCGAAGGAACTACAAGATAAGGTCATAACTTCACCCCAAACTGGCAATATGTCAAACACCTGGTGTGCTATGCTTCCTCAAACTTCCTACCTTTCTCTCTTTGGTCTTAGTGGTCATGACAGTTTGTTGACCGAGAACACACAGGTGCTCATACACCTCTATCGAGGTATGTACAAATATAACCTCTCTAAATCCACCCGATAAAAAATAGAACAGAGAAGAACATCCAAGCTAGGTGATAATCCTACACATGTCTGTGTGAATTAACCATGTCAATGATTTAAAGCTTAAGTTCTCAAATAGGCCACACGTGGGGCACATATATATGTATATTCTACACATAACTTATGCTGTCAAAACAAATCGACAACTCATAATCACATGCCAATATATTAAGGTGTAAATCTACAATCCCTCTGTCAACATCATATAGATTACCAAAATCATCACTAATGTCTTAGCAAGAATCATGAAGCATGAATATATTAAACCAAACCATATGGTGCCAACTAAAGAGATAGGGCAATCAATTCAAATTAACAAAGGGTTCCATTATTGATAAGTAGGTTTTATACCTACTTATTGGATGTCAACTCACGAGAATTATGCTCATCTTAAGTACTTTTTACTATGTTTTAGTGCATTTATATGTTCATTTATCATTACTTGTAGTGAAACTCTTATGGCAGAGAAAGGCATTGAAACAAGTAAGGAATGGCATTGACATGATGTTATGAAACCAGCTAAAGGATGGCAAGAGGAACATGAGAAAATGGAATATGAATGTAGTGAAGAAGAGAAGGGATGAAGAACGAATGACAACGAACAAGAAACAGCAGTAGCAAAATATTAGATGACAGAAAAGCGAAGCGGCATACCGCTGCCGCTAAACAAGCCAAATCTCAAGGCCAAATGCTACATGCCTTTCTGAAGCTAAAATTTCACCTACGTGCGGCGGCGCCTAAAATAAGAATGAAACTTGTGTGCCCGCGCCTAAGCTTCGGCATACATACTTATCGCGCGCCCGTGCCTGCTTTACACTAAGATCACGCGTGGCCGCGCGAGTCCTCTGCAGTCTATTTGTTGACTTATTGTTAATTTGAATTTTGAGCGCTTGAGGCTTATCTGAACAATACTGGTTGGCACCAGACGTATGTTATTGGGTCTTTTATTAGTTTTCCATATCAATTAATTAGGGTTCTTATTTTTTACTAGTTTTAGAGAGGTTTTAATCAAAGTTGGAGATATTTTATATCCTCTCTTCAATTTAGTTATTGAATAATTAGTAATTTCATTTCCTGGAGATTATTGGTGATTTGGAACAACACATTGGAACAGATTCTGCAATTGGCTTTAATTATTTCTCTTTCATCTCTCATTCATATTATTTAATCCCATGTGTTACTTTAATCCTATAATGGCTTTTGGTTCAGAAATGAACTAAACTCCATTATGGGATTCTAATGGATTTTGATATGTAGTCTGTACTTACATGCCTGATTGTTTTATTATATGTTTATAATCAGATTATCTATTATGATTTAGCGTAATGAATGAATGTTTGATCACCATTCATCTTATATACTTATATGGATTTGAAAAATGAAATATAAGTATGGATATAATCATAATAGCATACGTTTATGAGGCTGAGTTGTTTAGCTTTGTAATTCGTGAATTGGATAGAAATATACTATTTCACCGTATGTAGTAATGTAAGAGCTTGTTCTTTAATTCATTATTTTTTGCATTTTCACATAGACATATAGTGATTTTTGTAATAGTATTGATTGCATGATTTTTATCATATGTGGAGGTTATGTAAATAGGTCATAAGTCATTGAAAAATGGTTATGTCTACCTTTGTGCTCTTGGCTAATTTTCCATGATGAATATTTTAGCTTTACATGATGGTAATGGTTAGATGAAGTATGAAATGAAGTTAGAATCCCATTCTTTCCAAATTTGATTCATTATTGTAGTATTATATTGTTATTCATCAATTGAGTTTAGTTTAACTAAAAATTGTGAGTATTCGTTAAAGCATATGTAAATAGTGACATGATTGATGTATGATAATTAGATTTAAACCCTTTCTCCATGGATCGATACTTTTCTTACTCTGTACTACTTGTTGACCCATGTATGCTTGCATAAGTTAGATTCTTTTTTGTTAAAACTAAAAAGGAGGTAACAAGTTTTTGGCGCCGTTGGCGGGGAAAGGCGTTTAACTTTTTTATTATTATCATCAATTTTAAGCTAAATTTGTATGACTTAGATAATTCTAATCTTATCTTATTTGTATTTTTGTTTTTATTTGTGTTTTAGGTACTTGTATATATTTTAGGCACACGCGGTCATCCAATTCCGAGTTTGCCTCATGCTCAGGATAACATTAACGGAAGAGGTTGGAAAACGAGAGTGCGCAGAAATTTACAAGCAGCTTTAGAGACCACAACATCCAATATGGCAGCAGAAGAGCAAAGAGAGGACCACAGGGCATTGAGAGATTATTCGATGCCGAACATTAAGGGATTGCAGTCGAGTATAGTCAGGCCAGCTATAGCAGCCAACATTTTTGAGATAAAGCCCGACACTATTCAAATAGTGCAGAATTCAGTAAAATTTGGGGGTGCTACTATAGATGATCCGAATGAGCATCTATTGAGTTTCATTGAAATATGTGACACCTTTACATACAACGGGGTGACAGAGGATGCAATCAGACTTATACTATTTCCATTCTCGTTATAGGACAAAGCAAGAAGTTGGCTTCACTTTTTACCTTCGGGATTTATCACAACATGGGTGGACCTAGCACAAAAATTCTTAGCCAAATTTTTTCCAATGGCAAAGACTTGGAAAATGAGGACATCAATTTCCCAATTTGAGCAACAACAGGGTGAATCTTTATATGAAGCCTGGGAAAGATACAAGGAGATGCTAAGGAAGTGTCCAAACCATGGTATGCTGGATTAGATGGTGATTAATATGTTCTATAATGGATTGGGATGGCAGTCAAGGCCTATTGTAGATGCAGCTGCAGGAGGAGCTTTATGGGCAAAGAGCTATGAAGAGGCCTATAATCTTATTGAAATGATGGCAGCGAATGATTTCCAAAATCCTACAGCCAGAATGCCACAACCCAAAGTTGTAGGTTTGCTAGAGGTGGATGCTATCACTCAATTGTCTGCACAGATGGCATCCATGGCAAAGAAGATTGATTCTTTGGCAGAAACTAAGGCGAAGACAGTTGCTTTCATGTGTGAGATATGTGCAGGGTCACATTCAACTGACCAATGTGCTATAAGTTCAGAGTCTATACAGTATGTGAGCAACTACCAAAAGGATCAAGGTCAATTTCAGAATACATACAACTCTAACAACCGTAACCATCCAAATTTTAGTTGGTCAAATAATAAAAGCAATCAACAAAGTCAGTTTCAACCACAAAATCAATTTCAGGCACAACCATCTCAGCAACAGTTTGCACCAAGACCACCCTATCCACCTGGATTTTCTCAACAACAACAACATCATCCACCACTTGCACCTCAGCAAGAAAAGAAGTCAGAGATAGAGGAGATGATGATGAAGTATATGGCAAATACTGAAGTGATGATTAAAAGCCAAGCAGTTACTATCAAAAACTTGGAAACTCAAATGGGTCAGATGGCTAGCATGCTTAACAATAGACCATAGGGTTCATTTCTAAGTACACCAGAGGCCAATCCAAGAAGAGAAGGGAAGGAACAATGTCAAGCAATTACACTTAGGTCTGGGAAATAAGTTGCAGGAAATCAGCATGGCGCGCCCGCGCCACTTTTACAAGGGGAAACCGTGTGGCCGCGCGTTCATGAAAATGTTTCTAAGAAAAGTTTGAATAATGAAGGTTCAGAATAGGAACAAGAGGAGACGAATAAAGAAGGTTCTTTTGAGAAGCCCATTAATAAGATACCAGTAGTTCACCCTCATATTCCTTATCCACAGAGATTACATAAGCATAGGGAAGACAAGCAATTTAGTAATTTTTTGGAGGTAATTAAAAAGTTGCAGATCCACATACCCTTCGCTGATGAATTGGAATAGATGCCTAGTAATGCAAAGTTTATGAAGGACATCTTGTTAAGGAAGAAGAGGTTAGAAGATTTTGAAACATTAGCCTTGACGGAAGAATGCAGTGCAGTGCTTCAACGCAAATTACCTCCAAAGTTGAAGGACCTAGGCAGCTTCACGATACCATATACAATTGGAAAGATGAGCTTCAGCAAATACTTGTGCGATCTTGGGGCAAGTATCAATTTGATGTCGTTATCAGTGTTCAATCAGTTGGGATTGCTGGCTCCAAGGCCGACAAATATTTCTTTACAGTTAGCTGATAGGGCTATCATTTATCCATGGGGGATTGTGGAAGATTTACTGGTTAAAGTGGATAAATTCATCTTTCAGGCTGATTTCATCATATTAGACTATAAAGAAGACAGAAGTATACCGATCATCCTTGGAAGACCGTTCTTAGCTACAGGAAGAACCTTGATAGACGTTCAGAAAGGGGAACTAACAATGCGAGTACATGATCAAGAAGTTACTTTTAATGTATTCAAGGCAATGAAATTTCTGACAGATGATGAGGAATGCTTCAGTGTTGATTTGGTGGAAAAGGTTCTAAATGATGAAGTAGAGAACTTGGTGAATCAAGAACCTTTGAGAAAAGCTATTGTGGGAAATTTAGAAATAGATGATGAGGAGATTGAAGAAATTGTTCATATGCTTGATATAACTCCACAGTTCAGGAAATTCAAGACTCTTGTTTAGCCATTGAAGAAAGCTGGAGAGTTATCAATGAAATTAAAGCCATCTCTTGAGACACCTCCAGAACTTGAGTTGAAACCACTTCCAAATCATTTGAGGTATGCGTTTTTAAATGTAAATTCAAAATTTACTGTGATTATTTCTTCTGCACTAACATTTTTTCAGGAAGAAAAATTGCTAAGTGTTCTCAAAGAGTTCAAGTCAGCTATTGGATGGACTATAGCAGATGTCGACGTCGAGATTTTTATTTGTCCCTTTTCTATTCTTGTTCTTTCGTGTTCTCATTTTATGTGAGATTTGTTTGAAAAAACAAGTGAAAAACGTCCGATATTTATATGTCGACGATTTATTTATGTAAGAGTCTTGATTGGTGTTTTTAATGGTTGCACTAACGCATGACGAGAAACAGTTTGCACATTGACCGATGATGTGACCTTTGCTAGGACGGTCTGTGAAACCGATATTCATTTGGGTTAAGGGAGCTTAATTATGCGGAGGGAAGGTGTTAGGCACCCAGGCATCAAGTGTTACCACGTGTGACCGCCACTTTTCAAGACACTGTTATATGAATTCGGTCTCACATGATGCCAGACACTTTTCAAAAATGTCTATCACAGGAATAGAATCTAGATTCAGTAGACTGAATCTGTTATCACACGATTCCTAGGCTCACATGATGCCATAATTTATATGAAAAACAATAAGCGAGTTATATATATATATATATATATATATATATATATATATATATATAAGTTGTAAATATATATATAGAGACATGCTCAACCACCACGAAGCACCTCTATGGGGGATCAGAAATGTAAATAAAGCAGTAAATACGATCAACCGCCATGAAGTAAACTCTAAAGTGAGACTAAATGTAAATAAAGCGATAAGAATGATCAAGCGCCATGAAGTAAACTCCATGCGGGATGGAATGTAAATAAAGCGGTAAAAAGGCCACGAAGTAAGCTCCAGAACTGATGAAATGTAAATATATTTATATATATATATATAAGCGATAGCTTACATGATATATATCGATCCAGGATCGGTTTATCATTTCGATTGATTTGGCGCTATATATATATATATATATATATATATATATATATATATATATATATATATATATAAGCAAGTAAACGCTCCAGACATAAGGCTAGGCTCAATCGAGGCATAACTCGATAATTTTAATGCCCCGAAATTCGGTCTATTTTCACACTCAAATTCCGTACGTCATGGTTCCATGCATCCCTTGCCAAACATTCATCATTATATAGTTAAATATAACAACATACATTCTCAAATCCCAGGTTCTAAAACCTTATAACCTCTTCCATTAAAAATAATGATAATTACATTATTCTTTACATCTTGCACGAGTGACTTTTATCTGCCACCAAGGTTACATAATCATTCATTAAACTATTCTATAGTTTAATTCTATCATTCTATATTACAATTCTTCGCTTGATCTTCACGCTCATTCATATAATGAATGGTACTTCTTCTGGATATCGATCAGCTTGATCTTTACGGGATCCTTAAGTTCTTCTAACATTGTTCGCTGAAAATGTTTTTATTTAAAGCCAGTGTGAGCATTCAATTGCCCAGTAAGTCATAACAGTTGAACAAACAACTTTAAGAATTCAAACATTCTTTTAAGACCTCAATAACCGAACAAAGGTTAAGAAGCAACTTGAATAATAGGAATAATCTCGATTCCTATCATTTTAAAACATTAGTCACATTCACTTTGAAATACTTTCATTTTTCTACCTTATTTCATACACATCCTGTCTGGCTAGAATCAATAGCACATACTTAACAATAAGGGTTCATGTATAAACATAATATTCTCTTGTTAAATAGTTCAATCACAGAACAGTTCATCTCGTAGAAAAACTGAAGTGTTCAAATTGTGGCACAAGGCTTCATACATTCTAACACCTTGTACAAATATCACACATTCGCTGTAATAACACGATATTTTCTATATAATTAAATCAGAAATTTTACGTGTAAATTTTTTTTTTTAATTTAAAATAATTGGGGAAATATGTGCGAGGTAATGTGTATGTATTTATGTGATAAATATAAAATTTATTTATTACATGAATAATTTTAAATAATTTTATTTTAGAATTATTGATCATTATACATTATATTCTTATCATAATTAATTTTATAATAGAAATGTTTTTTATTAATTACTTTATATGAAAATATGATTATTTATTATTTAAATAATATATGAAATGATTATTGAATTATTATAATAATTATTTTATTATATGAATTTATAATTTGATTAGTTAAGTTAATTATTTTAACTTAATTAATAATGTTTTATATGAAAGGTAAATTAGATATGAAATCCAAACCCTAATTTTAGATTTTGATCAAGGATGAGAATAATAATATAATATTATTTTGTTTTAGTGCTATAAATATGTATGTTGTGTGTGTAAGGTTGATCTACGGAATAGTTTTATTATAATCTGATAAAACCCTAGTATTATTGGTAAACCCTAGTTTCGAAGTCAAATGAGACTTTAAAATCTGTTAAGTCACTGTGTTATATGAATAATGACATGTACTGTAGAATTTAATTTTAATTAGGGAGAACCCTAGTTATAATAAACCCTAATTAATATTTATGGACCCTAATTGATTAGAAACCTTAATTAGCTAATTAAGAAACCCTAATTTGTTAAATGGAAACCCTAATCGCTAATTTAGCGAGCTTAATGTTAATTAGTAAATTCTTAACCATAATTTCATGCCTAATGTAAATAGTAAACCTAAACTAATTTAGAAACCCTAAATTTGGATTTAAAAAATCTAATTTTTTTTATTTTAGACCTAATTGTCAAATTGAAAACCCTAAATTGCTAATTATAAGTCCTAATGATAATTAGTGAATCTATAATCCAATTTTCATGTTCTATATAATTAAGAAGCTAAGTTTGTTTAAAAAATCCTAATTTGAAAATTTTAGAAACTAAATTTTCTATTTTTGGCCTAACTAGAAATCCTACAATTTTGTGCTAAACCTTAGAGTTAAACCCTAAGGGTTAAACCCTAAGGGTCAAACCCTAAGAGTTTGCCAAGTTACCATTTAGCCATTAAATTTACAACATAAATGACCCATTTACCCTTGTTGCATTATTTGGACATAACTTACAAATCTTACCATGATCTAGAGTTGGTGACCTAATCTAACAACCCCATGTGATCAATAAACTCCAGCAATCAGTCCATTATCAGCCAATACATGCATCTAAGACTTGTATAAATAGATTGGGAGAGAGAAAATATCAATTGTTAGCTCATTTTGCACCAAACACCCAACTTAAGCTCTCTCTCTCTCTCTTCAAACCCACAAAATTGTATAGCATATCAGTTCCACAAACTAGCCCCACCACCTTCATTAACAACTTAGATGCTCAGAATCAAAAATTGTCAAAGAAAGGTATAAAACCCTAAGCTATAATATGACCTTTGATCTGTTATTAGGTGTTAGATTTTTATGTTAAAACATGTTATATGTAGTATATAATGATGATATGGTTTAGTATCTTGTAGATCCACATCATCTAAGTGCTCGAAATTTATGTTTTTGAAAATTTGGAAAATGTTGAAAATGTTGTCTGACAATTAATGTCAGACCTCTTTAATCTTTGTCTGTTGTGTGTTTTTGTTGTTTAAAGGTTGATACTTGTAGTATGCTATGTGATCTATGATCTACAACTTGAATCAGGGTCAGATCTATCATATGTTGTAAGATATACATGGTCAAACCACGTTGACTGGCCATGACTGGGCATTTCTGGGTAACCCAGAAAATGCCAAGAAAGGGCCTGCCAAGATATTCGTGAGCCTTGATCTTGTTGATGTTTGTTGTTTTGTTGTTATTGTTGTAATAGAATCGTAATACGGTATATGGACTACAGTTTAAAGTTTTTAGATCACCTATATAACGTACAGATTTAAAGTAATAGATGGTCAAACTGGCTTGCTTGATCACGAACTCGGTTTTCTAGGAAACCCAGAAAACTTAAGACCATCGTTTCTGACATGGGTTGACAGAACAAGATCTGCTTTGTTTGTTGTTGTTAGATCAATTGTATGTGTTATATTTGTTCACTTGCATGTTGTCTACACACTGAACGTATTAGATCACATAAAGTAGACCTATAGTGCAAGTTATAATGATCGAAAGTAAGCAGTATGAACTGTTCTTCATTTCCAGAAAAACCCAGAAATGAAGAACAACTCTGACAAGGGATTTGAGAGCTTATAACTCTCTGATCTGTTGTGTTATGGCCATGAAATCGATTGATAGTGGTAGTATTACAGTTATACTACAATATTAATACATTAGTAAACCCAGAAACTTGATAACCAAAGATCTAGAACCGGTCAAACCTTGCAACTTGAACTCTGACTTTGAAGGTTTTGACATGCTCAAGAACACCTATAGCGACAGTTTCGTCGCTATAGGGCACTTTAGCGACACTTAATTTCTGAAAATTATATTTATTAAATAATTAGAGAAAATTAGTTTTTAATTATTAAAAATATAAACTAAAAATTATTTTAAAGGCTGAAAATTAGTTTTTAATAATTTTTAATATATTTCATAAATATATAATATTTTGGAATATTAAAGGTATTTAATTTATTTAATTTTTAATTTAAATAAATTATTTAAAAATATTTTTATACTTGAAAAATCATTTAAAATTATATTATAGTATAAAAAAATATTTTAATTTATTTTTAATGACTTTTAATATTTTGTGATAAATTTCATTAATAAATTAAATGTTAATGATAATAAAGTTATTTAATAAATGTATTAAAAAATTATGCAAAATAGAATTAATGACATAAAAATTATATAAAAATAATTTAAAGGTTATAAAATATTTGAAGTTATAAAATATAACTTTTGATATTTTGTCATGAAAATATTAATATTTTAATATTAATGATATTAGATTTATTTAATATTTATATTAAATAAATTAGTTTAAAAAACGATTTTAATATTAGAAAATCATTTTAAAAGAAAATAAAGAGTTTAAGAATATTTTAAGTTATAAAATATAACTTTCAATATTTAAAGGTAAATTTCATATTAAATGTTATATGATTTATTTAATAAATATATTAAATAAATAGTTAAAAATAGTTTTAGTAATTCAAAAAATCATTTAAAAAGGGATATAAATGAATTAAAAATATTTTTAAGTTATAATTAATAACTTTTAATATTTTGATAAGTAATGCATTAATATTTAAATATTAATGGTAATTATTTAAAAATAATTTTAAATATTTTAAAAATCATATAAAGGGTGATATTAATACTTTTAAAAGTATTTTAAGTTATTATAAATAACTTTAAGATTTTGGCAATGGTTTCATTAATAGTTTAATATTAATTAAATATTAATGATAATAGAATTATTTAATATTTAAATCATTTAATAATGATTCTGGTGTTTGAAAAATTATGAGAAATTATAATAATTGTTTTAAAAAAAATTATTATAAGTCGTTTAAAAATAATTTGACCGATGTTTAGGTTATTTAGAACTTCAGTGTAGAGTCTTAGACTCGATAATTACCCGATAAAGCCGTCGGTATACCGACATATTTCAGAAATTGATCTGGACTTAGATAAATTATCTGTAAATGTGTCTGTTTGTTATCCAATGACTATTAAGCATATGTGACCATGTAATTAGGATATGTGCTGACTGCAATAAGCAGTATTATGTGTTACGATATGTTATTCTAATCAAACGAATGATCTTATGACTAATAGGTTGATTTATAAAAGATAAAACTAAGTTGCATATTATAAGAAGCAGACCAGGCACGTATCCTATCTTTACATTTCTTTTATGCAATGGACATAAATAAGAAAGTTTCAGAATTATATTATTATTGTGCCAGAATAATAACCCTATTGTTATCAAGTATGTATCCGATTATTATTTATTAGTACAATATTATTGTATAGTTCAGATATTTATTATGTTCATTAATTTCTAAATATGGTTATACAAGTGTCCCCACTTGGATAATCATTGTATTTAATCACATGTTGATATATATATATATATATATATATATATATATACTTATTAAATTCCATTATGTATATCTTAATTAAAAGTCGTCTAGCTATTTGACCTAGCTAGACACGGATTTAGAAATATCGTTGAATATGATAAAACTTTATTGTATCCAACCAAATTGTTTTTGTTCAGATTCCCGACTAAGTATGAACATCCCGAATATGGGAAAAACTTTTATGCGCCCAAGGAGGAAAAGATGAACGATAATATCGTTCTTGTATGTAGTATTGATCAATACAGGGCACATTGGGATGTTAACCCTTCGCGCCCGTAAGTTATGACGGTTTGCAAATTAAGATCTACTAAACCTTAGCGAAAATTAAAACAATGTTCATAGTCTGTCGACTAATACTTATATAGTCAATACGTAGTTTCAAAAATTTGATATGTTATGTTATTATTATTGGTTTAGTTTACTTCACAACTATTGATTCGTTGTAGAAGTGTCGTACAAAGAAAACATTTAATCCTTTCAGCTAATATTTATAATTTTTATTACTTGTTGGGCACTCAAATGCTCATCATTGCTTAATTTAAAATGTTTTCAGCTAAGTGTGAACAACCAGAAGGCTCGGCTAAGAACAAAGGGAAATGGAAAGTTGCAGAATAAGTTGGTGCTATTTTGTGTAATAGTTTAACTTTATTAAGATTATGATATATATTATTATCATGTATTGTAATGAATGTATTAAAGGTTACATACTTGAGAATAGACTCTGATATTTATGTAAATTAAGTTTGATCTTTATATTATTGTTCTTATTATTAGTATTATTCCGCTCATAGAAATAGTATCGTAAAGCACCAAGTTCGGGTTTCAAGTACCTGAATTTGGGGGCGTCACATTCGCACATAGACAAAACTTCTCAAGTTCAACATCTGAGAAGTTTTAGAAATTAGCATTCATTTAAAATATGAATGAAGGTAGGAAACTTGCGTTACACACAACTATAGCTTATAGTTTACGCTGAACTGCTCATTCCAATTCCTATGTAGCATATAAGGAAATAACACATACACCAATCAGTCATATACTTGACTTACACATTGGTTTACTTAACGTTACTTCTTAGGATTCGTGTTCTTATAATCTAAGTTTACACGACAAACTCTCATTACCATTCTACGGCTTCATGACATACAGAGATGTCTTACTCAATACGTTCATCATCTTTGATGATTTACATTCTTATCTTCTTTTTATACTCTCCTAGGACTCAGCACACATCGTGTCTCTGCTAGTAGTTAATATGGTACTCTAAGTGGTTCCCACAAACTACTAACAAACAATTTCCCTTCTCATCTACACTGCCCATAACAGTGAGTTAGATCGGTTACCAGTTTCGTATATACCTTCGCTCTCTGAAGGAATTGTTTAGCCTAGCTCCCATATGTCAACCATCAAAGGTTATGATTGTACTACAATCGAAATTTATCTTTAACTTATCCGAACCATTAAACTATAACATTCGTTAAGTCAATTTCTTATTCCTTATGGCTTTCTAACAACTAAATGCCATACCTCAGGATTCATTCTTTATCGTCTAAGTCATAAAGTCTTTTGTATACTCAGAACGATCATTCAATATTCATTCTACGCATTTATAACATTAAACATTTTACGATACCTTATTCTTATCTTACAACGTCCGATTAATTTGACTCGAAATGTTATCCAAGGTATAAACATTAACTCGGCTTCTTTACATTATATGTACTTATCTTTAATTCAACTTCTTCACCGTTCACAGGTTTAATCATTGATCTTCATTACCTTACGGTCAAACCATACACGGGGTGTAGGTTTTACCCATTTATTATTTACGTACACTCAACCTTCATGTCAGTTAAAGTGTTCAACACTTACATTTCATTCTAGCATGCTCTATCTGACTCACATTCGGCTTTCATTAATCTTATTACCGTTTACTATGGCTTTCTTGATAATTCATATCTTACTTACTACCTTCGTCAACGTCTAAGTCATACAACCAATGTATACTTAGAACGTTCGTCTGACGTGAATACGATTCATGAGAATCGTTTACGTATTCAACATTTACGTTGTTCATCCCTTAATCTCTCATTCAACCTTTACCTAAGGTTTTAACCGCTTTCATTCATTACTAACACCTGAACCCCATGTTAATTATTATTTCTCAATGTCAAAGCCATACGGTTCGTTGTATGCTAAGACCGACCAGTCATCGCAACAACGTTACGTTCACAACGTTTATACGCTTTATATTCATCTCTCATTACCACGTCATAACATCGAAATGTTAAACATTACCCTCGTCACTCAACGTCTAAGGAATCATAATTATTGCAATCCCCCACGTTCGTTTATCGTAACTACGATCCCCGGATATCAGTTCCATAACTCGCACTCACATTCTTTGTCTTTTAATCTCGTTTAATCTTTTCATTCAACCTTCATTAAAGGTTTAATACATTTGATTAAGTGTTAAATTAGTTAAACTACATGTTCATATTTCTTTCTTGCACATCCCCCAGTAATTGAGAACTTAAAAGCTCATCACTGGCTTTTTCCCTTTACCGGCGCCGTGGCGTCGGGCCCCTTCCTTTACCTCGCGTTGCAATGCCGCTCTGCAGTGTTAAACTGCCAAGGCTAGCGCTGTGGCGTCACTCTCTTCTCTATTTCTCACACCGCGGCGCCACTCAGCAGTAGCTGATGGCTCGGGTCCCGCGCTGTAGTGCCACCTCTTAAGGCTTGACTGGCGTTACAGCACTGAGCACAAAACCTAGAAAATTTTCTAAGTCTTGGAAATTGCTTAAGACACTTACTTCCCGATTCTATAACTTATTCGTTATAACTTAGAACGAGGTCATTCCAAAGCCATTCTCTTCCTTATCTTACGTACTTTGATTACCCATGGACATAACTTCATTCTGAATCCATTAATATACCATTCAATTGGCTTAATCTTTGCTCTTTGTTCATTTTACATTTTTAACGCTCTTCGTTTGTTCATCCATAATTCGGTCATCCGAACTCGAAATTCGTTCATTCTTGAGTCCACGACTCACATTTTATACGTTTTCTTACATTCTTATGAAACCCTATACGTTCGAGTTCATTTATATATTTTTTATTTCTCGTTCATCTTTTACGAATTTTGGCCATAACTTCGTTATAGCTCAGTTTTAATCCATTCTTCATGAACGTTTCTAACGTTCCTAACCAAGCAATAAGCAACTAACTTATATGCGATGGTTTTAAACTTGTCCATCAATAATAATTACACTATGATGGTTTTAAATTTGTCAATCAACAACGTTCTTCGCGTGTTCTTTGCGTTCTTCGTTTGTTCTTCATTTTTAATCGATATTCTGATTACGATTTTACTTTTTCTTTGAATTTGATGTTATAGAACACCATTCCTTACTTATTTCACCTACTCATTCATATAATCCACTCGGATTGTTCTAATTCATTACAAAACTTATACTTCCTTAAGAAATTTATAAACTAAACTTCTAATTCTTATTTTCTTCATTTCTCATGATTTCAACCATATGAAATCATTCCTAACATCATTTACTTCTTATTCTTATTAAACTATGTTTTAACATAGAAAAATAAAGAAAATAATCTAGAAGTTAGGTTTTCAGATTACCTTTCTTCTTTAATTTCCTTCCGTCGAATAAAGTTTGCTCCCGAGCAAGATTTTCCTCTTCCTTTTCCTTTTCTTTCTCATCCAAAATCTCTCTCTCTCTCTCTCAAAAGTTGTAGGATTTTCAAAATCCTAAACAAATGAGTTAAGCTTCCTATTTATAGAAAACCAAGGCTAGGGGTATTTTAGTTATTTTTCCCCAACCTCCTTATTATTCACACCTCCTTAATAGACCTCCTTACTATTCACGAAGCTTCCCTTGGAAGCTTCGTGCTTCTGTCTTGTGGAATTCGTCCGACAGTTCGAAAACTGCCATTCTCAGATCCAAATATTTTTGGATATTTCGTCTTTCCTTTACCGATTAACTTTTACGTATTCTTCGGATCTTCGAAAAACTAAAAAACACTTTTTGGTGTTAAGTGTTTTCCTTCACATTTTCCCCTAACGTAGCTAAACGAATGAAAAGTACATAACAGTACATTTCATCATTTTTATTTGGTCCAATTTCTGCACGTTTTTCGAGAAAAACTTTTATCGGCTTACCTAACTTTTCACGATATATTATTGTCAAATCTTTCGAAGGAATGTCATTTCAACATTCAAAAATCTCGAAAAGGCTTAGGTTATTCAAACCCTAACCCTTAGGATTTCGTCGGGTGAATAGTGCTTATTTTGTCTTTTTTCCCGAAAATATTTTATTCTCGAAAAAAATTTATTTTTGTCTTGAAAATTCTTACTCGTTCAGTCTAGCTCGTAGCCAGAATCCTCCCGATTAATAATTATCCTATGTTCTAGAACGATTAAAAAACACATACCACATAATAGTATTTAATAAAAATTCATTTTATTAATAACTAATTCTTTAAATCTTAAATTCTGGACAATCTGATTTTCTGGGTTGTCACAATAATGTTAGTCCATATATATAAATATATATATATATATATATATATAAGTATATATATATATATACTGACAGAAATGAAAACCATGGACCGAAGTCCAGGCACACACACATAACACGACTCTTAATATGAAGAAGAGTGTGTGCAAAGATGAAGAGGAAGGCTTTATAATGTGTAAGAAGGCTTACAGTGGGCTATCAAATAAGACTTCTATGACTTTAAGTGGATGAACACTCAGCTCCCGCTGATAAAAATATAGCTATATGTGAGCTAACAAGTGTTTAAAATGAGAAAGCACTCAATATGGGGTGTCTGCAGAACAAATTTGATAGGGCTTCCTCGCCTTTCTTCTCCTAAATATGGCCACCCCAAGCTCTATATTTGTAGAAATTTGGAGCGCAGTGTACTACTTGGTGCACTGAGTGCCACGGCTCTCTGAGGTCCCGCCGTCTTGAAGTACGTGCGTGCGTGCAATGTGATGTCTGCACGAACTTGCAGAACTTCATTTCGAGCATCCAATTGAGGTGTATAAGACCTATTGCAGACTACTATTGTCGAGAGCTATGCAATGACATTGGATTAGAGGTTGTACGAAGTTAGGAAGATGGAACCATGTCTTATCTCTTCAAGCTTCAAATTCTATCCGGTGTGCTGCCTTGCATAGTAATCACTCGGGATTGCAACTCCTTGGTTCTTTTGGGACATTATTGTGTAGAATGTATGTTGATTGTTGTTTGTTGAGATGGCACCATGTGGGGTTGAGGTGGCAATTTGATGACTTTTTCCTTCACTGGGGTTATCTCCGGTTTTAGCTGATAAAGCAGATGTTGCTCAGGGTTATCTCTGAGATTAGACTGCTGCAAGTGTTGAATGCCCTCAGGGTTGTCTCTGAGGTATGCTTGTCCTTCTGGGGTTATCTTCGAGTTTGGGAATGGAGTGCCTCGGTGGGAGTCCTGAAGTTGAAGCTGATTGCATGTACTAGAAACAAGCATTTCCGGGGTTATCTCTGGAACTACAACTGCAATCCTGGGGTTATCTCCAAGATGAATCGGCCTTCTCCGGTGGAATTTCTGGTATTTGCACTGCTATCCTCGGGGTTATCTCCAAGATGGGGAAAGGATACTCCCGATCTATTTTCTGGGGTTGAAACTGAACTTCTGGAGGTATCTGGGATTAAGCTAAGTTTTCTTCTAGGGTTATCTCTGAAAGAAGATTTTGTACTTCCTGCAATGTTAGTAACTTGTAGGCAAAAAATTTTTGAGTGTCTACAGATGCCCCTCTTTATCATATTCATGCAATGCAATGGCATGGATAGGATAAAGATTACTAGACACTTGAAATGCAATAAGATGATTATGATGCAATGCATGACATCATGATGCAAATGTATGTGGTTTGTTGGATTGTCCTCCAATATGATGGGATAATTGTTGGCTCCCTGTTTCTTCGACCGGGGATGGTAATAATCGGCCTGATGAACTGTCTTGGATGCGTGATCCACAGCTACTAGGAATCTTTAGGATTGTTGAAGTTGGGGTAATCACCAAAAGTCTTGAATCCTTGATACAGAATTTATCCTAAAGATGTATCTCTCACGTATAAGAGACTCTATGGGGATGGGTTTTGTCTGTTGAGGATGTGTATAACATATTCCATCATCGGTCCTCCTCGATGAGGATGTTTTTCCCTAGTTTGTATTTGCCAGGTCTTTTCGCTACTCTGTTGGTGTTGTCAGGGTTGCCTGACCTTCATTGACATGTGTATCAACGGATGAGATCCTTACTGAGGATAATGTCAAGGCTGTTTGACCTTCATTGATGTATGCATCAACGGATGATTTGTATTGTTGAGGATAATGTCAAGGCTACTTGACCTTCATTGATGCGTATATCAATGATTGAATTGCATTGTAACCCCCACCGGGGAACATGTCAAGGCTGATTGACCTTTATTGACGCGTATATCAATGGTTGATTTGCGTTATAACCCCCGCCGGGGAACATGTCAATGTATGACAATGCATTGTAACCCCCACCGAGGATCATGTCAATGCATGACAATGCGTTGTAACCCCCGCCAGGGAACAATGCATCACATGAAATGACTTATCACATGAAATGCATCTAAACATATAGTAGTGCACATGCATACTGAAATGACTTGGTAAAAAAAATATTCAACATAGTAAATGTTAGTATTAAACCATGTTGAACATAATGATGTGAAAAAATTTGACTTTTAAAACAGTAAAATTGACACCTTTTTTGATATTTCTTATCCTTTTTGAGGACAAATGAGCAAAGGTGAAAAAAGCAAAATAATCCTGGTAATTAAGCTACCCTTACGGATTTTTTACTTTGATGTATTAATGCGTGTAGGATGTATATATGTATGTAAGGCGGTGTGCTCTTGAATGGTCACCTAGTCATGTCTACATGCATGTGGATAGTCCTATTTACAAAGGGGACTATGGAAAAAAATTTCCAAAATGTAGGCACTGGGTAGTCATGCATTTTTAACTCTACTGTAGATGTATGTTAAAATAATGCATGCATGCAGGTAGTCATAAAACTGCATTTTAAAAAAGAACTCCAGATAAGAATTTATCACACCCTTTTTGAGGTGATTTGGAGACTTATTGTCCAGATATATGGACCTGGATCAGCTGAGTAGTTCCCGTAGGACCACTTCTGGTGTGCGGAGGAGGGCTTCTGAAGTGCCTCAACCTTGCTCCATTAGAAAGCCTCATCGTTTGGAGGAGGCGGTGATAAATTCTGTCCGAGTTGATGTACTTGATATAGAGGATGAGGAGGAAGATGTACCGGTTGAGGATCCCGCTCCTGCTGCACATGTTCCCCGTAGGGACCTCCCGAGTATTCAGGTGGTGAACCCAGAGTTGTTGGGTGATTTGAGTAGACATCCCTCAATTTACTTGAATGTAAATGAGGTACAAAGCTAGACTTTGATCTTCCTTCTTTCCTATTGATGAGGATTAAAGGGTTCTATGTTGATCTATTTGTGATGTAGGTTCCCGACTTTACACAGCCTAGAGGGAACTGGTTCAACATTTATGCCATGTACCAGGCTTTGCATCCTGACTATAGAGCCATCGTACATGACTGGGGATTTGGGGCTTTCTTTTCAATCCTTCCCCGCTATTGTCCCTGGGGTTACCTCAGGGCATTGTCTAATCGCTGGTTTCACTAGACTCAGTCACTCCATTTATTGGACTATGAAGTGATGATTACGCCGATGGATTGGCGGTTTATCACAGGTATGGAGTTTAGAGGGGTACCAGTGCCTTGTATGGCAGATATTACCCTAACTGCCGTTAGATCATTGCTAGGAGTTCCAGCGGAGGCGCTCAAGGGAAGGATTGGTCGTACAGGTCCTTTAAGCGTAGATGCTATGAGCGAGCTATTGAGTGAGCCCATACCCGATTATGTGAGAGTTAGGGATCGCATTCTTCGGTGATTGTTCTTGATGCTCATTAGGGGCTGCTTCATAGCTGATAACTCTTCTACAGTGTCCTTCGCTTTTATCAGCACCACTCGACACGTGGACCATATTGGAGAGTATGATTGGGGTTCCTACACCTTTGCCTATGTCCTCAGGGGAATGTGCATGCGTTCGCAAGGCTTGACAGAGGCTTGGCTATGATTTTACCACTTTCTGCTGGTGAGTATTTCTCTTATAATTTCCCATGTATAGGTTAAGAGTGTTGACTGACAGCAGATGTTTGCCTTAGTGTTGGTAGTTTTGGGCCTACGAGAGGCTCCCATGTTTACGTATGGTGAGTGTGTTAGGATTAGATACCAACCCACGAGGACGATGATGCCATCATTCCATACTGGCGGAGGTCCCTGTAGTTGAGGGTTTCACTCATTGCCACCTACAACTGGAGTTGTTGACATCTGATGTCATCACATGGATTCCCTATTCAGGGGAGCACTTGACCATTGGATTTGAGGATGGGTACCCGACTGGTGTCGAGCACGTGATTTCCACCCGTAGGATTCCTCTCTTCACAGATGGAGGATGGGAGCTCTATTTAGGAGAGCGTGCTATTAGGAGCACCACATGAGAGATTCGTATACCAATCTTGCCTCTTGTCAGGCGTTATTGGCCTATTTCGCAGTCACCCGTCATTGATATCCCATTATTTGGTGTTGAAGATTTTACATTATTAGAGGGTCCCTTCACTCAGGAGATATTCTAGCATTGGTGGTTCCCTTGTACCATTGGAGCCCAGACCCGCGCCACTCAATTCATGGGGGATATGGTTCCTGGATCCGTGATGATGACAGATTGGCTAGCATGTGTCAGAGATCCGACACATTTGACACAGATTGACAGTTTGACCCGACAGTTGGACCGAGTAGATTTCTTTATCCGGCACTTAGGCAGAGATCCTTCAAGACAGATACTTTTAATCCTTCCATCTCTGGCGCTGGCCCCTCAAGTGACCCATATGGCTTTGCCGGTGAAGATCCTCCCTTGTATAGGCCTGACATCCATTTGGATAGAGATCTAGTAACTCAGGAGGAGTTACATCAGGTAGACAGGATTGATGATGTAGACATTGACACCATTGTCTTCTTCTAATGTATATTCTCGTTATCTCTTTTGATAGGCCTCTTTTAGACATTGGGTGCTTCGCCCCATTCTCACTATATCTTTTGATAGGCCTCTGTTAGATGTAAGGCGTCTGTGCCCCATTTCCTTGTATTTCTAGTTGTACAAAGATGTATTAGATGATAATATACTTAGGAATGTATGTACATTTTTCCATTCCCTATATAATATTGCCATCTATTGTTTATCATCCATGTATTATGTTATGCATATGTATGTTTGTCCAGAGATATTCAGCATTGACCCCTGGATGGTCTTATGACACGCCCCGTATTTGATAGTTAGCCGTATTGATCATACATGATTGTGGTATGATAGTATATCACCTTCAGACAGGGTGACTGTAGATCAGATGTTGCAGCATTCTATGACCATGTTGATGTTTCAGGTTCCCGCAGAATTTATGGTGGGCATGCTGAAGCATTGGATACCAGAGAGATAGGTCTTCCGGTTTGGCATCCATGAGTTGACTCCTACTCTGGAGGAGTATACCTGCATTTATTGACAATGGCGCCTTTAGGCATCTTAGAGACCTTGCGTGCATATGGCCATCGGCGACATGAGCCGACAGTTTATGACTCTCACCAGGCTGAGGGGAAGAGTTTTGCAAGATGAGATCACATCCGGCAATGTGATATCCCAACATTTTCTGTTTGACATATTTGGCTCTAAGGATAGTTATACACGTCACTCCGGCGATTTCACCATACCAGAGGATCATTGGCACTCAGCCAGAGTAGATGTATTGCTACTATGTGTATTGTCATACGTATATATGCCATGGTACATGGATGAGCTAGATATTGGCGTTATCATGGCAGTGAGAGCTCTTAGGGAGGGTCACACCATTGTACCGATGATCATCGCAGAGACGCTAAGGTTAGCCACATATTGTAGCACTTACCCTGCAGGGGTATTTACAGGCAGCTCAGTCATGTTGTACGTGTGGTTTATGTCACACTTGAGACCGATTGGCACTTTTAGACGGCACGAGTATTGTTTCACCCATGATATAGCCATGTTGTACTCATTTTAGCCTGCAGAGTGTACAAATCCTGTTTCTTGGTATGTTTTCCTGGCAGGGATCGGAGATCCATTTGATATATTGCCGTGTACAGGGCTCAACTCACGCTACAGCTTCATCACTCATTCTCCGGGCATGGATTATCTCCCTCTAGCTGGTTTGAGGGCCATGATTACTTACCACCCACTGGTCGTGATGTGTCAGTTTTACCAGTTCTAGGATTTCCATCCTTTTGAGGGGGCATTGAGTCAGGGTTTAGCTTTTCACCACTTATCAGCAGAGGATAGATCTAGGTTGTATGCCTGTTGGGATCAGCGTGAGCTAGTTGAGTTTTCTGTCAGCCATCCAGGTTGTTCTGCAGAATATTCCGCATGGATGGAGACAGAGACGACATTGACTATGGCAGTATCCACAGTGTAGGGGATTGATTCTGATGATGCGGAGCCTATAGAGGAGACTTATATTCCCATCGAGGAGGATTTGTTTACTGGGTTGCCAACAGTTATGATGGATTCTCCTACTACGAGTGCAACTGTGATTCAGCATTCAACACAGTATCTAGAGTAGAGTCTACATCTGATGACCTTTGAGAGAGATCAGGCTAGGGCCTTAATGTTGAAAGCTCTTGATGGGAGAGACGCCACTCTATTAGGGAGGGACAAGGCTAGATCAGCCAGAGATGCATTGATTGTAGAGCGGGATGCTGCCCTATCTGCCCGGGATGTTGCCGTCACATATAGTACTTCAGTAAGATCCCTTACGACTGGCATTCTTGCCGATATGAGTGCATATATTGATGAGCATCATGCCACCATTGTGACACCCCCAAATCCAGGTACTTCATTCCCACAGGATCTAATATTCACTTACTCAAACATTCATATCTAACTACCCAATCACAATAAAACTAGATAAATAAAACCTTTCCCATTAATGGGTTACATAATAAAATCTCCCAGGTTATCTAACCTTAAAATACAATCATTCAAATGCGGAAATTAAATAAACTTCATTAAAACCAAGTCTAAGATCATCATAATACAAGTCTAAAGTAAAATTACAAGTCTTCATCACTTGCACATTTTTCCCTTTCCTTTGCTAGTCGAAGGTTCATCAACCTTCTCTTCTTTATAAATATGCAAGAGTGAGTAAAATAATTGCTCACTGGATATAATATGAAATCAAGAGGAGTATAGCAATAATAACTGCCAAAATAGACTCATCAACAATGAATAGTACTCTATCAACAATAATCAGAAATTGAAATTCCAAGATATGGAAAATATACATCACTGAGGGTCGTAAGACCACGAACTACGTCCACAGTTGCAAGTAATCTTTCAACTCCAACTTTATGCGATCATAAGACTATAAATACCTCGTACTTGGGGATCACCCCGTACAATGTATTGTGCACAAACATTTTAACGCTTCTGCAGCGTAAGTTAACCCCTAATCATAACAATAGGGTTGTTCATCTCGATTATTTAGAGTACAAGTGCACACCAAAGGAAGTTTGGTTTGGATAAGCTTTCAAGGTAATTTGGAATTCAGCGAACATCAACTAAGGATTAGTTGAATAACACCAATAACATTACACTATAGAATAATCGTGATTGAATCAATCATAGTAAACTAAAGTCATGCTTTAGGAATAATCTAATAGCATACAATTTGAATAACTATAACACTCCTTGCTTGAACAATACTAAGCCAAGGTTAATTAGAATTGAATACTAAGCATGCATAGAAATTTGAACGATAGAAATGTTCAACATTAGTATATATAGTTGTACATGCTAAACAACAAGAATAACTTGCTCAAGAATAATTTACATCATTATAAGGTAATCGGATTGGAAGCAATAATTAGTTCAACGAGATAAAGGATTAGAAAACTTGCATTATTATAGTGGGAACAATAATTGATTCAATCAAGATAATGGATTAGAAAACTTTCCTTGCTCGTAGGCTAAACCGAATCAATACGAATCACAATATCCTATAAACATATGTCATCATGACATAGTTAGCCATTACAATTTTACAAACATAACTAAGTACGTTCATCATTTAAAAATTGAATTTTTAATCACATAATCAAGTTACATAACATTTTAATTGCTAATAACATGTTCATTCTAGGTATAGAAACATTAAAATCAACATTTTATAGTTCTAAATTTATCACATAACAATTCTTAAAATTTCATGTACAAAAGTACCTTTGTCGAGACCATTACCTTCTAACTTTCATGGCAAGCTTTCACAATTACAACTTGTAGGTGTACATGACTGTGAGAGTGAAACATGTATGTGCTGAGGCAGAACAAACTTACAAAGCGCATTGTCATGTGGCCGGCCGTATTATGAAGTATGAAACTAACATCTTTGGTAGCACATGTATAAGCTGCGATTTCATTGTGACTTGATAATGATCTTGAGGAAAAAGCCAATTTTGGCCTACTAGCTCATTTCTAACAGACTAAATCACATACAATTCATACAAAAACTTCATGTAAACATAATTCAAGAATTCCTAACATGTTTCTACCCATACAACAACATAAACAACAAAATTAACACATCCAATTTCACTATTTTTGCTAAAAACTCACATTTTGATATTTCAATGAAAATCAATACTGTAAATTTTGTTTTTCAACCAAAACAATTAATTCAAAGCATCTTTATCAATATTTATACATACTCTATCAATTTAAATAGCCAATTTATCAACTACACAACTAATTAGCTCTCAATTTCTACTTTAAATTAACCCATATTCATTCACAAAACTCTCTTTAAAAAGGTTTTCTTCACAAACTACATACATAACAACAATACATTGATTATAATCATATATAACCTACGAAAATAACTTTACAACACTAGTTTATCATATGAACACACATAAAATCAACCATTATCCTACCACAAGAATTTCTGAGAGAAATAGGAAGAGAAAGCTAAAACTTTTAAAACCAAAAGGGTAGAAGAATACCTTGATAGAAGATGATGGTCATCCTTAAGATTATCAAGCCTTTCTCCAACTTCACTCCGAAATTCTCTAGGATTCTCTTTCACTTCTCCACTTTTCTTCTTCTCTTCTTCTTATTCCTCTGAGCTTTTCTTTTCTTTTCTCTAACATCTCTCCTCTATTCTTACGTATAATAATATAACATATATAATATAATAGGTACTAATTATATAATAGTATAATTGATATCAGTTATAATAGATTTGAAAATCAAAAGCCATAAGGCTTGTTTGGTTAACTAACTAAAAAAAATAACCCATTAATCCTAACACCTTGTTTGGTAAAATACAATTAAATTAAAGACTTAATAGACCTTAGGCCTTGTTTGGCAAAACTGAATTAAAACTCCTTATTTTAATAACTACTTAATAAAAGGTTATTTGTCACACTTTTATTTAATTAAAATAATTCTAATAACAATTTATTAAATTACTAAATCACATAAATCAATATCACAAAATTATAATTTTATATATAATTATAACTTTATTTGATTCAACTAACACATCTTTTTAGTTACAAATTCAAATAAAGAATAATAATTCAATTAATCAAAACTCTCTAACTTAATAATTAAATTAAATTAGAATATAATAATTAATTTCCTTAATTATTTATTTAACAAACAATTAACCAAATCGAATCAAATCAAATTTGAACAATTACAAATTCAACCATAAACACATCCATTAAATATTTAAATAATTCAATAAATATTTAATAAAACAATTAAAATTCTGGAATGTTACATCATTCCCTCCTTATAAGGATTCTGTCCCCAAAATCATAATTCAAACAATTCATTCGTCACATTCTCCCTTCTTACAAATATTACATCCCCGAGAATTGAAGACATAGATTAAACAAACAACTCGAGGTAATTCTTCATCATTTGACGAGTTCCCGTGGGCCTCTTCGACATTGTGGTTCCTCCATACTACCTTTGTAGAAGGTATCACTTTATTCACGAGCACTTGTTCTTTCCAGTCGACTATCTGGATAGGAACCTCTTCATAGGACAAGTCTTTCTCAAAGTGCAATGGTTCGTACTCAATCGCGTGCTTGTAATCAGGTTTATATGGTCGTAACACCGAAATATGAAAAACATTATGAATATTTTGCAATTCTGGAGGTATAGCTACCTCGTAAGCTACCTCTCCAACTTTCCTCAGCACTTCAAAGGGTCCAATAAACCTCGGACTTAGTTTTCCCTTTTTACCAAATCGAATCTTCCCCTTCCAAGGAGAAACTTTTAGGAATACGTAATTTCCACATCGAATGCACGATCTTATGCGTGTTGATCAAACATATTTCTTTTATGCGTCTTGAAAATGACTATCAATCTTGTTCTGATGAGTTTGACAACCTTAGCAGTTTGTTATACTAGTTCTGGTCCTAATAGTTGACGTTCACCGACTTCATCCCAGCACAGTGGAGTTCTTCACCTCCTGCCGTATAATGCTTTGTAAGGCGGCATGCCGATGCTTGTGTGGTAACTATTATTGTAGGCAAATTCCACCAACGGTAATTGTTCATCCCAGCTTCCTTTGAAATCCATTATGCATGCTCTCAGAATATCTTCCAATGTCTAAATAGTTCGCTCGCTTTGGCCATCTGTTTTTGCGGATGATATGCCGTACTCATTCGCAATTGTGTTCCCATACATTCTTGTAGTCTCTTCTAGAAATTTGATGTGAACCTCGGATCTCTATCTGACACAATTGACACTGGAACTCCATGTCTTGCAACGATCTCTTTAACATATAACCTTGCCAGCTGATCAAGATTGAATCTAATCTTTATTAGCACAAAGTGTGCAGATTTTGTCAATCTGTCCACTATCACCCAAATTGCATCGTATCCTTTCTGAGTCGTTTGGAGACCTACCACAAAATCCATTGTGATATGTTTCCATTTCCATTCTGTTATCTCCAACGGTTGAAGTAATCCTCTTGGTCTTTGATGCTCGGCCTTGACTCTCTGACATGTCAAGCACTTTGCAACGTATTCTGCAACGTCTCTTTTCATATTTGGCCACCAAAAATGTCGTCGCAAATCTTGATACATCTTCGTACTACCTGGATGAATCGAATATCTCGAGTTATGAGCTTCGATCAAGATGTCTTCTTTAATATAAAATCTTCTTTGGAACCCATATTCGTCCTTCAAATCTCAGCATCCCCTCGGTATCAACTTTGTACTTTGTTTCTTTTCCCTCGACCACACTTTCTCTTATTTTTCTGCATTCCTCATCCTACAGTTGAGCGTTCTTCACTTTGTCCACCAAAGTTTGACTGACTTCCATCTGGTACAATTTCTCATCGGATTCGTTTGGAAATTTGATTTCCAACTCTAACCTTAACATTCTTTGTATTAAGCTCCTCCGATCGATTAACAAAGATCAACTCTCTCTGCCTTTCCTACTCAAGGCATACAGTAACCACGTTTGCTTTGCCTGGCTGATAAAAGATCTCACAATCATAATCTTTTACCAGTTCCATCCATCTTCTTTGATGCATGTTCAGGTCCTTCTGAATGAAAATGTACTTCAGACTCTTATGGTCTGTGTAGATCTCATATTTCTCCCCATAGAGATAGTGTCTCCATATCTTTAGTGCGAACACAACCGCCGCCAACTCTAAATCATGAGTAAGATACCCTTTTTTGTGGTCCTTCAACTGCCTTGATGCATACGCGATGACTTTCCCGTTCTGCATAAGGACACATCCTAATCCCTTGTGTGAAGCATCACTATACACCACAAAATTTCCTGTATTATCCGGTAATGACAACACAGGTGCCATGCTTAGCTTCTTTTTCAATTCCTGGAAACTTTCTTCACACTTCTCCGTCCAAACAAATTTTTCTGATTTCCTCGTTAAATTTGTCAGCCTGATGGCAATCTTGGAGAAATCACGGATAAAGCGTCTGTAATACCTGCTTTAATCCCAAGAAACTTCTCACTTTTGATGGAGTTCTCGGTTGTTCCCAATTTATCACGACTTCAACCTTTAATGGATCCTTTGAAATTCCATCCTTGTCAATTCGTGCCCAAGAAATTGTACACGTTCCAGCCAAAATTCACATTTAGAGAATTTCGTATACAACTTTTCTTTTCTTAGCGTCTCCAGCATTAGACGTAAGTGATCCACATATTCCGCTTGAGTTTTAGAGTACACCAGAATATCGTCAATAAACACCACCACAAACTTGTCTAAAAATTGTTTAAACACCCTATTCATTAAATCTATAAACGCTGCAGGGGCGTTTGTCAAACCAAAAGACATCACCAAAAATTCTTAATGTCCATACCGAGTTTGGAATGCCGTCTTCGGTACATCCTCCTTCCTTACCTTCAGTTGATGATACCCACTTCTCAAATCTATTTTCGAGAAATATCTAGCACCCTTCAATTGATCAAACAAGTCATATATTCTTGGCAATGGATATTTATTCTTAATAGTGACTTTGTTTAACTCCCTATAATCAGTGCAAAGACGGATTGACCCATCCTTCTTCTTTACGAATAACATCGGTGCTCCCCACGGTGACACACTCAGCTGAATGTATTTCTTGTCCAACAACTCTTGTAGTTGTACCATCAGTTCTTTCACCTCCACCCGAGCCATTCTGTACGGGGCCTTCGATATCAGAGTGGTTCCTAGTGCTAAATCGATCACGAACTCGATCTCTCTATCAGGCGAAAGTCCTGGCAAATCCTACAGAAATACGTCCACAAATTCCCTAACTACTGGTATTTCTTCCAGTTTCACACCCTTCTTCTGAGTATCGACTATGTAAGCTAAATAACCCACACCGCCTTGACTCAACAACTTCTTGGCCTGCATAATCGTCAGACATCTCATTTGTCTAGGCGATTTGCTACCATTGAAAACTACCTTTGACGGAGTCAAAAGGTTTAAACATTTCTTTTGGCAGTCAATTATCGCTCCATAATTGAACAACCAATCCATTCCCAAAATAACATCAAACTCTCCTAGCCTGATCGAAATCAAATCCACCATCAAAATATTTCCCTTAATATTCACCCTACAGTTCTTGTATACGAACCTAACAGGAACTATTTCCTTATTCGCAATTTCTATGTTTAAAGGGAAATTTAATTCTTCACTAGGCAATTCTAATCTTATAGCAAATTCATCAGATACAAATGAGCAAGTAGCACCCGAATCAAATAATACATAAGCATCAATATCATTGGTCGGGATAATACCTGACACCACATCCTTTGATTGCACAGCATCTTGCACAGTCATGTTGAAGGTTCTGGCTGTGGGCTTATTTGTTGTTGTTGGTCCAGCAATAGCCAACGCACCTCCATTAGCATTTCCCTTGCTCTCATTTGTCTCACCAGATTTCTTCTTAGGGCATTCACTAGCAAAGTGATCCTTGGATCCTCACGTGAAGCACACATTCTTCTTAGCTTGAGTGCAATTTGGGGCGATGTGACCCTCCTGGCCACAATTGAAGCATACTCGTTTCCCCAGCAAACACACTTCCTTATGAAACTTTTCGCACGTAGCACATGCTTCGAACTTCTTATTTTGCTGGTTACCTTGCTGATTCCCAGCACCCACATTTCCATTCCATTTTCTTTTCAGGTTGTTGTTATCATTTCCACTACCACCACCTCCATTCTTCACCTCCACTTCATTCTTCTTCTTTTTCTGTTCCTGATTGAACTTGGTTACTGTCTTGCCTCCACCTTCGGTGAGAATTGCCTTTTCCATCACTGTTACAAACATCTTCAACTGGAACAATGAAACCCTAGTAAACAACCAGGGCTTCAGTCCCTGTTCAAATCTCTTTGCCTTACGTTCATCTGTGCATCTTTGACTTGATATTGTGCAAACCTCGTCAACTTCGTCTAATTTTGCGGCATACTCTCGACATCGACATTGTTCCTGGCAGTTCTAAAAATTGTACTTCAATCGACTCTTTGAACTTTCGGGAAATAGGTCTCGAAAAATAACTCCTTAAACCTATCCCAGGTCATTACTCCTGGTCCTTCCTGAGTTTTGTTGGCCTGCCACCAATAGCTAGCCTCCTCTTTCAACATAAACGTTGCAAAAGCATTCTGCTGATTCTCCTCTACCCTAGCCACATCAAAAACCTTCTCAATTTCCATAATCCAAGTTTGTGCTTCAACTGGGTTCATGGACCCTCGGAATTCTGGTGGTCCAACCGCCTTGAAGTCCTTAAACGTAGTACCTTCATTCTGAGGTTGATTCTACAAAGCACCCGTCAGTAACGTCACTAGCTGTTGAACCGGGTTTCCTTCAACATTATTATTGTTATTTTCCTCAGTGGTTCTCCGTCGTGATGGTTGACGTCTTGAAGCCATTTTCTGTTAAAATAAACCCATCAAATGTTATTCAATCATAAAGTTTATCATGTAACACATAACACTTAACACTTTGAATAAAATAATAATTTTTATTCATTCATCATCTAAAACATCAAGACAATAGCATCACTACTATTTACATTACTTTCCTAAACTATAACAGTTTCAAGATATCATCATCATCATTTATCCCATTGGTTATCATACCCGGGATTTAAATTTCGTTTATTTTCAAAATCACCTATCAATTACAATCTCTATAATGTCCTACTAAGATAATGTGTAGCCTTACGATGCTCCTCCTCCATAATTCAGAACATTGTTCGGCGATCCAATACGTATGATGGTAGCATCTCGAACTGAATCGGATAACTCATGACTCGATCTCGAGCTCGATTGACCACGGTATTGAATACGTTGCTCATTTCTTCCATCTTCCTCCTCTTGGCTTGTGCATCACTCTCTGCTATTCTGGCTCGTTGATAAGCTTCACCGTATGCGTCTTCGGCTTTTGCCCTTTTTGTAGATTCTTCTTTCAGCTTATTCTCCAGTTCTGCAATCTTCTCCATCATTCGTTCATTCTCTCCTTCGGTGTGGACCGACTTCTCTTCAACGTTGTTGGTCATTCTTCTTGATCTTGGATCTCATCGCCTTTTCTGCGCCATCGAAGTCTGTTGTTGACTACTATCTCTCGTAACTCCTCGGCGGTATCTTGAAGTTCCACATTGCGATCATACACCCTAAATGATATATCTCTGAGGCATTTATCGAATCAAGTGGAAGCTCTTCCTCCTCGTCCTCCTCATCCTCCCACTCTATATGACTCCACGGGATCCTCTTCATCCGTCTCTATCTCATCATCCTCATCAGGGACTCTCTCCTGCTCAACTACTGTGACCGACGAAACTATTTCCCGTGGCAGTAGTTGTTCCCAAATCACCTGAATATCTCGAGTCTCCTCCTCTCTATCGACGTGATTCTCCTATATTAGCCATCCTCACAACCAAAGTTTAAATTTTAATTAATAATCATTACTACTCGACACTCATGAGCACATAAGTTGTAATCACATAAGCACATAAGTGTTTTATTACTTTCTCTTTCCTAAAACTCAATAAGAGTTTATCATCACTATCTTTTCAAATGTTACTTCCTTAGGCTTTTCCCCCACCTAAGGTTCATAACCTAAGGCTTTGATACCAACACGTGACACCCCAAATCCGGTACTTCATTCCCACGAGGTCCGTGTTCACTAAATCAAACATTCATATCTAAATACCCAATCACAATAAAACTGGATAAATAAAACCTTTCCCATTAAAGGGTTACATAATAAAATCTCCTAGGTTATCTAACCTTAAAATAAAATCATTCAAATGCGGAAATTAAATAAACTTCATTAAAACCAAGTCTAAGATCATCATAATACAAGTCTAAAGTAAAAGTTACAAGTCTTCATCACTTGCACATTTTTCCCTTTCCTTTGCTAGTCGAAGGTTCATCTACCTTCTCTTCTTTATAAACATGCAAGAGTGAGCAAAACAATTTCTCACTGGATATAATATGAAATCAACATGAGTATAGCAATAATAACTACCAAAATAGACTCATCAACAATGAATAGTACTCTATCAACAATAATCATAAACTGAAATTCCAAGATATGGAAAATATACATCACTGAGGGTCGTAAGACCACGAACTACGTCCACAGTTGCAAGTAATCTTTCAACTCCAACTTTAATGATAATAAGAGTATAAAGACCTGCGTGCCTTAGGGGATCGACCCTTCGCATACAATGTATTGTGCACAAACATTTTAACGCTTACGGCGTCGCTTAACCCCTAATCATAACAATAGGGTTGTTCATCTCAGTATTTAGAGTACAAGTCCACACCAAAGGAAGTTTGGTTTGGATAAGCTTTCAAGGTAATTTGGAATTCAACGAACATCAACTAAGGATTAGTTGAATAACACCAATAACATTACACTATAGAATAATCGTGATTGAATCAATCATAGTAAACTAAAGTCATGCTTTAGGAATAATCTAATAGCATACAATTTGAATAACTATAACACTCCTTGCTTGAACAATACTAAGCCAAGGTTAATTAGAATTGAATACTAAGCATGCATAGATATTTGAACGATAGAAATGTTCAACATTAGTATATATAGTTGTACATGTTAAACAACAAGAATAGCTTGCTCAAGAATAATTTACATCATTATAAGGTAATCGGATTGGAAGCAATAATTAGTTCAACGAGATAAAGGATTAGAAAACTTGCATTATTATATTGAAAACAATAATTGATTCAATCAAGATAATGGATTAGAAAACTTGCCTTGCTCGTAGGCTAAACCGAATCAATACAAATCACAATATCCTATAAACATATGTCATCATGACATAGTTAGCCATTACCATTTTACAAACATAACTAAGTACGTTCATCATTTAAAAATTGGTTTTTTAATCACATAATCAAGTTACAAAACACTTTAATTGTTAATAACATGTTCATTCTAGGTATAGAAACATTAAAATCAACATTTTACAGTTCTACTATTATCACATAACAATTCTTAAAATTTTGTGTACAAAAATTACACTGTCAGACCATTACATTAACTTTCATGTGCAGCTACGATTTACTATGGGTCGTCTTTCTTGGCGTGAGCATGGTACATGGCGTGAGCATAAATGACTGGCGTGGGAACAAAACTATAAAGCCAGCGGCTTGCGGGGTGGCCAAGCCGTGACTGCGATCTTGAAACTAACAACTTCTTTGGCAGCGCACTTCTATCAAGCTGCGATTTCGGTGGCGACCGATTCGACAACAGTGCAGGAAAAAGCCAATTTTGGCCTACAAGCTCGTTTCTAACAGACCAAATCACATACAATTCATACAAAAACTTCATGTAAACATAATTCAAGAATTCCTAACATGTTTCTACCCATACAACAACATAAACAACAAAATTAACACATCCAATTTCACTATTTTTGCTAAAAACTCACATTTTGATATTTCAATGAAAATCAATACTGTAAATTTTGTTTTTCAACCAAAACAATTAATTTAAAGCATCTTTATCAATATTTATACATACTCTATCAATTTAAATAGCCAATTTATCAACTACACAACTAATTAGCTCTCAATTTCTACTTTAAATTAACCAATATTCATTCACAAAACTCTATGTAAAAAGGTTTTCTTCACAAACTACATACATAACAACAATACATTGATTATAATCATATATAACCTACGAAAATAACTTTACAACACTAGTTTATCATATGAACACACATAAAATCAATAATTATCCTACCACAAGAATTTTACAGAGAAATAGGAGACGAGAAAGCTAAAACTTTTAAAACCAAAAGGGTAGAAGAATACCTTGATAGAAGATGATGGTTATCCTTAAGATTATCAATCCTTTCTCCAACTTCACTCCCAAATTCTCTAGGATTCTCTTTCACTTCTCCACTTTTCTTCTTCTCTTCTTCTTATTCCTCTGAGCTTTTTTTTTCTTTTCTCTAACCTCTCTCCTCTATTCTTACGTATAATAATATAATATATATAATATAATAGGTACTAATTATATAATAGTATAACTGATATTAGTTATAATAGATTTGAAAATCAAAAGCCATAAGGCTTGTTTGGTTAACTAACTAAAAAAAATAACCCATTAATCTTAACACCTTGTTTGGTAAAACACAATTAAATTAAAGACTTAATAGACCTTAGGCCTTGTTTGGCAAAACTAAATTAAAACTCCTTTGAGTTATTTTAATAACTACTTAATAAAAGGTTATTAAATCACACTTTTATTTAATTAAAATAATTCTAATAATAATTTATTAAATTACTACATCACATAAATCAATATCACAAAATTATAATTTTATATATAATTATAACTTTATTTAATTCAACTAACACATCTTTTTAGTTACAAATTCAAATAAAAGAATAATAATTCAATAAATAAAAACTCTCTAACTTAATAATTAAATTAAATTAGAATATAATATAATAATTAATTTCCTTAATTATTTATTTAACAAACAATTAACCAAATCGAATCATATTTGAATAATTACAAATTCAACCATAAACACATCCATTAAATATTTAAATAATTCAATAAATATTTAATAAAACAATTAAAATTCTGGAATGTTACAACCATGCAGTTAGCCTCAGATCTGCTAGCTCGTGTAGATACCATTGGGCAGGAGCTTGCAGCGTTACCTCATTCTTTGGAGAGGGATGCTATGTTAGATCTGATAGTCCGTATACATACAGATCCATAGATAGACTTGTATTTTCCTGCACATACTAGATTAGCCATTTTATCATGTACAACACATATTGTATATATCAAACAGTATTATATATGGCAGGGAAATATATTTTGATTCACTTCCCTTTCAGTTGTGCCTTGATACTTGCTTGATATTTGCCTGTTTCTTCAGGGCTTATGATCTTAATGCATTATGAACTCATCCTTGATGTGTGGACATTGAGACGTCGCATGATCTTTCAGAATGGATCATTGATCTGTGTGTATCCCTACTATCTTTGGTGTCTTGGGACTGGTTTCTATATATAGATGTGGAGAGTAGTGTGGCTTTCCTCTCTGAGACTGACCACACCACAGATGGTCGCCAGTACTCCTATTTAAGAGGAGCCTAGTTAATTTCATCTCTTATGGATTGGTGTTGCTCTTTGAGGCACAACCGCATCTTAGATGATCGATGGATCTCCTATTTGTGAGAAGAGGTCAGGTAGTTCCATCCCTTTGGTTTGAAGCCGATGAAATGTGATGGATTGAAGTTTGATCCAAGTACCGTGTGACAAGTATTTGTGTTTTGCTAGGGGGTTAGACCGAACCATAAATGGCTATCTACGTACTCCTATTGAAAAGGAGATCAGGTCTACGTAGTTCGAACCTGGTGTAAGAGGTTCAACACTGAATGTAAAAGGATGTAGGAATGTTTTTGTTATTTTTGTTTTTGTAGAAAAAGGGCAGAAATGTTTTTGTTTTTTTTATTGCTACCGGGCCATATAGAATATGGTTACCTACGTAATCCCGGGTATCAGGGAGATCAGGTCGATGTAGTTCGCCCCTCAGGACGATTTGCAGCCAAAGAAAAGTTTGAATCCCATGTGCAGGCTATAATGTGGGGGAAAGAAAGTTTGATCTCATGCTTGGGACAAACTGCAGGTGTGAAAAAGTTTGATCCTAAGTTCAGGACAAACTGCAAGCATGAAAAAGTTTGATCCTAAGTTCAAGACAAACTGCAGGTGTGAAAGGTTCAATCCCTGGTGGGATAGCCGAATTTGTATGAAAGGTTTTAAATGAGGTGAAACTATGCTGCTGGTTTGAAGTGTATGTTTCCCTGAGGGGCAGAAGAGTATGTAAAAAGGGTTAAAAATTAGAATGACTGGTGATCTGATGATCCAAAACCAGAATGTTTGCTTGATGGTAATCTCAGACATAGTACCATTTCACGATGTACGAGTTGATGAGTTGTGGAAATTCATTGTCGTCCATTTCCTGTAGTCTGAGAGCACCTCCTGTCAATACCTCCTTGACAACAAACGGGCCTTCCCATTTTGGAGTAAATTTTCCCTTAGATTGATCTTGGTTGTCAATGTTCTTCTTCAAAACCAAGTTATGTTGTTTAAACTACCGTAGCTGAACTTTTTTGTTGTAGGATTTGGCGATCCTTTGTTGATATAACTTACTATGGAAGATAGTCGCGATTCGCCTTTCATCTATTAGAGACAATTGGTGATATCTGTCTTGTATCCATTGGTCTTCATCCATCTGAGCATCCATCAACACTCTGAGGGATTCCATTTCTACCTCTATGGAGAGTACTGCTTCCATCCCATAGGCTAATGAGTAGGGGGTTGCCCTAGTGGAAGTACGCATTGAAGTTTTGTAGGCTAATAAAGTCAGAGGCAACAAGTCAGGCCATCCTTTGTGATTGGCGGACATCTTCTGCATGATCTTCTTGATGTTTTTATTAGTCGCTTCAATAGCACCATTCATCTTTGGACGGTAGATGATGGAGTTAAGGTGTTTGATGTGGAATTTACTACATAACTCCTCCATCATTTTGTTGTTGAGGTTCTTAACATTGTCTGACACAATTACCTCTAGTTGTCCATATCGACAAATAACATTATTTCTGATGAAAGCAATGATGACATCTTTGGTAACCCTGAGGAAGGAGGCTGTTTCTACCCTTTTGGTGAAGTTGTCAATCATGGTGAAGATAAACTGATGCCAATTACTGGCTTTGGGCTCGATGGGCCCGATCATGTCCACTCCCCACATTAAGAAGGGCCAGGGCGAACTCATATTGTGGAGTTCCCTTTGGAGGGGCGTGGATAGAATTTCCATGCATTTAGCATTGATAGAACCTCTTGACATGATCATCACAGTTAGCCTTGAGAGTAAGCCAGTAATGTCCTGTTCTGAGGATTTTCTTAACAAGTAGGGGTCCGCTCATGTGTGGGCCACATACTCCACCATGGATTTCATCCATGAGCCTCTGAGCTTGGTCTTTGTCCAGACATCTAAGGAGTCCTAATCCTGCATCTCTTTTGTAGAGTGCATCTCCGTTCAGGTTGAATTTCATAGCCATTTGATGGATTCACCTTTTTCAGTCAGGCTCGCCTCAGCAGGTGTAGATCCATCTCACAGATACTCCTTGATATGTTGATACCAAGAGTGTTGGATGGGAGGTAGCTCATCTGATACTTATCCAACATAATTCCCATAGGCTGGAGCCTTTTGTAGGGAAAATGGGATGCTTGGCATGTTTTCCTTGTCATGTATGTTGATCAAGGAGGCCAAAGTGCTAGCGCATCCGCAAAATCATTCCTATTTCGAGGAATGTGGAGGAAGTGTACTTCTTCAAACTCTGAAGCCATCTGTAAAACTTACCGATGGTAAAGCAGTAAATGTAGCTCTTTGGTTTGATAGTTTCTCATGGTTTGTTTGATTACCAACTCTGAATCCCCAAAGACAGTTAACCATCTGATACCCATTGATTGGGCAAGTTTTAGCCCCATGATACAGCCTTCATACTCGGTTGTGTTGTTGGTGCTGACAAACTACAATTTAACGGCGATGGGATACTGCTCCACCGTACCGGATACTAGAACTGCTCCAGCTCCAGAACCTTCTGTGTTAACAGCTCCATCAAAATACATTTTCCACATATGGCATTCATCGTACTGATGGTTTTGATAAATTGCCATGACCCCTTCATCAGGGAAGTATGTTTCTAAGGGTTTGTAATCCCCTGCGGGTGCGGTAGCTAGTTGATCCGCAATTCCTTGTCCTTTAATGGACTTTTGAGTCATGTAGACAATGTCAAATTGTTACAGAATCAACTGCCATAAGTACAGCCTATAATTCAGTATGGACTTACTGAACATATACTTGAGAGGATCCACGCGGGATATGAGATGGGTTGTATAACCATGGAGGTAATGTTGTAACCTCATGGAAGCCCATGCTAAATCACAACAAGTCTTCTCAATCAGAGTGTACATGTGTACACTACTGCTGAATATTTTGCTGAGGTAATAGATAGCTCGCTCTTGGCCTCTATCGTCTTTCTGTCCCAGCATGCAGCCCATGGCAGTGTCATTAATGGACAGGTACATCATCCCTAGGAGGTACCAAAATAGGAGCATTAACCAACTACTCTTTGATTGTAAGGAAGGCTTTTTGACACTCATCATTCCATTTCATGGAGGAGTTCTTCCTTAACAGCTTGAAGATGGGCTCACAGGTTGCTGTGAGTTAAGAAATAAACCTGCTAATGAAGTTGATTCTTCCCAAAAATCCCTGTATTTCCTTCTCTGTCTGAGGAACGGGCATTTCTTTGATGACATGGATTTTGGTGGGATCCAGCTCAATCCCTTTGTGGCTGACTAGAAAACCTAGCAACTTGTCTGATTTAACACCAAAGGCGCACTTGGCTGGATTCAACTTTAAGTTGTATTTATGCAACCTATTGAAAAGCTTTCTCAGATGTTCTAAGTGGTCTTCTTCCTTTCGAGATTTGACAATGATGTCATCCACATAGATCTCTATCTCTTTGTGCATTAAGTCGTGGAAAAGAGCCATTATAACTCGCTAATAGGTTCCTCCGGCATTAATGAGGTCGAATGACGACTGTCTATAACAAAAGGTTCCCCAAGGCTTGATGAATGTAGTTTTCTCACGATCCTCCTCAGCAACCATAATCTGATGATACCCCGTGAAGCAATCCGCAAAGGAGTACATGCCATATTGAGCAGTATTGTCAATGAGAATGTGGATAAATTGCACAAGAAAGCTATCCTTAAGGCAAGCTTTGTTAAGATCCCGGTAATCCATGCAAACTCGTACCTTTCCTCCTAGTTTAGGCACGGGGAATATGTTTGATAACCATTCAGGGTATATAGACACCATGATGATGCCTGATTGAAATTGTTTCACAATTTCTTCTTTAACCTTTAAACTCCATTCAGGTTTCAATCGCATGAGCTTCTGCCTAACTGGCTTGAATTCTTCTTTAATGGGAAGGCGATGAAGGACAATGTCAGTGGAAAAACCCACCATGTCTTCATGAGACCATGCAAATACATCCTGGAATTGGGTTAGTAGCGCTACCATGTCATTCCGTTGGTTTAGAGTAAGGTCTGAACCAATTCGGATTAGCCTAGGGTTTTCTAAGGTTCCGAGATTGAAAGAGGTGGTTTGATCAAGATTAGTTTTAGGTTTTTCTTTGACCCATTCCTTAATCTCCTGAGGTATCCCAATATCCTCTTATACTTCCATCAAGTCTGAGTCCAACTTTTCATCCAAGTTACAGTCCTTGTGGAGAAAAGGCCCCTCATCAGCAAGTACATGCACATCTAAATTTAGAGTCCTGAAACAAAATATGCTTTCACTTAATATATGAAACTATTTAATCATACAAAGTGTTAGCACGTACTGATAAAACAACTGCTAATACTGTACAGAAAAGTAAACAGTTAAAGTTATCTATAGGGCATCCAGAATTTCTGCCCGGTTTACCCTCGTTGACCAATGCATGGAGTGCTGCTCCAATTTTTGAGGGTAAAGTCTTGATGACTGCATTGATGGAGGGGCTATCATCATCCTCTTTCTCCTTGATGATGACCATTATATCTGGGCAATCATCGTCTGAGGTGTATCTATTTGTATGTTCATCATAGACAATGATGCGTATGCCTGACATCATTAGAGCAATGTCTTGTTTACGTTTCCGTTCCCTCTCTTCCACTTCGGGATCAGGAATCATGATCTCTTTTGCTTTAACTGGTACTGGTTTGGGAAATAGCATAGCCATAATGTGGGCTGCCACCTTTACCAGAGATTGTATCAGCTTAGGAGTTACAAGTGGAGAAAATCGTCGTGTTGCTGAAGTTGAAGGAATCTATTTTTGCTTATGAGGATTCCTGTGACTATAGCTAGCAGAATAGCCTAATCCAGCTATCCATGTTTGATTGGGCACTTGAATTGGATGCTTAATACCCTGATGCTCTTTTCCTAACCCTTGTCCAGGTTGATGACCCAACGACATCATCTCTTGAGTAGCCGACATAACCTTGGCAGAAATCTTGGGTATAAGAGGTGGTGCCCCAATGGGATGGTAATGAGTGTTGCTCACCTCCAGGGCGTGGAAACTGACTGGCTCAATTTCTAAATTAAAGCTGATTAGTTGCATATTACTTTGTTTCGGACATTCTGGCTCAGCATTAACAGTGACTAAGCTATTGTTGATAATGTACTTGAGTTTCTGATGAAGGGTAGATGGGACAGCTCCAGCCATATGAATCCATGGCATTCCGAATAGCATGTTGTATCATGTGGCTATTTTGAGCACGTGGAAGGATATAATGAATGTATGTGGACCAATCTCCAATGGTAATTCAATTACTCCAACATCGTTTCGTCAGGATTCATCAAAAGCATTGATAATCATATAGCTGCTTTTGATCCTCTTGGGGTTGATATTCATCTTCTCCAAGGTAGCATAAGGATAGATGTTAAGAGATGAACCTCCATCTATCAAGATTCCTCCAACCATGTATCCAGAGGACAAAACTGCTATATGCAATGGCTTGCAATGACCGGTCCCTTCAGCGGGTATGTCGTCATCAGTGAAAGATATCACATTGTTGTTGAAAAATACGATCGACCAGATGTTGAAATTTTTCCACATCCACTGATTTCGGTAAATGGGCTTCTTCCAAGACCCTTAGCAATACCTTCTTGTGATATTCAGAAGCGAAAACCAAGTCCAATATGGAAACTTGTTGTGGAGCTTTTTTTAAGCTTAAAACCACTTTGGCTTCGTTATGGCCCATGGTACGGAGGAAATCTTTAATATTCTCCATGGGAATTTTTCCATTTGATTTGATGTCGAGTTTCATCACCCAATGGGGAAGATATAGTGGATTCTCCTTCAACACTATAGCAGTAATATATGATGTAGATCCTTCAGCCTACCCATAATTCCACGGGACTTTGTGTAGGCTGACAACAAGATATTATGGTCTGAATGGTAAGTTAATTGGCTCTGGTGCAGCCACCTTCAAAGGATCGTCAGCTCCTTTGAGTTGAATTACTTGTATTGTGGGTGGTTTAGTAGCTCCAACATCCTCAGCGGATATAACTGTTATACCGTCCTTCCATTTTGTAGGACATGTGTTCCCACTCCCGAGTAACAAAGTGTCATCGTCTGCCATTTGCAGGACACTGCTGCCAATTAAATTTTGCCTTAATAATCATCGTCAGACAACTCGCTTGTCTAGGCGACTTGCTACCATAAAACACAACCTTTGACGGAGTCATAAGGTTATCACGCTTCTACGGAAGTCAATTATCGCCTATAGTTGGATAACCAATCCATACCCAAAATAACATCAAATTCTCCAAGTCGAATAGGGATAAGATCTACGTTCATGATATTACCCTTAATATCTACTCTACAGTTCTTGTGCACATACTTAACAGGGATAATTTCTCTATTCGCAATTTCTATGTTCATGGGGTATTCTAACTCGTCCTTAAACAATTTTAAGTTCTTAACGAAGTCATCGGATATAAATGAGCAAGTAGCACCCGAATCAAATAACATATAAGCATTAACTTTATTGATCGGAATGATACCTGACACCACATCGCGAGACTGTACCGCGTCCTGCACTGTCATGTTGAACGTTCTGGCTGTTGGTCTATTGGTTGCGGTTAGTCCTGCAATGGTTAGAGTGCTTCCACTAGTATTTCCTCTGTTTCCTCCTGAACTTATCCCTCCCGATCCCTTCTTAGGATAATCTCTTGCAAGATGGTCCTTTGAACCACATGTGAAACAGGCACCCTTCTTTGGGTTCGGACAGTTTGGTGCTATGTGGCCTTCCTGACCACAATTGTAGCACACTCGTTTCCCTTTTAAGCAAACTCCCAAATGAGTTTTTCCATAGGTTGGGCACGGTTCAATCTTCTTCTTCTTTCCTCCATGTTGACTTCCAGCCGATGAATTTTCAGACCACTTCCTCTTCAGATTGTGATTACCCCTAGTGCTACTCCCACCACTCTTGTTATTACCTTCCTTCTCACTCTTCTTCTTCTTCTGCTCCTGATTATACTTCGTTACTGCATCACTTCCACCCTCAGCAAGTATGGCCTTCTCTGACACTCTAGTAAAAGTATTCAATTAGAACATTGACACTTTGCTATACAACCAGGGCTTCAGTCCCTGCTCAAATCGTCTTGCCTTCCTCTCATCAGTGTGCACTTGGTATGTGGTGAACCTAGCCAACTCGTTAAACCTTGCCGCATAATCAGCTACTGACATATTCCCTTATTTTAATTCTAGAAACTGAACCTCCATCTGATTTTGTGAACTAGTCGGAAAATACATCTCGAAGAACATCTCTTTGAATTTTTCCCAGGATATTACACCTTCACCTCCTCTCACTTTGTTTGCCTGCCACCAATAGCTAGCTTCGAACTTCAGCATAAACATTGCATACGCAGTCTTCTAATCTTCCCTTACCCTAGAAACATTGAACACCTTCTCCATCTCCATTACCCACGTCTGAGCTTCATTTGGGTTTATAGAACCCTTAAACTCTAGCAGTCCCACCGCCTTGAAGTCCTTAAACGAAGTATTTGGTGGAGCTTGGGGTTGATTATTAAGTGCTCCAGCTAAAAGGTTCACCAATTCTCGAACGGAGTTAGCATTAGCGTCGTTATTATTGTTTGTTGACCCTTCACGGGCTTAGCGACAATTTTGTCTTCTAGGCGGCATATTTCTTAAGAATATACGCTTATTAGATCTTTACTCAATCTCTAAAACATTTAAGACTTCACTAAACATTTAATCATAACTCACTTAACACATTACTTCAAATAAACTTTGACATTTCATTTAATTCAAAAGTCTTTACATCATAAGATAGCATCATTGCTATTTACATCAACTATCTAGAGATAAAGAATCTACAGGATTTAAAACATCACAATATTCCTTTATTTATGAATATATCGGAATTTACATCATTAACTATCAAATAGTTTTCACATATTTAAACTAATATTATCACTGTCTGTTAAGGCGTTGAATAGCCTTGCTACGTTCCTCTTCCATGATACGAGACATCGTTCTGCGATCTAGCATATATGATGGTAGATCCTCAAATTGGATTGGATACTTCCTAACTCGATCTTGGACCGCATCCATTGCTTTTTGTAGTGTAGAGTACGTCCCTTCAAGTTTAGCCTTCTTCGCACGACGATCATCTTCTGCAAGATCAGCACGACGTGACTCTCGTACCCAGCCCTCCTCTGCTATGGCAAGCCTCTCGGAGATCTCTTTCAGATTCTTCTTTAACTTCTCTATTTCTACGAACTTATCCTCGGTCTGACCCTTCTCGTGAACCAGATCCCACTCCAGGTTTCCTAAACGTGTGTGAAGAGTCACAATCTCTCTATCCTTCTGCTCAATTGTAATCTGGCGACTATACTTTTCTTTCGGTCAAATCCCGAACAGTATCCTGCAACTCTACGTTACGATCATAGAGTGCATCATACATCTCTGCATCAATGGAGTTCGGTGGGAACTCCTCTTCTTCCTCTTCTTCTTCCTCTTCCTCATGATCCTCCTCTGGATCAGTCTCCGGCTCATGCTCCTGACCAGCAACAGTGATCAACGGAGATGGCTCTCTCTGTACAAGTTGTTCCCTGACGATATGAATGTCTCGGGGCTCCTCCTCTATAGGTAATCGGGGTTCCTCCTCCCCAGCTCGACTAGCTCCTCCAACATCTGACATCCTGACAACAAAATTTTAAATTTTAGTTATTAATCCATGCTAGCGAACACATAGATTAACACAAGCACATAAAGTCTTTTATTATCTTCAATGAATTTAGAAATTCATTTCTTAGAAACTCGATAAGAGTTTACCACTACTATGTTCTCGATCTCCTACAAGGCTACTACCTAAGGTTGTTCCCCACCTAAGGTTCATAACCCATGACTTTGATACCAACTGTGACACCCCCAAATCCGGTACTTCCATTTCCACGAGTTTGGTGTTCATCTGTACAAACATCATCTATCTATCTACCCATAAATAAATGCAAACCATGCAATAGATAGAAATAAATAATAAATCTCTCCCCTTATGGGGTTACATCAACTGAATAATAAATAAATCCCAGGTTACTCTAACCTTAAAACATCTATGCAGAAAACATAAAAAAATAAGTCTTAGTAACATCAATTCTAATTACATCACATAACCACATTAATTAAGCAGTCTTCATTACTTGTTAAGCTTTCCCTTGCCCTTACTAGTGGAAGGTTCGTCTGCTCTTTCGTTCTTAACTGCAATGTTATTATTATGCAAGAGTGAGCACGATTGCCCACAAGTATAACATTATAACAAATAAATAATAACATACGAAAGAAATAATAACTTCTGATATAAAGCTCAACTTTTGAATCAAGAATGAATAACAAGAATCAAAAGAAATTCTGAGGGTCATAAGACCTTGAATTATGTCCTAGGTTGTCAAGTGTTTTTACTTGAAACCTTTAACAGTCATAAGACTATGGACTCTTCTTCTCGTACTTAGGGGGATCGGCCCTTAGTACCATACTGTGCACAATATCTTAACGTTAAAGCGTAAATAATCCCCTATCTGAGGTTGTTCATCTCGATTTTGACATTGAGTCACTTTCAAAGGATGTTTGGGTTGGATAATTCATCAAGGGGTTCTGAAATTTAGAACGCTCATCAACTATGGACTAGTCGAATCAATAAGGGTTCTCTAGTCTAACAAGGTTTAATAATAACAGATAATTTAACTTGGATAAAATCTCAAAAGTATACAATAGAATAATTATTGTATAACAACATCATGCTTGAAGATTAATAAACTTTAATATACAAGACATGCTTGATTAATAATAATGAGAATTTTCTCAATATCGAAAGATGAATTAATCAACTTATATAACGATAACAAGTAGGGTTAGGAAACTTGCTCAATGAAAGTTTAGGGTAAGAAACTTGTTCAATGTAACAAGATAAGGTTTAGAAACTTGCCTCGTGCGTAGATTACACTTAAACAAACTCGTTCTTTGAATTAAATCCTACATATCAATTACGTTCACAATACCAATCAATAATAACGTACTAAACATCATAAGTTATTCTTTGTCTAAACTCGACTTCATGACCACACTTAGTCAATTATTATACTTAGTGTAAAATTAAGACTTCACGAAAAATAAACTAATTATGCATTCGATCATTCAATCCACACGTAATTGTGTTATGGACATGTTAAGAATTTATTTTAACATCTCATTATAGGTCTAACAAGTCTTTATAATCATTAATCTAACAAGTCTTGAACATTAAAAATTTGCATTTTACGGACAATACGCTAAGTGGTATTTATTTGCATTTCACTTTTATCTTAACTCTTAAGCTATTCTTAACTTAGGCATTATGAATTGGTTACTTAATGACTGTGACACGGAAAAAAAGAACTAGGAGTTGGCGTATGCGGCCACGAGACTCGATTCGATTCTATGATTCGCGAAAATTGCAGAACACGACTAAAAATTTCCAAGCAACTTATTTTTACACGAATTTAGACATACCTACATGCTAGAATTCATAAATAATCAATACTTAACATCTATGGAGTGATTTTCACCCATTAAAACACATAATCACAGAATTAAAGCATGCAAATTGGACTGTTCTTGATGTTCTTGAAGTTCTTGAACAAAAACATGGATTTTAATGCTACGGATTCGTTATAAAGCCAAATCCAACCATTCAAGTTTTATTTTGTTCATTTTAACATGCATAATCATATCAATGTGTGAATTTTGCAAAATAAATTATATTTGACATATAAAAATCACGTATAAGGTCATATGGCCATATCACGTACTTTGTAAATTTTTGAAATAACAAGCCATAATCATACGTTGTAATCTTATGAAATTGATGATATGGAAACACACAATATATATATATAACATGCCATACAACTCGAATTATTACATATATTCCCATAACAACAAAATTTCCCAATTTTAGAGAATTACAGAATGAATAAAACCATATTCATAAAAACTTTAAAAGACGTAAAATATATAAATTGGGTTGAAGAGATTACCCAAGCGTAGATTAGATAAATTGACAATTCTCTCTACTTCAATCACAGAGTTTCTCCCAATCTCTCTCAAAATTTTCTCAACTCTCTCTGTATCTCTCTCTACTTAATATTAGACTTAGAAAAAATGAAAGAAAAAGAAAGGAAGACGTATATAATATAGAAATCAACTGACGTGTTGGTGGTCAGTTACCCAGTCATGGGTAACTGCCCTCAACTTCCCATAGTGCCATGTTTGGCTTGATAGAATAGGTTTTAAAAATCATTTAATTTAATAAAACTTTATTATATAGTTTTAAATAATATCACACTCCTTATAAAATAAATCTAATATCTTATTTAATTTACTTTAAATAAAATATAATAATTTGTCATTAATTCACATAGTCACATAATTAAATTAAATTTCTCATTAATAAAAATATTAAATTATTAAATCTCTAATTAATAATTAAATTAATTAAAATAACAATAGGCTTATTAAATATTTCTTTTAATTTAATCTCACATAATCGCATACTTGAATAATAAAATTCTCCACATTAATTTAATAAATATAACACATATAATTAAATTAATCTACCATAACTTCATCAATTAATTATTTAATCTAATAATTAACTCATCGAAAAATATTTATTCAATCCAATAAATATTAAAATTAATTTACAAAATTACGGTTGTCACGTAACATGCTCTCGAGCGTGTTCATCGTGCAACTTCATCAATTAATTCAACGCTTTTAATCTTATATTATGAATTATGGGTGTTCAATCGTAGAAAATATGAATTATTCGGGTTTAAAATCATCAAGATAAAGATCTAGGCCTCGTAAAAAATGTTATATTCTTTGGGCTTTTCTAGAAATAATGAACGGTTCGAGTGTGCTACTTTGGATCCTTATATCGTGAGTTCTAGGTTTGATTTATGTGATCTAATACTTTCAGTGTGTAACCAACATGCAAGTGAAGAGATCAATCACATAAAATATATATAACATCAATAGAATCACAAGATCTATGTTAGTCAAAGCTTGTCAGAGATCACGTTCTTGAGTTTTTTGGGTTACCCAGAAACTCAATTCGTGATCATCTGGCCTTCTTTGACCAGCCAATGACTTCAACCCATTTGATGTTTAGGAGATTTTAAGGCATAAATATGAAGTCCATATAACATACTACCATTCTATTACAACAAAAAGAACAACACAACCAACAACTGATAGATCCGGGACCAACAAAATCTTGTCAGACACGATCTGGGTTACCCAGATTTTGTCCAGTCATGGTCGATCAACGGGTGTTAACCACCCATATCTTTTAATCTGGATATGATATATGCATGATTTCAAGTCCAGATCAAAGACCACACAACATACTACATGTTAAAACATTTAAACAACAAATTACATAAACAGGATGAGATCTAAATGGTCTGACATTCGTTGTCAGACATTAAAACAAAAAATTTTAGATTTTATAAAACATCAAATCCAAGCCTCCAGATGTTATGGATCTAACATCTAGCAACCCAGATCATCTATTCACACTATAAACAACATGTTTTAACATAAAAACATAACATTTAATATGGCTACCAAGATCAAATTCTAGTTTAGGGTTTTATACCTCTCTTTACAAAATCTTGATTCTTAGCTTCTGATCTGATATAAGTGACTGTGGGGCTTGTTTTGTGACTGATCTAGCAATGGAATTTCGGAGGTTTTGGAGAGAGAGAGTCTTGGATGAGAGTTATGAATAAATGAGCAACTTTAGTAACTTTCTCTCTCTTAATCTATATGTATAACTTGTATGCAATGATCTTGGCTGGTTAAATGGCTGATTGTTAGAGTGTTATAACTCATAGCTAGACTAGGGTGGTTACTTGTCAAGATTTGGCAAGATTTTGCTAGCAATAATTCAAGAATGAGAAAAAAGGGTATATTGGTCATTTTGCTAGTAATTTTAATGGTATTCTTGTCCATGGTACTTTAATCTAGGGTTTAATCACTAGATTTTAAACCTTAAGGTTTCCCAGATAATTTCTAGGGTTTGAAAAAATTAAGTTTAAAGTTTAATAAAATTTTAATTAGAACACACTAATTAAAATTAGGGTTTTTAATAGAAAATTAGTGTTTTAAATAATTAGGGTTTCTTGATTTTATTAGGTTTCCCCAAATTAACATTACAATTAACTAACATAATAAATAGAGTTTCTAACTTAGCCATTAGGGTTCCTAATTAGCAAATTAGGGTTTCTAATTTAATAATTATGGTTTATAAGTAATAATTAGGGTTTCCCTAATTATCATTAAATTCCAAAATACTTAACCTTAATTATAATAACACCGTTACATAACAATCTCAAACTCATAATTGAGTTTCAAAATAGAGTTTAACAAATTGATATAAGGGTTTTGACATTATACACTATAATTGACCAACTATTATCAATACACACATACAGTATATATTTATAACACTGAAAAATAATATCATATTTAATATAATATTATTATTTTCCTTCATTGCTCAAAATCCAAAATTAGGTTTTGGATTTCATATCTGATTTATCTTTCATATCTAACATTATTTATTAAGTTCAAAATAATTAACTTAATAACTGAACTAAAATTCTTATAACAAAATAGTAATTATAATAATCCCAATAATTATTTCATATATTATTTAAATAATATAAAATCATATTTTCATAAAAAATTAAATAATAAAGACATTTCTACTATAAAATTAATTATTATAAGAATATACTTTATAATAATCAATAATTCTAAAATAAAATTATTTGAAATTATTCATGTAAAATAAATTTTCATTTATCACAAATATACATACACTTTACTTGGCGCATGATATTCTCATCTTTAAAATAAAAAATATTATATGCAAAATTTCTTATTTATTTATATAGAAAATATCGGGTTATTACAGTGCTCCTCCTTGTGCAGAGAACTCTGTATGTATGGGTATTCGCGAACCCTGAGTAGATTGGTATAATTATTTAAGTAGAACAACCAAATCTATAATTTGTTTGCTTAATCCGTTAAACTCTTCTCATGAGACAGGAGCAGGATTAGATTGTTCAGATGAAGACATGATTGGCTATAGGCTCGTGGCCTTTTTGGATTTTGAGCAGGTAACATGCCCAATTGTTTCCCTACAAAAACTTATGTAGTTTAGTCTTAGGGAATGTATAAATGTTTACATGCTACCATAATGTGTCCATTTTAGGAATATTATCCTACAAAACGGGTGTCATTTGATAGCATGTCAAGTCGTAATATGCATGTGCAAATATTCCTCATATTTTCCATTACATATAGATGAACAAGTAATTGTCTTTACAAGTAATTTGAAAATGAAAAGCATGAAGAGACTTTCCTCCGCGTTTGGTTTATCAGAGGGTGACCTATCTTAGGTTACTCTCGCGGCTTTTTGGCATGAAGGTTCCCAGATCAACACAATTTACTTGGCGGGAAGTTAATATAGTCTTTCAACTAGAGAGAATCTAGGTGGTGCCTTTCCTGAGCCTTGTTAGAATTAGTCTTCATACGAGTCCAGTAATCAAACACCGATAGGATAGCCTCCTGGTGGAGGAACCACATAACATACATTTTACATACAACATGTCTCATCGTTTATGAAAATGATGACATGTGTGAAGCACTAATATCACAGATAGATATTTTGCAGTGCAGTAATTAAAATGAATTCGTACACATTCATCAAAAAATGTAAATGCAACATTCACACACAAGCATATAACAGTTTTGAAAAGCTCGTAGTAGCGGCTTAAGCCCTCTTACTGGTGTCCCCAGCAGAGTCGCCACTTGTCGACGTCGGGATTTTTATTTGTCCCTTTTCTGTTCTAGTTCTTTGGTGTTCTCATTTTATGTGAGATTTGTTTGAAAATAAGTGAAAAAGGTCCGACATTTATATGTCGACGATTTAACTGTAAGAGTCGCTAGTTGATGTTTTTAACTGGTTGCACCAATGCAATCGAGAAAAGGTTTGCACATTGACTGAGTGATGTGACACTGCTAGACGGGTCTATGAAACCGAGATTCATTTGGGTTCGGGAGCTTGATTATGCGGAGGGAAGGTGTTAGGCACCCCCGACATCAGTGTTACCACGGTGACCGCCACTTTTCAAGAAACTGTTATATGAATGTGTGTGTTTGTATGTGTGTGTGTGTGTGGGGGTCAATGTGTTGTTATTTGGAAGTAGTGCGAGGCCTCGTTCACACCTATATACAAAGGGTTTGAATTTGTATGAAAAATTTAATTTTAAACATGATATAGCAATGAGGTTTTGTAAAAGAGGTTTTTCAAACCCTGTGCTCAATAGTAATTGAGACCTTTTCATACTTCCATTTTATTATTAAATGTTCGGCTTGGTTACTTTTATTTTCGAGATGCGAAGCATCTTCGAGAAAATAATATATAGCAGTGCCGAACTCCTCATGGGCATGAAAGCTATCTAAGGAAATTCAAACACCGTGAATAATTTACAAGCTGCTTACAGTTGAAAATGTCCATCACGGGAACCGAATCTAGATTCAGTAGACTGAATTTGTGATCACATGATTCCTAGGCTCACATGATGCCACAATTTATATGAAAAGTAATAAGCATTTATATATATATATAATGTAAATATATATATATATACAGACATGATCAACCACCACGAAGCACCTCCATGGGGGATCATAAATGTAAGTATATAAAAGCGATAAGTATATATATATAGATATGATCAACCACCCCGAAGCACCTCCATGGGTGATCAGAAATGTAAATAAAGTAGTAAATGCAATCAACCGCCATGAAGTAAACTCCAGGCGGGACTAAATGTAAATAAAACAGTAAAAATGATGAACCGCCACTAAGTAAACTCCAGGCGGGACGAAATGTAAATAAAGTAGTAAAAAGCCAAGAAGTAAACTCCAGGCCTGACAAAAATGTAAATATATATATATGTGTGTGTGTGTGAGAGAGAGAGAGAGACCCCGGATTTTATGAATAAATATTTAATTTTCTTGAAATATTTTTTTTAATATTATGGTGTGGATTTGATATAATGTTATAGTTGTGGGTAATATTTATAAATTTTTCAAAGTACGCAAGTTGTTATATAATATTCGTTTGGTAGGGAATATTATTTTTTTTTGGGGAATATTCGTGACGATGACATAATTATTAGTGGACCCCACAACGGAAGTACTGTCGTAGTTAGAAAACGACATAATTATTTTTATGAAAATAACGGAAAAAGTTTTACCGTTAAAACTGTTGAACTACTCGGTAGTAAAAGTATAGTAATACACGTGGTTGCATAGTAGCACACGGTATTGGTTATTGATGCTTACGTAATAAGTCACTCAGTTATACTCAATTATTTCTACAGTAATTACTGCATCACATCTCTCATATTATTGATTCGATTATTATCACAGTATCATCTGCATTATATGATATACTATTAAATCAATAATTGAGATGGAAAAGTTATTCATATTATTAAATTACAATATTTACGATGTCTAGAAGTTCTGTCGAGGAGAGGTTTGGTCACCTAATTATGCGCCAATAGGGAGAAATCCTTATTGGAAAGCCCCCTCTTTCCTGGGAATGACCTGGTTTAAATATTGTGAGTTATGATATTAATGATGAATAAGTTTGTGTTGATTAAAGATGAATTTGATAGTTCCACTGTGTTGGGATTATTGGTCTTAGTTGAAATCGACATCTATTCCGATGATAATTGTTGTCTAGGGTTATATTGATAAATCGGGTAATTTATCGGATAAATGAGCAATTAATTGCTACTAATTCATATGCTTATATAACTATTTGTTCACATGTGTGTACTATTGAGTCACATTCACTTACGATTAGGGGAGTTAGTGCAAGATTGATAATTCTTGCATAACTAAGTTAAAAAGGGAGGTATAGATGGAAGTACTATACTGTATTTCGTATTTTCACATGATTATAACTATTGATTTACATGATTGAACTATTGATTCACATTATTTACTATTAGGGAGGTGGGCAAGTTTGATAATACTTGCGAGGACTAAATTAAAAATGAAAGAAAAGTCAAGGTATTCAGATTGTAATTTTTGAGCCCTAAAATGTGCAATTATCGAAACTATATTTTTATATAAATAGAAGCTCATTCTTCCTTCATTTCTCACCAATTCACTAAATCTTTAGAGCCATTATTATAGAGAGAAATTATAGAGAGAAAGAAGAAGAGAAGTCTGCTACCGCACTATTCTAGTATCTAGTCTTCTTTTGAGATAAGGGGTATTATTTTTTTTTATATTTATGAAGAGAACTTCTGTTATTCCATTCTTTATTATTCTATTGGAATAACTTGTATACACGGTCTACCCTATACTTGGTGAAATTCTTCTGTTATTCCATTATTTATTATTCTCTTTGAATAACTCGCTCTACGCAAAATCCGCATACATAGTGAAATTCGTTGTTATTCCATTCTTTATTATTACGTTGGAATATCACATGCATGCGTTTTTACGTAGGAATCGGTTTAAATCTTTATTATTTTGTTGGAATATCTCAGATTTGCGCTTTTACGTCGGGACACGGGTTCCGCTCTTTATTATTATCTCATTGGAATATCCCGTCTGCATTACGTTTTTTACCGGGTCCTAGTTCCGTTATTTATTATTCTGTTGGAATAACCTGTCTATGCGAAGTACCGCAAGCATGGTGAATCCTTCTGTTATTCCATTCTTTATTATTCTATTGGAATAACCTGTCTATGTGGATTACTACATGCATGGTGAATGATCCTTTGTATTCATTCCTTATTAAATTGTGGAAATGGTTCAGATACATGGATTCTGCTTCAAGCTTAAAAATCCATTTGCAGTTTCATATATTCTATTATACTCAATTGGTTAAAGCTTTGACTTCTATACTCCATGAAATTAGTGGAATATCATTGATATTTGCGCTTCATCTAGTATCTTTTCATGGAAATATTCTGCTGAGCATTCTTGAATTTTACTCTATAAAGCAGTATCATGTTGACAATTTGGACGTTATTGAATTCTGGATAAATTAATTCTTGAACTTGTTTTATTGAATTCTTATATCATTGTCATCATCCTCATGTTTTTATTATGTTGAAAGTCATCTATGGCCTGTAGTGCATTGATGGACTTGGTATGATTATGACCAGGGATTAGTCAGTATAGTCATGACCGTAATGTTACAAATGATGTTGTAAAAGTCCTCATTGGCCCGTAGTGCATTGATGGACAGTTGTTGGCATGATCATGACCATTAATGAATACACGAATATCTTTGGCCCGTAGTGCATGGATAATTTGTGGTTGTGATACTAATGAATATACTTGGCCGTAGTACAAGGATGATGTGGATTATTTATTAAGCTGAGTCTCAGCGATAAAAGTGATGAAAAACCTTTAAAATCATAAAAGATAGTAGATTTTATTCTCTACTTGACTCTTTTAATGGATTGCTTGTTCCGATGCAGTTAAACTTGATGTCTATTATATTTTATTAGTTTAACATTGTTGAAGACTAATGATATTTTATTATACATTATCTTAGTCATAATATTTCTTACTGGGCTAGTTGAGCTCACCCCTTTCTTTCACTGTTCTCTTCAGGAAATGAGAACGTAGCCGGGACTAGTCGGGGAATGGAGTAACGGTCCAGATGATAGCATGAGTAGTCCTCACTATTCTGTTAATTAGTGTGACAATAAATGTAATGAGGACTCCATTGAGTGTGGATATTGTCTAGATGACAATATTCTTATTAAAACTCTTAGATTATGTTATGTCATATTTTATACGACTGCTGTATAATTAAGTTATATTTATATTCTGTACCATGTATTTGGCGACTCGGAATAGGTGATGTATACCTGTTTTGGGGTCATCACAGTTGGTATCAAAGTTTAGGGATATGATCCCTGGCTGAGATGTGAGATAAGAACTAGGAGGGGAGAGCCGGGGAATTCCTTCGCTAATATAACCTACCTAAGTTTATTTGGCATTTAATTGGCCGGTCAGAGTATAGGGATAATATGTGATATGTTAATTAACCCTTGTTTTGTTACAATGTTTGAAAATGGCATCCAAAAATGTTGAGATAAGCAATGAAGCACGTGAGACCGTTGAGTCAGCTCAACCAAAAGGTAACGACCAACAAAACGATAATAATCATACCGGTGGCAACAACCATCGGAACAATGATAACCATCGTGGGGGAAATTATCATGCCAAGAATGGTAACCACTTCGGTGGTAATCATGCCCAAGATAATAGAAGTGGAAATATCAAAAAGAGAAGGTTCAACAATGACGTGAAGTCATTGGCACCAGCACCCGTTTCAAAGGAAGAACGTATGTTTCAAATGCGGACCGGAGGGACACATCCATCCAAACTGTACGCAGCAACCCAAAGCGTGTTTTAATTGCGAAAGAGAAAGTCACCTAGCTCGATTTTATCATATGGTGAAGTCAAGTCCAGCTGGGATAGTGGCACCAAGGGCGGATACGGACAAAACAAAGTCGGTGGTTTCAGGAAGAGCATTTTTTGTGACTTCTCAAAAAGCGAGTAACCCGAACAAAGTTAGCACGGGTTAGTTAATTATAAATTTTTGCGAAGTCTATACCTTATTAGATACCGGTTCTACCCATTCTTTTATCTCTCTTGCTTGCGTTCAACGTTTAAATTTGACTCCGGAGAGATTAAACTTTTACTTATCGATTGAAACTTCGTTAGCAAAAACCTTCGTTACCTCCACTGTTTATAAATCTTGTTGATACAAATCGACACTATCACGTTACCTGTCGATCTTATCTCTTTGAAAATACTTTCCTTTGATGTAATTTTAGGAATCGATTGGTTAACTACTTATCATGCTTTTCGTAAGGTTATTAACTTTAATATTCCTAACCAACCTGTTATGCGAATTCAAGCAACCAAACCACTAAAGTCAATCATTGTCATATCAAGCCAAAAGTAAAGAGCCCCGATCTTTTCGTTGTTGACTTCCTTGTGTGGAATGCAGCAAAGCCAGACTTTCTGTAGGCGACGTCATGAATAACGATGACAAGTTGATAGGTATCAATGTGACGTACTATCCAAGTCTTGGATGATATTTTAATTATTAATAAATTCCTGACGTATTCCTGAAGACTTCTTAGCCTACCCTAGAGCTTAAAATCGAATTTTGTATTGAGCCCAGTACAAAACCCATTTCGTATAACTTATAAATGATGAAGATAGAGTTAAAGACTCTAGGAACCCACTTGAAGATAACGAATATACGAGCAGAATCGACTTTAATCGATAAAGTTAAAGCCGCTCAAGCTACACACCCGAATCTGATGAATGTGAAGAAGAAGGTTCAAGAGGCCGTTATTCTAGAAGCAAGAATAGATAAAGAGAGGAAATCTCAACCCTCGATTTTATTGGCCCATTTGAAATCCTCGATTGAGTAGGAACTGTGGCCTATAGACTCGTTTTACAGCCAAATATGTCGCGTGTTCATAACGTTTTTAATGTATCGATGTTACGTAAATATGTGGACGACCCGAACCACATTATTAAATTAGAACTAGACGAGATAGCAGAAGATTTAACGTATGAGGAGATACGTGTTAAAATCTTGGATAAGAAGAATCGTATTCAACACTCAAAGGTTATACCTCAAGAGTTAGAATCTGACGAGGTATCCTCACCTCTTCAGCATAACAGGTACATAAGTAAATTTCGAGGGCAAAATTCCATAAGGAGGGGAGATTGTGAGACCCCAGATTTTATGAATAAATATTTAATTTTCTCAAAATACTTTTTTTAATATTATGGTGTGGATTTGATATAATGTTATAGTTGTGGGTAATATTTATAAATTTTGCAAAGTACGGAAGTTGTTATATAATATTCGTTTGGTCGGGGAATATTCTTTTTATCAGGGAATATTCGTACGACGGCATAATCATTGGTGGACCCCATAACAGAAGTACTGTTGTAGTTAGAAAACGACATAATTATTTTTATGAAAATAACTACGAAAAGTTTTACCGTTAAACCTGCTGAACTACTTCTCTAGTAGTAAAGTACAAGAATGTCTGGTGTAGTTGCATAGTAGCACACCGGTATTGGTTATTGATGCTTACGTGATAAGTCACTCAGTTATACTCAATTATTTCTACATTAATTGCTGCATCATATCTCTCATATTATTGATTCGATTATTGTCACAGTATCATCTGCATTATATGATATATTATTAAATCAATTATTGAGATGACAAAGTTATTCATATTATTAAATTACAATATTTACAATGTCTAGAAGTTCTGTCGAGGAGAGGTTTGGTCACCTAATTACGCGCCAATAGGAAGAAATCCTTATTGGAAAGCCCCCTCTTTCCTGGAAACGACCTGGTTGTTAAATATTGTGAGTTATGATATTAATGATGAATAAGTTCGTGTTGATTAAAGATGAATTTGATAGTTCCATTATGTTGGGATTATTGGTGTTAGTTGAAATCGGCATCTACTCCGATGATAATTGATGTTTGGGGGTTATATTGATAAATCGGGTAATTTATCGGATAAATGAGCAATTAATTGCTACTAATTCACATGCTTATATAACTATTTGTTAACATGTGTGTACTATTGAGTCACATTCACTTACAATTAGGGGAGTTGGTGCAAGATTGATAATACTTGCTTGACTAAGTTAAAAAAGGAGGTATAGATTGAAGTACTATACTGTATTTCGTATTTTCCCATGATTATAACTATTGATTCACATGATTGAACTATTGATTCACATTATTTACTATTAGGGGAGGTGGTGCAAGTTTGATAATACTTGCAGGACTAAATTAAAAATGAAAGAAAAGTTGGAGGTATCAGATTGTAATTTTTGAGCCCCAAAATGTGCAATTATTGAAAATATATTTTTCTATAAATAGAAGCTCATTCTTCCTTCATTTCTCACCAATTCACTAAAGCTTTAGAGCCATTATTATAGTGGGAAATTATAGAGAGAAAGAAGAAGAGAAGTCTGCTACCTCACTATTCCAGCATCCAGTCTTCTTTTGAGGTAAGCGGTATTATTATTTTTTTCATATTCATAAAGAGAACTTCTGTTATTCCATTCTTTATTATTCTATTGGAATAACCTGTACACGCGGTCTACCCTATACTTGGTAAAATTCTTCTGTTATTCCATTATTTATTATTCATTTGGAATAACTCGCCTATCTATCTGCAATCTATATACATGGTGGAATTATGTTGTTATTCCATTCTTTATTATTACATTGGAATATCCGTCTCAGGCATTTTACGCCGGACACGGTTCCGTCTTTATTATTCTGTTGGAATATCATGTCTGTTCATTTTACGCTGGACCTGGTTCCGTTATTTATTATTCTGTTGGAATAAACTGTCTATGAGAAGTACCGCATGCTTGGTGAATCCTTCTGTTATTCCATTCTTTATTATTCTGTTGGAATACCCTGTCTATGTGGATGATGAATGATCCTTTGTATTCATTCCTTATTAAATTGTGGAAATGATCTGTATACGTGGATTACCGCATGGCGGGCGAAAATCCATTTGCAGTTTCATATATTCTATTATCCTCAGTTGTTTAAAGCTTTGTCTTCTATACTCCATGAAATTAGTGGAATATCATTGATATTTGCGCTTCATCCAGTATCTTTTCATGAAAATATTCTTCTGATCACTCTTGAATTTTACTCTACAAAGCAGTATCATGTTGACATTTTGGACGTTATTGAATTCTGGATAAATTAATTCTTGAACTTGTTTTATTGAATTCTTATATCATTATCATCATCCTCATGTTTATATTATGTTGAAAGTCATCTGTGGCCTGTAGTGCATAGATGGACTTGGTATGATTATGACCAGGGATTAATCGGTATAATCATGACCGTAATGTTACAAATGATGTGGTAAAAGTTCTCATTGGCCCGTAGTGCATTGATGGACAGTTGTTGGCATGATCATGACCATTGATGAATACACGAATATCCTTGGCCCGTAGTGCATGGATAATTTGTGGTTGTGATACTAATGAATATCCTTGGCGGTAGTACAAGGATTATGTGGATTATTTATTAAGCTGAGTCTCAGCGATAAAAGTGATGAAAAACCTTTTAAATCATTAAAGATAGTAAATTTTATTCTCTACTTGACTCTTTTAATGGATTGCTTGTTCCGCTATGGTTAAAATTGATGTGTATTGTATTTTGTTAGTTTAACATTGTTGAAGACTAATGATAATTTATTATACATTATCTTAGTCATAATATTTCTTACTGGGCTAGTTGAGCTCACCCTTTCTTTCACTGTTCTCTTCAGGAAATGAGAATGTAGCCGGGACTAGTCGGGGAACGGAGTAACGGTCCAGATGATAGCATTAGTAGTCCTCACTATTTTGTTAAATAGTGTGACAATAAATGTAATGAGGACTCCATTGAGTGTGGATATTGTCTAGATTACAATATTCTTATTAAAACTCTTAGATTATATTATGTCGTATTTTATACGACTACTGTATAATTAAGTTGTATTTGTATTCTGTACCATGTATTTGGCGACTCAGAATAGGTGATGTATACCTGTTTTGGGGTTGTCACAATATATATATATATATATAAAAGTAGTAAATGCACCGGATATAAAATCCAGGCTCATCTAACAAAGTTTAACAACAGTTCATATATATATATATATACAGACAGAAATGAAAACAAAAACCGAAGTCTGGGCACACACACACACAACACGACTCTCAATGTGAAGATGAGTTTGTGTAAAGATGAAGAGGAAGGCTTTATAATGTGTAAGAAGGCTTATAGTGGGCTACCAAAGAAGACTTCTATGACTTTAAGTGGATAAACACTCGACTCCCGCCGGTAAAAATATAGCTATATGTGAGCTAACAAGTGTTTAAAATGAGAAAGCACTCAATATGGATTGTGTACAAAGCAAATTTGACAGGGCTTCCTCACCTTTCTTCTCTTGAATATGGCCACCACAAGCTCTATATTTATAGAGCTGGGAGCCGCAGGGGTATCTGCAGTAGCCACAGATGCACCTGCGGCTGCCCGAGGTGCCCTGGGCTCCGTGGGTCGTGTTGTCTCAAAGTACGTGTACACGTGCAACATGATGTCTGTTCAAATTTGTAGAACTTCAATCCGAGCATCCGATTGAGGTGTATTAGACTTGTTGCGGACTGCTATTGTCGAGAGCTACACAATGACATGGGATTAGAGGTTGTACGAATTCAGGAAGATTGAACCATGTCCTATCTCATCAAGCTTCAAATTCTATCTGGTGTGCTGCCTTGCATAGTAGTCACTCGGGATTGTAACTCCTTGGTTCTTGTGGGACATTGTTGTGTAGAATGTATGTTGATTGTTGTTTGTTGAGACGGTGCCATGTGGGTTTGACTGATAAAGCAAACGTTGCTCAAGGTTATCTTTGAGATTGGACTGCTGCAAGTGTTGAATGCCCTCAAGGTTGTCTCTGAGGTGTGCCTGTCCTCCAGGGGTTATCTCTAGGTTTAGGAATTAAGTGCCTCAGTGGGAGTCCCAAAGTTGAAGTTGATTGCATGCATTTAAAACAAGCATTTCCGGGGTTATCTCTGAAACTACAATTGCACTCCCTAGGGTTATCTCTAAGGTTGACATGATCTTTCCCGGTGTTTTTTCTGGGACTGAGACTAAACACCTCAGGGTTATCTCCAAGATGAATCGACCTTCTCCGGTGGAATTTCTTATATTTACACTGCTATCCTCGGGGTTATCTTCGAGATGGGGAAAGGATGCTCCCAGTGTGTTTTTTGAGGTTGATACTGAACTTTCGGTGTTATCCGAGATTAAGCTGAGTTGTCTTCCAGGGTTATCTCCGAAAAAAGATTTTGCACTTCCTGAAATGATAGTAACAAGTAGGCAAAAAAAATTTGAGTGTCTACAGCAGATATAAAAGGGATCAGCCCATCTTTGTGTATACATAAGATCCTACTAGAAGATGATAGTAAGCCTTCAGCGGAATAACAAAGAAGACTTAATCCAATCATGAAGGAAGTGGTCAAGAAGGAAGTGTTGAAATGGCTAGATGCAGACATTATATATCCAATTTCAGATAGTTCATGGGTGAGCCTAGTACAATATGTACCGAAGAAGGGTGGTATGACCATATTATCTAATGAGAACAAGGAGTTGATTTTGACAAGAACAGTAATGGGGTGGAGAGTCTGCATGGACTGCCGTAGACTTAACAAAGCTACAATGAAAGATCACTTCCCACTGCCATTGGGACCTACCATTCGAGTTAATGTGTGATGCTATTGATTATGCTGTGGGGGCTGTTTTGGGTCAGAGAAAGGAAAAGATTTTTCATGTGATATACTATGCAAGGAAGACCCTTACTGATGCGCAGTTGAACTATACCACCACAGAGAAGGAATTACTGGCAGTTGTGTATGCTTTAGACAAGTTTTGAGCGTATCTGATTGGTACAAGGGTGATAGTGTACACGGATCATGTAGCAATTCGACACTTAGTGGAAAAGAAGGATGCAAAGCCTCGTTTGATCAGGTGGATACTTCTGTTGTAAGAATTTGATTTAGAGATTAAGGACAGAAAGGGAATTGAGAACCAAGTGGCGGACCACTTATCTCAACAGGAAAATCTGGGAAGGGAGGTAAATGACAAGACTGTGATTAATGAGTCCTTTCCAGATGAAAAGTTATTTATGGTGAAAGGGGAAGTGCCATGGTTTGCAGACTATGCGAACTACTTGGTGAGTAGGATGGTCCCTTCTGACTTAGTTGGTCATCAAAAGAAGAAATTTTTGCATGACATGAAGTGGTTTATATGGGATGAACCATATTTGTTCAAACAATGTGCTGATCAGATGTTAAGGAGATATATCCCATATAGTGAGACAAAGGGGATTTTGCAGGATTGCCACGCTTCATTATATGGCGGTCACTACGGTGGAGAGAGGACAACAGCTAGAGTGTTACAAGCAGGATTCTACTGGCCGACGATTTTCAAGGATGCTTACAGTTTTGTCCAGAGATGTGACAGATGTCAAAGAGTTGGGAATATTTCGAAAAGGAATGAAATGCCATTAAACATGATCCTCGAGGTGGAAATTTTTGATGTTTGGGGAATAGATTTCATGGGTCCTTTCATTTCTTCATGTGGAAATTTATACATCTTGTTAGCAGTCGACTATGTTTCGAAGTGGGTGGAAGTGGTAGCTCTTCCAACTAATGATGCCAAAGTGGTCCTATGATTTTTACAAAGGAGTATTTTTACAAGGTTTGGGACTCCAAGGGCTATCATTAGTGATGAAGGTAGTCATTTTTGTAATAGGCAGTTCACAGCTTTGTTGGCTAAGTATGGGGTAAATCATCGCATTGCTACAACTTATCATCCTCAAACTAATGGCCAAGTAGAGGTTTCAAATCGTGAAGTTAAGAGAATTTTGGAGAAAGTTGTGAACCCCACAAGAAAGGATTGGTCATTAAAGCTTGATGATGTTGTATAGGCATATAGGACTGCTTATAAGACTCCGTTGGGCATGCTACCTTTTCAGCTTGTTTATGGAAAGGCTTGTCACCTTCCTATGGAGCTTGAGCATAAGGCAATCACGAAGCCCAATTTTGATTTGAAGCCTGCAGAAGAAAAATGCCTACTTCAACTTAATGAGTTAGATGAATTCAGATTACAGACGTATGAAAACTCCAAGCTGTATAAGGAAAAGGTGAAGAAATGGCATGATCGCAAGATTATAGAGAGAGAATTTGAGCCGGGACAAAGAGTTATGTTGTTTAATTTAAGACTTAAACTTTTTCCTGGGAAGCTCAAATCAAGGTGGTCAGGGCCATTCACAATGAAGACAGTTTTTCCACATGGTGCAGTAGAGGTATTCGACAAATTCTCGGATAAGCCATTCAAAGTGAATGGATAGTGGCTAAAGCATTATTTTGGTGGCGAGGTTGACAGGCAAAAAGTAACCTCCATTCTTTCTTCAACATGATTGAGTCAGAGATAGTCAAGCTAATTGACTATAACTTAGCGCTTGATGGCGAGGTTGATGCTATGAACGATAACTTTGCAGCTTTTGCTATGGGTTTGATGAGGTCGTTAGCTGAGGCGTTTGCGTAGTAGGGTACTATGCTCGAGTGGCCACAATTTGGGACAATCGTTCCATTTCCACCACCTTAGTCACCACCCGACGAGGGTGGTGCAGCTGATCAGTAGGGGAGTTCTTCTAACCCTATACATTCATTCATTGGGACAATGAATATATTAAGTTTGGGGGTATTGGGTAGTATGTTAGTTGCATATAGTTAATTTGCATATGTTTGCATGTTTAGTTTAAATTTTGAATGTTTATGTGTTAGTTAATAATTGTAGAAAATTTTATTATTTTTAGTAGTATTATATGTGTTAGTTATGTGTTTTAGTTGCATGTCCCGAATTTCTAGCTTTATGGAGTTTAAGTCTAGCCAATGATGCAATTGAATTTTGAAGGATTGTTGAATTTATTGGATAACATGAGCTTAGTTATAATGTTTTACATGATGTAATCCATGGATGTTGTTTAGATTCTTTCGGTTTGCACATACGTGTTCACAAATGCTTGTTGGTATAAGAGTAATGTGTTTTTATTGCTTACTAGGAAATGTGGTTTTAAAAAAAAATTAGAATTGTGTGGAAAGTGGACATAGACTATGAAAACATTGATAATCAAGCTTTGGGGACACACGGGTATGCTTATTGTATATAAAAAAATGAAAGAAAGAAAAGAGGAAAATCTATCTTGAAACCTTCTTGAGCTAAATTATTGAATCTTTGGAAGGGGCGAGATGGAGCATAAAACGCACTCACTGCATAAAAAAAATAAACACCGCGGGAAAGTGCAAAAAATCTCCCTCGTGAGTAAAAATAAAGCAGTTTAAACCCATTGTTGAACCTTAGTTTGTATTGATATATTAGAGTAGTTTTTGTTGCATTAGTATACATGGATCTATATTTAGACTGTAATTTTCTATTTTGAGCAGTTTAACATGTGTATTCTTTGCCTTTGTCAAGTTTTTGGTGAACACAACAAACACACACATCATCTTTATAGCAAGTATGGGTTATTTGATTGTATGATATTATGTTTATAGCTTAGTTTGAAATTTTATTCTTGAATCTGGATAATTCGTTGAGGCACATTTGAATAGAATTTCATTTTAGCTGGAAAAACTTGGGACTCATTTGCATCATAGTTTAGTTTGCATAGCATGTAGTTACATTTCATTGTTTACTGTCATATGCATTGCTTGAGGACAAGCAAAAGTTCAAGTTTGGGAGTTGGGAGTATTTAATAAGTAGGTTTTATAACTACTTATTAGATGTCAACTCACGAGAATTATGCTTATCTCAAGTAGTTTTTACTATGTTTTAGTGCATTTTTATGTTCATTTAGCATTACTTGTAGTGGAACTCTTATGGCAAGGAAAGGCATGGAAACAAGCAAGGAATGTCATTGACATGATGTTATGAAGCTAGCTAAAGGATGGCAAGAGGAACATGAGAAGATGGAGTATGAATGCAGTGAAGAAGAGAAGGGATGAAGAACGAATGACAACGAACAAGAAGCAGCAACAGTAAAACATTAGAGGACAGGAAACAGAAGTAGCGCGACCGCGCTGCTAAATAAGCCAAATCTCACGCGCCCGCGATACATGCCTACACAAGCTAAAATTTCACATACGCGCGGCCACGCCTAAAACAAGAAGGAAACTTGTGCGCCCGAGCCTAAGCTTCGGCAGACATACTTATTGCGCGCCCGCGCCCGCTTTACACTAGGATCACGCACGGCCGCGCGAGTCCTCTGCAATCTGTTTGTTGACTTATTGTTAATTTGAATTTTGAGCGCTTGAGGCTTATCTGAACAATACTGGTTGGTACCAGACATATGTTATTGGGTCTTTTATTGTGACAACTCGAGAAATTAGATAATTTATTAAAATCATAAATGATGAATTTAATGTCAAATAATAGACCTAGACAGAAAATTAGTGTATGCGTTTGATATTTTTGAGAAGGAATTTTGAGGATTTCAAAATTCTGTGAAGGATTTAGGTGAATTATTCAGGATTAAGTGTACACGTGAATATGTTCTGTGTATATGGTCATTTATGTGTTCAGAATGTGGTTAAGGGTCAAGGTTTGACCAGATAAATTTTATCAGTGTCAAACCCTAAGTATATATTAAGAACATCAGCATTCTGTTAGAAAACCCTAACGACTGATAAGAAACCCCAAAAACCAGTTTTTGAAACCCTAATTTCAGTTCTGGGAATTCAAAACCCTAATTCAGAAATTTAAAACCCTAGTTTGGGAATGCAAATGCGGGTATAAGGTTTAAACGTTATTTATGATAACCTAATTAGGGATAACTCTAATTAATTTAGAAAATCCTAATTTCTTGTTTAGAAACCCTAATTTATAATTAGGGAAAACCTGATTATTAGTGTAATAATTTTAATATTAATTAGGAAATATTAATCCTAATTTTCAAGTTATAAGTAATTAGAAAACCCTAATCTAATTAGGAAATCTAATTTCTAAATTAGAAAGATTGTTTTTCTATTTAAAACCATAATTCTTGGGTTATAAACCCTAATGTACAATTTCGACCCTAATTGCTAAATTAGCAATTTTAATTGGGAAATGTTAATCCTAATTAGCAAGATTGAGCTTATGATTAGGAAATCTAAATATAAATATAGAATCCTAATTATAATTTAGAAATGCTAATTTTCTATTTTTGAAAACCTAATTCAGAAATCCTAGAAAATGACTTTTGGAAACCTTAGGTTTTAACCCTAAGGGTTGCACCAAATGACAATTTTAGAATTAAAATTGGAAGCAAAATGACTAGAATGCCCTTATGTCACATTCTTTAATTGATAGCTTACAAATCTTGCCATCATATTGGGTTGGTGACTAACCCTAGCCCTAGCCACCAATTGCTAGCAAATACATTGAATCAAATGTTATATAGATTAAAGAGAGAGAAAGGGCCACTCTAGTTCTAATTTTCTCCCAAAACCTTCTCTCTCTAAAATTCAGGAATGGAGAGTGTGAGAGAGTGAGGAGATAAGCCATGATCATATCTTAACTCTCAAAGATCATATCATCAAGGATCAGTTCAAGAATCAAAGCCTAATAGTTATAAAAACCCTAAACCTAGAAATCTTTTGCTTTGATGTTAACTGTTGTTGTTTATTGGTTAAAGTTATGTTAGAGGGTGTCATTTGATGATCTGGGTTGCCAAGACTTAGATCCATATCATTTAGATGCTCGAAATTAAAGTCTATAAAAATATGGAAAAGTGGCAAAATAAGGTCTGACATCCTAATGTTAGAGCCTCTAGATTCTTCTGTATTAGATGTTTTGTATGTTTTATGTTTTGGATATGTTCTATGCCATGTAGGCTTTGATCTAAAACTTGAATCAGGGTTGGATCATGTTTAGATCTCTTGTTATATGCCGTCAAACTGTGTTGACCAAGCACGAAAAAGGGGTTTCTGGGCAACCCAGAAACCCAACAGTTGTCTGACAACGTTTTGCAGGTGCTAGATCTTGTTATGTTTTGCTAGTTTGGTTTTGTTGTTATGTTTTTGTTGTAGAGGGGTATATGAACTACACATGTATGCTATTAGATCGCCCAGAATAACAGTAGAATCAAAGTTATACCATGTCAAAACAGCGTTGACCGACTGTCTGGATGAAGATTCTGGAAAACCCAGAATCTTCAAGAACGTGTTTTCTGTCATAGTTTTGTCCACCTTAGATCTATTTAATGTGTTGATAATAAACTGGTTTAAGGTTGTATGCATGTACCTTGACATCCCTACTTCGTGATTCAACCTTTATATCGTACAAAGCAAGCCCAGATTGCACGTTATAAGGATTGGAAAGTGGGTACCTCAATTGTTCCTCAATTCTGGAAAACCCAGAAATTGAAGAACATGTCTAACAGTGAATTGATGAGCTTAGATCTCTCTGATATGTTGTGGATTGGCCAAGATCTTGGTTGATAGTTGTAGTACTACACTTATACTATAATTATAACACTTAACCCAACCTAGAAACCTTATAATCTTGAATCAAATGCTGGTCAAACTAAGCCCTCGGTGACTGACAAGAAATCTGGGTTTAGGCTCAAGAACACAAAGAACACATTTCATGACAAGGTTGTGTCGCCTAAAACACCTTTAATGTATTAATTTAATTACTTAAAATTAATTATTTTATTAAATAATTAGAGAAAAATAGTTTTAAATTATTAAAAATACATAATAAATTATGAAAAATTATTTTAAAGTTCTAAAATTGGTTTTAATTATTTTGAGTATATTTCAAAAATATTTAATATTTTTGAATATAAAAGTATTTAATTTATTTAATTATATTATTAAATAAATTATTTAAAAATGATTTTAATACATAAAAAATCATTTAAAAATATATTATGGTGTTAGAAAATATTTTAAGTTATTTTTAATAAATTTTGATATTTTGTGATGAATTTCATTAATAAATTAATATTAATGGTAATTGATTTATTTAATGAATATATTAAATAAATTATAGAAAATTGAATTAATGCTTTAAAAATCATATAAAAATGATTTAAGGGTTAAAAAATATTTTGAGTTATAAAATATAATTTTTGATATTTTACCATGAAAATGTTAATATTTTAATATTAATACTATTTATCTGATAATGAAATTAATTGTTTAAAAATATATAAATATGATTTTAAGGTATTAAAAATACTTTGTAATATTATAAATATATTATAGTATTATGTTATGATTTTCATTAATATTTAATATTAAATAAATATTAATGATAATAGAATAATGTGGTGATTGAAAATTATGATTTTCATTAATATTTTATATTAATGATAAATATAAATAACATGATGTAAGTGATTAAAAAATTATGATAAATGGTAATAATTATCTGAAAATTATTACAAGCCTATGAAAATTATTTTGATTAATAATATGATTGTCTAAGATAATTTTTAAGTGTTAAGGCAGAGTTTAATTGAACTTAAACTCGTGAATTGTCCGACTAGACCGTATGGATGTTAGAATTTTGTCAGGTTAAAGTCAGACTGAAATAGTTTGACCTGATACTAAGTCTTATGTGTGTTGTAGACTGATAGGGTTATGTCTTATGTGTTTAGGTTATTCTATGATTATATATATAATAGTCTTATATTGTGATGATATTATTCTAATTTGTATATCGATATTATTTATATATTAGGTCTTCAGACAAAGCTTAATAAATTGTGTAACCGTAATCGACCGAACAGGTAAGTTTTTCTTAACTCTACTTAGAGTTGTTTCATTCAAATATGCTTATGGTTAATCATTGTTGATTACCATGTTTAAGAATTGTAGAATTGTACTCTGTACATATTACATGCATAAGTTAGGTATGAAAGGCTGATCACCTTCATTACCATTCGGTCCAGATATATTTGTTCATGTTCAATACTTGTTCAGTCAAAAGTTTGTTCGTGCTAATTCACAACTATATTGTCGAATTATAGCCAGCTTATTATTCAAACTTTTTCAATCATGATATATCCTTAAATAAAATTTAAACTTGTTGGGCAGCCTTCATGCTCACCCTTGCTATATCATGATAAAACATTGTAGATTAAGGCGAATGCGTCAGATACAAGGAAAGGTTAAAGATAGTTCCAACTTTAAGTTAATGTGTGCAGCTAGATTGGTAATAATATTGTATGAATTGTGTATAAGTTAAGGTTACTCGACCTTGGGGAAAAATGTGTAAAGTTTAATGTATAAACAATTTATGTTTATATCTTCCGCAATAGTTATAGAATAATTGTACCAGATCCATGGTGATTTGGGACCCGGATTTGGGGACTTTTCATTTATAAGTTTTACATATCAATTAATTAGGGTTCTTAGTTTTTACTGGTTTTAGAGAGGTTTTGATCAAAGTTGCAGATATTCTATATCCTTTCTTCAATTTAGTTATTGAATAATTAGTAATTTCATTTCCTGGAGATTATTGGTGATTTGGAACAACACATTGGAATAGATTCTACAATTGGGTTTAATAATTTCTCTTTCATCTCTCATTTGTATTATTTAATCTCATGTGTTACTTCAATCCCATAATGGCTTTTGGTTCAGAAATGAACTAAACTCCATTATGGGATTCTAATTGATTTTGATATGAAGTCTATACTTACATGTTTGATTGTTTGATTGTATGTTTATCATCGGATTATCTATTATGATTGAGCATAATAAATGAATATTTGATCACAATTCATCTTATATACTTATTTGGATTTGAAAAATGAAATATGAGTATGGATATAATCATAATAGCATACGTTTATGAGGCTGAGTTGTTTAGCTTTGTAATTCATGAACTGGATAGAAATATATTGTTTCACCGTATGTAGTAATGTAAGAGCTTGTTCTTTAATTCATTATTTTTACAATTTCACATAGACATATAGTGATTTTGGTAATAGTGTTGATTACATGATTTCTATCATATTTGGAGGTTATGTAAATAGGTCATAAGTCATTGAAAATGGTTATGTCTACCTTTGTGCTCTTGGCTAATTTTCTATGATGAATATATAAGCTTTACATGATGGTAATAGTTAGATGAAGTATGAAATGAAGTTAGAATACCATTCTTTCCAAATTTGATTCATTATTGTAGTATTATATTGTTATTAATCAGTTGAGTTTAGTTTAACTTAAAATTATGAGTATTCGTTAAAGCATATGAAAATAGTGACATGATTGATGTATGATAATTAGATTTAAAACCTTTCTCCGTGGATCGATACTTTTCTTACTATGTACTACTTGTTGACCCATGTATGCTTGCATGAGTTAGAGTCCTTTTCTTAAGACTAAAAAGGAGGCAACAATTATAACCTTAGAGCTAATACTTAGTTCATAGCTCTTGAACAACATATAAGTAGCAATAAAGACAACATTTATGGATTACAAAATCAAAGGAAACAGATGGATAAGAATAAACTCTGTCAAGCTCTTCAGTCTCTAATAATTCCACTTTGTTCAATCTTTCCAATCCGTATTGCTCACTGCTCGTGGTGCTCCAAGGAATCCAAAACTTCTCCCTATTCTAGCTAATATATATTTACAGGCATTACCGAAGAGATAGAGAGAGAAATTATAAAAGAGGAGAGAGAGACTATCCCAGAGGGGGAGATAACTGATTATCTATGTTACAGAGGCTACTTTCCATAGAAATACCAGTCTCCTTAAAAGTTAGGTCAAATCTAGCCCTGCACTGCCTGGGAACCGGAGGTTGCTCTGTTGCTCGAGGAATAGAGCTTAGGGTGGCGCTGCAGCGCCACGTAAGCACCAAAGACACCTAAGGTCACGCTGCAACGTGAGTTCATTAAAGATTTGTGGCCCTATAGTGCCATGTTGATGTCATAGTTGAACATGTTAGGGTGCTGCAACGCTAGGTTTAAGTCTAGCATTAGCGTTGTAGTGCCAGTATATGGAAATTGACCGTTTTGCCCCCTAAAAGCTAGAAAAGACCTGTAAAGCCCTGCAACACATCAGTTAAGCAAAATAATACTATAATTATATAAAAGCTATATAAAATCTATGAAGATCAAGCAACTATTTAAGAAATAAAGGATCCGATTCGCGGGTATAAATCCCAATCATCAATAAGTCTGGGGGCGAGGATAATGCACAGGATGAACCTACAAAATCAACCCTACAGCTAGCAAATCAAGTCCTCCTATCCAACAGTTAACCTTCCCCTAACGCCTGCAAAAACAAAAGCTCGATAAACAATTTTCAAAGTTTTTAGAAGTGTTTAAGAAGCTTTATATTAATATCTCGTTTGCAGAGGCATTAGAGCAAATGCCTAGCTATGTAAAATTTATGAAGGACATCTTATCCAAAAAGAGGAAGATGGGGAACTACGAGACAGTGGCACTAATAGAAAAATGTAGTGCAATCCTACAGAACAAGCTTCCACCAAAGCTGAAAGATCCTGGGAGTTTCACTATACCGTGCAAAATAAGGGTTTTATACCTACTTATCCCAAGATCTATTACTTGAATTATTTGCTTAATCTCTCGTGTGTTTTTAGTTACTTTTCATGCATTTTGTTTCCATTTTGTAGATTATATGTTTGGAAGTGGAGTGAGTAACTATTGGTATAAAATTTGCAAGAAAAAGCAATTACTTGTATAGTTCGGGCCTTCATGTTCATTTCATATGTATTTCATTCGTGGTGTGGAACTTGGATTATGTTAAGGAACTCTTTCTTGGCATTCCAGAATGTCTTGCATCATTCTAATCGGAAGTTCGGATGCGATAGTATGGCTTTCTAGCAACAAAGACAAAGTTAAGAGTTGTTTGGTTGTCATTACACACAAAGAAGAGCTGCTTCCAATGCAATTTTGACCTTCATCCGTTTGTTATTTCTGAAAGCTCAAAGAATGAAAGTTGTAGATCTCATCGATAGTTTCGATTTGATAGGTCACGGCCCCGTAAAAATCCTCCCGCTTAAAAGTTATGGCAGTTTTTAAGAGGAGGTCCCAGCAGAAAAGTGATGGCATTGGGGGCAAGTCGGGCTTGCCCTTTTGTGTTTTAGGATCCAAATGGGCTTGGGGTCCGGGCAGAATAATAATAGAAGGGGAGCAAGTCGGGCTGGCTTGTACAAAGGGAAAAACATCCAGTCGGGGCTTGCTTACTCGATTTTGAAGTCTCCTAGTTGGTTTTAGTGCTACAAGTGTGGAGTTTTAGTGATGGTGATGACTTGGGACTTGTTTTGGAATGGAATTTTAATCAAAATACATGTTGAAGTATATAATTAACAACAAACACCGAGATTAGAGACACACAAGGCAAATTACTTAAGATTAATCTCAGCTTTTTCTAAGCAAGCGCTGAGGAGTTTTTCAAGGAGATTTTGAGACGATCATGATTCTAGGCTACGTGAAGGGTGTTTTTCAATATTCTTCATCTTAGACTATTATTTGTAATTGAAAGAATGATTTCCATGATTTATTCAAAGGTTTATTTCATTTATTATGAACTAATTCACTTTTTAGGCTTATGATGGATCTTTCGAGTGAATCTATGGTTTTGTAAACTTTGATTTCCAATTTAATAAGCTATTTCCAGCTTTATCTATATTGATTTGAGCTTGAATCTATGAATTGCCTCGATCAACAATTCTTTTGTGGAGTTGGATGGAATCGAGAGAGGATATTCAAATCTAGACCTAGTTGATATAAGCATGTGTTCGTGGATTTTGTTAATAGCTTAAACTTGATGAGTGTTAAGGTAGAGATATGCTCGACAATCGCATGTAATCTGACAGAGAACTTATTCTTCAACCTTCTTCAATTGTAATTCACATAGAGATATAGTGAGTTAGTTGCTTAAGGTGTTTAAATGGATTTCTATCTTAATTGTGGATCGACGTTAATATGGTATTAAGTGCATCGAGAGGTGGTTAATACTACGCTCGTGTTCTTGATTAATAAACCGAATAGTGAGTTGAATTGGAATAAAAGTGTTAAAATCAGAGTGAAGCTTAGGTGAAATCATAAGTCTAATTCTCCATTAATTGTTTGAAATTCTAGATTTTGATATTTGTGATTGGTTTGTGATAGTTTAATTACTTTTTAATTTAGAATAATTATTTTTAATCATTGAATTGATAGTTTAATAAAATTAGGATTAATAGGAAATTGATAATTGTGAAGTTAAGTTTCTTATTAAATTGTCTCTCGTGGGAACGATACTCTACTTATCACTTTATTACTTGTCGAATTAATGATACTTATGTGGTGTTGTGCGATATAGATTTTATCCAACAAGTTTTTGGCGCCATCTGTTGGGACTATTTAGTATAATTTTAATAGTTTTACAATATCGCTTTAATTAATCCAGCTTTTACTTAGACATTTTTATTTTTGTATTGTTTCTTCTATTTCAAAGTGAGGAAGAAGTTTATGCAAACTCTCATCCAAAAATCCGCATTTGTTGCCTTTTGAGGACGACATTGAGAAAAGGTTTCAGAGGTTGAGTAAGTGGATCAAGGAAACGAGGCAAGAATTCGAAACATCTGAAAAGGAAGAGGTAACAATAATGGCAGCCGAAGATCGAAAAGCATTAAGGGATTTCAGAACACCCAAGGTGATCGAATCATAGCCAAGCATCACTAGGCCAAAGAATAGCAAGCAAATACGCTCAAATTAAGCCTCTGGATGATACAAATGATTCGTAATTCAGTTCGGGCTTTGGGGGATTTGCAAATGACGATCCGAACGAGCATCCGTCGCCTTTCTGGAAATGTGCGACACTTTTAGGTTCAATGGGGTTTTGATGATGCGTGAGACTTCGATTGTTCCCATTCTCTTTACGGACAAGGCAAAGAGTTGGTTGCAGATTCTCACCGTCCGGTTCGATAACAACATGGGAGGATTTAGCTAAGAAATTCCTCGCAAAATTCTTTTTCCACCCCATTAAAAACGCTAAGATGAGGAACTAGATTACGATTATGTTTGAACAAAGAACATGGGGAGTCATTATATGAGGCTTGGGAGAGATACAAAGAACGCGCCGTAAAATGCCCACATCATGGATTGCCCCAAAGGGCTACAAATGAACACCTTTTACAATGGACTACATGGGAATCTCAGACAAGTATTGATGCAAATATTTCAAGGAGCATTCATGGCTAAGAGTTACGAGGAAGCATATGAGTTGATTGAAACCATGGCGGCTAATAACTACCAAAGGCCCACAACAAGAATGACACAAAGCAAAGGCAAACTGGGTGTTAGAAGTAGATAGTATGACAAATGATGCAAGCACGTATATTCGCACTTTCAAAGATGTTGAGTTGATGAAAGCAACACAAACACAACAAGCACAACAAACACAAGAAGTACAACAAATGGCAATAATATGCGAAGTCAGGCGCTGGAGAGCACCCAACTGAGCAATGCGCGATTAATCCAAAGAAATTATGCAGCTTCATCTAACAATTACAATAGAATTCCGCAAAATACATATCAGAACACATACAAACAAGGAAATAGGAATCATCCAAATTTCTCATGGTGCAACAACCAAAGAAAATCAAGCTTCACGACAATCATATCCACCAGATTTCGTAACCAAAGAACAACCAAATTTCAATATCAAGAAAGGAAACCCGATCCGAGGAAATGTTGGCAAAATTCATGACTACCACCGAAGTTGGCTATAAAAGATCACGCCATGACTATGAAATCACAAGATAGGCGATTAAGAATCTAGAGAATCGATAGTCAAATGGCGCTGGCATCAATAATAGACCACAAGGGACATTACCAAGTGACACCGAGAGAAATCCTAAGGGTAATCATGAACAAATGTTGTCAAGCAATCACATCATGGAGTGGGAAACAACTTGAGGGTACTAACGCAGTAAAATTCAAATGATCTTGATGAAAAAGTTGATGATAGTAGAAAAATTGAAGTAAGTAAAGGGTGAGGATAAACAGAGTGAGGAAACAAGTATGAACAATAAGCCAATTGTTTATCCACCACCACCATTTCAACAAAGGGTCCAAAAACAAAAATTAGACAAGCAATTTTCAAAATTTTTGGAAATTTTCAAGAAACTTCAAATCAACATACCATTTGCAGAGGCCCTAGAACAAATGCCGAGCTATGTAAAATTTATGAAAGGGATTCTGTCAAGGAAAAAGAAATGGGAAGATTTTGAGACAACTTGCACTAACCGAGGAGTAGAAAAGCATTACAAACAGTAAATTACCACCAAAACTCAAGGACCCGGAGCTTACTATTCCATGCACACGATCGGGGATATGCATTTCAACAAGTGTTTATGTGATTTGGGGGTGAGTGTAAACCTTATGCCATTGTCAAGATACTTAGAATTGGGTTTGCTCGCACCAAGGCCTCACTTAACATCACATTATACACATAAGGATAGGTCACCACATATCCGAGAGGTATAGTGGAGGACATTCTAGTGAAAGTGGATAAGTTTATATTCCCCATGACTTTATCATTCGGATTTTGAGGAGGACAAGAACATCCCAATTATCCTAGGGAGACCATTTTTGGTTACGGTGTGACACCCATAGACGCAAAAAGGAGAACTCACTATGAGGGTCCAAGATCAAGAAGTAAAATTCAATGTGTTTAAGGCCATGAAATTTCCCACTGATGAGGAAGAATGTTTTCGAATGGATTTAATTGAGCAAATCATCTGTGAAGATATGAGCAAGGGTTTCGTTCACGATCCGTTAGAAACAATGTTATTGGGGGATGAAGAGGTCGATGATCCGTAATTGGTGGAGTACTTACAAATACTAGACTCATTGCCACGAAGTTTCCAGATTTAGAACACCGCTTTGAACCATCACGACGCGAGGAAGTAGCCGCAGAAAAAACTAAAACCATCATCGAAGAGCCACCAAAGTCGAACTTAAGCCACTCCCTAAACACCTCGTGTATGCGATTTAGGCAATTCAAATTTTTTACCTATTATTATTTCACGACTTAACGAATTGCAGGAAGAAAAGTCACCGAGGGTGCTTAGGAACACAAATCAACGATCGGTGGACAATTGCAGTATATAAAGGAATCAACCTTCATTTTGCATGCACAAGATCTTAATGGAAGATGAGCAAAACCGATTGTGGAGCAACAAATGACGACTTAACCCCGATTATGAAGGAAGTTGTGAAGAAAGAAATCTTGAAGTGGTTAGATGTCAAGATCATCTACCGATTTTCGACAAAGAAATGGGTGAGTCCAAAGGTAATGCGCGTAAAAAAAGGAGGAATGATAAAGGTGCAAAACGATAACAATGAGTCGATTCCAACAAGGACAAATGATCGGTCGGAGGGTTTGTATGGACTATAAAAATTGAATAAAGCAACCCGCAAAGATCACTTCCTCTACCTTTATCGATCAAATGTTGGATGATCAATGATATGCGTATTATTGCTTATTCGATGGATACTGCTACAATCAAATCATCATCGCTTCCCGAGGATCAAGAGAAGACTACATTTACATGCCCATATGGTACGCTCAGATTCAGAGGATGTCATTTTGATTGTGTAATGCACCGCTACTTTCCAAATGATGCATGATGGCCATCTTCTCTGATATGGTGGAAAAGAATGTGGAAGTCTTCATGGATGATTTCTCCGTCTATGGAGATAATTTTGATGTGTGTTTGGAAAATTTGGTAATGGTCTTACAAAGATGCACCGACACAAATTTGGTCCTTAATTGGGAAAAATGCCACTTTATGGTGGAAGAAGGTATAATCTTGGGACACAAAGTCTCTACAAGGATCGAGGTCGATAAAGCAAAGTCGAAACAATTGAGAAGTTGCTCCGCCAAGTTCAACCAAAGGAATTAGAAGCTTTCAGACATGTCGGGTTCTATAGAGATTCATAAAGGATTTTCTAAAATGGCAAAACCCTTGTGCAAGCCTTTCTAGAGAAGGATTCAGCATTCAACTTTGATGAGGAGTGTAAGTTGGCCTTCGAGTTGTTGAAGAAAAAGCTGACTACAGCCCCCGTGATCGTCGCTCCGGATTGGAATATGCCGTTTGAACTAATGTGTGATGCAAGTGATTATGCAAATAATGCTTTTGGGTCAACGCCGAGACAAAATATTTCATGCTATCTACTATGCAAGTAAAACACTCACAGAGACTCAATTGAACTACACAACTATAAAAAGAATTACTTGCAAGAGTGTACGATTTGATAAATTTCGGCCTATTTAATCGGAACAAAGGTGATAGTCTACACGGATGATCATGCCGCTATTCAGATTTGATAAATAAAAAGGATGCTAAGCCACGCCTTATCCGGTGGATTCTCCTACTACAAGAGTTTGATCTAGAAATAAAAGATAGAAAAGGGATGGAGAATCGTAGCCGATCACTTGTCTCAGCCGGAAAACCAAGGGAAATTGAAAGAGGACAAATGTGAAATCAATGAATCATTCCCTGATGAACAACTGCTTGGAATAAATGCAATTTTCTTGGTACGCTGGATTATGCTAATTATCTTGTGAGCAACGATTTCCACCGATCTCACAAGACAATGTAAAAAGAAGTTTCGCATGACGTGAAATGGTACATGGGATGACCCTTACTTGTTCAAACAAAGTAACCGACAAGATGATTAGAAGATGTGTGCCTTACAAAGTTGAAGTAAAGAACATTCGCATGAGTGTCACTCATCCGTGATATGGCGGACATTATGGGGGAGAGAGAGGACAAAAAACAAGGTGTTGTAACTGGGTTTTATTGGCCTACACTATTCAAGGACGCCCACCATTTTGTTAAAACATGTGATAGATGTCAAAGGGTGGGCAACATTTCAAAATGGAATGAGATGCCTCTACAAACGATTCTTGAAGTTGAAATTTTGATGTATGGGGCATTGATTTCATGGGGCCATTCCCTCATCTCTCCGAACAATCAAGATATTCTACTTGGCAAAGTGGACTACGATCAAAATGGGTCAAGTCGCAAAGATTACCAACAAACGATGCCAAGGTGGTCCTCAAATTCCTACAAAAGAACATTTTCACAGGTTTGGCACGCCAAGGGCAATTATCAAATGATTAAGGTAGTCACTTTTGCAACAAGTCATTCACAAATTCTATTGGCAAAGTATGGGGTCAACCATAAGGTCGCTACAAAGATATCATCCCCAAACCAAAGGGACAAGTCGAGGTCTCAAACAGGAAGTAAAGAGAATCTTGGAAAAGTGGTGAACCCGAATCAAAAGGATTGGTCGTCAGATAGATGATGCATTATGGGCTTATTTGACCGCATATAAAACACCGACGGATGTCACCATATCAACCATCAGACGAAAAGGCTTGTCACTTATCTACGAAAGTTACAAGACAAGGCTTATTGGGCAATTAGTAAACTCAATTTCGATCAAGCAAATTGTAGGGGAAAAGAGACTACTTCAATTAAATGAGCTTGACGAATTCGATCGCAAGCCCACGAGAACTCCAAGTTATACAAGGAAAAGGTGAAAAGATGGCACGACCGTAAAATTATGCAAAGAACTTTCGAGCCTGTGGCAATCGGGCTTCTTTTGTTCAACTCACGGTTGAGATTGTTCCTGTGCAAGCTTAAGTCAAGATGGTCGTGACCATTTACAATAAAAAGGGTTTTCTCATGGCGCCGCTGAAATCTACAATGGAATCCTTTAGAAACTTTTTAAGGTCAACTGGTCACAGATTAAAGCACTATTGGGGTATGAAGTCCAACACGGGACGTCATAGCTATCACACTTTGGCAGCACGCACCATAAACAGGAGTAGTCAGTCGAACGACTTAAAATCAAGCGCCACCGGGAGGCAAACCCAATTTTTTTTATTTATTTTATGCTTTTTTTTCATTTTTCTTTTCTTAAGTAATTTTATCCATGCTAGTGAAATGGTAGTTTAGAATAAACTTTTGGTCTAGTAATATAGTCATGTAGGATTTAAAGTATACTTGATAGCTAAATAAGCTTTTACCCTCCATGCTTGAATTTGTTCAATATTCACTCATAAGTATGTTTTTCATGTGTTCAGAACTCAAAGAAGAAGCTATGGGATGCACATGAAGTTAGTTAAAAAGAAGGTGTGCATTTTGATCAAAGAGCCTTCAATTCCACTAACAAGCCTAGGCTTGCCCTTTCAAAGCAAATATCCAAGTTTGGCTGGGCTTGCCCCTCATCGCTTATCAGATGAATATAAGCAAGTCGGGCTTGCCCATCACAAGATAAACCATCCCAATGGGTCTTGTCCCTTTTCGCCTTCTTTAAAGACACAAGCAAGTCGGGCTTGCCCATCAAAGACAAAACATCCAGCCTGGCTTGCCCCTCATCGCTTTAGCAAAGACACATGCAAGCCGGGCTTGCTTCCCATATAAGATAAATCATCCAAATGGGTTGGGGGTCGTAATGTGAGCAAAGAAGCAGCTATAGCTTAAGCATACATGACATCCCACTTCCATTCTACTTCAACTTCCTACAAACCAACTCCTACACAACATACACCCACAACATTCACATAACTTCCCATCTCCTCACAACAATTAAACATAATCCCACTCCTTACACCTAGTCACCCACTACCCACCTCCATAAACTCCTATCTATAAATCCACCCATTCACCACACAATCTAACTACCTTAATTCACACCAATTGGAAGTTCAAGGATAGGATTTGTGCAAATCTCTACAAACAAATTCGACATATATTGAAAGTAAGAAGTTGGTTTGCTAATTCCTCATCTTCTATCACCATAGTTCAAGCCAAATAACCAAGTTTGTGGATTTCAAGTCTCGCACACCAAGTGCTCGACAAATTGTTAAAGTGAAGTTAGGGGAATTTTTTGTTAAAGCTCATCAATTCCAAATCAATGGCACCAAAACCGACATCAAAGAGGCAACGAGGAGAGAGTTCGGGGCCACACAACCAACACGAAACCTTGATAGGAGAAAATTCATAAGTGTCGCCGCCCACCGATCGCATACGATTATATGGTGACAAAATCACTCACACCGAATGGGGTTGGCACCGAGCTCTGTGGATGGTGAAATGATGCAACAAATATATCAAAAGGTTGGAATAAATTCACAGCAGAGCCCGAGGCCGCAGTTGTAAGTGTGGTCAAAGAATTCTACGCTAACGCCGAGGATAAGGCCCCCTTCAATGCTTTTGTACAGGGTAGGTTAGTGCTTTCAAAGGCCGACGCCATCAACACGCATTTATCGCCACGAGCACCGAGACATTGCCAGTACAGACACTTACGTGATAATGATCCAGATTATGAGGCTATTATGCAGGAGATGACAAAGCCGGCACCTCATGGAAAAAATCAAATCATGGAGGCAATCGTTTTTCAAAGAAGGATCTCAACAGATGGGAAGATATGGTACGCCTTTCTGTGCGCTAAGTTACTTCCATCTACACACACGTCAGATGTGTCTAAGGATAAGGCAGTGCTATTATATGCTATGGTACAAGATTTCATCATCGACATAGGGGCTATAATTAACTTTTCAATCCAAGATGCCTTCGAGGACCATATCTCATGGATTACCACACCCATCACTCATTTGTGGGTTGTGTATACAGGCGGGAGTGCGTTGGTCAGATGATGAGATAACCCAGATGCCGCTGCAGACACTCGACTCGAGAATGATTGCAAGATATGCTGTGTGGCCCGGAGGCGAGTCGCACCCGAGAGGAGTAGGATTTGTATTTCCTCAAATTTCTGAGGATGAGGTCGACGCCGAGGACACCTTGATGACGATGAGTTTCAGGGAATGCGCAATGGGAGAGACATCACAACAAAATTTGAGAGTAATATCTAGCCCTCAATTCCTCAACCTTCAACGACAAGTGGATGAGCAACAACAAGGAGGCACGAAGAGAAATGCGAGAGACTAGCAGCAAGGCAGACCACATGTTTGAGGCCATGAATTTATCTTTCGCCTCATTGAACACTACGCCCAGTAGCTTCAATCCCATCGCCTAATTCCCATACCAAAGAACCAAAGACCAATGCCAAGGTTCCCACCCAATGATTCCGATGAAGAACAACAACCACCACCAACCTGCATTTTAGGCGATTACAGGAAGTCTCTCTTATTTATTGCTTTTATCTATACAATGAGGACATTGTAATTTTCAAGTTTGGGGATTTAGTTGCATGTTACATGTTGCATATTTAATTTCATTAGCTAGGTTTGCACATGTTAGTTCATGGTTTATGTTTAGGATTATTATGTGTTGCATTGTGTAATCATGTAGTTGCATAGTAGCTTAGGAATGTAAATAGTTAAATAGTTTTATTTATCTTTGCATTCATGTTATATTTACCACATATATAAAAAAAATTAAAAAATTCAAAAATAATAGTTATTTAATATGTTCATCTTGCATGAGTCCAAATTGTTTGATATTTACGCTTTATTTTGGCCAATGATGAGAATGGGATTGATAGACAAGTATAATAATCGATTATTAGAGCTTTTGATGTGATTTCTTGTTATGAATTGAATCTTTTTCTGCTTTGAAACCGTATAATAAGGATAAGACAAAAAAAAACAACTTTGTGATTGATTGAGTTTAAATTGATACATAATGGGACTCTAAAGGATAATGCTAGTTTGAATGAAAGAATGACAAGAATAAGTAGTGATGGCTAAAGTTAGACAAGAACCTAAGTTTGGGGGAATATTTGGGGTATATATATATAAAAAAAAAAATAAAAAAAAAGTATGAATAAACACCGTATGCATGTTTGTCTAGTTTTGTGGCCTTTGTTACTTGAGTAAGTAAGTTCGAGAGGGATTGTTTTTACACCTAGCGCCTCTAAGGTCTTAATGGTCCGGGAGTCGCTGGTCGAAAAGCTCGTTAAGGTAGCATTGAAAAGCCTAAGGAATAAAGACATTGCATCGCTATGTGTATATATATAAAAAAAAAGAATAAAATGGGAAATAAGAGCAAAAAGCCCCAGAGATGAAAAAATAAAGCATAAGTATCCCATGTCGACCCTCGATATGGTAATTGTTTGATTTTAGTCGATCTAACTTGTTTTTGAATTTCTTGAGTTTACATCGTATGATGCCTTCAAAGAGATTTGTTATGTGTTAAATTTGATTTTATATCGCTTAGCATTGTTGTTGAGAGCACACACGCACTATATCGCAAGAAATAGCCTAAGATTTGATGATCGATCCAGAAATTATCGATGAGTTTTGATATGATGTATTATTATGTTTACTTGATTTCTCTGAGGCTGGGTGAAAAGACTTGTGTTTATCAATACTGCTGGATTCGTAGGCATATAGATTAATTCCATTCCATTGCATTGTGTTGCATCTTTGTTTTGTTTTTGCTTGAGGACAAGCAAAGGTTTATGATTGGGGGTATTTGATAAGTCAGTTTTATACCTACTTATCCGGCATCTTTTACTTGAATTATTTGCTTAATCTCTTGTTTCTTAGTTACTTTTCATGCAGTTTGTTTCCATTTTGTAGATTATATGTTTGGAAGTGGAGTGACTAACTATTGGTATAAAATTTGCAAGAAAAGCAATTCTGATATCGTTCGCTTTCATGTTCATTTCATGTGTATTTCATATTCTTGGCGTGGAACTTGGATTATGTTGAGGAACTCTTTCTTGGCATTCCTAACGTCTTGCATCATTCTAATCGGAAGTTCGGATGCGATAGTATGGCTTTTAGCAACAAAGACAAAGTTAAGAGTTGTTTTTATTGTCACACACACAAAGCAGCAGCTGCTTCCAATGAAATTTTGACCTTCATCCGTTTGTTATTTCTGAAAGCTCAAAGAATGAAAGTTGTAGATCTTGCCGATAGCTTCGATTTGATAGGTCATGGGCCCCGTAATCCTCCCTGCTTAAAAAAAGTTATGGCAGCTTTTAGCAGAGGAGGTTCCAAAGCAGAAAAAGAATGGCAGATTAAAGCAAGTTTGGGCTTGCCTTTTGTGTTTTTAGGATCCAGCCGGGCTTGGGGTCCGGGCAAGAATAGCAGAAGGGAGCAAGTCTGGGCTGGTTTTGTACAAAGGAAACATCAAGTCGGGGCTTGCTTACTCGATTTTGAAGTCTCCTAGTTGGTTTCTAGTGCTACAAGTGTGGAGTTTTAGTGATGGTGATGACTTGGGACTTGTTTTGGAATGGAATTGTAATCAAAAATACATGTTGAAGTATATAATTAACAACAAACACTCGAGATTAGAGACACACAAGGCAAATTACTTAAGATTAATCTCGCTTTTTCTAAGCAAGCGTTGAGGAGTTTTTCAAGGAGATTTTCGAGACGATCATGATTCTAGGCTACGTGAAGGGTGTTTTTCAATATTCTTCATCTTAGACTATTATTTGTAATTGAAAGAATGATTTCCATGATTTATTCAAGTGTTTATTTTGTTTATTATGAACTAATTCACTTTTTTAGGCTTATGATGGATCTTTGAGTGAATCTATGGTTTTGTAAACTTTGATTTCCAATTTAATAAGCTATTTCAGCTTTATCTATATTGATTTGAGCTTGAATCTATGAATTGCCCGATCAACAATTCTTTTGTGGAGTTGGATGGAATCGAGAGAGGATATTCAAATCTAGACCTAGTTGATATAAAGCATGTGTTCGTGGATTTTGTTAATAGCTTAAACTTGATGAGTGTTAAGGTAAGATATGCTTGATAATCGCATGTAATCTGACAGAGAACTTATTCTTCAACCTTCTTCAATTGTAATTCACATAGAGATATAGTGAGTTAGTTGCTTAAGGTGTTTAATGATTTCTATCTTAATTGTGGATCGACGTTAATATGGTATTAGTGCATCGAGAGGTGGTTAATACTACGCTCGTGTTCTTGATTAATAAACGGAATAGTGAGTTGAATTCGAATAAAAGTGTTAAAATCAGAGTGAAGCTTTAGGTGAAATCATAAGTCTAATTCTCCATTAATTGTTTGAAATTCCAGATTTTGATATTTGTGATTGGTTTGTGATAGTTTAATTACTTTTTAATTTAGAATAATTATTTTTAATCATTGAATTGGATAGTTTAATAAAATTAGGATTAATAGGAAATTGATAATTGTGAAGTTAAGTTTCTTATTAAATTGTCTCGTGGGAACGATACTCTACTTATCACTTTATTACTTGTTGACCACGATAATGTATAGTGCGATATAGATTTTAAGAAATTGAGGGTGTGCTCCACCACTGTCATTCCTCGAACTATGGGCGGCATTTTGGTGGGCAAAGAACAGCAGCAAAGGTGCTCCAATCTGGTTTCTACTAGCTGACTTTTTTAAAGATGCTCATCTTTATGTATCACATTACAATAATTGCCAGAGAGTAGGAACCATTTTAAAAAGGCATGAAATGCCTCTGTAAAATATATTGGAAGTAGAACTGTTCGATGTTTGGGGCATAGACTTTGTGGGCTCGTTTTTCATCCTCATGCAATAATCTCTATATTTTAGTCGATGTGGACTATATCTTTAAGGTTGTGGAAGTCATTATCTTGCCTACTAACAATGCCAAGATCGTGCTAAATTTCTTGAGGAAGAATATCTTTACCCGATTTAGCACACCTCGGGCAATTATTAGTGACGAGGGCTAACATTTCTGCAATAAGTACTTTGAAGCCATTCTAGCTAAATATGGGGTATCTCATTTATTTTTTAGTGCCTATCATCCGCAAAAAAGTGGACAAGCGGAGATATCAAATAGGGAAGTAAAGCGCATTATAGAGAAGATTGTGAACTCTAACCAGAAGGATTGGTCTAAAAAGCTGGATGATGCCTTGTGGGCATATTGCACTGCCTACAAAATGCCTATCAGAATGTCTCCGTATAGGCTTGTTTATGGAAAGGCATGTCATATCCCGGTAAAATTAGAGCACAGTGCTTATTGGGAAATTCAAAAGATCAACTTTGATTTGGATACAGTGGGTGAGAAAATATTTTTACAACTGAACAAATCAGACGAGTTTCGGCTCCAAGCGTATGAAAACGTAAAGTTGTACAAAGAGAAGAAAAAGAGATGGAATGACAAGAAGATAGTTGAAAGAGATTTCTAACCAGGCCAGAAAGTGCTTCTATTCAACTCCCGATTGAAACTGTTTCCCGGGAAGTTGAAGTCCCGATGGTCGGGGCCGTTCAAAATAGCAATGGTATATCCTCATGGAGCAATTGGGGTAGAAGACCTAAACTCTGACAAAACCTTCAAGGTGATTGGGAAATGCCTTAAACACTACTGGGGCGACGAGGTCAATCGTCATAGCACTTCCATTACACTGGGTGACCCAGTGTAAGACGGGGGAATAGTCAAGCCGACGACTTTAAAGCAAGCGCTTGATGGGAAGGCAACCCCATCTTAGTATCAAATTTTCTATTTCTCTTTACGTCTATCTAGTTTACATTGCATTTGTTTTCTTTAGTTTGTTAACCTAGATTTCATATGTTATTATTGTTGTTTACCTAGTATGCATGTTAGTGTTTATATAGTATGTGGTAACATGTTTACCAAATATGCATGTTAGTGTTTATATAGTATGTGGTAACATGTTTATTTAGTATGTTGTTAATGTGGGTATAGTTGTTAGAGTAAAACTACCAAGTATATGGGTTTTAATAGTTTCTGTTTGCTGTGAAAGTGTGATAGTTCATCATTGACTTGGCATATGTAGGAACCAGCTAGAAAAACCTTTATTCAGGGTCGGCGATCGACACTGGTTTTGTCTTTGAAAAGTCGCTTTTCTGAGTGCTAATACTCCTTCAACTCATTTGAAACTTCGCCTCGCAATGAGCGAGAATGTCTACCTCAATCCGAGCTGCAGCGCCACAAAATTCTACATCCTACTAGAAAGCCATGCTGCAGTGCTAGAATTTGTAATGAAGGTCACGCTACAATGCTAAAACTCCTTCAACTCATTGGAAACTTCGCTTCTACAATGAATCAATTACCCTTCACCTCATGTTTGTGGCGCCAAGTCCGATTCTCAATTTTAATCCGTCTTTGCGGCCTTGAAATGAAATAACGCTTCATCTTTGCGGTTGTAATAGCGAGTTTTGGGTGCATAAGTGGGGCATTTATCAGCAAAATCGTCTCAGACCCTTCCTTCTCCCTAGCCTCTCGACAGCCTTTCCCTCCCAATTCAATAGCAAAATAGCAAGCGCCTCTCCTATAGCAAAATCTACTTACCCTAGCCATCCTCCTTGGAATCTGGCTTCATTCACATCAATTGCTAAGTATTTGGACCAAGTATTCTTCTCAATTCACTCTGAGGTAATTGAAATCTAGGGTTTGTAAGTTTCTCTACTTTAACTGGGCTAATTACTGTTATTGTTAGGTGTTGCTTGTTCGTTGATTTGGCTCACTACTGGTATTGTTTTGGGTCATTATTTGAGCTAATTGTTTTTAGCAAGAATCTAGGTTAGTTATATATAAACCCCTAGTTTTCAACTGCGCATGCCAACTGTTCGATGAATTGCTCAAAGAGAAAGTGATTTGAAAATTGGTATTGTTTGGGTTTGTGCTTGCTTAGGCTAGGGTGCTCTCTAACATATTTCAATTGGGGACGAGTTTTGTTAGTGTTGGGTTGGATAGTTCTTCCAATTGTGCTAAGTACTGCAATATTTGACATGGCATCCAAACGTCCGCGCACTAGCACTGGCCCCTCTTCAGCGGCTCAAGATGATTCATAAGTGAGGAGTCTTGGAAGAGATATACCAAAACTTTTGACAAGAAGAACTTGGTGCCCGAGAGGGGTTTGAGGCTCATTAACAAGAATGACGGAGAGCTCATGAAAATGATAATTGAGCAAAAGTGGGTTCACTTTACGAAGTATCCTGATTCTGCCATTATTTCTATAGTCCGAGAGTTTTATGCCAATGCAAGTGCAGATGGGCTTGTTGTGGTTCCTGTTTCGGGGAAAATGATTCTCTACGATAGCCAGACAATCAACAACGTGTTCGGGACACCAAATTTTGATGGCAAGGACTACTTGGAGCTCAGGCTATGAAGCTACAACCCGGATGATGTATACCCCAAAATAGGTATACATCACCCATCTTGAGTCGTCAAATATATGGTACAAAATTCAAATACAACTTAATTATACAAAAGTCGTGTAAAATACGACAAAACATATGTTGTGAGTTTTAATACAAATATTGGCATCTAGACAATATCCACACTCAATTGAGTCCTTATTACATTTATTATCACACTATTTAACAGAATAGTGAGGACTACTAATTATCGTTATCCTTCAACAGTGTTAAACTGATACAATATAACAAACATCAAGTTTAACTGCAGTGGAACAAGCAATCCATTAAAAGAGTCAAGTAGAGAATAAAATCTACTATCTTTTATGATTTAGAAGGTTTTTCATCACTTTTATCCTTTGGGACTCAAACAATAAATAATCCACATCATCCACAAATACGGCCAAGGATATTCATTAGTATCACAACCACAAATTATCCATGCACTACGGGCCAAGGATATTCATGTATTCATCAATGGTCATGATCATTCCAACAACTGTCTATCAATGCACTACGGGCCAATAAGGACTTTTACCACATCATTTGTAACATTACGGTCATGATTATACTGATTAATCCTTGGTCATAATCATACCAAGTCCATCTATGCACTACATGCCACAGATGACTTTCAACATAATATAAACATGAGGATGATGACAATGATATAAGAATTCAATAAAACAAGTTCAAGAATTAATTTATCCAGGAGCTAATAACGTCCAAATTGTCAACATGATACTTCTTTGTAGAGTAAAATTAAAGAATTCTCAGAAGAATATTTCCATGAAAAGATACTGGATGAAGCGCAAATATTAAGGATATTCCACTAATTTCATGGAGTATAGAAGTCAAAACTTTAACCAATGAGTATAATAAAGAATGGAATAACAAAAGAAATCACCGGGCATGCGATACCCATACGCAGACAAGTTATTCCAATGAGAATAATAAATAACGGAACCGGTCGTGCGTAAGCGCGCATGCAGACGGATATTCCAACAAAATAATAAATAACGGAACAGTCGGGGCGAATTTACATGCCAAACACGATGTTCCAACAAAATAATAAATAACGGAACCGGTCATGCGTGGCAAATGCATGATAGGATGTTCAATGAGAATAATAAAGAATGGAATAACAGAAGAGTTTCACCATGTATGTGGTACTTCGCATAGACAGGTTATTCCATCATAATGATAAAGAATGGAATAACAGAAGAATTTCACCAAGTATAGGGTAGGCCAGCGTATCTGAAGTTATTCTAACGAGAATAAAAAAATGGAATAACATAAGTTCTCTTCATGAATACGAAAGAAATAATACACCCTTACCTTAGAACAAACTGGATATAGGAGTAGTGAAGTAGCAGAATACTTTTGTTCTTTCTCTCTATAGTTTCTCTCTCTAGAGTTTCGGTGAATTCGTAAGAAATAATGAAGGAATGAGCTTCTAATTATAGGAGAATGGAGTGAATAGTAACTAATTCACAAGCGGTCCAGATTGATTTACTTTTAAATCGGACGGTCCAGATTGGTTTACTATAAAATATTCTAATAAAACAAAATCTTTTAAATAAAATATAATGTATTCTATTTATAATCTAATAAAATGAATAACTTTATAAAAGTATTCTATTTTATATAAAAAGATTTTACTATGCAAACACTATACACACACTATGCAAACACTATGCATAATAAAATATAATATATTCTATTTATAGTCTAATAAAAGCGAATAACTTTATAAAAGTATTACATTTTATATAAAAAGATTTTACTATACAAAACACTATGCATAATAGAATATAATATATTCTATTTATAGTCTAATAAAGCGAATAAATTTATAAAAGTATTCTGTTTTATATAAAAAGCTTTTCTATTTTATTACATTAATAATACTAATAAAATAAAACTACATCATCATTATTATAATTCACACTATTAATCGACCATGTCGTTCCCAGGAAAGAGGGGGCTTTCCAATAAGGATTTCTCCCTATTGGCGCACAATTAGGTAACCAAACCTCTCCTTGGCAGAACTTCTTGACATCGTTAATATTGCAAATAATAATATTAATAACTCTGTCATCTCAATTATTGATTTAATAATATATAAAATATCGACAATAATTGAATCAATTAACGTGAGATACTATGCAACAATTACTGAAGCAATAATTGAACAAAATTGAATGACTTCTCACATAAGTATCAATAATCAATACCGTGTGCTACTATGCAACCACACGTATTCCTGTACTTTTAACATCGGGTGTTTCAACAGTTAACGATAAAACTTCCGCCGTTATTTTCATAAAATATTTTTGTCGTTTTCTCAATCCGATAATAATTTCGTTGTGGGGTCCACCAATGATTGTGCCATCGTACGAATATTCCTGTTAAAACGAATATTTCCCGACCAATTGAATATTATATAACAACTTGTGTACTTTGCAAAATTTATAAATATTACCCACAACTATAACATTATATCAAATTCATTCCATAATATTCAAAAATGATAATTATAGAAAATTCATCTTTATTCATAAAAGTTGGGGTCTTACAATCTCCCCTTCTTATGAAATTTCGCCCTCGAAATTAGGATGCATACTGGTATGTCGAAGAGGTAAGGATACCTTGATTTCATTTGATTCTAACTCCTAGGTCATTTCCTCAACATCGTGGTTCCTCCATAAAACTTTGACTTGAGGTATAACCTTGGAGGCGTAGAATATGTTCCTTCTTATCAAGATTTTAACAAGAACCTCTTCATACGTTAAATCTTACGCTATTTAAATCGGTTCTAACTCAATAATGTGGTTCGGGTCTTTCACATATTTACGTAACATGGATATATAAAAAACGTTATGAACACGAGACATACTTGGCGGTAAAGTGAGTCTATAGGCTACAGTTCCTACTCGATCGAGGATTTAAAATGGGCCAATGAATCGAGGATTGAGCTTTCCTTTCTTTCCAAATCTCGTAACTCCTTTCCATGGAGCAACACGTAACAACACATGATCTCCAATATCGAATTTCACGTCCTTTCGATGAAGATCAGCATAACTCTTTTGTCGGTCTTGTGAGGTTTTTATACGTTGTCGGATCATTTGAATCTTTTCCGTAGTCATACCTACCAACTTCGGTCCCAACAACGTTGCTTCACCCACCTCATCCCAGCATACTAGAGAACGACACTTTCTTCCATACAATGCCTCAAATGGAGCCATGCCAATACTTGTTTGATAACTGTTGTTGTAAGAAAACTCCACCAATGGTAAGAACTTGTCCCAACTTTCCTTGAAGTAAAGGACATAGAGTCTTAATAAATCTTCAAGAGTTTGAATAGTCCTCTCTGATTGTCCGTCCGTCTGAGGATGATATGCCGAACTAAATCGTAAATCTGTGCCCATAGCTTTTTGTAAACTAACCCAAAATCGTGAAGTGAATATTGCGTCTCGATCAGAAACTATGAATACTGGCATACCATGTAGTCTTACAATCTCGTTTATATACATACGAGCAAGACGTTCAAGTGTATAAGTTTCTCGTATTGGTAAGAAATGAGCAGACTTAGTCAATCTATCAACAATGACCCAAATTGCATCTATGCCTTGATAAACCTTGGGAAGACCAGTAACAAAATCCATGGTAATGTGTTCCCACTTCCATTCTGGAATTTCATGTGGTTACAATGGACCTTTTGGTACTTGATGTTCCGCCTTAACTCGTTCACAAGTTAAACACCTTAAGATAAACAATGCTATCTCTCTCTTCATATTGTTCCACCAAAATGTATGTCGAAGATCACGATACATTTTGGTACTCCCAGGATGGATTGTAAACGATGTGTTGTGCGCCTCCATCATGATTTTATACTTTAAATCAGGGTCGTTAGGAACACAAAGTCTGGAGTTGACTCGAAGTATTCCTTCTTCATCGATTCTTGCTTCTGGCATAGCACCTTCTTGTACTTTCTTCCTCATATGCATCAGCTCCAAGTTTGTAGCTTGAGCAGCTTTAACTTTATCGATTAAAGTCAGTTCTACTCGTATATTTACCATCATCACGTGGGTCCCTCGAGTCTTTATCTCTATCTCCATCATTTGCAAGTCATACAAAATGGGCCTTTGCGTTGACAATATCGCACTCGTACTCGCATATGATCTTCTACTCAATGCGTTAGCTACCACATTTGCTTTTCCAGGATGGTATTGGATGGTATGATCATAATCTTTCAACAGTTCAAGCCAACGTCGTTGTCGCATGTTGAGTTCCTTTTGAGTGAAGAAATATTTGAGGCTTTTATGATCCGTAAAGATCTCCACTTTCTCCCCATACAAGTACTGCCTCCAAATTTTAAGTGCAAAGACAATAGCTGCCAACTCTAGATCATGAGTAAGATAATTCCTCTCATATTCTTTGAGTTGTCGAGAGGCATAGGCTATGACCTTCCCATGTTGCATGAGAACACATCCTAACCCTTTGCCTGAAGCATCACTATAGATGACAAATCCCTCCAAGCCAGATGGTATTGTCAGAATAGGTGCTGAAATGAGTCTTCTCTTGAGTTCTTGAAAACTCATCTCACATTCCTCGTTCCAACTGAATTTTGTATCTTTTCGAGTCAGCTGAGTTAAGGGAGTAGCAATTCGAGAAAACCCTTCTACGAATCTCCGATAATAACCAGCTAAGCCGAGAAAGCTATGTACTTCGGTCACTAATTTAGGTTGCTCCCAGCTTTGAATAGCTTCAATCTTTGCTGGGTCAATAGATATTCCATGACTTGATACCACGTGCCCAAGGAATTCTACTTCCTCAAGCCAGAACTTGAATTTCTTCAACTTGGCATAAAGCTTATATTCACAAAGCTTTTGGAGTATCAACCTCAAGTGTTGCTCATGATCTTCACGACTTTTGGAATAAATAAGGATGTCATCAATAAAGATGACCACAAAGTGATCTAAATATTCCTTGAATACTCGGTTCATCATATCCATGAAGGCCGCAGGAGCATTAGTCAATCCAAAAGACATGACTAGGAATTCATAATTCCAGTACCGAGTTTTGAAAGTCGTCTTTCGAATGTCATCGGTTCTAATTTTTAATTGGTGATATTCGGAACGAAGATCAATCTTTGAAAAAAAATTGGCGCCATGTAACCGGTCAAACAGGTCATCAATGCGAGGCAATGGATATCTATTTTTGATAGTGACATGGTTCAACTCCCGATAATCAATACAAATTCGCATACTCCCATCTTTCTTCTTCACTAATAGAACAGGAGCACCCCAAGGAGACATACTAGGACGAATGAAACCGATGTCTAACAATTCCTGCAGTTGGGTCTTTAACTCCTAAAGTTCAATAGGAGCCATTCGATATGGGGCTTTGGAAATGGGTTTTGTACCGGGTTCAAGGTCGATACAAAATTCAATTTCACATTTTGGGGGTAGGCCATGAAGTTCTTGGGGAATCGTCGGAAATTTATTAACAATAGAAATATCATTCAAAGCGGCGTATTTTTGTTTAGATCCGTGACATGAGTTAAGAAAGCTTGACATCATTTTTTCAATAAGCGAATAGCTTTATGGCTTGAGATGACAGTGATTGATTTTAATGGTTTGGTTGCTTGAATTCGCATAATAGGTTGGTTAGGAATATGAAAGCTAACAACCTTACGAAAATAATCAATTTTTGCATGATGAGTAGTTAGCCAATCAATCCCTAGAATTACGTCAAATGCAAGTATTTTCAATGAAATAAGATCGACAGGTAATGTGAGGGTACCGATTTTAACCAAACAAGACTTAGAAATAGTGGATGTAATGAAGGTTTCTCCCAATGGAGTTTCAACAGATAAGTCAAAGTCTAATTTTTCCAGAGTCAAATTTAAACGTTGATCGTAAGTAGGAGAAATAAAAGAATGGGTAGAACCGGTATCAAATAAGGTATAAACTTCACTAGAGTTTATGATAAGCTTACCCGTGATGCCCTCGTTCAGGTTCCTTGCTTTTTGGGAGGTCACAACAAACGCTCTCCCTTGCACTACTGGCTTTGACTTTTCTGGGACGTCCTTTTGTGCCTCCATCCTAGCTAAACTTATCTTCGGTGAATGACAAAATTGGGCTAGGTGACATTCTCTTCCATAATTATAATATGCATTGGACGGCATCGCGTAGTTTGGACTGATGTGTCCCTCCCCTCCGCATTTGAATCATATGATAGGTGGTCGTTCTCCTTCCTTAACAACGGGTGCTGGTGCTGACGTCTTTCCATCATTGTTGAATATCCTCTTCTTGAAATGTCCATTCTTATTATTTTGGCCATGATTACCATCGAAGTGGTTACCATTTCTGGCATGTTGATTCCCTCCACGCTTATTATCCTTTGCTTGATGATTGCTATCACTAGTATTATCATTTTGCCGGCTGCTCTCTTTTGGTTGGGTTGACTCATTATCGCGCTCCAATAACTGAGCCCTATTAATAACATCTGAATACAAACACAGTTTATGAGAGATAAGATATTAACGTATCTCGGGTTTCAAACCTCTTAGAAACATTCGCGTCATTCTCTCCTCATTATCAACTAAATGGGATGCAAACCAGGACAACTCGGCAAACTTAACCCGTCTTGCTACTACGGTCATGTTGTTTTGCTCCAGCTTGATGAACTCTACCTCTTTCATGTGATGAATACTTTTGGGAAAGTACTTGTCGTTGAACAATTCTTGGAACTTCTCCCAAGTCATCTTGGTCTGGCGAGTTGAGTCGTTTCTGATTCCCACCGATGTCTGCCTCTGCACGCAACATGAAGGTGGCAAAGGGAACCTTGTGCTCCTCGGAGCATCCCAAGACATCAAATATCTTGCAGATCTGCTTTATCCACGTCTCCGCCTTAAGTGGTTTTGGCTCTCCAAAAAACTCTTATGGTCCCAGTTCCTTGAACTGCTTAGCGGTGACCGTCCGAGAGTTGCCAGTGTTTCCACCTGCATTTTGTATAGGAGCCGCTCTTGCCTGATGTTGCATGAATTGCATAAAGCCTCTGAACATTTCATCATTCGTCATCTGGTTAGTGTTATTATTTGCCTGAGGATTGTCGCCTTCCTGATGCACATTATCCTGATTATTGATCTATGGAGACTCAACGGTCTCCTGTGCTCCATTGATAATCTCAACATTCTCGGATGCCATTTTCATATACTGTCACAAAACAAAGGTTAATTGACATGCAATATATTATCCCTATACTCTGACCGACCAATTAAATGTCAAATAAATTTATGTAGGTCATACTAGAGAAAGAATTCCCCGTCTCTCCCCTCCTAGTTCTTGTCTCACATCTCAGCCAGGGATCATATACCTAAGCTTTGATACCAACTGTGACGCCCCCAAAATAGGTATACATCACCAATCTTGAGTCGCCAAATACATGGTACAAAATTCAAATACAACTTAATTATACAACAGTCGTGTAAAATACGACAAAACATATGTTGTGAGTTGTAATACAAATATTGTCATCTAGACAATATCCACACTCAATTGAGTCCTCATTACATTTATTATCACACTATTTAACAGAATAGTGAGGACTACTAATGCTATTATCTGGACCGTCAATCCATTCCCTGACTAGTCCCTGCTACGTTCACATTTCCTGAAGAGAACAATAAAAGTAAAAAGGTGAGCTCAACTAGCCTAGTAAGAAATATTATGACTAAGATAATACAGAATAAATTATCGTTAGCCTTCAACAGTGTTAAACTGATACAATATAACAAACATCAAGTTTAACTGCAGTGGAACAAGCAATTCCTTAAAAGAGTCAACTAGAGAATAAAATCTACTATCTTTTATGATTTAAAAGGTTTTTCATCACTTTTATCGTTGGGACTCAGCTTAATAAATAATCCACATCATCCCTGCACTACGGCCAAGGATATTCATTAGTACCACAACCACAAATTATCCATGCACTATGGGCCAAGGATATTCGTGTATTCATCAATGGTCATGATCATGCCAACAACTGTCCATCAATGCACTACGGGCCAAGGAGGACTTTTACAACATCATTTGTAACATTACAGTCATGATTATACCGATTAATCCCTAGTCATAATCATACCAAGTCCATCTATGCACTACAGGCCACAAATGACTTTCAACATAATATAAACATGAGGATGATGACAATGATATAAGAATTCAATAAAACAAGTTCAAGAATTACTTTATCCAGGAACTAATAACGTCCAAATTGTCAACACGATACTTCTTTGTAGAGTAAAATTCAAGAATGTTCAAAAGAATATTTCCATGAAAAGATACTGGATGAAGCGCAAATATTAAGGATATTCCACTAATTTCATGGAGTATAGAAGTCAAAACTTTAACCTACTGAGTATAATAAAGAATGGAATAACAAAAGAAATCACCAGGCATGCGATAGACTACTACAGCACGGAGTTATTCCAGCGAATAATAAATAACGAGAACCGGTCATGCGTAAGCGCACGAGACGGAATATTCTAACAGAATAATAAATAACGAAACCGAAGTCGTCGGTGAATTTAATTTACTTGCAAGCGGGATGTTCTAAAAGAATAATAAATAACGGATTCGGTCATGCGTGCGTAAGCGCATGAGGATGTTCCAACGAATAATAAAGAATGGAATAATGGAAGAATTTTACCATGTATGCGGATTTGATATATCTGAGTTATTCAACATAATGATAAAAGCTGGAATAATGAAGAATTTTACCAAGTATAGGTGATTGCGTTATACGAGTTATTCTAGCGAGAATAAAAAATGGAATAATGAAGTTCTCTTCACGAATACAAAAGAAATAATACCCTTACCTTAAAACAAATTTGGATATAGGAGTAGTGAAGTAGCGAGAATACTTTTCTTCTTTTCTCTATAGTTTCTCTCTTTAGAGTTTCAGTGAATTCGTAAGAAATAATGAAGGAATGAGCTTCTATTTATAGGAGAATGGACTGAATAGTAACTAATTCCTGAACGGTCCAGAAGGATTTACTTTTAAACGGACGATCCAGATTGGTTTACTATAAAATATTCTAATAAAACAAAATCTTTTAACTAAAATAATTACGTCGTTATTTTCATAAAATATTTTTGTCGTTTTCTCAATCCGCAAATAATTACTACAACGTGGGTCCACTGATGATTGTCTTGCGTCGTACGAATATTCCATGTTAAAACCAATATTCCCCGACCAATCGAATATTATATAACAACTTGTGTACTTTACAAAATTTATAAATATTACCCACAATTATAACATTATATCAAATTCATTCCATAATATTCAAAAATGATAATATAGAAAATTCATCTTTATTCATAAAAGTTGGGGTCTTACAACATTGATGTTCTGTAGGCTAATAGCGTCAGAGGGAACAAGTCAGACCATCCTTTGTGATTGGCGGACATCTTTTTTATGATCTTTTTGATATTCTTATTAGCCGCTTCAACTGCACCATTCATCTTTGGACGATAGATAACGAAGTTGAGATGTTTGATGTGGAATTTTCTGCATAACTCCTCTATCATTTAGTTATTGAGGTTCTTAGCATTGTCTGACACAATTACCTCTGGTTGTCCATAACTTCTTTGGTAACCCTGGGGAAGGAGGCTTCTTCTACCCACTTGGTGAAGTAGTCAATCAATGTGAAGATAAACTGATGCCCATTACTGGCTTTGAGCTCGATAGGCCCGATCACGTCCATTCCCCACATTGAGAAGTGCCAGGGCTAACTCATATTGTGGGGTTCCCTTGGAGGGGCATGGATAGAATTACCATGAATTTGGCATTGATAACATCTCTTAATGTAATCATCATAGTCAGCCTTGAAAGAGAGCCAGTAATGCCCTGTTCTTAGGATTTTTTTGACAAGTAGAGGGTCGGTCATGTGTGGGTCACATACTCCACCATGGATTTCATCCATGAACCTCTGAGCTTGGTCCTTGTCCAGACATCCGAGGAGACCTAGTCCTGCATCTCGTTTGTAGAGTGCATCTCCGCTCAGGTAGAATTTCATAGCCATTCGATGGATCCGTTTTCTCTTAGCAGGACTCGCCTCAGCGGGTATAGATCCATCTCATAGATACTCCTTAATATGCTGATACCAAGGGTGTTGGACGGGAGGTAGCTCATCTGATACTTCTCCAATATAGTTCCCATAGGCTGGAGCCTTTTGCAGGGAAAATATTAGGTTTGGCATGTCTTCCTTGTCAGGTATGTTGATCAAGGAGGCCAAAGTTGCAAGAACATCCACAAAGTCATTCCTATTTCGAAGAATGTGGAGGAAGGTTATTTCTTCAAACTGCGAAGCCATCTGTATAACATGCCGATGGTAAGGCAGTAAATGTATCTCTTTGGTGTGATAGATCCTAGTGGTTTGTCTGATTACCAATTCAAAATCTCCAAAGACAGTTAACCGTCTGATGCCTATTGATTGGGCAAGTTTTAGCCCCATGATACAGCCTTCATACTCAGTTGTGTTATTGGTGATGACAAACTGCAATTTGACGGCAATGGGATAATACTCCCCCGTAATAGATACCAGAACTACTCTAGCTCCAGAACCTTCCATGTTTACATCTCCATCAAAATATATTTTCCATGATTTGTGTGTATCGTCCTGATGGTGTAGCTGAACTGTCATTACCCCTTCATCGGGGAAGTAGGTCTCTAAGGGTTTGAAATCCCCTGAAGGTGTGGCGGCTAGTTGATTTGTAATTCCTTGACCTTTGATAGACTTTTGAGTCATGTAGATGATGTCAAATTGCTGCAAGATCAACTACCAACTAGACAGTTGACAATTCAACATGGGTTTACTAAACACGTACTTGAGAGGATCCACGCGGGATATGAGATGGGTTGTGTGACCATGGAGGTAATGATGTAACCTCATGGAAGCCCATGCTAAAGCACAACAAGTTTTCTCAATCAAAGTGTACTTGTGTTCACTACTACTGAATCTTTTGCTGAGGTAATAGATAGCTCGCTCTTGGCCTCTATCATCTTTCTTTCCCAGCATGCAGCCCATGGCATTGTCATAGATTTACAGGTACATGAACAGGGTAACATCATCCGTGGGAGGTACCAAAATAAGAGCTTTGACTAGTTGCTCTTTGATTGTAAGAAAGGCTTTCTGACACTCATCATTCCATTTCATGGAGGAATTCTTCCTTAGTAACTTGAAGATAGGCTCACAGGTTGCTGTGAGTTGGGAGATGAATTGGCTGATAAAGTTGATTCTTCCCAAAAATCCCTGTATTTCCTTCTCTGTTTGAGGAATGGGCACTTCCATGATGGCCTGAATATTAGTGGGATCCAGCTCAATCCCTTTGTGGCTGACTAAGAATTCTAGCAACTTGCCTGATTTCACACCAAAGGCATACTTAGCTAGATTCAACTTTAAGTTGTACTTACGCATACCGTTGAAGAGCTTTCTGAGATGGTCTAGGTGGTCTTCCTCCCTTCAGGACTTGACAATGATGTCATCCACATAGATCTCTATCTCTTTATGCATTAAATCATGGAAAAGAGCCATCATGTCTTGATGATAGGTAGCTACGGCATTGATGATGCTGAATGACAATCGTCTGTAGGAAAAGGTTCCCCAAGGCGTGATAAATATAGTTTTCTCACTATCCTCTTCAGCAACCATGATTTAATGGTATCCCACAAAGTAATCAGTAAAGGTGTACATGTCATATTATGTTATATTGTCAATGAGTATGTGGATGAATAGCATGGGAAAGCTATCTTTGAGATATACTTTATTCAGATCCCTGTAATCCACGCAAACTAACACCTTCCCTCCGGGTTTAGGCACGGGGACTATGTTGGATAGTCACTCAGGGTATGTTGAAACCATGATGATGCCAGCTTGAAATTGCTTCATAATTTCTTCCTTAACTTTTAAACTCCACTCAGGTTTTAATCGTCTGAGCTTTTGCTTGACTGGCTTGAATCCCTCTTTGATGGGGAGGCGATGAATGACAATGTCAGTGTATAAACCGACTGTGTCTTCATGAGACCATGCAAACACATCCTGGAATTGGGTCAATAGAGTAACCATGTTATTCTTTTTGTTTGGAGTGAGGTTCATACCAATCTGGATTTGTTTGGGGTTTTCTGAGGTTCCGAGGTTAAAAGAGGCAGTTTGATCAAGATTTGGCTTGGGTTTGTCTTCGACCCATTCTTTGATCTCCTGAGGTATCTCGTAGTCCTCTTGTATTTCCATCAATTCTGAGTCCAACTTTACATCAAAGTTATAGTCCTTGTGCAGAATAGGCACCTCATCAGCAAGTTTAGGCACATTTAACTTTAGAGTCCTGAAACAAAATGCTTTCACTTAATATATGAAATTCTTTAATCATACAAAGTGTTAGCATGTAATGACAAAAGTAACTGCTAATACTGCACAGAAAAGTAAGCAGATATTATTATCTACAGGGTAGAGGGATTTTTTGCCCTTTTTACCCTTGTCGACAAATGCAAGGAGTGATGCTCCAATTGTCAAGGGTGAAATCCTGGTGGACAGCTGTAATAAAGGGGTAGTTCTCGTCTTCCTTCTCCCAAATAAAGACCATGATATCTGGACAATCATCGTCTGGGATGTTTCTGTTCATACCCTCAGTATGGACTATGACGCGCATGTTTGATAACTGCCTGGCAATGTCTTGTTTACGTCTCCGTTCCTTCTCTTCCACTTCGGGATCGGGAATCAGGACCTCCTTTCCTTTGACTAGTATCGGCTTAGGAAACAACATAGCCATTACATGAGCAGACACCTTTACTGCAGACCATACATGTTCATCATGTATAGGTAATCACCGTGTGGCTGGAGTTGAAAGAACCTATTTGTGTTTATGAGGGTTCATGTGACTGGACCCAAAATAGCCTAGTCTGGATGTCCCTATTTGACTGGGAACTTGAATTGGGCGCTTGGTGCCCTAATGATCTTTGCCCAACTCTTGTCAGGTTAATAGCCCAAGGATATCATCTCTTGAGTTTCCGACATCACCTCGGCATAAATTCTGGGTATCAGAGGTGGCGCCCCAATGGGTTGATAATGAGTGTTGCTCACTTCAAGGGCCTGGAAGCTGACATGCTCAACTTCTGCATTGAAGCTAATGAGTGGTATGTCACCTTGTTCAGGACATTCCATCACAGCATTAACAGTAACCAGATTACTATTAATAATGTATTTGAGTTGTTGATGTAGGGTGGAAGGGACTGCTCCAGCCATGTGAATCCACGGTCTTCCCAGAAGTAGATTATATCATGTAGCTATTTTGAGAAGATGAAAGGATACAAAGAATGTATGTGGACCAATCTCCACAGGCAGTTTAATCTTTCAAATAACATTTTGTTAGGATCCATCAAAAGCTTTGGTAATTATATGGTTGCTTCAGATCTTTTTGAGATTGATATTCATCTTCTCCTAGGTGGCATAAAGGCAGATGTCTAAGGACGATCCCCCATCTATCAAAACTCCTCCCACCATATATTCGGATGACAGAACCGCTATGTGCAATGGTTTGCAATAACCCATCCCTTCGGGTGGTATGTCATCATCAGTGAAAGATATCACATTATTGTTAAAAATTTGATCAACTATATGTTAGAACTTTTCAACATCTACTGATTTTGGCAAGTGGGCTTCTTCCAAGACCCTTAGCAAGACCTTCATGTGATCTTCGGAAGAGAAAACCAAGTCCAGTATGGAAATTTATTGTGGAGCTTTTCTTAAGCTTAAAAACACCTTGGCTTCATTGTGTCCCATAGTATGGAGGAATTCTTCAATCCTCTCAATGGGAACTTTCCCCTTTGATTTGATGGTAGGATTCATCACCCGTTGGGGAAGATATAGTGGATTTTCCTTCAACACTACAACAGTTATATTGGATGTGGATCCTTCAGTCTCTCCATAATTCCATGGCACTTTTTGTAGGCTAACAACGGGATACTGTGGCCTGGATGGCAATGTGATTGGCTTTGGCGCAGTTACTTTTAAAGGAGCTTCAACACCTTTGAGCTGAATTAGTTCTATTGTAAGTGGTTTGACAGCCAAATCACCCTCAGAGGATATAACTGCTACGACTTCCTTCCATTTTGTAGGAAAGGCCTCCTCACTCTCAAGTAATACAGCGTCATTGTCGGCCATCTTTAGGACACCACTGTCAATCAAATTTTATATAAGATGGCGGAGTTCTCAGCATTCTTCAATGCTGTGACCGCGATAGTAGGAGTGATATTGACATACTCCGTTGAAATTAAACCGTCTTGAGCGTGGGCAGATTGGAGGTAGCAGAGCTGTGATTCTTCCCTCATTGATCAGCATTTGCAATATCTCTTCCATCGGTTGGCCTAATAGGTGAATTCCCTTTTATTGGCGAAATCCCAACGGGCTTTGGCATTTGCTCTTTTTGAAATTTTATCCTCCAGTGTTTCACTTTTTGGAGTATGTGGTGGAGTAGTTGTAACAAGAGGAAGGAGGCTAGCATGCTCATGGCTAAATAATTAACGTGTGACTTGGTGCTGATGAACCACCAGTTCTGCTAATTGGTTAACTTGCTTTCTAAGAGCCTTCATTTTTTGTTCCCTCATAAACTGGAACTATGCAAAACCCCATTTGCCAGCACTATCTTTGCTAGTTGGGGAGGATCCATCACCGTGATGGGAAGTCTGTCCACTACTCCAATTAATCATTTTAACCTCTTCTTCTTTGTGTTGAGGAAGAGGGTTGTCTTGCACATGGGGTTGGTCGGGTCTAGTCACCACGATCTCACCATTGTCAATTAAATCCTGGATCTGATGCTTCAGGGCCTAGCAATCCTTCGTGTTATGTCCTGGAGCTCTAGCATAATAAGCGCACTTCCTGTTAGCATTGAAACCATTTCCACTCGGGTTGGCTGGTGGAAGAAGATGTGTAATTTTCTTCTGAGTTATCAGAAGATTGAGAATGTTCTCGAGTGAGTCTCCTAAGGGTGTGAACACTCGAGTGCGTCTAACATCTCCACCTTTTGGCAATGGAGGGTTTGAAGACTGTGCTTGAAAAGGGGAGTATTTTTTCCTCTGAATAGGCATGTTCTAATTGCCTTTTTGTCCTTGTAGTATCAAGGAAACATCCTCCTCTTTCTTCATATGGACCCTCATGGGGTTGTTTCCATAACTTCCAGACTGGATGTGCTCAGCAACAGCTTTTAAAGCAGCAAGGTCTTGAATCTTTCTTGATTTAAATCCTATCTCAGCCATTTCTCCATGTTTGATCATTTCAGAGAATGGCTTGCCTATGCCAGCTAAGACTCTTTCATAGAAGGGAGATTCTTGAATGTCTATGAAGGTCATCACCATTTACGACTCAGACATAAAGGGAACAACTTGAGCAGCAAAGCGCCTCCACCTTTGAGCATACTCTCTAAAAGACTCATTGGCTTGTTTCTTGACTTTGGTAATTTTGTACCGGTCTGGAGCCATTTGAGATTAAAAGTTGTATTAACTGAGGAAAGCATGAGCTAGCTCCTCCCAACTATGAATCTTGGAGTTGTCTAATTTGGTGTACCACGCTCGGGCTTCTCTAGTTAGACTTTTCTGAAACAACTACATTTTGAGCTTTTCATCCTTGTCATAAGATCAGAGTTCTCTAATGAATACCTTCAAATGTATGTAAGGATCCCCCAACCCATCATATTTTCAAAGTCAGGAGTTTTGAACTTCTCTAGATAATGAACACTAGGGAATATGCAAAGGTCAGAATATGAAACACTCCCGTATGCTCCAATCCCTTTAATAGACCGAATGGTCTCTTCCATTTGAAGGACTTTCTTCTTGACATCACCGGTGTCTGTTTGAGATTGGTGATTTTAGGGGTTTTGTTGGTTTTGTCCAACTGAGACTCAGGTATTGCAGCTTCTTTTTCCGGACCCTGAGTTCTTCCATGTGTAGAGGATTCTATGTGTATGGGTATTCGGGGACCCTGAGTGCACTAGTGTAGTTCTTTGAGCAGAATAGCCAACTCTGTAATTTGGTTGCTTAATCCTTCAAACTCCTCACCAAGAGTAGGATTAGACTGGCCAGATATAGTCATGCTTGGTTGTAGGCTTGTTGCCTTTTTGGACTTTGAACGGGTAACAGGATCAATTGCTTTCCTACAAAATTACTTATATAGTTTAGTCTTAGTGAATGTAGAAAAGTTACATGTAATGTGTGTCCATTTTGGGAGTATTATCCTGCAAAACGAATGTCAGTTTGACAAGATAATACGTTATATTTTGATATGAAAGGGAATGGATGTACACATATTCCTTTATACTTTCTATTATATTGAAATTGACATGGAAATGAAATTACAAGTAATTGATATTACAAGTAATTTAAATGGGAAAGTATGAAGAGACTTCCCTCCACGTTTAGTTAATGAGAGGCTGACCTATCTTAGGTTACTCTCATAGCTTTTTGGCATGAAGGTTCCCAGATCATCGTAATTTACTCGATGGAATGTTAATCTGGTCTTTCATCTGGAGTGAATCTGGGTGGTGCCTTTCCTAAGCCTCGTTGGAATTAGTCTCCCTATGAGTCCAATAATCAAACACCGACAGGATAGCCTCCTAGTGGAGGGACCACACAAAATACATTCACATACAATGCGTCTCATCGTATTGAAATGATGATATATGGGAAGCACTAATATCACAGGTAGATATAGTGTGAAGCACTAAGTGCAATAAGTAAATGCATTCGTACACATTCATTCAAATGTAAATGCAACATCCACACACAAGCAGATAAAATGTTTTGAAAAGCTTTGAATAGCGGCTTAAGTCCTCTTACTGGAAGTCCCCAGCAGAGTCACCACATGTTGACGTCGGGATTTTTATTTGTCCCTTTCTATTCTTGTCTTTTGGTGTTCTAATGTTAGGTGAGATTTTTTTGAAAAAACAAGTTTGAAAAGGTCCGACATGTATATGTCGACGATTGGACTGTAAGAGTCGCCAGTTGGTATTTTTTTTAATGGTTGCACCAACTTAACTGAGAAAAGGTTTGCACATTGACCAAGTGATGTAACCCTGCTTGACGTGTGTGTGAAACCGAGATTCGTTAGGGTTCGGGGGCTTGATTATGCGGAGGGAAGGTGTTAGGAACCCCCCGACATCCGTGTTACCACAGTGACCGCCACTCTTCAATTTAAACTTCTATCTAAATGTGAGTGTGTGTGTGTGTGTGTGTGTAGGTCAATGTTAAATCATTTGGAAGTAATGATATGCCTCGTTTGCACCTATATACAAAGTGTTTTAATTTTGTATAAAAGTTCAATTTTAACAAGATATAGCAATGATGTTTTAGAAAAAGAGGTTTTTTCAAACCCTTATGCTCAATAGTAATTGAGGCCTTTGATACTTCCATTTTATTATATGTTTAGCTTGATTGCTTTTATTTTTGAGATGCGACGCATCTTCGAGAAAATAATGTACAAAGCAGTGCCGAACTCCTTATGGGCATGTAAGCCATCTAAGAAAATTCAAATCTAGTGAATAATTTACAAGTTGGTTATGTTGAAAATGTCCATCATGGGGCAGAATCTAGATTAGGGGGATGAACTGTGATCACCGATTTCTAGGCTCACATGATGTTGCATAGTTTGTATAAAAGTCGTAAAAGTGATTATATATATATAAAAGTTGTAAATAGTTATATATATATATATATATAAGCTATAAATATATATATATATATATAGGGAAAATGGGTATGCACAGCTGTGCAATTTTTTTTTTACATAGTCAGTCAAAAACGACGTCGTTTGGACTGAAAAAAAATGCGGCTTCTCTCAAGGCTGATAGCAAAGAACCCATCTGCCTCTTATTTCTTCTCTCTCCTCGACTCAGACAAAACAAGAGTAACGCATTTTCCTCTCTCCTGCTCTCCCTGCTGCCTCTTTCTTGCTCTTCCCATCTCCCAACTCGCCCATCTCCTCGCTCGCCGGCCATCTCCTCGCTCATCGCCCATCTCCTCGCTCAGGCTTCCCATCTCCTTGCAACAAATCCTTTGATTCATTGCAAGGTAACAAAATTAGATGTGGGTAGATGGATTTTCTCCCTTTCAGTGTTGAATTAGGCCTTTTGTTTTATATTTTGTGTTTTGGTTTTGAAAAATTGGACCTTTTAGGGCTAATATTTTTTGAGGGCCAAACCCTAGAATCTGCAGATTTGTTTGTGTTGATAGATAACTTTTTGATTTATGAATATTGTTCTGGGTTATAGTGGGTGGTGTTAAAAATAGAAAGCAATATGGCCAGTTTACATATTTAGTGTCAATTCAGTATTGCTCATTGCAGTAATGATACATATGGTGGCAATATGATGAGATTTAGGTCTTTTGAGAGTTGGTTATTTATTAGCACTTGTTGATTGCATACGGTTATTGTGAAAACAAAAATATTCAAGATTTAATTCTCTGGATAGGGAGGGTCCTTGCTCCTTGATATTGATGTTGTAACATGGAGATCTAACAATAATATATGTGGTGCCTTTAAAAATTTGGCATCTGCAGGACATTTATACTCAATTGCTTAATTAAGTAGTTTATGCTATTTATCTTTTCTTTGTTTTTTTTCATTCATGTTCCTGAATTTTTTTCTAATTAACGGTGCTCGAGATACTTTTGTGTGTTATTCTTTGCAACCTAAGTTAACCTGAATGCCCTTTAAAACAGGAGGAAAATCTAGTAAAAGGTTCAAAGGACATTAAGCATACATGTCTTTCTTCTTATTTTGACTATTTGTTTGATGTTGCTTCATATTATTCCTTATACCTATATGTCTGGTAATAGCTATTATATGTCTGGTAACTGCTTCATTCCTTGTAGTCTGTATTCAAATGAATGGCTAATTGTAATAGTTATTCCCTAGAGTATAAATTTCAGTAATAAGTGTGTATGTCTCAGCCTGATCATTGTCTGCTTTCGTTTTTGCAGGTCTTTATCCCACTCGAACTGTATTTGAGGGTGTGCAAGATATTTGAATGCGTTGAAGTGGGAAATAGAGAAAATTTTATAGCAAAGCAAGCTAGTAAGATTGATAATGAATTGTTAACTTTAGGTAGTCTGCAGGAAGTTCGGCATGTATTTGCAAGGGTTTTATTTGATACCATATACCCTATATTAAAAATAATCATCACGAGAAAAATCCATTTAGTCTGTTGTATTTCTCTTCGTTTCTTTTGTTTTGGGACAAGAAAAAACTGATATAATTCTTCATTTTATCTGGAATACTTTTATGTGGCAATGCAAATTTTGGTTAATGATTTTCAATTCCCTATTCTTAATAAGAAGTATTCCTTTGCATCTGAGTTTTATAGCATTCATGGAGTTCCGAACTCTGTTAGCATACCCATATGTTTGATTGCAGTCTTCCAAATAATATGCAAAACAAAACATTTAACAATTTTATTATTTCTTCCTAATGTTAGTTGAAGAGTTACTTGGACAAAGGAGAAAGATGCTTTGTTTGCCTTTGTGAATTTCAAGCTAAAAGGTTATACGTTTAAGATTCTAGCTTAGTGAAGGCTGTTATTTTTTGGGTTTTATTATTTTGTTAGAAAAATGATTTTTTTTTCTTCAAGAACAGGAGATAAATCATCATGGGTCTGGTATTTTATTGTCTTACTAAATTTTCTACGAACAATTTAATAGACCCTTAATCCCCTTTGTTTAATTATTTTTACCCCCAATTTTGGTTGAAGATCTTTTTCGTGTTTAGGATAATTTGCTAAGGTACATAATCCAATTTGAAATCAGTAAATGGGTAAACATAGTAGTTTTAGTTGTGCTTATGTTTCACATATCTTTGCAACTTCGATTGAAGAATTTGCTTTATTCCAATATACTCCTTTTATCTATAATAATTATGAACATCCTTCAAAGAATCAATTACAACTGCAAAAATAAGGCCTTTTCTGAGGAAGAATACAATTCCTACAAGTGCAATATTATATGCTAGCAAGCAACGCTACCCTAAAATATTGGTCTTCAAATAGAGCTTTCTTGAAACTTTTTTACAGGTAACCAGAGTTTTTATTTGACAATCCTTAGCACAAAATTTATGCCTTGGCTGGCGCAGGAAACGGAGCACCACCAGTAGTTGGCCTACAAACAGCACAAAGTCCATTATAAACAAAACAAAAATCTCTAAAAGGTTTTCCCCAAAATGACCAGGGAACAGAGATGGGCCAATAAAATGAATTTGCCTTTAGAATTTTTTTAAAAAAACTCAGGGCTTACACATTAAATAGAATAACAAATTTGAAAAGTTGGGAAATAGCAAATCAATAAATATGTGAAAACTCAGGGCTTCAGAGACTACTTATTTTTAATCTAAAACAAGGTTCAAATGGTTCTCTCTACTTATTTTTAATCTAAACCAAGGTTCATTAAAACTTAAAACTGAATTGGACCATTCATGTGTGACATCACACTTGGATACATTATGACAAATGTATATCCAACAACTAGAAAGAATTCCTACACAAGTTAAAAAGATCTTCCTTAATTTTGATTGCTTACATAGTCTCCAGATTTGATAGGCTTTCAAGATCATTTGGTATCTCCCCTTCCAGCTTGTTAAAGCTAAGGTCTCTGCCAATAAATAAAACAGAGAGCTCATACTTAAGAAGGAAACAGGAACACAATTCAGAGAGCTTATAATTGAGTTAAATTGCTCAAGACAGAAATGCTAGAAGGTATTGGCCCTTCAAAACCACTAAACCAATGAATTTTAGTGGGGTATTGCATATGCACGCGTGATTGTATATAAATTAACTTAAAAAACAAGAATAGTACTTGGTGCAAAAATTAGTTGGGTTTCATGTTTTCTCATAAATTTTGGATATTTAGTTTGACAATGAAATTGTAATAGAGTAAACTTGAGAACATATATAGTGTCAATATTTTATATTATTTTCATATAAATAAAAATATTTTTTAAAAATAAATAAATTACAAACAAATTCTTTTTGTGCAATTAACCTTCATCAGTCAGAGCATATCTATTTTCAGTTGGTTACATTATAGTTATATATCTTTAACAATTATCAACACAAGCTGCCAACATAAAACCATAACATTCTTGTTACCCAACGAATGAGAGATTTAATATTACTCGTAAGTGTGACAAAGAAATCTACCCATAAGGTGGTCCAACTCTTCTTCTGAGTTAACAAATATATAAGAAAAGCTCTCCAAGTAAAATATATAATAAACCCATGAACACACACAATTTTAAAGAGTCGTTATCAAACAAAACCAGCTGAACAATCTCTGAAACAATTTATAACAAAAAAAATCAACAAAACTAACATAAAAGCAAACGAAAAGATAGTACATAATAAATTATTCAGCGAACAGAGAAGAAACAAGGCAAAGGGAGGAGAAGAATAGAGGGGATCGGGAATATTTTGGAGGTTTTGGAGAGAGAAAGTGAAAGAGGGGTTTCTCATCAAACTACAACTCATTCTCAAATAATAACACTCCATAACAGCAGAACAAATGTGCTTTGCTTTCTATTTTTAACACCACCCACTATAACCCAGAACAATATTCATAAATCAAAAAGTTGTCTATCAACACAAACAAATCTGCAAATTCTAGGGTTTGGCCCTCAAAAAACATTAGCCCTAAAAGGTCCAATTTTTCAAAACCAAAACACAAAATATAAAACAAAAGGCCTAATTCAACACTAAAAGCAAGAAAATTCATCTACCCACATCTAATTTTGTTACCTTGCAATGAATCGAAGGATTTGTCGCGAGGAGATGGGAAGCCTGAGCGAGGAGATGGTCGGCGAGCGAGGAGATGGTCAGCGAGCTGGGAGATGGGAAGAGCAAGAAAGAGGCAGCGGGGAGAGCACGAGAGAGGCAGATGGGTTACTCTTGTTTTGTCTGAGTCGAGGAGAGAGAAGAAATAAGAGGCAGATGGGTTCTTCGCTATCAGGCTTCTTTTTTGTTTCAGTAAAAAACGAAAACGACATCGTTTTTTACCGACCGTAAAAAAAAAAAATTGCATAAATTTGTAAACCCATTTTTCCTATATATATATATATATATATATATATATATATATATATTTACCGCTTTTATATATTTACATTTTCAATCCCCCATATATTTCCGCTTAGAGTTTATTTCGTGACGGTTGATCATTCATATATATATATATAGACGATCAACCACCACGAAGTAAACTCTAAGCGGGACGAAAATGTAAATATATATATATAGATGATCAACCGTCACGAAATAAACTCCAGGCGGAACTGCAATGTATATATATATATATAAGCAGTAAATGTTGGGTAAAAATCTAATTATGCACTATCACGCAAGTATACGTGGTCAACAAGTAATAAAGTGATAAGATAAGTATCGTTCCCACAGAGAATTAATAAGAAATTAATATTCACAATTATCAATTTTGTATTAACCCAATTTTATTAAACTAATCTAAAAAGTGATATTTAATAAAACTCATAAACTAAAAATATTAACTAATCAACACAACTTAAAAAGCTCAATTTCAAACAATTAATGGAGATTTAGGCTTTACAACTTCACTTTAAGTATCATTCCAATTATCACACCTTATTATAATTTAATTTATTATCTCAGTTTATTAATCAAGAACACTCATGTAGAATTAGCCATTTCTCAATGCACTAAATCCATATTAACTTAAATCCACAATTTAGATAGAATTAAGTCAAACACCCTAATTAACTAATTCACTATATCTCTATGTGAATTACAATTAAAAAGGATTTAATTCCAAGTTCTTACAAGATTACATGCAATGCTAGGCATATCTCTACCCTAACATAAATCAAGAATCTGTTCAATCATAAAATTCAAGAACACATGTTATTGTGATTAGGTCTAGAATCATATCTCATCTCTCGAATCCATACAATTCCACATAAAATTGGTGATCAAGCAATTTATAAATTCATCACAAATCACAATAAATAAACTGAATTGATAATTTATTAAACTTAAATCAAGGCATAATAATTGTCATTCAACACTAAAGATCCATTGCAAGCCTAAAAAGTAATTTAGTTCATAACTAATGAATTAAATACTGAATAAATAAAAGAAATCATCATTCTGATTACACAAATTGAAATTAGAGAAGAATAGTAGTACGCCACCATTCTTATCCTTCAACCATGCAATCTTCGTGAAATTAACTCCTTTTCTTGTTCCTCCAAATTCTTGTTCTTCAATTGTATGTCTTCTAGTCTCTCTTCCTTTATTAAATCTTCAGCAATTAAAAATCAACCAACAAACTCCCACTCCACCACTTCAATTCTATTCCATCTTAAACTCTTCATATAACAATTCTAATGGGAAACAAATTCCAAATTCAATCCAACAAGTTTATGGACATGGAGTCCCAATTATCATGAAATAAACTCCCTAACACACTCCTAATATAAGCATATAAGATAAAGAAGTTAACTCTCCCATCATAACTCAAATTACAGCACTAACAAACACACAACTTTTTTTCGATCACCGGTAGGCCTTCAAGACCGTAAGGTTTAGTAGTAGAGACGGTACGACCCGCTACTGTTCATACAATAACTTTTCACGCTACAGTGTGCCCCGCGCCACCTTGCTTGCCATCACGGCGTGCCCTGCGCTGGTCATGCAGAATGTCTAGAACGCTTGATTTTCCTTCCAATGCTAGCATCTTGATGAGCTCACTTATTATCCTATCATAAAAACAAAAACATATCAAAAGTAACATGAAATATTTCAAAAACTAACAATATAACAAACCAAATGAACATAAATCGTAGGTTAAAAACCTACTCATCAAATTCCCCCAAACTTAAAACATTGCTTGTCCTCAAGCAAAATGCAATGCAATGCAACTAACTACTTAACAACTACTTAATCCAAAGATTAAAACAATTGTATAGTTTACTCATACGAATTTCGGAAAAATTAAGTAAACATGTTAACACTTCATACCAAAATCAATCAACAATTCCTTATCAATCCTCGAATCTTAAACCGTTATCACTAGTATATTGTGTGTGCGCTCCACATCCATGCTAACTGATACAAATTCAAATTTAATACATAACAAGTCTCTTATAAGGCATCATATAATTTAAACTTCAGAATTTTGAAAACAAATAAGATCCAACTAAAATCAAGCAATCACCAATAATAAAGAATCACCTAGGGTACTTATGCTCTTTTTTTTCCTTTTACAAGGGATTTTTGCCCTTTTCCCGTCTTATTTTTTTTTTTTAACTTAACTGTGCAATGTCTCATTCCATTAGGCTAATAGTGTTACCCCTTAGCGAGCTTTCAACCAACGACTCCCAGACCATAAAAGACCTTAGGGCACTATGTGTAAAGACACTCCTTCGGGCGTACTTGCTCAAGTAACAACGGCCCCGAAATAATGTAACGACCCCAAAATTCATACAATTTAATTCTCGACTTTGGTCGTTAACAATACATTCAACCTCCAATTTTACATCTTTAAACGATAATACAACCATTGAAATTTGCAGAATAATTAAAATTTTGTATTACAATTAAAATTTTCTATTACAAACTATTCTCGTTCCGAGAACTTTCAACCTTTACATCTAAATATCTCAGAATTATTTTAATACTACAAGAGTTTACATCGCAAAATGATATTACAATTCAACATTAATACATTATTTGGAACCTTAAACATGGTTCAAATAATAATAACTCCGCCAAAGTATATAAATTTTCAAGTATCAGATCTGATTCTTATCTTTTAAGTAGCACATAACTTTACCTTAAACCTATAACCTATATAAGTGGTTATTTACAAGGTTGAGCTCGATAGCCCAGCAAAATCTAACAGTTTTCATGCATCACATAGCACCTAATAACATGCTCGATATACATCTCATAAACATTGGACTAACATAACATATATGTTATAGTTCATATAACAAGTATAAAGATTGAGTTCCTTACTCAATGAACGTAGTCATAAATTGACTTTAACATTTCATACTTTCAACATTAATATAACACACCATGCTATTTGCAATAAAGATTTCAAACAGTTCATCATCAAATTCATATAGCAAATAGGAACTGAAATACTTGCCTTGATCGTTGTTTACCAATAACAGATTAACAGCTTACAGCTATCTGCACTTCACGTGCCCTACAAAATTATATAATCATACACATCAACTATTAGTCACATAACAACATATAGTAATTGTAATGTAAACTCTACTCCACATCTCATAATCCTTCCTGTTAATTAGCACACAATGTTCAATTAGATTGTGTTAACTTTTCGACTTATGTAATATTCGAAATTCATTCAAGTGTTCAAGTCTTGCTAGGAATACTTATGGGTTTTATATTAAACCCATTCCATATCATATAATGTTCATTAACACTTGTCACGGCGTTTAGACTTTCATTCGTCACACGCCCGAATCGTCTCTCTTGTGTATGCTTAGTGTGCTTACATAACTTATCTAATACATCATTTATTAATGTTAATCATTATTATATTTACTAACATTCATGTTTTATAACTTAGGAAAACATATTTTATCGTCAGAAGCACTACACTTGCATACGTGCATGCCCGACGCCCTCCGATTGCCTCCTAATACATATCAATCCTAAAAATGACCGTTTTGACCCCTGTTCCCAACATTAAATTGAAAAACTTAAAGAACAAAAGTTGTAGGTCTACTCGTCTTCGTTCCGGATCATCTTGAATCACCTCAATCGGAGTTTGTATGAAAAGGTTATGCTCATTTTAGTAAAACATGTCCGGTCAATTTTTTTTCTTCACAATTTGGCAAAACAGACCACCTCCCCCCCCCCCCACCAGGGCGGGGGTCCCTTCTGCTAGTTCACGAATTATGATCCCGAACACTATAAAAAATCAGATTAGGCCTACAAACTCTTTTCTAACAACCATACCAACCTACCCAAGGTGTAATATGTTTACAGAAACATAAACTAATGTTTCTAACACGTTTCTAAGCACATAAACAACATAAACATCCAAATTAAAATCTTTAATTTCACTATTTCTATTATTTCTTCTTCTTTTGACATTCATAGCGAAATTCTTCATTGTGAATTCGTTTTACAACCAAATATATTCATTCAACTTGCGTTCTTTTTACTTCTTATCGTATTAACACAATCCATCACAAATTTTACATATAACTCATGCTCCCATCAAAGATTTAAGAACAATTTTCAACATAACTTCATAATCAAACACTATGAACATGATTTCATTATGTTCATCATATCTTTGTGAATTAAAACTTTTGAACAACTATAAAAATCTCATGTATAGCGTATATATATATATATATATATATATATATATATATATATATATATATATATATACACACACACACACACACACATATCCCATTCACATATCAAAATTATGAAGTTTCACCAAAAGATTTTTACATAGAACTCTAAAACTATGAAAACATAGAAGAACATGATTTTAAAACTTGTTTTTTACAACAATTGTATTGTGAAAATCCTTTCATGGCATACAATCACATATGAAAATATATGAACACCATATATACATATAAATTCATAATCATGAAAACCTAATTTTACAAAGACTAAATACAAAACATCTTAATTTAGTATAAGGGTTAGTTTGATACCTTTCTAGATTGAATTAGGAGAAAAGATGGAGATGATGAAAGCTTTTATTTTGTTTTCTCAAGGTTTCCCTTCTTCTTATTCTCTCTCTTCTTCTTCTTCTCTGTATTCTCTCTTCTTCTCTTTGTTCTTAGTTTAGACTTAGGTTTAGAAAACTAACGTAACTTAATGTCTATACAATATACGTATAACACATATAATTATAGAATATGTAACTCCCAATATAATTACATATACTAATTATCAATTTAATATATAAGTTACAAAAATTATAATTTTAAAATCCTTAAGGCTTGTTTGGCAAAACCATAATATTTTAAAATCAGGTTTTAATTGTTAAGGTCTTGTTTGGGTAAAACAGGTTTAAAACAAAAGTAAGGCCTTGTTTGGGAAAACAGTTTTAAAAACTCTTTTAACTCTTTCAATAGATCCTTTAACACATATTCTTAATGATATCCTTTAATTAATTAAATTAATCACATAAAATTGTCACATTATAATTACTCGCTAATTATAACTTCATGTAATAATTACCACATCACTACATTATCTCAATTAAATTAGAACTATAACATAAAATCATTACATATTAATTAAATATTAAATAATCATTTAATTAATATAATACACTTAATTACATTACTCCATATTAATCACATAATCTCAATAAATAATTTAATTAAAATATTTATTTACTTCAATAAATATTAAATTAATATTTAAATTCTCTTCACACCAATTCACATATTTCATAATATATAACACATATACACATACTCGTACTTAAACATCTTCAAATATGATTTTTATTTATTAAATTCTCATTTATTAATTCTTAAAAAAATCTGGGATGTCACAAATAAGACTAGCTATGATATTTTTTTTCTTTTTTGTAAAGCTTATGTACCCCAGATTTTCCCTCAAACTTAGGTTTTTGCCTAATTCTTCATCTTCATTACCTATTCTCGTCATTTTTTCATTTAAACTAGTATTATCCTTTAGAAATTCCTTATGTATCGATTTGAACTAATTAGTCAACATAGGTGTTATTAAATGCTAACCTTTTTATACTAGTTTCAAACAGCCAAAGATCCAATTCATAACAGAAATTACATCAAAGTTCTCATATTTTGTATTGTACTTATCTACCAAATTCCAATCTCATCATTGGCCAAGAATAAACTTTTACTATCCAATAACTGGATTCATGCAATTTAAACTACATGCAAAAACAGTAAAGAATAAAGTGGATTTTTTTTAATACCCATAAACGTGGACAACAATAAAAAAAACTAAACAAACTAACTAACATGAATTTTAAATTATTTTTTTCACAAATAACCAAGATAAAACATAATCCCCCCAAACTTAAAACAAGTAATGTCCTCATTACGACAAAATAAATTAAATGAAATCATGAAGACTTCCCTAAAAGACGAGTTAATGCTCGTCGTCGTTCAAAGAAGGATATGCTGGAAGGACAGGAGGAACAGGCATGGCCACCGGATGTGCATTAGGAGTACAGCGAGAAAATGCATCAGCAAACGTGTTGAATGCATTTGCATTGTACTGATGCATTAAGTCTTGGCGTTGAGCTAGCCACAAAAATTGATTCCTTGAACCACGAGGTTGTTGCTCTTGCATTGGTTTCGCTGCAGCTGGGGGTGAGGGTTGGCGAATTATAATATAGCATTCTCCTCGTGGATGTGATCTTGCCTCCTCCCATGCCTTGTACTTCTCAATTGTAGCATGATCTATTATAACCATTAGTTGTTGGACAGGTTCAGAGGGATGCCATTACACCCCAGCTTTGCGGCACAAATCTGTTATTAGAAAACCGTGCAAAAGACCCCCCATAGTACTTCCTCGTAGCAGCCGATCAATGGACTCCTAAATAAACGCACCCAAATCCACATTTTAAAACACAATAGAATTATTCACCCAATAATGGTGGTGCACAATCCTATAAAGTAGTCATGCTCTTTCCTTAGTAACATCATTTTGGTGTCGTGTGGGCATCAAATGGGCACAAAGGAATGCATACCATGCTTTACCATACCTACTTAGCACTAAGTGCGAAAAACTTATATTTTCATCCGTTCCGGTGCGGGTAACCCATTGCGTTCCTGGTTTGCACAATCTTATAATTATCTCATCCAAGTCGGGTAAACCATCTTCAAATCGTCCGTCATTCGGTGTTTCCAGCCCAAAGTACTCGTTAATAGCATCACCATGAAAGGACACTAGTTTACCCCGAACCATGACTACGTGATTGACATGCTCCATTGCATTGGCATAAAATTCTTTCATTATATTGAGCACTACGGGAAGTGGTTGCTCCATTAACTGAAACTAATTTCATTCCACAATAATTAGAGCCATATCAATCCGCGTTCTAAAACCAAAGTCTTCTTATCTATGGATGACTTAAACCTTGTTTCGGTCCCTTCATTGACAAATTTCGTATGATCAAACTGAGTACGAGCAGTAGAGGTGGAAGGACGGTGTCCCTTGTGTGAGACCCCATATTTTATGAATAAAGATTTAAATTTCTTGAAATATTTTTTTGAATATTATGGTGTGGAATTGATATAATGTTATACTTGTGGGTAATATTTATAAATTTTTCAAACTACGCAAGTTGTTATATAATATTCGATTGGTTGGGGAATATTCGTTTTAGCAGAGAATATTCGTACAACGGCACAATAATTGGTGGACCCCGCAACGAAATTATTATCGGATTGAGAAAACGACAAAAATATTTAATGAAAATAACCGCAGAAGTTTTACCGTTAAAACTATTGAACTACTCGGTAGTAAAAGTACAGTAATACACGTGGTTGCATAGTAGCACACGGTATTGATTATTGATGCTTACGTGAGAAGTCACTCAGTTTTGTCAATTATTGTTACAGTAATTGTTGCATAGTATCTCACGTTATTTGATTCAATTATTGTCGATATTTTATATATTATTAAATCAATAATTGAGACAACGAAGTATTAATATTATTATTTGCAATATTAATGATATCCAGAAGTCTTGTTAAGGAGAGGTTTGGTCACCTAATTGTGCGCTAATGGGGAGAAATCCTTATTGGAAAGCCCCCTCTTTCCTGGGAATGACCTGGTCGATTAATATTATGAATTATAATAATGATGATAAATGTTGTTAAATATATTGAGGTGTCTTTTTATGAAGTCACGGAAGTTTATATACATATATATATATATATATATATAAATTACATTTTATTAGTATTATTAATGTAATAAAACAGAAAAGCTTTTTATATAAAACAAAATACTTTTATAAAGTTATTTATTTTATTAGACTATAAATAGAATATATAATATTCTATTATGCATAGTATTTGCATAGTAAAATCTTTTTATATAAAATGTAATACTTTTATAAAGTTATTCGTTTTATTAGACTATAAATAGAATATATTATATTTTATTTAAAAGATTTTGTTTTATTAAAATATTTTATTAATCTTTGCATAGTAAATCAATATGGACCGTCTGCTTAAAAGTAAATCAACTGGACATTTCATGAATTAGTTACTATTCAGGTCCATTCTCCTATAAATAGAAGTTCATTCCTTCATTATTTTTCTGAATTCACCTTGAAACTCTAGAGAGAGAAACTATAGAGAGAAAGAAGAAAAGTATTCTGCTACTTCACTACTCCTATATCCAGTTTCTTCTAAGGTAAGGGGTATTATTTCGTTTGTATTCATGAAGAGAATTATTTTCTTTCAATACTCGTAAGGGGTATTATTCTTTTGTATTCATGAAGAGAGTTATTTTCTTTCAATACTCGTAAGGGTTGTTATTCCATTCTTCATTATTATGTTCGAATAAACTGTCTATGCGAAGTACCGCATACATGGTGAAATTCTTTTGTTATTCCATTCTTTATTATTCTGTTGGAATAACCTGTCTGTGCGGTCTATCGCATGCCTGGTGAATTTTGTTGTTATTCCATTCTTTATTATTCTGTTGGAATATCCCGTCGCAATGCGGATTACGCATATGACCGGTTCCATTCTTCATTATTACATTGGAATATCCCGTTCATACGGATTACGCATGACACGGTTCCATTCTTTATTATTCTATTGGAGTATCCTATCTGTACGGATTACGCATGACCTTGTTCCATTCTTTATTATTCTTTTGGAATAACCTGTCTATGTGGATTACCACATGCATTGTGAATGATCCTTTGTATTCATTCTTTATTAAATTGTGGAAATGATCTGTCTATGTGGATTACCGCATGGCGGGCAAAAATCCATTTGCAGTTTCATATATTCTATTATACTCAGTTGGTTAAAGTTTTAGCTTCTATACTCCATGAAATTAGTAGAATATCCTGGATATTTGCGCTTCATCCAGTATTTTTTCACAAAATATTCTTCTGAGCATTCTTGAATTTTACTCTACAAAGAAGTATCATGTTGACAATTTGGACGTTTTTGAGTTCAGGATAAATTAACTTATAAATCTTTAAAATTTATTCTTGAACTTGTTTTATTGAATTATTATGTCATTGTCATCATCATGATGCTTATATTATGATTAAAGTCATCTTTGGCTTACGTGCATAGATGGACTTGGTATGATTATGATCAGGGATTATTCGGTATAATCATGATTGTAATGTTACAAATGATGTGACAAAAGTCCTCATTGGCCCATAGTGCATTGATGGACAGTTTTTGGTATGATTATGGCTATGGATTCTCTTTGGCCAAGGGTGCAAAGATGAATTGTTTTATGGCATGATCAAGACCGTTGATGAAAACACGATTATTCTTGGCCTGTAGTGCAGGGATGATGTGGATTATTTATTGAGCTGAGTCTCAACGATAATAGTGATGAAAAACCTTTTAAATCATAGAAGATAGTAGAAGATTTTATTCTCTACTTGACTCTTCTAATTGATTACTTGTTCCGCTACAGTTAAACTTGATGTTTGTTATATTTTATTAGTTTAACACTGTTGAAGGCTAACAATAATTTTTTTTCTGCATTATCTTAGTCATAATATTTCTTACTGAGCTAGTTGAGCTCACCGTTTTACTTTCATTGTTCTCTTCAGGAAATGAGAACGTAGTAGGGACTAGTCGGGGAACGGAGTGACGGTCCATATGATGATAGCATTAGTAGTCCTCACTATTCTATGAAATAGTGTGCTAATAATTGTAATGAGGACTTATTCTGAGAGTGGATATTGTCTAGAAGACAATATTTGTATTAAAACTCACAGCTCTTGTTGTATATTTAAGATTATTTTTGTATTTTATACCATATAATTGGCGACTCAGAATAGGTGATGTATACCTATTTTGGGGGCGTCACAGTTGGTATCAAAACTTAGGGATATCATCCCTGGCTGAGATGTGAGACAAGAACTAGGAGGGGAGAGATGGGGAATTCCTTCGCTAGTATGACCTACCTAAGTTTATCTGGTATTTAATTGGTCGGTCAGAGTATAGGGATAATATGTGATATGTTAATTAACCCTTGTTTTGTGGAAGTACTAGCAATAACCCGTGCCTGAAGGCACTGTATAATTGAAAAAACTTTGAAAAAATGTAATGATTAAACAAAAAAAGAGCGAAAGGAATTTTCAAAACACACCAACAAAAAAAAACACATATGTTAATTGTGACTTGGGAAGTTACCAATTACAATATTATAACTAAGGGGGTGTTCGATAGTCATTACTTATAAGTTGGTCAAACTAATTTATAAGTCAGTTGTCACTGTTTAAGTATTTAGAAGGTACTTATTTTTTAACTTATAAGTTAGTTTTTAAGTCAAAAAATTACGTAACTATTTGTGACTTATAAGTCATTTTAAAATAAGTTAGTTTAACCAAATACATGGGGCTTAGTTCAAATATGCCAAACACATGGGGCTTAGTTCAAGCTTTCTTCACTCTATCCCATACTTATCAAAGGTTAAAATCTTGTGTATGCTACTTATGCAAAGTTTTGGGCCAACCAAGTGCACAAGTTCTAGATTCAAAGGTATGAGAATGTTTTTTATGATATAAGTAAAAGACTGAAACAAATAATTTCAACTTCATCTCCCATTTGCAACTAAAAACAAAGGCATGTACACATAAAAGGTAAAAACTCATCCGCCAGGCATATTTCGATGGCATGTATAACATTTCGACACCGGATGCATCACACGCTAATCAAACCCATACCGAAGAGAAAGAGAGACGGATAAAACCCTTGAGTGGAACAGGAAAAATTAAAACTAAAACAAAATGAAACAGGAAAAATAAGAAAAAAGAAGATCAATTCATAATCACAAACCCACCAGAAAAAAACCCTCTCTTCTTCAAATACCCACCAGAAATTAAAATCAGATAGAGAAAAGAACCTTGATGCTTGCTGCGATAGTGATCGAAAATGAAGAATCCCCTTTAATAGTGATCCGAAAAAGGCTTGATTTTGGGGGAAATCGAGAATGAAACAGAAAAAATAAGAACAAAATGAAACAGGAAAAATAAGAACACGTAAGAAAAAAAAGATCAATTCATAATCATAAACCCAGCAGAAAAAACCCTATTTTCTTCAAATACCCACCAGAAATTAAAATTAGATAGAAAAAAGAACCTTAATGCTTGCTGCAATAGTGATCGAAAATGAAGAATCTCCTGTAATAGTGATCCGAAAAGGCTTAATTTTGGGGGAAATCTTTGCTTACTGTATTTGATTTTGGGGGAAATCTTTGTATTTGTATTCTCTCTCCTCAAAATGAAAGAAATATTGGGATAAGGAGAAGGCGGAATGAGAAGTGGCAGTGGTATAAGACGGGACTTGGGCAGAGTGTAGGGGGAATTTTTGAATTGGGCATTTTTGAATTGAGTAAAGGTATGGGAATGTTTTTTGTGAAATGAAATAATTGAGATTAAATTTGAGCCATTGGATGATAAAGTTTTAATCACGATCGTTGTTTGTTGAAGCCGCTCTGTTTTATTATATATATTTGAAAATGGTATATGAGAATGTTGAGATTAGCAATGGGGCACAGGAGACCGTTGAGTCTCCACAGATCAATAATCAGGACAATGTGCATCAGGAAGGCGACAATCCTCATGCAAACAACAACAATGACCAAATAATGAACGATGGAATGTTCAGAGGCTTTATGTAATTCATGCAACATCAGGTAAGAGAGACTCCTATTCAAAATATAGGTGGAAATAATGGCAACCCATGGTCGGTCACTGCAAAGTAGTTCAAGGAGCTGGGACCACCGAAGTTTTTGGGAAAGCCAGAACCACTTAAGGCGGAGACGTGGTTAAAGCAAATCACCAAGATATTTGATGTCTTGGGATGGTCCGAGAAGCAAAAGGTTCCCTTTGCCACATTTATGTTGCATGAAGAGGCAGATTACTGGTGGGAATCTGTAAAATGTACCCAGCCTGAAGCACTCAAGATGTCTTGGGAGAAGTTCCAAGAGCTGTTCAACGACAAGTACTTTCCCGAAAATATTCATCACCTGAAGGAGGTGGAATTCATCAAGTTGGAGTAAAACAATATGACCGTGTCGCAATACGAGGCTAAATTTGCGGAGTTATCCCGGTTTGCATCCCATTTGATCAAATAATGAGGAGCGAATGACGCGAATGTTTTTGCGAGGTTTGAAACCCGAGATACGTCAATACCTTATCTCTTATAAACTGTGTTTGTATTTAGATGTTGTGAATAGGGCTCAGTTATTGGAGCGCGATAATGAGTCAGCACAACCAAAAGGTAACGACCAACAACACGATAATAATCGTATTTGCAATGGCGCGCGACCATCCAATAATGATAACCATCGTGGTGGAAATTATCATGCCAAAAATTGTAACCACTTCGGTGGTAATCATGTCCAAGATAATAGAAGTGGAAATTTTAAGAAGAAGAGGTTCAATAATGATGGAAAGATAGCAGCATCAACACCCGTTTCAAAGGAAGAAGAACGACCACTGGTCGTATGTTTCAAATACGGATAGGAGGGGCACATCCGTCAAATCAGCACGCAAAGAATCCAATCAGCGTTTCAATTGCGGAAGAGAAGGTCACCTAGCTCGATTTTATCATGTAGTGAAGTCAAGTCCAGCTAGGATAGTGATGCCAAAGGATGTCTCAGATAAGTCAAAGTCGGTAGTTTAAGTGAGAGCGTTTGTCAAGGAACCCGAACGAAGATATCATGGGTAAGTTAATCATAAACTCTTACGAAGTCTATACCTTATTAGATACCGGTTCTACCTATTCTTTTATCTTTCTTGCTTTCACTCAACGTTTAAATTTGACTCCTGAGAAATTAGACTTTGACTTATCTGTTGAAACTCCGTTAGGAGAAACCTTCGTTACCTCCACTGTTTATAAATCTTTTTTGATTCATATCAAACTTTCACGTTACCTGTCGATCTTATCTCTTTGAAAATACTTGCCTTTGATGTGATTTTAGGAATCGATTGGTTAACTACTCATCATGTTTTTCGTAAAGTTGTTAGCTTTCATATTCCTAACTAACCTATTATGCGAATTCAAGTAACCAAACCACTAAATTCAATCATTGTCATATCAAGCAATAAGTAAAGAGTCCCGAGCCTTTATCTGGTGACTTCCTTGAGTGGAATGCACCGAAGCCAGACTTTTTGTAGGCGACGTCGTGAATAACGGTGGCAAGTTGATAGGTATCAATGTGACGTGCTATCCAAGTCTTGGATGAGGGTCACAGTTTTAAATGATATTTCTATCGTTAATAAATTTCCTTACGTATTCCTGAAGACTTCTTGGCCTACCCCAGAGCATAAAATCGAATTTTGTACTGACCCCAGTACAAAACCCCATTTCTAAAACCCTTAAATATTTCTTCAACTATAACGAACGTAACATGTGCCAAAGACGTTGGCTCGAGCTGTTGAAGATTACGATCGTACCATTCAATACCATCATGGAAAAGCGAACGTGGTAGATGACGCGTTGAGTAGAAGATCGTTTGCGTTTATGAGTGCGAATATACAAACCTACGTGAAGATAACGAATATACGAGTAGAATCGACTTTAGTCGATAAAGTTAAAGCCGTGCAAACTACATACTCAGAGCTGATGAATGTGAAGAAGAAGGTTCAAGAGGGCGTTATTTTAGAAGCAAGAATCGATGAAGAGAGGAAATCTCAACCCTCAATTTTATTGGCCCATTTGAAATCCTTGATCGAGTAGGAACTGTGGCCTATAGACTCGTTTTACCGCCAAATATGTTGCGTGTTCAGAACGTTTATCATGTACCGATGTTACGTAAATATGTGGACGACCCAAACCACATTGTTGATTTAAAACCGAACAATATAGCGGAAGATTTAATGTATGAGGAAATATCTGTTAAAATCTTAGATAAGAAGGATCGTATTCAACACTCAAAAGGTTATACCTCAGGAGTTAGAATCTGAAATAAAGTTAAGGTATTCTCACCTCTTCGGCATACCAGGTACATACGTAAATTTCGAGGGCGAAATTTCATAAGGAGGGGAGATTTTGAGACCCCAGATTTTATGAATAAAGATTTAAATTTCTCGAAATATTTTTTTGAATATTATGGTGTGGATTTGATATAATGTTATAGTTGTGGGTAATATTTATAAATTTTGCAAAGTACGCAAGTTGTTATATAATATTCGATTGGTGTGGAATATTCATTTTAGCGAGGGAATATTAAATAACCAGTATAATCATTGGTGGAACCTAGGAATGGAATTATTATCGATTGAGAAACCGACAAAAATATTTTATAAAAATAATGGCAAAAGTTTTACCGTTAAAATCGTTGAACTACTCTCAGAGTAAAAAAATGCAAGAATATGCGTGGTTGTGCGTAGTAGCTACAGTATTGATTATTGATGCTTATGTGAGAGTCACTCGCTTTTGTTCAATTATTGTTACAAAGAATTGTGTGATAGTATCTCACGTTATTTGATTCAATTATTGTCGATATTTTATATATTATTAAATCAATAATTGAGACGACGAAGTATTAATATTATTATTTGCAATATTAACGATGTCCGTAAGTTCACAAGGAGAGGTTTGGTTACCTAATTGCGCGCCAATAGGAGAAATCCTTATTGAAAGCCCCCTTTCCAGGAACGACACTCGGTCGATTAATATTGTGAATTATAATAATGATGATAAATGTTGTTAAATATATTGAGGTGTTTTTTTATGAAGTCACTAAGTTTATATATATATATATAAAAATTTGCATTTTAGTAGTATTATTTATGTAATAAAATAGAAAAGCTTTTATATAAAATGTAATACTTTTATAAAGTTATTTATTTTATTAGAATATAAATAGAATATATAATATTCTATTATGCATAGTGTTTGCATAGTGCTGCGATAGTAAAATCTTTTTTATATAAAAAATGTAATACTTTTATAAAGTTATTCGTTTTATTAGACTATAAATATAATATATTATATATTATTTAAAAGATTTTATTTTATTAGAATATGTTATTAGTACTGTATAGTAAATCAATATGGACCGTCCGTTTAAAAGTAAATCAATCTGGACCGTTCATGAATTAGTTACTATTCAGTCAATTCTCCTATAAATAGAAGCTCATTCCTTCATTATTTTTACGAATTCATCGAAAACTCAGAGAGAGAAACTATAGAGAGAAAGAAGAAAAGTATTCTGCTACTTCACTACTCCTATATCCAGTTTCTTCTAAGGTAAGGGGTATTATTTCGTTTGTATTCATGAAGAGAATTATTTTTTTTCAATACTCGTAAGGGGTATTATTCTTTCATATTCATAAAAAGAGTTATTTTCTTTCAATACTCATAAGGGTTGTTATTCCATTCTTTATTATTATGTTGGAATAACCTGTATATGCGAAGTACCGCATACATGGTGTAATTCTTTTGTTATTCTAGTATGTGCACACCTAGAGGGGGGTGAATATGTGTTTAAGCTAAAAGTGATAAACGGTGAAATCTTTTTGTAACTTTATGCTATGAGTTTAATTCGCATACTACGCTACCGCATGCATTTCTGCTCTGCTTTAGCTTATGTTCTTCGTTTCTTATTATCGCATAACCAAACCTCGCTCCGCTTGATTGTCCGGATAAGTAGCGTGAATTACAAAAAAATACGTAATGTGAATAGCAGTTAAAGAGATAAATGTAAGTAAAAATCACACCAAGATTTTTACGTGGTTCAGCCCCTATCCTCTAATCTAGTGGCCTAATCCATGTCCAATCCCAACTAGGATTGGGGACTCTTTTTATTAAACTTAATATTCAATTAAATACAATAAAAAGAACTCCTTGTTACAAAGAAGCTTCAATTCTGATGATGGACACCAATGCCCCCTTTGCACCTCTACAACTTGTACACCTCTGCACCTGTTCTCACCTCTGAGACCTTTGAAGCTTCCTTTGAACAGACCCACTAAACTCTAGAAACTCTAGACCACCAAAGCTAACAGTTTTGTTTTTCAGATTACAATGATGGTGATTCCAATGGAATATCAACTTTCTAGCCTAAGGATAACAGGACATTAATTGCTAGAAAGACTATTAGAAAGCTATAAGAATTAAGAAGAATGAATTGCTGCTTTCCAATTGTTGGGTCCCTTCATAGCCGAGCATGATGAAGCTTTATATAAGAAGAAGGCCAACGGCTATAAAAGTTGTTAGCTAAGAAAACTCAAATTCGATAGAAACCATCCATAATTTCAGCAGCTTTGTATAATTAAAAATATAATATGTAATCTGCAACAGCTATACGAATTTGAAGTAGCTGAAATAAAGGAGAGAAACTCTATACCAAGTCAACTGAATTTAACAAGAACAAAGTAGATAAAATTAGATAAGACCCAATAGCTTTTGTAAGACTCCTTTTCAAAATAGAATACCAAAATATCACTAACTATTATGGGCCCCACCAAGAAATAATATATCCTTAAATAAATTAGCACCCACAAAATACTCTGTAGAATAGATGAAGGAAATATGGGCCAGCTGGAAAAACATTTAATAACATAAAACCCATTTAATAATATTTGACAGCATTAAAAATTATAAATATCAACATTCCTTAATAAACTCCAATTCAAATCTTCCATAACAAACTCCAATTCAAATCTTCCTTAATAAACTCTAATTCAAATCTTCCTTAAGAAACTCCAAATAAAATCTTGCTTAATAAACTCTAAATCAAATCTGAAATGATTTTAAAACATTCCAACTTACCAACGGAAGAAAATCAAGAACAAGTGTTCATGTAATAACCATAACCCATGCATATTAATTATAATATTATAAACCATTTATATACCATAATCCATGCATATTTAATAATATTATAACAAACCATGAACCTTGCACATGTCTAATATACTTAAATTAGTCATCATTCAAAACATCATAAAATCAAAAACTAACATTCTCCCCCTTTTTGATGATGACAATTTATGCACCAACATGTTCCCCCTAAGTATATGGCTCCCCCTAAATTTATGCATAATAAGGAGCAAAAGAAAATTACTTTATCCAAATAACCATCATTGCATATTCCAGCATAATATGGTATCTCAATATTAGTATCTCAATATCAACATGAATACCAATTCAAACCAATTTAAATATACCCAAATATCTCTCCCCCTTTGTCATTATTAAAAAGAAATAAATCATTAAGTTATATCTCTCCCCCTTTGTCATCAACAAAAATTAATTCATATTAATTTAGCTGAAGTTAGTTATCTCACCCCGTTTTCCAAATTGAAAGAAAATAAGCACAAAGAATGACATTGGAGTAAGGTTAAAAACACATATAGCAAGTAAACAATATAATCATACCTTTGCGATTTGTTACTAATATAACAACATTTTGTTACCAGTAGAAAGCTTGATAGTTGTGCTCCTTAGTGTAGATTTGAATTTGTATTTTCAGAATCAAAAATCTCTTCAATAGCTCTTCTTTTGGCATCCCAATGTTGAGGTCTTTAAAACTCAGGTTAGGAGGATAATTTTTCATTACTTTGGTTGTTCTTGGAAGACTGTCATTGGTCATTTGTTCATCTGATTCACTTTCTGGAATATCAGATTTTGCATTAGAATATTCATCTGATTTGCCTTCAAAAATAGACGGGTCAAGCTGTCTGGATTTAGGTGTCTGCATGTTTTCGTGGTTCATCTATTTTTCCTTTTGATGCAGACGGCTTAGGCTGTCTGGATTGAGCTGTTTGATTTTCACGTTCCACATTACTTTTTTTCTGCAAAAACCTCATTCTCTTCTTTTGACAGATCAGGGTCAAAATTATCAAATAAAATATGAACATATTCCTCAACCTTTTATCATGGTTATCATATATATTAAATATGGAGCATTTGACATAATAAATGATGTTATGAACCCTTGTAATACAAAATCCATAAAGTTTTTTTTATAATAATATATCTAATTAAACCTCTATTTAAAAAACAACATGATGTACTTACAGATTCCGCCAAATAATTTATAGGTAACTTACTCTCTCAAAGTAAAGAATCATCCATCTTCTTTTTGATCTTGAGATACCTACAAACAAACAAATAGTCTCTACCTTTTTGTTACCCAAATCTTCTTGGGTCCTTTTGGGTTAGTAGCATATAAATCACTTTTCTTTACCCAAATTTGTTTTATTCTAATTTTATTACAATTAGGATCAAAATGACCTTTAAAACCACATTTTTTACAAGTAACAAATGGTGAACAATAAAGTGGTTTATGCCTTGATTTCCTATTAATCATTCTAATATTATTATTAGTCCTATTTTCCACATTTTTAATAGGATTATACCCAATTCCTTGTTTATCAAGACTGGACCTTTGTGCCCCTAACATAACATTTTGGTTCTCTTCTCCTTGCACAAATTTAGCAAGATCATTTTTAAAGATGTTATTTCTGCATTTATTACATTATCATCATGTTGCATATTCATAATTTTTCCATCATTAAAAGCATCTATGCATACATCTCTCATTTTCAATTTTTCTTTTAAAATTTGATTTTCATTTTTAAGATATTCATTTTCTTTTCTTTAACTGACTCAACTTCATTCATTAGCTCATTTACACAATTCTTAAAATAAGCAGTTTTCTTTTTAAGCCTTTGATTTTCATTTTGTAAAGCAATATAATCAGGCATAGATATTTCAAAATTTTCATGAAAATTCGCTACCTCAAGTTGATCATCGTCTTCTAGTCCCATGAAACATAATTGGACAATTTCTTCATCTTGTTCTATTTTGGACTTGTTCACTGGAGTTGAGCTACCTTTTTGATTCTTCCTTTATTTCTTTCTTTGAAGTAGTCTCTCGAGTTTTCTTAAGAGCATTTCAATTTCTTCATCAAAATCTTCGTGATCATTTTCATTGTTGCTCTCGATTTGAAGTGCCAATGTTTTCTTTATTGATGCTTCATCCTCTTCATCATACCTCTTGAGTTGATTTTCAAATTCTTCAAGCTCTCCAAACAAGGTAAGAGTTTCCATTGTACTAATTGTGACTGAATCTTGAAGTGTAGTAACCTTTGGTGCGAATCGCTTTGGCATGACTCTAAGAAGCTTTCGGTTGATTTCCTTTTGATCAATCTTTCATCCGAGCATGCTTAGAGAATTCATTAGAGTGAGGAATCTTGCTTGAGCTTCTTGAATTGTTTCATCTTTTTCTATATTGAAGAGTTCATATTTTTGCATCAACATACTTAGCTTAACTTCCTTCACCTTAGTAGTTCCCTCATGGCTCATGATGATTTTATCCCACATTTCTTTTGCTGTGTTGCACGATGATACTTTAGCAAGGTGTTCATGGCTCTTGAGTTGTAGGAAAACATATAGCTTTCGTTTGCATCCATCTCCATGAGAGCCTTTGGTTTGCCATTATCATGTCTAGGAATGACAGGTCCATTTTCAACAACCCACCATTCCCATGGGTCTCTTTTAAGAAAAATCTTCATTCTGAACTTCCAAAAGTTGAAATTTTAACTTCCGAACAACAGTGGTGGCCTACTTGGGGGCTGACCTTCTTGAAAGTTTAGGTGTGCCATAGGATCTTTCCCTATGACCTACAATGATCAATATTAGTAGAGCCAAGCTCTGATACCAAATGAAATTCTATGTATGTGCACACCTAGAAGGGGGTGAATAGGTGTTTAAGCTAAAAGTGATAAACGGTGAATCTTTTTGTAACTTTATGCTACAGGTTTAATTCAGACAGCTACGCCTGTCTACTTTAGTTTCTGCTTTAGCTTATATTCTTCGTTTCTTATTATCAGACAGTTAAACTTGTCTGCTTCAGTGTCTGGATAGTAGCGTGAATAACAAAAAAATGCAGAACGTGAATGACAGTTAAAGAGATAAACAGAAGTAAAAATCAAACCAAGATTTTTAAGTGGTTCAACCCCTATCCTCTAATCTAATGGCCTAATCCACGTCCAATCCCAACTAGGATTGGTGACTCTTTTTATTAAACTTAATATTCAATTAAATACAATAAAAAGAACTCCCTGTTACAAAGAAGCTTCAATTCTGATGATGGACACCAATGCCCCCTTTGCACCTCTACAACTTGACACCTCTGCACCTGTTCTCACCTCTGAGACCTTTGAAGCTTCCTTTGAATAGACCTACTAAACTCTAGAAACTCTAGACCACCAAGGCTAACAGTTTTGTTTTTCAGATTACAATGATGGTGATTCCAATGGAATATCAACTTTCTAGCCTAATGATAACAGTACATTGATTGCTAGAAAGACTATTAGAAAGCTATAAGAATTAAGAAGAATGAATTACTGCTTACCAATTGTTGGGTCCCTTCATAACCGAGCATGATGAAGCTTTATATAAGAAGAAGGCTAACGACTATAAAAGATGTTAGCTAAAAAACTCAAATCCGATAGAAACCATCCATAATTTCAGTAGCTTTGTATAACCAAAAAGATAATATGTAATCTGCAACAACTATACGAATTTGAAGTAGCTGAAATAAAGGAGAGAAACTCTATACCAAGTCAACTGAATTAAACAAGAACAAAGGAGATAAAATAAGATAAGACCCAATAGCTTTTGTAAGACTCCTTTTCAAAATATAATACCAAAATATCACTAACTATTGTGGGCCCCACCAAGAAATAATATATCCATAAATAAATTAGCACCCACAAAATACTCTGTAGAATAGATGAAGGAAATATGGGCCAGCTGGAAAACCATTTAATAACATAAACCCATCTTCCTTAATAAACTCTAATTCAAATCTTCCTTAATAAACTCTAATTCAAATCTTCCTTAATAAACTCCAAATAAAATCTTCCTTAATAAACTCGAAATCAAATCTGAAATGATTTTAAAACATTCCAACTTACCAACGGAAGAAAATCAGCAACAAGTGTTCATGTAATAACCATAACCCATGCATATTAATTATAATATTATAAACCATAATCCATGCATATTTAATAATATTATAACAAATCATGAACCATGCACATGTCTAATATACTTAAATTAGTCATCATTCAACACATCATAAAATCAAAAACTAACACATTCTTTATTATTCTGTTGGAATAATCTATTTGTGCGGTCTATCGCATGCCTGGTGAATTCTGTTGTTATTCCATTCTTTATTATTCTATTGGAATATTCTGTCTATGCGGATTACGCATGACCTGGTTCCATTCTTCATTATTCTATTGGAATATCGTGTCTGTGCGGATTACGCATGACCTGGTTCCATTCTTTATTATTTTGTTGGAATATCCTGTCTATGTGGATTACCACATGCATTGTGATTGATCCTTTGTATTCATTCCTTATTAAATTATGAAATGATCTGCTCAAGTGGATTATCTGCATGGCGGCTAAAAATCCATTTGCGATTTTCATATATTCTATTATACTCGGTTGGTTAAAGTTTTGGCTTCTATACTCCATGAAATTAGTAGAATATCCTGGATATTTGCGCTTCATCCAGTATCTTTTCATGAAAAAAATTCTTTTGAGCATTCTTGAATTTTACTCTATAAAGAAGTATCATGTTGACAATTTGGACGTTTTTGAGTTCAGGATAAATTAACTTATAAATCTTTAAAATTTATTCTTGAACTTGTTTTATTGAATTATTATGTCATTGTCATCATCCTTATGCTTATATTATGATTAAAGTCATCTTTGGCTTACGTGCATAGATGGACTTGGTATGATTATGACCAGGGATTATTCGATATAATCATGACCGTAATGTTACAAATGATGTGGAAAAAGTCCTCATTGGCCTGTAGTGCATTGATGGACAGTTTTTGGTATGATTATGGCTATGGATTCTCTTCGGCCAAGGGTGCAAAGATGAATTGTTTTATGGCATGATCAGGACCGTTGATGAAAACACGATTATCCTTAGCCTGTAGTGCAGGGATGATGTGTAATAACCGTGAATTTTAAGTCACCATGAATGTATGTACATTTTTTTACTTTTTGTTATATATGGATACATACATTTATGGATTTCATTAAAAATGAAAGCCTTGTGACCTAATTATACATTAGGTAAGGATATTAAATAACCTAAGGGTTATGGTAACACGAAAAAGTTAGTATTTTATACGATACTAACTTAAGTGGGTAAACTTAGTATTTCAAGTGACTAATAATTTTAAACCTAATTTTGTAAATCTAATTAGGTTATGAGATAAAATCATATGTATAAGTAATTAAACTTCATATGATTGGAGATGAAAGCCCTAAATTATCAAATTGGGTAACATTATTAAAATTGTTGGACTATGTTTTTATCTAGCCCAAATCAATTAAAAGAGAAGCCCAAGGAAAATAAATTGTAATCCAATACTTAGCCCACTTGATTGGGGGTATTCTAGACATTTGATTAATCAAAATTGGGCATTTAAAATAAAAGCTAAATGGTGGATATTATGAGGATCCTAAGTGGAATAATTAATCTAGCTTGTCCATTAGTAGACATGAATAAACATAAGGACAATGTGGTAAGGCTCCCATTGGTTGCCACTCCATTATGCACATTTAATCATGTTTAACCTAAGGTAAGTAATAATACAAAGTTTTTACCTAATGGGCAACAAAATAATTGTGGGAGAATTATTAATGAATTGGCCATTTCATTTTGTAAACACAATTCATTCTTCCAACATCTCATTTTCTCCATCTTCTTCATCTTCTTCTTCTACCTCTTGCTCCCAAGCTAGCCAACTTCAAAGAGAGAAAAGAAAGAGAGAATTTCAGCCATAGGAAGAAGAATTATAGGAGTTCTAGTGGTTTATGCCCCTAAGTTTATTAGTTACTTTGGAAAATCAAGGAAGGTAGCCACTAAGTCAAGGTATAATGTACCTTCATCTTCTTCTCTTACCTTGTTTTGATAGCTTGAGTTTTGATGGGGTTATGTACAACTACTCAAGATACACTAGTTATACATACCATCATGCATGGAACTAAGTATCTTGAGTGTTAGATCAAAGACTTAGAGGAAGAAAATGAGCATATGTTCTCCAAGGGTGAAAACTCTTGTTTTTCTTCCACTAAATCTTGTGTAACTCAAGTTCTACAACTTGGAATTATGATCCGTCGAAGGGGGTGCTAGATACATGAGTTATCTAGTAAACCCAAGTGGTAGATCACAAATCTAGTAAGTTTTGAAACCTTTAAGATTATTTTTCCCAAAACAGTCCACTTTATATGCTAAAGCCTTGAAATCCAAAATCAGCTACTGACTTGTTTTTCATGAGGCTGTTTCTGGCTAGTTCCTTGTCTTGTAAAAATCTGGAAAAATATTACAGAGGTACCTTATGAAGTTATCTACGCCAGAGAAAAAGAACGGACACGCTTTTGAGTTATATATTGTGCGTAATGACTATTTCCGTAAAGGACTCCATAAATATTATCCTACGAATATCTCACTGTGTATACACTGGAAAATTCCAAAATTTTTACAGTAGCTTCATATATGTTAAGAGAGCATACCCTGAAAATTTCAGATTTTTCTGAGTAAAACTTAATTTATGAAAAATAGAGCAAGATCCGAGTGTTTTGGACACTCTAAAATAGTAAATCATTTTCTAAAATTCTAGAAAAATTAGAGGATCATTGTTGGTTCATATTCTATTAAAATCCAGAAGCTGAAAAGTTTTGGAATCAGTTTGCTATTTTTCCTAAAAATGATTAGGTTATGAATAAAAGGAAATAAATAGTTAAATGATGCCTTTAATGAGAAAAATATGATTTTTATGCTTGAATGCTCATAATATATTATATCATGACTATCTTAGGGTATTTTGGTAATTTATAATAATAAATATTACTTATGACCTTTTATGGATATTGAATAAGAGGTTATTAAAGGATGAACAATTAGAATAAATTGTTTATTAATTTAATAAATCATTGGAATATTATTAAAATACTAATAATATTATAATATGATGTTGTTATGTAAATAAAAATATTAGATTAGAGTATTATTATTAAATAATAATATTCGAGATTAAATAAAATATTATTAAATGATTAATAATATTAGTAAGTGAATAAAATATTATTAAATGATTAATAATATTAGTAAGGGATAAAATATTATTAAATGATTAATAATATTAGTAAGTGAATAAAATGTTAGTAATGATTTAAAGTATTATTAGTGAACCAATAATACTAGAAGGTGAATTAATATTATCTAAGTTAATAATATTATGTGAATTAAAGGTAGTCGTTAATTAATAATAACACTATCTAGGCATGATAATGTTTATAAGAACTTATTGTAATATGATATCTATGTGATTACATAATGCATGTTATGCATCGACTAATTGAAAGACTAATTATAGGTCTCTCAAAGGAAGATAATTTAACTACATAGTGGATAGAAATTTATTTCAGAGTCAGAACTCACGATCGATCGGCAAGTTTCCTAACTCAACTTGAGTTATTATTTTCAAAGCATATTAGTGAATAATTATTGATGATTATTCACGCCTTTATTGATTATTGAAATTGTGACTTTGTGCAATTGAATTCGTTCTACCGCCATTGAACTCGTGAATTAAATTAAAGTTCTTCATTTATGAACTGTTTATGGATAGATCTATGCTAATCAGATCGCCTAGATCAAGCATGTCTAAATTTGTTAAATCAAATGGATTTTAAATAACTCGTTTTATTAATTGATATGGTAAGAACTCTTGATCGAGAAATGAACAAATTTGATTAAGGCATGATATCAATGTTTGATTATTAAGTGTTTATGCATAAATCACGGGTATGAAAGGTCGATCCCTTGAATACCAAAACTTTTTAAAAGGTCCAGCTTTAAATCAATCGAGCACCTTGGCAAATGTTCATGGTTATTCAAAACCACTACCATGTTATTCAATTATCGAATATTCAATTGTTGATTATTAATTCATGTTCCTTCACAATCTTATATTATTGTTGAACATTGAAGGCAATATTTCTTTCTAAGTCATGATATATCTCCTTTGTCTTTATAAACTTGTGAAGCAAATTAGTTGCTTACTCTTGCTATATCATGACCTCTATTTTCGCTAAGTTCAAGGATCTAATGCGAAGGACAAGGGCAAGGGCAAGATCCAGAGTAATTTTAGAATGAATGTTAAATTAGTTATTATCTAATGGAATTTCTTGAGTAAACTATTTGTATTATAAATGGTGTATTTAAAGTTAAGGTTAGAGAGACCTTGGGACCATGTTTTGAGACTTTTGTATAATGAACAATGTATGTTTATTATTTCAAATAGTTATAGAATGCTTTATGATGATGATAGGATCGTGAGCACTAAATCGAGGTTAGAGAACCCGGATTTGGGGGCGCCACAAAGTTGGTATCAAAGTCAGAGGTTATAAACTTAGGAATGCGAAACCTAGGTTATAACCTTAGTAGAAAACTCTTATGGAGTATGTTAGAGATGGATTATGGAAATTCATCAAGTTTGTGTTGTACTTAATAAAATATTATTTCATTTCATCAATGAATATATTTTATTGTGGTAATCGACGTTGACTTTATGGTGTTTGTAGGATGTCCGACGATTAGCCAAGGTAGTTACTCAAATTGAGCAGAACCCATTGAGCATGAGGCCACCCAAGATGTCCTCATGGTCCTCCTAAGAGGGGACTTGTTGAGGAGAATCACCAATTAGAAGGCAGAGTGGAGGAATTAGAAGTAGAAAACCACACCCTCCACCCCATCAAGAACAATACAAGGATGAGGCTCATCAAGCCCAGATGGAGAAAGTCGAACAGAAGGAAAAATTTGATGAGTCCCAGTTGCAAGTGGAGATACTGAGGGTACAACTAGAGAATGAAAAGGCAAAGTTTGGAGAGCTGAGCATGAAGCATCTGGAGATGCAGGCTGAGTTTGACGTAGAAATTGCCGATAAGATGCGGGTGGAAGAGGCACTCCATGAGTCGGATGAGCTGGTGGGCCAATTAAAGATCGAACTGCAGGCCGTAAAGGTCAGAGTAGAAACTTTAGGACTGGCCCTTGATGCAGCGTATGAGGGCCAGCGCAGAGGGGCTAGGAGGGTCCACTCTGAGATAGGAGAGTCTAGTCGATCCGTTCGACGTAGAGTCCCGCGCAGAGTTGCTTCCCTCAGAGCCTATCGCAGTGACTGGCAGGCCACCAATGGTGATGATGTGATGGCCCAGTTGTAGATAGATGCATTAGTACTTTTCTTGTTGTGTAATAAGGATTTATGTTGATGTAAACCTCAGCAGGTGTGAGGTAGTAAATGGTTATGTACTTTCCCTAATTGTGTTTGTAGGGAGGTATTATTATGAGTTAATCCCATCTTTTGTGTTAAAATGGGATAGTAGCATTTATAAAATATACCCGTATTAATCGTGTAAGTCCTTTCAAGATTGGTGTATGAATATAAATGCGTAATTATTATGATATGTGTTAGAAAATTTTAAATAGTAAATTTTCTATTTAATGTTATGTGAATTGAAGAGATCGATTTGGAAAATATTCTTTAAAAACAAACTTAACCCACTAAGGAGGAGAAAGACTTCCAAATCTCTGCAGAACTTAAAACTCTCACATAATGATCATCGATTGTTTAAATAAATAGCGTATTACATACTAAGTAATCATATGATAATAAATCAAAAGTAACGTGTTAGAATTTTTGTTTCACTAGATAATGGCGCTTGAGACGTGGACTCAGAACCAAGATATTGAAGAGTCGCTTAATAATGCAATGGGATCTCAACAAAACCCAATGCAAGATTTTATTAACATGATGGTTGAAGCCATGAGGAATCAAGCTCAACTCGCAGGAAATCAAAAGCAGCACCCAAATAGTAAACTTTAAGGACTTCAAGGCAAGAGGGACTGCCAGAGTTCGAGAGGAACAATGAGATCCGATAGAAGCCCAAATGTGGGTAAAGGAGATTGAGAAGGCCTTCGTTATTGCTAGAGTAGCGAGAAGAACGTAAGACCATTTTTGCTACCTACTTAATGAAGGGGAGGCTAGCTATTGGTGGGATGCCAACCGTAACAAAGCTTTAATCGAATCGTGACTTGGGAAGCATTCAAGAAGTTGTTCTTCGAGAACTACTTCCCTGAGAGCGTTCAAGCAAGAATGGAGATCAAGTTCTTGGAACTAAAACAGGAGAATATGTCAGTATCAGAGTATGCTGCGAAATTTAATGAATTGGCCAGATTCGCTCCACATCAGGTGGACACAGAGGTGAGGAAAGCGAGAAGGTTTGAAAATGGACTAAAGCCGTGGATTTATAGTAAGGTAGCGGTTTTACAAATCCCATCATTCTCAACTCTGTTGGAAAAAGCTCTTATAGCGGAAGGAGGAAGCGAAGCGGTCTCAAGATACAATCGGGAGAAGAATAAGAAGAAATCGAGAGGGTGGGAATCAAAATGTCAAGAAGTATGTGAGTAATAATAAGAAGCGGAAATGGAGCAAAGGGGGGTAGTAATCTCGAGATGCAAGCAAGGAAGCGTGCAACAAAAGAAGTTTGTGTGTGGGAACTGTGGAAAGGGTCACCTGGGGAGGCCTTGGAAAGGAAAATGATATGTTATACATATGGGCAAGAAGGGCATACCTCACCCAATTGTACTAAGGTGAAGAAAGGAGGTTGCTTTAATTGTGGTGAAGTGGGACATCGGATCAAGGATTGCCCAAGAAGAAAAGCATGGATGGCGGAAATGGGCGGTAGGGCAATAACACAAAGACAACCGGTGGAGGACCAAATTTCACCAAACAAGCCAACAACAACACGGACATTCAATATGATGAGCAAGATCTTTGTGGCATCCAGGAGGTGGTGTCGTATAATTCGATCAATGATATAAATGCCTATGTGTTATTCGATTACTCGAGCTTCATGTTCTTTTGTATCTCGATGAATTTGCTCAAAGATTAAGTTTACCTCATGAACTATTAGAACACCCAATGAATGTAGAAGTAGCAAACAAAGAAATTATCCTATAGACTACATCTATAGGAACTGCTGTGCTAATGTAAGAGGTTTTAAGCTTAACGTGGATTTGATACCGATTCGCCTTGGAGAGTTTGATGTAATCCTTGGGATGGATTGGTTATCAAGTCATGAAAGCGGTCATCGATCGTAAGAAAAAGTGCGTACACCCAAAGACCGAATAAGTCAAAGGTGGCATTTAGGCGAAGAAATCGCCAAGACAATCTTGTTGTCTCGACGATGATACAAGTAAGGAAGTTGCTTAGGAAGGGTTGTATAGGTTATTTGGCTCACGTTGTGGATACCCGCAGAATCGAGGGTGAATCGGGTCAAATACCTATTGTAAGGGAATTCGTTGACGCTTTTCCCTGATGAAATTTCGGATTGCCACCAGACAGAGAGATAGAGTTTGTTATCTATTTGGCACTGTGGACATCACCCAGATCCAAAGCGTATGATCGTATGGCTCTGTAGAGAAATGAAGGAACCGATGGTTCAACTACAAGAGTTGTTAGATAAGGGATACATTCGACAAGCCGTATCACCATGGGGAGCACCGGTCTTATTCGTAAAGAAGAAGGATGGGTCATTAAGACTTTGTATCGACTATCGAGAGTTAAACAAGGTCACCATTAAGAATAAATACCCATTGCCCAGGATCGACGATTTGTTTGATCAGTTGAAGGGGCAAAATACTTTTCAAAAATTGACTTGAGGGTGGTTATCACCAACTCAAGGTGAGACATGAGGATGTTCCAAAGACGGCATTCGTAACTCGGTATGGACACTTTGAGTTTCGGTAATGTCTTTTGGGTTAACTAATGCACCAAAGAACATTCATGGATTTGATGAACAGAGTGTTTAAGCGAAGATTTGGATAAGTTTGTTGTCGTGTTCATCGACGACATTCTGGTATATTCCGAGAGAGAGAGGAAGATCACGCCGAACATCTAAGGAAAGTGTTGGAGACGTTAAGGAGGGAGAAGTTGTATGCAAAGTTCTCCAAGTGTGAATTTTGGTCATGCGGAGGGTGCAATTTTTGGGTCGAGTTATCGACAAAGATGGTGTTTGGTAGATCCAAAGAAAAGTAGAAGCGGTTATCAATCGGGAACAAACCAAAGACACCGGCTGTAAATTAGGAGTTTCTTGGGATTAGCAGGATACTATCAAAGATTCATCCAACATTTTTCAAAGGTAGCATCGCCATTGACCAACCTTACTAGAAAGACAGTGAAGTTCGTTTGGACGGAAAAATGTGAACAGAGTTTCATGGAATTGAAGAAGAGGCTTAGTCAAGCACCTGTGTTGGCTTTACCGGACAACACGGGAGGATTTGTAGTGTATATTGATGCATCACACAAGGGTCTTGGCTGTGTACTGATGTAGCATGGCAAGGTCATTGCGTACGCTTCACGTCAGCTAAAGGACTATGAGAAGGGTTATCCGACTCATGACCTGGAGTTAGCAGCAGTAGTTTTTGCCTTGAAAATTTGGAGGCACTATTTGTATGGAGAGAAGTGTGAGATATATACGGATCATAAGAGTCTAAAGTATATCTTCACCCAGAAGGAGCTAAATATGAGGCGTGGCGATGGCTAGAGTTGATCAAGGATTATGATTGTGAGATTCAGCACCATCCAGCAAAGCAAATGTAGTGGCCGATGCCCCGAAAGCGTAAAAGGCAGAGAGAAGTTATTGAAGTTAACCATTCAAGAGGAATTGGTGAAGGATTTGAACGACTTGACTTAGAGGTTAAGTATTACCGAATTGAGGTCAATGAGAAATTATTTATCGTGGCAATGAGCCCTACTTTATTAGATAAGGTTAAAGAGGCTCAAGAGAAGGACTAAGATTGCGACAACATCAAGAAGTTAAGCAATGAAGGGATGAATTGAAATACAAGATTGATGGCACTTGGACCGCTAAGATTTGAAGGACTTAATTTGGGTAAGATTAATACCGTAACTAAGAGAAGAGATTCTGCAAGAAGCACATAATACGAGGTACTCGATACACCTGTGAAGCACAAAATGTATCAAGACTTACGCCAACACTTTTGGTGGCCAAACATGAAGAGAGATGTTGCGAGAATGTGTCAAGAAATGTCTAACTTGTCAGAGAGTCAAGGCAGAACATCAACGACCGAGTGGACTATTACAACCTTTAGAGATTCCAGAGTGGAAATGGGAGCACATCACGATGGATTTTGTGGTGGGACTTCCAAAGAACGCAAAAGGGACACGATGCCATATGGGTGATCGTAGATCGCCTTACTGAAGTCGGCTCACTTTTTGCCGATCAAGATCGTGTATAGTCCGGACCAAATTTAGCCAAACTATACATCAAAGAAATCATATCGAGACATGGCGTACTAGTATCTATTGTGCCGGATAGGGATCCGCGTTTCACGTCAAACTTCCGGAAGAGTCTTCAAGAAAGAATGGGACGCTTGACTACGGATGAGCACCGCGTATCATCCGCAGTAATCGATGGGCAAAGTGAGAGAACAATTCAAACACTTGAAGATATGCTCGAGCTTGTGTGATGGACTTCAAGGGTAGTTGGGAGGATCATCTTCCATTGGTAGAGTTCAGATACAACAATAGCTACCACGCCAAAGATCGGAATGCCGCCGTCTGAAGCAATCGTATGGGAGGAAATGTAGAAACGCCTCAGAGTATCTTTGGGATGAAGTGGGTGAACATCAACTATTGGGACCAGAATCGGTGCGTGAGGCCGTAGAGACCATTAAGGTGATTAGAGCCCGATGGTAGCAACTCAAGTTCGCTGTAAGAAGTATGCGAGACTTACATCGCTGTAAGCGAGATTTTGAGGTGGGAAGCCATGCATTTTTGAAAGTATCTCCTTGGAAAGGAAAGATAAGGTTTGGAAAGAAAGGTAAGTTGAGTCCGAGATTTATTGGACCTTTTGAGATCTTGAAGAAGATAAGGCGAAGTGGCGACGAGGTAGCTCTACCTCCGAATCTGGAACATATTCATAATGTGTTTCATGTGTCGCCGCATACTACGACCATATAAGCTCGATTACAAGCATGTGATATCATGACGAGCCAATTCAGTCGAAAAAGATTTATCGTGACGAGGAAATTCCAAATAAGTTTTAGATAGAAAGGAAATGTAAATTGTGAAATAAGGTTATACATTCGTAAAAGTTCTTTGGAGGAACCACAATGTCAAGAAGCTACGTGGGAACTTAAAGAAAGGATAAGAGAAAATTACCCACACCTTTTTGAGTAACCTTATATGTAATTAGGGACGGAATTCTTATAAGGGGGGAGGATGTAATAATAGTGAATTTTAAGTCACCATGAATGTATGTACATTTTTTACTTTGTGTTATATATGGATACATACATTTATGGATTTCATTAAAATGAAAGCCTTGTGACCTAATTATACATTAGGTAAGGATATTAAATAACCTAAGGGTTATGGTAATACCGAAAAAGTTAGTATTTTATACGTATACTAACTTAAGTGGGTAAACTTAGTATTTCAAGTGACTAATAATTTTAAACCTAATTCTTGTAAATCTAATTAGGTTATGAGATAAAATCATATGTATAAGTAATTAAACTTCATATGATTGGAGATGAAAGCCCTAAATTATCAAATTGGGTAACATTATTAAAATTGTTGGACTATGTTTTTATCTCAGCCCAAATCAATTAAAAGAGAAGCCCAAGGAAAATAAATTGTAATCCAATACTTAGCCCACTTGATTGGGGGTATTCTAGACATTTGATTAATCAAAATTGGGCATTTAAAATAAAAGCTAAATGGTGGATATTATGAGGATCCTAAGTGGAATAATTAATCTAGCTTGTCCATTAGTAGACATGAATAAACATAAGGACAATGTGGTAAGGCTCCCATTGGTTGCCACTCCATTATGCACATTTAATCATGTTTAACCTAAGGTAAGTAATAATACAAAGTTTTTACCTAATGGGCAACAAAATAATTGTGGGAGAATTATTAATGAATTGGCCATTTCATTTTGTAAACACAATTCATTCTTCCAACATCTCATTTTCTCTCCATCTTCTTCATCTTCTTCTTCTACCTCTTGCTCCCAAGCTAGCCAACTTCAAAGAGAGAAAAGAAAGAGAGAATTTCAGCCATAGGAAGAAGAATTATAGGAGTTCTAGTGGTTTATGCCCCTAAGTTTATTAGTTACTTTGGAAAATCAAGGAAGGTAGCATTACTAAGTCAAGGTATAATGTACCTTCATCTTCTTCTCTTACCTTGTTTTGATAGCTTGAGTTTTGATGGGGTTATGTACAACTACTCAAGATACACTAGTTATACATACCATCATGCATGGAACTAAGTATCTTGAGTGTTAGATCAAAGACTTAGAGGAAGAAAATGAGCATATGTTCTCCAAGGGTGAAAACTCTTGTTTTTCTTCCACTAAATCTTGTGTAACTCAAGTTCTACAACTTGGAATTATGATCCGTCAAGGGGGTGCTAGATACATGAGTTATCTAGTAAACCCAAGTGGTAGATCACAAATCTAGTAAGTTTTGAAACCTTTAAGATTATTTTTCCCAAAACAGTCCACTTTATATGCTAAAGCCTTGAAATCCAAAATCAGCTACTGACTTGTTTTTTATGAGGCTGTTTCGGCTAGTTCCTTGTCTTGTAAAAATCTGGAAAAATATTACAGAGGTACCTTATGAAGTTATCTACGCGTAGGAAAAATAACGGACACGTTTTGGGTTATATATTGTGCGTAATGACTATTTCCGTAAAGGACTCCATAAATATTATCCTACGAATATCTCACTGTGTATACACTGGAAAATTCCAAAATTTTTACAGTAGCTTCATATATGTTAAGAGAGCATACCCTGAAAATTTCAGATTTTTCTGAGTAAAACTTAATTTATGAAAAATAGAGCAAGATCCGAGTGTTTTGGACACTCTAAAAATAGTAAATCATTTTCTAAAATTCTAGAAGAATTAGAGGATCATTGTTGGTTCATATTCTATTAAAATCCAGAAGCTGAAAATTTTTGGAATCAGTTTGCTATTTTTCCTAAAAATGATTAGGTTATGAATAAAAGGAAATAAATAGTTAAATGATGCCTTTAATGAGAAAAATATGATTTTTATGCTTGAATGCTCATAATATTATATCATGACTATCTTACGGTATTTTGGTAATTTATAATAATAAATATTACTTATGACCTTTTATGGATATTGAATAAGAGGTTATTAAAGGATGAACAATTAGAATAAATTGTTTATTAATTTAATAAATCATTGGAATATTATTAAAATACTAATAATATTATAATATGATGTTGTTATGTAAATAAAAATATTAGATTAGAGTATTATTATTAAATAATAATATTCGAGATTAAATAAAATATTATTAAATGATTAATAATATTAGTAAGTGAATAAAATATTATTAAATGATTAATAATATTAGTAAAGGGATAAAATATTATTAAATGATTAATAATATTAGTAAGTGAATAAAATGTTAGTAAATGATTTAAAGTATTATTAGTGAACCAATAATACTAGAAGGTGAATTAATATTATCTAAGTTAATAATATTATGTGAATTAAAGGTAGTCGTTAATTAATAATAACACTATCTAGGCATGATAATGTTTATAAGAACTTATTGTAATGTATGATATCTATGTGATTACATAATCTGGTGTTATGCATTGACTAATTGAAAGACTAATTATAGGTCTCTCAAAGGAAGATAATTTAACTACATAGTGGATAGAAATTTATTTCGTGAGTGTAACTCTCACTGATCGAGGCAAGTTTCCTAACTCAACTTGAGTTATTATTTTCAAAGCATATTAGTGAATAATTATTGATGATTATTCACGTCTTTATTGATTATTGAAATTAGCACTTTGTGCAATTGAATTCGTTCTACCGCCATTGAATCGTGAATTAAATTAAAGTTCTTCATTTATGAACTGTTTATAGGATAGATCTATGCTAATTGTATCGCCTAGATCAAGCATGTCTAAATTTGTTAAATCAAATGGATTTTAAATAATCGTTCTTATTAATTGATATGGTAAGAACTCTTGATTCGAGAAATGAACAAATTTGATTAAGGCATGATATCAATGTCGGATTATTAAGTGTTTATGCATAAATCACGGGTATGAAAGGTCGATCCTTGAATACCAAAACTTTTTAAAAGGTCCGATTTAAATCATCGAGCACCTTGGCAAATGTTCATGGTTATTCAAAACCACTCGATTCATGTTATTCAATTATCGAATATTCAATTGTTGATTATTAATTCATGTTCCTTCACAATCTTATATTATTGTTGAACATTGAAGGCAATATTTCTTTCTAAGTCATGATATATCTCCTTTGTCTTTATAAACTTGTGAAGCAAATTAGTTGCTTACTCTTGCTATATCATGACCTCTATTTTCGATTAAGCAGAAGGATCTAATGCGAAGGACAAGGGCAAGGGCAAGATCCAGGAGTAATTTTAGAATGAATGTTAAATTAGTTATTACCTAATGGAATTTCTTGAGTAAACTATTTGTATTATAAATGGTGTATTTAAAGTTAAGGTTAGAGAGACCTTGGGACCATGTTTTGAGACTTTTGTATAATGAACAATGTATGTTTATTATTTCGAAATAGTTATAGAATGCTTATGATGATGATAGGATCGTGAGCACTAAATCTGAGGTTAGAGACCCTGGATTTGGGGGCGTCACATGATGTGGATTATTTATTGAGCTGAGTCTCAGCGATAAAAGTGATGAAAAACCTTTTAAATCTTAGAAGATAGTAGATTTTATTCTCTACTCGACTCTTCTAATGGATTGCTTGTTCCGCTGTAGTTAAACTTGATGTTTGTTATATATTCTATCAGTTTAACACTGTTGAAGGATAATGATAATTTTTTTCTGCATTATCTTAGTCATAATATTTCTTACTGGGCTAGTTGAGCTCACTCTTTTACTTTCATTGTTCTCTTCAGGAAATGTGAACGTAACAGGGACTAGTCGGGGAACGGAGTAACGGTCCCGATGATGATAGCATTAGTAGTCCTCACTATTCTATGAAATAGTGTGATAATAATTGTAATGAGGACTTATTCTGAGAGTGGATATTGTCTAGAAGACAATATTTGTATTAAAACTCACAACTCTTGTTGTATATTTAAGATTATTTTTGTATTCTGTACCATGTAATTGGCGACTCAAAATAGGTGATGTATACCTATTTTGGGGGCGTCACATCTTGTGTGAAGACATGGTGTTATGGTGAGGTTTAGGTAAAAATTTTGGTTCAAGACTTTTGTCAAATAGTTGGTGGGCGTAAGGGTTAATTTCCCCAAACTTGGATTCTTGGTACTATCCCTCTAGCCAAAGTGTGAAATAAAGCAATACATTCCTTGGGTAAATAATTCTCAAGGTTTCCCAACCAAAAACTACCAATCAAAGAGAACAAGAAAAAGAATGAAGCAAATTTATGCTTACCTTCAATGGAAACTTTTTTTTGTTTACCCCTTTGTAAAGATGCCCCAATTTAAATGAATTTGTGTAGGAGAAGAATTAGATTTAGTGTTGGAGTGTTTTGGTTGTATTTGTATTGACTTTGGCTACTTGTATGGGTAGAGTTCATATAGGAGATGAAAAACTAATGTGTGTTGGGAGTTATAGAGGTTATGAATTTAATGGGGAAGAAGTTGGAAAGGAGAAGGAGAAGTGGTATAGTGGGAGTTATGGGAGTTATGGAGTAGTGGAAGAGTTGGAGTTGTAGGAGAAGTGGAGAGTTTGGGTGTAATAAGGATGTATTAGGTGGTTATTGTCGTGGACAGGGCAATTAGAACACTTTTAGCGCCTGGGTTTTCTGAGCGGCGTGGCCCGCGCCATGTGTAGGCCTGAGATGGCACATCCCGTGCTGTAGGAGCAGTACATACTGATATGGTAGTGCGTCCTGCGCCTCTTGTGTACTTGATGTGGTGTGCCCCGTGCTGTGGGATAAGATTTTCATCGACAAATTGGCGCGCCCCACGCTGAAGGGTCAGTAGGGTCTGATGTACTAGCGCGCCCCGCGCTAGAGGATCAATATCTTGTTGACTCATTTTTTTTTCATTACCTGCAAGCATACCATTATGGAATCATTATTCTTTGAAAACTAAATACTTAAGCTAGACTATGAACTAAAATATAAATAACAAATAAATAAGAAAAGGTTTAGAACTTGGGTTGCCTCCCAAGTAGCGCTAGTTTTAACATCGTAAGCCCGACGGTGCTTCTTCTTTCAAGGTGAATCTGTAAGTGTAATGGAAATGACTTCATTGTCTATGTTGCCTCCCCAGTAATGCTTTAATCTTTGTCCGTTGACTTTGAAAGTTTCGAGCAGATTTCTACTGTATAGATCAATGGCGCCATGTGGGAAGACTTTTTTTTATAGTAAATGGACCCGACCATCTAGATTTGAGCTTTTCGGGAAATAGTCTTAGTCTGGAATTAAACAAAAGTACTAATTGTCCCGGTTAAAACTCTCGCTACAAGATTTTTTGATCGTGCCATTTCTTGACCTTCTCTTTATACATCTTCGAATTTTCATAGGCTTGTAGTCTGAATTCGTTGAGTTCATTCAATTGAAGAAGCCTCTTCTTTCTTGTTGCTGCTTGGTCGAAGTTGAGCTTCTGTATTGTCTAGTAGGCTTTATGTTATAGCTCCACAGGTAGGTGACACGCTTTACCATAAGCCAATTGGTATGGCGACATCCCAATTAGCGTCTTGTATGCTGTCCTATAAGCCCATAATGTGTCATCCAACTTTAGAGACCAGTCTTTTCTGTTCGGATTTACTATCTTCTCTAATATTTTCTTCACCTCCCTGTTGGAGACCTCAGCTTGCCCACTTATTTGAGGGTGATATGTTGTTGCAACCCTATGATTCACTCCGTATTTTTCCAAAAGAGTTGTAAATGCTTTGTTGCATAAGTGACTTCCATCGTCACTTATGATTGCTCTTGGTGTGCCGAATCGTGTGAATATATTATTTTGTAGGAATTTTAGAACCACTTTAGCATCATTTGTAGGGAGTGCTACAGCTTCCACCCATTTTGTTACATAATCAACCACAAGGAGAATGTATAGGTTATTGAATGATGGAGGAAAAGGCTCCATGAAGTCCATTCCCCATACATCAAAGACTTCTACCTCCAAAATTGTATTAAGTGGTAATTCGTTCCTCTTTAAGATATTGCCCATTCGTTGACATCTGTCACAACTTTTCATGAACCGATGAACATCCTTGAATATAGTAGGCCAATAGAATCCTACTTGAAGTATTTTGGGCACTGTCCTTTCACTCCCGTAATGTCCACCATAAGCAGATGAATGGCAATCGTGTAGTATGTTCTTCATCTCGCTATATGGAACACACCTTCTAATCATCTTGTCGACGCACTGTTTGAATAAATATTGTTCATCCCACATGTACCACTTGATATCATGTAGGAACTTCTTTTTATGATGTCTTGTAAGATCAGGGGAAGGATGTTGCTGACTAGATAATTAGCGAAATCCACATACCATGGAAATTCCGCATTGACTCCAAACAGCTGCTCATCCAAAAATGACTCATTGATTACACACTTATCTTCCTTGTATTTGTCCGAATTTTCTAACCTTAAAAGATGGTCTGCTACTTGATTCTCCGTCCCCTTTCTATCTTTTATTTCCAAATCAAATTCTTGTAGGAAGAGTATCCATCTTATAAGTCGTGGCTTAGCATCCTTCTTCGAGATTAGATACTGAATTGCCGAGTGATCTGTATACACCACTACCTTTGTCCCAATCAAATATGCCTGAAATTTGTCAAAGGCATACACTACTGCAAGTAACTCCTTTTCTGTAGTTATGTAATTCTTTTGGGTTGCAGTAAGTGTTTTACTTGCATAGTATATGGCGCAGAATATCTTTTCTCTGCGTTGACCCAAGATAGCCCCAACTGCATAATCGCTTGCATCACACATTAACTCAAAAGGAATATTCCAATCTGGTGCAACGATAACTGGAGCTATAGTCAATTTCTTCTTTAATAGCTCGAATGCTAACTTACAACCATCATCAAACTTAAAAACTGAATCCTTCTCTAAAAGACTGCACAATGGTTTTGTAATTTTTGAGAAGTCTTTTATAAATCTCCGGTAGAACCCGGCATGTCCCAAAAAGCTACGGGTTCCTTTTATTGAAGTGGGCGGTGGAAGGTTTTCAATTGTCTCCAGCTTTGCTCTATCAACTTCTAACCCCATTCGCCGAAACCTTGTGCCCAAAAATTATTCCTTCTTCGACCATGAAATGACACTTTTCCCAGTTAAGCACCAGGTTTGTCTCTACACATCTATTTAGAACCATCACTAAGTTTTCCAAGCAAGCATCAAAATCGTCTCCATAGACAAAGAAATCGTCCATGAAGACTTCCACATTCTTTTCCACCATGTCTGAGAAAATGGCCATCATACACTGTTGGAAAGTTGTGGGTGCATTACACAAGCCAAAAGACATTCTCCTAAAAGTAAAGGAGCCGTATGGGCACATGAAAGTAGTCTTTTCTTGATCTTCGGGAGCAATGACTATTTGATTATACCCCAAATACCCATCTAATAAACAATAAAACTCATGTCCCGTCAATCTGTCCAACATTTGATCGATGAAAGGTATAGGAAAATGATCTTTGCGAGTCACTTTATTCAACTTCCTGTAATCCATGCAACCCTCCAACCAGTCACTATTCTTGTTGGAATCAATTCATTATCCTCATTCTTTACTACGGTCATTCTTCCCTTCTTTGGAAAACATTGAACAGGACTGACCCACGCACTGTCTGAAATAGGATAGATGATTCCTGCATCCAACCACTTCAAAATTTCTTTCTTCACTACCTCTTTCATGATCTGGTTGAGCCGTCTTTGTTGTTCCACTATTGGCTTTGCATCCTCTTCCATAAGAATTTTTGTGCATACAAAAGGATGGACTGATTCCCTTAATATCTGTAATTGTCCATCCTATAGCCGATTTGTGTTCTGTAAGAACCCTCAACAACTTACTTTCCTGCAATTCATTAAGCGCAGCAGAAAGAATAACAAGTAAAGTATTAGAATTGCCTAAGGCGTTTAGGTAATGACTTTAGCTCAAGAACAGGTGGCTCCTCCAATGAAGGCTTCATCTTAGTTGTGGCTCTTTCCTCCGTGTGCAATGGTTCAACTGGTGCTTTGAATTTGCTAACTCATGGAAAAGAGTCTAGCATATACAAATAATTTATGAATTATGGGTCATCCACATCCTCATCTCCCAACAATGTAATTTCCAATGGATCATTGACCAAACTCTTTTCTATGTCTTCCATGACTATCCAATCAATGACATCCACCAGATAGCACTCTTCTTCATCCGTAGGAAATTTCATGGCCTTGAACACATTAAACTTGACTTCCTGATCTTGGACCCTCATCGTGATTTCACCTTTTTGTACATCAATAAGGGTTCTACCCGTAGCCAATAATGGTCTTCCTAGGATGATTCGAATATTTTTATCTTCCTCGTAATCCAGAATTATGAAGTTAGTAGGGAATATAAATTTATCCACTTTAACCATAATGTCTTCCACAATTCCTCTCAGGTACGTGACTGACCTATTTTCCAACTGTAGCGAAATATTGGTCGGTTTTGGAGCTGGTAAACCCAATTCGGTGTATACTGATAATGGCATGAGATTTACACTTGCCCCCGAATCACATAAACACTTTTGGAAGGCCATATTCCCTATTGTACATGGAATAGTAAAACACCCCGGATCTTTCAATTTTGGTGGTGGCTTCCTTTCTAAAACTGCACAACACTCCTTTGTTAAAGCTACCATTTCAAAATCTTCCCACTTCTTTTTCCTTGATAGAATTCCCTTCATGAATTTAGCATAACTTGGCATTTTCTCCAAGGCTTCTGCAAATGGAATATTTATTTGGAGTTTCTTAAAAACTTCTAAAAACTGGCTAAATTGCTTGTCTATTTTTTGTTTCTGAATTCTTTGCTGAAATGGTGGTGGAGGGTACATAACTGGTTCATCAAACTTTGTTTGCTCAACTTGCTTTTCTTCACCCTATTTTTCTTCCACCACTTTGTTCTCATCAACTTTGTCTTCCGTTCTCACTGTATTCTCTTCACTTTTCCCATCTGATGTGTCTTGCTATTTAGAAGAGGCCAAAAAAAGAAGTCAAGCTATCAGTTCTTGAGATCAGTCGAGGTAAACAGAAGTGTTGAAGCACTGCACAAGAGAAGGGAGAGGTGTTCTACATTAAAGATCCAATGAACACTCTTCAGAATCGTAGTGTTGTCTCAACCAGTAAATGAGCAACATTCAACAAGACACACTACGATCAGGTCCAAGAACATCTGCATCAAAATCGTAGAGTTTGATAATTTGAAGATTGAAGCATTGGAAATGATTTAATCTGAAGACTGATATTCGAACGTTGCTAATTGAGAGCATCAATGCAGAAGGACAACTCCTGATGTTCTGATCGAGGAATCAGAAAGAAGAAATAAAGTTGACTACCAGCCTAACGTGCTAAAGTGACATTTCTGATGGGGTAAGTGAAATAATAGACTGCAGTGTCAGAAAAGTGAAAAAGGGGCTATCATGTCACATCTGCAGTCTGCACCAAATAACTCAAGATCTGCGAAGCAATTCAAATAACTCCCAAAGACTATATTCCAATGGGAAGATTGTGAAGGAGTATATATCAGCTAGAGCTTCAAAGATCAAGAGTTGCTGAGTCGAAGAATCATAGAGTTGGAATGCTATATTGTTGACTCTACGAGTTCCACCAAAGCTGAACAGAACAAGTCTTAGTGATAGTGAGACTACGAAGGTGGGAGTGAAGCAGATTTAAAGAAGAACTTGAACTGACTAAAGCTTCACTTAATAAGGATAAAAATGCCACTGAAGATGGTAGTTAAGCTAAGAGCTGAGAAGGCCAAGAAGATATCAGAAAAATGGCAGAGCATAAAGAAGATCCAGAGAGTCACTCTACGAATCACCATGAACCAAAAGCTGAGACAGAATAGATGTAGAACCATGTCTGCATACCATTTAAGAAGGGTTTAGGGAATGCTAAGTGTAACAATCCAAAATTTTAATTGTAATTTTAAATATTTATTGAATTATATAAACATTTAATGGATGTGATTAGTGTTGAATAAATATTTAATTTGATTTGACTTAATTGGTTAATTATTTGTTAAGTAAATAATTAAGGAGTTAAGAAAATTAATTATTATGAGATAATATACTAATTTAATTTAATAATTAAATTAGAGAGTTTATAATTATTAAATGAATTATTATATTTTAATTTGAATTTGTAATTAAAATGATATGTTAGTTGATTAAATAAAGTTATAAATATAAAAAACAATTATAATTTTGTGGTATTGATTTATGTGTTAAAATAATTTAATAAATTGTTATTAGAATTAATTAAATTGATTATTGAAAATTTAATTAAATAAAAGTGTGACAAATAACCTTACTATAAAGGAGTTATTAAAATAAATTAAAAGAGTTTAATTCAATTTTGTCAAACAAGGCTTAATGCATATTAAGTCTTTATTTTAAATGTGTTTTACCAAATGAGGCATAAGGATTAAATGATTATATTTTAAGTGGGTAGCCAAACAAGCCTTATGGCTTTTGATTTTCAAAAATATTATAACTGATATCAGTTATACATATAATTATATTATATAATTAATACATATTATATCATATAAGTATATATTTTGTTAAGACGTTAGTTAGAGTTAGGAAGAAAGACTCGTAAGAAGAAAAAAAGAAGAAGAAGAAAGGCTAGAGAATTTGAGAGAGAAGTTGGAGAAAAGAAGCTTAAGAATCAAAGAGAAGTTATCATCTTTTAGAAAATAAGGTATCATCTTACCCTTTTTAAGTTTCTTTAAAGTTTTAGTTTTTTTTTCTCTTTCAAAATTCTCTGTAAAATCTTTGTAGAAGTTGAATTATTTGTGATATATAGTTTTATATGATAAATTAGTTATTGTGAAACTATTTTCATAAATTTATATATGATTATAGTCAATGAATTCATGTTATGTATGTAATTTGTGAAGAAAACCATATCACAGTGAGTTTATATGAATATATATGAATATGGCTTAGTTTAAAGTAAAATTAAGGTTTAATTAGTTATTTAATTTATAAATTGACTATTGAATTTGAAAGAGGATGAATAAACATAAACAAGGTACTTTGAATTAACTATTTTGGTTGGAAAACAAAATCACAGTGTTGATTTTCACTGAAAATGTCAAAAAGTGAAGTTTTATCAAAAATAGTGAAATTGGATGTTTTAAATTCGATGTTTATGTTGTTTTATGGGTAGAATCATGTTAAGAGTCTTTGAATTATGTTTATATGAAGTCTCTGTATGAATTACATGTTGATTAGGTTGTTAGAAAGTAGCTTGTAGGCTAAAAATGGCTTTTATTCATGTTCATTCGATAATTGGTCGTCAAGTTTGTAGTTTACGCCGCAAAGATGGCTCAAAGAAGATATTTGTCGCATACCGCAGATGCTAGCGTCGCTACCGTAGCGCAAATGATCGTTAGCATGCATCTCAATGCCATGACTAAATCAAGATCACAATAGTAATTATGACCCACAGTGTAAACTGTGGTGCCACAACGCGAGTTAGCAGAATGGTCAGACAGTTTGATTTATTTACACAAGGTCTAAAAACGTTGTTATGTGTTAATAGTAGGACTGTTAAATTATGATTTCAGTATTTCTATACCAAGAATGAGCATGTTATTAACAATTAACTAGTTTTGTTACTAATGTAATTTGATTATGTGATTAAAAATCAAATCTTACATGATGAATGTACTTAGTTATGTATATAATGTGGTAGTGGCTAATTATGTCATGGTGACATATATATATATATATATATATATATATATAGGGTATTGTGATTCGAGTTGTTACGGTTTAGCCTACAAACAAGGCAAGTTTTCTATCCCCACACTTCCGTTGAGCTAGTTTATTTACGATTTTTGCAAGTTCTCTAAATCTGTTGTTTTGTTGAGCAAATTATTGTTTCTAATTCGATTACATTACACAAGTTTTCTAACTCTACACTTTCATTGAGCTAGTTCTATTATTATTACATTGTGCAATTTTATTCTTGCGATTGAGCAAGTTCTTGTATCTAGTTTGTTTATGATGATGTAAGTTGTCTAAATCTTATTTTTATATTGAACAAGTTATTTTTGTCTTTAACTTGTTATTTAGCATGCAAGTTTATATATTCTAATATACCAATGTTGAACAAGTTTTATCATTCAATTTACTATTTGTTATGCATGCTTAGCACTCAATTCTAAATAACCTTGGCTTAATATTGTTCAAGCAAGGTACGTTATGATTATTCGATGTTTATGCTATTAGTTTATTCCTAAAGCATGATCTTAATTTATAATGTCGATTCAGTTATGATTATTCGATAGCATAATGTTATCAATATTGTATTCAACTAATCCTTAGTTGATGATTGTTGAATTCTAAATTACCCTTGAAATGTATCCAAACCAAACTTACTTTGGTGCAAACTTGTACTCTAAATACTGAGATGAACAACCCTATTATTAGGGGATAATTTACGCTTAGCGTTGAAATATTTGTGTACAATACATTGTACGAAGGGTTGATCCCCCTAAGTATGAGGAGTCCCTATAGTCTTATGACTATTAAAGTTTAAGTTAAAAGATTACTTATAACTATGGACATAGTTCGTGGTCTTAGGACCCTCAGTTATATATTTCAGAATGTTGATAGACCATATTATTCATTTCTATTGAGCCTCTTATTTGGCAGTTATTGTAAAGATTTTCATTCATTGTTGTTTCAAGTTAGCTTTGTTTGCTCACTCTTCCTTATATAACTATTACAGCTAAAGATGAGAAGGTCGATGTACCTAGCACCAGTAAGGGAAAAGGAAAGATGAACAAGTATTGAAGACTTGTAACATGTTGATATTTTATTATCAGATTTTATTTTAATGATTATAATGAACTTATTTAAATTCCGCATTTGAATGTTTGTATTTAAAGGTTAGACAACCTGGGAGATTTTTATTAATGTAATCCTTTAATGTGAAGGTTTTATTATTCAATTTTATTATGATTGGGTAGTTAGATATGAATGTTTTTATCAAGTGAACACTAAATCCTGTGGGAATGAAGTACCTGGATTTGGGGGTGTCACAAGTTGGTATGAAAGCCTTAGGTTATGAACCTTAGGTGGGGGGAAAAGCCTTAGGAAGTAACTGTTGGGTAAAATCTATATACGCACAACACACAAGTATACATGGTCAACAAGTAATTAAGTGATGAGTAGGGTATCATTCCCACAGAGATCAACTAGCAATAATATTAACTTACAATTACCAATTCCCTATTAATCCTAATTTTATTAAACTATTCAACTCAATGATTATGATTAAACATTCTAAATTAAATAATAACATAAACTACCACAAACCAATCACAAATATTAAAATCTGGAATTTCACACAATCAGTGGAGAATTAGACTTATGATTTCACCCTAAGCGTCACTCTGATTTTAACACCTTTATTCTAATTCAATTCACTATCCCAGTTTATTAATCAAGAACACGAAAGTAGTATTAACCACCTCTCGATGCACTAATACCATATTAACTTAAATCCACAATTAAGATAGAAACAAGTTAAAAACCTTAATCAACTAACTCACTATATCTCTATGTGAATTACAATTAAAGAAGGTTTAAGATTAAGTTCTCTATCCGATTACATGCGATGTTAAGCATATCTCTACCTTAACATTCATCACAATTCTGTTATTCACAAAATTCACGAACACATGCTATATTAACTAAGTCTAGATTCGAATATCCTCTCTCGATTCCATACAAATCCACAAAGAATTGTTGATCAGGCAATTCATAAATTCAAGCTCAAATTAATATAGATAAACTGGAAATAGATTATTAAAATTGGAATTCAAAGTTTACAAAATCATCGATTCACTCAAAGATCCATCATAAGCCTAAAAAGTGAATTAGTTCATCATAAATGAATTAAACACTGAATAAATCATAGAAAACATTCTTTCAATTACAAATAATAGCCTAAGATGCAGAATATTGAAAAACACCCTTCACGTAGCCTAGAATTGTAATCGTCTCAAATATCTCTTCGAAATACTCCTCCACGCTTGCTTAGAAAAACTGAGTTTAATCTTCGTAATATGCCTTGTGTGTTGTTGAATTCGATGTTAATTGAATAATAGATGTCCAACACACAAGTCCTAGCCAAAATTCTCCATCAAGTAGAGTCCATGTGTAATCCATTATGTTAAAAACCAAGTCCAACAAGAGTTTCAACCAAAAATGTAACACAAAGAATAGTCGACAATTGACAGCCATTTCCTGGGGGTATACAAGATAATAAATAGGCTTCCTGGGGTGTGAACTGCTAGATAGTTTGCTGAACTTCATGGCTTCTTCCCAATTCGCATCATTTGACTCCAAATCATTCCAATTGACTCCAAATATGCGTTAAATGCCACAACAACCATCCTACACATAAAATAACATAAAACAAGTAAAAACGAACATGAACACAAGAAATTAGCAACAAATAAGCATGAAATGGACACTGATTCGCGTATATAAAATCCACTTATCAAAATCCCCCAAACTTAAACCGTGATAGTCCTCGAGCGCAAAACAACTACATGCCATGCAATGAGATGAAATGAATATGATCTAAATTATATGCTTTCGAATCCATCAGCATCGCAGAATCAAGATTATCTTAACGGCCTCAGCAAAAAAAAGTAACTATACAATATCAATCACCAAAACCAATCTACAATTCCACCTTAATCCTCAAATCTCAAACCATCATCACTGGTATAGTGTGTGTGTGTGTGTGTGTGTGATCAGCATCCATGATAACTACCACAGACTCAAATTCAATACATAATCAATTTCTTAGAAGGAATCATACAATGCAAACTTGAAAATTTCTAAAAATAGACAAGTTCCAACTAAAACTAAGCAATTACTATTTCCAAGGGTTCACACAGGGTATTTATATTTTATTTCTATAAAAAATATATTCTTTCCTTTTTTTTTCTTACGGGGGCTTTTTGCTCTTTTCCCGTTTTATTTATTTATTTATTTATTTTAAACGAATATATACAAACATGACTGTGCAATGTCTCATCCCATTAGGCTGATAGTGCTACCCCTTAGCGAGCTTCCAACCAACGACTCCCAGACCATACAAGACCTTAGGGCGCTAGGTGTAAAGACAATCCCCTCGGGCATACTTGCTCAAGTAACAAAGGCCCGAAACAAGACTAGTCATGATATATAATCTTTTTGTCTCATTTTTTTTAGATAAAGCTTATATACCCCACATATCATCCCCCAAACTTAGGTACTTGCCTAATTTTCGCCTTTACTGTCTATCATTGTCGTTTTCTCATTTACTCTAGCATTATCCTCTAGAGACTATTTATGTATCAATTTGAACTGGCCAGTCAACAAGGATGTTATTAATCATGTTATCATTTTTATACCTGTCTCAAACGAGCTCAAGATTCAATTCATAACAGAAATTGTATCACAATTCTAGTAATCAATGTTGTATTGGTTAACTTATTATCAATCTCATCATTGGCCCACAAATAATATGAACTACAACATTACTGGACTTATGCAAACACAATATTTAACTTATTTATATATAAATATATATATAGAGAGAGAGAGAACAAAATGCACTATTTACAAAAATAACCTAAGCTACTATACATGCACCTAAACTATCATGCAATACTAAAATTAAAATGCAATACTAAAATTAAAATGACAAAATGCAACCTATGTACTACATATGCATGCAACCATGAATTTAAATCCCCCAAACTTAAATAATACAATGTCCTCATTGGATGATTAATCAAAATTAAGTACATGAGGACTTCTCTGCTATCGCTTAAGTCTGATGAGGTGGTTGTTGTTCTTCTTTGTCTGAATCACTTGGTGGGAACGTTGGCATTGGCATGGGCTGCTGATATGGAAATTGAGCCGCCAGGTTGAAGCTTTGAAGGGTTGTGTTGAGTGAGGCAAAATATGCGTTCATAGCATCAAACATATGATCTTGCCTCATTGCCAATCGCCGCATTTCTCGACGTGATGCTTTGTTGTGCGCATTCATTTGATTTTGGAAAACAAGAAACTAAGGACTGGATATGGCCTCGGTCTACGTTACCTTCTCGTCCCCTTGATCTCCCATAACTTCATCATCATCCTCCGACGCCTCTATATCATCAACTTCGTCTTTCGAAGTTGACGGAAAAATGAAGCCCAGACCATGTGGATGTGAATCACCTCCTGCCCATACAGAATACCGCGCTATCATTCTAGAATCAAGCAACGTCAGCGGCATTTGTGTGGGCTCATCGTCAGAACATCTCACCCCTGTTTGATGGCATAACCCACATATGAGTGCGAGGTGTGGTAAGCCGCCCGAAAAATTTCCACGTAAACACCGGCGGATGGAGAAACATATAATGGCCCCGACATCGATAATGAAATCTTGCACAATTGTGTACAACAGTAACGCCTTCTCTTTAGTCACGTCCGAGGTGTGTTGCGACTGAAGTAGTTTAGCGCATACAAATGCGTACGAGATTTTTCCATATCGGCTGAGGTCCTTGTTGTGGAATACCGTGCCTCCCTTCCGACCCTTGATCTAAGATGTTCCCGGATTTGTCATCTCCGTGATTATCGCATCATAGTCCGGATCAGAATCTTGTAGATGAGCATATTGGCAGTGGCGAGGTACCCGCAGTTGATAGTAGGTGTTGATTGCATCAGCACTGAACGAAACCAACCGACCCCTCACAAATGCGTTGAATGGGGCTTTGTCCTCAGCGTTCGCATAGAATTCCTTGACAATGTTGACCACAGCAGGTTCCGACTCTTCGGTGAATTTTGTCCACCCCTTTTAATAAATTTGAGGAATCATCTCCCCATCACTACGATCTGGTGCCAACCCCCGCTCCGGTGTAAGGGCTTTGGTGAGCATGTAATCATGCCGGTTGGCGGCAGCGACACTCACGAATTTCCAACGATCGAAGGTTCGGGTTGGTTGTGATGGCCTTGAACTCTCTCCCCTTTGGCGTTTTGATGTTGGTTGTGCAGCCATATTACCTCACTTTCTTGTGTGACTTGCCTTAGCTCTCCCCCAAACTTTTCAATTTGATCCTCTCTAGCTCTCTAGTGACCTCTAGGAATGCCCACTTCAATTTGTGTGAGAATTATGGTAGGAGATGTAGTAATATATAAAGGTGGTGGAATGAATTCTATTGGTGGAGTGAAGAGGTGGTGGAATTAATGGAGTTAAAGAGGTAGTGGGAAGTAGAAGTGGTGGTAGTGGGTGGTGGTTATGGGAGATTTAATTGAGGTAGTGGGGTATTGATCATAGGAAGAGGCTACTTAACTGCCTCATTAGTCTGTTGAATTTTAGGACCCCCACACCAGGGGGGGGTATTTAGTCAGCAAGCCCACACTTACAGCAAATGGCTACTCGAATCTGGCAAAAGGGGACCCCCACCCCGGCGGGGGGTGTTAGGCATAGAAGTCCTGCAGCGGGGGTTGTAGTGCAGAATGGGCCCGCCCCGAAGGGCATGTACACTGCCAAAATCCTCTGTTTTCTCCACTTTGCTTCATGTACTCACTCAATGAACCTTTGTCCCTCCTGTACGATGTAAAACATGAGAATTAGTGCGTTGTTGGTAACATGATGTATTATGGAGTGATTAACGAGACTTTTCTTGTATGCTACTACCTAGTAATTTAATGAAACTATATTATAATGAATATAAATGAAAAATACGAGAAATAAACTAAAGATTGGGTTGCCTCTCAATTAGCGCTTGATTTTAAGTTGTTCAGCCTGACTACTTCCTGTTCATGGTGCATCAGTCAAGGTGATGGCGATGACATCGGTGTTGGCCTCGCCTCCCCAATAGTACTTTAAACGTTGCCCGTTGACCTTGAATGTTTCTAACGAATTGCGACTAAAGAGTTCGACTGAGAGAATACCTTCTTGATAGTGAATGGTCCCGACCATCTTGATTTGAGCTTTCTTGGGAATAATCGCAGCTGTGAGTTGATCAAAAGGACTGATTGCCTTGGCTCGAATGTTCGATGTATAATTTTCTAGTCATGCCATCATTTTACTTTTTCTTTATATAATTTGGAGTTCTCATTGGCGTAAAGGCTAAATTCGTCGAGTTCATTCAGTTGAAGTTCTCTTGATCAAAATTGAGTTTTTGAACTGCCCAATAAGCCTTATGTTGTAGCTCGACCGGTAAGTGACTTGCCTTCCCGTACAGTATTTGATATGGTGACATCTCGATTGGTGTCTTGTATGCAGTTCGGTATGACCATAATGCATCATCCAAATCGAAGCAACCAATCCTTCCGATTGGGATTCACCACTTTCTCTAATATCTTCTTAACTTCTCTGTTTGATACTTCAGCCTGTCCACTGGTTTGAGGGTGATACGCTGTAGATACCTTGTGGTTGACCCCATACTTGGCCAAAAGAGCTGTAAAAGACTTATTACAGAAGTGACTACCTTCGTCACTAATTATTGCTCTTGGCGTGCCAAACCTCGTGAAAATATTTTTTTTGTAGGAATTTGAGGACCACATTGGCATCGTTGGATGGTAGTGCTGCAGCTTCAACCCACTTCGATACATAATCCACAGTAAGTAGAATATACTGATTGTTCAAAGATGAAGGGAATGACCCCATGAAATCGATACTCCATACATCAAAGATTTCCACTTCAAGAATCGTTTGTAAAGGCATCTCATTTCGTTTCGAAATATTTCCAACCCTTTAACACCTATCGTATTGTTTGACAAAGTTGTTGGCATCCTTGAATAGTGTAGGCCAATAAAACCTGGCTTGTATCACCTTTGTTGTTGTCCTCTCACTACCATAATGCCCTCCATATGCGGATGAATGACACTCATGCAAAATATTCTTCGCTTCACTAAAGGGGACACACCGTCTAATCATTTTATCAGCGCACTGCTTGAACAAATACGGTTTGTCCCACGTGTACCATTTTACATCATGAAGAAACTTCCTTTTCTATTGTCTTGTGAGGTCAGGTGGTAGAATGTTACTCACAAGAAAATTTACATAATCCCCATACGAAGGAATCTCGGCAGAAATCCCAAATAGTTGCTTATCTGGGAATGATTCATTAATTTCACATCTGTCTTCTTTCGCTTTCCCTTTGTTTTCCAACTTAGACAAGTGATCGGCTATTTGATTATCTGTCCCCTTTCTATCCTTTATTTCTAAGTCAAACTCTTGAAGTAGAAGAATCCATCGGATAAGGCGTGCTTTAACATCTTTTTTCGCTATTAGGTACCGAATCACCGAATGGTCCGTGTAGACTATTACCTTAGTTCCAATCAATTAAGCCCAAAATTTGTCAAATGCATACACCACTGCAAGAAATTCCTTTTTCGTGGTTGTGTAATTCATTTGAGTCTCTGTGAGTGTTTTACTTGCATAGTATATGGTGTGAAATACCTTGTCTCGTCGTTGGCCCAAAATAGCCCCAACCGCGTAGTCACTTGCATCACACATTAGCTCGAATGGCATGTTCCAATCTGATGCGACGATCACGGGGGCTGTAGTCAATTTCTTCTTCAATAATTCAAATCCTAACTTGCACTCCTTATCAAAACTGAAAATAGCATCCTTCTCTAAAAGACTGTATAGAGGTTTTGCAATTTTAGAGAAGTCTTTTATGAACCTCCTGTAGAACCCAGCATGTCCCAGAAAACTCCTAATACCCTTAACTGAGCTCGGTGGAGGCAGTTTCTCAATTATTTCCAGCTTTGCTTTGTCAACCTCTAATCCTTAAGTTGATACCTTATGGCCCAAAATTATGCCCTCTTCAACAATGAAGTGGCATTTTTCCCAATTGAGTACGAGGTTCGTATCCTTACATCGCTGCAACACCATGACTAGATTCCCTAGGCAAGTATCAAAGTTGTCTCCATAGACCGAAAAGTCGTCCATAAAGACTTCCACATTTTCTCCACCATATCTGAAAAAGTTGCCATCATACACCGTTGGAAGGTTGCAGGTGCATTGCATAACCCGAATGACATCCTCCTGAATGCAAATGTACCATAAGGGCATGTGAATGTCGTCTTTTCTTGATCCTCCGGAGCGATGACTATCTGGTTATAGCCCGAGTACCCATCCAATAAACAGTAATATTCATGTCCCACCAATCTATCCAACATTTGATCAATAAAGGGCAGCGGGAAATGGTCTTTTCGGGTTGCCTTATTCAATTTTTTATAATCCATGCAAACCCTCCAACCTGTCACTGTTCTAGTCGGTATTAACTTGTTATCCTCATTATGTACCACAGTCATTTCTCCCTTTTTCGGTACGCACTGGACCGGACTAACCCATTTACTGTCGAAAATCGGGTAGATGATACCGGCATCCAACCACTTCAAAATTTCCTTCTTCATAACTTCCTTCATAATAGGGTAAAGTCACCATTGTTTCTCCACCATTGGTTTTTCTTCATCTTCCATCAGAATCTTGTGCATGCAAAATGAAGGGCTAATTCCCTTTATATCCGCAATCGTCCACCCAATCGCTGATTTATGTTCCCTAAGCACCTCAAAGAACTTTTTTTTCCCGCAATTTGTTAAGTGCTTGCGGAAAATAATAATAATGTAAAGAATTTGAATTTCCTAAGTACGCATACCTGAGATGTTTAGGGAGTGGCTTAAGTTCCAACTTTGGTGGCTCTTCCAATGATAGTTTCAGTTTTTCTGCGGCTATCTCCTCCGTGTGCAATGGTTCAAACGGTGCTCTGAATCGGCTAACTCGTGGCAATGAATCAAGCATATGTAAGTAATCCACAAATTCTGGGTTGTCGACCTCTTCATCCCCCAGTAAAGTTGTTTCTAACGGATCGTTGACCAAACTCTTGCTCATATCTTCACTGATGATTTGCTCAATTAAATCCACCTGAAAACATTCTTCCTCATCCGTAGGGAATTTCATGGCCTTGAACACATTAAATTTGATTTCTTGATCTTCGACCCTCATAGTAAGTTCTCCTTTTTGTATGTCTATGAGTGTCCTACCCATGGCCAAGAAAGGTCTCCCTAGGATAATCAGGATGTTATTGTCCTCCTCAAAATCCAGAATAATAAAATCTCCTGGTAATATAAACTTATCCACCCTAACCAATATGTCTTCTACTATGCCTCTCGGATATGTGACTGACCTATCTGCCAACTATAATGTAATGTTCGTAGGCTTTGGTGCGGGCAAACCGAATTCTGTGTATACTGACACTGGCATAAGGTTTACACTCTCCCCCAAATCACATAAACATTTATTAAAAGACATATTCTCGATCGTGCATAAAATAGTGAAACTCCCATGGTCCTTGAGTTTTGGTGGTAATTTATCTTTGTAACATCAAGACTACACTCCTCAACAAAGGTAACCTGCCTCTCAAAATCTTCCCATTTCTTCTTCCTTGACAGGATCCCTTTCATAAATTTTGTGTAGCTCGGCATTTACTCTAGGGCTTCTGCAAATGGAATGTTAATCTGGAGTTTCTTGAACACTTCCAAAAACTTTGCGAATTACTTGTCTAATTTCTGTTTTTGGACCCTCTGCTAAAACGGTGGTGGTAGATAAACAATTGGCTTAGTGTTTAACTTTGTTTCCTCTCTCTGCTTATCCGCACCCTTGTTTCCTTCAACCACGCTATGCTATCAACTTTTCCTCCGAGTCATTTGAATTTTCTGCATTAGTACCCTCGAGATGTTTTCCACTCCTCAATGTAATTGCCTGACACTATTCGTGGTTACCCTTAGGATTTCTCTCTGTATCGCTTAGTAGGGTCCCTTGTGGCCTGTTATTTAGTGCTAGGGCAATTTGTCCCATTTGATTTTCCAAGTTCTTGATGGCCATTGCTTGATTTTTCATTGTTGCCTCATTACTAGTTATGTACTTTGACACCACTTCCTCAAAATCTGATTTCCTTTCCTGATGTTAAACTGATTGTTGGTGATTCTGAAAACCTGGGAGATATGACTGTCATGGAGCTTGATGTTGCTGATTATTGCTCCATGAGAAATTCGGATGATTTCAATTCCCTTGATTGTACGTATTCTGATATGTATTCTGTGGAATTCTGTATACTTACCCACAAACTGCACAGATGCTGGATTAATCGCGCATTAATCCGTTGGGTGCTCTCCCGCGCACAACTCACATATAACTGCCACTTGATGTGTTTATTGTGCCTATACCCCTGTAATAGAATCCAACTTCTTTGACAATGCTAAAATATGTGCTTGTATAGCTGTTACACCATCCACTTCTAACACCCCAGCTGCCTTCGCATGTGTCATTCTAGCTATAGGCCACTGGTAGTTATTAGCCGCCATGGTTTCAATCAAATCGTAAGCTTCCTCGTAGCTCTTAGCCATGAATGCTTCGCCCAACGCTGCATCAATACTCGTTCTGAGAGTCCCAGTAGTCTATTGTAAAAGGTGTTCATTTGCAGCCACTTGGGCAATCCATGATGTGGGCATTTTCTGAGCAATTCTTTGTATCTCTCCCATGCCTCATATAACAACTCCCCATGTTGCTGCTCAAACATTGTTATCTCGTTCCTCATCTTCGCAGTTTTTGCCGGTGGAAAGAATTTGGCGAGGAATTTTTGAGCTAAATCCTCCCATGTAGTGATCGAACCGGACGGTAGAGAATGCAACCAACTCTTCGCCTTGTCCCATAAAGTGAATGGGAACAAGTGAAGTCTCACCGCCTCATCTGACACCCCATTGTACCTAAAGGTGTCGCAAATCTCCAGAAAGCTAACTAAATGCTCTTTCGGATCATCATTTGCCAAACCCCCAAACTAAACTGAATTCTGAATCATTTGAATCGTCCCAGGCTTAATTTCAAATGTATTTGCAGCTATTGCGAGCCTGGTGATGCTTGACTGCAGTTCAGTCAACTTGGGTGTGGTGAAGTCCCTTAATGCTTTATAATCTTCGGCTGCCATTTCCTCTTCTTTCTCAGATGTTTCAAATTCTTTCCTCGTTTCCTTTATCCACTTACTTAAACTATGAAACCTTTTCTCTATGTCGTCCTCTAAAGGCAGCAAGTCTGGAATTTTGGACCGAGTTTGCATAAACTACTTCAACACCTGAAATAAGAAAAACAAAAAAAATGTCTAAGTAAAACTGGATTAATTAAACTGATATTGTAAAATTATTAAAATTTATACTAAATTGTTCCCGAGCAACGGAGCCAAAAACTTGTTAGGTAAAATCAATATACGCATAACACGCAAGTATACGTGGTCAACAAGTAATAAAGTGATGAGTTGAGTATCGTTTGTGACACCCCCAAATCTAGGTACTTCATTCTCACAAGATTTGGTGTTCACTATTCAAGCATTCATACTATCTACCCAAATAAAATAATATTTGAATCATTAAACCTCCCCTTAAATAGGGCTACATTATTAAGTTCAAAAACATCCCAGGTTATCTAACCTTTAAACGTCATTCAAATGCGGAATTAAAATTATAACATTACATCATTAAAATAAAGTCTAAGATCATCATAGTAAAAGTCTAACATCGTAATCAAAGTCAAGATTACAAGTCTTCATTATTTGTACATTTTTCCCTTTCCTTTGCTAGTCGAAGGTTCATCTACCTTATCCTCTTTAGCTGCAATGAGTTTATAAATATGCAAGAGTGAGCAAAACAATTGCTCACTGGATATAATAGAGAATCAACAGGAGTACAACAATATTAACTGCCAATAATAAACTCATCAAGATTGGAATATACATCACTGAGGGTCATAAGACCATGAACTACGTCCACAGTTGCAAGTAATCTTTCAACTCCAACTTTAACAGTCATAAGACTATAAGGACCTCGTATTTAGGGGGATTAGCCCTTCGTACAATGGATTGTGTACAAAAATTTTAATGCTACGCGTAAGTTATCCCCTAATAATAGGGTTGTTCATCTCAGTATTTAGAATACAAGTCCGCACCAAAGTAAGTTTGGTTTGGATACATTTCAAGGGTAATTTAGAATTCAACGGTCATCAACTAAGGATTAGTTGAATACAATATTGATAACATCATGCTATGGAATAATCTTAACTAAATCGACATTGAAAATTAAGATCACGCTTTAGCAATAAACTAACAGCATAAACATCGAATAATTATAATATGCCTTGCTTGAACAATATTAAGCCAAGGTTAAAACCTTATTTAGAGTTGAATCTTAAGCATGCATAACAAATAATAAGTTGAATGATAAAACTTGTTCAACATTATTGTGTTAAGAATGTAGAAATTTCCATGCTAATTAACAAGTTAAAGATTGGCTCAAAATCAAGAGATAAGGTTTAGGAGCTTGCACGATATAATTAGGGTTAAGATTTTCACAAAGAAAGCTTAGAGTTAGGAAAACTTGCTCAAAGATAGCTAGATACTTGCACAATTATAAGAGTAAAGTTAGAAAACTTGCCTCGTGTGTAGGTTAAACAATCACTACTCACGTTCACTCCAAGTCCTACACATACCATATGTATTGACAATACACATTAGTTACACTAACATTACCTTCATGAGTTGCTTTCTACTTATAGTATAGCTACTAACTAAGTTTAAGTTTAAGCAACATCGCATCTTTTCATGAACATTACTTTTTAGCTTTATTACAACTACTTAAGTGATCATGTCATTGCACCACATACACATTAACAACTTGATACAACATCCTATTACATGTCCAACATGTTATCATTAAGTTATACTAATACACAAAGGGTTGCACTTGCATTCACGCATCCCGACGCCCTCCGATTGGCTCCAAACACACAACAGTCCTAAAGATTACCATTTTGACCCTTCATAACGATTTCAAATTTAAAACCTTAAAGAATAAAAGTTATAGGCTTATTAGTCGTCTTCCCGAATCATCTTGAATCACCTCAATCGGAGTTCGTATGAAATCGTTATGGCCATTTTACTACAAGAGGTCAAAACTGTCCAACCCAGACCACTTTTCCAGCGCTGGGGCGCGAGACAATGGCGTCGGGGCGCGAATTCTAGTGTCGGGACGCGAATTTCAGCACTGGGGCGCGAACTTCTGGCCTATTTTTAGCGCTTGGGCGCAAAATTTGGCGCTGGGGCTCCGAATTACAGAACACCCAAAATCAGAAACAAAATCAAGCTACCATGTCTTAATTTCTAATACCAATTAACATGTATAACTTATGCAAATTACACATAAACTTCACCAAGCATACAAATACTAACATAACAGAACTTAAACCATAATTCTAGAAAAATTAAATATTGGAATAACATATTTTTAAAACCAAAAACTCTATTTTTGATATTTCTTGACACAGCGAACACTGTAATCATAATGATACACCAATTTGATTCTTTTGAACTAAGTTCTCTGTAATTCTTAATAAACTAACTAACATAGTCACAGTTCAATTTCACATACTAAATTGATCATCATAATTGTTACTTACATAAGCCACATAAGAAATACATATACTGACATTATTTCTTCCTACTGTAAACCAAAATTTGCATGCGATTATTGATTAAACACCATATCTAATCACTATAAACATGTATAACCCCCATAACTTAGTTACATAACAACAATTCGGAAGAAATAGAATTCACAGAGCATAGAAAAATTTTGCCATAGAAACCCATATATGCATAATAAGAGTATAGAACATACCTTTTTCTTCTTAACAGAAATCCTTGCTACACACTGGAATTGTTCTTCTCTGCACACGCTCTCTCTCAAATTCTCTCAAGTCTCAATTCTCTCTATTGCCTAGCACAACTAGAATGAAGCTCTGATAGCTAGTATGCGTAACATAAAAAAACACAAACTGATATGGCCTTAATAGCCATCATCAGTTTATCAAAATAACGTCTACAACATCAATACGTTATATTTATTATTTATTTTATTTTATAAATTAGAAATATCAAAAGCCATAAGGCTTGTTTGGCAAACCATTTAAATTTTAAAGAATTTATATCCTTAAGCATTGTTTGGGTAAAACTAGATTAAAACTACTTTAATTTATTTTTAATAACTCCTTATACTATAGTTATTTGTCACACTTTATTTAATCAAGCTTTCATATTTAATTTAATTCATTCAAATAACAATTAATTAAATAATTCATTTAATCACATAACTTAATTCAAATAATTAACCATCAACTTGAAATATCAATATAATAATAATTTCCTTAACTCATTAATTATTTATTTAACACATAAATAATTAATCAATTAAAATTAAACAAATATTTATTTAGCAATAAATACACCAATTAAATATTTATATAATTCAATAAATATTTAAAATTACAATTTAAATTTTTGGATTGTTACATCGATTGGTATCAAATCCTTAGGTTATGAATCTTAGTTGGGGGAAAAGCCTTAGGAAGTAACCTTTCGAAAGATAGTGATGATAAACTCTTATCGAGTTTTAGGAAAGAGAAAGTAATAAAACACTTATGTGCTTATGTGATAGTAGTCTTTGTGCTCGTGAGTGTCGAGTAGTAATGATTAGTAATTAAAACTTAAACTTTGGTTGACAAGATGGCTAATGTAGGAGGATCCAGTCAGGATAGATAGGAGGAGCCTCGAGATATTCAAGTGATTTGGGAACAACTACTACCACGGGAAACAGTTCCGTCGATCATAGTAGTTGAGCAGGAGAAAGTCCCTGATGAGGATGATGAGATAGAGACGGATGAGGAAGATCCCGTGGAGCTGCCACAGTCGGATGAGGAGGATGAGGAAGAAGATCTTCCACTTAATTAGATAACTGCCCGTATGTACGACGAGGTGTATGATCGCAATGTGGAACTTCAAGATATCGTCGAGGAGTTTCGAGAGATAGTAGCTGAACAACAGACTTCGATGGCGCAGAAAGACGATGAGATCCAGGATCGAGAAGAACAATTGAACAACGTTGAAGAGAAGCTGGTCCACAGTGAAGGAGAGAATGAGCGAATGATGGAGAAGATTGCAGAACTGGAGAATAAGCTGAAAGAAGAATCTACAAAAAGGGCAAGAGCCGAAGACACGTACAATGAAGCTTATCAACGAGCCGAAATAGCAGAGAGTGATGCACAAGCCAAGAGGAGAAAGATGGAAGAAATGTGCAACGTATTCAACACCGTGGTCAATCGAGCTCAAGATCGAGTCATGAGTTATCCGGTTCAATTCAAGACCCTACCATCATACATATTGGATCGCCGAACAATGTTCCAAATTATGGAGGAAGAGCGTCGTAAGGCTACGCAGTATCTTAGTAGGACAATGTAGAGATTATAATTGATAGGTGATTTTGAAAATAAATGAAATGTAAATCCCGGGTATGATATAACCAATGGGATAGATGATGATGATGATATCCTGAAACTGTTATAGTTCAGGAAAGTAATGTAAATAGCAGTGATGCTATTGTCTTGATGTTTTAGATGATGAATGAATAAAAGTTATTATTTTATTCAAAGTGTTAAGTGTTATATGTTACATGATAAATTTTTATGATGTGCAACTTAAGTATATAATACTTAATAGATTGAATAGAAGTTGATGGGTTTATTTTAACAGAAAATGGCTTCAAGACGTCAACCATCACGATGGTGAACCACTGAGGAAAACAACAACAATAATGTGGAAGGAAACCCGGTTCACCAACTAGTGACGTTACTAATGGGTGCTTTGCAGAATCAACCTCAGAATCAAGGTACTACGTTTAAGGACTTCAAGGCGGTTGGACCACCAGAATTCCAAGGGTCCATGAATCCAGTTGAAGCACAGACTTGGATTATGGAAATCGAGAAGGTTTTTGATGTGGCTAGGGTAGAGGAGAATCAGAAGACTGCTTTTGCAGCGTTTATGTTGAAAGAGGAGGCTAGCTATTGGTTGCAGGCCAACAAAACTTTGAAAGGCAGGAGTAATGATCTGGGATAGGTTTAAGGAGCTGTTCTTCAAGACCTATTTCCCAGAGAGTTTGAAGAGTCAGCTTGAAGTGCTGTTTTTGGAACTAAAGCAGGGAACAATGTCAGTATCTGAGTATGCCGCAAGATTCAACGAGTTGGCAAGGTTTGCGCTATATCAAGTCTGCACAGATGAACGCAAGGCGAAGAGGTTTGAACAGGGACTAAAGCCCTGGTTGTATAGTAGGGTCTCCCTGTTCCAACTGAAGATGTTTGCAGCGGTAATGGAGAAATCAATTCTCGCTGAGAGTGGAGGCGAGGCGGTAACAAAACACAACCAAGAGTAGAGGAAGAAGAAAAATGAAGGTGAATCTAAAAATGGTGGAGGTAGTAACGGTGGAAACAACAACAATAATTTGAAGAGGAAGTAGAATGCGAATGTGGGAGCTGGAAATCAGCAAGGAAACCAGCAAAATAAGAAGTTCGAAGCATGTACTACATGCGAGAAGTTTCATAAGGGTGTGTGCTTGATGGGGAAACGAGTATGCTTCAATTGTGGCCAAGAGGGTCACATCGCCCCAAATTGAACTCAATATAAGAAAAAAGTTTGCTTCACGTGCGGGTCTAAGGATCACTTTGCTCGTGAATGTCCTAAAAAGAGATCTGGTGAGGCAAATGGAAGCAAGGGAAATGCTGGTGGAGGTACGCTAACTATTGCTGGACCAACATCAACAAATAAGCCAACAGCAAGAACCTTCAACATGACAGTGCAGGACGCGGTGCAATCAAAAGATGTCGTGTCAGGTATTATCCCAATCAATAATATAGATGCATATGTATTATTTGATTCGGGTGCTACTTGCTCGTTTATATCTGATAAATTTGCTAAGAGGTTAGAAATACCTTGTGAAGAGTTGGAATTCCCTTTAAACATAGAAATTGCGAATAGGGAAGTGATTCCTGTTAGGTTCATATACAAGAACTGTAGAGTGAACATTAAGGGGAATGTTATGAAAGTAGATTTAATTCTGATAAAACTCGAAGAGTTCGATGTTATTTTGGGAATGGATTGGCTATTCAATTATGGAGCAATAATTGATTGCCAAAAGAAGTGTGTAAACCTTATAACTCCGTCAAAGGTAGTTTTTCATGGTAGCAAATCGCCTAGACAAATGAAATGTCTAACGATGATGCAGGCCAAGAAGTTATTGAATCAGGGCCGTGTAGGGTATCTAGCTTACATAGTTGATACTCAAAAAGAGAAGGGTATGAAATTGGAGGAAATACCAGTGGTTAGGGAGTTCGTGGACGTGTTTCCGGAAGATTTTCCAGGACTTCCACCTGACATAGAAATCAAGTTTGTGATCGACTTAGCTTTAAAGCGCTCCTATATCGAAGGCCCCGTCATGAGAATGGCTCGGTAGAGAAATGAAGGAACTAATGGTGCAAAGCGCAAGAAGCTGTTAGATAAGAAGTATATTCAACCAAGTGTATCACCGTGGAGAACAAGGTGTTATTCGTGAAGAAGAAGGATGGGTCGATGCGTCTTTGCATTGACTATAGGGAATTAAACAAAGTCACTATTAAGAACAAATATCCATTGCCAAGAATAGATGTCTTGTTTGATCAATTGAAGGGTGCTAGATATTTCTCAAAAATAGATTTGAGAAGTGGATATCATCAATTGAAATTAAGGAAGGAGGATGTACCGAAGACAGTATTCTGAACTCGGTATGGACATTACGAATTTTTGGTGATGTCATTTGGTTTGACAAATGCCCCTGCAGCATTCATGGATTTAATGAACAGGGTGTTTAAACCATTTTTGGACAAGTTTGTGGTGGTGTTCATCGACGATATCCTGGTGTACTCTAAAACTCAAGAGGAACACATGGAACATTTACGTCTGACGTTGGAGACGTTAAGAAAAGAAAATTTGTACGCGAAATTCTCCAAATGTGAATTTTGGTTGAAACGTGTACAATTTCTTGGGCATATAATTGATAAGGATGGGATTTCTGTAGATCCATCAAAAGTCAAAGGTGTGATAAATTGGGAACAACCAAGAACTCCATCAGAAGTGAGAAGTTTCTTGGGATTGGCGGGTTATTACAGACGGTTTATTCAGGATTTTTCCAAGATTGCCACTCCATTGAAAAATTTGACAAGAAAATCTGTAAAATTTGTTTGGACGAAGAAGTGTGAAGAAAGTTTTCAAGAACTGAAAAAGAAGTTAAGTGTGGCACCTGTGTTGTTATTACTAGATAATATAGGAAACTTTGTGGTGTATAGTGATGCTTAACACAAAGGATTGGGAATGTCCTTATGCAGAACGACAAGGTTATTGTGTATGCATCAAGGCAACTGAAGGACTACGAGAAAGGGTATCCGACTCATGATTTAGAGTTGGTGGCAGTTGTGTTCGCACTGAAGATATGGAGACACTATCTCTACGGAGAAAAATGTGAGATCTACATAGACCATAAAAGTCTAAAGTATATTTTCAGACAGAAAGACCTGAACATGCGTCAAAGAAGATGGATGGAACTGATAAAAGATTATGATTGCGAGATCTTTTATCATTCGGGTAAAGCTAATGTGGGTGCAGATGCCTTGAGTAGGAAAGGCAGAGAAAAGTTGATGATGTTAACTGATAAGGAGGAGCTCATTTCAGCAATGGCAAAACTAGAGTTGGAAATCAAATTTCTAGAAGAATCCAAGGAAAAATTATTCCAGATGGAAGCTAGTCCAAATTTGGTGAACAAAGTGAAAAACGCTCAGCTACAGGATGAGGAATGCAAGAAAATAAAGCAAAGTATAGTCGAGGATAAAGAAGCGAAGTATAAGGTCGATACTACGGGGATGCTAAGATTCGAGGGACGAATTTGGGTTCCAGCAGTTCAGGAGATTAAAGAAGAAATTTTGACGTAAGCACATAACTTAAGGTATTCAATTCATCTGGGAAGTACGAAAATGTATCAAGATTTGCGGCGTCATTTTTGGTGGCCGAATATAAAAAGAGATGTTGCAGAGTGCGTTGCAAAGTGCTTGACATGTTAGAAAGTGAAGGCAGAGCATCAACGACCAAACAGATTACTTCAACCGTTGGAGATACCGGAATGGAAGTGGGAGCATATCATAATGGATTTTGTGGTAGGTCTTCCAATGACTCAGAAAGGATACGATGCGATATGGGTGATAGTGGATAGATTGACAAAATTTGCACACTTTTTGCCAATAAATATTAGATTTAATCTTGATCAGCTGGCGAAGATATACGTTAAAGAGATTATCTCAAGACATGGAGTTCCAATGTCAATTGTATCAGACATAGATCCAAGGTTCACATCAAATTTCTGGAAAAGACTACAAGAATGCATGGGAACGCAACTGAAGATGAGCACTGACATATCATCACATAAAACCGATGGGCAAATGAACGAAGAATCCAAACTTTAGAGGATATGCTTAGGCGTGCATAATGGATTTCAAAGGCGGGATGATCATCTACCGTTGGTGGAATTTGCATACAACAATAGTTACCACGCAAGCATTGGTATGCCGCCATACGAGGCATTATACGGCAGAAAGTGTAGAACTCCGCTATCCTTGGGATGAAGTTGGAGAACGTCAACTACTTGGCCAGAACTGGTACAATGAATCATTGAAATTGTCAAACTCATCAAAGCAAGATTGGTAGCTGCTCAAGATCGACAAAAAAGTATGCTGATCAACACAGGCAGAATCGTGAATTTGAAGCAGGAAGTTTTGTGTTCCTGAAAGTTTCTCCTTGGAAAGGGAAAATTCATTTTGGCAAGAAAAGAAAGCTCAGCCCAAGGTTTATTGAACCTTTCAAAATTCTACGAAGAGTGGGAGAGGTGGCTTACGAAGTAGCTTTACCTCCAGAACTAGAACATATTCATAATGTTTTTCATGTTTCGGTATTACGACCGTATAAACCTGATTACAAGCATGTGATAGAGTATGAACCCTTGAAGTTCAGTAAGGATTTGTTTTATGAAGAGATTCCTACCCAGATAGTCGACAGGAAAGAACAAGTGCTCAGGAATAAAGTGATACCTTCTATGAAGGTGATATAGAGGAACCACAATGTTGAAGAGGCTACATAGGAACTCGAAGCTGATATGATAAAGAATTATCCTGAGTTATTTGTTTAAACTGTGTCTTCGATTCTGGGGACAGAATCTTTGTAAGAAGGGAAGAATGTGACGATTTATTTGTTTGAGTTGTGATTCTGGGGACAGAATCCTTGTAAGGAGGGAAGGATGTAACAATCCGAAAATTTAAATTGTAATTTTAAATATTTATTGAATTATATAAATATTTAATTGGTGTATTTATTGCTAAATAAATATTTGTTTAATTTGAATTGATTAATTATTTATGTGTTAAATAAATAATTAATGAGTTAAGGAAATTATTATTATATTGATATTTCAAGTTGATGGTTAATTATTTGTATTAAGTTATGTGATTAAATGAATTATTTAATTAAGCATTATTTGAATTAATTAAATTAAATATGAAAGCTTGATTAAATAAAGTGTGACAAATAACTATAGTAAGGAGTTATTAAAAATAAATTAAAGTAGTTTTAATCTAGTTTTACCCAAACAATGCTTAAGGATATAAATTCTTTAAAATTTAAATGGTTTGCCAAACAAGCCTTATGGCTTTTGATATTTCTAATTTATAAAATAAATAAAATAAAATATATAATAAATATAACGTATTGATGTTGTAGAGCGTTATTTTGATAAGCGATGATGGCTATTAAGGCCATATCGGTTTTTTTTTTTTCTTATATTATTATACTAGCTATCGAGCTTCATTCTAGTTGTGCTAGGCAATAGAGAATTGAGACTTGAGAGAATTTGAGAGAGAGCTTGTGCAGAGAAGAACAATTCCAGTGTGTAGCAAGGATTTCTGTTAAGAAGAAAAAGGTATGTTCTTTACTCTTATTATGCATATATGGGTTTCTACAGCAAAATTTATCTATGCTCTGTGAATTCTATTTCTTCCGAATTGTTGTTATGTAACTAAGTTATGGGGGTTATACATGTTTATAGTGATTAGATATGGTGTTTAATCAATAATCGCATGCAAATTTTGGTTTACAATAGGAAGAAATAATGTCAGTATATGTATTTCTTATGTGGCTTATGTAAGTAACAATTATGATGATCAATTTAGTGTGTGAAATTGAACTTTGACTATGTTAGTTAGTTTGTTAAGAATTACAGAGAACTTAGTTCAAAAGAATCATATTGGTGTATCATTATGATTATATTGTTCGATGTGTCAAGAAATATCAAAAATGGAGTTTTTGGTTTTAAAAATATGTTATTCCAGTATTTAATTTTTCTAGAATTATGGTTTAAGTTGTGTTATGTTAGTATTTGTATGCTTGGTGAAGTTTATGTGTAATTTGCATAAGTTATACATGTTAATTGGTGTTAGAAATTAAGACATGGTAGCTTGATTTTGTTTCTGGTTTTGGGTGTTCTGTAATTCGGAGCCCCAGCGCCAAATTTCGCGCTCCAACGCCAAATTTCATGCCACAGTGCCAAAAATAGGACAGAAGTTCGCGCCCTGGTGCTATAATTCGCACCCCAGCGCCACTGTCTCGCGCCCCAGCGCTGGAAAAGTGGTTTGAGTTGGACAGTTTTGACCTCCTGTAGTTAAATGGCCATAACATTTTCATACAAACTCCGATTGAAGTGATTCAAGATGATTCGAAAATAGGACGAATAGGCCTATAACTTTTATTCTTTAAGATTTTCAATTTGAAATCGTTATGAAGGGTCAAAATGGTCATCTTTAGGATATTTGTGTGTTTGGAGCCAATCGAGGCGTCGGGATCGTGAATGCAAGTGCAACCCTTTGTGTATTAGTATAACTTAATGATAACATGTTAGACATGTAATAGGATTTTGTATCAAGTTGTTAATGTGTATGTGGTGCAATGACATGATCACTTAAGTAGTTGTAATAAAGCTAAAAAGTAATGTTCATGAAAAGATGCGATGTTGTTTAAACTTAAACTTAGTTAGTAGCTATACTAAAAGTAGAAAGCAACTCATGAAGGTAATTTTAGTATAACTAATGTGTATTGCAATATATATGGTATGTGTAGGACTTGGGGTGAACGTGAGTAGTGATTGTTTAACCTACATTTATAGCGGAGTTCTCTAACTTTACTCTTATAAATGTGCAAGTATCTAGCTGTCTTTGAGCTAGTTTTCCTAACTCTAAGCTTTCTTTGTGAAAGTTTCTTAACCCTAATTATATCATTCAAACTCCTAAACCTTATCTCTTGATTTTGAGCCAATCTTTAACTTGTTAATTAGCATGCAAATTTCTACATTCTTAACACACTAATGTTGAACAAGTTTTATCATTCAACTTATTATTTGTTATGCATACTTAAGATTCAACTCTAAATAAGGTTTTAACCTTGGCTTAATATTTTTCAAGCAAGGCATATTATAATTATTCGATGTTTATGCTGTTAGTTTATTCCTAAAGCATGATCTTAATTTTCAATGTCGATTTAGTTAAGATTATTCCATAGCATGATGTTATCAATATTGTATTCAACTAACCCTTAGTTGATGACCGTTGAATTTTAAATTACCCTTGAAATGTATCCAAACCAAACTTACTTTGGTGCGGACTTGTATTCTAAATACTGAGATGAACAACCCTATTATTAGGGGATAACTTATGCGTGGCGTTAAAATGTTTGTGCACAATACATTGTACGAAGGGCTGATCCCCCTAAGTACGAGGTCCTTATAGTCTTATGACTGTTAAAGTTGGAGTTGAAAGATTACTTGCAACTGTGGACGTAGTTCATGGTCTTATGACCCTCAGTGATGTATATTCCATCTTTTGGGTTCCCGTTTCTGATTATCATTGTTAGAGTACTATTCAGTCTTGATGAGTTTATTATTGGCAGTAATTATTGTTGTACTCATGTTGATTCTCTATTATATCCAGTGAGCAATTGTTTTGCTCACTCTTGCATATTTATAAACTCATTACAGTTAAAGAGGAGAAGGTAGATGAACCTTCGACTAGCAAAGGAAAGGGAAAAATGTACAAGTAATGAAGACTTGTAATCTTGACTTTGATTATGATGTTAGACTTTTACTATGATGATCTTAGACTTTATTTTAATGATGTAATGTTATGTAATAATTTATTTCCGCATTTGAATGATGTTTAAAGGTTAGATAACCTGGGATGTTTTTGAACTTAATAATGTAACCCTATTTAAGGGGAGGTTTTATGATTCAAATATCATTTTATTTAGGTAGATAGTATGAATGCTTGAATAGTGAACACCAAATCTTGTGCGAATGAAGTACCTAGATTTGGGGGTGTCACATCGTTCCCACAGAGATCAACTAGCAATAATCTTAACTCACAATTACCAATTCCCTATTAATCCTAATTTTATTAAACTATTCAACTCAATGATTATGATTAAAGATTCTAAATTAAATAATAACATAAACTACCATAAACCAATCACAAATATTAAAATCTTGAATTTCACACAATCAGTGGAGAATTAGACTTATGATTTCACCCTAAGCTTCACTCTGATTTTAACACCTTTAATCCAATTCAATTCACTATCCTAGTTTATTAATCAAGAACACGAAAGTAGTATTAACCACCTCTCGATGCACTAATACCATATTTTAACTTAAATCCACAATTAAGATAGAAACAAGTTAAACACCTTAATCAACTAACTCACTATATCTCTATGTGAATTACAATTAAAGAAGGTTTAAGATTAAATTCTCTATCTGATTACATGCGATGTCAAGCATATCTCTACCTTAACATTTATCACAATTCTGCTATTCACAAAATTCGTGAACACATGCTATATTAACTAAGTCTAGATTCGAATATCCTCTCTCGATTCCATACAAATCCACAATGAATTGTTGATCAGGCAATTCATAAATTAAAGCTCAAATTAATATAGATAAATTGGAAATAGATTACTAAAATTGGAATTCAAAGTTCACAAAATCATCAATTCACTCAAGGATCCATCATAAGCCTAAAAAGTGAATTAGTTCATCATAAACGAATTAAACACTGAATAAATCATAGAAAACATTCTTTCAATTACAAATAATAGCCTAAGGTGAAGAATATTGAAAAACACCCTTCACGTAGCCTAGAATTGCAATCGTCTCGAAAATCTCTTCGAAATACTCCTCCACGCTTGCTTAGAAAAACTGAGCTTAATCTTCATAATATGCCTTGTGTGTTGTTGTATTCGATGTTAATTGAGTAATAGATGTCCAACACACAAGTCCCAGTCGAAATTCTCCATCAAATAGATTCCATGTGTAATTCATTATGTTAAAAACCAAGTCCAACAAGAGTTTCAACCAAAACAGAACACAACAACAATGACACCCCAGCCTGGTGGTGTAAAATAAAACAAGCTCGCCCGACAAAAGCTACCTTTCTGCTAAATCCTTATGAAGACCACCCAGCCCATGGGGTATACAAGATAAAGCAGCCCACCCCGTACGGTGTGTGAAGCTGATAGATAGTTTCTTGAACTTCGGCTTTTCCCAATTCGCATCATTTGACTCCAAATCATCCCAATTGACTCCAAATCTGCGCTAAATGCCACAACAACCATCCTACACATAAAATAACATAAAACAAGTAAAAACGAACATGAACACAAGAAATTAGCAACAAATAAGCATGAAATGGACACTGATTCGCGTATATAAAATCCACTTATCAGTAACCTTGGAAAAGATAGTGGTGATAAACTCTTATCAAGTTTTAAGGAAGAAGTAATAAAACACTTATGTGCTTACGTGATTATAACTTATGTGCTCGTGAGTGTCGAGTAATGATGATTAATAATTAAAACTTAAATTTTTTTTATCAAGATGACTAATATCGGAGAATCCAGTTAGGCTAGGGAGGAAGGACCTCAGATGCCTAGAGAGGAGGAATCTCATGACATTCAGGTGGTTTGGGAACAATTGCTTCCCACGGATTCGGCCCCTTACTCACAAAGTGGTTGAAGATGAGGATGATGATGTAGAAAGCAGATGAAGAAGACCCTGTTGAGATACCTCGGTGAATGAGATGATGAGGACGAGGGGGAAGAGATTCCACTGACCTCGATAGCTGCTCATATGTACGATGAAGTCTACGACCGCAACGTGGAACTTCAAGACTCTGTCGAGGAGTTGCAAGAGATTGTAGCTGAGCAACAGACCTTGATAGCACAGAAGGACGACAAAATCTAGGATCGAGAGGAACGTCTGAACAATGCTGAAGAAGAGCTGGTCCACACTGAAGGAGAGAACGAGCGAATGATAGTAGAGATTGTAGAGTTGAAGAACAAGTTGAAAGAGGAATCTACTAAGAGGGAAAGAGCCGAAGACACGTACGAGGAAGCTTATCAACGAGCGAGGAATAAGAGAGAGAGATCCACACACAAAAGAGGATGAAGATGGAAGAAATGAATAACGTATTCAACACCGTGATTAATCGAGCTCAAGATCGGGTTATGTGTTATCCTATTCGATTCTGAGACGCCGCCATTATACGTATTAGATCGTCGATAGAACAATGTTGCAAATTATAGAAGAGGAAGAGCGTCGTAAGGCTACGCAAAGATCTTAGTAGGACATCGTAGGGAATGTACTTGATATGTGATTTATGATATGATAAATAAAATTTAAATCTCAAGTGTTATGTAACCTATGGGATATGATGATGATGTTATCTTGGAACTTTAGTAGTTTAGGAAGTAATGTAAATAGCGGTGATGCTATTGTTATGATGTTTTCAAAGAAATTATGAATGAATAAAAGTTATTATTTTATTTTATTCAAATTGTTATGTGTTATGTGATTGATTTACTTTTATGAGAAAGTTAACTTAAGTAGAAATTATTTAAAAGAGTTGAGTAATAATCTAATGAGTGTATTTTTAACAAAAATGCCTCCAAGACGTCAACCACCCGACGAAGAGAACCACCTGAAGGAACCAATAACAATAATGTTAAAGCTAACCCGTTCGATTCATTTGGTGATGGTGGTGATGGGTGCATCGAGAATCAATCGCAAAATCAATCGCAAAATCAAGCTACAATGTTTAAGGACTTTAAGGCGATTGGACCACCATAATTTCTTGCGTCCATGAATCCAGTTGAGGCACAGACCTGGATCATGGAGATAGAGAAAGTATTTGATGTTGCGGGAGTAGGGGAGGATCAGAAGACTGCTTTTGCAACATTCATATTGAAAGCAGAGGCTAGTTATTGGTGGCAGGCCAATAAAACTTGAGGAGGACAAGGGGTTATGACCTGGGATAGGTTTAAGGAGATATTCTTTGAGACCTATTTTCCAGAGAGTTTGAAGAGTCGAGTTAGAAGTGAAATTTTAGAGTTGAAGGCGAGGGAACGATGGACGGTGTCGAGTAGCCTCAAAATTCAATGAGTTGGTGAGGTTTGCGCAATATCAAGTCAGCACAGATGAACGCAAGGCAAAGAGGTTTGAACAGGGACTGAAGCCCTGGTTGTACAGTAGGGTTTCTCTGTTCCAGCTGAAGACATTTGCAGCGGTAATGGAGAAGGCAATTCTCGCTGAAGGTGGAGACGAGGCTGTAACTAAGTTCAATCAAGAATAGAAAAAGAAGAAGATGAAGTGGAGGTTAAGAATGGAGGTGGTGGTAGTGGAAATGGTAACAATAATCTGAAAAGGAAATGGAATGGAAATGTGGGTGTTGGAAATCAGAAGGGTAACCAGCAGAATAAGAAGTTCGAAGCATGTGCTACATGCGGGAAGTTTCACAATGGTGTATGCTTAATGAGGAAATGAGTATGCTTTAACTGTGGCCAGGAGGATCACATCTCCCAAAATTACAATCAACCCAAGAAGAACGTTTGCTTCACATGCGGGTCCAAGGATCACTTTGCTCGTGAGTGCCCTAAGAAGAAAGCTAGAGAGACAACGGGAAGCAAGGGAGATAGCGGTGGAGGTACATAGGCCATTGCTGGTCCAACGACATCAAACAAACCCACAGCCAGAACCTTCAACAAGACTATGCAAGATGTTGTGCAATCAAATGATGTGGTGTCAGGTATTATCCCAATCAATGATATTGATGCTTATCTATTATTTGATTCAGGTGCTACTTGCTCATTTATAACTGATGAATTTGCTAAGAGATTAGGATTACCTAGTGAAGAATTAAATTTCCCTTTAAACATAGAAATTATGAATAAGGAAGTAATTCCTATTAGGTTCGTATACAAGAACTGTAGGGTGAATATTAAGGGGAATATTATGATGGTAGATTTAATTCGATTAGACTTGGAGAGTTTGATGTTATCTTGGGAATGGATTGGCTATTCAATTATGGAGCGATAATTGATTGCCAAAAGAAATGTGTAAACCTTATGACTGCGTCAAAGGTAGTTTTTAATGGTAGCAAATCGCCTAGACAAATGAAATGTCTGACGATTATGCAAGCCAAGAAGTTGTTGAGTCAAGGCTGTGTGGGTTATTTAGCTTACATAGTTGATACTCAGAAGAAGTGTGTGAAACTGGAAGAGATATCAGTGGTTAGGGAATTCGTAGATGTGTTTCCGGAGGATTTTCTAGGACTTTCGCCTGACCGAGAGATTGATTTTGTGATCAATTTAATGCCAGGACAGCACCGATATCGAAGGCCCCATCTGAATGGCTCGGTAGAGATGAATGAACTAATGTTACAAGCTGCGGGAGTTGTTGGACAAGAAATACATTTAAATGAGCGTGTCACCGTGGGGAGCACCAATGTTATTCGTAAAGAAGAAGGATGGGTCAATGCGTCTTTGCATTGAATATAGGGAATTAAATAAAGTCACTATTAAGAATAAATATCCATTGCCAAGAATAGATTACTTGTTTGATCAATTGAAGGGTGCTAGATATTTCTTGAAAATAGATTTGAGAAGTGGGTATCATCATCTGAAAGTAAGGAAGGAGGATATTCAAAGCGACATTTTGAACTCATTATGGACATTATGAATTTTTGGTGATGTCTTTTTGTTTGACCAATGCCCCTGCTGCATTCATGGATTTGATGAACAGAGTGTTTAAACCATTCTTAGACAAATTTGTTGTGGTATTTAACGACGACATTCTGTTGTATTCAAAAACTCAAGAAGAACACGTGGAACATTTACGTTTGACATTAGAGACACTAAGAAAGGAAAAACTGTATGTGAAATTCTCTAAGTGTGAGTTTTGGTTGGAGCGTGTACAATTTCTTCGGCATGTGATTGACAAAGATGGGATTTCAGTGGATCCATCAAAGGTTGAAGCTGTAATCAACTGGGAACAACTAAGAACACCTTCGGAGGTGAGGAGTTTCTTGGGACTGGCTGGTTATTACACACAGTTTATTTAGGACTTTTCAAGATTGTTATCTCGTTAACAAATTTGACAAGGAAAGTTGTAAAATTTGTTTGGACGGAGGAGTGTGAAGAAAGTTTTCAAGAATTGTGGCACCTGTGTTGTCATTACCAGATAATATAGGAAATTTTGTACTGTATAGTGATGCCTCACATAAAGGGTTGGGTTGTGTTCTTATGCAAAACAGGAAAGTTATTGCTTATGCATCAAAATAATTGAAGGACTACGAGAAAGGATACTCGACTCATGATTTAGAATTGGCTGCAGTGGTATTTGCTCTAAAAATATGGAGACACTATCTCTATGGAGAAAAATGTGAGATCTACTGCACCATAAGAGTTTGAAGTATATTTTCACTCGAAAAAGACATGAACATGCGTCAAAGGAGATGGATGAAATTGATAAAAGATTACGATTGTGAGATCTTTTATCACCCGGGCAAAGCTAATGTGGTTGCAGATGCCTTGAGTTGGAAAGGCAGAGAAAAGTTGATGTTGTTAACCAACCAGGAGGAGCTTATTTCAGCAATGACAAGACTAGAGTTGGAAATCAAATTTCCATAAGAAACCGATGAAAGATTGTTCCAGATGGAAGCTAGTTCAACTTTGGTTGACAAAGTTAAGAATGCTCAACTACAAGATGAGGAATGTGGGAAAATCAAGGAGAAAGTGGTTGAGGGTAGTGATGTGAAATACAAGATCGATACTGAAGGAATTCTACGGTTCGAGGAAAGAATATGGGTTCCAGTAGTACCAGATATTAAAGAAGAAATCTTGATCAATGCTCATAACTCAAGATATTCGATACATTCGAGAAGTACGAAGATGTATCAAGATTTACGACGACATTTTTGGTGGCCAACCATGAAAAGAGACGTTGCAGAATGCGTTGCAAAGTGTTTGACATGTCAGAGAGTGAAGGCCGAGCATCAACGATCAAGGGGATTACTTCAACCGTTGAAAATACCAGAATGGAAGTGGGAACACATCACAATGGATTTTATGGTGGGTCTTCCAACTACTCAGAGAGGATACGATGTGATTTGGGTGATAGTGGACTGACTGACGAAATTAGCACACTTTTTCCAATAAAGATTAGGTTCAATCTTGATCAGTTTGCAAAGTTGTACATTAGAGAAATCATTTCGAGACATGGAGTGCCAGTGTCAGTTGTGTCAGATAGAGATCTGAGGTTCACATCAAACTTCTGGAAGAGACTATAAGAATGTATGGGAACACAGTTGCAAATGAGTACGACATATCATCCGCAAACAGATGGCCAAAGCGAACGAACAATCCAGACATCAGAAGATATGCTGAGAGCATGCATCATGGATTTCAAAGGGAGCTGGGATGAACATTTACCATTGGTGGAATTTGCCTACAATAACAATTACCACGCAAGAATCGGCATACCACCTTACGAAGCATTATATGGTAGGAAGTGCAGAACTCCACTTTGCTGGGATGAAGTCGGTGAACGTCAACTGTTAGGACCAGAACTGGTACAACAAACTGCTAAGGTTGTCAAACTCATCATAACAAGATTGATAGCTGCTCAAGACAAACAAAAGAAGTATGCTGATCAACACAGACAAGATCGTGCATTCGACGTAAGAAATTACATATTCCTAAAAGTTTCTCCTTGGAAGGGAAAAATTTGGTTCGGTAAAAAGGGAAAACTAAGCCCGAGGTTTATTGGACCCTTCGAAGTGTTGCGAAGAGTTGGAGAGCTGGCTTACGAGGTAGCTCTACCTCCAGAATTGCAAAACATTCATAATGTTTTTCACATTTCGGTGTTACGGCCGTATAAATCCAATTACAAGCACGGGATCGAGTACGAACCATTGTAGTTTGATAAAGACTTGTCCTATGAAGAGGTTCCTATCCAGATAGTCGACAAGAAAGAACAGGTGCTCAGGAATAAAGTAATACCTTCTGTGAAGGTGATATTGAGGAACCAAAATGCTGATGAAGTTACGTGGGAACTCGAAGATAAAATGATGAAAGATTACCCTGAGCTAGTTGTTTAATCTGTGTCTTCGATTCTGGGGACAGAATCTTTGTAAGTATGGAAGAATGTGATGAATAATTTGTTTGAGTTGTGATTTTGGGGATAGAATCCTTATAAGGAGGGAAGGATATAACAATCCAGAATTTTAATTATAATTTTAAATATTTATTGAATTATATAAATATTTAATAGATGGGGTTAGTGTTGAATAAATATTTAATTTGATTTGACTTAATTGGTTAATTATTTGTTAAGTAAATAATTAAGGAGTTAAGAAAATTAATTGTTATGAGATAATATACTAATTTAATTTAATAATTAAATTAGAGAGTTTATAATGATTAAATGAATTATTATATTTTAATTTGAATTTGTAATTAAAATGATGTGTTAGTTGATTAAATAAAGTTATAAATATAAAAAAATTATAATTTTGTGGTATTGATTGATGTGTTAAAGTAATTTAATAAATTGTTATTAGAATTAATTAAATTGATTATTGAAAATTTAATTAAATAAAAGTGTGACAAATAACCTTACTATAAAGGAGTTATTAAAATAAATTAAAGGAGTTTAATTCAATTTTGTCAAACAAGGCTTAATGCATATTAAATCTTTATTTTAAATGTGTTTTACCAAACGAGGCATAAGGATTAAATGATTATATTTTTAAGTAAGTAGTCAAACAAGCCTTATGGCTTTTGATTTTCAAAAATATTATAACTGATATCAGTTATACATATAACTATATTATATAATTAATACATATTATATCATATACGTTATATTTTGTTAGTACGTTAGTTAGAGTTGGGAAGAAAGACTCAGAAGAAGAAAAAAGAAGAAGAAGAAAAAGGCTAGAATTTTTGAGAGAAGTTGGAGAAAAGAAGCTTGAGAATCAAAGAGAAGTTATCATCTTTTAGAAAACAAGGTATCATCTTACCCTTTTTAAGTTTCTTTAAAGTTTTAGTTTTTTTTTTCTTCCAAAATTCTCTATAAAATCTTTATAGAAGTTGAATTATTTGTGATATATAGTTTTATATGATAAATTAGTTGTTGTGAAACTGTTTTCATAAGTTTATATATGATTATAGTCAATGAATTCATGTTATGTATGTAATTTGTGAAGAAAACCATATTACAATGATTTATATGAATATATATGAATATGGATTAGTTTAAAGTAAAATTAAGGTTTAATTAGTTATTTAATTTATAAATTGACTATTAAATTTGAAAGAGGATGAATAAAAATAAACAAGGTAGTTTGAATTAACTGTTTTGGTTGAAAAACAAAATAACAGTGTTGATTTTTACTGAAAACGTTAAAAAGTGAAGTTTTATCAAAAATAGTGAAATTAGATATTTTAAATTCGATGTTTATATTGTTTTATGGGTAGAATCATGTTAAGAGTATTTGAATTATGTTTATATGAAGTCTCTGTATGAATTACATGTTAATTAGGTTGTTAGAAAGTAGTTTGTAGGCCAAAATTAGCTTTTGTTCATGTTGTTGCCGAGGCTGGTCGTCGAGGTCTGAGTTTGAAGTCAGTAGTACCTAAGACTGATAGTGTAATTTTTTCAATTAGTGTATTTATCGCATACATTGGCCAAGATCGTCGTTAACTTTTATCTCATCACATTCTATCATATCACATGTACCGTGACCCATGATGTAAACTTTGGCACAGCAATGCGAAGTTAGCGAGAATGGTCGAGGCGAGTGTGATTTATTTACACAATGTCTAAAAAAGTTGTTATGAGTTAATAGTAGGACTGTTAAATTATGATTTTAGCATTTCTATACCAAGAATGAGCATATTATTAACAATTAACTAGTTTTGCTACTAATGTAATTTGATTATGTGATTAAAAAATCAAATCTTACATGATGAATGTACTTAGTTATGTATATAATGTGGTAGTGGCTAATTATGTCATGATGACATATATATATATATATATATATATATATATATATAGGATATTCTGATTTGAGTTGTTACGATTTAGCCTACAAGCAAGGCAAGTTTTCTATCTCCACACTTCTGTTAAGCTAGTTTATTTACGATTTTTGCAAGTTCTCTAAATCTATTGTTTCGTTGAGGAAATTATTGTTTCTAATTCGATTACATTGCGCAAGTTTTCTAACTCTACACTTTCGTTGAGCTAGTTTTATTATTATTACATTGTGCAATTTTATTCTTACGATTGAGCAAGTTCTTGTATCTAGTTTGTTTATGATGATGCAAGTTGTCGAAATCTTATTTTTATATTGAACAAGTTATTCTTGTCTTTAAATTGTTATTTAGCATGCAAGTTTATATATTCTAATATACCAATGTTGAACAAGTTTTATCGTTCAATTTACTATTTGTTATGCATGCTTAGCACTCAATTCTAAATAACCTTGGTTTAACGTTGTTCAAGCAAGGTACGTTATGATTATTCGATGTTTATGCTATTAGTTTATTCCTAAATCATGATCTTAATTTATAATGTCGATTCAGTTATGATTATTCGATAGCATAACATTATCAATATTGTATTCAAATAATCCTTAGTTGATGTCCATTGAATTCTAAATTACCCTTGAAATGTATCCAAACCAAACTTACTTTGGTGTGGACTTGTACTCTAAATACTCTGATGAATAACCCTATTATTAGGGGATAATTTACGCTTAGTGTTGAAATGTTTATGCACAATACATTATACGAAGGGTTGATCCCCCTAAGTACGAGGAGTCCCTATAGTCTTATAAGTGTTAAAGTTTAAGTTGAAAGATTACTTATAAATTTGGACATAGTTTGTGGTCTTAAGACCCTCAATTATATATTTCAGAATGTCGATAGAACATATTGTTCATTTCTATTGAGCCTCTTATTTGGCAGTTCTTATAAAGATTTTCATTCATTGTTGTTTCAAGTGAGCTTTGTTTGCTCACTCTTGCTTATATAACTATTACAGCTAAAGATGAGAAGGTCGATGTACCTAGCACCAGTAAGGGAAAAGGAAAGCTGAACAAGTATTGAAGACTTGTAACATGTTGATATTTTATTATCAGATTTTATTTTAATGATAGTAAAGAACTTATTTAAATTTTGCATTTGAATGTTTGTATTTAAAGGTTAGAAAACCTGGGAGATTTTTATTAATGTAATCCTTTAATGGGAAGGTTTTATTATTCAATTTTATTATGATTGGGTAGTTAGATATGAATGTTTTTATCAAGTGAACACCAAATCCTGTGGAAATGAATTACTTGGATTTGGGGGTGTCACACTAAGTGCCAGACGAAGTCTACCAAAGAGGTAATGACTTAGCAAACCTCGTGTGGTGAAGAATGCAAGCTGAGATCAGAAACAAACCTACCACAAGATCAGTTGCACCAAGGAAAAAGTGACAAACTACTAAGTACTCAAAGAGATCGAGCCTCATGAATAACTTAGCAGGATGTCCAATGGTGATCCAGTCTCGATGCAAAACACAAAGAGGATCACAACAAGCTGCCAAGAATCAAGAATGAAGAAGCTTAATGTCATCTTGGCAGTTGAGCACCACTAACAACAATAACAACAACAAGAGCCCGTGCCAGAAAGGTCCTTGTCCAAAGAGCCTAAACTGAGTTCCAAGTCTGCTGGACTTGAAGAGTTCTTAGTGAACTGGAGTTCCAAGTCTGCAGGACTTGAAGAGTTCTATGACGCCCCCAAATTCAGGTACTTGAAACTCGAACTTGGTGTTTCACGATACCATTTCTTTGAGCAAAATAATAATAATAATAATATAAATATTAAACTTAATTTACATATCAGAGTTGTCTAAATCCCCAGGTTCACAACCTTTAATACATTTCATTACATGATAGATAATAATTATTATCATCTTAATTAAGTCTAACTATTACATATGATATCAAACACTTATTCTGGCAGCTTTCCTTTCCCTTTGTTCTTGGCAGAACCTTCTAGTTGATCACGCTTAGCTGAAAACATTTAAATTTAAAGCAAGAATGAGCATTTAATTGCCCAACAAGTAATGGCAGATAATAAACTTTAGCTGAAAGAAGTAAATGTTTTCTTTGAACGATACTTCTACAACGAATCAATAGTTATGAAGTAAGCTGAAACAATACGGAACAACATATCAATTATATTTCAAATTTTGAAACTACGTACTGACTATAATTAGTGAGCAGTCGACAGACTATGAACTTTGTTTTTAATTTTCAAAAACGTTTTACAGAACTTCATCCGCAAACTGTCATAACTTACGGGCACGGAGGGTGATTAGCCTGTTATGCCCTGTATTGATATACTACGTGTTCTAATGATATTTTTGTCCAGCATATCTGCCTTAGGCACACAAAAGTTTCCCATGTTTGGGATGTTCATACTTAGTCTGGAATCCAAACCAAAATAATTCATTTGGATACAATAAAGGTCTATCATGTTCAACGATATTTTTAAATCTATGTCTAACTGAATCAAATAGCTTAGACAGCTTTTAATTAATGTATACATACCAGCATTTGATAAGTATGTATCAACAAGTACAACAATTATCCAAGTGAGGACACTTGTATAACCAATATTAGAAATTAATGAATAGAATATATCTGGATCACACATTAATGTTACACTGGTAATCAATGAACGAATATAATTCAAGAACTTGTATGAATACAAAAGTTACATACATAATCAATATGAGTAAAGTTAATAAACTAACACAACGATAATATAGTTCTAAAACTTGCTTACTCATGTCCATTGCATAAAGTAAATGCAAAGGTAGGATACTTGCACAATGAAGAGAATAGTTTAGATACTTGTCTGGTCTATTGCTTACAGTTACACGACTTAGTTTTATCTTTAATACAACAACCTATCATTAATAAGATCATTCTTTTGATTAGAATAATACATCATAACACTTAGTACTGCTATTTGCAGTAATCACATATCTTAAGCACATTGTCACATATGTATATCAGTTATTAGGACATAAACAGACACTTATACAGTCAAACTATATAGGTTCGAATCAATTTCGGACTTAATTCGGTATACCGACAGCTTTATCTGGTAATTATCGAGTTTATAATTAATTAAACTCTATTATGTAACTGTAATATTATTTTAGATAATTTAAATATTAGTCATAGTATTTTTCATAGATTTATAATAATTTTTAAATAATTATTATAATTTATCATGATTTTTCAAACACTGGAATCATTTTTAAATGATTTAAATATTAAATAATTATATTATCATTAATATTTAATATTAAAATATTAATAAAACCATTGTCAAAATATTAAAGTTATTTATAATAACTCAAAATATTTTAAAAACATTATTATTACCCTTAAATGATTTTTAAAATAATTAAAATAATGTTTAAATAATTACCATTAATATTTAAGTATTAATGTATTATTCATCAAAATATTAAAAGTAATTTATTATAACTTCAAAAATTTTTAAAACATTTATATCCCTTTTAAATGATTTTTAAATCAATAAAACCATTTTTAAACTATTTATTTAATATAATTATTAAATAATTCTAATATCATTAATATTAAATTATTAATGAAATTTTCCTTAAAATATTAAAAGTTATGTTTTATAATTTAAAATATTTTTAAACACTTTATTTTCATTTAAATAATTTTTATAATATTAAAATCATTTTTAATATATTTATTTAATATAAGTATTAAATAATTCTAATATCATTAATATTAAATAATTAATGAAATTTGCCTTAAAATATTAAAAGTTATGTTTTATAACTTAAAATATTTTTAAATACCTTATTATCATTTAAAATGTTTTTAATATAATAAAATGATTTTTAATTAATTTATTTAATATATTTATTAAATAAATTTGATATCATTAATACATAAATAAATAATAATATTAATAGAAAATATGTCAAATTATTAAAAGTTAATTTTTATAACTTAAAATAATTTTTAAAACTAATTTTGTAATTTTTATTTTTAATTGATTTTTGGAAATTAAATTAATTAAAATTATTAAATCTATCGCTATAGCCTTTAGCGACAGAAAGTGTCGCCTATTGTATTCTTGAGCCTCAAGAACATGCATAACCAGTTTCTTGATGCCAACTTTGACCAACAATAATTATCAGATCATAATGTTTCTGGGCCAAATTACAACATACCAAGAAGATTTGAGCCATTGAACAAGCTGTCAGAGTTGTTCTTCATTTTCTGGGCTGCCCAGAAAATAAGAACAGTTCGAGTGGCTAGTTTTGGGCTTCCACAACTTGCAGTACAAGTAATGTTTTAGTGATCTAATGGTTTCAGTTTGTAGTATACATGACAAGGAACAAATCTAATATACTAACTCAGTCTAACTACATCATAATCATCAGATATGGTCCGGTCAAACCATGTCAGAAATAAAGTTTGTAAGTTTTATGGGTTACCTAGAAAACAAACTTTGTGATCATATTATCTACTTTGACCAGCCACTGCATTCACCCTGTTTGTTATTTAGGTAATCTAAAAGCATAAGCATGTAGTCCATATAACATATTACAACTTAGATACAACAACTATAACAAATCAACAAACTACTGACAGATCCAAGCCCATGAACTTCTTGTCAGAGCTTTCTAGGTAAGTTCTGGGTTACCCAGAATTTGCCAAGTCATGGCCGGTCAACGAGATTTGACCACCCATAACTTGCAATCTATACCAGATCTGACCCTGATTCAAGTTCCAGAACAAAGTCCTCATGACATACTACAACTACACACTTTTAAAACACTAAAACCATTAACAGACACAGATCTATGAGACCTGACATTCGACTGTTAGACCATATTTTCCAGTTTTTCTAGATTTTAAAAAACTTCAAATTCATGCATCTAGATGTTATAGATCCACAATATAACAACTCAGATAACTTATTAACACATCATACAACATATTAAAACACAAAAACATAAGTTTTAACATATCATGCAAGATCAGGTTCTAGGTTTAGGTTTATACCTCACTTTGAGCTATGCTTGATTCTAAGCTTTCTGATCTGGTATGGGTGAACTAAGGATTTGATTTTCGACTGAAATGCTTATAAATTTCACGGGTCTAGAGATTAAGAAAGTTGGTTGAGGATAAGTGAACAAATGGCTAGCTTTTTAGACTTTTTCTCTCTTTAATCTTATATATCACTTGAATGCAATGTATGTGGCTATTGTATATGGCTGATTACTGGTTTTTAGAGCACATGGGCAATCTTGGAGTAGTTGAGCAACTCAAATTTTGGCAAGATATACAAGTTACCTAATAAAGAATACAAAATGAGTAATTTGGTCTTTATGATTGCAAATTTAATGGCAAAATAGTAATCTTGGCTAACCCTTAGGGTTTAACCCTAAGGCTTTATAAATTTTTTCTAGGATTTATAATTATAGCTAAAATGTACAATTTAGTTTTCTGAATTAAAAACTAGGGTTTCTTAATTGGTTTAGGTTTTCTAATTATATTAGACATGAACATTAGGATTAAGGTTCCCTAATTATCATTAAACTTCCTTAATTAGTTATTAGGGTTCCTAATTTAGCGATTAGGGTTTTTAATTTAGAAATTAGGGTTTCTAATTTAGAAATTAGGATTTATAATAATTATGGTTTTTCCTAATTGAGATTATATTCTATAATACTTGTCATTAATCACATTAACCCAATTATTTAACAGTCTTGAACTCCTATTTGAGTTTTAAATAAGGGTTTATCAAAGTAATGCTAGGGTTTTCTCATGTTACACTATAATTGACCGACCATTATCAATATACACATACAGTATATATTTATAGCACTGAAATATAATTATTATTATATTAATATTCTCATTCCTTATTCAAAATCTAAAATTAGGGTTTTGAATCCATATCCGACTTAACTTTCATTCTTAGTCAACTTAACAATTTAAATTAACTATCCTACTGCATCTATATCGCATAAGTTCCAAAATATTATTCATGACACCAATATTCTTAAAATAAAATAATAATAATAAATAAAAATTTATTCATAAAAATACAGATATAATTGTTTAAAATTTTCAGATCTTTACAAGTTCTTAGTGAACTAAAGTTCCAAGGTTGCTGGCCTTGAAGGAATCTTCATGATTCAGGGTGTTGCCCTTCCTTAGTAGAAATCCTGCTTGTTGAAGCAGAAGGGTGGATTAGGAGCTTGAGTCTCTGAACCACTTAAAATCCCTTGTGTCTTTTACATTCATTCATTTACTTTCTGTCATTTACATTATGTACCTAACTACTATAAATGTTATGTATGTATTAACTACTTACAACTAAACTAACTCCACGGACAATATATGAATGTTTATGAATATATCAGTGAAGGGGATCTTTTACTTATTCCACTGTGCTTGAAAAGATTCTTATGTTTGTTATATGCTAATTCATTAGAAATACAAAATAAACAGGAAAAGTATTTGAAATCAAAAAGGATCTATTCAATCACCCTTCTAGATCTATTGTGTGTCTATTGGGAACTAACAATTGGTATCAGAGCAGGTTCTCATGCTATATTCAAAAGCTAATCGCTTTGAGCCTGATCTTAGGCACAAACATTGTTCTAAACTTAGTTTAGTAGTAAGTCACTTGTAAATGCAGATGATCTCACACGTTGGAAATAATGTGTACAGGTAAATGTGTATATGCACCTGAAGCTGCTCAGATTGGTCCATGTTCTTAAATGCCATAACAACAAGACCAATCCATGTCCACAGTCAATCTAGTAGTCTGAAGACCAGAGATGGGAGGTCAAGAGGCATCAACAGCAAAGAGTCAAGCATCCACCCGTCTGAAAGATAAAAGGACATATATGCTAAGAAATACTTATCTAGAGGAGAAAGAAGAATTTCCCAAATATGTATTTGGCTAACCAGCAGTTGGATGTGAATCTTGAGGTTCAAGGTCATCAAAGAACTAAGGATGCCAAGATTTTCCTAGATTACATCTTCAAGACTATGACTGATTTATCGGAGGACAACTTGAGAAACAAGCTGTCAGAAATGAATGTACTTGACCACACTAAGGAATGTTGAAGTAGATGAATCCAGTCAAGAAGATTTAACTAGCTGGAGGCTTAAGACATTTCAAAAATGTTATTGACAAAATCATTCTTTGTCAAAGCCTGTTCTTGAAGACTTGCTGAGCTAACATGAATGAAGCTCAAATGGTTATTGATCTCCATATGGAAGCAGACCATTCATGCTAAGATGAAAAGGGTCTTATATGCTTATTCATGCAAAGCATATCATCTGAGAAGAACCCTCAAGGAAGTTCACGTTAGAGGATCATCAGGCATTGATCATGAAGAACTCATCAAAGAAGCAGAACTCCACGAGTACAGTCTATCAACGAGCTTAAGGAAAATCACAGTGTTTTCTATGATAAAGACTAAGTTCAGCATGCACAAGACAACACACAATGATTATGGTATAATGATCTGAATTATTGTGTCCCTTCGGTTAGCATCAAAGTTCGCAGTTCTGATGAAGGAGGAAGGGCAACTAATTGAAGAAAGGCTGATGGACGTTAACAATTTGAGGGTCCCAAATGATTCTTCATTCATCCTTAGTGTATATTGAAGAAACTATGGAAGAACTACAAGCTTGCTGAAAACACATGTTCAAAAGGTTATGTTTGTAGTTCTGTCAACAATTGTGGAGTGATCAGTCCTGAAGATATCTATATCTATGATCCAAGGAGGTTTAAATGATAGTGATGATTCCAATCAGAAGGAGATGTGCAAGGCTGCCTTCTGATGCATATGAAGAAGAAGAAAAGATGTCACAGAACAAAGAAGACCTCACTACGATTGTAGAGTTATCACCAATAATAGAGTCCAAACAAATTATGACTGTAGATGAAGAAGTTGCAATAGCCTCTTAGCCTGAACAACTGTCAGGGCTGATTCTGAAGAAAGTACAAAGGTTGTATACAAGCCAAAGAAAAGGACAAAAAGGCTTGTCAAGAAGAAATGACAGAACCAGGTGATGATATTGAGGAAGTACAGCCTGGAAGGTAAGAGTATGGAAGAACAATTAAAGATATGGAGATGATGAAGCTTATGGAGCAAAAATGAAGAAGTGGAATTCTTGCCGGAAGATCTGAGATAAGATAATAAGATAAGTCAATCATGGTGCATGTCTATCGACCACACAATGATCATCAAAACCACTTCTGTTGAGTTCATAAAGAACAGAAGCTAACCCTAAACAGCAATATACCAGTTATAAAGTCCCAAAACTTTGTGGCTTATGAACCAAATGAAGATCCATAGTCAGTAGGAACGTCTCAAAACGTCCCACTGATAACCATATCAACCACCTAACTCAAAATTATGGAGTGCCTATGATCAAACATCTAATCGTAGTGTAAGAGTAGGAGGACACCACGATTACAGCCAACACAAAAATTAACACTAATGTATATCCAGAGTTGGTAGATGAACTCCCCAACAGAGAGATCAAATGCGATATAAGTACTAATCATGTCTAAAGTTCTTCATCTGATAAGAGCCTCAGGGACAAACCTGACCCTTAGCACTGAGATAAGAGGTTGGCCCTTCCTGAGCAACCTTATCTTAGAAGGAAGACTAATATGGAGTGCAACATAAGATTTTCTGTTGAAGCAAGCAGCATCTTATCAGAAGTTTACAAGCTACAAATGAGAATTGTCAATCCTTTAGAGTCTAATGGAGAAGTTGTTTATTGAAGCATAACCAAAGACTACGATCATTGAAGAAGATGCAAAGGTTGGAGACTGATCTGGGAAATCGTGGAGTACTGAACCAAGCGATAAGTCACTCCACGGATTAAAGAAGTTAATAGTCAACAGAAGAAAAGTCAAATTTGGATAACAGACACAATGGAGGAATTATAGATTATAACCTATCAGCGACTTACAACTGTCCCACTAAGAAACGTGGAAGGAACAGTCACATGAGGAAAATTCAAATAATTGGCAATTTCATTTTAGCGGGTTCTTCAAAAGCTGCAAGCCTATCAAATCTATACCTAAGCAAAACTTAAAAACCTCCAAACAGCCAGACCCTCTCAAATAATTATCAAATCGAGAATCACTTCCTGACATCTCACAAGATCCTCATAAAGTCAAAAACCCAGAAAATACTAACTCTTCAAATGGTAGATTGGCGAGTAATCACTAGCATTCAGCTCGGAACCAAGACGTTTGAGAAATCTGAGAAGAAGTTCAGAGATATTCTTGGACTTGTGAAGAAGGCTGGATTCTTAGAATGTCTTGAGTCAAACACTCGAATATATGTTGACGTGGTTAAAGAATTTCACTCCAACGCAACCATAAATTCTGGAACCCTTTCTACCAAGCTCAAAGGTCAGATTCTGAAGCTGAAATCTTCTGACATAAATCAATGCTTAGGTTTTCCTGACCAAGGTCTGAAAAGCCTTGATGAGCTCAACACTAAAAAAGATAAGAAGATTATGTAGTACAGAAGAAACCCTAGTCTGAAGGATATGAAGAAAAAGGAGTTTCCTAAAGAATTCGAGTTCCTTACGGAGATAGTGGGTAAATGTATCCTATGCAAGGACACTGCACATGACACTGTAAGTGATCAATAGCTAAAAATCATGTCTGCAATAGTTCTAAAGAAGCGTATCAACTTTGGAGTTATCCTGCTTAATCAAATGTCCAAATGGCTGGATAAGGCAGAGAAGAAAAGGTTAACAGGAAAACCCCTCACGAAGGTCTTCCATGGAAGGTTCTTGAGTATCATTTAAAGAAGCTGAAGAATAAAATTAAGGATGATGAAGGTGAAGTCCTTAATAGCCATAAAGTGATGACTACACAACTGTTTAAAAATTGGAAGAAGAACCCAATGGAGAACAAAAAGCTGACAATATATGGCAGCATCAGCAAAAGCACTACGGAGAAAAGAAAGGCAAGTTCTATGAAAGAGGTTGAGTTGTCATTCACTAAAGATTCAGACATCCCTGAGTCCAAATCTGTGGGACCACCGAAGAAGAAAACTAAGGTGATAAAGAAATCCATACCAGTTCCCCAAAGAAGTCTATCTACTAAAGAAGAAATCATAGAGTCAGAAGATGAGAAGGGAACTGGGAGCTTCAAGGATGAATCCTCAAGGAGCAAGTCCACGAATGAAGAAGAAGTTAAATCCAAGAAGGGGAAAGCTGAACCTATGAAAGGAAAAGCTAAATCTGGTGATGAAGAAGAATGTACAAGTCATATGGCTAACACTTAGGGTAGCCACTCTGCTGATGAAGAAAGTTCAAAAGCTAAAACAAGTGGATCTCCTACTGCTAAAGCCCCAACAAGTTCATATGATGGTTCAAAAGATGTTGAGTCTAAAAAGGAAGGATATATTTTTACTGTTGCTGAACATCAAAGAAGTTTATCTGATGATTCAGAGGCTTCAAATTCTGAAGAAGAAGAAGAGTCTGAAACTCCTGAAGCTGAACCCCCGAGAAGAAGGAAGAGCAACAGACTGATTGCTCAAATAGTTTAAAAATGAGAGAATTATTTCCAAAGATAATTGAAATGAGTGATGATGAGGATGAATCTAAGGGAGGAGATTCTAAGGGAAATAGGAAGAAAATATCAGAAAAGGCTAGCAGTAAAAGCCTCAAGACTGGAGAGCTAGAAGAGGCTAATAAGTCTGCAAAGACTAGCCCTGATAAGAAGAATGATGATCAAATGAAGGAACAAACTGATGGGTCCATTGAAGGAAGTATACATAGGTCTAACTCCAGTTCAGGACAGAAAGAAGGTGGAAAAGACTCCAGTTCTACAGAAGAAGAGCCAGAAGATTCTCACATTCCCTACCTTGTTCATCGTAAGAGAAGAATTATAGTGGAAGTTCATGAAGAACCACTAGATGTGCTTCCTGGTAGAAGGGTTAATCATGAAAATGAAAGGCTAAATGTGGTGATGATGACCTCAGAAAATTTATTCAATAATGGGAAGGATGTGAAGCTAGATACTTCAACTGTGATATATGAGGCTGAAGTTAAGAATCATGCAATATTTTATGAATAAAGATTAATTTTCTCAAAATATATTTTTGAATATTATGTGTGGATATAATATAATGTTATAGTTGTGGGTAATATTTACAAATTTTGCAAAGTAAGTAAGTGGTTATATAATATTCGATTGGTCTGGGAATATTCGTTTTAACAGGAATATTCGTATGATGGCACAATCATTGGTGGACCCTAATAAACGAAAGTATTGTCAGTAGTTAGAAAATGACATAATTATCTTTTATAAAAATAACTATGGAAGTTTTACCGTTAAACCGTTGAACTACCCTAAGTAGTAAAAGTACAAAGAATACGCGTGGTTGCATAAGAGCACACCAGTATTGATTATTGATGCTTACGTGAGAAGTCACTCAATTATACTCAATTATTGCTACAGTAATTGATGCATCATATCTCTCATATTATTGATTCAATTATTGTCACAGTATCATCTGCATAATATGATATATTATTAAATCAATAATTGAGATGAAAAAGTTATTCATATTATTATTTGCAATATTGACAATGTCTAGAAGTTCTGTCAAGGAGAGGTTTGGTCACCTAATTGCGCGCCAATAAGGAGAAATCCTTATCGAAAGCCCTCTTTCTGGGAACGACCTAGTTGTTAAATATTGTGAATTATAATATTAGTGATGAATAAGTTCGTGTTAATTAAAGATGAAATTGATAGTTCCATTGTGTGGAAATTATTAGTGTCAGTGGAAATCGGCATTTATTTCGATAATAATTGATGTCTGGAAGTTATCGGGTAATTAATCGGATAAATGAGCAATTAATTGCTATTAATTCACATGCATATAATTATTTGTTCACATGTGTGTACAATTGATTCACATTCATGTACTATTAGGGGAGTTGGTGCAAGATTGATAATACTTGCATGACTAAATTAAAGATGGAGGAATAGTTGAAGGTACTATACTGTAATTAGTTTTTTTTCACATGATTATACTATTGAGTCACATGAATGAACTATTAATTCACATGATTTACTATTAGGGGAGGTGGTGCAAGTTGGATAATACTTAAAAGACTAAATTAAAAATGAAAGAAAAGTTGAAGGTATTGTACTATAATATTTCGAGCCCCAAAACGTGCAATTATCGAAACTATATTTTCCTATAAATAGAAGCTCATTCTTCCTTCATTTCTCACCAATTCACTAAAGCTTTAGAGTAATTATTATAGAGAGAAATTATAGAGAGAAAGAAGAAGAGAAGTGTTCTATCTCACTATTCCAATATCCAGTTTCTTCTAAGGTAAAGGGTATTATTCTTTCAGATTCATGAAGAGAGTTATTTTCTTTCAATACTGTAAAGGTTGTTATTCCATTCTTTATTATTATGTTGAATAACATGTCTATGCTAAGTACCGCATACATGGTGAAATTCTTCTATTATTCCATTCTTTATTATTTCGTTGAATAACTCGTCTCTGTATGGCCTATCGCATGCCCGTGAATTCTATTGTTATTCCATTCTTTATTATTCGTTGAATATCTCGTCTGGATATCTACGGATTACGCACTTTATTTATCCGCTTTTCTTTCTTTATTATTTATTATTGTTTGAATATTATGTTTATGCGGATTACGCATGAATTCGGTTCCATTCTTTATTATTTTGTTGGGAATAACTCGTCTTATGCGGCCTATCGATGCCCGGTGAATTCTTCGTTATTCCATTCTTTATTATTTTGTTGAATAACTCGCCTCATGTGGATTACCACATGCATGGTGAATGATCCTTCAGATTCATTCCTTATTAAATTGTGGAAATGATCTCATCACATGGATTACCGCATGGCGAAGTAAAAATCCATTTGCAGCTTCATATATTCTATTATACTCAATTGGTTAAAGTTTTGACTTCTATACTCCATGAAATTAGTAGAATATCCCGGATATTTGCGCTTCATCCAAAGATCTTTTCATGGAAATATTCTTCCGAGCATTCTTGAATTTTACTCCACAAAGTAAAAAGATCATGTCGATAATTTGGACGTTATTGATTTCGTAGGATAAATTAACTTATAAATCTTTAAAATTTATTCTTGAACTTGTTTTATTGAATTATTATGTCATTGTCATCATCCTCATGCTTATATTGTGATGAAAGTCATCTTTGGCTTACGTGCATAGATGGACTCGATATGATTATGACCAGGATCATTCTAAGATAATCATGACTGTAATGTTATAAATGATGTGGTAAAAGTCCTCAAGTGGCCTCTGTAGAAGTGCATTGATGGACGCTTTTTGGTATGATTATGACCAGGATTATTCTAAGAGATAGTCATGATCATTGATGATTTAATGAATATCCTCGCCCAGAAGTGTGGATGATTCGATGATGTGGTTTATTTATTGTCGAGTCTCCGATAAAAATTGATGAAAACATTTTAAATCATAGAAGATAGTAGATATCATGCTCTACTTGACTCTTCTAATGGATTGCTTATTCACCGCAGCTTAAACTTGATGTCTATTGTATTTTATCGTTTAACATTGTTCAAGACTAATGATAATTTATTTCGCATTATCTTAGTCATAATATTTCATCGGGCTAGTTGAGCTCACCTTTTGCTTTCATTGTTCTCTTCAGAAATGAGAACGTAGCTGGACTAGTTGGGGAATGGAGTGATGGTCGAGAGATGGTGTATTAGTAGTCCTCACTATTCTATAAAATAGTGTGACAATAAATGTAATGAGGACTTTATTTGAGAGAGTGTGATATTGTCTAGAAGGCAATATTCTGTTTAAACTCTCACCTATGTTTTTTGTCGTATATTACACTATCTGTTGTATAATTAAGTTTGTATTTGTATTTGTACCATGTATTTCATGCACTCAAGATGGGTGATGTATACCTATTTTGGGGGCGCCACATTTGGTATCAAAGCTTAGGATATGATCCCCAATCGAGATGTGAGACAAGAACTAGGAGGGAGAGACGGGAATTCTTTCGCTAGTATGACCTACCTAAGTTTATTTGGTATTTAATTGGTCACGAGTATATAGGATAATATGTGATATGTTAATTAACCCTGTTTTGTGGCAAGATTTGAAAATGGCATCCAAAATGTTGAGATAAGCAATGAAGATACATGAGACCGCTGAGTCACCAACGATCAATACCTGTGGTAATGTGCAACAGAAGACAATAATCCTCATGTAAAAACAATAACACCGATGAAATGGTGAACGATGGGATGTTCAGAGGCTTTATGCAATTCATGCAACATCAAAGCGAGAGAGCGCTCTCATCCCAAAATGCAGTGGAAACACCGACAACTCTTGACGGCCACCGCTAAGCAGCTTCAAGGAGTTGGGACCACCGGAGTTTTTTGAGAGCCAAAACCACTTAAGGTGAGACGTGGATAAAGCAGATCAACAAGATATTTGATGTCTTGGGATGCTCCGAGGAGCAAAAGGTTCCCTTTGCCACCTTCATGTTGAGAAAGAGGCAGGCAGACATCGTGGGAATCAGAAGCGACTCAACCCGCCGCAGACTCAAAATGTCTTGGGAGAAGTTCCAAGAGTCGTTTCAACGACAAGTACTTTCCGAAAAGTATTCATCACATGAAGGAGGTAGAGTTCATCAAGCTTGAGCAAAACAATATGACCGTGGCGCAAAGACGGTTAAGTTAAGTTTGCCGAAGTTGTCTGGGCCTTGGGCCCCACTTGGTTGATAATGAGGAGAGAATGACGCGGATGTTTCTAAGAGGTTTGAAACCCGAGATACGCCAATACCTTATCTCTCATAAACGTGTTTGTATTCAGATGTTGTGAATAGGGCTCGCTTATATGGAGCGCCGATAATGAGTCAACCCAACCAAGAGAGAGCAACCGACAAGTCGATAATACCAGTGGTAGCAGTCATCGAAGCGGTGACAACAAACGTGGAGGGAATCAACATGCCAGAAATGGTAATCACTTCGGTGGTAATCATGGCCATGACAATAAGAGTGGACATTTCAAGAAGAGGAGATTCAATAATGATGGAAAGACGTCAGCACCAGACCTGTTGTTAAGGAAGGAGAACGACCACCTGTCGTTATGTTACAAATGTGGAGGGAAGGACACATAAGTCCAAACCGCACGATGCAACCCAAAGCATGTTACAATTGTGGAAAAGAAGGTCACCTAGCCCGATTTTGTCGCGGCACCAAAGTCAAGTCCAAATTGGGATGGAGGCATCAAAGGGTGTCCTGCATAAGACAAAACCTGTAGTTCAAGGGAGAGCGTTTGTCGTAACCTCCCAAAAAGCGAGGAATCCAACGAGGTGATCACGGTAAGCTAATCATAAACTCTAGTGAAGTTTATACTTTATTTGATACCGGTTCTACCCATTCCTTTATTTCTCCTACTTGCGCCAACGCTTAAATTTGACTCCCGAGAAATTAGACTTTGACTTATCTCATTGAAACTCATTGGGAGAAACCTTCATTACATCCACGGTTTATAAGTCTTGTTTGATTCAAATCCAGAATCAGACGTTACCCGTCGATCTTATTTCTTTGAAAATACTTGCATTTGATGTGATTTTAGGATTGATTGGTTAACTACTCATCATGCTAAAATCGATTATTTTCGTAAGGTTGTTAGCTTTCATATTCCTAACCAACCTATTATGCTAATTCAAGCAACCAAACCACTAAAATCAATCATCGTCATATCAAGCCATAAAGCTATTCGCTTATTGAAAAATGGATGTCAAGCTTTCTTAGCCCATGTCATGATTTAAATAAAAATACGCCGATTTGAATGATATTTCTATTGTTAATAAATTTCCGACGATTCCCTCAAGAACTTCCCCGCCCTACCCCTCAGAGCGTGAAATTGAATTTTGTATCGACCTTGAATCCCCAGATAAAACCCATTTCCAAAGCCCCATATCGAATGGCTCCTATTGAACTTCGTGAGTTAAAACCCAACTACAAGAATTGTTAGACATCGGTTTCATTCGCCCTAGTACGCCTCCTGGGGGGTGCTCCCTGTTCTATTCGTGAAGAAGAAAGATGGAAGTATGTGACTTTTTGTATTGATTATCTGGAGTTGAATCATGTCACCATCAAAAATAGGTACCCATTGTTTTCGCATTGATGACCTGCTTGACCAGCTTGCAAGGAGCCAAATTCTTTTCAAAGATTGATCTTCGTTCGGATATCATCATTGAAGATTAAAACCGATGACATTCCAAAGATCGCCGTAACTCCCCAGACGGCATTATGAATTCTTAGTCATGTCTTTTGATCGACTAATGCCCCGCCGCCTTCATGGACATGATGAACCGAGTATTCAAGGAATATTTGGATCACTTTGTGGTCGCTTTATTGATGACATCCTCATATACTCCAAAACCCGTGAAGACCATGAGCAACACTTGAGGTCGATACTTCAAAAGCTTCGTGAAAACAAGCTTATATGCCAAGTTGAAGAAATGTGAGTTCGCTTGAGGAAGTTGCATTCCTTGGGCACGTGATATCAAATCATGGAATATCTGTTGACCCGGCAAAGATTGAAGCAATTCAAAGTTGGGAGCAACCTAAGTCAGTGATCGAAGTACGTAGCTTTCTCGGCTTAGCTGGTTATTATCGGAGATTCGTAGAAGGGTTTTCTAATCGCTACTCCATTAATTCAATTGACTCAAAAAGATACAAAGTTGGGTTGGAGCGAGGAATGTGAGAAGAGTTTTCAAGAACTCAAGAGAGAGACTCATTTCAAAGACCTGCTCGACAATACCATCTGCTCTTGAGGATTTGTCATCTACAAGTGATGCTTCGTGCAAAGGGTTAGGATGTGTTCTCATGCAACATAGGAAAGTCATAGCCTATGCCTCGCAACAACTCAAAGAATATGAGAGGAATTATCCTACTCATGATCTAGAGTTGGCAGCAGTCATTTTTGCGCTTAAGATTTGGAGGCATTACCTGTATGGAGAGAAGGTGGAGATCTATACGGATCATAAAAGCCTCAAATATTTCTTCACTCAAAAGGAACTCAACATGCAGCAACGACGATGGCTTGAGCTGTTGAAAGATTATGATCATACCATCCAATACCATCCTAGAAAAGCGAATGTAGTAGCTGACGCATTGAGTAGAAGATCATATGCGGCACGAAAGTGCAATATTGTCAACGCAAAGACCCATTTTGTATGACTTTATTTAAGGATGGAGATAGAGTTAAAGACTCCAGGACCCATGTGATGATGATGAATATACGAGTAGAACCGATTTTAATCGATAAAGTTAAAGTCGCTCAAACTATGCACTCGGAGCCGATGCGTATGAAGAAGAAAAGTGCAAGAAGGTGCTATTCCTAAGCAAGAATCGATGAAGAAGGAATACTTTGAGTCAACTCTGCACTTTGTGTTCCTAACGATTCTCGACTTGAAGTATAAAATCATGATGGAGGCGCATAACACACCGCTTTGTAATCCATCTCGGGAGTACCAAAATGTATCGTGATCTCCCACATACATTTTGGTGGAGGAATATGAAGAAGAGAGATAGTGGGGTTTATCTCAAGGTGTCTAACTTGTCAACGAAGTCAAGGCGGAGCATCAAGTGCCAAAAGGTCCATTGCAACCACTTGAAATTCCGTAATGGAAGTGGGAGCACATTACCATGGATTTGTTATCGGGTCTTCCCAAGGTTTCTCAAGGCATAGATGCGATTTGGGTCATTGTTGATAGATTGACCAAGTCCGCTTCATTTCTTACCGATACGAGAAACTTATACACTTGAACGCCTTGCTAGTATGTATATAAATGAGATTGTAAGATTGCATGGTATGCCAAGATCCATAGTTTTCGATCGAGACCCAAGATTCACTTCAAGATTTTGGGTTAGTTTGCAAAAAAGCTATGGGCACGGATTTACGATTTAGTTCTAAGATATCATCCTCAAACGGATGGGCAATGGAAAGGACTATTCAAACTCTTGAAGATTTATTAAGACTCTGTGTCCTTGACTTCAAGGGAAGTTGGGACAAGTTCTTACCATTGGTGGAGTTTTCCTACAACAACACAGCTTATCAAGCAAGTATGGCATGGCTCCATTTGAGGCATCAGATGGAAGAAAGTGTCGTTCTCCAAAGATGTCGGGATGAGGTGGGTGAAGCAACGTTGTTGGGACCTGAGTTGGTCACGTATGTATGACTATAAAAGATTCAAACGATCCGACAACGATAAAAACCTCACAAGATCGATAAAAGAGTTATGCCGATCTTCATCGAAAAGACGACGGGAATTCAATATCGAGATCATGTGTTGTTACGTGTTGCTCCATGGAAAGGAGTTACAAGATTTGGAAAGAGAGGAAAGCTCAATCCTCGATTCATTGGCCCATTTTTAATCCTCGATCGAGTAGGAACGTGGGCCTATAGACTCGCTTTACCGCCAAGTATGTCTCTCGTGTTCATAACGCTTTTTCACATATCTATGTTACGTAAATATGTGAAAGACCCGAACCACATTATTGAATTAGAACCGGACGAGATAGAGGAAGATTTAACGTATGAAGAGGTACTTGTTAAAATCTTGATAAGAAGGATCATATTCTACGCCTAAAGTTATACCTCAAGTCAAAGTTTTGTGGAGAAACCACGATGTGGAAGAAATGACCGGGAGTTAGAATCAGATGAAATCAAGGTATCCTCACCTCTTCGACATACCTGTGTACGCACCCTAATTTTGAGGACAAAATTTCATAAGAAGGGGAGGTCAGAAGACCCCAACTTTTATGAATAAAGATTAATTTCTCTCAAATATATTTTTGAATATTATGGTGTGGATATAATATAATGTTATAGTTGTGGGTAATATTTACAAATTTTGCAAAGTAAGCAAGTGGTTATATAATATTCGATTGGTCGGGGAATATTCATTTTAACAAGGAATATTCGTACGATGGCACAATCATTGGTGGACCCCACAACTAAGTATTGTCGTAGTTAGAAAACGACATAATTATCTTTTATAAAAATAACGGCGGAAGTTTTACCGTTAAACCGTTGAACTACCTAGTAAAAGTACAAAGAATACGCGTGGTTGCATAAGTAGACACACAGTATTGATTATTGATGCTTACGTGAGAAGTCACCGCTTATACTCAATTATTGCTACAAGAATTGTTGATCATATCTCTCATATTATTGATTCAATTATTGTCACAAGATCATCTCGCATAATATGATATATTATTAAATCAATAATTGAGACGACAAAGTTATTCATATTATTATTTGCAATATTGACAATGTCTAGAAGTTTCACAAGGAGAGGTTTGGTCACCTAATCATGCGCCAATAGGGAGAAATCCTTATCGAAAGCCCCTCTTTCCCGGGAACGACCTAGTTGTTAAATATTGTGAATTATAATATTAATGATGAATAAGTTCGTGTTGATTAAAGATGAAATTGATAGTCCCTTTGTGTGGGAATTATTAGTGTTAGTGGAAATCAACATTTATTTCGATAATAATTGATGTCCGGAAGTTATCTGTAATTAATCGGATAAATGAGCAATTAATTACTATTAATTCACATGCATATAACTATTTGTTCACATGTGTGTACTATTGATTCACATTCATGTACTATTAGGGGAGTTGGTGCAAGATTGATAATACTTGCATGACTAAATTAAAGATGGAGGTATAGTTGAAGGTACTATACTGTAATTAGTTTTTTTCACATGATTATACTATTGAGTCACATGAATGAACTATTAATTCACATGATTTACTATTAGGGGAGGTGGTGCAAGTTTGATAATACTTGCAGGACTAAATTAAAAATGAAAGAAAAGTTGAAGGTATTGTACTGTAATATTTTGAGCCCCAAAACGTGCAATTATCGAAACTATATTTTCCTATAAATAGAAGCTCATTCTTCCTTCATTTCTCACCAATTCACTAAAGCTTTAGAGCAATTATTATAGAGAGAAATTATAGAGAGAAAGAAGAAGAGAAGTCTGCTACCTCACTATTCCAATATCCATTTTCTTCTAAGGTAAGGGGTATTATTCTTTCGTATTCATGAAGAGAGTTATTTTCTTTCAATACTCGTAAGAGTTGTTATTCCATTCTTTATTATTATGTTGAATAACTGCCTATGCTAAGTACCGCATACATGGTGAAATTCTTTCGTTATTCCATTCTTTATTATTTTGTTGAATAACTTATCTCGTAAGGCATCTATCGCATGCCCGGTGAATTTTCGTTGTTATTCCATTCTTTATTATTCGTTGAATATCCTCTCGTATGCGGATTACGCATGACGACCGGTTCCATTCTTTTATTATTATTGTTGGAATATATCTCGTCGAATATCTGGATTACGCATTACCCGGTTCCATTCTTTATTATTTGTTGGGAATAACTCGTCCTGCATGGTCTATCGATGCTCGGTGAATTCTCTTCGTTATTCCATTCTTTATTATTCTCGTTGGAATAACCCTGCCTATGTGGATTACCACATGCATGGTGAATGATCCTTCATATTCATTCCTTATTAAATTGTGGAAATGATCCGCTCACGTGGATTACCGCATGGCGGACAAAAATCCATTTGCGCTTTCATATATTCTATTATACTCGGTTGGTTAAAGTTTTGACTTCTATACTCCATGAAATTAGTAGAATATCCTCGGATATTTGCGCTTCATCCAAAGATCTTTTCATGGAAATATTCTTCGAAAGCATTCTTGAATTTTACTCCACAAAGCAAAGATCATGTCGACAATTTGGACGTTATTGATTTCAGGATAAATTAACTTATAAATCTTTAAAATTTATTCTTGAACTTGTTTTATTGAATTATTATGTCATTGTCATCATCCTCATGCTTATATTGTGATGAAAGTCATCTTTGGCTTACGTGCATAGATGGACTCGGTATGATTATGACCAGGGATCATTCAGTATAATCATGACCTGTAATGTTATAAATGATGTGGTAAAAGTCCTCAGTGGCCTGTAGTGCATTGATGGACAGTTTTTGGTATGATTATGACCAGGATTATTCTAAGATAGTCATGACCATTGATGATTTAATGAATATCATTGGCCCGTAGTGTGGATGATTCGATGATGTGGTTTATTTATTGTCGAGTCTCAAATGATAAAAATTGATGAAAACATTTTAAATCATAGAAGATAGTAGATATCATGCTCTACTTGACTCTTCTAATGGATTGCTTATTTCTACCGCAGCTTAAACTTGATGTCTATTGTATTTTATCGGTTTAAAATTATTGAAGACTAATGATAATTTATTCGCATTATCTTAGTCATAATATTTTTCTTATCGGGCTAGTTGAGCTCACCCTTTTGCTTTCATTGTTCTCTTCAGAAATGAGAACGAAGCCGGGACTAGTCTGGGAATGGAGTGATGGTCCGAGATGGTGTATTAGTAGTCCTCACTATTCTATAAAATAGTGTGACAATAAATGTAATGAGGATTAATCATTCTTGAATTCATCATAATAACAATAATAATAATACTTCTAGTCTTAAGGGCTAAATTATTACGTCGCCTTGCCCTTTCCCTTGTCCTTTCTCAAGTAATCGCCGCTTCGCCTTTAACTGTAATGTTTTAGGAAGCAAAAATGAGCAACAAGTTTGCCCAAACCAAGCAATATAGCTAGAAGAACAAGCAGTTATAGCATTTGAATCTTTCAAAGGTATAATAATAATTGATAGTTCAAGGATATCAAGAATACGAAGAGTATTCAACAGGTGTCGCTATGGACCGAAGGATATCAACAAAATCTCAGGATTTATTCATTTTGAGGTTCAACATAATTGAATATTGAGCAGTCACTAAGGACCAAGAACTCTTACTAGAATTAACGAAGATTACAATTTGTAATCCAACATCCACGGGTACATCGGTGATCGATCAAATTTAAGGTACCCTATGTTATGCATAACATTTAATCATACTATATGCGCACGTCGGTTCCTCGAGCAATATATAATTTCCTTCTATGAGGGTTGTTCATCTCGATGAGATTTACGATAACAAAGACCAAATCAATCGGTTTGGATAGCTCTTTAACTCATAATAATAGTCTAGCCGAATCAAGGGCTTAGGCAGTTTTTCATCATGCATTGAGGAATGATAAGTCCAATGCTTACAACAACGTCAAGGTATACAAGTGATTTTGAATAGAAAGCAGATATTTGCTTGATAAAATATGATTGATATGACAACAATTCAACGTATAAAGTGTGTGAATTAAGGAACTTGCAAAACAAAGAATAATAGTGTTAGGATACTTGCTCATTGTAAATTTGAGTGAGGTTAGGAATTTGCCCAACAATAACAATAAGTTAGGGATAGAAAACTTGCATACTTGAAATCAAGGTAGAGTAAGAAACTTGCCTTAGCGTTGATTACTACTAATAAATAAAATCACCTCAACGAACTATATACATCCTATTCATGGAAGTATAGGTATTCATTAGCCAAACACACTTGATATATATCAACAACATGTACACATAACACATTTTTCTTTCTATCTGCTGTACCCATCAAAACTCATAATGGTACACTAACATGCTCATACTGCTAGCTTATTCATAATCTTTCTTCCTCGAAGTTCTAAGAGGTTCATTGCTTTAAGTAGACCATAACGTCTATTAATCCCACCGACCCTTTTTCTACGCATGTTTACAAGTATTAGATTTATTTTCCCGAAGTTGGTAAAATTCTCTACTTAGAACTCATTCGTGTACTAATAGTTTACAACAGTATAGGAGTATTTATTAATCCATCCTTATATCAAGTTACGATGTCGTCTCAGGAAGTTAGGACATCTCGCCATGTCCAGAAGATATTATGACTTGTTCGAAGACAACATGCTTCGTCCAGAAGACATCGCTTCGTTCAAGACATCACTCTGTCCAAGACATTACGCTCTGTCAAGAAGACATCATGCTTTGTCAAGAAGACATTACGCTCTGTTCAAGACATCACGCTTTGTCCAAGACATTACGCTCTGTCAAAGAAGACATCATGCTTTGTCCAAGACATTACGCTCTGTCAGAAGACATCACGCTTTGTCCGAAGACATTACGCTCGCTTTCGAAGAAGCTCCTTGAGAGACCTGGTCTACACTACTTGACAAGGTTTAAGTTCGTCCAAGTTAATTTAAGACTTTACTATATGCATACAACCTAAGGGAATTTCTTAATACAAGGTCTAACATGACCGAACCCATCGATTGGTTCCTAAGCACGGTGCAAATTGCACCCATGGATTTCGAAGCGGTGAACATGCTGCTTTTGCAGAGTAGCCACAACTTGATTCTAGACAATTTTAACGTATTCATGCACGAAGGTAAACTTTCTAAACACCCTTTATCCCGCTAATTCATCATACTTGACCTAATAATCGAAAAACGAGAATCAACAAGACTCAAGTTAAGAACGGAGTAGAGATTATACCTTCTCGAGCTTTAACCTTGATATCTCACACACTGATTTGGTAATGCTTAGCAACTAAGAATTCTTTACTCAGATTTCTCCAACACTCTTATCACTAAAATAGACTGCCCTAGTGGCTTGTATTTAAAGAGAAAACATGGACCAGACACTTGCTTTACCCAATATTGGGATTCATGGTGCAATAGAAATGAACAATGGTTATTTAAGGAGTTGTTCAATCACTCCATCTGCAGTAACTTAGCTAGCCATGCATGCCTAGGATCGTGACTTGAAATTTGCATAAAGAGAGTTTAGGCTACTGTTCTTTGTACTTGGTGACCCTAATTTGGGGACAAGAGAGTAGATCTCAGACATAGACAAGGGCTAGCCGGTCAGGCCCACTACCCCACGCCATATTCTAATTTAACCAATACTTGTACTCTCAGTTAACTATTTTGTTGGATTCCGATTGGATTCTATCCCAAGTTTATTGGGCTAACTCAAAAGTCCATCAATTAACTTATTGGGCTAGACTCCCAATTTATTATTTGGACCTTAAACATGCAATTGCTTAATCATCCTTCACTAAGTCCATTATTGTGTCACACAAGACATTTCATGAACCTATCTTATCGATCATCAACAGCTCAATTTTAATTCAATTGAGTTACTCTCCTCATGCCACGTAAGCATTTGTAAAATAAATAATTCGCCGACTCTATTTAATAATAATATTAAATCATAAAATTTACGGGTATTACAAGGACTCTATTTGAGAGTGGATATTGTCTAGAAGGCAATATTCCTGTTTAAACTCTCAGCTATGTTTTGTCGTATATTACACGACGGTTTTATAATTAAGTTTGTATTTGTATTCTGTACCATGTATTTGGCGACTCAAGATGGGTGATGTATACCTATTTTGGGGGTGTCACATAACTCATCTCACCTGATGGAGCAGCTTCTGTCAAACATGGAGCAACTCTCACAAGTGATTAATGACAAAAAGGGGGAGAAAAAGAGACATAGAAAGAGGCACTCAAGGAGGAGTAAGGAGAAAAGAATGAAGAAAGAAAAGAAGGCCAAGAGCAGAAAGTCAAAGGAGGAGGAGAAGAAGACAGCAGTAGCAAAAGTAGAGTCATCATTTAAGGGGGAGCCAAAGGATGATGATCTCATGAACAAAGAGTCTGAGGGGGAGCCAGACAAAGAAGAAGAGCATGCACCAGAACCAAAGCTAGAGCAAGATGAAAAAATAGAGCATGAATTTGAAGGGGAGCAGAGAAAAGAAGAAAAAGAAGAAAAGAAAGATGAGTAGCTGAGTAGCTGATCAACAGCCATCTTGGAGACACACATGGAGCCAAAACGGTACATCTCTATCTAGTTAGGTATGTTCTAGATCCTGGATATAGAGTGTCATAGTTTATGTAATTTCATATTATCATCAATGACATTCATGCTTATCTGTTTTAGAAATACAGTTGCTCACTGTATATAAGATTCATTCATCTCATGCATATGCACTAATTATTTTTGTCATAATCAAATAGGGGGAGATTGTTAGGAATATACATAAGAATGCTATTCCAATTTATATATGATTTGATTATGATATAAATGAATGAATATGCAAGTATGCTTGCATTAAGGAAAGTTGTAAAGTTTTTGATAGATAATAGGAATATATGTACAAGGACATAGAATGAATTGATCAAATATGTTAGGTTGATCCTACATAAGTAAAATAGCTTTGTAAAGTTCTTAAAATGAAATGTTGTACAAGGACTAAAAATATAGAAAGATCAAGCTTGTTAGGTTGATCTTATAATGTAATAGATAGGTATGCTGAGGAATCGTAAAGATATGTTCATAATCGTAAAGACAGCCTGTCTAAGAGCTTATCGAGCATCTGCCAGAGCCAAGTCAAGAATCATAGGCCACACTTGAAGTAGTAGAGTCTACTGATCATACCAGAGGCAGAGATCGTTATCGAGCCAGATCAGACGAGGACAAAAAGCATAAAGACAGAAATCGTAGTCTATTAAGATCTGATCTCGGATTCGTAGTGTCTGTAGAACTAAAGCTAAATCCTAGTCTATGGAACTAAGGCTTCAACAGAGGTGCTCACAAAGCTAAGGTAGAATCCTAGAGTCAACACGATTCTTAACAAATGAGCACTCCCAAAATATCCAAAGTATGAAGCCTCTAGTCTGACTTGCAAAGATACATTCCACCTAAAGGAAACTAGAGAGAACTCAATGAATGGTATGAAAACTAACAGAAGATCGAATCACCAACCCAATCAACATCCAGATTAAGTTGTGAAACCATTCAAGATGAAGTCTTCCATAAGTAGATCAGAAAAAGACTTCAGTAAAAGTGACTGACTAAAGAAAGTCAGCAAGTGCAATAGCTGTCAAGAGAACAGAAGACAACGATCTTGGGATTAACCAGGATCATAGTGTTTGACAAACAAAGTAGGAACTGATGCAGTTTACACAGAGATACTAGCCAGCTTATGAAGAATAAGGCGAAAGTGATTAAGCATGGGTCAAACCATTGATGATAAGTGAACGGGAGATCATAATGAGAAAGAGAGTTGGGCATGCCACAAATCTGATGTGTCTTCCTAATCAAAAGAAGCTAAAACAAGAACTCAAGCTATCATTTCCTGAGATCAGTCGAGGTAAATAGAAGTGTTGAAGCACTGCACAAGAAAAGGAAGAGGTGTTCTACATTGAAGATCCAATGAACATTCTTCAGAATCGTAGTGTTGTCTCAACCAGTCAATGAGCAACATTCAATAAGACACACTATGATCAGGTCCAAGAACATCTACATCAAAATCATAGAGTTCGGTCATCTAAAAATTGAAGCATTGGCAATGGTTTAATCTGAAGACTGATTTTCGAACGTTGCTAATTGAGAGCATCGATGCAGAAGGACAACTCCTGATGTTCTGATCAAGGAATCAGAAAGAAGAAATAAAGTTGAATACCAACCTGATGCACTAAAGTTACATTTCTGATGGGGTAGGTGATATAGTAGACTGCAGTGTCAGAAAAGTGAAAAAGGGGCTGTCATGTCACATCTGCAGTCTGCACCAAATAACTCAAGATCTGTGAAGCAATTCAAATAACTCCCAATGACTATATTCCAACGGAAAGATTTTGAAGGAGTATATATCAGCTAAAGCTTCAAAGATCAAGAGTTGTTGAGTTGAAGAATTGTAGAGTTGTTGGAATGCTATATTGTTGACTCTACGAGTTCCACCAAAGCTGAACAGAACAAATCTTAGTGATAGTGAGACTACGAAGGTGGAAGTGAAGCAAATTTAAAGAAGGACATGAACTGACTAAAGCTTCACTCAACAAGGATGAGAATGCCACTAAAGATGGCAGCTAAGCTGAGAGCCAAGAAGGCCAAGAAGATAGCATTCAGAAAAGTGTCAAATCATAAAGAAGATCCAGAGAACCACTCTACGAATCACCATGAAGCAAAAACTGAAATAGAACAGATGTAGAACCATGTCTGCATACCATTCAAGAAGGGTTCATGGAATGCTAAATGCCAGACGAAGTCTGCCAAAGATACAAAGACTTAGCAAACCTCGTGTGGTGAAGAAGTGCAAGCTGAGATCAGAAACGAACCAACCACAAGATCAGTTGCACCAAGGAAAAAGTGACAAACTACTAAGTACTCAAAGAGATCGAGCTTCATGAACAACTTAGAAGAATATCCAATGGTGATCCAGTCTCGATGCAGAACCCAAAGAGGATCACAACAAGCTGCCAAGAATAAAGGATGAAGAAGCTTAATGTCATCTTAGCAGCTCAGCACTAATAACAATAACAACAACTACAAGAGCCAGGGCTAGAAGGGTCCTTGTCCAAAGGGGCTAAACTGAGTTCCAAGTCTGCTGGACTTAAAGAGTTCTTAGTGAATTGGAGTTCTAAGTCTGCTGGACTTGAAGAGTTCTTAGTGAACTAAAGTTTCAAGGCTACTGGCCTTGAAGGAATCTTAGTGATTTAGGGTGCTGCCCTTCCTTAGTGGAATTCCTTCTTGTTGAAGCAGAAGAGTGGATTAGGAGCTTGAGTCTCTGAACCACTTAAAATCACTTGTGTCTTTTGTATTCAGTCATTTACATTATGTACCTAACTACTATAAATTCTATGTATGTATTAACTACTTACAACTAAACTAACTCCACAAACAATGTATGAATTGTTATGAATATATCAATGAAGGGGATCTTTTGCTTATTCCATTGTGCTTAAAAAGATTCTTGTGTTTGTTATATACTAATTCATTAGCAATACAAAATAAACATGAAAAGTATTTGAAATTAAAAAGGATCTATTTAACCCCCCTTCTAGATCTATTATGTGCCTACTAGGAAATAACAACATCTACTCCAAATACTCTATAGAAGGAGGATCTGTAGCAGTGGGAATGTTGGGGAAATCATCGACCAAATCTGTTGCCAAAACAGTAAATAGATCGTCCTCGATAGGAGAATCAGGGTTCTCCATAGGCTCCTCATCATTAGAATCAATACTCAGCTCTAAGTGAACAACCATAGCCGATGCAATATCTACCTCCAGCCATGTAGAATACTCTAAAGAACGACCTGGATGACTACTTAAAAAATTAGCCCTCTCTCGACGAGTCCAACAATCATAAATCCTGGTCTAGTCATCTGCTAACAAAAGCCGAGATGACAGTCACTGACCCAATGCCCCGTCAAAAGGGTGAATATCCTGAAACTAATCAAACTATCGCATGACAGCCAGTGGATGATACGTGGTCACCCCTCTCAAACCAGCCAAGGGTAGATAATCCATGTTAACTACATGAGTAATAAAGCTATAAGGAGAGCTGAGTCCTGAATAAGGCAAGATAGCAAATGGATCCTCAATCCCTGTCAGAAAAGTCGACCAGGATGTTGCATCTGTACACTCAGCCTGCTGAAAGGAACAATACATGGCTATCTCATAAGTAAAATAGTACCCATGATGTCCAAAGGTGCCAATCGGTTTCAAATGTGTCATGAACCACACATACAACAAGACGGAACTGCCTCTAAAAAACCCCACGGGATGAGTATGGCAAAATGTGGCCGACCTAAAGGTCTCCGCCAATATCATGGGCAAGATGGTGTAGCCCTCTTTAAGAGCACGGACTATCGTAATCATGCCAATATCCAGATGATCCATGTATAACGGCTTGTACAAATAGGCCACGATGCACATCAATAGAAAATATATGCGGGCAACATACCACTCACCCTCAATAATGGTGAAATCCCCTAAATGTTGCAGATAGTTGTCCAGTGACCCAAATCGGTCAATCAAGAAATCCAAGGACACCACATGCCCTGAGGTAATTTCATCCATGGTAACTCTGCATCGTAAGCCCATTAGGGTCATAAACTGCCAGCTCATATCACCGACAGCCATCCTAACGCAAGGTCGGTCCAAAGGCAAATCAGTGAGACGTTCATACTCCTCCAATGTAAGAGTCAGCTCACGGATATTGAATCTAAAAACATATCAATCTGGTATCCAATAAGATATCATGCCCTCTACAAAGCCCAACGGCACCTAAAGTGTCAGGAGGGTCATAGAATGTCCCAATAACTAATCAACTATCTTCTGATATGGGGGAGACAAATTGTCATACCAGAATCTTAGAGAAGAGGTGTGACGCCCCAAAATTCAGAAACTCATATCTCGAATTTGGTTCGTCACGTGCTACTTCTAATATCATACTAAAATTATCAACAACGGAGATAATAGAATAATTTACATTGATATAATATAAATATTCGCGTCCTAAGGTACAATAACAAATACTACAACAATCCAGTGATTACGTTTAAACATATTTTAATCATCCTTAATACATCATTATAATCATAATAATAATAATAATACTTCTACACTTAAAGGACTAAGTTATTCTGTAGCCTTGTCTTTTTCCTTTATCCTTTCCCGATGTACCGCCTTGCTCTGCCTTAACTGTAATGTTTTTAGGGAAGCAAGAATGAGCAACAAGTTTGCCCAGCAAGTAATATAGCAAGAAGAATAAGCAGTTATAGCATTTGAATCTTCAAAGGTATAAAAATAATTGATAGTTCAAGGATACTAAGAAATATCAAGAGTATCAATAGGCGTCACTATAGACTGAAGGATATCAACAAAATTTCAAGATTTATTCATTTTAAGGTTCAATAAGAATGAACACTGAGCAATCACTAAGGACTAAGAACTCTTACTAGAATTTACAATATTATACTGCAATCCAAGATAAACGAGTACAACAGGTGATCAGCCTAAAGTACCCTACATTATGCATAACATTTAATCATACTCATGTGCGCATGTCGGTTCCCCGATAATATTAAATTTCCCCTTTTTAAAAGGGTTGTTCATCTCAGTAGATTTACAAGAGTCTGCACCAAGTCAATTGGTTTGGATAGCTTTCTTAACACATGATTATAGTCTAGCCGAATCAAAGGCTTAGACCACTTTTATAATGCATTTATGAACGATAAGTCCAATGCTTGTAACAATGTTAAGGCATACAAATGATTTCCGAATAGTAATAGGTATTTGCTCGATATAAGTATGGTAATAATTCAAACTATACAATATACAATGTAAAGAATTTAGAAACTTGCATTCAATATAAGAATTAAATGAAGTTAAAGAATTGGCACAAAATCCAAAGTTGTGTGAATTAGGAGACTTGCCTTTAGCGTTGATTACAACTTATAGCGTAAAATCACCTCAATGAACTATGTTATCCTATTTATGTATGTATAGGTATTCATTAGTCACACACACTTGACATACATATTCACATACACTTATCACACATTCAAACTCATAGATGTATATTTCACATTTGTTCTTACTTTTGAAAATCTTTAGTACTATATGCTCATCTTTTATTTTTATTTGCAAAGTATTCATTACTTCACGTATTTTAAGTTGTTTCACATATTAAAGAACCTTTAAGCTAGTTTTGGCCCTTTATTAAAGTTACTCATACATTTCCATTTTTCAAAGTCAAAAGAGCTCATTATATCAATTGCTAACTATAGTATTCATTAAACCACATAATATTGTCAAACAACTTCTTTCTACATATGCTTGCATAGTTTATAAAATGTCTAACTAGATGTGTGAACATGTCAATTATCTCTAGAGGCATAAAGCATCCTATCATATTTGTTCAAAAGTTCACAATACAAGTCATAGAGTTTTCAACTCAATTGGTTTTCAATTATTGAGATGTTATGACTAACAATTTATACCTGCAAAGTACGTTGAATCCACATTTCATATGTATTTATGAGACTAACTAAGCTATAAACATATGCTCAAAAGGTTAGATTCAAAAAGGCGTAAGATTTTATAAACATGGCTTTTGACTTTTAACTTTTCATTCAAAAGGTTATGATTCAAATTTCAAACCTACTAAAACATCTTGCAATATGCACTGACGCATGTTTAAGAAGTATGTATGTTCTTGAAGTTAAGTGAAGTTAAAACTTCTTGCATCAAACAATCAAAACAAAACAACCACAAAAAATCGGTCATCTGAAGCACTCCCCGTAAAAGGCATTTTTACCTCTGAGGACCCCACGGGGTGGGCATAGCTACTGTTAATCATCTACCCCGACGAGGGGGGGCCTTAAACACTGACATGACCCCACTTTGGTAATGGCATAACTCGCTATATAGTCTGGAAAATATTTCCCCTGCTTCGAACCACATGCCAATCTTCAACCCAACAACAATGTAAGGATACTTTAATTGATATAAACTTGCTACTAAACATCCTTAGCATGCTTCTAACAATCCCAAACATACAAACAATCAAATTCAATAATCAATTGAAGATTTTTTTGCCATTTTTCCAAAGTTTAACACATTTAGCGATTCTCTTCACTATTGATTCCTTACTTGACCAATTTACTTCGTTTCACTTTCGTTGATTTCGTATTTAACCATATTAACCATGTCTAGTATCAATTTATACATTCTAGCATGCTTCAACCATAAACTTTTCAACTCAAAAAAAGTATTTTCGTACTTTGCTAAGAACTTTGCAAAACATGAATGTAAGAACATATAGAGGAATATTACCTTCTCTGAAGTTGAATTGCTACTTTAGCTTCAATTTACAGATTGTATAAGCTCAACCCAATCACACTCACACACAACTTGGAGTTTTAATAGAGAATTTAGCAACATGCCTGTGAATGAGAAGGGCTCCATTTATAGGAACCAAATTTGGCTTTACTGAATGAATTAAACCATTGGAATGGAGAAGAAGCTGATGGTTGTGAAGGATTTGGTAGGAGAGTACTATGTAGACCACTCCCCTCTTCATGATTTGCTAGATATGTGGTTGGTAATAAGGTACTAGGCCAATGGCCTATTACGTGAAGAAGAAAATAGAGTGACACTCAATTTGGGACACTACCAATACTCAGCAATGGCAAGCCATTGCTTAGCATACTTAGGTTTATTTGCCAATTGTCCAAAAATGTACATACATATACACCCACACATATAATACACATAGAATTATATGATCCATGTACATTGGATTAATTCAAATAATATTTACCCTAAACTAGGATATAATTTAGTTGGGTACCAATATTACTTATTATTCCAATTCTACATAGATATTAAAATGATCACTTAATATTAATTACTTATTTAATCAAAGTTACTTTCTCTCATAGGTTTAAAATACTCATTTAATTACTCCCACGCACATCTTGATGTCACATAAGACTCTTTCACACAACTTAATTAATTACATAAGTTAAGCTTACTTTTATCATATAGTTCTATATAATAATTATTTATATTATAATGTCACACCTCATTTTATATGTGAATGAAAAACCTTATTATATATGATTTCTCCTTACATGCTTCTGTTCATGATATTAGGAATTAGTCAATCACCTTATGTAATTATTTGTTTATTACTAGTACTAATTAATTTAATCCATTTTACCATTAATTAAATTAGTACTTTCTCATTTCACCACTTTGCCACACTAAGCATAATTCCACAAGCTTAAACTAAGCTTCTCATCACTTTTGCTATATTGCTTAATTATCACATACTTAATCAATTACATTAATTTCCACACTCATGCCAATACTATATATATTTATATTCAAATAAATATGCAAACAAATCTTTATTCTCAATATTATAATTTATTAAAATTCGTGGGTATTACAAGAGGCTATCACTATGGGTGGGGTATGCTCAATCCGACTAACGGTAGATAAAGACATTTGTAGAACCGTATTATAAGGCTATCCAGGGGTCAATGCTAAACTCACCTCTATAAATGCATATCCATGACATAATGCATGCATCATGATAAATGACAAAAGATAAATGATAATATGATGTAATCGATCCATCTAATGTAACTCCTCCTGAGTCATTGAATCTCTACCATAAGGGATGTCTGGTCGATAGAAAGAGGGGTCTGCACCGGTGAAGCTATCCGAATATAGGCCAGTTAAAGGGCCAGCACCAAAGCTAGATAGATCAAAAGAATCTACCTCTGACAGATCTCTACTAAAATGTCGAATGAAAAAATGTGTCTGGTCCAACCTTTGGGTCAAACTGTCAATCTACGACAAATGAGTGGGCTCTCGGACGAATGCAATCTAGTCTATCATCATAACAGACCCAGGAACCATATCCCCCATAAACTGTGTGGTGCGGGTCTGAGCTCTAATGGAGCGAGGAAACCACCAGAGGTAGAAAGCCTCCTGAGTAAAAGGGCCCTCTGATAAAGCGAAGCCATCTAAACCCATCAGGGGAATCTTGGTGATTAGCTGAGATAAAGGCCAATGTCACCTGGCAGGAAGAAAGAATGGAATGTGAATCTCCCATGTAGTGCTCCTGACAGCACGCTCTCCTACATAGATCTCCTAACCCCCATCAGTCAGGAGAGGAATCCGACGGGTGAATAATACATACTCAACCCCAGTCGGAAAGTCACCCTCAAAGCCTACTGTCAAATGGTCCTTGGAGTAGGGAACCCATGTGATGACATCGGCTGCCAACAACTCCAACTGCAAATGAGAATGGGTAAACCCCTCGGCTACAAGAACCTCTGAAAGAGTGGAGTGATGTTATCGTCATCCCCATGGATAGGTCTCCAGACCAAATATAGTAATGGGTCGAAGATAGGGAAGCATCTCATAGGCGCAAAACTGAAAATGCAAAGATCAAATATCTTCAATCATGAAAACTGACAACCCGAGCGAGGGAAAATGAAAGAAAAAGAGAAAATACTCACCAACAAAAATGGGTAAAAGCCTAGCCAAGCCTCTATCTTGCCCTCTAAGCGTAGGCGCATCCCTCTAAGGAAGTAGGCAAAGGTGTATGTGCCCCAGTTAAAGTTTCTGATACGATCCACATCACCAGTGGCGCTAACTAAAGGAAAAGAGAACATCGAGGAGTTGTCCGCTAGGAAACAACCCTTGGTGATGATCAGGAATAATCGTCGAAAAATGCGATCTCTAACCCTCGGATCATCAGGTAAAGGCTCAGTCAGAGCCCAACTCATAGCATCTACACTCAAGGGCCCAGAGAAAATGGTCCGACCCTTGAGGGCCATGGCAGGAACTCCCAAAAGGGATCGAACAGCAGTCGGGGAAATGTCAGCCACTAAAGGCATTGGAGCCCCTATAAACTCCAACCCAGTGATGAATCGCCAGTCCATCAGTGTCATCATCACCTCGCAATCCAACAAATGGAGAGACTAAGTCTGGTGGAACCGACACTCATAAAAAGCCCTCAGATAATCCTAAGGGCAGCGACGGGGAGGAATGGAAAAGAAAGCCTGAAAGCCCCATGAATGAACGATCTCCCGGTACTCTGAATGGAAGGTCTGGTACAAAGAGTGAATGTTAAACCAGTTCCCCCTAGGTTGAGCAAAGTTGGCAACCTGCATCAAATTGCAAATCAAGATCAAAACCTTTGCCCCAAAAGTGGGAAAAGAAAGATGAAAATGGCTATTACCTCGTTTGTATGAAGGTAAATCGAGTGATGACGACTAAAATCATCTAGAAGATCTAGAATCATCACGTTAATAGCTAGAAGTTCTCAACGAGAAATGGAAGAAGAAGGAGTAAGGTCCAAAATAGGAACATCCTCCTCTTCGTCCACGACATCCGGCCTCTCAACCCGGATAAATGAATTATCGACTCGATTAACCGTGAAATTGCTTAGAAATTTGGGGAGGTGAGGAATATCGAGCTCTCCTCCTCACACCTATGGAGGCCCTACGAGAGCTACTCAGCTGATCTGGGTCCATAATCTGAGCAAAGTCTCTAAATCACCTCAGAAAGGGTGAGGTAAGTTTTAAACTTGAAGCTTATTAAATTTAAATCATTTCTTCATGCATAATCTAAGTCCTAATACATGCATTATGTTAACATACATCCACAGTAGAGTTAAAATTGTTTGTTTATTAAATGCCCAGACTCGTGAAAAAATTTTGCCAGTCTCCTTTGTAAAATGGATTTTCCACATGCACATACGCATGACTAGGTGGCCATTTAGTATCACACCAACCCAAAATCATGAATATCTCATATACATGAAATAATATCAAAATTAAATCCATCATGGCAGCCAAATTACCATGAGTGCTTTATTTGAAAACCCATGCTCATTTGTCCTCAAATAGGATGAATAAAGTAGCAAAAAAAGGCATCAAATGACTATCTCAAAAGTCAGTTTTTTTCACATCAATACGTTCAGCATGGTAAAATATGAACATTTACTAAGTTGAATAATTTTTATCAAGTCATATGAACATGCATATTCACTATATTAAGTTTAGAGGCATTTTATATGAAATCTAGCATTCTAACGGTCAAAACTTGAAAAAAAAACATGTAAACATTACCAGAGTAATGCAGAATGCTTGTACAATGACAAATTTTGCAAAAAGCAGGCCGAACTCAGTAGATCTAAAGAGAAAATTTTGGATTTTCTATTTCGTTCAACTTGAAAATGACTTCTGAAAGAGAAGGGAGGTAGCAATTATACCCAATGAGAGTCACGGGTCTACCTACAGCAATCCAAGGTGGTCCCCACCCCCTCTAGCTCGATCACATTTTAGTTACAACAGAGTTCCCAGGAGCTAAAAAGTCAAATCAGGGAAAAAGGTGCTACATAATTGAGCGAAAAGGGCCTGAAACCCTGAATTCAGATACCAAACTTCTTATCTACATGTAAGTCATTGGTATTAACCTAGATGTGGGGTTTAGAAAGCCGATGATAGAGGTTATTGAATACGACCCTTGTCAAAACATCGGGAAGGTCCGGTGTCATGAATCGTGGGTATTGAGTGTAATCAAAATGTCCAGATCTGTTCTGGGGTTTAAGTCGTCAAAAAGATATCCCCAGTAGAGATATCAAGAATGATTGATATTGTAAATCGTTGGCGATAACTCTAGCGTAACATCGGGAACGGTCCGATGATGCAAGCCGTGGAAAACCACTTCAACGAAGGTCAAAATAATTGACATTTTAAACCGTTGGTGACAACTCCAGCATAGGATCGGGAATGGTCTAATGATGTAAGCTGTTGAAAACCACTTCAACGAAGGTCAGAATGATTGACATTACAAATCGTTGGCGACAAATCCAACGTAGCATCGGGAATGGTCCGTTGATGTAAGTCGTTGAAAACTACTTCAATGTTTTCAACGAAGGTCAGAATGATTAACAGTGTAAACCGTTGGCGACAACTCCAGCGTAGCATCGAGAATGGTCCGGTGATGTAAGCCATTGAAAACTACTTCAATAAAGGTCAAAATGATTGATATTATAAACTGTTGGCGACAAATCCAGCGTAGCATCAGGAAAGATCCGGTGATGTAAGCCGTTGAAAACTGTTTCAATGAAGAGCAGAGTCTTTAATATTGCAAATTGTTGGTGATAACTCCAGCGTAGCACCAGGAAAGATCTGATGATGAAAACTGTGGAAAATTATCTTCCTCGGGGAGGACCGGTGATGGAATCTGTTATATAAATCCACAACCGAGGCACTGCAAAGGTTCGGTGATTTTTAGACCGTTGTAAACTACTATTCAAGTAGGCATCGAGAAAATTCGGTGATGGCCAACCTTCACAAAACTACCATTTGAATAAGTATTATGAGGATGCTGTGAAAGCAAGTAGTAAAAATTCTATCTCCAGTAGAGCTATCGGCATCAACCTGATAGAAAGCCCGGGCAGTGGTGACAATCCTAGCGTAACGGAAGGAAGAATCCAATGATGACAACCAAGGAAAGCTATCATCGGGATAAACATCAATAATCCCCATTGAGTCACTTGCAAAAGAGAAAAACATCTTCGACGGAAATAAAGTCAAAAAGCATAAGAATGTTGGTGACAACCTCAACGTCAAAATTCGATGGTCTCTGTAAGACCCCAACTTTTATGAATAAAGATTAATTTTCTCTAAATATCATTTTGAATATTATGGTGTGGAATTGATATAATGTTATAGTTGTGGGTAATATTTATAAATTTTGCAAAATAAGCAAGTTGTTATAAAATATTCATTTGGTCGGGGAATATTTGTACGATGGCACAATCATTGGTGGACCCCACAATGGAATTATTGTCGAATTTAGAAAACGACAAAATTATTTTTTTTATAAAAATAACGGCAAAAGTTTTACCGTTAACTGTTGAAATACTCGGTGATAAAAGTACAGTAATACGCGTGGTTGCATAGTAGCACACGGTATTGATTATTGATGCTTACGTGAGAAGTCATTCAGTTATACTCAATTATTTTTATAGTAATTGATGCATAGTATCTCACGTTATTGATTCAATTATTGTCACAGTATCATCTGCACAATATTTTATATTATTAAATCAATAATTGAGACAACAAAGTTATTCATATTATTATTTGTATTATTGACAATGTCTAGAAAGTTCTGTCGGGGAAATGGATTTGGTCACCTAATTGTGCGCCAATAAGGAGAAGTCCTTATTGGAAAGCCCCCTCTTTCCTGGAAATTATCTGGTTGTCAATATTGTGAGTTATAATATTAATGATGAATAATTATTGAAAGATTAAAAAAAATGTGTTGATTGAAGATAAAATGATTTGTGGTAAATATTTATTCAATCTTTGATATAAATAAGAAGTCTGTTATGAGACGTTTGTTGTAAGTTTGGTTTATTCTATGGGGCCCATATGTCATCATCTAAGAGTCACTTTCTCCAATAGTAATTGCCTTTACCAGACGTCAAACCACTTGTCGTTTCACATTACAGGCGTCGAACCACTTGTCGTTTCACATTACAGGCATCGAACCACTTGTCATTTCACATTACAGGCATCGAACCACTTGTCATTTCACATTACAGGCATCGAACCACTTGTCATTTCACATTACAGGCGTCAAACCACTTGTTGTTTCACATTACAGACGTCAAACCACTTTTCTTTTCACATCACCAGTCGTCAAGCCACTTGCCTCTTCACATTGCAAGGGCTAAGCTAGAAATCTTCTATAAATAGAAGCTTATTTCTTCTTTCATTCTCACCAATTCACTACAACTCACAAGAGAATTCTATAGAGAGAGAATCAGAGAGAAAGAAGAAGAGTATTATATTACAACACTACTGCAGTATCCAATCTCCTACTAAGGTAAGGGGTATTATTTCTTTCGTATTCGTAAGGGATATTATTTTTGTTCAATGTTCGTATGAAATAATATTTTCTTCCATACTCTGTAGTATGTAAGTAATATTATTTCATTTCAGATTCTGAATTATACACTCATGTTGTTAAGTATTGCTTCTATACTCCTTGAAATTAGTAGAATATCCTTAAAATTTGCGTTTCATCTAGTATCGTTTCACAAGGATATTTTTCTGAACATTCTTATTAAAGTTTAATCTTTTCATGTCAGAGTACTATTCACGGGGTACTATTCACAAAGTACTATTCACGGGATACTATTCACTCAGGTACTATTCACCCGGGGTACTATTCATGACAAAAATTGATTTCTTTTCTGTCTAAATTATTTTTGATACAATATTATTCTTGAATTTTACTCCACAAAGCAGTATCATATTGACAATTTGGACATTATTGAATTCTGAATAAATTGAATTATAAATCTTTAAAATTTATCCTTGCTCTCATTTAATTGAATTCTTATATCATTGTCATCATCCTCGTGCTTATATTGTGATGAAAGTCATCTTGGCCGTAGTGCATAGATAGACTGTTGATTGGTATGATTATGACCGGGGATTATTTGGTATAATCATGACCAGTAATGTTACAAATGATGTGGTAAAAGTTATCAATGGCCCGTAGTGCATTGATGGATAGTAGTTGGTATGATCATGACCATTGGTGATAATAATAAATATATTTGGCCCGTAGTGCATGAATAATTCAGTGATGTGGATTATTTATTTAGCTGAGGCTCAACGATAAAATTGATGATAAACTTTTAAATCATAGAATATAGTAGATCATGCTCTACTTGACTCTTCTAATGGATTGTTTATTCCACTGCAGTTAAACTTGTTATTTATTATATTCTACCAGTATAACACTGTTAAAGGCTAACGATAATTTATTATGTATTATCTTAGTCATAATATTTCTTACTGGGCTAGTTGAGCTCACCTTTTTGCTTTCATTGTTCTCTTTATGAAATGAGAATGTAGCTAGGACTAGTCGGGGAATGGAGTGACGGTCCGAGATTGTGGCTGTAGTAGTTGTCACTATTTTAAAATAGTGTGATAATAATTGTAATGAGGACTCTATTTGAGTTTGGATATTGTCTAGAAGACATTATTCGTGTTAAAACTCTCTGCTTATGTTACACGGCAGTTGTATAATTAAGTTTGTATTTGTATTCTGTACCATATATTTGGCGACTCAGAATGGGTGATGTATACCAATTTTGGGGGCGTCACAGTCTCAACCATAGGAAAACCCCCACAGCAGGGATCCTGAAAGCATCTCTACAAACTTGTCGTCGAATCAGTCTCAATAGCACTGATGGACATTTCAAGCCGTTGACGACAACCCCAGAGTAGCATCGGGAAAGATCGGTGATAAAAGCTTTGTAAACTACCGTTCGAGTAGACATCAAAGCGGTTCAGTGGAGATCATCATTGACAATTCCATCCCTAACAAAAATTGCGGGAGCAGTCAGTAATAGAATTCTGTTGGAAATAATTCCAACCAAAAATATCCAACATCCATAACATCACATTATATTGCATTGCATAGCATCATTTAATCTTGTCATATTTCAAGTGTCTAGTAATCTTTATCCTATTCATGCCATTACATTGCATAAACATGATAAAGATGGGCATCTGTAGACACTCAAAATTTTGCATTCCTATTACTAACCATGCAGGTGGGAAAAAATATCTTTTATCTCTCAGAGACAACCTTGGGAGTCAAAATCATCAAATCCAAACCCTGGATACAACCCTGGGAGATCAAATCTAACCCTGGAGACAACCCCGGGAGATCAAATAAAACCCTGGAGACAATCCCGGGAGATCAAAATCCAATCCCGGAGACAACCCCGGGAGATCAAATCCAACCCCGTAGATAACCCCGGGAGATCAAGTCAATCCCCAGAGATAACCCGTGGCTTTTTCTCTCTTTAATATATATATATATATATATATATATATATATTTACCAGTCTGCCCTGAATTGTTAATTCGTGGTCTTTTTACTACTTTATTATATATAATCATATATATTTATAATTTCCAATTTGTCCTGGATTCTAAATTCGTGACTTTTTATCACTTTAATATATATAAACTGTTTACTGTGTTTAAATATTACTTTTAACTATTCATTCAATGTAAATCCATAATATTTAAATATGTGGACTAGATTCATCTAAATCTAGCTATATCTAACTTGTAACCGGTTCAAAAGTTATAAAACTGGAATCGTTAAGCTAGAATGACTAAGATTTATTTAAATCTAGTTTTCTTTCTACTTTTTTATAAATATTAAGCAACCATGTGACCCTAGATCTGTATCTAGAGGGAACTGGAAGCTTGGCTACGCGCAGACAGTGATTTAACTGATGAATCCTTTATTTTGTGTCGCTTAGATTAAATATTTGTTTTATTTCAGTATCCTTGTTAGGCAGGATATTCATATGATATTATGTGAGCCTAGGAGCCACGAGATCTAAGATCCAGCTGACGGATCTAGATCTGGTTCCCATGATGGACCTTTTTCAGGTGTATAGCTAGCTTGTAAATTATTTATGGTGTTTGGACATTCTTTGATGGCTTTCATGCCCATAAGGAGCCCAACACTTATATGTATATCATTTTGTTGAAGATGTTTCGCATCTCAAGAATAAAATCAAATCAAGTCGAATACAGAATAAAATGAAAGTATCAAAGGCCTCAATTACCAAGTAAGCATAAGGGTTTGAAAACCTATTTTCAAAATATCATTTCTGCATATATTGCTTAAAATTGAACTTTTATGCAAACCAAACCCTTTGTATATAGGTGCAAACGAAACATAGCACTACTTCCAAATAATGCACTTAGGCCCAATTAACACACACCTCAAATAAATTAGGGAATTGAAAAGACGCGGTAACTGTATTTTCACGGAAGTCGGGAGTGCCTAACACCTTCCCCCACTTAATCAAGTCTCCGAACTCTATGAATCTCGATTTCCAAAGCCTATTAAACAAAGTCCAACAATTTCAAAACTATCAACTGGCAACTCTGAATTTTCAAATCGTCGACATTTTGTGTCGGACTCTTTTCAAACTCGCCCTTTCAAATAAAACTCAACACATAAAAAATATAAAGGGTAAAAAGAGAAATTCCAAAAAAAAAATCCCGACGTCAACACACAATTAATAATGAATATATTATAAATGAGTTTTTGTGTTTGTGTAATTGAGAGAATAGTTATATTATCGTTGTTTAATTATAAGTGTGTTCCTTCTCGATAAAATTTCTACGTCCAGTTGTGACGCCCCCAAATCCAGGTTCTCTAACCTCAGATTCAGTGCTCACGATCCTATCATCATCATAAGCATTCTATAACTATTTTAAAATAATAAACATACATTGTTCATTATACAAAAGTCTCAAAACATGGTCCCAAGGTCTCTCTAACCTTAACTTTAAATACACCATTTATAATACAAACAGTTTACTCAAGAAATTCCATTAGATAATAACTAATTTAACATTCATTCTAAAATTACTCCTGGATTTTGCCCTTGCCCTTGTCCTTCGCATTAGATCCTTTGGGCTTAACTGAAAATAGAGGTCATGATATAGCAAGAGTAAGCAACTAATTTGCTTCACAAGTTTATAAAGACAAAGGAGATATATCATGACGTAGAAAGAAATATTGCCTTCAATGTTCAACAATAATATAAGATTGTGAAGGAACATGAATTAATAATCAACAATTGAATATTCGATAATTGAATAACATGAACTGAGTGGTTTTGAATAACCATGAACATTTGCCAAGGTGCTCAGTGATTTAAATGGACCTTTTAATAAGTTTTGGTATTCAAGGGATCACCTTTCATACCCCGTGATTTATGCATAAACACTTAAAATCCGACATTGATATCATGCCTTAATCAAATTTGTTCATTTCTCGGTCAAGAGTTCTTACCATATCAATTAATAAGACGGTTATTTAAAATCCATTTGATTTAACAAATTTAGACATGCTTGATCTAGGCGATACAATTAGCATAGATCTATCATAAGCAGATTCATAAATGAAGAACTTTAATTTAATTCACGTTCAATAACAGTGAGAACGAGAATTCAATTGCACAAAGTGCTAATTTCAATAATCGATAAAGGCGTGAATAATCATCAATAATTATTCACTAATATGTTTTGAAAATAATAACTCAAGTTGAGTTAGGAAACTTGCCTCGATCGTGAGTTACTGACTCTGAAATAAATTTCTATCCACTATGTAGTTAAACTATCTTCCTTTGAGAGACCTATAATTAGTCTTTCAATTAGTCAATGCATAACATCGATTATGTAATCACATAGATATCATACATTACAATAAGTTCTTATAAACATTATCATATCTCAGATAAGTGTTATTAACGACTACCTTTAATTCACATAATATTATTAACTTAGATAATATTAATTCACCTTCTAGTATTATTGGTTCACTAATAATACTTTAAATCATTACTAATATTTTATTCACTTACTAATATTATTAATCATTTAATAATATTTTATCCCTTTACTAATATTATTAATCATTTAATAATATTTTATTTAATCTCGAATATTATTATTTAATAATAATACTCTAATTTAATATTTTTATTTACATAACAACATCATATTATAATATTATTAATATTATAATAATATTCCAATGATTTATTAAATTAACAAACAATTTATTCTAATTGTTCATCCTTTATTAACCTCTTATTTAATATCCATAAAAGGTCATAAATAATATTTATTATTATAAATTACCAAAATGCCCTAAGATAGTCATGATATAATATATTATGAGCATTCAAGCATTAAAATCATATTTTTCTCATTAAAGACATCATTTAACTATTTATTTCCTTTTATTTACAACCTAATCATTTTTAGGAAAAAAATAGCAAACTGATTCCAAAAATTCTCAGCTTCTGGATTTTAACAGAATATGAACCAACAATGATCCTCTAATTTTTCTAGAATTTTAGAAAATGATTTACTATTTTTAAAGTGCTCAAAACACTCAGATCTTGCTCTATTTTTAAAAATTGAGTTTTGCTCAGAAAAATCTAAAATTTTCAGGGTATGCTCTCTTAACATATATGAAGCTACTGTAAAAATTTTGGAATTTTCCAGTGTATACACAGTGATATATTCGTAGGATAATATTTATGGAGTCCTTTACGGAAATAGTCATTACGCACAATATATAACTTTCAAACGTGTCCGTTCTTTTTCCTCTGGCGTAGATAACTTCATAAGGTACCTCTGTAATATTTGTCCAGATTTTTACAAGACAAGGAACTAGCCGAAACAGCCTCATGAAAACAAGTCAGTAGCTGATTTTGGATTTCAAGGCTTTAGCATATAAAGTGGACTATTTTTGTAAAAAAAAATCTCAAAGGTTTCAAAACATGCTATATTTGTGATCTACCACTTGGGTTTACTAGATAACTCATGTATCTAGCACCCCCCTTGACGGATCATAATTCCAAGTTGTAGAACTTGAGTTACACAAGATTTAGTGGAAGAAAAACAAGAGTTTTCACCCTTGGAGAACATATGCTCATTTTCTTCCTCTAAGTCTTTGATCTAACACTCAAGATACTTAGTTCCATGCATGATGGTATGTATAACTAGTGTATCTTGAGTAGTTGTACATAACCCCATCAAAACTCAAGCTATCAAAACAAGGTAAAGAGAAGAAGATGAAGGTACATTATACCTTGACTTAGTGGCTACCTTCCTTGATTTTCCAAAGTAACTAATAAACTTAGGGGCATAAACCACTAGAACTCCTATAATTCTTCTTCCTATGGCTGAAATTCTCTCTTTCTTTTCTCTCTTTGAAGTTGGCTAGCTTGGGAGCAAGAGGTAGAAGAAGAAGAAGAAGAAGATGGAGAAAATGAGATGTTGGAAGAATGAATGTGAATTCAAAATGTAATGGGCAATTCATTATTAATTCTCCCACAATCATTTTGTTGCCCATTAGGTAAAACACTTTGTTTATTACTTACCTTAGGTTAAACATGATTAAATGTGCATAATGGAGTGGCAACCAATGGGAGCCTTACCACATTGTCCTTATGTTTATTCATGTCTACTAATGGACAAGCTAGATTAATTATTCCACTTAGGATCCTCATAATATCCACCATTTAGCTTTTATTTTAAATGCCCAATTTTGATTAATCAAATGTCTAGAATACCCCCAATCAAGTGAGCTAAGTATTGGATTACAATTTATTTTCCTTGGGCTTCTCTTTTAATTGATTTGGGCTAGATAAAAACATAGTCCAACAATTTTAATAATGTTATCCAATTTGATAATTTAGGGCTTTCATCTCCAATCATATGAAGTTTAATTACTTATACATATGATTTTATCTCATAACCTAATTAGATTTACAAGAATTAGGTTTAAAATTATTAGTCACTTGAAATACTAAGTTTACCCACTTAAGTTAGTATACGTATAAAATACTAACTTTTTCGTGTTACCATAACCCTTAGGTTATTTAATATCCTTACCTAATGTATAATTAGGTCACAAGGCTTTCATTTTTAATGAAATCCATAAATGTATGTATCCATATATAATACAAAGTTTAAAAAAAAAATGTACATACATACATGATGACTTAAGATTCACGGTTATTACACCAGTTCTGACTACAAGAACCCGATAATGATTCCAGTATATAGTTTATCGGTTACACCATAACTTTAGTATATAGTTTTTCTAGTAGTGGTGCTGGCCCAATCTCAACAACATTAGTAGGTTGGCTGTAGTTGAGATATGGGCGATGTCCTAATTTTCACGATGTTGACTCACTTGTTCGTTCAACCATAATTAAGGTCCAATGGTCCATAATCACTTCCATAAGTGCTATTTCATGAAAGTTGAATTTAGCTTTCAAACTCTCCGTCCCATTTAATTTTCCTTATTTGACTTTCTCACATTTTTTATTTTTACAATATACCCTGATCAGATCACATCTCAAAGTTCTTTTATCCCAAAAGGGGATTAATAAAGACACAATTGTTTTATTACAAAAAAAAAAATAGAGAGAAAAAGAAGAGCCTTGTGGTAGGCCTAGCAAATGTACCGATTTGGGTGATTTAGACCTTATTTGAAAGAGGTTTTGGATGGACTGATAACGTTTTTAATAAAAAAAAAAAAAAAGAAAAATATTTATGTGCTTGATAATTCTCTAAAATAACTTTTAAAGAGTATAAATTTGAATTTAAAATTATTTTTACTTGACGCAGAAAATTTATACTTTTAGTCGAAGCACTTTTGGGAAAAGCAAACATACAAAATTTATGCTTGAATTATCAAACAAGATTAAAAGGGAAAAAAATCTCATACTACACAATTACCTTTAATTTGTTATTAAAATTTTTAAAAACACTTTCATAATTAGGTAATCATACACTATTTAACTTTTTTTAATAACCATTTTGATCTAAAACTCTACATTTTAAATATATTATTTTATTGCATCACACCACACAGTTCTGCCAACTGGACACTTAGTGATTTGAACCCTATTACGATCTAGTTAGTGGTAACACTATTTTAAGTTACAAATTAAGTTGCCCTAAGTTTGGGACATTTAAAAAAGGGAAATAGGACAGATAATTTGGGACAATGAAAGTAAAGACTATTTTGAAAGTAGTGTACAAAGTGAGATAAATATTGAGAAGAATTAATAGAAAACAATTAGTGCATATGAAGATAGTTGGGGATCGCTTGACGAAACAGAGCTTTGTGCCATCCAATTGAATTAACATCTTTGTGCTTATAAGCCTAATTATAAGCAAACGTATATTGTATTAAAAGAATACTTAAAAGATAGGGGTAGTCTACCAACCTTATTATTACAGTTCACCTACATCCATGTCTTTGCTTCTTTGTGCCCCCAAGTGAAAGCCAACACATATTACAAAAATACCCTTTTTCCACCCAAAACTTCAGCATATGCCGTTGTATAAGGGATGTCAAATACTTTTCCCAATTTATCCATCTATAAATATTATGAAAGAAATTGCTGTACTAATTTTATTGTGTGATAGAACGATAAATAGGCCAACACGATGGACTTTTTTTTTTGGCAAAGGCAAAAGTTTCAGTCAAGAAATTGGAAGGCCGATATTCAAAAGTAATGGATAATGACACGGTTACAAGATAAATTTGATTACGATTTCAATATCATGGGCTAAAATTTCATCAAACTACTAAAAACCTCAAAATTATGAAAGCATACGCTGCACATTTTTAGCTGTTATACTATATGTTGCATAATAAGTGCACAATCTCTATTAATTGTGCTTTTTCGCAATGGACCCAGTGCATTTAATTGTGTAGTCTTATATTTTTTTTCAAAATATCCGGTTAAAAATCAATTGATAATGACTGAAGTATTTTAAAGTTTTATACTTAAATCCCAATAATTGAGTTGTTCCATGCGTGTCATTTTTATTTATTCTCATTACATTTGTCTACCATATCAATTTTATGCATTGGAATAGAATTTTCTTATTTTGTTTGATGTCATTAGCGCATTCACAATAGTTTTTTTTATTTATATCCCTACTCTATAATGATGTTGACTCATTCTGCATGATAGAGATTCAATTTTTTTAATATGTACCCAACGGATTCCTTATATTTATTTCTTAGATAATAAAATTTAAAATTTAAAAGTTCCAACAGTCTAAACAAAGTTTTGACCGTTATAACTACCTCTTGTTTTTAATTATAAAATCGTTATCAATTTATTAATTTTTTTAAAGTAAGTATTTGATATTTTTAAATTTAATTAATACATATTGTAACTTATTTAGAAAAAAAAATACTACTATAATTTTTAGCAAAATTATTAAGTTTGATCGAGAATGCATCAAATTAACTTATAAAAATTAATAATAATCTTATAATTTATAAAAGAGAGTATAATTTATCAATTGTATTTTCTTTGTAAAATAATTTTTATTTTGTTTTAAATTTTAAGTAAGTTATGGAGTGAGTATTGAATGAATTGTAGCTACAAATGTACATAAGATCAATATTAACTTTTAAAAATTTAATTTGTGATATTTTTAAATTTAAATTTAATATGATTCATTTAAATTTTAAAAATAATAAATTTTATAATTAATAGTACTTTTATAATATTTATAATTATATTGACATGAATTAAATAAACTTATATCAAATTTAAATTTGAATACCTTTGAAATTAAATTTTAAAAAATAATTCAATATTAATTTTATAATTTGAAAATGAAGATGAGTTGAATAATGATTGGTGAGTTATCCACTTAAATGAGGGTGTAAAATGTCATTTTGCATACATAGAGAACGATCTTTTGACTCCCTTATCCTGATGAGTAAAATCATGTATAGAGATTAAAATAGATAATTAAATAAGGATAATAAAACTGTTAGATAATAATTTGTTGATATATTTTTCAAAATTGGGGATAAAAAGTCTATTGGAGAAATTGTTGTGAATGCAAGAGCATTCACAATAGTTTCTTTATCTCTATCTCTACTCTGTAGTGATGTTGACTCATTCTGCAAGATAGAGATTCAATTTTTTCAATATTTATCTAACAGATTCCTTATAGTTATTTCTTAAGAGCATTCACAATAGTTTTAGAATAATGCTAGATATATAAACTATTCTACAAACATTTTATAAATTGTTGATGTGGCATATTCCATCTCAGTATATTGTGTGGGGCTGAAGACTACATTGAAACAATTTGTTGATCAATATGCTGAGGTAGAGTATGCCACATCAGGAGTTTGTAAAATATTTATAAAATAGTTTGTATTTGTAGCATTACTCATAGTTTTATCGTTATCCCTACTCTGTAGTGATGTTGAATCATTTTGTAAGATAAAGATTCAATTTTTTCAATATGTACCCAACAGATTCCTTATATTTATTTCTTAAATAATGAAATTTGAAATTTAAAAGTTAAAATTTGAAAGTACCAACAGTCAAAATAGAATTATAAAATCGCTATTAATTTATTAATTTTTATATCAATTTTAAATTTGAATACGTTTGAAATTAATTTTTTAAAAATAAGTCAATATTAATTTTATAATTTGAAAATGCAGATGAGTTAGATAATGATTGATGAGTTGTCCACTTAAATGAGGGTGTGAAATGTCATTTTGCATATATAGAGAACGACCTTTTTTGACTCCCTCATCCTGAGGGGTAAAATCCTATATAGAGATTGAAATAAAGAATTAAATAAGGATAAGAAAATTGTTAGATAATAATTTATTGATATATTTTTTAAAATTGGAGGTAGAAAATTTATTGAAAAAACGGTTGTGAATACTCTTAGAGATTTACATAAGATGTTCTTTTACTTTTATAGAGCTCATTAACTTTTTTTTAAAAGAAAATCTTAAACAAGCCTAACCACAACCTTGGACACCCTTTATAAAAACTGGTAAGAAAACTTGTGGTAATATATTGGTCAAAAAGGAGAGTAGGTGTAAAACCATAAGAAAGAAAAACTTAATCAAAATGAAGGAGAAAAAAGTAATTAAACCATTGAAAAGGGCATATGAACCATGCACAGCCTTGTATATAAAACCCAAGATGGTAGCTTTTCACCGTCTCTCATTTCTCTACATTGCGTTTGCACAAAGCTTATTAACTATAAACAAACAAACAATCATAAAGATGATGAGCCAATTCCGGGGCTGCTACAATCTTGCAATGATCATGCCCTTTGTGTTCATCCTCTTCTTCTCTTCGTTTATTGAAACTCCAGTGGCGGTGGTCGAGTTTTCCAGCAGAGATGAGTTGATAAACCTTGCCGGATATGGAGAGGCAAAACTCTCCACTGTCCTGGTTAGGGGTGCGCTACTTTGTGAGACTTGTTTAGATGGTGAAACTGAACTTCACCCGTATCCCGTGTCAGGTTTGTATGATTTTGTCTTTTGATGTGTTTTGATTTTGTTATGGATAATGATACCGATTTCAAAATGTAATATAATTGTGCAGTCTATAGAAACATGTTATATTCAACATAGAGTAGCATTTAGATGACTGCCCAAGTGTACTATTTATCTATACAAGTGATCAACTGTTGAAACAACATAACTCACAAAGTATTCATTCATTTAAACAACTCATTTGTGTCCAAAAAAATTCGTTAAGTTCTTATATAGTGCAATAATCACACGAACCACTTAATTAGCGGATTATATTAATCTTGTTTACAAATAGTTTCAAGCAGTAGTGGCATGCAACCGTGGGCTGCCAATTATTGGCTATTAAGATAGACGTTTTATAATAAAGGTTTTTTTTTTTTTAGATTTTCCAAGTTCTCGTTATGGTCCTAAACCTTAGTTTCTTTTGCGCCTATGTTTGGAAAGTAATAAACTAATAATATAGGTTTCTTAAAAAAAAGAATAGGAAGAAATGAATTTATGAAAAGCTTGAGGGTGACATTCAATATACCGACCATTTCTTGTTATAAAAAATCACATTTGCAAAATTGATAAATTTTAAAAGTTGAATTATTGTGACATGTTTAGCCCTAAAAGTAATGAAATTATGATTAACTTAACGATATGACGTCATTTATATTACTATTAATAAAAATAAAAACTTCTTGCCGAACAAAAAAAAATTGAGAAATGACTCTTTTTGTAACAAAGTGGAGTATTGTGATAGACCGGATATGTTCAAGTTTCCACAAACAGAAAACCTAATGATGCGCATTATCTTGCAGGTGCATTGGTGGCTGTTTCATGCCATCCTGGCCGGAAGACCAGGAAATCAAATTGGGTAAGTGGCACAACAGACGAATATGGGGATTTTCTCATTGATATTCCTTCCCATCTCCATGGAATTCCCAACTTGGAAAAGATATGCCTGGTTAAAGTTCTACAGCTACCAAAAAGTTCTTTTTGCCGCCAAGCTTTCACCGGTAAACACAAGGGAATAATTTTATCATCGATTGGCGATGGCATCCGCACGTACACAACCGATATGATTCATATGAGACCTAAAACTGCACATGCTTGCACAAATACAAAAGGAAGGAGAAAAGAGATGGTAAATGCCTACTGAAGAAGAAGATAAGCGAAAACGGCTGCAACTCAATTGGATGGCGCTTCATTCACAACACTGAGTTGAGGGAATCAGTTCTGCTTTCTATAATTACTCGTGTGAATAACCTGCATCTGCATGCCTATGCATCTGTGCAGGCATGCGTGTGTGATAGATAGAAAGATATATATGTATGACTACAAATATATATATATATATATATATATATATATAACCGATCAGGTGAGGGAGTCCGCATTTTGTTAAAATGCGGGTTTTTTTGTTTTTTTTGCTTTTTATTTTAAATAATTAAAAAAAAAGTTTAATATTTTATAGAATTAAAATTTTTTCATAATAAAGTATTTTGGGTGTGATTTGAATACATATAACAAAATAGGTCTGTAAGTGAATCTGAAGTGAGGATAGTCTCGTAGCCGTGAATCTGGAAGTGAGTGAGGAGAGAGAAATTAAAAGTAAGGCATTTAAATAGTTATGCTCTTTAAGAGTTATGGTCTTGAGCCTTGTTCTCTCTCTCTATATATATAAGGAAAAATGGTTGTGCACAGTCGTGTCTTTTTTTTTGGTACACAGTATTCCAAAACGGCGTCGTTTTGGAATATTTATTTAAAAAACACGTTTCACACCTCTATCCTCCCAAATTAGAGTTTCTCCTCTCAAAAATCACTCAGAGCTTCTCTCCTCTTATAGCGGTGAAATTGCTCGAGCTCCCCCCCACCCACCCACCCACCCATCAGAAATCAATCTGGCATGTTCTTAATTCTCCCCCAAAATGAGAAATCGATACGGCATGTTCTTCTCCCCCAAAATGAGAAATCGATCCAGCATGTTCTTCTTTGACCCACTCACTTTCGTTTCCCAAATCACAAATCGCTGAAGCTCTTCTCCCCCAAGCAGGTTTCTTTCTTCCATCTCTCTCTCTCTACATGTATGTATATACATATGTTTGTCAATTTTTACGCGTCTTCTCGTTGTTAAGTTTATGTTATATATAAGCCTCATTGTTGTTTGTTGGTGTGAATTGGGTACCGAGTATTGTCTAATTTTATGTGGTTTAAATTTTATTGAATTATGGTGTTTTACAAGATAGGGTTTTTGTGGTGTATTTTATTGATTTGGGCGAATTACTTGTAACTCAGCTTCATATCCTTTTGTTGTTAATGTGAGCCAAAGATACTTCTCTCAGACCACTGTGTTGGTTCGATCAGTGACTCCAAAGTTTTTCCTTAAAGTGGTCACAAAATTAAATGTATCCTGCAATTCAAGCCAACCAATATATGTATGCTTTGCATAGTTTTTCGATATGGTTCCTGAGGTTTAAGTTTAAGAAAAGCTTCCAAATCAAGAAGCATCGGTTGACATAATTTAGACTACAACATGAATCTTTCACTGTTAATTATTATCAATATGTGAATTTGTTGCTTAAGCTATTTCCCTTTTTATTTGATTTTTTTTGGATTTAACCAAAGTTCCCTTTTAGAAGAAGGGTGGTACTACTTTTGTGCTCTTTGGATTTTGGGTACAGAAATAACTGTCTTTTTCTTATGATTTTAATTAGCACATAATGTTTGTTTCCTTTTAAATTATGAAGCTTTATTAGCTAAAATCAGATCCGTCTCTTTTGCTCTCCACTCCTTCTGTTTAAAAAGATTGTAGTTAGAATCTTCTCTTTGTTTGTATTGATTAACTTTACAGCTTAGGATTCTTTTTAGCATTTGGTATTTCATTAGAAACTTTAATACTAAAAAAGAGTTACTTCAAGTTCTACTATGGCTAATAATCTACATCTTATACATTATGCTTAATATTCTACTTTTATCAGGGTTAAACTGCATTTACTCCTATTATGTCCCAACTAGCTGAAGAGATTTTAAAAGTTTCTCTTACAAAAGTTCTACTCAGAACTCTGATAAAGATTGGAGAAAAACATGGTTCAGACATTGGAGGCCATCAAAGGTGGTGGAGGGTCCATCAAAGTTGGAACCACTGGGACAATTAGCTCCCTAATGTCAAATGAACTGGAATCCATGAAACATGAACCTTGAATGGCAGTATCATCCAGAGACAAATCTTTTGCACCTACTATTCTGGCACCTGGTGGTGTTACGTCTCCCAAAAGACTAAGGCCAAGATCATCAGCTAATGAAGCAAGTAGTAATCGCAACAGCAATATAAATAGAAACCCTGAGTTTGTCAGGAAAGCAAAACATTACACTCAAAAAATCACCATTTGTAGTACTGTCTTCCATAGTAAGCAGCTGGAACTTCTTAGTATTGTTGAGCTGTTTTCGTTTTAAAGACATGCATGTTAGTTTCTAAATTACATCCGTATTTCGTAATGGTGTTGTGTGATTCATTAGAAATTAATTTTATCTCTAGATTGGCTTGCTTTTCAAATAATAAGTTTGTAAAATCCCAAATTTTACGAATAAAGATTTAAATTTCTCAATTTTTTTTTTTGAATATTATGGTGTGGATTTAATATAATGTTATAGTTGTGGGTAATATTTATAAATTTTGCAAAGTATGTAAATTGTTATATTATTCGATTGGTCGGGAAATATTCTTTTGTGTGGGGAATATTAAATACGCGGCAAGACAATCATTAGTAGACCCCACAATGTAATTATTGTCGATTGAGAAAGCGACAAAAATATTTTTATGAAAATAATGACAAAAAGTTTCACAGATTAATCTTGTTGAACTACTTGGTAGTAAAAAAAGTACGATGTCGCATGGTTGCATAGTAGCACACGGTATTAATTATTAATGCTTATGTGAGAAGTCACTCAGTTTTGTTCAATTATTACTCACGATGAGTTTCTTTGCATAGTATCTCACGTTATTTGATTCAATTATTGTTGATTGTATATATATATATATATATATATATATATATATATAAGTTTTGTTTTATTAGTATTATTAATGTAATAAAAAATGAAAAACTTTTATATAAAATGTAATACTTTTATAAACTTATTCGTTTTATTAGACAATAATTAGAATATATTATATTTTATTGCATATAGTGTTTGCATAGTGCCTGCATAGTAAAATCTTTTTAAAAGTTATTCGTTTTTATTAAATTATAAATAAAATATATTATATTTTATTGTAAACCAATCTGGACCGTCCGTTTAAAGTAAATCGATCTGGACCGTTCATGGATTGGTTACTATTCAGTCCATTCTTCTATAAATAGAAGCTCATTCCTTCATTATTTCTAACGAATTCACTGAAATTCTAGAGAGAGAAACTGTAGAGAGAATTATTCTTCTATAATCTTGAGCATATTTCTTTAGCGTTTAAGAAAGCTTTGAGCGTAGTGCAAGTTTCTTCAAGTATATCCCCGCCCTACCGTCGGAGTACTCTTCTTTATAAGGTAAGGGATATTATTTGTTGTATTAGTAAGAGATATTATTTGTTGTACTTCGTAAGGGGTATTATTTTTTTTATATTCATGCGAGAGAACTTACATTATTCCATTCTTTATTATTACATTGGAATAACTTTGTGTCTGTGATCTACCCTATACTTCGTGATTTACATTTGTTATTCAATTCTTTATTATTACATTTGGAATATCACATACATGTATTTTACATCGGACTGGTTAAAATCTTTATTATTACATTGGAATATATCACATGCATGCGTTTTACGCATGGGACTGGTTTAAATCTTTATTATTCATTGGAATATCACATGCATGCATTTTATGGGACTGATTCCGTTATTTATTATTACATTGGAATAACTCGCATACATCACAATACCGCATGCATGGTGATTTTGTTGTTATTCCATTCTTTATTATTACATTTGGAATATCCGCCGGTGCGTATTACTTTGACACGGTTCCGTTATTTATTATTACATTGGAATAACTTTGTCTATGCAAAGTACCGCATGCATGGTAATTTCTTTTGTTATTCCATTCTTTATTATACTCAGTTGGTTAAAGTTTTGACTTCTATACTCCATGAAATTAGTGGAATATCTTTGATATTTGCGCTTCATCCAGTATCTTCTCATGAAAATATTCTTCCGAGCATTCTTGAATTTTACTCTACAAAGAAGTATCATATTGACAATTTGGGCGTTATTAGTTTACGGATAAATTAATTCTTGAACTTGTTTTATTGAATTCTTATATCATTGTCATCATCCTCATGTTTATATTATGTTGAAAGTCATACGTGGCTGTGGTGCGTAGATGGACTTGGTATGATTATGACTGAGGATTATTTGGTATAATCATGACCCGTAATGTTACAAATGATGTGGAAAAAAGTCCTCCTTGGCCCGTAGTGCATTGATGGGCAGATTTTTGGTATGATTATGACTATGGATTCTCTTCTTCGCCGAGGAGCAAAGACGAATTGTTTTATGGCATGATCGAGGATAGTTGATGAATACACGAATATCCTTGGCCCGTAGTGCATGGATAATTTGTGGTCGTGACACTAATGAATATCCTTAGCCGTAGTGCAGGGATGATGTGGATTATTTATTAAGCTGAGTCTTAGCGATAAAAGTGATGAAAAACCTTTTTAAATCATAAAAGATAGTAGATTTTATTCTTTACTTGACTCTTTTAATGGATTGCTTGTTTCACTGCAGTTAAACTTGATGTCTATTGTATTTTATCAGTTTAACATTGTTGAAGACTAATGATAATTTATTCTGCATTATCTTAGTCATAATATTTCTTACTGGGCTAGTTGAGCTCACCCTTTACTTCACTGTTCTCTTCTGGAAATGAAAACATAGCCGGGACTAGTCGGGGAACGGAGTGACGGTCCAGATGATAGGATTAGTAGTCCTCACTATTCTGTTAAATAGTTGACAATAAATGTAATGAGAACTTATTCTGAGAGTGGATATTGTCTAGAAGGCAATATTTATATTAAAACTCACAGCTCTCTTGTTGTATATTAAAGATTGTATTTGTATTATGTACCATGTATTTGGAGACTCAAAATATGTGATGTATACCTTTTTTGGGGGTGTCACAGTTGGTATCAAAGCTTAGGGATATGATCCCTGGCTGAGATGTGAGACAAGAACTAGGAGGGGAGAGACAGGGAATTCCTTCGCTAGTATGACCTACCTAAGTCTATTTGATATTTAATTGGTCGGTTAGAGTATAAGGATAATATGTGATATGTTAATTAACCCTTGTTTTGTGGCAGTATTTGAAAATGGTATCCGAGAATGTTGAGAACATCAATGGAGCATAGGAGACCGTTGAGTCTCCGCAGATCAATAATCAGGATAATGTGCATCAGGAAGACGATAATCCTCCTGTAAATAACAACATTGATCAAATGACAAACGACGGTACGTTTATGAGCTTTTTAGAATTCATGCAACACCAAACGAGAGAGACTCCTGTTCATAATGCAGGTGGAAACAATATCAACCCACGATTGGTCATCGCTCATGATTCAAATGAGGGACCACCAAAGTTTTTGGGAAAGCCAGAACCACTTAAGGCGGAGACGTGGTTAAAGCAGATCACCAAGATATTTGATGTCTTGGGATGCTCTGAGGAGAAAAAGGTTCCATTCGCCACCTTTATGTTGCGTGAAGTGGCAGATAACTGGTGGGAATTTGTAAAATGTACCCAGCCTGACGCACTCAAGATGTCTTGGGAGAAGTTCCAAGAGCTGTTCAATGACAAGTACTTTCCCAAAAGTATTCGTTACATGAAGGAGGTGGAGTTTATCAAGTTGGAGCAAAACAACATGACATGAGTGTCGCAAAGACTGAAGCCAAGTTTTGAAAGTTGTCCCGATTTGCGTCTCATTTGGTTGATAATGAGGAGAGAATGACGCGAATGTTTCTAAAAGGTTTGAAACCTGAGATACGTCAATATCTTATCGCTCATAAACTGTGTTTGTATTCAAATGTTGTTAATAGGGCTCAGTTATTGGAGCGTGATAATGAGTCAACCCAACCAAAAGAGAGCAGTCGACAAAATGATAATCTGGGTGATAATGATCATCAAAGCGGTGACAATAAGCATGGAGGGAATCAACATGCCAGAAATGGTAACCACTTCGGTGGTAATCATGGCCAAAACAATAAGAATGGACATTTTAAGAAGAGAAGGTTCAACAATGACGTGAAGACGTCGGGACCAGCACCCGTTTCAAAGGAAGAAGAACGACCACCGGTCGTATGTTTCAAATGCGACGGGAGGGACACATCGAATCCAAGCGCATCTGTGACAATCCAAAGCGTGTTTTAATTGCGGAAGAGAAGGTCACCTAGCTCGATTTTGTCATATAGTGAAGTTAAGTCCAGCTGGGATAGTGATGCCAAAGGATGTCCCAGACAAGCCAAACCCGGTAGTTTAAGAGAGAGCATTTTTTTTTTCGTGATGAGGAACCTGAATAAAATTATCACGGGTATGTTAGTCATAAACTCTTGCGAAGTCTATACCGTGTTAGATACCAGTTCTACTCACTCTTTTATTTCACCTAGTTGTGTTCAATGTTTGAAGTTAACTCCGGAGAAGTTAAACTTTGATATATCTGTTTAAACTCAGTTGGGAGAAACCTTCGTTACCTCCACTATTTATAAATCTTGTTCAAATCAACACTTTCACGTTACCTGTCGATTTTATCTCTTTGAAAATACTTGCCTTTGATGTGATTTTTGGAATCGATTGGTTAACTACTCATCATGCTTTTAGTAAGGTTATTAGCTTTCATATTTCTAACCAACCTGTTGTGTGAATTCAAAGTAACCAAACCACTAAAGTCAATCATTGTCATATTAAGCCATAAGTAAAGAGCCCGATCCTTTCATTGTTGACTTCCTTGTGTGGAATGCACCGAAGCCAGACTTTCTGTAGGCGACATCGTGAATGAAGATGGCAGGTTGATAGGTATCAATGTGACTTACTATCCAAGTTTTGGATGAGGGTCACAGTTTTGAATGATATTTCTATCGTTAATAAATTTCCTGACGTATTCATGAAGACTTCCTAGCCTATCCCTAGAGCGTGAAATCAAATTTTGTATTGACCCCAGCATAAAACCCCATTTTTAAAACCCTTAAATATTTCTTCAACTAAAACGTAACATGCGCCAAAGACGTTGACTCGAGCTGTTGAAGATTACTATCGTACCATTCAATACCATCGTAGAAAAGCGAACGTGGTAGCTGACGCGTTGAGTAGAAGATCTTATGCATTTACGAGTGCGAATATACGAACCCACGTGAAGATAACGAATATACGATTAGAATTGACTTTAATCGATAAAGTTAAAGCTGCTCAAGCTACATACTCAGAGCTCATGAATGTGAAGAAGAAGGTTCAAGAAGGCGTGATCTTAACCCTCGATTTAATTGGCCCATTTGAAATCCTCGATCAAGTAGGAACTGTGGCTTATAGACTCGTTTTACCGCCAAGTATGTTGCGTGTTCATAACATTTTTTCACGTATCGATGTTACGTAAATATGTGCACGACCCGAACCACATTATTGATTTAGAACCGGACGAGATAACGGATAATTTAACGTATGAAGACGTACCTGTTAAAATCCTGGAATGTATTCAACACTCAAAGGTTATACCTCAAGAGTTAGAATCGGATGAAGTGTCCTCATCTTTTCAGCATACCAGGTACGTACGTAAATTTCGAGGGAAAAATTTCATAAAGAGGGGAGATTGTAAAATCCCAAATTTTACGAATAAAGATTTAAATTTCTCGATTTTTTTTGAATATTATGGTGTGGATTTAATATAATGTTATAGTTGTGGGTAATATTTATAAATTTTGCAAAGTATGCAAGTTGTTATATTATTCGATTGGTGGGGAATATTCTTTGTGTCGGGGAATATTAAATGCGACGACACAATCATTAGTGGACCCCACAAATGAAATTATTGTCGAATTGAGAAAAGCGAAAAAATATTTTTATGAAAATAATGGCGGAAGTTTTCACAATTAATATTGTTGAACTACTCGGTAGTAAAGAAATGCGATGTCTGGCGTGGTTGCATAATAGCTTTGCGGTATTGATTATTAATGCTTATGTGAGAAGTCACTCAGTTTTGTTCAATTATTACTACGATGAGTTCTTTGCATAGTATCTCATGTTATATATATATATATATATATATATATATATATATATATATATATATATATATATATATATATATATATATTACATAAGTTTTATTTTATTAGTATTATTAATGTAATAAAAGCAGTAAAAGATTTTTATATAAAAGCAGAATACTTTTATAAAGTTATTCATTTTATTATACAATAATTAGAATATATTATATTTTATTATGCATGGTGCCTGCATAGTAGAAATCTTTTTAAAAGTTATTCGTTTTATTAGATTATAGATAGAATATATTATATTTTATTACAAACCAATGGACCATCAGTTTAAAGTAAATCGATATGGACCGTTCATGGATTGGTTACTATTCAGTCCATTCTTCTATAAATAGAAGCTCATTCCTTCATTATTTCTAATTGAATTCTTTGAAATTCTAGAGAGAGAAAGCGTAGAGAGAATTATTCTTCTATAATCTTGGCGTATTTCTTTAGCGTTTAAGAAGCTTTGAAGCGTAGTGCAAGTTTCTTCAAGTATATCCCCGCCCTACCGTCGGAGTACTCTTCTTTATAAGGTAAGGGATATTATTTGTTGTACCGTAAGGGATATTATTTGTTGTACTCGTAAGGGGTATTATTTTTTTATATTCATGAAGAGAACTTACATTATTCCATTCTTTATTATTACATTGGAATAATCTATATATCTGTGATCTACCCTATACTTGGTGATTTTCATTTGTTATTCCATTCTTTATTATTACATTAGAATATCACGTCATGCATTTTACGTCGGACCTAGTTCCGCCTCTTTATTATTACATTGGAATATCTATTGGAATATATATCACATGCATGCGTTTTCTGTGGGACTGGTTAAAATCTTTATTATTACATTGGAATATCCGAATTCTGTGCATTTTCATGGGACATGATTACATTATTTATTATTACGTTGGAATAACTTTTGTCTATCTAATACCGCATGCATGGTGATTTCATTGTTATTCCATTCTTTATTATTACATTTGGAATATCATGCCGGTGCGTATTACGCTTTGACCTAGTTCCGTAATTTATTATTACATTGGAACTTTTATCTATGCAAATACCGCATGCATGGTGATTTCTTTTGTTATTCCATTCTTTATTATACTCGGTTGGTTAAAGTTTTGACTTCTATACTCCATGAAATTTGTGGAATATCCTTGATATTTGCGCTTCATCCGATATCTTCTCATGAAAATATTCTTACGAGCATTCTTGAGTTTTACTCTACAAAGAAGTATCATGTTGACAATTTGGACGTTATTAGTTCTGGATAAATTAATTCTTGAACTTGTTTTATTGAATTCTTATATCATTGTCATCATCCTTATGTTTATATTATGTTGAAAGTCATCTGTGGCCTGTAGTGCATAGATGGACTTGGTATGATTATGACCATGGATTATTCGGTATAATCATGACCGTAATGTTACAAATGATGTGGAAAAATTCCTCATTGGACCATAGTGCATTGATGGACAATTTTTGGTATGATTATGGCTATGGATTCTCTTCGGCCAAGGGAGCAAAGATGAATTGTTTTATGGCATGATCAGGACCGTTGATGAATACACGAATATCATTGGCCCGTAGTGCATGGATAATTTATGGTCGTGATACTAATGAATATCCTTATCCGTAGTGCAGGGATGATGTGGATTATTTATTAAGCTGAGTCTCAGCGATAAAAGTGATGAAAAACCTTTTTAAATCATAAAAGATAATAGATTTTATTCTCTACTTGACTCTTTTAATGGATTGCTTGTTCCGCTGCAGTTAACTTGATGTCTATTATATTTTATCAGTTTAACATTGTTGAAGACTAATGATAATTTATTCTGCATTATCTTAGTCATAATATTTCTTACTGGGCTAGTTGAGCTCACCCTTTCCTTCACTATTCTCTTCAGAAAATGAGAACGTAGCCGGGACTAGTCGGGGAACGGAGTGACGGTCCAGATGATAGTATTAGTAGTCTTCACTATTCTGTTAAATAGTGTGACAATAAATGTAATGAGGACTTATTCTGAGAGTGGATATTGTCTAGAAGACAATATTTGTATTAAAACTCACAGCTCTCTTGTTGTATATTAAAGATTGTATTTGTATTCTGTACCATGTATTTGGCGACTCAGAATAGGGGATGTATACCTATTTTGGGGGCATCAAAAAGTTGGTCACAATTGCCTAATTGAGGTCCTTAATGTCAATTACATTCCACAAAAACAAGAAGTTATATAGCTTACAACATTCAAATGTTATAAATATTGTAGAAAAATGAAATATCAAACATAGATAATAATCAACTATTCTCAGTATTTCAATTTTGAATTCTTATATGGATTAATAATCTTTTGTAATGGAATACAACAATCTCATTTATGTTTCATTATTCTACAAGTGCATTAATCTGTCTAAATATGTGAATTTCTGGCTTGCAAATCAACTGATAACTTTTTGTCAGATACCAAATTCCACATTAGCTACTCAATTATTTGCTTTACTTTATTCAAAGCTGCGATTGCATACTCTCCCTAGATCCGGCATTAGCCATTCCTCCTGCAGCTGGAGTGGAAGACACATTTCCACGTATTGCAGGAACATCGGATGAAGTTGCCTGCTTCCCGACTTCATTTGTGAGTCCTTCACAAAATAATTGAGACATAAGATCAAAAGAAAAGAGCAACACAGGAAGATATGTTTTAGTTAATTATAGATCCAAAATATGGCTAAATACTAATTGAAACTGAACCCGTCAAATGAAGGGAACTCTTTTAAAAGCATAATCATGAAATAACTTTGGCAACCTGTACAAACACAGGGAACACAACAAACACATCCAAACCCCTATAAAATGTTAACAAACAGAAGGTCATACAATTTTCACCTATACATGTAAGCAATATCTATTTTATATATTTAATATTCTTAACATGAAATACTAAAAGGTGATTGTGTATGCAGAAATATATGGCAACCTGTAAAGAGTATCAAATATGTGAACCAAAGAGAGTTGTACAAAAAACTAGCATACCACACAGCTACCACTGGCAAAAACCATCAAGCTTTGTCAAAACAAAACCAGTTACTCCAACGATCTGTCATGAAGTTCAAGTCAAACAATATGGTCAATGATACTATAACATCTCTAATTAAGTATTCTTCTTTATTTTGTTGGTAATCACCTGATGGAATAATTTACATTATGTAAGAAGTCAAGGTGCTATTGAGCTAATTGAAAAGGACTCGTGTGTAAAAGATTAAAAATAAACCTCATCATCTACTTACATGGACATAAACCTCAAATTATCACATGCACTTCAGTTAACCCCAGTAGATATATATTTTTCCTTTTCAATAGCCACCAAATTTCAAACATCCAAGAAAAATTACAACAACCCCTATACAATCAGCTCTTTTTTATTCTCCAATAACAACATTTTCAGATTTTCTTCTTCCATTTCCAGTATTTCTTTATCTACAAGAACTAGCGCTACTGGATACTCCTCCAAAAGGGTTCAATTCCAAATCAGAGATCATTGATTACTATGAAAAATACCTAGAGAGAACCATAATTCACAACCACACAAAAACACAACCATGAAGCTGAGTTACAAGTAATTCACCCAAATCAACAAAATACACCACAAAAACCCTAGCTTGTAAAACACCATAATTCAATAAAATTTAAACCACATAAAATTAGACAATACTCGGTACCCAATTCACACCAACAAACAACAATGAGGCTTATATATAACATAAACTCATCAACGAGAAGAAGCGTAAAAATTGACAAATATATGTATATACATACATGTAGAGAGAGAGGGTGGAAGAAAGAAACCTGTTTGGGGAAGAAGAGCTTGAGAAATTTCTGATTTGGGAAACGGAAGTGAGTGGGTCAGAGAAGAACATGCTGGATCGATTTCTCATTTTGGGGGAGAAGAACATGCCGTATCGATTTCTCATTTTGGGGTAGAATTAAGAACATGCCAGATTAATTTCTGATGGGTGGGTGGGTGGGTGGATGGGTGGGTGGGGGGGAGCTCGAGCGATTTTATCGCTATAAGAGGAGAGAAGCTCTGAGTGATTTATGAGAGGAGAAGCTCTAATTTGGGAGGATAGATGTGTGAAACGTGTTTTTTAAATAAATATTCCAAAATGATGCCATTTTGGAATACTGTGTGTTCAGGAGCGTTTTACCGACCTTCATATGGGCCGAAGGCCTGACATTAGAAGGGCTTTAGGAAACCACTGGGCTGAAGTCCATGGAGAGGTTGGAGGTGTTCGGGTCGGCATCCGAGTCCTTCTGGGACGGAGCCCCACCTTCATGGATGTTCTCAGAAATTGACATCCAAGAACCCTTTGGTAGAACCTTAACTTTGTCGTGTGGTGTTCGGGGTCGGGACTTCGAGTCCTTGGGGCCAAGGCTCGATCTGGTTGGTGGGATTGTTTGGGCCTGTACAGTGGACTCTCCTACGTGCAGAATCTGGGATCCAAATCATAATCGAATAAGGTAACTCCAAAGGTAGCGATTGGATTGGATTCTACTTGCACCTTTTAAGGAGATTGTGTTAGACCCAAGTTATGGTAACTACCATGACTAGGAGTCCTAATCCGACTCGAAGAAGGATTCTAAAGGTGGTGAGTACTATAAATACAAGGCCAAGGTTATAATTAATAGGTAATACCTACTTTTGAGCACTAAACAATTAGCCTCCATTCGTTAAACCTTGTGAATGGCCTGTACTTATTCTCACACCGGAGCAACCCCTGGCGGCACAAGCCGTCAAGCTTCCATGTGATCTGTTATTATGCAGGTTCTAGCACATGGATTCTGTGATTGGACGCACCGGCGAAACTTGGCGTTAACATTGGTACTAGAAGGAGGGGCTTAGTGCTTAATCAATCACAACTGCTTTTTTTCGGTAAGAGGGAATGGCGAGCAGGGAGAACAACGCTTCTAACTAGGAAAAAGTAAAAACACACCAGACCACCCAGGTGAGAGGGTTGGTCAAAGACAGATTGGGTTCCAGAATCCAAGGTGGCCAGGAGGAACCGGTTGCTTCCCTCCTGCGAAGACTCTTCCATGACAGCCACCATACCCCCAACCAGGCTAGTCGTGCGGATGAGAACCGTTCTCGAGCGCTGGAGGTTCATGGGAAGGACCGAGGGGAGAAAAGCCGAGATCAGAGGGACTTCATTCTGTAGAAAAAGATGCAACAGAACAAGGACGCCATGTTGGCCCTACGCCTTCAGCAGGAGGAGCTCGAACAGCAGATGGCGCAGATGGCTGGGGAGCAGGAGGCCTCCTCAAAGAGGCGTAGGCATCGGAGCTGATCCTGGTCACCTTGACAGGGAGTGGTTGGAAATAAAAGGAGCAGGCACTGCAGTTGGTCTCGAGAAGGCCGAAGTAGAATGAGGTGCCGTTTGGTAACGACGATCGAGGCGCCCGTGTAGGTCGGAGACGGAGGAGGAGGGACGCGACTCCTGAACATGGGAGGGACAGACCCCGATCGTCCCCCCATAAAGAAGAGTTTAACCCCCTAGCTCGAAGGGTGGCAGAACTGGAAAAATTGTTGTTGGCAAAGAACTCGATGGGGATACCTTCGGCTTGCATAGGGTCACCCTTCTCGCCCGAAATCAACAACGTGACGGCCGACCCCAAAAAGAAGATGCCCCCGATGGAGACTTATGATCGGCTGGGGGATCCATATGATCACTCAGACGGGTATGATAGGCTGATGACATATTACGGGCATTCGGATGCTGCCAAATGTTATATGTTCGCGACCACTCTTAAGAAGAGCGCCCGAGAATGGATGGGGACCTTTGCGGCAGGGTCAATCAATTCTTGGAGTGACCTTCGAGAAAAGTTCCATGCTCGGTTTGGGAGTAACAAAAGGCGAGGAAAGATCACAACGTTCCTCATACAGGTCAGACAGAAATCGTATGAAAGCTTGGGCCAGTACGTCAAAAGGTTTCGAGAGGTTGTGGGGTCGGTAGCAGAGTTAAACTCCCCCCAAGCCCTGTGATTTTTCACTACTGGTCTGGATATCGGGAAATCGAAGAAGTTGATGAAGGATCTGGTGATCAACCCTCCGGCAGATTTAACAGAGGCCTTCCACCGAGCCGAAGGTCACATAACAATTGAAGAGGCAATAGGGAACTTCAAATCGCATTCCCAATCTTATGAGAAGTCCAGGGATCGGGATAAGCAGAGTTATCAAAAGTCAGACAATCAGGGGAGGTCAGATAACTATGGTATGAAAAGATATAATGGGGGAGGTTCGGGTAGTGGACGACCACCCTTCCCAAATAAAAATGTCAACAAAGTCTACACCGCACTCAACACAGACCGGTATAAAATACTGGAGGAGATGCGGAACAAGCCTTTCTTCGAGCCATGCCAAGCGATCCCGAAGCCTGGGAAGAGAGGTCTGGACAAATATTGTGCTTACTATCAAAGTAGGGGACATACAACAGAGATGTGCAATGATCTAAAAGACTTGATAGAAAAGAATGTCCAGAATGGACAACTGGTGCAGTATGTGGTCGGTCGGGAAGGTGCAGAGGCACCCTGAGAGGAGAACATGGAGCTAACTTGGGAAACACAGCCGCAACAACACCCACAAGCTTGAGGGGTGATTGATGTGATTTCGGGCGGGTCGGTAGGGCGTGTAACCGGTAGGAAGAGGAGTGGACACCTCGAGGCCGTATTGTCGGTAGCAAGTTCGTCACCCAGAAAGGATAGGGCCTACTCAGGAGTATCCATCTCATTTTCAGATGAAGACTATCCTACCGACCACATCGAACCACATGATGCGGGGCCTTTGGTAATACTACTGAGCGCAGTCGGGCGATGAGACATGAAGAGAATGATGATCGATAATGGATCCTCAGTCAACATACTATATACGCACGCCTACCAGAGGATGGATCTGGAAGGAAATAGGATGGAGTTGGGAGGAAAGGGTCCGTTGTACGGCTTCAGCGGTGACCCGGTGCACGTGTCAGGAACGATAGAGTTACCAGTCAGGTTCGGCACAGCCCCTCAATAGTCAAAAGTCCTAGTTAGATTCTTTATGGTACAGGTTGACTCGGCGTACACCGCCATCTTGGGGAGACCAACATTAGCAGCCTTGCAAGCAGTGACGTCCATACCATACTTCAAAATCAAGTTTCCAACACCGAATGGGATTGGGGAGGTGAAAGGGGACGTTGACATTGCCCGAAGGTGTTATTGGAATACCTTGATTTCCTCAAGGGTTGGAGTCAGCAAACAGAAACAGACAATGGCCATCGAGATAGAGCCATTCACCGAGGGTAGTTCTAAACCGATGGCACTGCCAGCAGAAGAGATAGAAGATGTGGAGTTGATACCGAGGAACCCAGAAAAATTGATCAAGATTGGGGCAGGATTAACAGAACCACTATGGACAGGTCTGGTGGACTTGCTTCGGGTGTACGCCGATATCTTTGCTTGGGGGCCGAGCGATATACCAGGGGTAAGTGAATCGATCGTGCTACATAGGCTACATATAGACCCGAAGAGAAAACCAATGACACAGAAAAGAAGGATTTTCGCCCTGGAAAAGCAAAAGATCATAGATGAAGAGATCGCTAAACTGCTGGAGGCAGGATTCATCTTCGAGATCGACTACCCCGAATGGTTGGCGAATGTGGTATTGGTTCAGAAGCAAAATGGGAAATGGAGGTTATGCATCGACTACACAGATCTGAATAAGGCATGCCCAAAAGATTTCTATCCTCTACCCAACATAGACCAGCTGATCGATGCCACTTCGGGGTATGACATGCTAAGTTTCATGGACGCTTTCTCGGGATACCACCAAATTTCGATGAACAAGGAAGACATCCCGAAGACAAGCTTCATCACTCATCGGGCCATATATGCGTATCGAAAGATGACCTTCGGATTGCTGAATGCGGGGGCAACTTATCAACGAATGATGAATTTTGTATTCAGAAAGCAGCTGGGGCGAAGTATGGAAGTCTACGTGGGCGACATGATTGTAAAAAGCATGTCAGTCCGGGATCATCTGGAGGACCTAGAAGACTGCTTTAAAACAGTAAGGAAACACAAACTGAGACTGAACCCGACCAAATGTACCTTCGGTTTGGGTTCAGGAAAGTTTCTGGGGTATTTAGTAAGCAAGAGAGGAATCGAGGCGAACTCGGAAAAGATTGCGGCAATCTTAGATATGAAATCTCCGAAGACATACAAAGATGTACAGAGGTTGATGGGCCGGATAGTTGCCCTTCGGAGATTTATGTCGAAATCAGCCGAAAGATGTTTACCCTTCTTTGATACTCTTAAGGGACCGAAAAACGATAAGAGTTTTCAGTGGACCTCAGAGTGTGAAGATTCATTCCAAGGAATCAAGAAATACCTGAGTTCGACACCGTTGTTGATGAAACCGATCCCTTCGGAACCTTTATACTTGTACTTGGCAGCGAGCCCGATGGCAGTAGGAGCGGCATTGGTAAGAGACAAAGGAGGAAAATAGTTCCCGATATACTACGTGAGCCATGTTTTTTGAGACGTAGAAACAAGATACCTGAACCTGGAAAAATTCGCGTATGCCTTGATCATTGCAAGCAGGAAGCTTCGGCATTATTTCCAAGGTCGGATGGTGGTGGTATATACGGATCAACCATTAAAGAAAATACTGCACAAGCCTGAAAATTTAGGTTGGTTAGCCGCATGGACGATGGAATTAACTCAGTTTGCTATAGAATATCGTCCCCAAACGGCAATCAAGGGTCAGGCATTGGCAGACTTCATAGTGGAATGCTTTTTCACAGAATCAGACGTAAGCATAGTGGCCGAAACCCAGCAAGGGCCGACCTCGTGGACCTTATATGTGGATGGGTCAGCGACTTCAGACGTCAGTGGGGCAGGGGTCATTCTGACAAGTCCCGAAGGGTTCAAAGTCCAGCAGGCAATTCGATTTGGGTTCAACGCCACGAACAAAGAAGTAGAATATGAGGCCATCCTAGCAGGGATACGGTTGGCCCGAAGCTTGGAAGTACAGAGGTTGGTCATCTACAGCGACTCACAGCTGGTGGTCAAGAAGTTATCGGGCGAATATGAGGCTAGGGGGACAAGAATGACAAAATATCTGGCTGAGGTGAAAGATAAGCTTACGTACTTCATGTCGCACAGCTGTCAGGGGGTGGACCGGTCAGATAATATAGTAGCAGATGCCCTAGCCAGGTTGGCAACTATCAAAGCAAGATCATTCAATGGGTAGGTATACCTGGAGGTTCTAGAACGACCAAGTGTTCCAAAGACAGAGGTGCTGGTTTTGGACCGACTCGACTGCTGGCTCACACCTTACATCACGTATCTGGCAGATGGGGTTCTACCTTCAGACCAAATCCTTTCAAGAAAAGTTAACACAGGAGTTCAAACTTCGTCCTCATAGACGGAGACTTATACCGAAGGGCCTTTAGCTCCCCACTACTCAAATGCTTGACCCCATCAGAGGCGGATTACACTCTTCGGGAATTACATGAAGGGATCTGTGGGGACCACATGGGAGCGAAGTCTCTCGCACACAAGATTTTGAGGCAAGGGTATTATTGGCCGACTATCTACACGAAGGCCAAAGAATTCATCAGAAGGTGTCCCAAGTGTCAGCTGAACAACACTATCCCACATCAACCTCCGGAAGAGCTGTATTCGGTCTTATCCCCGATTCCCTTCGATGTGTGGGGAATCGACATCTTACGGCCTCTGCCAAAGGCCAAGGGGAAAGTTAGTTTTGTGATTGTGGCTATCGATTATATGACGAAATGGGTCGAAGCCAAACCACTGCAGAAGATCACCGAACAAGAATGCCTGAAATTTTTCAAAGAAGGAGTCGTTTATCATTTCGATATTCTGATGGTAGTGGTCTCTGATAATGGCAGACAGTTTGTGGGGTCAAAGTTTGAAGGCTTTCTGAAAGAGTTGGGAATACAACATCGCAAGACTTCAGTCGCCCACCTTTAGTCGAATGGTCAAGTAGAAGTGACCAACCAAACCCTGCTCAACGGGATCAAAAGAAGGCTAGATGAGTTAAAGGGTCGGTGGCCCAAAGAGCTACTCAGTGTTTTGTAGGCATATCGGACTACTCCAAGGACAACAACCAGGGACTCTCCTTTTCGACTGGCATACGAGACCGATGCCTTCATCCAGTTGGGATCGGATCCCCTACTCTTTGAGTCAGCCAGTACAAAGAACTATATAATGATGAAGGTTTGAAAAAAAACCTGGATCTGCTGGAAGAGATTCGGGAGTCAGCTGTGATGAGGTTGGCTATCTATCAGCAACAAACAGCTCGACACTATAATTGGAAGGTCAAACAAAGGCGGTTTGAAGTGAGTGATTTGGTCCTCCGGGAGTCGGAGGCATCAACCCCCCATAACACCGACAAACTGATGCCTAATTGGGAGGGACCATACGAAGTAGTAGAGGTGCCGAAGCCAGGTACATACCGGCTTTGAGCAATGGATGGTTCAGAAGTAAAGAATACATGGCATGCTGGGAGACTTAGAAAATTTTACCAGTAATAGTTATGTCATTCTTTTCGATATCCTTGAAATCGTTTCAATTTAAAATGAAATAAATGAAAGTTATCTTTGGAGATGTTTGGCTTCATCTATATTCATGCGATTTTCGATGTCCGATCAGATAAACATCGGGCTTAAACCGATCAGAGAGACGAAGACGACCTAGCTGATCAGTAAAAGTCGCGGGTATAACTGATCGAAAAAACAATAAATTTTTTGTTTCAGACAAACTTCGGGGATAATCCGATTAGGGGGTTCGGGAAGACATAACTGATCGAGATAAGTCACGTGTATAACTGATCACAAAAATTTACAAACAAAACTATTATGCTTCATTCATATCTTTAAATTCTTATAAACCCCGATCAGATAAGATTCGGGCAAAGTACAGATAAAGAAGAAAAATGAAAGTTACAAAATTACAAGTTTTGACCAAAGCTATTCTGGAGGAGGCTCATCACCATCCTCGGATTCCTCGTCCGACAAGTCAAGAACGAAAGCATCGAGCCCAGCAGCATTCAACTTGGCCCGAGCCTTTTCCCGATAAGTCTCATAGCCTTCAGCGAACTGGGCCATGATCTTTTCGGTCAGAGCGGGGGATTCTTCGTATTCCTCTATGGTGCACTGCTTGACCTCGGCACGTTCATCCTTCAAGGTGTTTTTCTCTCAAATCAGATACATCATCTTTTCATGGATCCCGTCGAACTTCGCCTCGAGTTGGTGAAGCGCCTGCAACCGCTCTTTGCTCTCTTCGGACAGATGGTCTCTCTCCTCCAAAAACTTCTTGGCATGACCTTCGAGGCCGACGAACTCTTGCTGAAGTAGAGAGTATTGTTCCTTCAGTTCATCGGCCTGGGTTGCCTTATTACGGGTCTCAGCATGGAGATCCCGTTCTATCTTCATATCCGAGTTCAGGCCCCGAACCTCAGCTTCAAGCAGCTGCACATCCGACCTCAGCTGAACCTCCTTTTTGGTGGTTCAGGCGAGAGGAGGGATGACACAAGCAAGAATGGCGTTGTCCTGCAACAAACACGTGCATCAGTTATCAAAATTGGATTATAAGCTTACAAGAGCAAGTTAAACAGCCTCAGAGTTATCTGACACTGAGCACAGACATAGGCCACCAGATACTCCTTGGAAGAAAATCCCTTGAACCGTTCGTCATTGCCCGAAAGTTTGAAATGATTGAACAGGTTGAACATGAATACTTTCGAGGGGCTCTTCGGCCAACAGGTAGTTGGTGATCCGTTGGACGAGCTTGGTTTGGAAGAGGGCATGGAGGTGACAATGGGGTCGGCTTGGACAATTTGTTGGTCAGGATGTTGTTCAGGGTCTTCGGTGAGTCGGGGTTTCTTGTGTCAGGGTTCGAGAGGGACTTCTTCGGTCTCCTCTGAATCCTCAATCACGACAACTTGAGCAGGGGGCGGAAGAGTCGGCTTTGAACGAAGCGGAGAAGTGGCCTTAACAGGAACTTTGGTGGAAATTTTAGTGGAAGGTCTTTTAGTCTTCTTCAGTAAGGTCATCTTCTCGGCCCGACTCATTTGCAGGGAATTTTTGGTGGTGGGCACGGAGGTAGAAGCTGGAGGAGTCAGACCCGAAGTAGAACCAGTGGAAAGATCTGTGATAGGGATGGCTTCTTCTTTGGCCAACTCATCGGTGACAGGGAGAGGGATCGACCCAACGGTGACAGGAAAAGGGGTTAAGGACTCAGCGGCCTCTTCGGGCTTGAAAATTGTCACTGCACCGAAGAGAATAGGTTAAGACATAAAATATATGAGGAGAAAGAAGAAAAGGTAAGAGTGGGATTGATCGGTCAGTAGGGAGATACTTACAGCCGTGTTTGTATAACCAGGCCTCGCTGGACAAAACTGCCAGACTCCACTCGGTTTTGCTCCACCTCTTGTAAAAGGATTTGAAGGCATCGGCCCGATCCTTCGAGAACTTGGACACTTTGGCTACGGGGTCCGTCGGATGGGCCCATTGAGGGAGAAGCTGGAGGTCGGTTCCCCTGGTGAAGAATCACTTGTTGTGCCACCCCTTGTTGCTCGAAGGGGTCTTGACGGCGACTGACCGAGTGGGTCGTTTATTCAACTGTTGAAGGCCGGATTCTTTTGACCCGCCGACGGTGAATAAAGCAAACAAAAATTCGAGACCAGGAGTAATCCCATTCTCTTAGCATAAGGAGATAAAAGAAACTAAATGGATGTAGGAGTTCGACACAAGCTGTGCGAACCCGATCCCAGCAAAACAGAGGAAGGAAGAGATGAATTCATGAAGTGGGAACCGAACCCCATATTTCAGAAGGTATAGGGGAACGGCCACCCATTCGCCTTCGGGCCTCCAAAACATTTTCTCATCGGGTTTTGGTGCCCGAAGCTTATATTCTTGGGGGATATTGAAAAGGGTTCGGATGTCGGAGATTTGAGAGGGTGTAATGGATGATGGGGTATTGATATGGGAGAACTCTGTTTCGGAGTGGTAGGCATTGCGGATTTTGGCCTCGGCACTTATTGGAATAGGGTGAACTGAGGAGGTAGTGGCATCGATAGGAGCCACGACAAATTAACTAGAACCGGATCATGGATGGTGGCGGGGGTTGGTTATTTGGTAGGGGAGGAGAGCTAGAACTAGCCATTTTCTACGAGATTGAAGGGAATGAGACACGAATATGAGGTTTTGAGAAGAAAACGGGTAGAAATAAAGTTCACAAACAAGCAGAGTAGATAAAATCAGTGAAGTTTGGGAGAAGAGGTGAGCTCGTCGGAAATGGCCTTCGTCGAAAATTTTTAGCAGAGATTTGGAAAGTAAGAAGTTTGAAAAAATGACAGCGATTGATGGAGAGGGGTTTTTATAGGTTTAGCTGCACGCTACCCAAGGGCGGCTATTAAATGCTCAAGGTGGGACCAGGCATGGGAAGGAGTGCAACATTTCAAGAAAAGAGGATAAACCGTTTGGCTTCCCCAGATAACTCATCATTAGCTATAGTGACCTTTCGAATACCTGACCTTTCAAGTCTCCAATTATAAGTACCTTACAATCAGAGACTGGGGGGCAATGTTCGGGAGCGTTTTATCGACCTTCATGTGGGCTGAAGGCTTGACATTAGAAGGGCTTTAGGAGACTACTGGGCTGAAGCCCATGGAGAGGTTGGAGGTGTTCGGGTTGGCATCCGAGTCCTTCTAGGCCGGAGCCCCACCTTCGTGGATGTTCCTCGGGGTTGGCATCCGAACCCTTTGGGCTGGAACCTTACCCTGTCGTGTGGTGTTCGGGGTCGGGACTTCGAGTCCTTGGGGCCGAGGCTCGATCTGGTTGGTGGGATCGTTTGGGCATGTATAGTGGGCTCTCCTGCGTGTAGAGTCTGGGATCCTAATCATAATCGAATAAGGTAACTCCAAAGGTAGCGATTGGATTGGATTCTACTTGCACCTTTTAAGGAAATTGTGTTGGACCCAAGTTATGGTAACTACCATGACTAGGAGTCCTAATCTGACTCGGAGAAGGATTCTAAAGGTGGTGAGTACTATAAATACAAGGCCAATGTTACAATTAACAGGTAATACCTACTTTTGAGCACTAAACACTTAGCCTCCATTCGTTAAACCTTGTGAACGGCCTGTACTTATTCTCACACCGGAGCTATCCCCCGGCGGCACAAGCCGTCAAGCTTCCGTGTGATCTGTTATTGTGCAGGTTCTAGCACGTGGATTTTGTGATTGACGTCTTGAAATCTTAGCGTTGCTAACATGTACCAAAAAAAACACTATTTGTCACATCCATTTTACCCATATATATATATATATATAGAGAGAGAGAGAGAGAGGAAATATACATTAATACATGAAAGTATATATAAATATTACAAATTTTCTAATAAATGATTTGTTCGTCAGCTACTATAAATGGGAATTTCTTCCACTCATAATTGTGATCTACTAAAGTAATACTTACAAGCAAAACAAAATCTGCACAATTTTGCAAATTCAAGCACAGTTGTATGTAGCATGCTTATAGGGAGCCTGTATATTTTTAGTGGTCATAAGGGATTAAAAAATCTAGATCTTGAACGAAAGACTAATTCACCAGAGTTCAGTAAGAAACGAGCAATTGAAGGAACATCCAATGTATTATAAGCAAAAACTACAAACAATAGGATCAAAATAAGTTTCAAATCCTTTCAGGTTTCCTCTGCAATCTTTTAATCAGATTCTGAAATGATGTATTTAGCAACATCAGCACAACATTTAAGTTTATCTGCTTTCTCATCAGGGATCTCGACGGAAAATTCTTGCTCAATAGCCATGACAAGCTCAATCCTGTCCAGGTTGTCTAGTGATAAGTCCTTTTGGAAATCAGCTGTTTCTGTAACCTGTTCAAGGTTCAATAAATTTCTACATCAATATATACTCAATTCTTAAGCACTAAATGTGATTGCCAATTGAAACAAAGGACATCATAGACAATCTTTCACCCCACTATTTAACTTAAAACACAGTCCAGTAGTTTAACAAACATTTGCATACATACATATCAACTCAACGAAAGATTAAAATATACTCCCTTCATTCCACATAAGGAGTCGTATTTGAAAAACTGACAAATATTAGGATATATTTTTGTTTCACGTATATCCCTAAATATTATAGATTGTTATGTATAACGAAATTATGATGGCAAACTCAAGGAAATTGCGTAATTTTATACTAGTATGATTCTATCATTAAAAAGTGGACTCTTTTTACGAAACCAAAATGTTTACTAAATCGGACTCTTTTTGTATAATTCAGGGAGTAACAAATTCAACAAAGGAATGACTAATTACTTACCTTGGAAGCATCAATCCTGTCAAATCCTTTAACCAACCCAATCACTCGGGCCATTATCTGATCAGTGTTGGTACCAGTGGAAGTACACAATTTTCGACTGAATGTGTTGAATACATTCATCTCTCTAACAGGGAGACTTTCTTTCACATAGACCCCAACCCTCATGTAACTCAAAACTGCGTTTCTTATGCTTTGCATGTTAAAGTTGAGCTTATAATTTTTGCAACTCAAAATAAGTCAGCTTGCAAAGGAAATATTCCGTACTTACTAAAAATGTAAAATAAAAGAAGGAATAATTTATCATCTTGAGAAATGAAACACTCAATTGTATATTTATACTTCCACAAGTCATTTTGATCATTTATTTTGTTCTTATATTTTGGAAACTGTTAGTATATAGGTGAATGAAAACTTGGTAATTTAAAAGGCAACGGAGAGAGAAGCTGATGATTCTTGAACATAGACTATTTGCATACAAGACATTTGTTTCCTTCTAACTCTGTTTTCAACAGCATCTAAATTATGTTATACAAATGTAGCAGAATTCCTACATTTAAATACCAGAACATGCCAATATGAGAGGATACTTGCATTGTCATAACATAGAATATAGGGGAAACATCATCCGCTCAAGTAGAATAAACCCATATAGCTGGGAGAATGGGACAAATAAAAAAATCTATCATCTATAAACTTGTAAAACCATCCAATTATACAACTCAGCCATTTAATTGACCAAAATTATCGTTAGTTCTATTTAGAGTTACCTCTATCAAGTATTAATAGCATAGGTTCTAAAAAAATTTGCCTAGCAAATTCCCATGGTGAACCAACAATTTGTTTCTCGAAAGGAAATATAAGGTAGAAACTCCAAAGGGGTTAGGTTAATGGCATGTGCTCTACCATAATAAGTGATAGACTCCACGGCACACTTACGTGAGGTTGTCGTCGTCCGTATAGTGAATTGCTTGCAACACCTTAACACCTCACCTATATATAGATAGTAATCTTAATATAATTGCTCGCGTTCGGAATTCTGTGTTGAATGGACACCAACGGCGCCTTGGCCCCTCAATTATATTGAAGTGGTAATCTTGGTATAATTAACGATTAATATGGTAGAAGACGCCACACATAACTATGTATTGTTTTATGATAAGTCGAATTGAATCTCAAAGAAAAATTAAGAAAAAAACTTGAGAATTCTTCAAAAAACCAAAAGTAGAGAATAGTCTCACAAGTATGATAAAAATATGAATATTATTGAATGTTGTATGAATTACATTCATATAGTTGAATGCTCTATAAGGTTTGGATATTCGTGATTGCTTTACAAAAGAGAAACAGGTGGACAATACAGATCTAAGATTCCATCGAGCCGTCATTAGTGATGGGTTTACGATGATCGAGGAAGACCATTGTGTATATATCAAATGGTCCAAAGATAAATTCCTTATCTTATTTATGTATGTCGATGACATCCTTCTAGCCGGGAATGATAAAGAGATGATTGTCGCCACCAAAAGGGTAGTTGTCCTCTAATTTTGTAATGAAGAACATGGAGGAATCAACTTATGTTCTTAGAGTTAAGATCTACAGATATCGCTCAGAAAAAGCTTTTTGGTTTGTCTCAAGAGACTTACCTTAAGAAAGTTCTTGAGCAATTCCAGATGAACAACTATAAACCTATAAACACTCCTATCGCTAAAGGCGACACTATTGGACCCGAGCAATGCCTTACTTCTCCCAAGGAAATTGAGAAAATGTCCCATTACCTATATGCCAATGTTATAGGAAAGCTAATGTATGCAATTATGTGTACTCGACCCGATATAACATATGCAGTCGGTTATCTCGGTCGGTATTAGTCAAACCTTGGGATTGCTCATTGGAAGACAATCAAGAGGATCTTGAGATATTGGAAAGGTACTTTAGACTACATGTTGTGCTATGAAGGACCGGATCTGAGTTTGATTGGTTACTCCGATGCCAGTTGAGGAGGTAACTAGAGGATGTGCAAGTCGACCTCGGGATATGCATTCTTGCTGCATGGTGGTGCCATTACTTAGTGTAGAAAGAAAAAGACTTGTGTTGCTCTTTCTATGATGGAGTCAGAGTTTGTAGCTTGTACGTCAACAGTTCAGGAAGCCATGTGGCTAAGAAGATACTTCGAGGATCTTGGAGTCGTCCCTCATGCTTCAAAACCTATGACTGTTTTCTGTGATAGCACGACAACCCTAGATTACACTAACAACCCCAAGTATAACGGCAAGACGAAACACATTGACTTGAGGATGAACTTCATCAAAGAGAACATAGCAAATAATGAGGTGATATTGGAGTACATGCCCACTGGTCTTATGGTAGCTGATCCTTTGACGAAGCCAATTCCTAAAGATTCTTTTTATAGGCATGTTAGTTCATTAGGGCTTCATAGGGTTTGATGTACTTACATATTTCCTTATATATTACTTATTATTTGGCTTGTATTAGAGATATTCATTATTATTTTGAAATATTTATCATTTATGCGAGATTCATTTGTTTTCACCTATGTTTGATTCTTTTAGCGCATATGATAAATTTTAAATGTTCACACAGTTTATTATGCATATTGGATATGCACACATAAAATATACATCAACAGATTGATTGGCTCACTCACACGAGCAATCACCCTTGGTGCTCTGAAAAGTGAGCAAGGTTGAGACAATTCATTTATTAACGCTTTGAGTAGCAAGTTGTTGATGCTTTAGATATTAATCAATTGGCGCTTAGTAGCGAGCAAAATGAAGCATGATGTCACGTTGGCATGAGCTAATATGAGGTTAATTTGGATTAACCGAATATAGTATGTCCCACCATCTATATTGACCTGTACTAATAGCTGGATACAAAATTTTAGGTTTGGTGCTTGGAAAGCGAGCAATCTGAAAATTTGAGTTAGACGCTTATGGAGCGACTGAACTGAGATCCGTATGACATGACCATGGGATATATGCTCATGTAGATGAGATTGTCTGCCGTGAATGATACTCGGACATGAAATTTTAGTTTTAGCGCTTGATAAATGAGCAATTTAAATGTTTTAAGGTCCGCATAACAAGGCTATATAATAGCATGTTGTGAACAAGTTACATATGCTCAGCGACCATGTAAATGAGGTGAGAGAATGACTCCCTATTTCCTCACCGTGTGAGTTCTATAGGACAAGTTTTGTTCCTACATCAAGTACTCTTTGTGATCTTTAACTATACTGCAAAGACATGGATTAATGTTATTACTTTAGTTTCGATTCCTAAGGTCAGGATTGATGAGACTATAAGGACCGATTCTGGGAAAGAAGTTGATTCATTTTTTATTAGTATTAGGGCAAAGGGAAGAAAATTTGATTTCACCTCGGTATGCACTTATTGTTGACAACTATAGCATTTTGATAGCGATATAGTAATAAGTGAGATATGAAATGGACTTGGGCCCAAAGGTGGTTAAGTAAGGCTCTCTAAGGGATTAGAGATACTTAGCCTAGTAAAAATTCAAATGTGTCTATAGAACTCTGAGTTTGTCGGTTGTAGCTTCTACGTGAACTAATTGAGTTTGGCGTGAGAGCTCTCGTATTGTATTGTTTTTCTTTAAAAAGGTAGATGTCTCTATGTTGGCCCTAACGAGTTTGATATAGAGCTCCCGCATTGTAGGTGAACTCAGCGATCGCACGATTCTACAATTAGAGGTTTACATGTTTTGGATTGAGCTGGTTTTGGCATATATGAGGATTACGTCGTCCCCGCCATGGGCGAGTGGGATATCTTAGAATTTAGGTATCTAAACATGGAGAGTCTGACCCATTTGGTTTTATAAGATAACCCATTCAACTGACCAAATCAATTAGACGTTGGATTTACTAACGTTACATGATGGGAGTTGGAGAATGTGATAACCCTAAATTATGAAGAAGGTCAATTAAGTTTGCTAAATTATTCGATTGATGTCCGAATTATTGATAAAAGTCTAAGCTATTTGATTCGGCTAGATTGATGTTGAAAACTATTTAGGGAATTCAAGCATTCATGAGTATTTATGCCAAACTAGATTGCTCTGGTGCAGATTCAGATGTTTAAAAGCTTAGGTGAACAACCCTATAAAGGGGACATGTTTTCGGGGACAATGGTTCCGAGCGTAACGCATATAGTCGTTACAAAACACTAAGTAACGGCCCAACGTATTGGTACAATAAGCTGGCCACCTAGTGTACCTGTGGATGGTGTTTTCAGTCTTTGTGATTGATAAACACTCTGGTTAGAGAAGAATTCACGGTCTTGTGACCCCTCAGTATAATTTGGAATCTAAGATTTTTCATACTACTTCTCGATTATTGAAAAATCGTGGAAAATTCTTATTCTTCTGAAGGATGAATGTAGTAAGTAGAATGTTCCCCAGAAAAGAAAAATAGTAGAATGCATTGGAGAAAGTTATAATAATAAAAAACTACCGAAAAGAGAATGGATAAAAAAATTATTCAAAAGAATATATAATATTCGGAATAATACCGAGTAGAGGAGGTTTCGGTGATTCCTAGGATGGAATCCTTATAAGTGGGAGAGAATGTGATAACCCAAAATTTCAGAAATGATTAAAATAAGAATTGGTAAATAAAATTCTTATTATAGGATATGTCGGGTTAAAATATGAATGTACATATGTGTTATATAATTTGGAATTTGGTATTATGTGGGAAAAAAATTATATATGAGATTTTATAGTTAATTAAACTATTAAAGAAAGAAGAGTTTGAACTTGAAGTTTAATCTCAAATTTTTTGAAGAATGTAGTAATTGATATCGTAAATTCAAAAAAGGGATTGATCTCTGGCCAGTATAATAAGTTAGCATGTAAGAAGCATGTAAAGGATTTGCCAATAAATTTATATTTCTATTGAAGCAGAACATGTCTGCGTTTGAACTTAAGGTGGCGCGCGACGGCACCACTCTTCAAGTTTAAGACCAACGCATGGCATGCCTTTAATGTCATCGATAGTTCATGATGAGTTTGTGTAATCTGAACTATAAGAATTGTATATTAGTGGCTAATATGTTATCATATGTGTCATATTTGATATTTATATTGTCCATGAATGGATTGAGATAGCAAAGCATGAATTAAATTAGAGTTAGTTATGGAAATTAACTAAACAAGAATAAATATTGGTTAACTTACATTAAGTTTAAAATTATATTATGTAATAATATAGTTTGAGTATTTAAGCCTTGTGTGTTAGTGGCGTGATAGAAAATTGAATCAAAGGAGTAATTCACTTATGTAAAATGGTGAATTAATATATGTACTTTACATGAAGAAAATGAAATGATTATGTTAATTAATTTTGGTATTTTCATATATTACGTAATATGATAATATATGAAAGGATTTAATATTTGAAAGATGATAATGAAAAATAAGTGAATGATAATAGAAGAAAACCAAAATAATTATAAATAGATATTGGTTGGAGATTTGTGCATTAAGTAATAATTAAATTATGACAAACTGAAATGTGTTGGGACAATTTGTAAAAGAAAAGGAATTGAAGAATTATAGTATAATAATTGGTATTGTACATATTAATTATTTTAAGGAAAATGGTTATCTTAAATAAAGGGGTATGAGTATTAAAGTTAAATCAGACTAAAGGTTTAACTGGAATTATAAAAAGAGAATTAATGGAAAGATAATAGATGATTGATAATAATCATTGTGATATTAAAGTGTGATAGGGAGTAATGGGTTGAAAGTACTCAACTAAATTATATTTAGCCCAATTAAAATATTATTTGGACTAGCCCAATATACATGGGAAATAAGATTATATTGGTTTATATTTAAAATATAAGTATACTTCCTATATGTGGGTAGGTACATATATGTGTATATATATGTGAACATAATTTAATTTAATGTAGTAATATAAGTCATTATAATTGAGTTAATAAGCCCCAAAAAGGAAATAACCTTGGTATATTAAGTGAACTTGTTGCTAATACAGTAAGCTATATAGCTTGTCCCAATTTCTTAGTCTCAAATTTTGCATCTGCTGTGTATAGGCCATTGGCCTACTCCTTCTTTGCTGAAAATGAGAATGGTGATGATGGCTAGAGTTCATGTGATGATGAGTTTAAGGGAGTAGTTCACCAACTCCTTCTTACCCAATGGTTCCATCTTTTTCCTGTTAGTTTAATTTCGTGGGCAAAATCCCCAAATAGACAATAGTTTGGCTATATAAGAAAGCCTTCCCCTTCATTCTCAAGCTGCTAAATTACTGAGATTGTTTACTATTGCATAGAGAGATAGAGTTAGTGAGTTGAGAGTGAAGAAGAGTTCTAAGAAAACTCTTCATTGATTATTGCAGTAAGAGGGAGGAACACTCTGTTAATTGAGAAAAATCACCAAAGGTACTTAATTCTAAATACTCTACATTTTTAAAAACATAAATCAAGTATAGAATGGTGAAATCATGATGATTGTGTGATTATAATATGTTCTTCATTTCAAGATTTTGAATTTCATAGAAATGTCAAGAAATAATTACTTTTGAGTCACAAAATTGATGGGTAAGGGTTGTTGTAATCCATGAATTGTTTGTAGATGTTGTTAATACAGTTAAAAATGAAAACAACGAGAGTTAAAAGGACCAATTTCTTTTACAAACGAATTCGTAGTGAATGAATTAGCTAAATTTGTCAAAACATGAAAATTTAGTATGAACATGAGTTTTGGATAAATATTTGGGTTAGTTAATGTTTTAGAAGTCTTATAATTATTTTGTAGTTGAGTATCTAAGATTTTAACGAGTTCAACGAATCGAAAACGACCTAATTCAGACTTAAAATGAGGAAGTTATGGTAAAAATTGAAAATTGGGCGAGGCCAAGCACGGGTGCGCCGACCAGGAGCGCGGGCGCGCAGCTGGGTGCTTCCAAGTGGCACGGGTATGCTGGAGTGTGAAGGATTTGGGTGCGGCCGCGCCCAAAGTGTGACAGGTGTGATGTTTTTGATCTATTTTGTAAAATGGCCATAACGTTTTCATACGATCTCCGATTGAGGCGATTAAAGATGATCCGGAACAAGAACGAATAGACCTACAACTTTTGTTCTTTAAATGTTTCAATTTGAGGTCGTTAGAAGGGGTCATAATAGTCATCTTTAGGACTGATGTGTAATAGGAGGCAATCGGAGGGCGTCGGGCATGCACGTATGCAAGTGTAGTGATTCTGACGATAAAATATGTTATTCTAAGTGATAAAACATGAATATGAATGACAATAGACATGTCAAATGGTGTGGCCTACTTGATGTATGTTTATATTATGTATCAGAATGCATAGTAGGTTAGGACTAAACTGAGCAATGAAAAGCTCAAGTCTAGTTTTGGCAGGGAGTAGCGCGGCTGCGCCACTCCAAAGCTTAAATACAGCGTGGCCGCGCCGTTCTGCAGAGTGACCAAGAGCAGTTTGTTAACTGCATGGTCTTAAGTTATGGTTATAGGTTGTCCTTAGAGACTACAAGATATTAAACAAGATTGTTTAGATAAATATGATAATATAATGAGCTAGTCTCATGGTTATCCTTAGTTGAGTAAAAATGAAACCAAGTTAGGAAGCAATATTTGTTCTTATATTAAGAACGTATGAAATGTATGACTGATGGATATGAATCCATGATTATATAACTGTGTAGGAACACACGCAGTGCATATAAGCTTTAAACAGTTAAGTCATAGTTGATAAACTACGAATCAGGCAAGTCTTTCAGTTCCTATTTGATATATGAATTCTATAACTGTTCATTGAGCTATATTATGCTATAAGAATGTTGATGTATATATATGTAATGCATATGAGATATGTATGAAATTGAAAGTTGATCTTTGATGATATGCTTGTGAAGTAAACCTATATGCCTGTTATATGAGAAATAACATGTGTAGTAAATATTAATGGATTATGAATGCATAAGCTGAGTATGCTATTATATGCTATGTGCTGCATGAAAACTGTTATAATTGATGGACTGTCGAGCTCACCCTTGCAAATAACCACTTTTGCATGTTAAGGACTCATGGTAAAGATTACGTGTTACTTGATTGATAGAGTTCAATAGTATCAAAGGAGATTGATTCATTTATTTAAATATATATACTCTTGAACCATGTTTAGGTTCTAGGAAATGTACATGATAGTAGTTTACGATGTGTAATACATGTTAAGTTGTACTATGTGATACATAGAGGAATTCGAATCAAGATGTAAAGATTTATATAGTAATTAAATAAAATAATTCATAGCATAATTTGATTCAAGGATTTATAATCGTTTCAACTTAGGAACTCGATAAAAGATTTTTCAAAAGAGATTGAAAAAGTTTAAATTATTTTGTATATTTTTATAACATCGAATATGATGTAAGACATGAATGGTAAATGACCAAGATTTGAAACTTATAAAAGTTTGGGGTCAATATATAAGATCCTGGAAATGGAAATAATTTATATTCTAAATTGTAATAAACAAAGTTACCTTCATTAAGTTATGAATAAAAAATATAATTAGTTTGACGATAGTATTATCGTGGCATACCGGAGCCGAGGTCCGAAGAGACCCGGATTTAGGGGTGTCACAGGTTGGTATCAAAGCTGTAGGTTATAAACTTTAGGTAAGATTACCTTAGACTATAACCTGAGAGAGAGAAAGATAAAGATTAAAATATATATATAAGCAAAGATTCAAAGAAGAATCTTGAAGTATCTAAGAGAATGAGAATTCAGGAGTTTCCTAACTCTGGTAATAAAAATGTTAAGATGATGTCTATAAGATAAAAATGACAAAGATAATAAGAATGAACTCGAATGGAGTTTAGTTGATAATGGGAAAGAACCCTAAGGTAAACTGATGATCACGACGTGATCAAAATGAGCTATGAAATGATAAATAGTCTGTAAAGACTAAGTGGGTATAGCTTGATGCTATAAAAGAAGGTACTATGAAGCGATATAGATGAACTCATCATGAGTTGTATATGATGGGATACGAAGAATTCGTATAGATCAAAGAGAAAGTTAAGCGTGAGATAGAGTTAAGTGGGATTTCAGTTGAGGACTCATGTGAGAGCTGAGTTGTACAAACCTTTGTATGGGTGGAGGCTTTTTGCTCATGCTTGGTTCCTCACAATGATAATTAATGGAATATCGGTGTTGCGCTATCGATATGCTTATGGTGAGAAGGTGATTCTTTTCTCATATCATATTTAATAGATAGAGACTATTAAGATTAAGATAGAGAATAATAAGATTAGGCGCGATTTCTTCAAACTCATGCATATGGTAAGTTCGTGACTCATAATCATATGGTATATTTTGAACTCTTCAGCGAATGGACGCCTATGGTCTGACTAGGATAAGTTCTTAAACTCATATGATTATGGAAAGTTTGTGAACTTCCAAAGTGTGGTAAGTTTGATGAACTATAATGGGTATAGAAAACTTCTGAGATAAGAATTAGGAAATTTTGGTATAATAAGCATTGATGGTGTTAGAGATTGATAGAATGAAGCAATGGAGTAAAGATTGAAGTTGATGGAGAAACATGGATTTTCTAAATCTTCTAGCTCTGCTAGATCTTCAAAATTTATTGACTTCGTGATGATGTTTGCACTTCTGTTTTCTTAAAAAATATTGGATCATGTGATTGAACCAATGATGTTTAAAAAATAATACCATTATTCTTATGTCTATGCTAATTATTTCGGCTAAGAAAAAAATGATTTGAAAATTTTCAAAATGTATTTATGACCATGTGCATCATTTGATATGGTGCAAAAATGGTAAACGATGGAGTCATCAATGTAGTCGAACCTAGTGTTAGTTGGGATCGAAAGATCGTCATCCCACTATGATATGATGTAATATGACAAAGTCACCTAATGGCGGAATCCTAAACGTACTACTAATCTGGTACGGTATCATGACGTCATAAAAGAATTTTTGGTTTTCTTTAAAATTATGAAGAAGGTCAAATAAGTTGGCTAAATTATTCGATTGATGTCCGAATTGTTGATAAAATTCTAAGATATTTGATTCAGCTAGATGGCTGTTGAAAAATATTTATGAAATTCAAACATTCTTGAGTATTTAAACCAAACCAGATTGCTCTAGTGCGAATTCAGATGTTGAAAAGCTGAGGTGAACAACTCTATAAAGGGGACATGTTTTCGGGGACAATGGTTCCGAGCGTAACGCATATAGTCGTTAGAAAACACTAAGTTAAGGCCCAATGTATTGGTACAATAGGCTAGCCACCTAGTGTACGTGTGAAGGGTGTTTTCAGTCTTTGTGATTGATAAACACTCTGGTTAGAGAAGAGTTCACGGTCTTGTGACACCTCAGCATAATTTGGAATCTAAGATATTTTATATTACTTCCCGATTATTGAAAAATCGTGGAAGATTCTTATTCTTCTGAAGGATGAATGTAGTAAGTAGAATGTTCCTCAAAAATGAAAAAGTAGTAGAAATGAATTGGAGAAAGTTATAATAATTGTAACAACCCGATATTTTCTATACAAATAAATCAGAAATTTTGCGTATAATTTTTTTTTATTTATTAAAATAAATATAGGGAATATGTGCCAAGATAATGTGTATGTATTTATGTGATGAATATAAAATATATTTATTACATGAATAATTGCAAATGATTTTATTTTAGAATTATTGATCATTATAAATTATATTCTTTTAATAATTAATTTTATAGTAGAAATATTTTTATTAATTATTTTCCATGAAAATAAAATTATATATTATTTAAATAATATATGAAATGATTTTTAGAATAAATATAATAATTATTTTATTATATGAATTTTAGTACAGATTATTAAGTTTATTGTTTTAACTTAATGAATAATGTTAAGTATGGCAGATGAATCAGATATGGAATCTAAATCCTAATTTTAGATTTTGATCAAGACATGAGAATAATATTATAATATTAATTATATTTTGATTTTTTTAGTGCTATAAATATATACTATATGCATGTGGACTGACAATGGTTGGTCAATTATAATGTATTATGTCAAACCCTGGTTTTATTGTGCTAAACCCTAATTTGAGATCCAAATTAAACTTCAAGATTGTGTGTAAATGTGTTAATGTTATTAATTAGCAAGTGTTAGAATTATAATTGTTAATTAATGAAAACCTAATTAGTAATTTAAAACCCTAATGACTAGAACCCTAATTATAAACCCTAATTGTGTTTTGGTAACCCTAATTACCAAACTTATAAACCTTAATTGCTAAATTAGCAAGGATGATTATAATTAGTATATAATACCCTAATGTTCATGTATAATTAGTACCCTAAACTAATTAACAAAACCCTAATTACAAATTTTAGAAACTAAAATTTTTATTTTGTCCAAACCCTAATTACTAAACCTTTCAAATTCTATGTGCTAAACCTTAGGGTTAAACCCTAAGGGTTAAACCTTAAGGGTCAAACCCTAAGGGTTTGACAAGATTGCATTTAAGCCATTAAAATTGCAAGCCTAATGACCATTTTGCCCTTTGTGTATTATTTATTAGGAAACTTGCAAAATTGGGCAACACTTTAGTGGGTGACCTAACCTTACTAACCCCATGTGATTTAAATTGACAACAATCAGCCTCTATGCTCAGCCATACATGTATCCAAGACTTCTATATATAGAATTGGAGAGAGAAAATTGAGCATTCATGCTCATTTTTGTACAAACCCTCAACCAATTCTCTCTCTCACTAAAACTAACGAAATATAGAAGTAGATCAATCACAAACCAAGCCCCACCATCACCCATAACAAATCAGAAGGCCAGAATCTAGATTAAGCCAAGAAAGGTATAAAATCAAAACTAAAATTTGATCTTGATCAATGTGTTAGATGTTAGTTTTTATGTGTTAAATATGTTGTATATGGTGTATAATGATGATCTGGGTTGCTAAATGTTAGATCCATAACATCTATAGGCTCGAATTTGAAGATTTACAAAATCTGGAAATTTTGTTTTTGATGTCTGACAACCGAATGTCAGGCCTTGTATCTCTGTGATCATTAATGTGTTTTGTGTTTTGAAAGTTGGTAGTTGTAGTTTGATATGTGCTCTTGGATCTGGGCTTGAAATCAGACTTATATCTTATGTATATTGCAAGTTATGGAAGGTCAAACTGCGTTGACCGACCATGACTTGCAAGGTTTCTGGGTAACCCAGAAATGGGTTTTCAGCGTCTGACAGGATGTTTGAAGGCCAAGATCTGTCAGATTATTGAAGTTTTGATGTTGTTTTTATAACAAGGTTGTAGACTGTAATCTGGACTTTGAATCCTGACCTTTAGATCCCATAAATACTCAACTGATCGAACGTAGTGAGTGGTCAAAACAGGCCACTCGGTCACAATTGCATTTTCTGGAATTTCCAGAAACGTGAAGAACATATATTCTGACAGCCTTTGACCGATCAATATCTTTCTATTGTTTTGTTGTTATGGTTATGTTATGTAATAGATCTGTTGTTCTACATGCTGGCTACACACTGAAGCTTATATATCACAAAAACATTGCACGATCAGCATGTAGTGGAAGCTCAAAGTGTGACCCACGATCTGTTCTTCATTTCTGGGTAACCCAGAAATGAAGAACAACCTCTGACAGCCACTTTGATGGCTTAGATCTCCCTCAATTTATGTGTTTTGGCCATGATTATTGCTGGAACATGTAGATCTACACTAATACTATAAGATCTGACCTCAAGCATTCCTTGAATCATCATAGATTAAGAATAACAATTGGTCAAAGTAGTACACATGATAACTGCACATGAGTTCTGGGTTTGAAGATGAACTTAAAGAACACCTATAGCGACGGTTCTATCGCTATAGGTGGTCTTTAGCGACAGTCTTTATATAAAAATTATATTTTTATTAAATAATTATAGAAAATTAGTTTTTAATTATTAAAAATACAAATAAATTATAAAAAATTATTTTAAATTCGAAAAATAGTTTTTAATTATTTTAATATATTTCATAAATATTTAATATTTTTGAAATATTAAAGGTATTTAATTTATTTAATTATTATATTAAATAAATTATTTAAAAATGATTTTAATACTTGAAAAATCATTTAAAATTATATTATGGTATAAGAAAATATTTTAAGTTATTTTTAATGACTTTTAATATTTTGTAATGAAATTCATTAAAAAATTAATATTAATGATAATTAAGTTATTTAATAAATGAATTAAATAAATTAATTAAAAATGATTTTATTATATTAAAAATCATTTTAAATAATAATAAAGTATTTAAAAATATTTTAAGTTATAAAATATAACTTTTAATATTTAAAGGTAAATTTTATTAATTAATTATTATTAATGATATTAAGGTTATTTAATAATTATATTAAATAAATTAGTTTAAAAATAATTTTAATATTATAAAAATCATTTTAAATGAAAATAAAGTGTTTAAAGATATTTTAAGTTATAAAATATAACTTTTAATATTTAAAGGATAATTTCATCAATAATTTAATATTAATGATATTAAATTCATTTAATAATTATATTAAATAAATAGTTTAAAAATGATTTTATTAATTTAAAAATAATTTAAAAATGATATAAATGAATTAAAAATATTTTAAGTTATACTTAATGAGTTTTAATATTATGAGGAATAGTACATTAATATTTTAATATTAATGGTAATTATTTAAAATAATTTTAAATGTTTTAAAAATCATTTAAAGTAATATTAATACTTTAAAATATTTTTTAGTTATTATGAATAACTTTAATATTTTTGGCAATGATTTCATTAATACTTTAATATTAATTAAATATTAATGATAATAGAATCGTTGGATATTTAAATCATTTAATAATGATTCCGATGTTTGAAAATTCATGATAAATTATAATAAATATTTTAAAATTATTATAAGTCATTGAAAAATAATATGACTGATAATTATAGTTATTGAACTACTGGATAGAGTCTTAGACTCGATAAATACCCGATAAAGCCGTCGGTAGACCAACATGTTTCAAAAATTGATCTGGACTTAGATAATTTGAATGTATTAATGTTTGTTTCTCATTCCATGACTGTTGAACATGTGTGATAATGTGATTAGGATATGTCCGATTCATGAAATGCATCTTATGTGTTATAGTATATTGTTCTAATCGAACGAATGATCTGATTAGTGTTAGGTCGTGATTTAAAAGATAAAACTAAGTTGCATTTTGTAAGCAGCAGACCAGGCAAGTATCTTACCTTTGCATTTTCTTTATGCAATGGACATGAGTAAGAATGTTTTAGAATTATATTATTACTATACAGATTATTAACCCTATATGATATACGCTCATTGATTATCAACATGTTAGTATATGGTAATTCAGATATATATTTTGTTCGTTAATTTCTATAAATAGTTATACAAGTGTCCCCACTTGGATAATCATTGTATTTAATCACATGTTGATACACCTTTGTTAATTACCTATATATATATATATATATATATATATATATATATATATATGTTGAATTATAGATTATTGTTGAACAAGATAAAACCTTATTATTATCCAACCGAATTATTTTGGTTTGGAACCCCGACAAGTATGAACATCCCTTACACGGGAAATTTTTTTTATGCACCCAAGGTGGACAGAGTGAATGATAACATCATTCTTGCAATGTAGTATTGATGAATATAGGGTACAACGGGCTGATCACCCCCGTGCCCGTAAGTTATGACAATTTACAGATGAAGTTTTGTTTAACCTTTTCGAAAATAAAAACAATGTTCATAGTATGTCACCTTAACCCTATTTATAGTCAATACGTAGTTTCAAAAATTTGAAAGAGGGTTGTTATGTTATTATTATCGGTTCAGAATACTTCACAACTATTGATTTGTTGTAGAAGGGTAGTATAAAGAAAACATTCAAATTCTTTCAGCTTATATATATAATTGCTATTACTTGTTGGGCACTCAAATGCTTATCCTTGCTTAATTTAAATGTTTTCAACTAAGTGTGAACAAGCAGAAGGCTCGACTAAGAATAAAGGGAAAGGAAAGGTTGTTGAATGAGTGCAATGCTATTTTTATGTAATAGTTAACTTTATTAAGACAAGTATGATATCTATTTATTATCATGTATTGTAAGGAATGTACTTAAAGGTCTCGTACCTGGGGAATAGACTCTAATAACTATGTAAGTTAAGTTTAATATTTATATTATTGTTATTATTATTATTATTATTAGTAGTATTATTCCGCTCATAGAAATGGTATCGTGAAGTATCGAGTTCGGGTTTCAAGTACCCAGATTTGGGGGCTTTACAATAATAAAAAACTTCCAAAAAGAAAATGGATAAAAAAATTATTCAAAAGAATATGTAATATTCGGAATAGCACCGAGTAGAGGAGGTTTCGGTGATTCCGAGGACGGAATCCTTATAAGTGAGAGAGAATGTGATAACCCGAAATTTCAGAAATGATTAAAATAAGAATTGGTAAATAAAATTCTTATTATAGGATATGTCAGGTTAAAATATGAATGTATATATGTGTTATATAATTTGGAATTTGGGATTATATGGGAAAAAATTATATATGAGATTTTATAGTTAATTAAACTATTAAAGAAAGAAGAGTTTGAACTTGAAGTTTAATCTCTAAAATTTTTGAAGAATGCTGTAATTGATATCGTAAAGTCAAAAAAGGGATTGATCTTTGGCCAGTATAATAAGTTAGCATGTAAAGGATTTGTGAGTAAATTTTATATTTCTGTTGAAGCAGAACATGGTCTGCGTTTGAACTTAAGGTGGCGCGACCACGCCACTCTCAAGCCTAAGACCAGCACGGCCGCGTCGGTCTGTCGATAGTTCATGATGAGTTTGTGTAATCTGAACTATAGGAATTGTATATTAGTGGGTAATATGTTATCATATGGGTCATATTTGATATTTATAGTGTCCATGAATGGATTAAGATAGCAAAGCATGAATTAAATTAGAGTTAGTTATGGAAATTAACTAAACAAGAATAAATATTGGTTAACTTACATTAAGTTTAAAATTATATTATGTAATAATATAGTTTGAGTATTTAAGCCTTGTGTGTTAGTGGCGTGATAGAAAATTGAATGAAAGGAGTAATTCACTTAAGTAAAATGGTGAATTGATATATGTGTTTTACATGAAAAAAATGAAATAATTATGTTAATTAATTTTGATATTTTTCGTATATTACGTAATATGATAATATATGAAAGGATTTAGTATTTGAAAGATGATAATGGAAAATAAGTGAATGATAATAGAAGAAAACCAATATAATTATAAATAGATATTGGTTGGAGATTTGTGCATTAAGTAATAATTAAATTATGGCGAACTGAAATGTGTTGGGACAATTTGTAAAAGAAAATGAATTGAAGAATTATAGTATAATAATTGGTATTGTACATATTAATTATTTTAAGGAAAATGGTTATCTTAAATAAAGGGGCATGAGTATTAAAGTTAAATCAAACTAAAGGTTTAACTGGAATTATAAAAAGAGAATTAATGGAACGATAATAGATGATTGATAATAATCATTGTGATATTAAAGTGTGATAGGGAGTAATGGGTTGAAAGTACTCAACTAAATTATATTTAGCCCAATTAAAATATTATTTGGACTAGCCCAATATACATGGGAAATAAGATTATATTGGTGTATATTTAAAATATAAGTATACTTCCTATATGTGGGTAGGTACATATATGTGTATATATATGTGAACATAATTTAATTTAATGTAGTAATATAAGTCATTATAATTGAGTTAATAAGCCCCAAAAAGGTAATAACTTTGGTATATTAAGTGGAGTTGTTGTTAATATAGTAAGCTATATAGCTTGTCTCAATTTCTTAGTCTCAAAGTTTGCATCTTCTATGTATAGGCCATTGTCCTAGTCCTACTTTGCTGAAAATGAGAATGGTGATGATGGCTAGAGTTCATGCGATGATGAGTTTAAGGGAGTAGTTCACCAACTCCTACTTACCAAATGGTTCCATCTTTTTCTTGTTTGGCTATATAAAAAAGCCTTCCCCTTCATTCTCAAGCTACTAAATTGCTGAGATTGTTTACTATTGCATAGAGAGATTGAGTCAGTGAGTTTAGAGTGAAGAAGAGTTCCAAGAAAACTCTTGCATTGATTATTGTAGTAAGAGGGAGGAACACTCTGTTAATTGAGAAAAATCACCAAAGGTACTTAATTCTAACTACTCTCCATTTCTGAAATTATAAATCAAGTATAGAATGGTGAAAGCATGATGATTGTGTGATTATAATATGTTCTTTATTTCAAGATTTTGAATTTCATAGAAATATCAAAAAATAGTAACTTTTGAGTCATAAAATTTATGGCTAAGGGTTGTTGTAATCCATGAATTGTTGGTAGATGTTGTTAATACAGTTAAAAACGAAAACAACGACAGTTAAAAGGACCAATTTCATTTAGAAACGAATTCGTAGTGAATGAATTAGCTAAATTTGTCAAAACATAAAAATTTAGTACGAACATGAGTTTTGGATTAATATTTGGGTTAGTCAATGTTTTAGAAGTGTTATAATTATTCTGTAGATGAGTAGCTAAGAGTTTAACGAGTTCAACGAATCGAAAACCAACTAATTCAGACTTAAAATGAGGAAGTTATGGCAAAAACTGAAAACTAGCTAAGGCCTAAGCATGACCACCGCCCAGAGCCCCAAGACAAATTGAAATCTTGCCGAAAGTGGCGTAGGCGACTTTGGAGTGTGAAAGGATTTTGAAGGCTGGCACACCTAAAGTGTGACAGGTGTGACTATTTTGACTTGTTTTTGGTAAAATGGCCATAACGTTTTCATACGGTCTTCGATTGAGGCGATTAAAGATGATCCGGAACAAAGACGAATAGACCTACAACTTTTGTTCTTTAAGTTCTTCAATTTGAGGCCGTTAGAAGGGTCAAAATAGTCATCTTTTGGACTAATATGTAATATGAGGCAATCAGAAGGCGTCGTGCATGCACATATTCAAGTGTAGTGCTCCCGACGATAAAATATATTATTCTAAGTGATAAAACATGAATATGCATGATAATAGACATGTCATATGGCTAAGATTACTTTACTCATAATGAAATGCTTAACATGATTTTCTAAAAGAAAACTTAAAGTTTTTGAGAAACGGAAGTTGATGAATTTGGTGTCCTTTGAGTTCTGACCTTGGACCCTATGTACACTTATAAACGTGCATGAAATGTAGTTTTAAAGTTACCTTGCATATACTAGATGGATATAGCTTGGTTTAAAATGTTTTGAAAGAAAACTCTGAAGTTTTGAGAATTAATAGCTTCAAACATTTTGTAAATGGTATTATGCCTTTTCAAAGCATGTATACTAGGACGCTTTATGCCTCTAGAATGTGTCGAGTGTGTTCACCATCTAGCTAGACATGAAATAAACCTTTCAAGCATGGTTTAAAATAAATTTTCAAGTAAATGAACTATGCTATGTCTATGTAAATGAGATAGATACATGTGAGCATGCGTATTAAAGGCTTGTTAGTACCAATATAAGGTTTAAAAGCTTATAAATATTAAACCTTTGTTAAAAGAAGTTGTTAAGCCTTTTTGATGTAAATAATTCAACATAGAGCTATGTTATTCAAAACTAAATGATTTAAAATGTGAACTTGAAGAAATATCAGAACCTACTTGATGTATGTTTATAGTATGTATTAGAATACATAGTAGGTTAGGACTAAACTGAGCAATGAAAAGTTCAAGTCTGGTTTTGAGAGGGAGTAGCGTGGTCGCACCACTCCCAAGCTTAAATGCAGCGCGACCGCGTCGTTCTGCAGAGTGACCAAGAGCAGTTTGTTAACTGAATAGTCTTAAGTTATGGTTATATGTTTTCCTTAAGGACTATAAGATATGAAACAAGATTGTTTAGATAAATATGATAATAGAATGAGCTAGTCTCATGTTTATCCTTAGTTCAAGTAAAAATGAAACCAAGTTAGGAAGTAATATTTGTTCTTATATTAAGAGCATATGAAATGTATGACTGATCGATATGAATTCATGATTATATAATTGTGTAGGAACACACGCAGTGCAGATAAGCTTTAAACAGTTAAGTCGTAGTTGATAAACTACGAATCAAGCAAGCCTTTTAGTTCCTATTTGATATATGAATTCTATAATTGTTCGTTGAGCTATATTATGCTATAAGAATGTTGATGTATATATATGTAATGCTATGAGATATGTATGAAATTGAAAGTTGATCTTTGATGATATGCTTGTGAAGTAAACCTATATGCCTGTTATATGAGAAATAACATGCGTAGTAAATATTAATTGATTATGAATGCATAGGCTGAGTATTCTATTATATGCTATGTGCTGTATGAAAACTATTATAATTACTGGGCTGTCGAGCTCACCCTTGCAAGTAACCACTTTTGTAGGTTAAGGACTCACGATAATGATTACGTGCTACTTGATTGATAGAGTTGAATAGTATCAAATGAGATTGATTCATTTATTTAAATATATACTCTTGAACCATGTTTAGGTTCTAGGAGATGTACATGATAGTAGTTTACGATGTGTAATACATGTTAAGTTATACTATGTGATACATAGAGGAATTCGAATCAAGATGTAAAGATTTATATAATAGTTAAATAGAATGATTCATATCATAATTTGATTCAAGGATTTGTAATGGATTCAAGTTAGGAAATCTATAAAAGATTTTTCAAAAGAGATTAAAAAAGTTTAAATTATTTTGCATATTTTATAACATTGAATATGATGTAAGACAGGAATGGTAAATGACCAAGATTTGAAACTTATAAAATTTTAGGGTCATTATATAAGATCTTGAAATTGGAAAGAATTTATATTCTAAATTGTAATAAACAAAGTTACCTTCATTAAGTTATGAATAAAAAATATAATTATTTTGACGATAGTAGTATCGTGGCAGACCGGATCCGAGGTTCGAAGAGACCCGGATTTGGGGGCGTCATAGGTTGGTATCAAAGCTGTAGGTTATAAATTTTAGGTAAGAGTACCTTAGGCTATAACTTGAGAGAGATAAAGATAAAGATTAAAATATATATAAGCAAAGATTCAAAGAAGAATCTTGAAGTATCTAAGAGAATGAGAATTCAAGAGTTTCCTAACTCCGATAATAAAAATGTTAAGATGATGTCTATAAGATAAAAATGACAAAGGTAATAAGAATGAACTTGAATGGAGTTTAGTTGATAATGGGAAAGAACCCTAAGGTAAACTGATGATCACGACGTGATTAGAATGAGCTATGAAATGATAAATAGTCTATAACGACTAAGTGGGTATAGCTTTATGCTATAAGAGAAGGTACTATGAAGCGCTACAGATGAACTCATAAGGAGTTGTATATGATGGGATACGAAGAATTCGTATAGATCAAAGAGAAAGTTAAGTGTGAGATAGAGTTAAGTGGGATTTCAGCCTAGGACTCTTGTGAGAGCTGAGTTGTACAAACCTTTGTATGGGCGGAGGCTTTGTGCTCATGCTTGGTTCCTCACAATGATAATCAATGGAATATCGGTGTCGTGCAATCGATATGCTTATGGTGAGAAGGTGATTCTTTTCTCATATCATATTTGATAGATAGAGACTATTAAGATTAAGATAGAGAATATTAAGATTAGGTTAGAGTTCTTCAAACTCATGCATATGGTAAGTTCTTGACTCATAATCATATGGTATATTTTGAACTCTTCAGCGAATGGACGCCTATGGTCTGACTAGGATAAGTTCTTAAACTCATATGATTGTGGCAAGTTCCTGAACTTCCAAAGCATGGTAAGTTTGAAGAACTATGCTGGGTATAGAAAACTTCTGAGATAAGAATTAAGAAATTTTGGTATAGTAAGCATTGATGGTGTTAAAGATTGATAGAATGAAGCAATGGAGTAAAGATTGAAATTGATAGAGAAACATGGATTTTCTAAATCTTTTAGCTCTACTAGATCTTCAAAATTTATTGACTTCGTGCTGATGTTTGCACTTCTGTTTTCTTGAAAAACATTGGATCATGTGATTGAACCAATGATGTTTAAAAAATAATACCATTATTCTTATGTCTATGCTAATTATTTCGGCTAAGACAAAAATGATTTGAAAATTTTCAAAATGTATTTATGACCATGTGCATCATTTGATATGGTGTAAAAATGGTAAACGATGGAGTCATCAATGTAGTCGAACCTAGTGTTGGTTGTGATTGAAAGATCGTCAGCCCACTATGGTATGATGTAATATGACAAAGTCACCTAATGGCGGAATCCTCAACGTACTACTAATCTGGTACGGTATCATGACATCATAAAAGAATTTATGGTTTTCTTTTAAATTATGAAGAAGGTCAATTAAGTTTGCTAAATTATTCGATTGATGTCCGAATTATTGATAAAAGTCTAAGCTATTTGATTCGGCTAGATTGATGTTGAAAACTATTTATGGAATTCAAGCATTCATGAGTATTTATGCCAAACCAGATTGCTCTGGTGCAGATTCAGATGTTTAAAAGCTGAGGTGAACAACCCTATAAAGGGGACATGTTTTCGGGGACAATGGTTCCGAGCGTAATAGCATATAGTCATTATAAAACACTAAATAATGCCCAACGTATTGGTACAATAAGCTGGCCACCTAGTGTACGTGTGGATGGTGTTTTCAGTCTTTGTGATTGATAAACACTCTGGTTAGAGAAGAATTCACGGTCTTATGACCCCTCAGTATAATTTGGAATCTAAGATTTTTCATACTACTTCTCGATTATTGAAAAATCATGGAAAATTCTTATTCTTCTGAAGGATGAATGTAGTAAGTAGAATGTTCCCCAGAAAGGAAAAAGTAGTAGAATGCATTGGAGAAAGTTATAATAATAAAAAACTACCGAAAAGAGAATGGATAAAAAAATTATTCAAAAGAATATATAATATTATAATAATATCACCGAAAGTAGAGGAGGTTTGGTGATTCTAGGATGGAATCCTTATAAGTGGGAGAGAATGTGATAACCCAAAATTTCAGAAATGATTAAAATAAGAATTGGTAAATAAAATTCTTATTATAGGATATGTCGGGTTAAAATATGAATGTATATGTGTTATATAATTTGGAATTTGGTATTATGTGGGAAAAAAATTATATATGAGATTTTATAGTTAATTAAACTATTAAAGAAAGAAGAGTTTGAACTTGAAGTTTAATCTCAAATTTTTTGAAGAATGTAGTAATTGATATCGTAAATTCAAAAAAGGGATTGATCTCTGGCCAGTATAATAAGTTAGCATGTAAGAAGCATGTAAAGGATTTGCCAATAAATTTATATTTCTATTGAAGCAGAACATGTCTGCGTTTGAACTTAAGGTGGCGCGATCGCGCCACTCTCAAGCCTAAGACCAACGCGGCCGCGCCGGTCTGTCGATAGTTCATGATGAGTTTGTGTAATCTGAACTATAAGAATTGTATATTAGTGGCTAATATGTTATCATATGTGTCATATTTGATATTTATATTGTCCATGAATGGATTGAGATAGCAAAGCATGAATTAAATTAGAGTTAGTTATGGAAATTAACTAAACAAGAATAAATATTGGTTAACTTACATTAAGTTTAAAATTATATTATGTAATAATATAGTTTGAGTATTTAAGCCTTGTGTGTTAGTGGCGTGATAGAAAATTGAATCAAAGGAGTAATTCACTTATGTAAAATGGTGAATTAATATATGTACTTTACATGAAGAAAATGAAATGATTATGTTAATTAATTTTGGTATTTTCATATATTACGTAATATGATAATATATGAAAGGATTTAATATTTGAAAGATGATAATGAAAAATAAGTGAATGATAATAGAAGAAAACCAAAATAATTATAAATAGATATTGGTTGGAGATTTGTGCATTAAGTAATAATTAAATTATGATAATAAACCTGAAATGTGTTGGGACAATTTGTAAAAGAAAAGGAATTGAAGAATTATAGTATAATAATTGGTATTGTACATATTAATTATTTTAAGGAAAATGGTTATCTTAAATAAAGGGGCATGAGTATTAAAGTTAAATCAGGCTAAAGGTTTAACTAGAATTATAAAAAGAGAATTAATGGAAAGGTAATAGATGATTGATAATAATCATTGTGATATTAAAGTGTGATAGGGAGTAATGGGTTGAAAGTACTCAACTAAATTATATTTAGCCCAATTAAAATATTATTTGGACTAGCCCAATATAATGGGTGCTGCCAAGTGGTGTGGGCACGCTGGAGTGTGAATGATTTGGGCGCGGTCGTGCCCAAAGTGTGACTATTTTGACCTGTTTTGATAAAACAGCCATAACATTTTCATACAGTCTTCGATTGAGGCGATTCAAGTTGATCTGGAACGAGGACGAATAGAAATAAAACTTTTGTTCTTTAAGTGTTTCAATTTGAGTTTGTTAGAAGGGGTCAAAATAGTCATCTTTAGGACTGATGTGTAATATGAGACAATCAGAGGGCGTTGGGCATGCACGTATGCAAGTGTAGTGCTCCCGACGATAAAATATGTTATTCTAAGTGATAAAACATTAATATGCATGATAATAGACATGTCATATGGCTAAGATTACTTTACTCATAATGAAATACTTAATATGATTTTCTAAAAGAAAACTTAAAGTTTTTCAGAAACAGAAGTTGATGAATTTGGTTTCCTTTGAGTTCTGACCTTGGACCCTATGTACGCATATAAACGTGCATGAAATGTAGTTTTAAAGTTACCTTGCATATACTAGATGGATATAGATTGGTTTAAAATGTTTTGAAAGAAAACTCTGAAGTTTTTAGAACTAATAGCTTCAAACATTTTGTAAATGGTATTACGGCTTTTCAAATCATGTATACTAGGACGCTTTATGCCTCTAGAACGTGTCGAGTGTGTTCACCATCTAGCTAGACATGAAATAAACCTTTAAAGCATGGTTTAAAATAATTTTTCAAGTAAATGAACTATGGTATGTCTATGTAAATGAGATAAATACATGTGAGCATGTGTATTAAAGGCTTGTTCGTACCAATATAAGGTTTAAAAGCTTATAAACATTAAACCTTTGTTAAAAGAAGTACCAATATAACCTACTCGATGTATGTTTATAGTATGTATCAGAATGCATAGTAGGTTAGGACTAAACTGAGCAATGAAAAGCTCAAGTCTGGTTTTGGCAAGGAGTAGCTCGGCCGCACCACTCCCAAGCTTAAATGCAGCGCGACCGGCATTCTGCAGAGTGACCAAGAGTAGTTTGTTAACTACATGGTCATAAGTTGTGATTATATGTTGTCCTTAAGGACTACATGATATGAAACAAGATTGTTTACATAAATATGATAATAGAATGAGCTAGTCTTATGGTTATCCTAAGTTCAAGTAAAAATAAAACCAAGTTAGGAAGCGATATTTGTTCTTATATTAAGAGCGTTTGAAATGTAAGACCAATGAATATGAATCCATTATTATATATAACTGTGTATAAACACACGCAGTGCATATAATTGTGAAGGAATACACACAGTGCAGATAAGCTTTAAACAGTTAAGTCGTAGTTGATAAACTATGAATCCGTTAAGTCTTTCAGTTCCTATTTGATATATGAATTCTATAACTGTTCATTGAGCTATATTATGCTATGAGAATATCGATGTATATATATGTAATGCATATGAGATATATATGAAATTGAAAGTTGATCTTTGATGATATGCTTGTGAAGTAAACCTGTATGCCTGTTATATGAGAAATAACATGCGTAGTAAATATTAATGGATTATGAATCCATGAGCTGAGTATGCTATTATATGTTATGTGCTGCATGAAAACTGTTAGAATTGCTGGGCTGTCGAGCTCACCCTTGCAAATAACCACTTTTGCAGGTTAAGGACTCGCAGTAAAGATTACGTGCTACTTGATTGATAGAGTTCAATAGTATCAAAGGAGGTTGATTCATTTATTTAAATATATACTCTTGAACCATGTTTAGGTTCTAGGAGATGTACATGATAGTAGTTTACGATGTTGAATACATTTTAAGTTGTACTATATGATACATAGAGGAATTCGAATCGAGATGTAAAGATTTGTACAGTAATTAAATAGAATGATTCATAGCATAATTTGATTCAAGGATTTGTAATCGATTCAAGTTAGGAAATCGATAAAAGATTTTACAAAAGAGATTGAAAAAGTTTAAATTATTTCGCATATTTTTATAACATCGAATATGATGTAAGACAAGAATGGTAAATGACCAAGATTTGAAACTTATAAAAGTTTGGGGTCATTATATAAAATCCTGGAAATAGAAAGAATTTATATTCTAAATTATAATAAACAAAGTTACCTTCATTAAGTTATGAATAAATAATATAATTAGTTTGACGATAGTAGTATCGTGGCAGACCGAATTTGAGTTTCGAAGGGACTCGAATTTGGGGGGGTCACAGAGAATTTATAGGTAAGTGGGTTCAACCACTTCTGCTATTAAATACACACGTCTACTCACTTCAACGGGATACGATCAATTAACACATAATTAATTCAGTTTGTCCATATATAGAGCACTCCCAAAATTATAGACCAAACCATAATTGTTACGTACCGTGAGTTAGTGCTCCGTTCTCGATCGTAGTTTAGAGACATTGTTGGGTTGAAAAGGAATGACAAGAGGTTTTCCACGTCAAGGGTTTAATCACGCTTCAAGGGATATACCTTTGATACTCCTATTATGTGTAAATATATAAATAGCATGTGTATTAAATCCCCACAGTTACGCTACCAGTAACTCCATACATTTGTATATTGGTGCTCATATATGCATAATCCTATTACACTAAATACATCCAAAATTACGAAGAGGGTTTCTCTAGGTATGTGATTATGATGAAAGTAGTATGCACACAAGCCAATCATGTTGATGATAAATCATATACTTTGTAACAATTTTATTCATTTATTAATAAAAGTATTCATTTACTAAAGGCTTTAACTTATCTACATGGTGTTTTTTTAATAATATGTGATAAACCCATAGTTTTAAGCAATGCTTTTAGAATCATGATGAGATCATGCTAATGAGATCTAAATTCTTAGATAGCTTAAACACTAAAATGTTCCCAATCAATGGATTACTAACTTGGGGATTAGTGAATCCGGATAGATTGGTACATACGTTGCTTGCTCATTGGATGAGGATGATTGATCTCATGATCATTTGTGTGGAGACACTAAAGCAAGTATATAGGTGCTTATTGGAGAATACATACACTAAACGTGGCTCGCTAAGGAATACCTAATGGAGTTTTACTTTCCTGTCAATAGGAATTCCTGTAGTGATAGTAGTAAAAGCGATCCTTGGACTTGAGATCATCATAGTATCTTGTGTATAATGAATTATACTTTGACTTATTCCTTAAAACACTTAGGGTATATCTGTAAGACCCCAACTTTTATGAATAAAGATGAATTTTTCTATAAATATCATTTTTGAATATTAAGGTTTGAATTTGTTATAATGTTATAGTTGTGGGTAATATTTATGAATTTTGCAAAGTAAGCAAGTTGTTATATAATATTCGATTGGTCGGGGAATATTTGTTTTAGCAGGGAATATTCGTACAATGGCACAATTATTGGTGGACCCCACAACGTAATTATTGACGGAATGAGAAAATGATAGAAATATCTTTTTATGAAAATAACGGCGAAAGTTTTACCGTTAACTGTTGAAATAACCGATGTAAAAAGTACAATAATACGTGTGGTTTCATAGTAGCACACAATATTGATTATTGATGCTTACGTGAGAAGTCACTCAGTTTTGTTCAATTATTGCTACAGTAATTGCTGCATAGTATCTCACATTATTTGATTCAATTATTGTCGATATTTTATATATTATTAAATCAACAATTGGGACGATACAATTATTCATATTATTATTTGCAATATTGACGATGTCTAGAAAGTTCTCTCGAGTAGAGGTTTGGTCACCTAATTGCGCCAATAGGGAGAAATCCTTAATGGAAAGCCCCCTCTTTCCTGGGAACGATCTGGTTGTTAATATTGCGAGGTATAATAATGATGAATAAATTGAATATGAAGGATTTGTTATAAATTTTGCTTATTATATGTACCTCCACTTACCCATTTTTCAAAATAATCAGTAAAAAGATTATTCAGAGTATATATATAATATTAATAAATATGGGGCCCACATGTGATGATGACATATGGTGGGGCCCACTGGTGGAGGACTTTGGGGGGGGGGTGGCTGATTTTGTTCACGGGAGGTTTTTACGTATATAATATATTTTATTTTTCATAAAAAAAAAACTTGTAATATATATATATATATATATATATATATATATATATATATATATTACAAGTTTTGTTTTTTATGAAAATAAAATATTTATATTTTATTATGCATAGTGTTTGCATAGTAAAATCTAAACTTTTTTAATGATTCATCGTAGACGCCGTGAATTTTATTTTGAAATCACCTGCAAAATTCGCTTCTAAATAGTATCCTTCCATTCTCCTATAAATAGGATGCTTAGTTAAAATTGAAAATCACAATTTAATCGGAGAATTCTTCTTCATAATATCGAGCGTATTTCTTTTCGAGTTTTAGAAAGTTTTGAGCGTAGAAAACAATGAAAGTTTTCTTCAAGAATATCTCCGCTATACCAGTTGGAATACTCTTCTTTTTAAGGTAAGGGATATTATTTTTGTTCAGTATTCGTAAGAAATAATATTTTCTTCCATACTCTGTAGTATGTAAGTAATATTATTTCATTTCAGATTTCGAATTCTATACTCATTTTGTTAAAGTTTTGGCTTCTATACTCCATGAAATTAGTAGAATATCCTTGATATTTGCACTTCATCCAGTATCTTTTCATAGAAATATTATTCTGAGCATTTTTGTTATGTTTTAACTTTTTCATGCCGGAGTACTATTAATGGGTTACTATTCACGAAGTACTATTCATAGGGTACTATTCACTCGAGTACTATGATAAGTGGATTTTATATCCACGAATCGATGTTCATTTCAAGCATAATCGTTGTTAATTTCTTGTTTTTGTGTTTGTTTTTACTCATTTCGTGTTATTTTATGTGTAGGGTGGTTGTTGTGGCAAGAAGAGAAGAAAGGAAGTCATTTGAAGTAATTAAGGAAGCAAGCATGAAATTTAGCAAATTTAGTTTGCAAAGTGTATGCCCGCCGGGGCGGGCTTATTTTGCTTTTACACCCCCGCCGAGGCGGGGGGTCTTCAAAAATGTTTAATAGAAGCCATGCCCGCCAAGGCGGCCCTTTTATAAGCTTATAGCCCCACCGGGGCGGGGGGGTCCCGAATTCTAGCATTCCTGGTCTACTTGAAACTCTGCTGGAACATGGATTTTAGCACTTAGATTGCATTTGGACTCTAATGGACATGGGACTTCAACAAAAACGTGTGTGTTGAATGTATATGGGGCAACTAACAACAAATTCAAGGATATATAGAGCAATAATCAGAGAAAAAATATAGATTTTCTTATCAAGCTTTGGAGGAAGATTTTGAAGAGATTTTCATATTGATTGCATATTAAGGCTACGTGAAGGGTGTTTTGCATTATTCTTCTTCTTAATCTTATATTTGTAATTGAAAGGATGTTATCTTTATTTTATTCAGTTATTATTTCATTCATGATGAACTAATTTACTTTTTAGGCTTATGATGGATCTTTAAGTGAAACAATGGTTTTATAACTTTGATTTCCAGTTTAATAAGCTATTATCCAGTTTATCTATATTAATTTGAGCTTGAATTTATGAGTTGCCTGATTAATAATTCTTTGTGGATTTGTATGGAATTAAGAGAGGATATATGAGTCTAGACTTAGTTAATATAGCATGTGTTCTTGAATTTTGTGAATGAACAGAATCTTGATGAATGTTAAGGTAGAGATATGCTTGACATCACATATAATCGGATAAAGAACTTAATCTTAAACCTTCTTTAATTATAATTCACATAGAGATATAGTGAGTTAGTTGATTAAGGTGTTTAATTTGTTTCTATCTAATTTGTGAATTTAAGTTAATACGGTATTAGTGCATCGAGAGGTGGCTAGTGCTACATTCGTGTTCCTGATTAATAAACTGGGATAGTGAGTTGAACTGTAATAAAAGTGTGAAAATCAGAGTGAAGCTTACGGTGAAGTCGTAAGTCTAATTCTCCAATATTTATTTGAAAATTCAGTTTTTAAGAATTGTGCTTGTTCTATGCTTATATATTTATTTAGTTTTTATAATTTTAATCATTGTTTTGGGGAGTTTAATAAAATTAGGATTAATAGGAAATTGATAATTGTGAGGTTAAAATTCTGACTAAATTTTCTTTGTGGGAACGATACTCTACTTACTATTATATTACTTGTTGACCACGTATACTTGCATGTTGTGCGTAATTAGATTTTACCCAACAAGTTTTTGGCGCCGTTGCCGGGGATTAATTTAGTATATATTTTAATATTTTTATGATATCAGTTTAATTAGTCCAATTTTACTTAAACATTTTTATTTTTGTTTTGTTCCTCTTATTTCAGGTTTTTGAAGTGCTTTATGCAAACTCGGTCCAAAAATCCAGACTTGCTGCCTTTTGAGGACGACATTGAGAAATAGTTTCAGAGGTTAAGTAAGTGGATCAAGGAAACAAGAGAAGAATTCAAAAATTCTGAAAAAGAAGAGGTAATGGCAGCCGAAGATCAGAAAGCGTTGAGAGATTTTGCTACACCCAAGGTGACTGAACTGCAGTCAAGTATCACCAGGCCTACTATAGCTGCAAACACATTTGAAATCAAGCCTGAGACGATTCAAATGATTTAAAATTCAGTTCAGTTTGGGGGATTGGCAAATTATGATCCGAACGAACATCTAGTCAGCTTTTTGGAGATTTGTGACATTTTCAGGTACAATGGGGTGTCGGATGATGCGGTGACACTTCGCTTATTCCCATTCACCTTACGGGACAAGGCGAAGAGTTGTTTACACTCTCTACCACCGGGATCGATAACTACTTGGGAAGACCTCGCTTAGAAATTTCTTGCCAAATTCTTCCCACCAGCAAAAATTGCAAAAATGAGGAATGAGATAACAATGTTTGAACAGCAACACGGGGAGTCATTATATGAGGCATGGGAAAGATACAAGGAATTGCTCAAAAAGTGCATGCATCATGGATTGCCTAAGTGGTTGTAAATGAATACTTTCTATAACGGACTACATGGAAATCTCAGGACCAGTATTGATGCAGCTTCGGGTGGAGCATTTATGGCAAAAAGTTATGAGGAGGCTTATAATTTAATTAAGATAATGGCAGCTAACAACTACCAGTGGCCCACGGTAAGAATGACATAGGCAAAGGCAGCTGGAGTGTTAGAAGTAGATGGTGTGACGACAATACAAGCGCAGATTTCAGCACTGTCTAAGAAATTGGATGCTATGTCCGGGGCACAGGCACAGGCACATGCACAGGCACAACAAGCTACAGTTATTTGTGAATTATGCGCGGGTGAACATCCTACAGATCAATATGCAATCAACCCAGCGTCCGTGCAATTTTTGGGTAACTACAATAGGATTCCACAGAACATATATCAAAATACTTACAATCAGGGGAATAGGAATCGCCCAAATTTCTCTTGGAGTAATAATCAGAAACATCAAGCTCCATGACCATCATATCCCCCAGGTTTTTAGAATCATCAACAACCGGCTTAACATCAAGAAAGGAAATCAGATTTAGAGGAGTTGTTGTCAAAGTACATAACAAGCAATGAGGCAGCGATGAAAAACCAAGCAATGGCCATCAAGAATTTGGAAAATCAGATGGGACAAATTGCCTTAGCATTGAACAACGGACCACAAAGGATTCTACCGAGTGACACCGAGAGAAATCCGAAGGGAAACCATGACCAGTGTTAGGCAATCACTTTGAGAAGTGGAAAACATCTAGATGGGAAAAGTGCAGAAAATTTAGCTATACCGGATGACAAAACTGATGAGAATAAAGTTGTTGAAGAAAAGAAGGGTAAGGATAAGCAAATGGAGAAAACAAAGTTAGATGACAAGCCAGTTGCGTATCCTCCACCACCGTTTCAGCAAAGAGTCCAAAAATAGAAATTAGATAAGCAGTTCGCGAAATTTTTGGAAGTTTTTAAGAAACTTCAGATTAACATCCCGTTCGCAGAAGCCCTAGAGCAGATGCCAAGTTATGCGAAGTTCATGAAAGGAATTCTGTCCAGGAAAAAGAAATTGGAAGATTTCAAGACAGTGGCATTGATAGAGGAGTGTAGTGCGATTTTACAGTGAAAGTTGCCACCAAAGTTGAAAGATCCAGGGAGTTTCACTATTCTGTGCACGATTAGAAATATGGCGTTCAACAAATGTTTGTGTGATTTGGGAGAAAGTATGAACTTTATGCCATTATCAGTTTATATAGAATTGGGTTTGCCCGGGCCAAAGCCTACGAACATCTCATTGCAGTTGGTGGATAGGTCAGTCACATATTCGAGAGGCATTGTAGAGGACATATTGGTTAAGGTTGATAAGTTTATATTCCCCGTGGATTTTATTATTCTGGATTTTGAGGAGGATAAGAACATCCCGATTATCCTAGGGAGACCTTTCTTGGCTACGGGTAGGACACTCATCGACGTACAAAAAAGGTGAACTTACTATGAGGGTCCAAGATCAAGAAATAAAATTTAACGTGTTTAAGGCCATGAAATTCCCTACGGATGAAAAAGAATGTTTTAGGATGGATATCATTGACCAAATAATCAGCGAAGACATGAACAAGAGTTTGGTTAACGATCCACTGGAAACGACATTATTGGGGGATGAAGAGTTCAATGATCTGGAATTTGTGGACTATTTGCAGATGCTAGACTCCTTGCCACGAGTTAGCAGATTTAAAACACCCTTTGAACCATTGCACACGGAGGAGAAAGCCACAGCAAGGATGAAACCGTCATTGGAGGAGCCACCAACTCTTGAACTTAAGCCACTCCCTAAACACCTCAGGTATGCGTATTTAGGCAATTCTAATTCTTTACTTGTTATTATTTCTACTGCACTTAACGAATTGCAGAAAAAAAGTTGCTGAGAGTGTTGAGGGACCATAAATCGGCTATATGATGGACAATCGTGGATATCAAGGGAATCAACCCATCCTTTTTTCATGCACAAAATTCTGATGGAAGATGATGGAAAATCGAAAGTGGAACAACAAAGACGGCTCAACCCTATCATGAAAGAAGTAGTGAAAAAGGAAATACTGAAATGGTTGGATGCAGGTATCATTTACCCGATTTCAGACAGCAAGTGGGTTAGTCCGGTGCAATGTGTGCCAAAAAAGGGAGGAATGACCGTGGTTCAGAATGAAGACAACGAGCTAATTCTGACAAGGATAGTGACTGGTTGGAGGGTTTGCATGGATTACAGGAAGTTGAATAAGGAAACCCGCAAAGATCACTTTCCTTTGCTTTTTATCGATCAAATGTTGGATAGATTAGCAGGATACGAGTACTACTGCTTATTGGATGGATATTCGGGTTATAATCAGATCATCATCGCTCCTGAAGATCAAGAGAAGACTACATTTACATGCCCATACGGTACATTTGCATTCAGGAGAATGTCATTCTGTTTGTGTAATGCACCAGCTACCTTCTAGCGGTGCATGATGGCGATATTCTTAGACATGGTAGAGAAAAATGTGGAAGTCTTCATGGATGACTTCTCTGTCTATGGGGATTATTTTGATGTGTGCTTGGAGAATTTGGTAATGGTCCTACAAAGATGTATAGACATAAATTTGGTTCTTAACTTGGAAAAGTGCCACTTTATGGTGGAAGAAGGTATAATTTTGGGGCACAAAGTCTCGGCTAGAGGATTAGAGGTTGATAAAGCTAAGATGGAATTAAGAAGCTACCTCCACCGAGTTCAGTTAAGGGAATTAGAAGTTTTCTGGGACATGCTGGGTTCTACAGGAGATTCATAAAGGACTTCTCTAAAATTGTAAAACCTTTGTGCAGTCTTTTAAAGAAGGATTCAGTTTTTAAGTTTGATGAGGAGTGTAAAGTGGCATTCGAGCTATTGAAGAAGAAGTTAACTACAGCTCTTGTGATCATCGTACCGGATTGGAATATGCCTTTCGAGCTAATGTGTGATGCAAACGACTATGCAGTTGGGGCTGTTTTGGGTCAACGTCGAGGGAAAGTATTTCACACAATATATTATGCAAGTAAGACACTCACGGAGACTCAAATAAATTACACAACTACGGAAAAGGAATTGCTTGCAGTGGTGTATGTGTTCGATAAATTCCGGGCATACTTGATCGGGACTAAAGTAGTAGTTTATACAGATCAATCGGTCATTCGGTACTTAATTGCGAAAAAAGATGATAAACCACGCCTTATCAGATGGATTCTCCTTTTACAAGAGTTTGATTTAGAAATAAAGGATAGAAATAGGATGGAGAACCAAGTCGCCGATCATTTGTCTAGGCGGGAAAATCAAGATAAACAGAAAGAGGACAAGTGTGTAATCAACGAGTCATTCCCGAATGAGCAATTGTTTGGGATAAATATAGAATTTCCATGGTACGTGGACTATGCAAATTATCTAGTGAGCAACGTTCTTCCTTCTGATCTTAAAAGACAACAGAAAAAGAAGTTTCTTCATGACGTCAAATGGTATATGTGGGATGAGCCTAACTTATTCAAACAGTGCGCCGACAAGATGATCAGAAGATGCGTGTCGTACAGTGAAGTGAAGAACATCTTGCATAAGTGTCACTCGTCTGCGTATGGGAAACATTATGGTAGTGAACGAACAGCGGCAAAGGTGCTTCAAGCCGAATTTTATTGGCCTACATTGTTCAAGGACGCCCTCCAGTTTGTTAAAACATGTGATAGATGTCAAAGGGTGGGCAACATTTCGAAAAGGAATGAGATTCCATTACAAACAATTTTAGAAGTTGAGATTTTTGATGTATGGGGCATAGATTTCATGGGGCCATTCCCTTCATCACTTAATAATCAGTACATTTTGCTTGTAGTGGATTACGTCTCAAAGTGGGTTGAAGCCGCAGCACTCCCAACTAACAATGCCAAATTGGTTCTCAAATTCTTGCAGAAGAACATTTTTACGAGATTTGGCACGCCGAGAGCTATTATAAGTGATGAAGGTAGTCACTTCTGCAATAAATCATTTACAGCTCTATTGGCAAAGTATGGGGTCAACCATAAGGTAGCTACAACTTATCATCCCAAAATCAGTGGGCAAGCTGAGGTTTCAAACAGGGAAGTTAAGAGAATCTTGGAAAAAGTGGTAAACCCGAATCGAAAGGATTGGTCGCTCAGGTTGGATGATGCACTATTGGTCTACCGGACTGCGTATAAAACACTGATTGGTATGTCACCATATCAACTACTATACGGAAAGGCTTGTCACTTACCTGTCGAGTTACAACATAAGGCTTACTAGGCGATTCAAAAACTTAATTTCGATCAAGCAGTTATGGGGGAAAAGCGACTACTGCAATTAAACGAGCTCGACAAATTTCGACTTCAAGCCTACGAGAAATCTAAGCTATACAAGGAAAAGGTCAATAGATGGCACGACCATAAAATTATGCAAAGAACATTTGAGCCGGGGCAATCAGTCCTAGTGTTCAACTCACGGTTGAGATTGTTCCCAGGCAAGCTTAAGTCAAGATGGTCGGGACCATTCACCATCAAAAGAGTTTTCTCTCATGGCACCGTTGAACTCTACAGTCGGAATCCATTAGAAACTTTCAAAGTCAACGGTCAACGATTAAAGCACTATTGGGGTGGCGAGTCCAACACAGATGTCATCGCCATCACATTATCTGACGTACCATGAAAAGGAAGTAGTCAGGTTGAACGACTTAGAATGAAGCGCTAATTGGGAGGCAAACCAATCGTATTTTTATTTTTATCATATTTTCATTCATAACTGTTAAATTTTAGTTTAGACGAATTATAACATAATAAGTTCATTAAGTAGTATTATATTGTATTATTTGTGATAATATCTCAACCATGCTTAAAATGATCAACAGTTTACTCACATACATGTTTCATGGCTTGCAGGATATCAAAATGTTCATAAAAGGAAGTAACATGGAGGAAAAAAAGAGTTGAGAACATCAACTAACAATGAGCATGCCCGCCGGGTCGGGTTCCTAATGAACTATACCCCCCGCCGGGGTGGGGGTCTCCCACATCAATTAGCAGAATGTATGCCCGTCGAGGCGGGCTTAATATACCTAATACCCCCCGCTGGGGCGGGGGTCTTGAAACCCAACAGACATATTCGGCAATTACAAACGCCCTCTTCTTCTTCTTCCCAATTACACACTACTTCCCCACTACTTCATACTACTACTTCTCTTTCCTCCTCCATTACAACTTCAACTTCTACCCATTATAAACATCCTTACCCACGATTTAGTCAGTATAACTCCATCATCTCACCCCATTACTACACACAAACCCATTACCTCCATCTATTACTTCTATTCCTCTCCATCACACAACCTCTATATAAAAACACCCTCACAACCCAAGTTCATCACATACTCTCAATTTGAAATCAGGAAGCCACGAATTAGGGTTAGTATTGTGGGAATTCATCTTGTACTTAAGAGTGAGTAACCTGTTTTCAAAGCTCTTCTTCTTCAATCACCATAATTGCCACAAATTCACCAAGTTGGGGGAAGAAATCACTGTGCACACCAAGTGTTCGACAGTTTGTGTGAACCAAGTTTGGGGAGGAGATATTGTAATTAAGGCATCTGAGAATTAATGGCTTTGCAAACCACATCAAAACGATAAAGGGGAGAAAGTTCAAGGCCCACGCAACTAACACGGACCTTTGATCACCATAAATTCGTAAGTGCCGCCGCCGTCGACCGATACGATTATATGATGATGAAAGCTCTTACACCGGAGCGGGGGTTGGCACCAGATCATGTCGACGGTGAAATGATGCAACAAATTTATCAAAAAGGGTGGAACAAGTTCACTATGGAAACCTGAGCCTGTTGTTGTCAACGTGGTCAAAGAGTTTTATGCCAACGCCGAGGACAAAGCCCCCTACAATGCTTATGTGTGGGGTCGATTAGTCCCATTCAGTGCCAATGCTATCAACACCTATTATCAGTTATGAGTTCCTCGACAGTGCCAATATGCTCACCTACATGATTTCGATCCTGACTATGAAGCTATACTCAAAGAAATGACTAAGCCAGGAACAACATGGATCAAGGGTCGGAAAGGAGGCATGATTTTTCATAGCAAGGATCTCAGTCGGTATGGTAAAATATGTTATGCCTTCATATGTGCAAAATTGTATCCGTTCCAACACACATCGGACGTGACCAAGGAGAAGGCATTACTTCTATACGCGATTGTGCAAGATTTCATCATTGATGTCGGGGCCATAATCTATTTTTCCATTTGTCGATGCTTACGAGGAAACTTTTCAGGCGACTTGCCACACCCATCACTTATATTGGGTTGTGTCACCAAATAGGTATTAGATGGTCGAATGATGAACCCATGCAGATGCCGCTTCAGTTACTAGATTCTAGAATGATAGCACGGTATTCGGTGTGGGCCGGAGGTGATTCCCATCCTCGAGGTCTGGGTTTTATTTTTCCATCGGCTTCGAAGGATGAAGTTGACGCAGCAGACACCTCGGAGGATGAGGATGCAACTATGGGATATCAAGGAACAGAGCAGGTACTGCAGTCCAAGGCATTATCTAGTCCTCAGTTTCTTTCATTTCAACGCCAAGTAGATGAGCACAATAAGCAAGCACGATGAGAGATGAGGCATCTCGCTACTAGGCAGGACCATATGTTCGAGGAATTGAACCTCTCATTCACTTCATTGAACACGACGCTACAAAGTTTCAATCTAACTACCCAATTTCCATGCCAGCAGCCCATGCCAATTCCAAGGTTTCCACCGAGTGATTCCAAGGAAGAAGATCAACCACCACCACCCCAGAGGATATATGAGTCTAGACTTAATTAATATAGCATGTGTTCTTAAATTTTGTGAATGAACAGAATCTTGATGAATGTTAAGGTAGAGATATGCTTGACATCGCATGTAATCGGATAAAGAACTTAATCTTAAACCTTCTTTAATTATAATTCACATATAGATATAGTGAGTTAGTTAGTTGATTAAGGTGTTTAATTTGTTTCTATCTAATTTGTGGATTTAAGTTCATTCAGTATTAGTGCATCGAGAGGTGGCTAGTGTTACATTCGTGTTCTTGATTAATAAACTGGGATAATGAGTTGAACTGGAATAAAAGTGTGAAAATCAGAGTGAAGCTTAGGGTGAAATCGTAAGTCTAATTCAACAATATTTATTTTAAATTTTAGTTTTTAAGATTTGTGCTTGTTCTGTGCTTATATATTTATTTAGTTTTTATAATTTTAATCATTGTTTTGGGGAGTTTAATAAAATTAGGAATAATAGGAAATTGATAATTGTGAGGTTAAAATTCTGACTAAATTATCTCTGTGGGAACGATACTCTACTTACTATTATATTACTTGTTAATCACGTATACTTGCGTGTTATGCGTAATTAGATTTTACCCAACATACTATTCACCCGGGGTACTATTCATGATAAAAATTAATTCGTTTTCGGTCCAAATTATTTTTGATACAATATTATTCTTGAATTTTACTACACAAAGCAGTATCATGTTGACAAATTGGACATTATTGAATTCTGGATAAATTAAATTATAAATGTTTAAAAATTTATCCTTTGCCTTCTTTTAATTGAATTCTTATATCATTGTCATCATCCTCATGCTTATATTATGTTGAAAGTCATCTATGGCCTGTATTGCATAGATGGACTTGATATGATTATGACCAGGGATTATTTGGTATAATCATAACCGTAATGTTATAAATGATGTGGTAAAAGTCCTTATTGGCCCGTAGTGCATTGATAGATAGTTGTTGGCATGATCATGACCATTGATGAAAACACGAATATCCTTGGCCCGTAGTGCATGGATAATTTGTGGTCGTGATACTAATGAATATCCTTGGCAGTAGTGCAGGGATGATGTGGATTATTTATTAAGCTGAGTCTCAGCGATAAAATTGATGATAAATTCTTTTAAATCATAAAAGATAGTAGATATCATGCTCTACTTGACTCTTCTAATGGATTGCTTGTTCTGCTGTAGTTAAACTTGATGTCTATTGTATTTTATCAGTTTAATACTGTTGAAGGCTAATGATAATTTATTCTGCATTATCTTAGTCATAACATTTTTACTGGGCTAGTTGATCTCACCCTTTTGCTTTCATTGTTCTCTTCATGAAATGAGAATATAGCTGGGACTAGTCGGGGAATGGAGTGACGGTCCAGATGTTGCATTAGCAGTCCTCACTATTCTGTTAAATAGTGTGATAATAAATGTATTGAGCACTTATTTTGAGTTTGAATACTGTCTAGAAGATAATATTTGTATTAAAACTCACAGCTCATGTTGTATATTTAAGTTTATATTTGTATTTTGTACCATGTATTTGGCAACACAAGATGTGTGATGTATACCTATTTTGGGGGCGTCACAGTTGGTATCAAAGCTTAGGGATATGATCCCTGGCTGAGATGTGAGAAAAGAACTAGGAGGGAAGAGACGGGGAATTCCTTCGCTAGTATTACCTACCTAAGTTTATTTGGTATTTAATTGGTCGGTCAGAGTATAGGGATAATATGTGGTATGTCAATTATGTGGCAGTATTTGAAAATTACATCCAAGAATGTTGAGAATAGCAATGGAGCACAGGAGACTGTTGAGTCACCACAGATCAATACCCAGGATATTGTGCAATAGAAAGACAATAATTCTCAGGTAAACAACAACACTGATCAAATGATGAACGATGGGATGTTCAGAGGCTTTATGAAATTTATGCAACATCAGGCGAGAGAGGTTCCTGTCCAAAATGCAGGTGGAAACACTGGCAACTCTTGGATGGTCATCGCTAAGCAGTTCAAGGAGCTGGGACCACTGGAGTTTATCGGAGAGCCAAAACCACTTAAGGCGGAGACATGGATAAAGCAAATAACCAAGATATTTGATGTCTTGGGATGCTCCGAGGAGCAAAAGGTTCCCTTTGCCACCTTCATGTTGCTAGGAGAGGCAGATTACTGGTGAGAATCTGTAAAGTGTACTCAACCTGCCGCACTGAAGATGACTTGGGAGAAGTTCCAAGAACTGTTCAACGACAAGTACTTTCCCAAAAGTATTCGTCACATTAAAGAGATAGAGTTCATTAAATTGGAGCAAAACAACATGATCGTGTCGCAGTACGAAGCCAAGTTTGCCGAGTTGTCCCGGTTTGCATCCCACTTAGTTGATAATGAGGAGAGAATGATGCGAATGTTTCTAAGAGGTTTAAAACCCGAGATACGTCAATACCTTATCTCTCACAAACTGTGTTTGTATTCAGATGTTGTAAATAGGGCTCAATTATTGGAGCGTGATAATGAGTCAACCCAACCTAGAGAGAGAAATCGACAAGTAGATAATACCAGTGGTAGCAGTCATCGAAGCGGTGACAACAAACGTGGAGGGAATCAACATGCCAGAAATGGTAACCACTAAAGTGGTAATCATGGGCAAGACAATAAAAGTGGACATTTCAAGAAGAGGAGATTCAACAATGATGGAAAGACGTCAGCATCAACACCTATTGTTAAGGAAGGAGAACGACCACATATCATATGCTTCAAATACGGAGGGGAGGGACATATTAGTCCAAACTATGTACAACAGTCCAAAACGTGTTACAATTGTGGAAGAGAATGTCAAAAGTCGTTCCAGAAAAGTCAAAACCAGTACTTCAACGGAGAGCGTTTGTCGTAACCTCCCAGAAAGCAAGGAACCCGAAAGTGGTCATCACGGGTAAGCTTATCATAAACTCTAGCGAAGTCTATACCTTATTTGATACCGGTTCTACCCATTATTTTATTTCTCCTACTTGCGCTCAATGTTTAAATTTGACTCCGGAGAAATTAGACTTTGACTTATCTGTTAAAACTTCGTTAGGAGAAACCTTCACTACATCCACTGTTTATAAGTCTTGTTTGGTTCAAATCGGTACCCTCACATTACCTGTCAATCTTATTTCATTGAAAATACTTCCATTTGACGTAATTCTAGGGATTGATTGGTTAACTACTCATCATGTAAAAATTGATTATTTTTGTAAGGTTGTTAGCTTTCATATTCCTAACCAACCTATTATGCGAATTCAAGCAACCAAACCATTAAAATCAATCACTGTCATCTCAAGCCATAAAGCTATTTGTTTATTGAAAAATGGATGTCAAGCTTTCTTAGCTCATGTCACAGATTTAAGTAAAAATATGTCTATTTTGAATGATATTTCTATTGTTAATAAATTTTCTGACGTATTCCCTGAAGAACATCCTGGCCTACCCCCAAAGCGTGAAATTAAATTTTATATCGTCCTTGAACCCGGTAAAAAACCCATTTCCAAAGCCCCATATCGAATGAATCCTATTAAACTTCAGGAGTTAAAGACCCAACTGCAGGAATTATTAGACATCGGTTTCATTCGTCCTAGTACGTCTCCTTGGGGTGCTCCTGTTCTATTCGTGAAGAAGAAAGATGGGAGTATGCGACTTTGTATTGATTATCAGGAGTTGAACAATGTCACTGTCAAAAATAGGTACCCGTTACCCTGTATTGATGACTTGTTTGACTATTTGCAAGGCGCCAAATTCTTTTCAAAGATTGATCTTCGTTCCGGATATCACCAATTGAAGATTAAAACCGATGACATTCCAAAGAAGGCTTTTAGAACTCGGTACGGGCATTTTGAATTCCTAGTCATGTCTTTTGGATTGACTAATGCTCCTGCTGTCTTCATGGACAATATGAACCGAGTATTTAAGGAATATTTGGATCATTTTATGGTTGTCTTTATTGATGACATCCTCATATACTCCAAAAGCCGTGAAGATCATGAGCAACACTTGAGGTTGATACTCCAAAAGCTTCGTGAGAACAAGTTATATGCCAAGTTGAAGAAATGTGAGTTCTGGCTTGAGGAAGTAGAATTCCTTGGGCACGTAGTATCAAGTCATGGAATATCTGTTGACTCGACAAAGATTGAAGCAATTCAAAGCTGGGAGCAACCTAAATCAGTGACCGAAGTACGTAACTTTCTCGGCTTAGCTGGTTATTATCGGAGATTCGTAGAAGAGTTTTCTCGAATCGCTACTCTATTAACTCAGCTGACTCGGAAAGATACAAAATTCGGTTCGTGTGACAACCCAAATTTTTATAAGTTATTAAAATAGGAATTTAATAATTAAAATTCTTATGAGATGTTTTGAGTTTATGTATATATACGTGCTATATATGTTGAAATATGTGATTTGGTGTGAAGAAAAATATATATTCATATATTGGGAAAGTGAGGTTTAATAGTTAAATTAACTATTGAAGGGATTAAATGAATTTTATAATTAATTTTAAATATTTATTGAATTAAATAAATATTTTAAATAATTTATTTATTGAGAAAATAATAAATAATTTATGAAATTGTGGAATAATAATTTAGTTACGTGTGTATGATAATTAAATTAAAGCAAATGTACATTTTATTCTTTGAAGATTTAATTTAATGAATTAATTAAATTAAATAAGTTGTTTAATATTAAAGAAAATAAGTAAATTAAATAAAGTGATGTTTAAGTCTAATTTATTAGTTAAATTAGATATATAATTATTTATTAATCATAAATATAATTATAATAGAAATTATTATAATTACTATTATAAGTTAATTAGATTAACTAAACTAAAGTCAATTAAATTAACTAAATTAAGTGTGACAAAAGTAACTATATAATATAATATTATAAAAATAAACTAGTGGGGGAAATTTGTTTGTAACCAAACACAGCCTTATGGCTTTTGGTTTATTTTAACTGACACAAACCTTGTGGTTTTTCACCTGACGTACGTTGGGAAAAGGGAGTCAGTGTATATTATGCGTGATTTTTCCCTAAGGTTAGATAACATAGAATTTCAAAGAGGAAAACACAAAGATTTTAGAGAAAGAAGAATCACAGTGATTTTGAGAGAGGGTCATCATCTCTTGCTAGCATGCAACTAGGGTTTGAAGGTATAACCTACTCTAATTTTAACTCTTGTTTTTCTATTGATAATTGTGTTGGAATGATACATATATATATGTATGTAGGGTTTATAACCTGTTATTTATCATATGTATGTGTTATTTGATGATGAAATGCATGAAATTGGGTTGTAGTAGAGGATTTTAAATAATAGTGGTTATGTTGTTGGATATGGCTTAGAAAGTACAAATTTTCATGGTCAATACTTGTTATAATCTGTGAATTGAAGTGGGATTATGTTAGTATGTTAAGAAACGAAAGCGGCATAGTTTAAATCGTGTTAATTGGTTAAGTAACGAATTCGTGGTGATCGAATTCTCTAAAAGTGTAAAAATTGATAAAATTGGCAAAACTATGGTTTTGATTCCTTAAAATTGTGTATATGTAATGTTTTTGTATATAGAATGATGTATAGCATGTGTAACTATGTTATTACAAAGTTTTAGAAGTTGAGTGTGGTGATTTCGGTAGAAATCGGGTTAATTTGGGTGACTGCCGAGTAACAGAATTGCTCATAGCTGTTAGTTTAGTGTCTAGGCAATTGCACTTGCGCCATCACCACATGCAGAAATGGCATAGCTGCGCCATTGGTTTTCTGCGATTCTAACACCGGTAGCATTCTGGTCAAAAGTGTTGGGGCAAACAGCAACAAGGCTGCCCTCCGAGCCTAAGCAAGAGAGAAGTCTATTTGTTTGTAGGTTGTTACACAAGGGTCTAATTTGGCTTGGCATGCATGATAATGATGTCGAATCCTAACATAAGACATCATAACAGGTTGTAGTATGATATAATACCAAAATATGGATATTTTAGTTGTCTCTTGAGTAAGTTATGTAATGAAATCAAATGTGATGTTTTCAAAAGTTAAAGATAAATGATAAGGTTTATGTTGGTTTATAGAGAGATATAAGTTGAAAGAACGATTTAAATGATAACTTGATTAGTTAATCTAATATTTGTTTAAAAGGATGTAAATACGCGTTAGAAGACTTAATTGTCAATTATAAGAGAAGTGTAACGAGATATAAGGCGGAGGTTATATAACCTAGTTGTTGTTAACAAGTGTAATACATCTAATATGTGGTAATGAAATCTATGACGACTTTAATGAACGTTAAGTGTCGGTTTTGAAAGAAGTATAAAGAAACACAAAATGGGATTATGTAATGATAAGTGTCATACGAAGAGGAGTAAACACCTGAAGATATGTGTTAAGTTTCAAAGAGACTCAAGTTATAAAAGATTAAGACTAAGAGTCATTGTGGTTTCATTATATGTGTAACTAATGCATGTGAATATGAACCTTTGAACTGTTGTAGGATGTATGCAAAAGCATTTAAGCGTTTTTTGGTTATTGGTAATTTCTGAACTGAGTGCAAGTCTTTCGGGTTCCTATTTGCTTTATGTGAACTTGGTGATTAAGCTATTTTAAATCTTTATTGCAAAGAGCATGATGTGTTATATATATGTTGAATGTATGAAATGTTAAATTCAACTTATGACTTCGTTGATTGAGTAAAGCATGATGATTGAGTAAGGAACTCATTCTTTATACTTGTTATATGAACTGTAACATGTATGTTATGTTAGTCCAATGTTTATGAGATATATGTTGAGCATGTTATTATGTGCTACGTGATGCATGAAAATTGTTAGATTTTGCTGGGTTGTCGAGCTCAACCTTGCAAATAACCATTTTTGCAGGTTAAGGGTTGAAGGTAACACTATGTGCTACTTGAATGATGTGGATCAGAAGTATTACACGAAGATTAATATTTTAGTTAAAGTTGTTATTTCTTTATACCATGATTAAGATTTATGAGATGTACTAAATGTTTTATGAGGTATAGTTTTATGTTGAGTTGTAAAGTTAAAGTTTAGGTATCTGATATGTAAAGGTTATCGGATTGAAATGTAAAATTTTATATAACAACTTTGATGAAGCGAATCATAGGATAACTTGATTCAAAAACATGTAGATGATAAAGGTTTTGATTCAGGGAATAAAAGTAAAGTTTAAATTATTCTGCATTTTATAAAGTTTAACATCGAATAATGATGTAAAAATCAGAAGGTATATGTGTTATTAACGACTGAAGTTGAGAATTAAATTGTATGAATTTTGGAATTAGATATACGGTTGGTATAAAGTCAGAGGTTATAAACCTTAGGTAAGAGTACCCTAGGCTATAACCTTAGAGAATAAAGGAGAAGATGATAAAGAAGTTAAGAATAAAAATCTATAGTTAAGTATGGTACAGTTGTACTCTTTAATAGTTGATGTATGGTATTGGGGCTAAACGATTCCTTCATAGAGCGAAGATATATACGAAATAGCAACTCGGAACCTAGTTTGTTAGTTATTTGTGGGAAACCACTCAGCGTACCATATTGAAACTATTAGAGACTCGGTGTATACCAAGTATAGAGAATGGATACGTAGGATGAAAATATGGAACTCGAATGAAATGTTGAGCAATGTGAATGAAGTTAGAAATTCTTAAAGGAAGAATTGTTATATAAACAAGAAAATTCAAAGAAGAATCTTGAAGAGATATAAAGATAAGAAATGGGAGTTACCCTAACTCTAATAGCCAAGATAACGGATAATGATGAATAGACAAAGCCTGTAAGATTAAAAGCATAAATGAAATCGTAAATGATGAAAAAGAAAAGAAAGAGGATCGTAAAGCAGAATAATCACGAGTTAAGAAAAGAATTTTAAGGGAGATGATTATAGAATAAGATCACGACGTGACCTGTTTAAGTTATAAAAGAAAGATGGTTTGTAATGTTTGAATAATTATAGCTTGATGCTGTGAAAATAATGTACTACAAAATAGTACGAGGTAAACTCGCGAGGAGTTATAAATGATGAGGTACGAAAAACTCGTATTGAGCAAAGAGCAAGTTATAGGCAAGATAGATTTAAGTGGGGATTTCAATTGAGGACTCATGTGATGGCTGAGTTGTACAAACCTTTGTATGGGCCAGGGTTTTGTGCTTGCACTCAGTTTATCACATTGATAATCATTGGAATGTTGGTGTCGCGCTGTCAATGTATATGTGATGAAAAGGTGATTCTTTTCTCATGTGTATATTTGATAGTTAGAAACTATTAAGATTAGTCATATATTATTAGGATTGGGTGCGGTTCTTAAAACTAATGCATATGGTAAGTTAGTGACTCACAATAATATGGTATGTGTTGAACCCCTAAGCGAATGGACGCCTATGGTCTAACTAGGATAAGTTCTTAAACTCATATTATTGTGGCAAGTTCATGAACTTCCAATGTGTACTAAGTTTGATGAACTATATTAGGTAGAAAACGGTTATAGTATAGAGAGCATTGATGAATTTGAAGATTGATAGAATGGTTAAGTAATGAAGTAAAGATTGAAGTTGATGGATACCTGGATATTCTAAATCTACTAGCTATGCTAGACTTTCAAGATTTATTGACTTCATGCCGATGGTTGTACTTTTGATTTTTGAAAAATGTTGAATCACACTAGTGAACCAAAGAATTTTTAAAACAGTGCTATTATTCGCGTATCTATGCAGTTTGTTTCGGCTAGAAAAAAAAATGATTTTTAAAATTTTAAAATATATTTTAACTATATGTATCGAGTGATATGATAAACGATGAAGTCATCAATGCAATGGAACCTGGTGTTGGATGTGATTATATGATCGTCAGCCCGCTATGGTGAGATGTAGTATGACAACGTCATAATCATGACGCCATAAAAAGATTTTTGAGATTTCTTTAAGATATAAGAATATATATATATATATATATGTATATGTATATTTTGATTGATGTCCGAATGTTGTAGAAGTCTATGTTATTTGATTCAGCTAGACGAATATTAAAAGATGTTCATGAAATTCAAGCGTTTCTTGAGAAGTTATGCCAAACCAAATTTTTTTGGTGCGGATTCATATGTTGAAAAGCTGAGGTGAACAACCCTATAAAAGGGGACATGTTATCAGAGACAATGGTTCTGAAAGTAACGCATATAGTCGTTACGATGTTAAGATGTAATACGTTGTGCACGACGTAGGGGTACGATAGGCTGATCACCTAGAGTACTTGCAAAGAATGTTTTCAGTCTGTGCAATTGCTAAATATTCTGTTAAAGATGGTTTACAGTGGTGATGCACTGTTAAACCTGGAGAAGAGTTCAAGGTCCGTATAGTCTTATGACTGTTAAAGGTTCAAGTCGAGATACTTGATAACCTAGGGACGTAGTTCAAGGTCTTATGACCCCTCAACATGATTTGAAATCTTTTAAATTCATGTTATTCATATCTCTTCCCAATTATTGAGCAATTGTGGAAGATTCTTATTATTCTAAAAGGTGAAAGTGGAAATGATGAGAAAATTAAGCAAAACATAATAATTTCAAGAAAGAAATGAAATTCCAGAAAGAAGAGAAATGTGAAACTCTTAGAAGATGAAGAGGTGAGAAATATGATGATCTTAGAAAGATTCTTAGAGAAAGAATTTGGTTGCAGAACCTAATGAATAAATATATATTAACATAAAACTTATCTTGATAAATGGAATGAACGAATATTAGTAAGTCAAAATTTCGAGGATGAAATTCTTGGAAGAAGGGGTGAATGTAATGTCCCGAGAGTTTGAGAATATAGTACATGATCCTTAGAGAAAGATAATGAACGTGTCAAAGAATATGTAATACTCAAAATATAATTGAGTTTAAGTGAAAGTTATGAAATAAAACCTAGAATTTGTTGAGGTAATGAATGTAATAGGAAATATAAAACTTATATTAAGGTAATGTGTTGAAGATATTCAACGATAAATTTTGAAAAGAGATTTGGTGAAAATTGAGTAATGAAGGTTTCGTTGATTCCTAGGACGGAATCTTTATAAGGGGGGAAAGATGTGACAACCCGAATTTTTATAAGTTATTAAAATAGGAATTTAATAATTAAAATTCTTATGAGATATTTTGAGTTTGAGTATATATATATATATACGTGCTATATATGTTGAAATATGTGATTTAGTGTGAAGAGAAATATATATTCATATATTGGGAGAGTGAGGTTTAATAGTTAAGTTAACTATTGAAGGGATTAAATGAATTTTATAATTAATTTTAAATATTTATTGAATTAAATAAATATTTTAAATAATTTATTTATTAAGAAAAAATAAATAATTTATGAAATTGTGGTATAATAATTTAGTTACGTGTGTATGATAATTAAATTACAACAAAGGTAAATTTTATTATTTGAAGATTTAATTTAATGAATTAATTAAATTAAATAAGTTGTTTAATATTAAAGAAAATAAGTAAATTAAATAAAGTGATGTTTAAGTCTAATTTATTAGTTAAATTAGATATATAATTATAATAGAAATTATTATAATTACTATTATAAGTTAATTAGATTAACTAAACTAAAGTCAATTAAATTAACTAAATTAAGTGTGACAAAAGTAACTATATAATATAATATTATAAAAATAAACTAGTGGGGGAAATTTGTTTGTAACCAAACACAGCCTTATGGCTTTTGGTTTATTTTAACTGACACAAACCTTGTGGTTTTTCACCTGACGTACGTGGGGAAAAGGGAGTCAGTGTATATTATGCGTGATTTTTCCCTAAGGTTAGATAACATAGAATTTCAAAGAGGAAAACACAAAGATTTTAGAGAAAGAAGAATCACAGTGATTTTGAGAGAGGGTCATCATCTCTTGCTAGCATGCAACTAGGGTTTGAAGGTATAACCTACTCTAATTTTAACTCTTGTTTTTAAAATTCTATTGATAATTGTGTTGGAATGATACATATATATGTATATAGGGTTTATAACCTGTTATTTATCATATGTATGTGTTATTTGATGATGAAATGCATGAAATTGGGTTGTAGTAGAGGATTTTAAATAATAGTGTTTATGTTGTTGGATATGGCTTAGAAAGTACAAATTTTCATGGTCAATACTTGTTATAATCTGTGAATTGAAGTGGGATTATGTTAGTATGTTAAGAAACGAAAGCGGCATAGTTTAAATCGTGTTAATTGGTTAAGTAACGAATTCGTGGTGATCGAATTCTCTAAAAGTGTAAAAATTGATAAAATTTGCAAAACTATGGTTTTGATTCCTTAAAATTGTGTATATGTAATGTTTTTGTATATAGAATGATGTATAGCATGTGTAACTATGTTATTACAAAGTTTTAGAAGTTGAGTGTGGTGATTTCGGTAGAAATTAGGTTAATTTGGGTGATTCACGAAGTAATGATGTAGAGTCGGCACGTGCATGTTCTGTCTGGGTGTGTGCAGTAAACTGGCCTTGATTATACCATTTATTTTTTCATGATTACGACCAAAGACAATCATAAGGTGCCAAGGCTTTGGGGAAGCAAGATTGCGCCATGCCCTGAGCCTAGGCAGAGAAGTCTATTTTTTTGTAGGTTGTTACACAAGGGTCTAATTTGGCTTGGCATGCATGATAATGACGTCGAATCCTAACATAAGACATCATAAAAGGTTGTAGTATGATATAATACCAAAATATGGATATTTTAGTTGATTCTTGAGTATGTTATGTAATGAAACCAAATGTGAAATTTTCAAAAGTTAAAGATAAATGATAAGGTTTATGTTGGTTTATAGAGAGATATAAGTTGAAAGAACGATTTGAATGATAACTTGGTTAGTTAATCTAATATATGTTTAAAAGGATGTAAATACGCGTTAGAAGACTTAATTGTCAATTGTAAGAGAAGTATAACTAGATATAAGGCAGAGGTTATATAACCTAGTTGTTGTTAACAAATGTAATACATCTAATATGTGGTAATGGAATCTATGACGACTTTAATGAACGTCATTGTGGTTTTGTTATATGTGTAACTTGTAATACCCGTAAATTTTATGATTTAATATTATTATTAAATAGAGCTGGTGAATTATTTATTTTACAAATGCTTACGTGGCATGAGGAGAGTAACTCAATTGAATTAAAATTGAGCTGTTGATGATCGATAAGATAGGTTCATGAAATGCCTTGTGTGACACAATGATGGACTTAGTGAAGGATGATTAAGCAATTACATGTTTAAGGTCCAAATAATAAATTGGGAGTCTAGCCCAATAAGTTAATTGATGGTCTTTTGAGTTAGCCCAATAAACTTGGGATATTTAGAATCCAATCGGAATCCAACAAAATAGTTAACTGAGAGTACAAGTATTGGTTAAATTAGAATGTGGCGTGGGCAATGGGTTCGACCAACTAGCCATTGTCTATGTCTCGAGATCTACTCTCTTGTCCCCAAATTAGGGTCACCAAGTACAAAAGAAACAAAGTAGCTTCAAACTCTCTTTACACAAATTTTAAATTTGCTAATCCTAGGCATGCATGGCTAGCTAAGTGACCCAGATGGAGTGATTGAACAACTCCTTAAATAACCATTGTTCATTTCTATTGCACCATGAATCCCAATATTGGGTAAAGCAAGTGTCACGGTCCATGTTTCTCTTTAAATACAAGCCACTAGGGAAGTCATTTTAGTGATAAGAGTGTTGGAGAAATCGAGAAAAGAATTCTTAGTTCTAAGCATTACCAAATCAGTGTGTGAGATATCAATGTTAAAGCTTGAGAAGGTATAATTTCTACTCCGTTCTTAACTTGAGTCTTGTTGATTCTCGCTTTTCAGATTATTAGGTCAAGTATGATGAATTAGCAGGATAAAGGGTGTTTAGAATAAATATCGGGAGTTTAACCGATTGACAATTAAGAATAAATATCCATTGCCAAGGATAGACGACCTTTTCGATCAACTGAAGGGAGCGAAGTGTTTTTCCAAAATAGATTTACGAATGGGTTATCATCAGTTGAAAGTGCGAGAGGAGGACATACAAAAGACGCAAGGTTCGAACTCTCATGACGGACATTACGTAATTTTAGTAATGTCATTTAGGTTAACCAACGCCCGTACAGCTGTTCAAGGACTTGATGAACCGGGTTTACAAGCCATACTTAGATAAGTTCGTAGTAGTATTTATCGATGACATTTTGATTTATTCAAAGACAAAGGAAGAGCACGCCCAACACCTGAAGATGGTATTGGAAGCATTGAGAAGAGAGAAGATGTATGCAAAATTTTCAAAATGTGAATTTTGGATGGAAAGGGTCCAGTTTCTAGGACACGTGATAGATCAAAATGGAATTTTCGTGGATCCTGTAAAGGTGGAAGCAGTAAGTAACTGCGAACAGCCGAAGACGCCAACAGAAGTTAGGAGTTTCTTAGGTTTAGCCGGGTACTATCGAAGATTTATCCAAGATTTTTCTAAGATAGCAACCCCGCTGACCAGTCTAACGAAGAAGACAGAGAAGTTTGTATGGACGGAGAAATACGAGGAGAGTTTCTAAGAATTGAAGAGGAGGTTGAGTGAGGCGCCTGTATTATCATTACCAGATGATACGGGAGGATTTGTGGTGTATAGTGATGCATCGCATAGAGGACTTGGTTATGTGCTAATGCAACATGGCAAGGTCATTGCATATGCCTCACGATAGTTGAAAGATTTCGAAAAATGATACCCTACCCACGACTTGGAGTTAGCGGCGGTAGTCTTTGCATTGAAGATTTGGAGGCACTATTTGTATGGAGAAAAATGTGAGATATATACGGATCACAAGAGTCTGAAATATATCTTCACGCAGAAAGAGTTGAACATTCGACAAAGAAGATGGTTGAAACTGATCAAGGATTACGACTGTGAAATTCTTTATCGCCCGGGAAAAGCAAACGTTGTAGCCGACGCTTTGAGTAGAAAAGGAAGGGAGAAGTTATTCAAATTGATAACTCAAGAGGATTTAATAAGAGAAATGGAAAGGTTGGAAATAGAGGTGGAGGAACCAAGAGAAGCGGAACGAAGATTTCTCATGATGAGAGCTCACCCGACGTTATTGGATAGAATAAAGGAAGCACAAGAGAAAGATGAAGAATGTGAGAAGATAAAGAAGAGAATAGTAGAAGATAAGGAAGAAAGGTTCAAAGTAGATAAGGATGGTATATTGAGATTCGAGGGTCGAGTATGGGTGTCACCAGAATCGAATCGAGAGAGGAAATCTACACGAAGCAGCACACAATCTGACGTATTCAGTACATCCAGAGGTACAAAATGTATCGGGATCTTCGACACCATTTTTGGTGGCCTAATTTAAAAAGAGAGGTTGCAACGTGTGTTAGCAGATGTCTTACTTGTCAAAGAGTCAAAGAAGATCACCAGAGGCCAAGTGGACTACTTCTTCAACCATTGGAAATACCGAATGGAAATGGGAGCACATTACGATGGATTTCGTGGTTGGACTTCCGCCATACGTAAGAGTTACGATGCCATTTGGGTCATTGTGGACCGACTAACAAAGATGACTCATTTTCTACCCATCAAGATTCGATTCAATTTGAACCAATTAGAAAACTTGTATGTAAAGGAAATCGATCGCGACATGGAGTGCCAAAGTGTCGATTGTCTCCGATCGAGATCGCGCTTCACGTCAAAATTCGGAAAAGTTTGCGAGAACGAATGGGAACTCAATTGAGATTGAGTAACGCCTATCACCCTCAAACCGACGGCGAGTGAACGAACCATACAAACGTTGGAGGACATCCGAGCTTGCGTGATGGACATCAAGGGAATTGGGACGACCATTTACCATTAGTAGAATTCGCTTAAAATAATAGCTATCATGCGAGTATCGGATGCCGCCATATGAAGCTCTTGACGGAGAAAGTGCGGGACGCCATTATGTTGGGATGAAGTCGGAGAACGACAATCGTTGGGGACCGAATTAGTCCGAAGAAGCGGCCGACGTGGTAGCAACAATAAGGGCAAATTGGTAGCAACTCAAGATCGCTGAAAAAGAAGTACGCCGACTTGCATCGCCGTAACAAGAGACTTTGAAGTCAGTGGTTATGCGTTTTGAAGGTATCTCCTTGGAAGGAAAGATCGATTCGGAAGAAAGGAAAATTGAGTCCGAGGCTCATAAGGCCATTCGAGATATTGAAGCGAGTGGGCTAAGTGGCATACAAAGTTGCTTTGCCACCACAATCGAACGCATCCACAACGTGTTTCATATTTCCGCATTTCACTACTACGGTAGTAAGTCGATTATAAGCACGTAATTTCCTATGAGCCCATTCAAGTAGAGAAGAATCTGGCATATGAAGAAATTCCTGTTCAGATAATAGATAAGAAAGAGCAAATGCTAAGAAACAAAGTTATATCTTCTGTTAAGGTTGCTTGGCGAAACCACGATGTCGAAGAGGCCACGTGGGAATTAGAAGATAGGATGAGGAGAGACTATCCCCATCTTTTCGTATAACCCTGTATCAATTCCGAGGACATAATTTTTATAAGGGGGAGAGGATGTAATACCCGTAAATTTTATGATTTAATATTATTATTAAATAGAAATAATTGAATTATTTATTTTACAAATGCTTACGTGGCATGAGGAGAGTAACTCAATTGAATTAAAATTGAGCTGTTGATGATCGATAAGATAGGTTCATGAAATGCCTTGTGTGGCACAATGATGGACTTAGTGAAGGATGATTAAGCAATTGCATGTTTAAGGTCCAAATAATAAATTGGGAGTCTAGCCCAATAAGTTAATTGATGGACTTTTGAGTTAGCCCAATAAACTTGGGATATTTAGAATCCAATCAGACTCCAACAAAATAGTTAACTGAGAGTACAAGTATTGGTTAAATTAGAATGTATGCAAGGCGGTGGGCTCGAACCGACTAGCCATTGTCTATGTCTCGAGATCTACTCTCTTGTCCCCAAATTAGGGTCACCAAGTACAAAGAACAGTAGCTAAACTCTCTTTACGTAAATTTCAAGCTGCTAATCCTAGGCATGCATGGCTAGCTAAGTGACCGGTATGGAGTGATTGAACAACTCCTTAAATAACCATTGTTCATTTCTATTGCACCATGAATCCCAATATTGGGTAAAGCAAGTGTCTGGTCCATGTTTTCTCTTTAAATACAAGCCACTAGGGCAGTCTGTTTTAGTGATAAAAGTTTTGGAGAAATCTGAGTAAAGAATTCTTAGTTCCTAAGCATTACCAAATCAGTGTGTGAGATATCAAGGTTAAAGCTCGAGAAGGTATAATTTCTACTCCGTTCTTAACTTGAGTCTTGTTGATTCTCGCTTTTCAGATTATTAGGTCAAGTATGATGAATTAGCAGGATAAAGGGTGTTTAGAATAAATATCGGGAGTTGAACCGATTGACAATTAAGAATAAATATCCATTGCCAAGGATGTATTTAATTTTTTCGATCAAGCTGAAGGGAGCGAAGTGTTTTTCCAAAATAGATTTCTAAGCAGGTTATCATCGGTTGAAAGTGCGAGAGGAGGACATACAAAAGACGGCGGTTCGAACTCGCGACGGACATTACGAATTTTTAGTAATGTCATTTAGGTTAACCAACGCTCCGGCAGCGTTCATGGACTTGATGAACCGGGTTTACAAGCCATACTTAGATAAGTTCGTAGTAGTATTTATCGATGACATTTTGATTTATTCAAAGACAAAGGAAGAGCACGCCTGTAACACATTTTGAAGATGGTATTGGAAGCATTGAAGAGAGAGAAGATGTATGCAAAATTTTCAAAATGTGAATTTTGGATGGAAAGGGTCCATTTTAGGACACGTGATAGATCAAAATGGAATTTCCGTGGATCTGCAAAGGTGGAAGCGGTAAATAATCATGAAACAACCAAGACGCCAACAAAAGTTAGGAGTTTCTTAGGTTTAGCCGGGTACTATCGAAGATTTATCCAAGATTTTTCTAAGATAGCAACCCCGCTAACCAGTCTAACGAAGAAGACAGAGAAGTTTATATGGACGGAGAAATACGAGGAGAATTTCCAAGAATTGAAGAGGAGGTTGAGTGAGGCGCCTGTATTATCATTACCAGATGATACGGGAGGATTTGTGGTGTATAGTGATGCATCGCATAGAGGACTTGGTTGTGTGCTAATGCAACATGGCAAGGTCATTGCATATGCCTCATGACAGGTTGAAAGATTTGAAAAATGATACCTACCCACGACTTGGAGTTAAGCGGTAGTCTTTGCATTGAAGATTTGGAGGCACTATTTGTATGGAGAAAAAATGAGATATATACGGATCACAAGAGTCTGAAATATATCTTCACGCAGAAAAGAGTTGAACATGCGACAAAAGAAGATTGTTGAACCGATCAAGGATTACGATTGTGAAATTCTTTATCGCCCAGGAGAAAGCAAACGTTGTAGCCGAAGCGCTTTGAGTAGAAAAGGAAGGGAGAAGTTATTCAAATTGACAACTCAAGAGGATTTAATAAGAGAAATGGAAAGGTTGGAAATAGAGGTGGAGGAACCAAGAGAAGCGAAGCGAAGATTTCTCATGATGAGAGCTCACCGAAGCGTTATTGGATAGAATAAAGGAAGCACAAGAGAAAGATGAAGAATGTGAGAAGATAAAGAAGAGAATAGTAGAAGATAAGGAAGAAAGGTTCAAAGTAGATAAGGATGGTATATTGAGATTCGAGGTCGAGTATGGGTGCCAAATTATGTGAATCGAATCGAGAGAGGAAATCCTACACGAAGCACCACAATACGACGTATTCAGTACATCCGGGAGAGGCAAAAATGTACTGGGATCTTGACACCATTTTGGTGGCCTAATTTAAAAAGAGAGTTGCAACGTGTGTTAGCAGATGTCTTACTTGTCAAAGAGTCAAAGCAGATCACCGGAGGCCAAGTGGACTACTTCAACCATTTGGAAATACCGAGAATGGAAATGGGAGCACATTACGATGGATTTCGTGGTTGGACTTAGGTTAAAAAGAAGAGTTACGATGCCATTTGGGTCATTGTGGACCGACTAACAACAAAGGCACTCATTTTCTACCCATCAAGATTCGATTCAATTTGAACCAATTAGAAAACTTGTATGTAAAGGAAATCGATGTCGCGACATGGAGTGCCTTGCGGTGTCGATTGTCTCCGATCGAGATCCGCGTTTCACGTCAAAATTCGGAAAAGTTTGCGAGAACGAATGGGAACTCAATTGAGATTGAGTCATCGCCTATCACCCTCAAATTGATGAGCGAGTGAGCGAACCATACAAACGTTGGAGGACATGCCGAGAGCTTGCGTGATGGACATCAAGGGGAATTGGGACGACCATTTCCCATTAGTAGAATTCGCTTAAAATAATAGCTATCATGTGAGTATCGATATGCCGCCATATGAAGCTCTTGACGGGAGAAAGTGCAGGACGCCATTATGTTGGGATGAAGTCGGAGAACGCATTTAACGTTGGGACCGGAATTAGTCCAAGAAACTACCGACGTGGTAGCAACAATAAGGGGCAAATTGGTAGCGACTCAAGATCGCTAAAAGAAGTCACGCCGACTTGCATCGTCGTAACAAGAGACTTTGAAGTTGGTGGTTAATGCGTTTTGAAGGTATCTCCTTGGAAGGAAAGATCGATTAGGAAAGAAAGGAAAATTGAGTCCGAGGCTCATAGGGCCATTCGAGATATTGAAGCGAGTGGGCGAAGTGGCATACAAAGTTGCTTTGCCACCCGAACTGGAACGCATCCACAACGTGTTTCATATTTCCGTACTACGACCGTACAAGTCTGACTATAAGCACGTAATTTCCTATGAGCCCATTCAAGTAGAGAAGAATCTGGCATATGAAGAAATTCCTGTTCAGATAATAGATAAGAAAGAGCAAATGCTAAGAAACAAAGTTATATCTTCTGTTAAGGTTGCTTAGCGAAACCACGATGTCGAAGAGGCCACGTGGGAATTAGAAGATAGGATGAGGAGAGACTATCCCCATCTTTTCGTATAACCCTGTATCAATTCCGAGGACATAATTTTTATAAGGGGGAGAGGATGTAATACCCGTAAATTTTATGATTTAATATTATTATTAAATAGAGCCGGTGAATTATTTATTTTACAAATGCTTACGTGGCATGAGGAGAGTAACTCAATTGAATTAAAATTGAGCTGTTGATGATCGATAAGATAGGTTCATGAAATGCCTTGTGTGGCACAATGATGGACTTAGTGAAGGATGATTAAGCAATTGCATGTTTAAGGTCCAAATAATAAATTGGGAGTCTAGCCCAATAAGTTAATTGATGGACTTTTGAGTTAGCCCAATAAACTTGGGATATTTAGAATCCAATCGGAATCCAACAAAATAGTTAACTGAGAGTACAAGTATTGGTTAAATTAGAATGTGGCGTGGGGCAGTGGGCCTGACCGACTAGCCATTGTCTATGTCTGAGATCTACTCTCTTGTCCCCAAATTAGGGTCACCAAGTACAAAGAACAGTAGCCTAAACTCTCTTTACGTAAATTTCAAGCTGCTAATCCTAGGCATGCATGGCTAGCTAAGTGACCGGTATGGAGTGATTGAACAACTCCTTAAATAACCATTGTTCATTTCTATTGCACCATGAATCCCAATATTGGGTAAAGCAAGTGTCTGGTCCATGTTTTCTCTTTAAATACAAGCCACTAGGGCAGTCTGTTTTAGTGATAAAAGTTTTGGAGAAATCTGAGTAAAGAATTCTTAGTTCCAAAGCATTACCAAATCAGTGTGTGAGATATCAAGGTTAAAGCTCGAGAAGGTATAATTTCTACTCCGTTCTTAACTTGAGTCTTGTTGATTCTCGCTTTTCAGATTATTAGGTCAAGTATGATGAATTAGCAGGATAAAGGGTGTTTAGAATAAATATCGGGAGTTGAACCGATTGACAATTAAGAATAAATATCCATTGCCAAGGATAGACGACCTTTTCGATCAACTGAAGGGAGCGAAGTGTTTTTCCAAAATAGATTTACGAACGGGTTATCATCAGTTGAAAGTGCGAGAGGAGGACATACAAAAGACGGCGGTTCGAACTCGCGACGGACATTACGAATTTTTAGTAATGTCATTTAGGTTAACCAACGCTCCGGCAGCGTTCATAGACTTGATGAACCGGGTTTACAAGCCATACTTAGATAAGTTCGTAGTAGTATTTATCGATGATATTTTGATTTATTCAAACACAAAGGAAGAGCACGCCGAACACCTGAAGATGGTATTGGAAGCATTGAGAAGAGAGAAGATGTATGCAAAATTTTCAAAATGTGAATTTTGGATGGAAAGGGTCCAGTTTCTAGGACACGTGATAGATCAAAATGGAATTTCCGTGGATCCTGCAAAGGTGGAAGCGGTAAAAATAGCTAATGAAAACCAAGACGCCAATGAAGTTAGGAGTTTCTTAGGTTTAGCCGGGTACTATCGAAGATTTATCCAAGATTTTTCTAAGATAGCAACCCCGCTAACCAGTCTAACGAAGAAGACGAGAGAAGTTTGTATGGACGAGAGAATACGAGGAGAATTTCCAAGAATTGAAGAGGAGGTTGAGTGAGGCGCCTGTATTATCATTACCAGATGATACGGGAGGATTTGTGGTGTATAGTGATGCATCGCATAGAGGACTTGGTTGTGTGCTAATGAAACATGGCAAGGTCATTGCATATGCCTCCTGACAGTTGAAAGATTTCGAAAAATGATACCTACCCACGACTTGGAGTTAGCGGCGTATGTAGTCTTTGCATTGAAGATTTGGAGGCACTATTTGTATGGAGAAAAATGTGAGATATATACGGATCACAAGAGTCTGAAATATATCTTCACGCAGAAAGAGTTGAACATTCGACAAAGAAGATGGTTGGAACTGATCAAGGATTACGACTGTGAAATTCTTTATCGCCCGGGAAAAGCAAACGTTGTAGCCGACGCTTTGAGTAGAAAAGGAAGGGAGAAGTTATTCAAATTGACAACTCAAGAGGATTTAATAAGAGAAATGGAAAGGTTGGAAATAGAGGTGGAGGAACCAAGAGAAGTTTGAACGAAGATTTCTCATGATGAGAGCTCACCGACGTTATTGGATAGAATAAAGGAAGCACAAGAGAAAGATGAAGAATGTGAGAAGATAAAGAAGAGAATAGTAGAAGATAAGGAAGAAAGGTTCAAAGTAGATAAGGATGGTATATTGAGATTCGAGGGTCGAGTATGGGTGCCACCAGAATCGAACAGAGAGAGGAAATCACACGAAGCACACAATACGACGTATTCCGTACATCCAGGAGGCACAAAAATGTACCGGGATCTTCGACACCATTTTTGGTGGCCTAATTTAAAAAGAGAGGTTGCAACGTGTGTTAGCAGATGTCTTACTTGTCAAAGAGTCAAAGCAGATCACCAGAGGCCAAGTGGACTACTTCAACCGCTGGAAATACCAGAATGGAAATGGGAGTACATTACGATGGATTTCGTGGTTGGACTTCCGGTTACACAGAAGAGTTACGATGCCATTTGGGTCATTGTGGACCGACTAACAAAGACAGCTCATTTTCTACCCATCAAGATTCGATTCAATTTGAACCAATTAGAAAACTTGTATGTAAAGGAAATCGTATCGCGACATGGAGTGCCGGTGTCGATTGTCTCCGATCGAGATCCGCGTTTCACGTCGAAAAAATTCGGAAAAGTTTGCGAGGAACAAATGGGAACTCAATTGAGATTGAGTAACGCTTATCACCCTCAAACCGGACGGAGTGAACGAACCATACAAACGTTGGAGGACATCTTTGAGAGCTTGCGTGATGGACATCAAGGGAATTGGGACGACCATTTACCATTAGTAGAATTCGCTTAAAATAATAGCTATCATGCGAGTATTCCAGATGCCGCCATATGAAGCTCTTGGCGGGAGAAAGTGCAGGACGCCATTATGTTGGGATGAAGTCGGAGAACGATTAATCGTTGGGGACCGGAATTAGTCCAAAGAACTACCGACGTGGTAGCAACAATAAGGGCAAATTGGTAGCGACTCAAGATCGCTAAAGAAGTACGCCGACTTGCATAAATCGTAACCAAGAGACTTTGAAGCCTGGTCAGTTGTGTATGCGTTTTTGAAGGTATCTCCTGGAAGGAAAGATCGATTCGGAAAGAAAGGAAAATTGAGTCCGAGGCTCATAGGGCCATTCGAGATATTGAAGCGAGTGGGCGAAGTGGCATACAAAGTTGCTTTGCCACCGAACGGAACGCATCCACAACGTGTTTCATATTTCGCATTACGACGACCGTACATAAGTTCGATTATAAGCACGTAATTTCCTATGAGCCCATTCAAGTAGAGAAGAATCGGCATATGAAGAAATTCTGTTCGGATAATAGATAAGAAAGAGCAAATGCTAAGAAACAAAGTTATATCTTACGTTAAGGTTGTTGGCGAAACCACGATGTCGAAGAGGCCACGTGGGAATTAGAAGATAGGATGAGGAGAGACTATCCCCATCTTTTCAGTATAACCCCTGTATCAATTCAAGGGACATAATTTTATAAGGGAGAGGATGTAATACAAGTAAATTTTATGATTTAATATTATTATTAAATAGAGCCAAGTGAATTATTTATTTTACAAATGCTTACGTGGCATGAGGAGAGTAACTCAATTGAATTAAAATTGAGCTGTTGATGATCGATAAGATAGGTTCATGAAATGCCTTGTGTGGCACAATGATGGACTTAGTGAAGGATGATTAAGCAATTGCATGTTTAAGGTCCAAATAATAAATTGGGAGTCTAGCCCAATAAGTTAATTGATGGACTTTTGAGTTAGCCCAATAAACTTGGGATATTTAGAATCCAATCGGAATCCAACAAAATAGTTAAGCGAGAGTACAAGTATTGGTTAAATTAGAATGTGGCGCAAGGTGGGCACGACCAAGCCAGCCATTGTCTATGTATGAGATCTACTCTCTTGTCCCCAAATTAGGGTCACCAAGTACAAAGAACAGTAGCCTAAACTCTCTTTACGTAAATTTCAAGCTGCTAATCCTAGGCATGCATGGCTAGCTAAGTGACCGGTATGGAGTGATTGAACAACTCCTTAAATAACCATTGTTCATTTCTATTGCACCATGAATCCCAATATTGGGTAAAGCAAGTGTCTGGTCCATGTTTTCTCTTTAAATACAAGCCACTAGGGCAGTCTATTTTAGTGATAAGAGTGTTGGAGAAATCTGAGTAAAGAATTCTTAGTTCCTAAGCATTACCAAATCAGTGTGTGAGATATCAAGGTTAAAGCTCGAGAAGGTATAATTTCTACTCCGTTCTTAACTTGAGTCTTGTTGATTCTCGCTTTTTGATTATTAGGTTAAGTATGATGAATTAGCGGGATAAAGGTGTTTAGAAAGTTTACCTTCGTGCATGAATACGTTAAAAATTGTGCGGAATCAAGTTGTGGCTACTCGCAAAATGCAGCATGTTCACCACTTCGAAATCTATGGGTGCAAAATGACCGTGCTTAGAACCAATCGATGGGTTCGGCCATGTTAGACCTTGTATTAAGAAATTCCCTTAGGATGTATGCATATAGTAAAGTCTTAAACTAACCCGACGAACTTAAACTTTGTCGAAGTAGTGTAGACCGAAGTCTCTGAAGGAGCTGCTTCGGGCATAGCGTAATGTCTTCGAACAAAGCGTGATGTCTTCGGACAGAGCGTAATGTCTTCGAACAAAGCGTGATGTCTTCGGACAGAGCATAATGTCTTCGGACAAAGCGTGATGTCTTCAGACAGAGCGTAATGTCTTCGGACAAAGCGTGATGTCTTCGGACAAAGCGTAATGTCTTCGGACAGAGCGTGATGTCTTCGGACGAAGCGCGATGTCTTCGTACGAAGCATGTTGTCTTCGAACAAGTCATAATATCTTCGGACATGGCGAGATGTCCCGGAACTCGGAGACAGCATCGTGACTTTATGTAAGGATGGATTAATAAATACTCCTATACTGTTGTAAACTATTAGTACACGAATGAGTTCTAAGTAAAGAATTTTACCAACTTCAGGAAAATAAATCTAATACTTGCAAGCATGCGTAGAAAAAAGGTCGGATTGGGATTAATAGACGATATGGTCTACTTAAAGAAATGAACCTCTTAGAACTTCGAGGAAGAAAGATTATGAATAAGCTAGCAGTGGTCAATAGTATGAGCATGTTAGTGTACCATTATGAGTTTTGATGGGTACAGTAGATAGAAAAAAATGTGTTATGTGTACATGTGTTGATATATATCAAGTGTGTTTGGCTAATGAATACCTATACTTACATGAATAGGACAAACATAGTTCGTTGAGGTGATTTTCGCTATTAGTAGTAATCAACGCTAAAGGCAAGTTTCTTACTCTACCTTGATTTCAAGTATGCAAGTTTCTTACTCTACCTTGATTTCAAGTATGCAAGTTTTCTATCCCTAACTTATTGTTATTGTTGGGCAAATTCCCTAACCTCACTCAAATTTACAATGAGCAAGTATCTGAACACTATTATTACTGTGTTGCAAGTTCCTTGATTCACACACTTTATACGTTGAATTGTTGTCATATCAATCATATTTTATCAAGCAAATATCTTCTTCTATTAGAAAATCACTTGTATACCTCGACGTTGTTGTAAGCATTGGACTTATCATTCCTCAATGCATGATGAAAAACTGTCTAAGCCCTTGATTCGGCTAGACTATTATTATGAGTTAAAGAGCTATCCAAACCGATTGATTTGGTGTGGACTATCGTAAATCTACCGAGATGAACAACCCTCACGTAAGGGAAATTATATATTATTTGGGAACCGACGCGTGCGCTTACATGAGTATGATTAAATGTTATGCATAACATAGGGTACCTTAAGTCGATCATTGATGTACTCGTGGATGTTGGATTACTGATGTAATATTTGTTAATTCTAGTAAGAGTTCTTGGTCCTTAGTGATCGCTTTCAAAGTATTCAATTATGTTGAACCTCGAAATGAATAAATCACGAGATTTTGTTGATATCCTTGGTCCATAGCGACACCGGGTTGAATACTCTTGGTATTCTTGATATCCTTGAACTATCAATTATTATTATACCTTTGAAAGATTCAAATGCTATAACCCGCTTGTTCTTCTAGCTATATTGCTTTGTTGGGCAAACTTGTTGCTCATTCTTGCTTCCTAAAACATTATGATTAAAAAAAGAGCAAGGCGGTACTTCAGAAAGGACAAGGGAAAGGGCAAGGCTGACGAATAATTTAGCCCTTAAGACTAGAAGTATTATTATTATTGTTATTATGATGTATTCAAGAATGATTAAGCTATGTTAAGCTAATCACAGAATTGTTGTAGTAATGGTTACGGTACCTTGGGACGTGAATATTTATATTACATCAATGTAAATTATTCTATTATTTCCGTTGTTAATGATTTTGTAAGATATTCGTAGTAGTAGCGTGATGCACCGAAATTTGAGATATGAGTGTCTGGAAATTTTGGGGGCGCCACATAACTAATGCATGTGAATATAAACCTTTGAACTGTTGTAGGATGTACGCAAAGCATTTAATCTATTTTTCGGTAATTGGTAATCTACGAACCAGGCAAGTCTTTCAGTTCCTATTTGCTATGAACTTAGTGACTAACTGTTTTAAATCTTTATTGTAAAGAGCATGATATGTTATATATATGGTGAATGTATGAAATGTTAAAGTCAACTTATGACTACGTTGATTGAGTAAAGCATGATGATTAAGGAAAGAACTCAATCTTTATACTTGTTATATGAACTGTAACATGTATGTTATGTTAGTCCAATGTTTATGAGATATATGTTGAGCAAGTTATTATGTGCTTACGTGATGCATGAAATCTGTTAGATTTTTCTTTTGGTTGTCGAGCTCAACCTTGCAAATAACCATTTTTGCAGGTTAAGGGTTAAAGGTAACACTATGTGCTACTTGAATGACGTGGATCAGAATTATTACACGAAGATTAATATTTTAGTTAAAGTTGTTATTTGTTTATACCATGATTAAGATTTATGAGATGTACTAAATGTTTTATGAGGTATAGTTTTATGTTGAGTTGTAAAGTTAAAGTTTGGGTATCTGATATGTAAAGGTTATCAGATTAAAATGTAAAATTTTATATAACAACTTTGATGAAGTGAATCATAGGATAACTTGATTCAAAAATATGTAGATGATAAAGGTTTTGATTCAGGGAATAAAAGTAAAGTTTAAATTATTTCGCATTTTATAAAGTTTAACATCGAATAATGATGTAAAAATCAGAAGGTAGATTTGTTATTAACGACTGAAGTTGAGAATTAAATTGTATGAATTTTGGGGTCGTTACAGTTGGAGCGAGAAAATTAAGAACGGTTTTCAAGAACTCAAGAGAAGACTCATTTCAGCACCTGTTCTGACAATACCATCTGGCTCGGAGGGATTTTTCATCAACAGTGATGCTTCGGGCAAAGGGTAAGGATGTGTTCTCATGCAACATGGGAAAGTTATAGCCTATGCCTCTCGAAAACTCAAAGAATATGAGAGGAATTATCCTACTCATGATCTAGAGTTAGCAGCTGTCGTTTTTGCGCTTAAGATTTGAAGGCATTACCTGTATGGAGAGAAGGTGGAGATCTATATGGATCATAAAAGCCTTAAATATTTCTTCACTCAAAAAGAACTCAACATGCGGCAGTGACGTTGGCTTTAGCTGTTGAAAGATTACGATTATATCATTCAGTACCATCCTAGAAAAGCTACCGTAGTAGCTGACGCATTGAGTAAAAGATCATATGTGGGCACAAGTTCCATATTGTCAACGCAAAGGCCCATTTTGTATGACTTGCAAAGGATGGAGATAGAGTAAGAGACTCTAGGGACCCACGTGATGATGACAAATATACGAGTAGAACCGACTTTAATCGATAAAGTTAAAGCTGCTCAAGCTACAAACCTGGAGCTGATGCGTATGAGGAAGAAAGTACAAGAAGGTGCTATTTCTGAAGCAAGAATCGATGAAGAAGGAATACTTCAAGTAAAATCCAGACTTTGTTTTCCTAACGATTCTAACTTGAAGTATAAAATCATGATGGAGGCGTACAACACACCATTTGCAATCCATCCTGGGAGTACCAAAATGTATCGTGATCTTCGACATACATTTTGGTGGAGCAATATGAAGAGAGAGATAATGGGGTTTATCTCAAGGTGTCTAACTTGTCAATGAGTCTAGGCGGAGCATCAAGTGCTAAAAGGTCCATTGCAACCACTTGAAATTCCAGAATGGAAGTGGGAGCACATTACCATGGATTTCGTTACTGGTCTTCCCAAGGTTTCTCAAGGCATAGATACGATTTGGGTCATTGGTGATAGATTGACCAAGTCTGTTCATTTCTTACCTATACGAGAAACTTATACACTTGAACGTCTTGCTCGTATGTACATAAATGAGATTATAAGATTGCATGGTATGCCAGTATCCATAGTTTCTTATCGAGACCCAAGATTCACTTTAAGATTTTGGGTTAGTTTGCAAAAAGATATGGGCATGGATTTATGATTTAGTTCGGCATATCATCCTCAAACGGACGGGCAGTCGGAGAGGACTATTCAAACTCTTGAAGATATATTAAGACTCTGTGTCCTTGACTTCAAAGGAAGTTGGGACAAGTTCTTACCATTGGTGGAGTTTTCCTACAATAATAGTTATCAAGCAAGTATTGGCATGGCTCCATTCGACGCATTGTATAGACGCTAGTTTCATTCTCATTACTAGAAATTCGACATATAGCGACGAGCTATAGCAACGGTAGGCACGGAACCATTGCTATAAGGTATCTATAGGGACGGTCGGCAAAGAACCGTCGGTATAGAGGTTTTTTAAAGATAAAACCCTCCCACCTTCCCCCAAATCATTTCCTATCTTCACTCTCATCTCTCCCATCTCTCACCGTCCACTGGCTCCCCTCACCTCCGACCACATGTGCCGATGGATCATTCTCCATTCACAAGATGATCCTCGAAACCCACACTTCCGATGATTTCCCTAACTTCCTCATCACCGCTGATGCCCATCTCCTCGTCAACCCTGCCTCCACCCCCGAGACCAATCTGGAAAACCCTAATATCCCAAAGGTCAACACTATGTTGTTTATTTGGGTTTTGAATTTCTGTGTTTGCTAAACCTTTGGGTTTGATGATCTGTCTTTGGTAATTCTTGGTTTTCTATGACCCGATTGTGTTTCAGGTTGTTGTAGCTCATACCATTGGACATGTAGGTACATTGGATATGGTATAAAGAAGCCGCAGATTATGATGACTATTATTGATGACTTGGTGTATGTTGTGATCTTGTTAAGGATTATCTTCTTCTTGAGCCTCGCGAATGAGTACATCGAGCTATGATATTGTGGCCTTTAACAAAATATGTGAGTTTGTAGTATTTTTTTCTCGATTGTTTAATTTAGGTCTTATGCAAGTGTTTGTGGTACAATTATTTTATTGCATTTGATTATTTGATGATAATGGTTTTTGCTGCAGAATTTCTTAAATCTATGGGATTGGCATGGGAAATTTGTTGAAGAAAGATTCTTATATATGAGCCTAAGTTGTGATTTTTGTTTCTATTTTTTTTTCTAGTATGTCAATTTTGTTATTTGTTAGGAGAAGTGGATTTTCATGTAATGACTTGCTGGTCCTTACTCTGCTTTAGTGGTATTTGATTGAAAACTAGAATATGGTTTTGACATTTTAACTTTTTGGTGCAATATTTTACTACTTTATTTTGCTATTTGGTTTTCTTCTGTCACTTTGGTAATAATAGAAGTCATAGTTTGTTTTGATGTTGATGTACTGTGCACTCTAGTACTTACATGGGATGAATTTAGGTTTATAATGATAAGCAAGTATGTTGGCTAACTAATTTACAAAAAATGTCGTAAAATGATAGAACTTGGTAGAATAAGTGTAACTTATATCTTAATGATTAAAAAGAAAGAATGGTATATACACATTATTTACATTTTTAGAGTCGGGTATTTAAACCCTCAACTGGTGTTTGCAATCGAGATCAAGACGAAAGAGTAAATGGGGGAGAAGTTCCAAGTTTATTCAACGTGTTCATACATGTGTTGTTGATTAGATAACTTCCTTATTGTTTTAAGACAGTAGAGAGGAGATACTCAAAAAGGATGTAAAACTTTAGAGATACTCGAAAAGGATGCAAAACTTCCAGATATGTATACACATATGTATGTATATACAAGGGTGTGACCTTATATATCTAGTGGTATTTGTATATGAATTGTTTACTGGGGTGGACTAGCCATTTGGTGAACTACCAACTAAAAGTGCTTGTGTTTGATTTTTTTCTCATTTATGTATTTGCAGGTAGAGATAGCTCAGAAGATACATGTCTATGGAGAGGTGAACAAGGCACAATGTATGCTGTAAAACCCATCTATTGTTGCAGCAAAGACTAGTAGTTGCATATATTGGCTTAAGATTTGGCAGGTGGTCTAGTGTTTTTCTTCCTTCGCTGATGTTTGAATCAACGAAAAGGCTATTAGATGATGTGGCATGTGGGTCTCCATGAGGCCAAATTTGTGACAAGAAATTTGCTCTAAATTTGATTAAGTATTTGTTAAGTCTTGAGTTGTAATGTGAATGATTTTAAATGATGTATATAATATTTTTTATGTTTTATTTTATAGTATACTTGTGTTTGTTGAATAAATGTGCATTATTAATTTTTTTCGAAATCTAAAATGTCTATAGCGACGGTCACCGACCATCGCTATAGTCCTAAAGACTGTCGCTATAGAGTTTACCGACGGCTTCTATGGCGACGGTTAGCGACCGTCGCTAAATCCTATAGCGACGGTCTTTAGGCCTATAGCGACGGTCGGCGACCGTAGCTATAGGTCAATTTTCTAGTAGTGTCTCCAGTATGCTGGGATGAGGTGGGTGAAGCAACGTTGTTGGGACCAGAGTTGGTACGTATGACAATGGAAAAGATTCAAATGATCCGATAACGTATAAAAATCTCATAAGATCGACAAAAGAGTTATGCTGATCTTCATCGAAAGGACATGGAATTCAATATTGGAGATCATCTGTTGTTACGTGTTGCTCCATGGAAAAGAGTTGCGAGATTTGGAAAGAGAGGAAAGCTCAATCCTCGATTCATTGGCCCACTTTTAATCCTCGATCGAGTAAGAACTGTGGCCTATAGACTTGCCTTACCACCAAGTATGCCTCGTGTTCATAACATTTTTCACATATCTATGTTACGTAAATATATGAAAGACTCGAACCACATTATTGAATTAGAACTAGACGAGATAGCGGAAGATTTAACGTATGAAGAGTTTCCTGTTAAAATCTTAGATAAGAAGGAACATATTCTACGCTCCAAGGTTATACCTCAAGTCAAAGTTTTGTGGAGAAACCACGATGTTAAGGAAATGACCTGGGAGTTAGAATCTGTAATGAAATCAAGGTATCCTCACCTATTCGTCATACCAGGTATGTACCCTAATTTCAAGGGCGAAATTTCATAAGAAGGGGAGGTTGTAAGACCCCAACTTTTATGAATAAAGATGAATTTTTCTATAAATATCATTTTTGAATATTAAGGTTTGAATTTGTTATAATGTTATAGTTGTGGGTAATATTTATGAATTTTGCAAAGTAAGCAAGTTGTTATATAATATTCGATTGGTCGGGGAATATTCGTTTTAGCAGGGAATATTCGTACGACGGCACAATCATTGGTGGACCCCACAACGTAATTATTATCGGAATGAGAAAATGATAGAAATATCTTTTTATGAAAGTAACGGCGGAAGTTTTATCGTTAATTGTTGAAATAATCGGTGTTAAAAGTACATTAATACGTGTGGTTACATAGTAGCACACGGTATTGATTATTGATGCTTACGTGAGAAGTCACTCGGTTTTGTTAAATTATTGCTACAGTAATTGCTGCATAGTATTTTACGTTATTTGATTTAATTATTGTCGATATTTTATATATTATTAAATCAATAATTGAGACGATACAATTATTCATATTATTATTTGCAATATTGACGATGTCTAAAAAGTTCTGTCGAGGAGAGGTTTGGTCACCTAATTGCGCGCCAATAGGGAGAAATCCTTATTGGAAAGCCCCCTCTTTCGTGGGAACGATCTGGTTTTTAATATTACGAGTTATAATAATGATGAATAAATAGAAGAGATTTTTATGAAGTATTTGTTGTAAATTTTTCTTATTATATGTACCCCCACTTACCCATTTTTCGAAATAATTGGTAAAAAAGATTATTCAGAGTGTATATATATAATATTATAAAAGGTGGGGCCCACTGGTGGACTTTTGGGGGGGTGGCTGATTTTGGTCACGAGAGGTTTTTATGTGTATATATATATATATATATATATTACAAGTTTTGTTTTTTATGAAAAATAGAATATATTATATTTTATTATGCATAGTGTTTGCATAGTGCTTACATAGTGTTTGCATAGTAAAATCTAAAAATTTTCAGTCGATTATCGTACGCCCGTGAATTTTATTTTGAAATCATTGTGCAGTCCATTTCTAAATAGTATCCTTCCATTCTCCTATAAATAGGATGCTTATTTAAAATTGAAAATCACACCAGAATCAGAGAATTCTTCTTCTATAATATTGAGCGTATTTCTTTCAAGTTTTATAAAGCTTTGAGCGTAGAAAACAGTGAAAGTTTTCTTCAAGAATATCTCCGCTATACCAGTTGGAGTACTCTTCTTTTTAAGGTAAGGAATATTATTTTTGTTCAATATTCGTAAGAAATAATATTTTCTTCCATACTCTGTAGTATGTAAGTAATATTATTTCGTTTCAGATTTCAAACTCTATACTCATTTTGTTAAAGTTTTGGCTTCTATACTCCATGAAATTAGTAGAATATCCTTGATATTTGTGCTTCATCCAGTATCTTTTCATAGAAATATTATTCTGAACGTTCTTGTTAAGTTTTAACTATTTCATACCGGAGTACTATTCATGGGGTACTATTTACTCGAGTACTATTCACCCAGGGTACTATTCATGATAAAAATTGATTCGTTTTCGGTCCAAATCATTTTTGATACAATATTATTCTTGAATATTACTCCACAAAGAAGTATCATGTTGATAATTTGGACATTATTGAATTCTGGATAAATTAAATTATAAATCTTTAAAAATTTATCCTTTGCCTTCTTTTAATTGAATTCTTATATCATTGTTATCATCCTCATGCTTATATTAAGTTGAAAGTCATCTGTGGCCTGTAGTGCATAGATGGACTTGGTATGATTATGACCAAGGATTATTCGGTATAATCATGATCGTAATGTTACAAATGATGTGGTGAAAGTCCTCATTGACCCGTAGTGCATTGATGAATAGTTGTTGGCATGATCATGACCATTGATGAAAACACGAATATCCTTGGCCCGTAGTGCATGGATAATTTGTGGTCGTGATAATAATTAATATCATTGGTCATAGTGCAGGGATAATGTGGATTATTTATTAAGCTGAGTCTCAGCGAAAAAATTGATGATAAATTCTTTTAAATCATAGAAGATAGTAGATGTCATGCTCTACTTGACTCTTCTAATGGATTGCTTGTTCTGTTGTAGTTAAACTTGATGTCTATTATATTTTATCAGTTTAACACTGTTGAAGGCTAACGATAATTTATTCTGCATTATCTTAGTCATAATATTTCTTACTGGACTAGTTGAGCTCACCCTTTTTCTTTCATTGTTCTCTTCAGGAAATGAGAATATAGATGGGACTAGTCGGAGAGCAGTGTGGTCCAGATGTTGCATTAATAGTCCTCACTATTCAGTGAAATAGTGTGATAATAAATGTATTGAGGACTTATTTTGAGTTTGAATACTTTCTAGAAGATAATATTTATATTAAAACTCACAGCTCATGTTGTATATTTAAATTTGTATTTGTATTTTGTACCATGTATTTGGCGACTCAAGATGAGTGATGTATACCTATTTTGGGGGCGTCACAATATCAAAGGGTATGCCTGGGTATAATAAGTTGTACATGGAGATAATGTATGATAAATAAAGAATCTATCGCTTCTAGTAAAAGAAGAGAAATGTCCTATGTGATTCTATAAATGACAACCCAGTAGTCTTCTTTAATATGTAATGAAATTAGAAAGGAGTTTCTAATTTATATTATTTGGAGTTGTGCATTTAAAAGTCGAAATACATATAATTAAATAAAAATAAGACTTGACAGTAATTCCATATCTTATATTTAATTAGGACATTGTATAGTGGAAGGATTGAATTGTACGGTAGCTATTTACTCAAATGTTCTTTTATGATTAATGTTGAAATCTATATTATCTAGAAAGTCGTTAATCGCTAGGGAGGCTTATCCCTATTGTAGAATAAATGTTATTTATTTAAATAAATTATTAGATTTATTTATTTATTTAAATAAGATTAGAATTGTTCTAATTGATTTATTCACAACCGGTTTAATATAGAGAACCTAAAGGGTCACACCGCAAAAGGAAGAATATTTATTTAAGAAGAAAATGGCATAATCATAATAATAAGTTAAGTATATTTAATTTAATCTATGGTGATAGAATAAATTAAATAGCTTACAATTTATTATTTAATTTTTTAGAAATATTAAATTTAATTAATAAGAGGAGTCTTATTATTATTACAACTATTATTATTATTTAATTCCTAAAGGAGTTTGGGAATTAATTAATAAAGTACTCTCAAATATTTCTAATAAGATTAGGAGGCTAATTAATTAAAAGAGTTTAATTAATTATTCCTAATAAGATTGAGAGCCTAATTAATTAAAGGAGTTTAATTAAAATAAAACCAAATTCTTTAATTGTTAAGCTGGGTTGCTTACATCTATAAATAAGAGGAGCCTTATTATGGGTGTGTGTTGTTGACGCTTTCACAGCACACATGAATGATAATTCCAAGATTTGGGAGAGTGAACCTTTTTTCTATGAGAGATAGTAAAACTAGGGTTTTTCCACACACCCTCCTTCTTCAATCTTTCTTCTTCCTTTGTGGATCATCTCTAGAGGCCAAATACTTGGGTGACTAACATTAATCAAAGAAAGGAATCAAACCCGATGGGTTCAAGTTGAACGTGAAAAGGATTGGAGGTGAACTTTGACCTGAGGAAGCTCGAATCTTCAAGGGTATAATTCTTATTCTTCATCTTTTCATTTAAGTAATAGCATAAGGATGATCCGGGTATATGGTTTGTAAAATTTTAAAACTCTATTTTACCATACTTCCGCTTACTTTGTGCATTTTGATTGCATGTATGAATCTTATAAACCTAACAGTGGTATCAAAGACAAACCTTTATGCAAATTATTAATTGTTCAGATTTGATATATATGTTGAATGTGTTTAGAATAAATTTTTGGGCATAATTATTAGCATAGAATAGAGTTTTTGGAGGAAAACTACTGTAAGAACCGAGAACTTCATGAATAAATAATTATTTTAATATAATAAGAAAATGAGTATTTATTTGAATATAAATATTGATGTGTTGTAAGACGAGTAGTTCAATTAATTCAAATTGAATTTATAAGTGTGGAGTTGTGATGAGAATTGAGAAATGCTATGTGTGGCATGAGAATGGAAATTTAAGTGGTTAAATTAATTGAGAAGAGAATAATTAGTTAATTTTAATTATTAATTAATTTATATTGTGAATAATATTGAATGAAGTAATTTACATAATTTTCTAGTATGCCAAGATAATAAATGAGGGTATTATCTATTATGAAAAAGGGATTATTTAACAGTAACTAAGTTAGAAAAATTTCCAGAATGGGGCAATTGCGTTTAACTCTCTTATCTTTATAAACCGGTGTAGCTAATACCGGTAGTAAGACTTGGAAAAATATTTCCACAGAGTGCATGAGTTATAAGGATGGTGTATTGACATCAATAATCAGTTATCATTATTATTAATGTGAATATTATTATTAAATAATATTTTATGCCAATATATGTAATATGGGAAAATGTGAGTGGTAGTATCATCTAATTACTCATAAGATTAAATGATATGTGATATTCAATTGGGATTAATGCTATACCAAAAATCATATGGTAAAATTAATTAAAACATAAGGTTGATTTAAATAAGTTTTGCTATCTCATCCTATGTGATAAGATAATTAAATGTGTACTCTAAAGTATGGGATTAAATAAAGATGTATTATTAAAATATTTATTTCTATATCAATGAGTGATTAATAGTAAAAAGGAGATTTTAAATTATTAGTGATCAATTAAATTAAGTTCACACATGTTTTAAATATTAAATTATGTGGACTAATGTACATGGATTATATGATGTGAGTACATAAATAATCCTTAACTTTCCTAATATAGAAACAATTGTACATTAAAATTACATTTTTGAAGTTCACAGAACCAAACTAAGCTTATTGCTGGGATTTAAACCATGTCCCAAAATCAGTGACCATACTCAGTACATGAACAGTAGCCTAACTCTACATTGCATAAAAGTTAGTCGGCAGTTGAAAGCTGAGTTTAGCAGTGATGATGGCTATAAAATGGGCAGTTGGCCAACCCTTGTATATCTGTTGTTTACTCTTATTTCGCATTGACTCAAACCATAAAATGAAGCTAATGACTGAGAAATAAAATTTCTATATAAAGAACCCTCTTCTTTCCATTCTCTGTTGTTTGAGGATTATCTGATAAGTGCATTGGAGAGTTGAGTTGCTGAGAGTTGAGGGAGCATAATTAGAGAAGAGAGGGAATCCAATTAAGCTTCAAGGAGGTAGAAATTCAAACTTTTGTTCTTAGTTGAATTTTGTCAAATTCTTGAAATTTCTTAAAATTCCCTGTTAATCAATGTGAATTAGCATGCAATCATGTGTTTAGGAAGTATGTGTACATATATGGAACCTTTAATGATGGAATTAATCATGTTTAAACCAAAAAGAATCGTTGTTGGTTGATGCTATGCAAAACAGAGCAAGTTACTGCTTTTGTTCCAGGTAGGGCGCAGCTGTGCCCAGGTTACACTAAGGTGCAACACAGGTGTGCCGGACCCCAAAATGTGATTCTACTTTCTGTTTTCAAGCTGGTTAAATCTAGCATACTTATATGACTTGAGTATGCCTGGAAATGAGTTTAACATGAGTATTTAGGTTCCTTGACATGGGATGAATGAGTTGGTGGATATTAGTATGCATATAATAAAGAAAATGATAGTTTTGAAAATAAACCTTGATAAAACTAATGAACTTTAAGTTCTAATTTTGTGAACATGTATATATATTATAGCTACACATGAGATGTAATTCAAAGTTGTATAGGTATACTAAGATGTAACTCTCATTTGTTTTAAAATAACTTTTCAAAACAAACTTGGATGTGCTATAATAAACATGAGATGATATATATTCTGAACTTAGAACATATATAATTTATATTTCTTATATGACCACACGTACTACATACCTATGTTCATTTTTTTTAAACACATTGAAAGTTATACAAGAATGAGTTAGAGATGTTTACGAAAATATTGATACTAGTTATGTATATAGGATGAGAACCTTTGTAAACATACATATTAACTGGGTTCATGACTACATCACATGCATATATGGTGGACATTACAGCCCTTGTAATTTCATGATCTTGATTGGCCTAACTTATTTGAAATCCTAAGAAAAAATCATAACATACCAAGGATAAATGTAGGTTCACTATAAAAGCATGCGAGACCCTTTAACATGCTAGTATACTAAGTGTTGTTATCATAAAACTAATTCAGGAAATGCAAAGATTAACTGCAGTGCGGCAGGGACAAAATGAACAAGGTCATCCCTAAGCTAGCCAATGCAGGTAAATTGCGCCATCCCCGCAATGATTCTGGATTATGTTTGTAATATGAGGTTCAAGGCATGCTTGTATTATTACTTTAACATGTATTATATGACCAGTACATAATCCAATGTGTTAAAAAGCATTCTAGGTAATAGAATCAAATATCTAGTAAGTGATTATGAACATTCAAAAAGTAATAAGTCCAAAAGATGTTTGCGAACTATAAAGCAATGATTAAAAACTATATTGCTTGACTTTGTGGTGTCTTATAAAATGATATTGTGATATAAGTACGCAAGGTATATGTAAAGAGTGAACAACTAAGTTAGACGTTTATGTATGTGTTTAAACTTACATATCATGTATGAGCATATGTAACTAATGAATATCCTGTACACGTAACTATATTATGTTAGGGTTCAAAAGAGTGTTGATAAGATATATTTTGGTAAACTACACTTGAGGCAAGTACTCGAACCTTACTCTTTATTGAGCATTACTTGAACTTGTGCTATTATTAATCGTACAAGTAAAACTTTGAAAGTTTAATACTTCGTAATCTAGAAATGAAATGGTTTACAAACCTTGATTCGAACGAAAATTGTTCATATATATGCTGTGAAAGAAAATTGTCTATGCCATTGCTTCGGCTAGACTATTAATATTTGATCAAATGTTATCCAAACCAAATTAACTTGGTGCTGACTCTTATAACTGAGTTGAACAACCCTCTTGGTAGGGGAATTATATATTATCGGGGAACCGACGTGCGTACATGAGAAAGACTAAATGTTATACGTGATATAGGGTACTTTAGGCTGATCACCTGTTGTACTCTTTTTGGTAGAATTATCAGTTTATTACTGTTAATACTAGGAGTAGTTCATAGTCCTTAGTGACTACTCAGAATTCATTACTTTAAAATCTTGAATTAATTAATCGTTGAATATTATTGATATTTTCTGTCCATAACGACTATTGTTGATAATCATAGATACTTCTTGCTATCTTGAATTATCATTATTAATATACCCTTGAGAAGTCTAAAACTACATTGATTTCCCTTTTGCTATATTACTTGTTGGGCAAAATTGTTGCTCATCCTTACTTTCCTTAAAACTTTCAGTTAAGGCAGAATATGGTGAACCCTCTGGCAAGGACAAGGGTAAAGAGATGGCTTTGGAGTAGTTATTTCTATAATGCTAGGAATGTACTATTATTTGGTTGTAGAAGAACTTATTATATTAAGCTATGTTTAATTTAAGTTATATTGTATTATATATTAGTTATGTCCAAACGGTGTTTAATTATGATTAAGATATATAAGAGATGTTTAAGTTACAAACCCTTGGGATAAGAATAATTATGTTATAACAATGTAATTTATTCTATTGTTCCGCTGTGTGAGATGTTGATTTATTATTAGAGTTAGTACGTGACAACCAAATTTGAGACAAGTGTGGTCTGAATTTGGGGGCATCACAGGTTGGTATCAAAGCTGTAGTTATAAACCTTAGGAGCGAGATTCCTTAGATTATAACTTAAGAGAACTTAAAAGATAGAGAGAGATGAAACTCATGTATAGATTTCCTAGATAGAGACTTAGTGTGTTATGGAATATAATTTCATTATGTACAATGAACTTATGTTTATTAACATTCTGATGGAGTTGTTATTTGTTTGTCTTATATTAGTGATTGTAGGATGACTGACATGGGAGGACCTAGCCGAGTAGTACAGGAGGAGCCGCATGATATACATGTGGTATTTGATGCACCATTGATAGCGAAGCCTATATCATCAATGGCTCCTATCGATGATGATGATGAGGAGGAGGAGATAGAGCCACTACCCGAGGAGTCTGATCCAGAGGAGGAGCCCATGGAGGAGGAGCTTGAGCCCATAGAGGACTCTCACGAGGCTACTTTTGAGGATCGGATGTTGGGGGAGTATGGGGAGAAGATTTTGGAGTTTAGATGCAGAGTTGATGAGTTAGAAGTTGAGGCTGGGGAGAGGGAGTCTGAGTTCCAGAAACTGTGGGATGAGGACCATCAGAGGAAATTAGTGATTCAGGAGATGGAGGTGGAGATTGCTCACCAAAAGGAGGCAGGGATTCAGATGGGGACTTTGTTTCACTGATCGGTGGCTAGAAATGTAGAACTGGCAGAGAAGTTGGAAGAGATGGAACATAGAGAGTTGAGTGAGAGAACAGAGAAGGAAGCACTGCGTACTCAGTTAGAGATGGAGGTGATGGATATGATCCATTTCGAGGAGAAGTAGGAAGAAGCTAATGATCGGGCAAATGACTTAGAGGATGATGTGAGATGTAAAAGAAGGAAGATGAACAAGATGAGCTATGTCTTGCCCACGGCCATGGAGAGATTGATCAATGGGGTAAATCACTACCCAATAGAGCAGGGACAAACCCGGGATACCATAAACCGAGACTTGGTGGCACACATTACTCAGAAAGAGTACCAGAGAGCTGTGGAGCGTGGGATGTTAGATTAGGAAGCTAAGTAGTTGTAGTATTTTATTTATAATGTTTAATCTGTTGTTATAATCTCAGTCTTTTGTGTAAGATGTAAGACAGTTGTAAACCCCAAACTTTTGAAAAATGTTAGAGGGGTAGTATGTTAGTGTTGTCCCCGTCTTTTGTAACATTAGGGGATATGTTGGTCATTTATAGAAGTATGCTAGGGATGATCATATTGATGTAATGATTTGGCATATGAATATAAATGATTTTATTTCAGAAACGTGTCATAAAATTGTATTCCTTTTCGTTGAGAAAAGTTTAAGTAGTATAATTAAATAATAAAAATAAAAATTTTGTGATGTAGAAAAATGTTGCCCAGACATAGAATAACTACATCGGAAGAGTCAGTTAATGATGAGAAAGGACTGTTAGACCCTATACAAAGGCTAGTAGATTTGTCAAGAGAAGCTCTTAGGGGGAGAAATGAACCAGTACCACCCGTTCCTCAAGCAGCTCCAGTTACAAATTTTAAGGATTTTAGGAGTGTAGGACCTCCAGAATTCGTAGGCACTACCGATCCGATCGTGGCACAGACATGGATCAAAGAGATGGAAAAGGCTTTCACCATCGCTCCTGTGGGTGAAGATGAGAAGATGACTTTTGCAACCTACATGATGAGAGGTAAAACAAACTACTGGTGGGAGGCAAATCAGCAGAGGGCGGGAGAAGTGATAGTCACTTGGGAGAGATTCAAGACTCTGTTCTTAGAGAATTATTTCCCGAAGAGCATGAAAATTAAGATGGAGGTAAAGTTCTTAGAACTTAAGCGAGGAGATATGACGGTGGCGCAATACGCGGCTTAGTTCAATGAACTAGCCTAGTTTGCTGAACATCAGGTGGTAGATGAAGAGAGGAAAGTTAGGCATTTTGAGCAAGGACTGAAGCCTTGGTTGTTTAACAAGGTGTCAGTTCTTCAGATCGATTCTTTTACGACATTGCTGGAGAAGTCCATTATTGTAGAGGGAGGAAGTGAAGCTTTAAGTCTGTATAACAAAGAGAAGAAGGGTAAGAGCACAAGTGGAGATAGTTGTGGAGTAAGCAGTAGCGAAGGAAGTAATTTAGGAAAAAGAAAGTTGTAGAACAATAACAACAACAATAAAAATTTCAACAATCAAGTGGGGAAGTTTCGTGGAGAGTTTAAGAAGAAGGCAGAAGGATGTCCAAAGTGTGGGAGGTATCACTAGGGCGAGTGTTGGAAAGGGCGCAGTGTATGTTACAATTGTGGCCAAGAGGGGCATATTTCGCCCAACTGCCCAAAGCAGAAGAAGATCAAAGGTTGTTACGCTTGTGGTTTGGCGGATCACCTGATTAAGGATTTTCCAAAGAAAGGACGCAGCGGAGGAAGCAGCCAGCAAGAAGGAAGTAATAAACTAATGATTGGTAGACTGACGCCATCCAACCGTCCAACTGCCAGAATGTTTAATATGACTATCCAGGATGCAGTAGCTGCGAAGGACGTGGTGTCAGGTATCATCCCAATCAATGATATAAATGCCTATGTATTATTTGATTTGGGTGCCACCCATTCTTTTGTGTCTAAGAAATTTTCTAGTCGACTAAATTTACCTCGAGAACGATTAGGAAATCCTCTAAACATAGAAGTTGCGAATAAAGAAGTAATCCTTGTAGAGTATATTTACCAAAATTATTGTGTAAATATTAGAAATAGACCTGGCAATTTAGGCTCAGGCCTGCAGACCGGGCCGGCCAGCCGTAGAAACATGGGCCATGGGCCACAATAGTTTAGCCCAAGAAAATAAGGCCATTTTGACTGCCTGCTTTTTGTAAAATCCTCTTACCAGGTGGGTTCTACCTATTGTTCAAGGTCCGCAGACTTTTTTTTTTGAACAAAATGTTGTTACTTGTGGGTTATGAAGCTTAAACACAAGACTTGTAAGTAAATAAATAAGAGTTCAAACCAACTGAGCTACAACAATTGTTTGTTTTTAATGCAATCTTCAATATATTATTTTTTTTACTTTTGTTCAAATTTTGTGTTCCTTTATTCTCTTTGTTCCACAAAAATAATGTCATATTCAATATTAATGATGTAAGGTTTTAAGTTTATTAAATTATTATGATATTTGTGGTTTTTATTGTATTTTTTTAGATATATTATTTTATTGGGTGAAATGATGAAAATATTTTCATTATAAAATTATATTATTTTAACTATAATAGTGTTTTGTTTATATTTAAAATACAATTACACTTATAAATTTATAATAATAATAATAAATTCAAGTCAAGTAACGATAATAGTGTTTTTTTAAAATTCCAAACTAAAGAGTATACAAGTGTTTTTACCTATTTTATGAACTCACCGAGTTTATTGGCTTTTCATTCATGAGAATTGAATAGCTTCTCTAAACCAGTTCAAAAAGATGATCTAGTTCCTTTTCAACTAGCTGTATATTTTTCAGAAGTGTAGAATTATTGCCTTAGCTGCCTACTTAAAATGACACTTTATCTGCAAGTATATATATATATTTAAGTTTTACAAATTGAGAATAGTCAAATATTTGTTAATGCTTCTTCTGTTAATGCTTCTTGTTATTGCCTTTTCTACTTGTTAATGCTTCTTCAAGTCAAAATTTAATAATATTTCACTATTTTACAAAAAAAAAAACCCTCTAGAAATGGTTCATTATCAAAATTAGAGACCATTTGCGCTGACATCGTTAGTCGTTAGCCTTGGGCCGGTACTCGGCCATTTTACTTGGTTTGTCAGGTCTAACTAGAAATAATGAACTAAGCATAGACTTGATCCCGATAAGATTGGGAGAGTTTGACATAATAGTAAGAATGGATTGGTTGTATAACCATGCTGCGATAATTGACTATCAGAATAAAAGTCTAATGATGATGCATGCCGAGAAATTGAAGGTGGTGTTTTATGGTAGCTCATCGCTTAAGGTGGTATTTTATGGTAGCTCATCGCTTAAGCAATCGTGTTGCCTAACGATGATGCATGCCGAGAAATTGATAAAAAAAGGATGTGTAGGTTACTTAGCGTACATTGTTGATACTCAGAAAAAGGGAGTAGAAATTAAGGATATACTGGTAGTGAGAAAATTTCAAGATGTATTTCCGAATGATCTGCCTGGTCTTCTTCCAGACAGAGAGATCGAATTTATAATAGACTTAGCACCGAGAACTGCACCGATTTCGAAAGCCCCATACCGTATGACACCAGTAAAAATGATGAATTGATGATACAATTGTAAGAGTTGGTAGATAAGGTTTACATACGCCCGAGTGTGTCTCCTTGGGGAGAACCAGTGTTGTTTGTAAAGAAGAAGGATGGATCGATGGGGATCTGTATCGATTATTAAGAATTGAACAGAGTGACGATTAAGAATAGATATCCATTACCGAGGATAGATGACCTTTTCGACCAAATGAAGGGAACCAAGTGTTTCTCAAAGATAGATTTGCGAACGGGTTATCACCAGTTAAAGGTGCCAGAAGAGGATATATCAAAGACGACGTTTCAAACTCATTACGGGCATTTAGAATTTTTGGTAATGTCATTCGGGTTGACGAATGCTCGGGCAGCATTTATGGACTTGATGAACCAAGTTTTCAAGCCATTCTTAGATAAGTTCATGGTAGTTTTCATCGACGATATCTTAATCTACTCAAAGACAGAAGAAGAGCACGCCGAACATTTGAAGATGGGTTTGGAGGCGCTAAGGAGGGAGAAGCTATACACAAAGTTTTCCAGGTGTGAATATTGGATGGAGAAAGTTCAATTCTTAGGACATGTGGTGGATAAGGATGGAATTTCAGTAGACCCTGCGAAAGTGGAAGCAGTGAGTAATTGGGATCAACCGAAGAAACCAATCGAAGTGAGAAGTTTCTTAGGATTAGCTGGGTACTATCGAAGATTTATTTAGGATTTTTCTAAGATAACAACCCCGTTGACCAATTTAATGAGGAAGACGGTGAAAGTCGTGTGGACAGACAAATGTGAAAAGAGTTTTCAGGAGCTGGAAAAAAGATTAAGCGAGGCATCTATATTATCATTACCAGATAACACGGGGGGGTTTGTGGAGTATAGTGATGTGTCGCATAGAGGACTAGGATGTGTGCTAATGCAACATGGCAAGGTCATTGCGTATGCATCACGATAATTAAAGGATTACGAAAAATGATACCCTATACATGACTTAGAGTTAGCGGCAGTAGTTTTTGCGTTAAAAATTTGGAGGCATTATTTGTACAGCAAAAAATGTGAGATATACACGGACCACAAGAGTCTGAAATATATCTTCACACAGAAGGAGTTGAATAGTCAAAGAAGGTGGTTAGAATTAATCAAGGATTATGAATGCGATATTCTTTATCACCCAGGAAAGGCGAACGTTGTGGCTGACGCGCTAAGTAGGAAGGGAAGGGAGAAGTTATTTCAATTGACAACTCATGAGGAGTTAATAGGGGATATGGAAAAATTAAAGATAAAAGTGAAGGGACCGGAGAGGTCTGAAGAGGGATTTTTTATAGTCGAAGCTCGTCCAACCTTGTTGGATAAAATAAAGGAATCACAAGATAAGGATGAAGAATACGAGAAAATCAGGAAGAGGATCACATAAAATGAGGAAGTAAAGTTCAAGATGGATAGAGACAGTATTTTGAGATTTGAAGGGAGAGTGTGGGTGCAAGCGGTAACCAAGTTGAGGGAAGAAATTTTGCATGAGGCACACAACACAACGTATTCCGTTAATCCAGGAAGCACAAAGATGTACAGGGATTTGAGGCAACATTTTTGGTGGCCTAATTTGAAACGAGAAATCATGGAGTGCGTTAGTAGATGTCTTACGTGTCAACAGGTCAAAGCAGAGCAATAGAGGCCGAGTGTTCTACTTCAATCATTGGAAATACTAGAGTGGAAGTGGGAGCACATTACGATGGACTTCATGGTAGGACTTCCAGTCACGCATAAAGGTTTTGATGCCATTTGGGTTATCGTAGATCGACTAACTAAGATGGCTCATTTTCTACCGATCCAGATACGATATATTTTAAATCAATTAGCGAGCATATGTTCTATTTCAGCTTTTGGTTCACAGTGATTTGTAGAGTGGCTCTTTGGATCTTCTTTGTGCTCTGCCACTTTTCTGAATGCTATCTTCTTGGCCTTCTCAGCTCTCACTCAGCATAGCTGCCATCTTCAGTGACATTCTCATCCTTGTTGAGTGAAGCTTTTGTCTGTTCAGTTCCTTCTTCAAAGCTGCTTCACTTCCACCTTTGTAGTCTCACTATCATTGAGACTTGTTCTGTTTAGCTCTGGTGGAACTCGCAGAGTCAACAGTATAGCATTCCCACAACTCTACGATCCTTCAACTCAATAACTTTTGATCTTTGAAGCTCTGGCTAATATATACTACTTCCCAATCTTCCCGTTGGAATATAGTCGTTGAGAGCTATTTGAATTGCTTCATAGATCTCGAGTTATTTTGGTGCAGATTTCTTGATGTGACGTGACAGCTCCTTTATGACTTTATTGGCACAATAGTCTGCTAACTTACCTACCGCCTTAGAGTTATCATCTTTCTGTGTCAGGCTAGTAGTCATTTTTATTTCTTCTTTCTAACTTCTTGATTAAAACATCAGAGGTTGTCCTTTTGTATCGATGCTCTCAATTAGAAATATTCAAATATCAGTCTTTATATTGAACCATTACCAATGCATCAATCTTCAGATGATCGAACTCTACGATTCTGATGCAGATGTTCTTGGACCTGATCGTAGTGTGTCTTGTTCAATGTTGCTCATTTGATTGATTGAACATTACGATCCTGAAGAGTGTTCATTGGATCTTCAATGTAGAACACCTCTTCCTTCATTTGTGCAGTGCTTCAACACTTCTGTTTGCCTTGACCGATCTCGTGAAGGCGATATCTTGACTCCTTGTTCTAGTCTCTTCTGAATAGCAAGACACCTCAGATTTGTGGCATGCCCGGCTCCCTTTCTCCTTGTGATTTCCTGTTCACTTATCATTAATGGACTGACCCATGCTTAATCACTTTAGCCTTGTTCGTCAAAAGCTGGCCAGTATCTATGTGTAAACTATATCAGTTCCTTCTTTGCTTGGAAAACACTGCGATCTTGGTTGACCCCAAGATCGTTGTCTTCTGTTCATTTGACAGCTACTGCACTTGCTGACTTTTCCTTAGTCAGTCACTTTTACCGAAGTCTTCTTTTGATCTACTTGTAGAAGACTTCATCTTGAATGACTTTACAACTCAATCTGGATGCTGATTGGGTTGGTGCTTAGATCTTCTGTTAGCTTGCAAGCCATTCGTTGAGTGCTCTCTGGTTTCCTTTAGGTGGAGTGTAACTTTACAGCTCTGACTAGAGGCTTCATCCTTTAGATATTCTGGGAGTGCTCATTTGTTAAGCATTATGTTTACTCTAAGATTCTGCCTTGGCGTTGTGAGCAATTCTGTTGAAGTCTTAGTTCTGCACTCTATGATTTTGCTTGGATTCTGCAGACACTACGACTCTAAGATCAGATCTTGACACTCTACGATTTCTGCCTCTTATTAGATCAGTAGACTCTATGACTCCTATTGTGGTCTACAATTCTTGACTTGGCTTTGGCAGATGCTTGCTCGGCTCTTAGACAGACTGTCTCTATGATTCTGAACATGACTTCCTCAATAGACTACAACTTTGAAGAAGTTCTGCTCGACATACTACGATCCTTCCTTGTCTCTCTTGGCAGTCTACGAACTCTGAGATTTACAATCTTGCATACTACGATTTCGCCTTGATAGTTCTCGAGCTTTCCTTGACTCTCTTGGTAGACTACGATTTTTGTGCAGTGCTCGATGATCAGACATGCCTATCTATTACATTATAAGATCAACCTAACAATCTTGATCTTTCTATGTTTATAGTCCTTGTACATCATTTCTTCTTAATGACTTTACAAAGCTGTTTTGCTTATGTAGGATCAACCTAACATATTTGATGAATTCTTTCTAAGTCCTTGTACATATGTTTCTATTATCTATCAAAGGACTTTATAGATTTTCTTAATGCAAGCATACTTACATATTCATTCATTTATATCATAATCAAATCATATAAAAATAGGAATATCATTCACATTCTTATTCCTGACAATCTCCCCCTATTTGATTATGACAAAAACAATTAGTGCACATGCACGATATGAATGAATCTTATATACAGTGAGCATCTGTATTTCTAAAATAGATAATCATGAATGTCATTGATAATAATATGGAATCACATAAACTATGACACTCTACATTCTGGATCCAGAATATACCTAACTAGATAGAGATGTACCTTTTTGGCTTCATATGTGTTTCTAGGATGTCTGTTGATCAGCTACTTTTCTGCTTAGTCTTTTTGCTCCTTCTCCCCCTGAGATGGTGACTTCATTTCTTTTCCCTGCTCCTCCTCAGATTTATGCTCTTCTTCTTTTTCTTGCTCCCCCTCAAACTCTACATTCATGGGATCATCATCCTTTGACTCCCCCTCAGATGATGATTCTGCTACTCCTGCTGCTATCTTCTTCTTTTCCATCCTCTTGCCTTCTTATCTCCTTTTCTTCTGATCTCCTTGCTCTTCCGTTCCTTTTTCTATGCCTATTTTTCTCCCCCTTTTTGTCATTAATCACTTGTGAAAGTTGCTCCATGTTGGACATAAGTTGTTCCATCAAGTAAGATGAGTTACCAACCTCAATCTTAAGTTCTTGTTGGCCCAACTCAATTTGTAGGGAGAGAGAGACTGATTCAAATTGTCAATCTTGTCAAAGAGGGATAAGATTTATTCTTCATTAGCCTTTTGTGCTCGTAGAGCTTCTTTCTTTTGATCAATCATAGCCTTCAGGTAGATTTGATCTCTCTCTTTGATTTTGAGAGATATATCAGTAATAGTGGCTCGAAGTCTGTCTTGAACCTCATTATCTCCTGCTTCTGTCAACATCTTTGCCTCTTTAGTGATGATAAACATCTTCTCAACCAACTCATCAATATTCTTCAATAACTCCTGTTCCATAGGAGTTTGGTTATTGGATTGGGCAGACTCTTGTTGAGCACTAGACTGGACTCCACGATTCTTGGACAGATTCTCGAAAGAAGTAAGAATCTAATAAATCGTTGAGTGCCAATTGTTGTGGGAGGATGAAGGAATATCAGACAATTGTGCTTGTGTAGAGGGAAGCTTCTCAAACTGAACGTGATCATCTTCAATGGTAGAGTGAAGGGATTCTACGATCATCCACTTGGGCATACTCCTTCTATGACGCCCCTAAAATAGGTCCACACGACCCATTCTGAGTCGCCAGATATCATACTATAAAAATCAAATACAAACTTCATTTATACAAATGTTAAACTGTCGTGCAGAATACTCAGCAAGTGGATGTGCACAACCCTGTCTTATGATAACACGAGGTTGTATGTCATTAGACATCTTGTATGATAGTGGCAAAACACCCTTCCAAAGTTGGCTTCACCTCACCCTATTCGGTTCACCAAAATTAAATATCAAATGACGATACAATAATTACGACACACTTATCTAAAGTTCTCAACAAATTTATTTCCATACTATTTAGGGAGAACCTCAATAACTATAGACCACCGTTCATATTTTCCGATTATCCCCGTCAATCTTAAGAACACTCTTATTACACAGGGAAATGAATTGTGAAGCAAAAAAAGGGTGAGCACAACTAGCCCAATAAAAAATATCATGACTAAAGATAATTTACATCATCAATAGCCTTCATCGTTAATAAATCAAAGATTTAGAACATATGGTAGATGATAAAACTTTTCAACCATAGTTATAGTTGAACGAAGCAATCCATTAGAAGAGTCAAATAGACCATCGTGTCTATTATCTTCTCCATGTTAAAAGTCCACCAATAATGTTTTATCCCTCAGTAACATCAATCAACAATTTCATTCACAATCATATGAATAACTCATAATCATAATTGTGATTCTAAATTCCTCTTCGCACCTAGGACGAAGATAATTTTCATCACCTATCTTCACCTGAAACATCAAAAATCATGGTTATACCAAATCATAATTCCTGCTCATAATCATACTAATAAATTCATCTTTGCAATACGGTCAAAGATATTCATTAACAATTCATCTTTGCACTACAGGCCAAAGACATTCAACTGTATTTTAGAAGAGTCAAGTAGAGCATGATATGTAAGACCCCAACTTATTATGAATAAAATTAAATTTTCTCTATTTATTATCTTGAAATAATAAGGAGTTAATTTGATATAATACTTTGGTTATGGGTGAAATGTATAAATTTTATAAAATAAGCAAGTGGTTATAAAATATTCATTTTTGTCGGAGAATATTCGTTTGGTCGTGGAATATTCTTGTTGTCGGGGAATATTCGTACGACGAAGCAGCCATTCGTGGGCCTCATAATAGAATAACTGTCGAATGAAGAAAACGACAAGTTTGAGTTTTATAAATAATGTCGAGTTATTACAATTAACATTTGTTAAAATACCGGTGGTTAAAAATACTGAATACGTGTCGTAAAGGTTACCTGGTGATTGCAGTATTGCACAATATTTTTGAATTATCGATTCTTACGTAAGAAGGCACTACTCAATAATTATTGTAGTAATTACTGTTCAATATTTTATTCTATTGATTCAATAATTGCTGCGTTGATATTTTATATTATTGTTGTTTCAATAATTGTCACTGCACATTATTTCCCATTATCAGATCAATATTTCATATTATTTGAATAATATTATTAGATAACATTATTGGCAAGTCTAGAAAGTTCTATCTAAGGAGAAGTTTGGTCACCTAATTGCGTGCCAGTAAGGAGAAATCCTTATTGAAAAGCCCCGTCTTTTCTAGGAACGGCCTGGTTGTCATTATTGTGATTCTGTAATATTATTTGTGAATAATTATTTATTGACTTATATGATAAGAAAATATTTATTTTATGTGGCTATTAATGTTGAGGTGTTTTATCAGTATTTTTGTCATAATGGAGGTATTAAAAATCAAATTAGTGTTCTTGAGATATATTGCGTGAGTTATAATTTTTAATCCGACCGTTGGATCGTTGTGATTTTTAGATATGTTATACATATATAAGTTTACTATATGTCCACAAATTTTGAACCGTTAAAAATGAATGTATGATTTGTTATGAATTTTAAGAGGTGACTGATTCAGAAATTATGTTTATAAATAATTTTTGGTGGAAAATTCTAGAATTGAGTGGACCCCAATTTTGGTTGGTGAAAAATGTGCTCAAAATTTATTTCAAATGTGGTGGGTGGCAATAGTAGCAGGTAAAGTCATCAGTAGAATTGTCAAGTCTCGCCTTGGCGCTTACTAGCATTTTTCTATAAATAAAAGTGCTTAGGTTAGAATTGAAAATCACACCAGAAACATAACCTTTCTCTCTTTCTCTCTCTATATTATCGAGCGTATTTTGTGAGTATTTAGATACTTTGAGAGTTGCTCTTCAGTACAAGTTTCATTCAGCATCACATCCGACATTTCATTATGCAGTAATATTTCTTTGAGGTAAGGGATGTTATTTTCTTCTTAAATGATATTATTTTCTTCATATCATTATCTTGCCGAGATATTGTTATGAATTTATTGTGAAATTTCTACCTTTTGTGTCTGGATTACTATTCACGATACTGACACTATTCACGATATCTGAGACTATTCATAAATACGATACTATTCACCAAAAAATAAAAATTTTTCTTTTTCGTCCCAGATGTCTTTTATGGTTACTATCTTTGATTGTATCCATGTTTTGATCTTTATTTTTGATTTCTACTTCACACTTGATTATTATGGAGTATTATTGAATTTGGATAAACCGAAATATGAATCCCTAATATTTGTCCTTCTGTCTCACTGAATTCGTTCTCTAAAATATTTTTTATCATCCTCAGTCCTTAATGGTGATACTTAATGAATATCTTTGGCCTGTAGTGCAAAGATGTATGATTACCTGATGAATATCTTTGGACCATAGTGCAAAGATGAACATGTGTTGAGATGAACATGACCAACTAGTGCTACAAATGAATATCTTTGGCCCGTAGTGCAATGATGAATGTTTGATATCAGATGTATATTAATTGATGTTACAAGAATAAAATATTGATGATGAATTTTTAAATTCATAGATGATAGTAGATTTCATTCTCTACTTTACTCTTCTAATGAATTATTGTTTCCGCTGCAGTTGTTGATCTAAAACTTGTTGTCTATTATATTCTATTAGATTTTTTCCCTATTGAAGACTAAGGATAATTTGTTTTATATTATCTTATTCATAATATTCTTTAATGGGCTAGTTGACCTCACTATTTTTCTTTTTGTTCCATTTTTCTTCTTAGGAAGCGAGAATATAGCGGGAAGTAGTCGGGGTGTGGAATGATGATTCTAGACAGTTGTTTAGCACACTACAAAAAATAGAGCTTCAACAACAACCAATTTTCGTTGCTAAAGGTGCCGAATTTCGTTACAAAAGGGTTTTGGCAACGACTTTAATGTTGTTGCGTCTTTCGTTGCGTAATGAGCGTTGCTAATTGTTCCGCAACGAACGTTTTTTTTTGTTGTCAAAAGTAATATATTTTGCAACGAAATTTGACTTTCGTACAGAGACATCAATCATTTAGCAACAAAATATATTGTTGCAGAATAATTAAAATTTCGTTGCTAAAAATCCCATTTCGTTGCAAAAGCCTGCTAATTGGCAACAAAATGAACTCTTTTTTTTTTGCAACGACATTTTTCGTTGCAGTAAATTATGAAAATTGTTGTCTAAGTTTGCTTTTGTTGTGGAATGTAAACTTTTTTAGAAGAACGATTTCGTTCGATTATATTATTTGGCAACGACATTATATTTGAATCAAAGAACAAAATGTTTATTCTTGGTTATTTTCAATAGCAAATGAAAGAAGTCGCCGATTAGCAAACATTATATGTTGTCGTTTCTTTATATATGCAACGAAAGTTGATATGATTTGCAACGATAAAAAATATTACCTTTTATGTTAATATTAGCAACAATATCCTCTCCGTTGTTATTAGGTTAATTTTCTTTTTTAAATATTATATTTTTAATACCATTACAGAAAATTTGTTGCTAAATGTATAAAAATTGTTGATATATTAAAACTTGTTCAATGCTTTGGTAACAAATTATATTGTTGCCAAATCAAAATTTGACATTCTTTTTTGTAAATTGGCAGGGCTCAATGTTCCCATAGCAAATAATGAAAAAAATACAAAAAACTAAAATATTATTAACTTAATAAAATCATCCACTACATAATCATTTATTATCTTTACAATTAACCATCTAAAACTACCACAGTTCTTCAATCAAAGTATATATCTACATATATAGAGAGAATACACTTCATAATTTCGTCCCTTGTCTTCCGTTAACGTAGCACAAAAATTTGATACCCAATATTACAAGGCAGGTCGTAGAAGCAGTCTTCCTGCACATATTTAAAAATAATAACAAGTCAAAAAAATGAAGCAAATAGATCACCAGAGACACTTAATGCCAAAATCAATACACAAAGACAATAAAGTTGATACGTGGTACTAATATTATTAAACCAACAGACTACCCACAATATTTATTAAATGATTGAGCATATAAAAAGATTCTAGAGTCCTTCAACTGACTAAATAAAATGCCTTAAACAAGATAACATGAAGTACATACTAGTTTGACAAACATACACAAGATGGTACCATGTACAATGTGCATGTATAAGATTACAACAACTATGACAAAGATACACCTGCTCTATGTGTCCAACTTAGAAGTAACTGTTACGTGAAAAAAAGCTAAATCTTCTATTACACTTGACACAGTTTTGTATGCCTATTTACACGGTCCTTAATTTTTATTTTGACAAACTCAAAATTACTCAAAACTAAGATAAACATAGTAATAAATAAAGAGAGACAGAGGCCCCCCGGGGGGGAGAAGGGGGGTTGGGTTTAGCATATAAGATAGTACAACAGAATGGGACCATTTGTAGGGTAGGAGAACTGCAACATGATAAACATATGAAGCACAAGTATATGAAAGAGGGAGAACAAAAATCCCAGAGCATCATAATATTACAATGAAAAGAACTATATTGTGGAACTAAAGAAATTACTTGAGCAGGGCGTCCAGTGCTTCTCCGCTGAAGAGCCAAGCAAAGTTGATTAAATAGGTCCCCTACAACCTCCTTCTGATTTATAAGCTCTATCAGTGTTGACCGTTGTTTTTTAACTATGAATTAAAGAGTTATACTGGAATATCAAATATACTTGCATCAGATAAAACAAGCATTCAACAAGGTATAGATGTGCAAATCCTAATGAATTATTCATTGATGGTTTATTGTTACTGTTGTGCGCAGAAACTAGTACAACGCAATATTATAATAAAAAGTGACTTCCAGTACTTATAATAAACAAAATCATCCTCTCGACTTTTGCTTTAAGTTCCTGTGTACTTTTTTTAAATATATTGTAATTATCCTCATTTTTGAAGCAGAAGGTTCAGTAATAGTAAAATTCAGTCTCCCACCCATTCTTTCTCTGTTCCCATTTTATTTAAATGATAGGACGAAGAGTAAACCTCAAAAAAGGCTAACCTCTTCCTCCAACTCTTGGCATATCAGTGTTGTTCGCCAGCGAAGATGAACTTTGGATTGGCTTACATCTGTATAGATATGATCACCAACATACAAAATCTCGTCACCATGAATGTTCAAGGATTTCTCAATCATCTGAGTGCTTCCCCCCGAGTACACGGCCCCTGAAGAAACCAAAATGAACAAATAAACTTTAAAGTCCTTTACAATTACATCAAGAGTTCATATGTTTTACTTTTACACATATGGGCATGAAATTTTTGTAACAGTAAATCATGTGACCCAAAAAGAAAATACAAGACTGGAGAAGGAATTCATGTTCTGATCATGTGTTCTAAAGATTCATTATAGATGACAAAATTTGCTTCATAGAAGTAACAGAAAGTCCTGTGTAAAATTCAATGCTATGGTGACTGTACATATGAACGCTCAATGAGAAACAATTCAAAATAGTTTTGACTATTTTCAAAATATAGGCTACCAGATCCATTGACTGCTTGATGCTCTTTACCACATAGACAAGTTACGATTACACCATACATTGACATTTGAGAATAACACCAATCAACACAATGCCTCGCATAAAGCATGCATTAATATTTTGACCTACTTTATTTGCTGGTCAGCAAGACAATTTTGATAAGCAGTATAGACATTTTTAAAAGAAGAATGAACCACACCATAACCACTATGGCATGCATATCCTATACCATCAGTTATTCAAAACTTTAAAAAAGCAAGTTTAATAAAACTATGCAAGTTCCATACTTCTTGAGAGCAACATCTTTTTATAAGTAATTGATATATATATATATATATATATATATATATATATATATATATATATATATATATATATATATATATATATATATATACATAAAAATAGAAAAAACAGAGGGTGACGAGTGTAGCATAACAAAACAAACCTATACAAAATACAAAGCTGACCTCTCTGAAGAGACTATTTACAATTAACCAACCAAGTCGGCCAGAATATCAAAACTTGAATTAAATTAGCGCATACACCTTAGAGAGCCACATGTCAGTGAATTATATAAAATAGAGTTTTCCTTTAACAATCTAACATTTAAGTCCAGTCAAAGCAATACTAATTAGATGATGTTAGATAAAGAGAGAGAAGATCTTAATATATTTCCTTCAAATTCAAAATAGTTTACAAAAAATTAGCAAGTAGCTAAGCATGAACCACCTGGACGAGCCTTAAAACAAGGACGCATTAGACCCTCTTCTGTCACCACTTCATACAATGGGTGTGACATTTGGAAGAACTCTGGCTTTCTTGCTGATACTATAACCTATACAAAAATAATAAGACCTCATAATTCATAAGTGAAATGAATAAGTACAACTATTCAATTCTTCTTTATTGGATTGATGACTGAAGTTATTAAGAAGCACTAAAAGGGAGTCAAACCCATAGATAGACAAAATTGTATATAAAATATAAAAGATAACTTCTCTGATTAAATAAAATTAGCCTTCAAAAGAGTTGGAAGTAGGAACAAGCCTCTTTGTAGTTCTTCAATACATTTGAACGTTAAGGCATTCCACTTTTTCTAAACGAGAATACAAACTGAAATGTTAAACAGTGTAAAGAACCAAAAATTCATACTAAAACAAGAATTCAATATGTTGAATTTTCTAGGAATACAAACTGCCATGTTAAACAGTGTAAAGAATCTCCATAATGCCCTCCCTATCCTCATAGCAGCAAAATTATTTTCTAGGAATGTGTTTACAAGGAGATTCAAGTGCAATAAGAGGACAAACAAAATAAAAAAGGAAGAAATAAAATGAGAATGCAACATGGTTTTTAGAGGAAGATGTAGTTGAAGTCTACTAACCATGTCGAACAGATCTCGCCAGCCCATATCATTTGGGAGAAATCTATTTATTTTCTAAATAACATACTACAACATATACAGTTAAAAACAAAATTAAGGTCAGAATTTGGAATCCACAAATGCCTTCCTTAGCCTCCTGAAATTCTGTTCATTTTTCACAAAGTCATCTATTTTTACCAGTTTGCTTACTGTAGAAAGGTGGTGTGTACTGGGGGGGGATAAAGTTGGTGGTGTATAGAGCTGGTCAGGAGGCATGACACACTTCAGGAAAAGGGCTCCTTAGAGTTAGTGAGAGCTAGCTAGTCTTAAACGTTGTTCCCTAAAAAATCAAGAACATATTAGTGGGATCTCAAACCTCCCAAATTCATGGAAAATGTTGGAAGGGATTCCAGAGTTAACTTTGAGTTCAAACGGAGTCTGGTCCGACTTTAAATAGCATAGCTCACCAACTTTAAAGATATAAAAGAACTAAATAAAATGAAAAATCAACTGAAAACATGGGCAATATTGACTGAGATAATGCACTGAATTCAAAACATGGTATTATGTTACACTAACGGCAAACCTTAAGAAGAAAGTAAAACAGAATGGTTTAAAATAGAAAACAACAAATATTTCTCAAATCTACACTAAAAACACAATGCAATAATCAAACTCCACCAAAAGAAACCGCTAAAACACCATAAGATCAATTTCAGCAACAAAATGACAGAACTTGATCAAGATTACGTGTTTCACTAAGCTTGCTCTAATCACCGGAGTTACCATTTCTTTTTCGTCATTCAATTTCCCATTAACTTTCTTCACTACCTCAAACTTCCTCGAAGGACCCCTCCCCGTAATATCCTCAAGATCAACAATCTCTAATTCCTCCCCATTCTCCTCCTCCTCCTCATCATCATCATACTCGTCCAACTCATCCACAATCTCAGAATCACTCACATTACCAAAATAACCCCCATTTCCCTCCAAACCACCTTTCAAAACACCTACCACGTTCCTACTCCAAACAGCAAACACTTCATTCAATTGACCTCCATCAACATCCCCTTCACACACCGGTAAAACCTCTGCCCCACCCAGAGCTCTCATCCTCTTCGAAAAATCCTTCGCAACAGCATTAAAAGTCTCCCCATACGATTTACTACCAACCCCAAACACCGCAAATTTACACTCCCTAAGCAACAACGATCTAACTCTAAAATCCTCAACGCTCTCCGCAAGCCAATTCGCGAAGAATCCGCCACTTGGAGGCGCATTTCCGTCATCCCAAGTGGAAGCAACAATCAAAACTAGGGTCAGAGATGAGGTTCTGTCCAGATTTTTGTCCGACGTGCGATTAGGGCAGAAACAGAGATGAAAAATCGAGATCTAGGGTTCTGGCTTTTGGGTTAGGGGCTTAGGTTAGGGCAGAAACAGAGATGAGAAATCGAGATCTGAGAATCGGAGGGTCTGAGGAATGATCGGATGAGAGATCGAGATGAGAGATGTTATAACTCGGACGAGAGATGAGAGATGAGAGATCGAGAGTTCGACTGTTAGAGATCGAGAGAAATTGGGGCTGAGAAATGAAATGAGAGTTGAGCCTAATTAGGACTAATGGACTATTATCATAATTATTATTATTACTATTACTATTATTTTGAAATTATTATTATTATTATTATTTAAAAATAATAAATTTTAGTACTTATTATTTGTTTAAAGATAACAAAATTTTAGAAGTCCTGGTCCACGTAAAGAAAAAAGTCTTTGTCAGTTTGCTCACGTTCCATCGTAGTCTTGAAAAAATGCTCACGTAAGCAAAAAACTTCAACTTGACAACAAGATTCTCGTCTGCTTTTTTTGGACGAAAATCTTAAGTAATGACCATTTTGTAATTTTTGAGAGTACATTTATTTGATTGTAACAAAAAAAGATTCGGTAACCATAATGAAAATCGGATCATAGTACAATACCAAAAAGTGTATTATCCCCTATTTTAATTCTTTCTGCCAAACGATTAAGTAATGCCCTAGCCACGCTAGTTATCGTATGTCAACCATTAATTCAACCGTCAATTACGTTTATTTTTTATTATGGACGCACATGATTTGTTTCTCCCTTCAATATCAATGACTTGGATCAGTTGGTGAAGTGTCATGCTGGTGCAATTGGATTATGGTCAATAATAATGAAGTCAATGAGTTATGAGTCTATCCTCATAAGTTAGCCCAAAAATAATACTCTATCCGTTTTTTAATATAAATCGTTTTAAAATTATAAACTATTATTAAAAAAAATTAATTATATAACATTAAGTATAATATCAATTGTTTATATTATCCTTATATTAAAAAAAATGTTATTTATTAGGCAAAAAATAATGAGTGAACTAACGTTATATATATATATATATATATATATATATATATATATATATGGTTCTCGATTTTTATTGTTATTATCGAAATTTTTTTTATTACAATCGAATAAATGTACTCTCAAAAATTACATAATGGTCATTATTTTAATTTTAAATTCGAAAAATGGACGGAATCTTGATTATGCATATATTTTGTCGTCTATCGCATATTTTCGATGCCAAAAATTAATCTTGAAGTCCAATGCGGTGCTCATTTGCTCTGTTTTGGCCTTATGCTCTTGTATTATCTTAAAATCTATGTCTCACTGTTTGTCATGTTGAGTTTCCATTCTTGACATTTTGTATCGATCTCGAGGAATGCCCCTAAGTATATGTATCTCTTTTCTTTTATATACATCTAAATTTAGCAAAAAATAAATTAAATAATATGGAACAACTTATAAGTACAATTTATAAATTTATAAATAATTTATTAGATAAATTTTAAATATGACATATTTTAATGACAATATTTATAATAATAATTTGATTAATTTTAAGTGATATCATTATAATATATCACTTTAATTGGAATAAAAATTTGAAAAAAAGGGATACCATATATGCATTTTGTTTGCAAATTTGAGAAGTTATTGTAAGTTTATGAATTTGATAAGCTATTACAAATGAATCTATGATGCACAAACAAAAAATACCAATGAAAACGAAAAACTTTAAATATATTCAATTCAGTATTTCTATTTGAAATTTGTATTGAGTAACTTTATATATATATATATATATATATATATATATATATATATATATATATATAGAGAGAGAGAGAGAGAGAGAGAGTCCGGATCTAGTCTGGACTCCTGCATTTTGTTAAAATACGGACCTTTTTTTCTTCTTTTTTTGCTTTTTTTAAAACAACTAAAAAAAAGTTTAATATTTTATAGAACAGGAATTTTTCCATAATACAGTGTTTTGGGCGTGATTTAGATACATATAACAAAACAGTCTGTACCTGGCGCCACATGTGTGTTGACCTGCGTACGTGGCGCCTACGTGGTGCACGTGGCAGATCTACGTGGGCATTTTTTATTTTATTTTACACGTGGACGGGCTGACGTGGTGAATATTGAACTTTATCCCAAAAAATATGTTGATGCACAAATTCGAACCCAAGACCTCCAATTTGGAATATTGATTCAATGACCACCCAAGCACATGGGCCTAGTTGCTATTATTTTGCAAGAATTAATATTTATAACTGAACAAATCATTTTTCCCAAATTAAAACAGATCCCCTTTCCTTAAATCTGTTACGTACGTACATAAATGTACATAACTAATTGCGTGATAATAATAATAATAATAATAATAATAATAATAATAATAATAATAATAATAATAATAATAATAATAATAATAATAATAATAATAATAATAATAATAACAGTCATAATAATAAAAGTACTAATAATAATAATAACAATACTACTACTATTAATAATAATAATAATAATAATAATAATAATTATTATTATTATTATTATTATTATTATTATATGGGTGATGTATGCCTGTACGTGAGACTTATTCCCTTGAACGTCTTGCTCATATGTATGTGAATGAGATTATGAGATTGCATGGCATGCCAGTATCCATAGTTTCAGATCGTGACCTAAGATTCACTTCCCGATTTTGGGTTAGCTTGCAGAAAGCTATGGGCACGGATTTACGATTCAGTTCGGCATACCATCCTCAAACGGATAGACAATCAGAGAGGACTATTCAAACTCTTAAAGATCTATTAAGACTCTGTGTCCTAGACTTCAAAGGGAGTTGGGATAAGTATTTACCATTGGTGGAATTCTCCTATAACAACAGTTATCAGACAAGTATAGGTATGGCTCCATTTGAAGCCTTGTATGGACGAAAGTGTTGCTCTCCATTATGTTTGGATGAGGTGGGTGAAGCAACATTGTTTGGACCAGAGTTGGTACGTATGACTACGGAAAAGATCCAAACGTTTCGACAACGTATACAAACGGCACAGGATCGACAAAAGAGTTATGTGGATCTTCATCGAAAGGACGTGGAATTTGGTATTGGGGATTATGTACTATTACGTATTGCTCCATGGAAGGGAGTTACAAGATTCGGGAAAAGAGGAAAGCTTAATCCACCATTTATTGGTCCATTTTAGATTCTTGATCGAGTAGGAAATGTGGCCTATAGACTCGCATTACCTCCAAGCATGTCTCGTGTTCATAATGTTTTTCACATATCTATGCTTCGTAAATCTGTGAAGACCCAAACCACATTATTGAGTTAGAACTAGACGAAATAGCCGAATATTTAACTTACGAGGAGGCACCTGTTAAGATCTTGAATAGGAAAGAGCATGTCCTGCGCACCAAGGTTTTACCATAAGTTAAGGTTTTGTGGAGGAACCATGCTATTGAAGAAATGACCTAGAAATTAGAATCGGAAATGAAAGCGAGGTACCTTTACCTTTTCGAAACACCAGGTATGTACGTCAATTTCTTCGAGGACGAAATTTCATAAGGAGGGGAGGTCGTAAGACCCCAACTTATTATGAATAAAATTAAATTTTCTCTATTTATTATCTTGAAATAATAAGGAGTTAATTTGATATACTACTTTGGTTATGGGTGAAATGTGCAAATTTTACAAAATAAGCAAGTGGTTATAAAATATTCTTTTTATCGGAGAATATTCGTTTGGTCGTGGAATATTCTTGTTGTCGGGGAATATTCGTATGACGGTGCAACCATTCGTGGGCCTCATAACAGAATAACTATCAGATGAAGAAAATGACAAGTTTGAGTTTTATAAATAACGTCGTAGTTGTTACCGTTAACACTGTTGGAATACCCGGTGGTTAAAATACAGTAATACGCGTGGTTGCACAGTAGAACACGGTATTGCACAATATTTTTGAATTATCGATTCTTACGTAAGAAGGCACTACTAATAATTGTTATAGTAATTACTGTCCAATATTTTATTTTATTGATTCAATAATTGCTGCGTTGATATTTTATATTATTGTTGTTTCAATAATTGTCACTGCACAGTATTCCCCATTATCAGATCAATAATTCATATTATTTGAATAATATTATTAGATAATATTATTGACAATGTCTAGAAAGTTCTGTCTAAGGAGAGGTTTGGTCACCTAATCAAGGCCACCAAGAAGGAGAAATCCTTATTAGAAAGCCCTCTTTCTCAGGAACGACACTGGTTGTCATTATTGTGATTCGTAATATTATTTGTGAATAATTATTTATTAATTTATATGATAAGGAAATATTTATTTTATGTGGCTATTAATGTTGAGGTGTTTTATCAATATTTTTGTCGTTTAATAGAGGTATTAAAAAATCAAATCGTTGTTCTTTGAGATATATTAATGAGTTATAATTTTTAATTCGATCGTTGGATCGTTGTGATTTTTAGATATGTTATACATATATAAGTTGAGTATATGTCCACAAATTTTGAACGGTTAAAAATGAATGTATGATTTGTTATGAATTTTAAGAGGTATTGATTGAGTAAATTATGTTTATAAATGATTTTTGGTGAAAATTCTAGAATTGAGTGGGCCCCACTTTTTGGTTGGTGAGAAATGTTCTCAAATTTTATTTCAAATGTGGTGGGTGGCAATAGTAGCAGGTAAAGCCATTAGGTAGCGAGGTCAAGTCCGCTTTGCTAAGGCATAGCATTTTTCTATAAATAGGTGCTTAGGTTAGAATTGAAAATCACACCAGAAACATAAGCTTTCTCTTTTTCTCTCTCTATATTATTGATCGTATTTTGTGAGTATTTAGATACTTTAAGAGTTTCTATTCAGTACAAGTTTCATTCAACATCACATCCGACATTTCATTCTGAAGTATTGTTTCTTTGAGGTAAGGGATATTATTTTCTTCTTAAATGATATTATTTTCTTCAATATCATTATGCTGAGATATTGTTATGAATTTTATTATGGAATTTCTACCTTCTTATGTCGGGAATACTATTCATGTATACGGCACTATTCACGTATACGACACTATTCACCGAAAAATGAAATTTTCTCTTTTTCGTCCCATATGTCTTTTATGGTTACTATCTTTGATTGTATCCATGTTTTGATCTTTATTTTTGAATTCTACTTCACACTTGGTTATTATGGAGTATTATTGAATTTGGATAAACCGAAATATGAATCCCTAATATTTGTCTTTCTGTCTCACTGGATCGTTCTCTAAAATGTTTTTCATCATCCTCAGTCTTTAATGGTGATACTTGATGAATATCTTTGGCCTGTAGTGCAAAGATGTATGATTACCTGATGAATATCTTTGGCCTGTAGTGCAAAGATGAACAGGTGTTGAGATGAACATGACCAACTGGTGATACAAATGAATATCTTTGGCCCATAGTGCAAAGATGAATGTTTGATGCAAGATGTATATTGATTGATGTTACAGGGATAAAATATTGATGATGGACTTTTAAATTCATAGATGATAGTAGATTTATTCTCTACTTAACTCTTCTAATGAATTATTGTTTCTGCTGCAGTTGTTGATCTAAAACTTGTTGTCTACTATATATTCTATTAGCTTTTTTCCCTGTTGAAGACGAAGGATAATTTGTTGTATATTATCTTAGTCATAATATTCTTTACTGGGCTAGTTGAGCTCACCCTTTTCCTTTTTGTTCCATTTTTCTTCTCAGGAAGCGAGAACATAGCGGGAAGTAGTCGGGGTGTGGAATGATGGTTCTAGACGGTTGTTTAGCAGTCCTCACTATTTTGTAAAATAGCGTATCAATAATTATAATGAGGACTTTATTTGGGTGTGGATATTGTCTAGAAGATAATATTGTATTTAAACTCACAGTATGTATTGTCGTATTTTGCATGATAATTGTAATAATAAAGTTGTAGTTGTTTTCTGTACCATGTTTTTGGCAACTCGAAATGGGTGATGTATACCTATTTTGGGGGCGTCGCTTGATATCTACTATCTTTTACGAATTAAAATTGTATAATCAATATGTTATCGTTGAGCCTCATCTTAATAAATAATCCACATCATCGAATCATCACTGCACTATGGCCAAGGATATTCATGTAATCATCAATGATCATGATTATACCGAATAATCCTTGGTTATAATCATACCAATAACTTTCCATCAATGCATCACGGGCCAATGAGGACTTTTACCACATCATCTATAACATTACGAGTCATGATTATACCGAATGATCCCTGGTCATAATCATACCAATAAATAGTTCATCTATGCACATAAGCCAAAGATACTCATCAATCAATAGTTCATCTTTGCACATAAGCCAAAGATATACAATCAGTAAAAGCTAATAATCAGCGATCCATCTTTGCACGTAAGCCAAAGATACTCCAATCGTAAAACTAATAATAATAAGCCCATCCATCTTTGCACGTGAGCCAAAGATATACAACTTTAAAATCAATAATCAACAGTCCATCTTTGCACGTAAGCCAAAGATACTCCATTGTAAAACCAATAATCAACAGTCCATCTTTGCACGTGAGCCAAAGATATACAACTGTAAAATCAATAATCAACAGTCCATCTTTTCACGTAAGCCAAAGATACTCCACTGTAAAACCAATAATCAACAGTCCATCTTTGCATGTGAGCCAAAGATGAATTTCATCATAATATAAGCATGAGGATGATGACAATAATATAAGCATTAATCAAACGAAATCAAGGATAAATATTAAAGACTTTAAATTTATCCAGATATTATCAATCACTTAATAAACTCATAATCTAATATTATTAATATTAAAACAATATTTTAATCACTTCCTAAACTTATAACCAATTTATTTTAATTGTTTATACTTTACCAATTAATACATTTAATCATTCAAAAATGCCATATTCATAAGATTTCATCACCAATGATCAAATCCCTCATAAAAAATCTGCATATACCTTATATAGGATTTCCAAGCTATGAAATCCTATTTACCAATTTTTCAACTTCACATAACATATTTAATTCATATGTTTGTAACTAAACTATTTTTATGAAAAATAACAAATCAGTCCCAAAAAGTTTTCTTTTCTGGGAATTAGCAGAATATAGCCCCATATTGAACATATATTTTTCTCAGATTTTTTTAAATTCATCTACTATTTTTCATATGGCCAAAACTGCCGAATATTTAGACATTTATCAAAAATTGTACTTTTGTCCACAACTTCCAAAATTTATAGGGTATACTGCTGTTATATAGATGTACTCCCAATAAAAATTTCACCAATTTTAGAATTAAGCACAGGGAATTATAAGGGTTTACTTTTAAAATAGTCCTTTTCCATAAAATTCATAACTCCTAATCTATACATCCAAAAATCGCCATTTTTGGACACAATCTAGAAAACTCATCAAATTATCATTTCAAATTTTCCCAGAATTTTTAAGGGTCAGAAAAATTATGAAACTGTAAATGGATTTTCACCCGCCATGCGGTAATCCACGTAGACAGATCATTTCCACAATTTAATAAAGAATGAATATAGAGGGTCATTCACCATGCATGTGGTAATTCACATAGACAGGTTATTCCAACAGAATAATAAAGAATGGAATAACAGAAGAATTCACCGGGCATGTGATAGACCACATGAACAAAGTTATTCAGCAAGATAATAAAGAATGGAACCAGTCACGATAATCCGCATGACAGACGATACTCCAAAAGAATAATAAAGAATGGAACCCGAAGGTCATGCGTAATCCAAGACAAACGGATATTCCAAATGAGAATAATAAAGAATGGAATAACAACGAATTCACGTGCATGCGATAGACCTCACAGACAGGTTATTCCAACAAAATAATAAAGAATGGAATAACAGAAGAATTTCACCATGTATGCGGTACTTCGCATAGACAAGTTATTCCAACATAATAATAAAGAATGAAATAACAACCCTTATGAGTATTGAAAGAAAATAACTCTCTTCATGAATACGAAAGAATAATACCCCTTACTATAATAATAATCCCTTACCTTAGAAGAAAACTGGATACTAGAATAGTGAGGTAGCAGACTTCTCTTCTTCTTTCTCTCTATAATTTCTCTCTATAATAATTGCTCTATAGCTTTAGTGAATTGGTAAAAAAATAATGAAGGAATGAGCTTCTATTTATAGGAAAATATAGTTTCCATAATTGCACATTTTGGGGCTTGAAATAATACAGTATAATACCTTCATCTTTTCCTTCATTTTTAATTTAGTCATGCAAGTATTATGAAACTTGCACCACCTCCCCTAATAGTAAATCATGTGAATCAATAGTAAATCATGTGACTCAATAGTTCTAAACTTGTGAAAAAATTAATTATAATATAGTACCTTCATCTATACCTCCATTTTTAACTTAGTTATGCAAGTATTATCAAACTTGCACCAACTCCCCTAATAGTAAATGAATGTGATTCAATAGTACACACATGTGAACAAATAGTTATAATCATGTGAATTAATAGCAATTAATTGCTCATTTATCCGATTAATTACCCGATTGGTCAATATAACTTTCAGACATCAATTATTATCGAAATAAATGTCGGTTTCCACTAACACTAATAATCCCAACACAATGGAACTATCAATTTCATCTTTAATTAACACAAACTTATTCATCATTAATATTATAACTCACAATATTTAACAACTGTGTCGTTCATAGGGAAAGGGCTTTCCGATAAGGATTTCTCCTTCTTGGCGCGCAAATAGGTGACCAAACCTCTCCTTGACAGAACTTTTAGACAATGTCAATATTGCAAATAATAATATAAATAACTTTGTCGTCTCAATTATTGATTTAATAATATATCATATTATGCAGATGATATTGTGACAATAATTGAATCAATAATATGAGAGATATGATGCGCCAATTATTTTGTAGCAATAATTGAGTATAACTATGTGACTTCTCACTTAAGCATCAATAATCAATACTTGGTGTAACTCTTACTATGCAACCACGCGTATTCTCGAACTTTTTACTACCGAGAGTAGTTCAACAGGTTTTAACGGTAACACTTTCATTTATTATTTTTATAAAAAGATAATTCTGTCATTTTCTTACTACGATAATACTTCCGTTGTAGGGTCCACCAATGATTGTTCCGTCCTACGAATATTCCCCGACAAAAAAAATATTCCCCGACCAAGTGAATATTTTATAACAACTTTCATACTTTAAAAAAATTTCACATATCACCCTTAACTTTAACCTTTTATCAATTTAACCATTTACTAAATAGAATAATTATAAGAAAATTGAATACTTTCATTTCATAAAATTCGGGGTCTCACACCTTCTGCCATAAGAACCCACTCTACAATTGAAGGGAATGTAGTGGTTACTAGTATGTCTGTAGATTTTGAAGTGAGACTGGTCTTTTATCATCTTGGTTGTAAACTTCTGTACTCTTGGAAAGTTCTGTGACACCAACTCGAGGTTGGGAAGATGAGAGAAGACCCATGTGAGATAGTTGTTATCTCCAGTGAGAGATGCATTTACCCATGGCATATGAGGGTGAAACCACCTTATTGCAGGGTTCTTAACTTCAGGCTCATATATTATAGTTAAGGTGTCTAGCTTCATAGCCTTACGATTGTTGAGCGCATTTTTTGCAGTCTTTATTACCACATTTAGCCTTTCATTCCCATGATTGATCCATCTGCCGGGGAGCACATCCAGTGATTCATCAATTTCTACTACAATCTTTCTCTTGTGATTTATAGGATTAGGAATGTAAAAATTTTCTGGCTCTTCTGTTTTAGAATTGGAGTCTTTTCCATTTTCATTTTGTTTGGGGCAGGAGTTGGACCTCTGTAAACTTCCTTCATTAGACTCATTAGTGTGTTCCTCTGATTCTTGGTTTGTAGAATTAGAATCTTTTTCCATCTCTTCATCTTCTTGTTCAGCTTTTTCTTTTGTGGATTCAAACTCATCATCACTCAAATCAATGACAGCAGTGGAGTGTTCTCTTATCCTTTTTGAGATAGATTTAGCAAACAGTCTATTACTTTTTTCTTCTTATTGGAGGTTCAGCTGTAGGAGAGTCGGACTTTTCTTCTACTTCAAAATCTGAAGCCTCTGAATCACCAGACAAGTTTCCTTGATATTCATCATTAGTAGGGGTAGGTCCTGTTTCTTCGGACTCAACATCTTTTGAGTCAACATGTGAACTTGTTGGAGCATTTTTAGTAGGAAATGCAATTGTTTCAACTTCTAACCTTTCTTCATCAGTAGAGTGGCGACTTTGAGTGTTAGCCACAGGACTTGCATATTCTCCTTCACCGCCAGATTTGGCTATTTCTTTCATAGACTCAGCTTCTTCTTTATTGCTGGACTTGCACTTTGAGAGTTCAATCTTGAAGCTCTCAGTTCCCTTCTGATTTTTAGACTTTATGTCGTCTCTTCCTTCTTGAGTAGATAGGCTTCTTTGAGGAACTGGAACTAAATTCTTTATCACCTTCACTTTCTTTTTAGATGGTCCTTTGAGTAATCTATTACTCCTTCTTCTCTTTGGGGTTTCTGCTATTGATGCTTGTTCTTCTCCTTGTCTCTTGTTGTCAATGGAGAGACTGCTTGGTGGAGCCTCTATTTTCTTCACACTCTTAAAATTCTTCTTTGCTAGTGTGGCTTTTACAGATACAGAGTCATCAGAATTGAATGGCTTACTTTCCACCTCTTGTGCCTTCCTCTTCTTTACAGAGACCTTGTTATTGCTACTAGATGTCATTAGCCTCTTGTTTTCCTTGGGATTTTTCTTCTAGTTTTCGAACAACTGTGGGGTCATCACTTTATGAACATTCAATGGTTCTCCCTCATCATCCTTTATCTTGCTTCCCATTTTCTTCTTCAGCACAATGCATAAGAGTCTTCCATGAAATACCTTCATGAGGGGTTTATCTGTAGACTTCTTCATCTCAGCCTTCTCCACCCATTTGGTTAACTAATCAATTAGAAGGGCTCCAAAGTCTATCTTCTATTTCATGACGATTGCAGTTATGATTCTCAGTTGTAGATCACTCACATTATTATGTGCAGTGTCCTTGCATATGATGCATTTTTCGGTAATCTCAACCAGAAATTCAAACTCTTCTAGAAACTACTTCTTCTTCATATCCTACAGATTTGTGTTCCTCTTGTAATGCATTAACCTTTTGCCTTCTTCAATGTCAACCGCATTGAGGTTTATCAGACCTTGGTTGGTAAACCCTAGACATTGGTTGAAGTCTAATTCCCTTATCTTCAGACTTGCTCTTTGATAAGTGGATTTTATATCCATGAATCGTTGTCCATTTCATGCTTATTTGTTGCTATTTTCTTGTGTTCATGTTCGTTTTTACTTTTTTTTTGTGTTCTTTTATGTGAACGATGGTTGTTGCGGCATTTAACGAAGATTTAGAGTCATTTGGAGTCAATTGAAGCAGTTTTGGAAGCATTCATGAAGCAACAGAAATCACTCAGCAGAATAGAGGCCCGCCAGGATAGGCATATTTACCTTGTACACCCCGCCGGGGCGGGGGGTCTTCATATGGATTTAGTAGAATGGTAGCCCGCCGGGGCGGGGGGTCTCGAATGTTGGAGTCTCCTGTTCAGTTTGGAACTTTGCTGGGGCATGAATTCTAGCATTTTGGATGGCAATGGAATTCTAGAGAGATGGGATTTGATTAGAAAAACGTGTGTTGGACATCTATTACTCTATCAACAACGAATTAAACAACACACAAGGCATATTACGAAGATTAATTCCAATTTTTCTTAGCAAGCATTGGAGGAAGATTTTGAAGAGATTTTTGAGATGATTGCAATTCTAGGCTACGTGAAGGGTGTTGTTCAATATTCTTCTTCTTAGACTATTATTTGTAATTGAAAGAATGTTATCTTTGATTTATTCAGTATTTATTTCATTTATAATGAACTAATTCACTTTTTAGGCTTATGATGGATCCTTAAGTGATATGATGATTTTGTAAACTTTGATTTCCAGTTCAATAAGCGATTTCCAGTTTATCTATATTATTTTGAATGTGAATTTATGAATTGCCTGATCAACAATTCTTTGTGGATTTGTATGGAATTGAGAGAGGATATTCAAATCTAGACTTAGTTAAAATAGCATGTGTTCATGAGTTTTGTGAATAGCAGAATTTTGATGAATGTTAAGGTAGAGATATGCTTGACATCGCATGTAATCGGATAGAGAACTTAATCTTAACCATTCTTTAATTGTAATTCACATAGAGATATAGTGAGTTAGTTGATTAAGGTGTTTAACTTGTTTCTATCTAATTCGTGGATTTAAGTTAATATGATATTAGTGCATCGAGAGGTGGCTATTACTACATTCGTGTTCTTGATTAATAAACTGGGATAATGAATTGAATTGGAATAAAGGTGTAGAAATCAGAGTGAGCTTAAGGTGAAATCATAGGTCTAATTCTCCATTAATTGTTTAAAATTCTAGAATTTTATATTTGTGATTGGTTTGTGGTAGTTTATTTATTCTTTAATTTAGTTTCTTTAATTATAATCATTGAGTTGAATGGTTTAATAAAATTAGGATTAATAGGAAATTGGTAATTGTAAGTTAAGTTTCTTTCTAATTTTTCTATGTGGGAACGATACTCTACTCATCACTTTATTACTTGTTGACCACGTATACTTGCGTGTTGTGCGTAATTAGATTTTAGCCAACAAGTTTTTGGCACCGTTGCCGGGGACCATTTAGTATAGATCTTAATATTTTTACAATATCAGTTTAATTAATCCAGTTTTACTTAAACATTTTTATTTTTGTTTGTTTCATCTTATTTCAGGTGTTTGAAGCAGTTTATGCAAACTCAGTCCAAAAATCCAGACCTGCTGCCTTTTGAGGACGACATTGAGAAAAGGTTCCAGAGGTTAAGTAAGTGGATCAAGGAAATGAGGCAAGAATTTGAAACATATGAGAAAGAGGAGGAAATGACAGCCGAAGATCAGAAAGTGTTAAGGTACTTCGCCACACCCAAGGTGACTGAACTACAGTCAAGCATCACCAGGCCCGCAATAGCTGTAACCACATTCGAAATCAAGCCTGGAACGATTCAGATGATTTAGAATTCAGTTCAGTTTGGGGGATTGGCAAATGACGATCCGAATGAACATCTAATCAGCTTTCTGGAGATTTGCGACACCTTGAGGTATAATGGGGTGTCGGATGATGCGGTGAGACTTCTCTTCTTCCCATTCACTTTATGGGACAAGGCGAAGAGTTGGTTACACTCTCTACCGCAGGGATAGATCACTACGTGGGAAGACCTAGCTCAGAAATTCCTTGCAAAATTCTTCCCACCGGCTAAAACTGCAAAAATGAGGAATGAGATAACGATGTTTGAACAACAACACGGGGAGTCACTATATGAGGCATGGGAAAGATACAAAGAATTACTCCGAAAGTGTCCGCATCATGGCTTGCCTAAGTGGTTGTAAATGAACACATTTTACAATGGATTGAATGGAAACCTTAGAACCAGTATCGGGTAGAGCGTTTATGGCCAAGAGTTATGAGGAGGCCTATGAATTGATAGAGATTATGGCAGCTAACAATTACCAGTGGCCCACAGCAAGAATAACTCAAGCAAAGGCAGTGGGAGTGTTAGAAGTAGATGGTGTGACGGCAATACAAGCACAGATTTCAGCACTTTCAAAGAAGTTTGATTCTATGACAGGGGTAGAGGCACAACAGGCACAACAAGTGGCAATTATATATGAGTTGTGCATGGGAGAGCATCCTACGGATCAGTACGCAATTAATCCAGCATCCGTGCAATTTGTGGGCAACTATAACAGAATTCCACAGAATACATACCAGAATGCGTACAATCAAGGGAATAGGAATCATCCGAATTTTTCGTGGAGCAATAACCAGCAACAACAAGCTCCAAGACCATCATATCCTTCAGGATTTTAGAACCATCAACAACCAGCTCAACATCAAGAAAGGAAATCAGATCTAGATGATTTGGTGACAAAATACATAACAAGCAATGAGGTGGCTATGAAAAATCAAGCAATGGCAATGAAATCACAAGAGATGGCCATCAAGAATTTAGAGAATCAGATACGACAGATTGCCCTAACACTAAACATCAGACCACAAGGAATGCTACCAAGTGACACAGAAAGAAATCCAAAGGGAACTCACGAGCAGTGTAATGCTATTACGCTTAGAAGCAGTAAGGAGTTGATTTCTAACTGGGATAAGAAAGCTAGTACAGGAGATGAATGTGATGATGAAGGGAAGAAATTAGACAATAAATGTACAAAAAAAGTGGTACAAAAAGCAAAGGAAGAGAGACAACTCAAAGTTACACCAACTGCACCCTTTCCTTCAAGGTTAGAAAATAACAAGATAAAGAACCAGTTTGCGAGGTTTATGGATGTATTCAACCAATTACACATCAATATTCCATTTGCCGAAGCACTTAAGCAGATGCCATGTTACATTAAGTTCATGAAGGACATACTTTCAAAGAAACGTAAGCTCCATGATTTTGAAACAGTGGCATTAACCGAGGAATGTAGTGCAATACTAACGAAAAAGATCCCTCCTAAATTGAAAGATCCGGGAAGTTTTACAATTCCTTGTGCAATTGGCAATCAAGATGTGGGAAGAGCTCTATGCGATCTAGGAGCGAGTATAAATCTGATGCCTCTATCCATTTACCAAAAGCTGGGATTAAAGGAAGCAAAACTGTTGGTCGTTTTACCGATCAATAAATGCGTGCAAGTATACACAGTCAACAAGTAATAAAGAGTAAGTAAAGTATCATTCCCACGGAGAATTAACTAATAAAGTTTACCAATCACTAACCCATAACCATTTCAATCTTATTTAAACAAATGATACAATATAGTGATGAAAACTATGAAATTAAATAATACCAACTATCCCTATAATGAGATTAGATAATGAAGACCTGAGATTACAATATCATCTATTGAATAATTTAAATCAACGCACTCCCTGTTAAGCCAAATTACTTGCACTGGATTGCTAGTCGAGAACACGAAAGTAAAGTACAGCCATATCTTAATGTACCATACCCATATCAAATATAATCCCCAGTTGAAGGAATACACATGAACACCCAAATTACCTAAACCACTATATGTCTATGTGATTTACAAATAATTAGGGTTTAAGCCCAAGTTCTCAATTGACTACAAGCTATGCCTTGGTATATGTCTATCTCAAGCACAAATCATACATCCCAACACAATGTAGAACATACAATCACAAACTATTAAGATCAAATCTAAACCCATACTTCGTCTTTCAAGTTCATATGTGTTATCACAGTAATTGATGGCCAATCAACTAAGCAAATAAGCATGAATCTTAATAGACAATCCCATAGCAATTAATAAGGTTAACAATGAAGTATATCAAATTAAACTAAGCAATAGATTCCATTGCAATCCCAGAATAGAATTTAAATCATATCTGAATCAACGCTATCATCCACATATTGAATAAACATCATAAGATACAATTAGGAATCAAAGAGAGAGTAAGAATAGAGAATTGTAGTGCAAATCTGTTCTTATGATCCAAGATTGAATCTTCAATGCCTTCCAATTGCTTCAAGTCTTAAATCTAATCAAAAACTAGAAAGTAACTACACTAATCTACTCTATTCTATTATTGAAATGAAAGAGAGAAAGAAACAATCGCTACTTGATCCCCCAAGGGGTGGAATCTACTTTACATAATGAAAATATGTCTAATATATAAGCCCTAATTGAACTGCCCTCTCCATTACGTTCCCGTCGCACTATCTAGTGAAAAAGTCATCTTTAGTCAACTTCGAAGTATACCAAGACTTGGAATTGGCTTCGATGTTGGCGGCATGCCACGCCAAGTGTTAAATCGCACTTTTTGGTCCAGGACTCACATGCCAGCAAGAAATGCACTAGAAAATCGCCCGCCCACGCGGTCCATTTTCTGCTGCAGTGTTCTCTGGTAAAATGGCCATAACTTTTGATCCGAGAAGAGTTACGAGGTCTTCCACCTATCAAATCGAAGCTATCGACGAGCTCTAAAACTTTCATTCTTTGACAATTGAGAAATAATGGACGGATGGTGGCTGATATTGGATTGTAAGTGACAGATATGCAAATGGCCATCCAAAACAGTGACGTTCAACGTTCGTTGGTACAAAGGTCATAACTCTTGCATCCGAACTCCAATTGGAATGATTCAAGATGTTCCAAAAATCTTAGAAGAAGTTCTACAACATAGTCTAAGTTCCAAGCCAAGAACATGAAATGAACATGATAGCCCAAATGATATCCGGATTGCTTTTCCTTGCGTTTTCATACCAATAGTCACTCACATCGTTCCCAAGCATAAGATCTACAAAATAAACACAAAATGCATGAAAAGTAACTAACAAACATGAGTATAAGCAACTAATTCAAGTAACAGATACTGAATAAGTATGTATAAAATCAACTTATCAAATACCCCCAAACTTAAACCGTTGCTTGTCCCCAAGCAACACAACATAATGCAATCTACATGCTATGCAAGTTATGCTACTATGACAATGAATCCCCATATTTCTTGCCATGTTAAGAATTCCAATAAGATATGCCTCAGAGAAATATCAAGATCCAAGAACAAAGCATCAAACTAAGCTAAAGATATAATGATATACAATTAGATAATCCTAACCTGCTATAAAGATGATGATGTGTGTGTGATATGTTCACAGATAAGCTTGACAAAGGTGAAGATACCACATGCTTTATTGCTTAAGGCAGAAAATTGAAGTTTAAATCAAGAACTGCATATACTAATGAGACATCAACTACTCCAACACATCAATACAAATTAAGGTTCACCAATGGGTTTATTCTGCTTTATTTTTACTCAGGAGGGCGACTTTCGCACTTTCCCGCGGTGTTTATTAATTTTTTTTATTTTTTAATTAATTTTTATATATATATATATATATAGCGAGTGCGTTTTACGCTCCATCTCACTTTCCATTTCCATTTAAACGAGTGCGTTTTACACTCCATCTCGTCCTAATAGCAAGCATACCCATGTGTTGCCAAAGTTTGAGTATCTGTGTTTTCATAGTCTCTGTCTACTTTATACACAATTCTATCTTTAAAAACAACATTTTCTACTTAGCAAACAAACAAGTTATTCTTAAACCCACAAGCAGATATGAACACCTATGTGCTAACCGATAGCATCTAAACAACAAGCATGAATTAAATCATGTATAACATTATAACTAAGCTCATGTTCCACTAAATTCAAAAATCTATCAAATTTCTATGTCATCATTGGCCAAATTAGAATTCAACCGACTAAAAACATGGGAATATGCTATGTAATGCAACTAAATAGATATTAAGCAAACAAAAAGAAAAAATTTAAGTCAAAATTAAACTAATAAACACTAACATGCAATTAACTATATGTAGCATGAAATTACTATATATGATGCAATTACACTACATGCTCTAAACTACTGATTAAACCCAAATACCCCCAAACTTAAAACTAACAATGCCCTCATTGTAATTAAAAGTGAAAGAATACTCCCCTAAGTGGCAATGTCATCTTCGTTCGCCTCCTCATGATCCGATGGTATATCAGGCGATGGCTAAGTTTGAGATATTCTATAGTTGGAAATTGAGTGTGGGCTTTTAATTTGTCCAGAATGCTTGAGTCAAAAATTCTAAAATTTAGCAATTTTTTCGTGGATCGAGCATATGGCGGCGGTAGCATGTGTGTTTGGCTTGTAGTTAGGCGTGGTCATGCGAACTGCACTCGACAACTTCCGGTTTGGTTTGACTTCTGTTTGATCCTGAATGCTTATAGCAATTGGATTGAACCTGAGAGGAGAAACAATAAAACTATTATTAAGATTTACCACTATCTAACATCTACTAAATATGGAAATGTAAATAAGAATTAGAGGGAGAAAGATTGGATGGGGTGCCTCCCATCTAGCGCTAGGTTTATAGTCCGTTAGTTGGACTCTTTTCTTGACACTACTATCCAATTCCTCTACGGAACCCTCCATCCATTAGAACCGTTATGTTCTTTAGTAGGTTCCCCATCATGAGAGTCTTCGGATTGAAGCCACCTAGCATATTTCCTATACATGATGTCCCCAGTTCTATTACATAGCCAGGTGCTCCTTCCGCTGTATCTGTGAATTGATTTTTGTATTGAGGCATGACAAATATAACAAGATTTTCTTCTTCTATTATATCTTCCTCAGCCCACCATGGTTTGTAAGAGGCCTCATAATCGCAGAAATTCTTGCTTAGGATGTGACTACCAAGGGGACATGGGTGTGCAAAATTCACTGAATTTTTCAACTCTAACTGAGAAGGCACTTGGGGTATTATACAAGTCAGCTCATGTTCTTCATTTTCCATACCTCCAGTTGTCTCCTCAATATCCACTCCTTTCAGTTCATTCACTGACATATACACTTCTGGCTCTCCATCAGTTTCATCGTCCATGTCATAACACTAATTGTTTGGAGGGCAATTGTTCAAGGCTTCGAACATTTGATCCATATGATTCTGAAGATTTCAAATTGACCTATCTTGCTCAATCATCTTCTCCTCAGTTGATGCTACAAATTTGAACCACAAATCCTCCAATCTTGAATTATCTTGTTTAGTTTCAAAATCCATGTATTGAGGACCATTCATTGAGGAGTTAATGAGTTGTTCCATTTGTTTGTTAAGATTTTGGCTTGATAACTCCTGACTCATCATCATCTCTTCATGGTCAGCTATGCTTTTTGACATGATTTCCTTAAACTCTAAATTTTCTTCTTGTTGCATTGGAGGTGGATATGAGAAATCCGATGGATGTGTTGGACTTGGGATGCAGTTTTGGTCTTGATAGTTACGATTCCATTCATAATCTGGGTGATACTCCCAACCTTGATGATAATTGGGATAAACATAGTTGTTGAGGTAATCACCCCAAACTGTACTTGTCCAACTCTGATGTCGCACTGATAACTCGGATGCTCGCCAGCACAATATTCACATGTAACTGCTATCTCTCGAGTGCGTTGGGCTGCAATAACATCCAACCTTTCCGAAAGTGTTGCAATTTGTGCTGACAATGTAGAAAATACATTGAATCCTATTTGCATAAGGCCATTGATAAGCAAAGTCATCCATGGTACCTGAAAAGAGAAAAATTAGGAATATAATTAAAATAAAATAAAATGTTTAAATTAAGACTAATTTGATTGAAATTAATGTTGGCAAAAATTATTAAAATAATTCCCCGGCAACGGCGCCAAAAACTTGTTGGTCGTTTTACCGATCAATATATGCGTGCAAGTATACATGGTCAACAAGTAATAAAGAGTAAGTAAATTATCGTTCCCACGTAGAATTAACTAATAAAGTTTACCAATCACTAACCCATAACCATTTCAATCTTATTTAAACAAATGATACAATATAGTGATGAAAACTATGAAATTAAATAATACTAATTATCCCTAGAATGAGATTAGATAATGAAGACCTGAGATTACAATTTCATCTATTGAATAATTTAAATCAACGCACTAACTGTTAAGCCAAATTTACTTGCATTGGATTGCTAGTCGAGAACACGAAAGTAAAGTACAACCATATCTCAATGTACCATACCCATATCAAATATAATCCCCAGTTGAAGGAATACACATGAACACCCAAACTACCTAAAACACTATATGTCTATGTGATTTACAAATAATTAGGGTTTAAGCCCAAGTACTCAATTGACTATGAGCGATGCCTCGGTATATGTCTATCATAAGCACAAATCATACATCCCAACACAATGTAGAACATACAATCACAAACTATCAAGATCAAATCAAAACCCATACTTCATCTTTCAAGTTCATATGGGGTATCACAGTAATTGATGGCCAATCAACTAAGCAAATAAGCATGAATCTTAATAGACAATCCCATAGCAATTAATAAGGTTAACAATGAAGTATATCAAATTAAACTAAGCAATAAAATTCATTGCAATCCCAGAATAGAATTTAAATCATATCTGAATCAACGCTATCATCCACATATTGAATAAACATCATAAGATACAATTAGGAATCAATGAGAGAGTAAGAATAGAGAATTATAGTGCAAATCTGTTCTCATGATCCAAGATTGAATCTTCAATGCCTTCCAATTGCTTCAAGTCATCAATCTAATCAAAAACTAGAGAGTAACTACACTAATCTACTCTATTTTATTATTGAAATTAAAGAGAGAAAGGAACAATCTCTACTTGATCCCCCAAGGGGTGGAATCTGCTTTACATAATGAAAATACGTCTAATATATAAGCCCTAATTGAACTCCCCTCTCCATTACGTTCCCGTCGCACTATTTAGTGAAAAAGTCATCTTTAGTCAACTTCCGAAGTGGCGTGGCCGCGTTGGAATTGGCCTAAAGTTGGGCGCGCTTGCGCTCAAGTGTTAAATCGCACTTTTTTGGTCCAGGGACTCGCACGGCTGCGCAGGAAATGCACTAGAAAATCGCGTGCCCGCGCGGTCCATTTTTTGCTGCAGTGTCCTCTGGTAAAATGGCCATAACTTTTGATCCGAGAAGGTTTACGGGGCCTTCCACCTATCAAATCGAAGCTATCAACGAGCTCTACAACTTTCATTCTTTGACAATTGAGAAATAATGCACGGATGATGGCTGAAATTGGATTGTAAGTGACAGCTATGCAAATGGCCATCCAAAACAGTGACGTTCAACATTTGTTGGTACAAAGGTCATAACTCTTGCATCCGAACTCTGATTGGAATGATTCAAGATGTTCCGAAAAGCTTTAAAGAAGTTCTACAACATAGTCTAAGTTCCAAGCCAAGAACATAAAATGAACACGATTGCCCAAATGATATCCAGATTGCTTTTCCTTACGTTTTCATACCAATAGTCACTCACATCGTTCCCAAGCATAAGATCTACAAAATAAACCCAAAATGCATGAAAAGTAACTAACAAATATGAGTATAAGCAACTAATTCAAGTAACATATACCGAATAAGTAGTTATAAAATCAACTTATCAAAAACCAACCAATATTAGTCTACAACTCGCCGATAGATCAATAACATACCCTTTAGGAATAGTTGAAGACGTATTGGTCAAAGTTGATTCATTGATCTTTCAAGCTGATTTTGTGGTACTAGATTTTGAAGAAGATAAGAACATCCCTATCATCTTGGGATGACCATTCCTGGTGACTAGACGAACACTGATTGACATGCCTAATAGAGAACTGATTATGAAAGTGTTTGATCATGCAGTAACGGTAAAAGTGTTCAAGGAAATCCCAATCCTGACCGACAAGGAAGAGTGTGAGTCGCTTGAGGAATCTACAAGTGTCAAGTTCAGGGATTGCAAAGAGGATAGTGGTCTCAAGGCATTAGTTGAGGATAAAAAGTCAAATTCATTATCCAATATGCAAGCGAACGAGCATGTAATACAACAATATTGGAGTTGAGCGATAAATAATCATCATGTCACAGATAACCCAACTGATCCGAGATCAAACAGGAAGTAGTCAGGCTGAACGACTTAAAATCAAGCGCTATTTGGGAGGCAACCCAATCTTTAGTTTATCTCTCGCATTTTTCATTCATAATTGTAATATAGTTTTTATTAAGTCATTAGGTAGTATTATATAATAAAAGTCTTGTTAATCTCTCCATAATACATTATGTTATCAACAATCCACTAATGCTTATGTTTTATATCTTGCAGGATGGAAAAAGGACCATTGAGTGGGTTACAATGAAGAAAAAATTGAGTAACAGAGGAGATTAGTAGAAACAATGCCGGTGTGGGGTGCCCAAAATGAATCGCAATGCACACAAGGTGGGTCTCCCTGATTTTTAACAGGAAGGCATACCATTGAAGTGAACCTTTTTCTTGCACCCCGAAGTGGGTTCCCTACATTAAATAACTTGATAGCTATGCCGTCACGGTATGACTTTTAAGACTAATACCCCCCACCGGGGAGGGGGTCCTGGAACTTAACTGACTTCTCGGCAGTTATGTATGTGCTAGATGTCGACGTCAGGATTTTTAGTTGTCCCTTTTCATTACTTGTTCTTTGGTGTTCTCATTGTTATGTGAGATTTGTTTGAAAAAATAAGTGAAAAAGTTCCGACATGTATAATGTCTAAGATGGACAGTTAAGAGTCGCCAGTTGGTGTTTTTAATTGGTTTCACCAATGCAACCGAAAAGGTTTGCACATTGACCCAGTAATTTGACACTGCTAAATGAGTTTGTGAAATTGACATTCATTTTGGGTCCGGGAGCTTGATTATGCGGAGGGAAGGTGTTAGGTACCCCTGACATCCGTGTTGCCACGATGACCGCAACTTCTCAAAGAAACTATTATATGAATGTATGTGTGTGTGTGTGGATCAATGTGCAATTATTTGAAAGTAGTGCGAGGCCTCGTTCGCACCTATATACACGGGGTTTGAATTTATAGAAAAATTCAGTTTTAGCAAGATATAGCAATGAAGTTTTGTAAAAGATGTTTTTCAAACCCTGTGCTCAATAGGAATTGAGACCTTTTCATACTTCCATTTTATTGTTAAATGTTCGGCTGGTTTGCTTTTATTTTAGAGATGCGAGGCATCTTCGAGAAAATAATATACAACAGTGCAGAACTCCTTATGGGCATGATAGCCATCTAAGGACATTCGTACACTATAAATAATGTACAAGCTGCTTACAACTGAAAAAGGTCCATCATGGGAATCGAATCTAGATTCAGTGGACTGAATCTGTGATCACATGATTCCTAGGCTCACATGATACCTTGATTTATATGAAAAAAGTAAGCGATTATATATATATATATAAAGTGATATATATATATATATATATATATATATATATATATATATATATATATATGCATGATCAACCACCACGAAGCAACTCCATGGGGATCGAAATGTAAATAAAGCAATAAATGCGATCAATCGCCACGTAAGTAAACTCAAGCGGGATTGAATGTAAATAAAAAAAGAAAAGGCCAACAAGTAAACTCCGAAATTTGTGAAATGTAAATATATATATATATATATATATATATATATATATATATATATATATATATCGTATATATATATAAAAGTAAAGAACGCATATAGGATGTAAAATCCGGGCTCATCGAGATATGTCCGAATAACGATTAAATATATATAAGTATATATATATATATATATATAAGTAAGTAAACGCTCTAGACATAAGTCTAGGCTTAATCGAGGCATAACTCGATAATGTTAGTCCATATATAAATATATACATATATAAGTATATATATCTGAGACATAAATGAAAATCACTTGATGAGAAGTCCTGCATACGCATTATACAACACGACTCTCAATGTGTAGAATAGTGTGTGCAAAGATGAAGAGAAAGGCTTTATAGAGTGTGAGAAGGCTTACAGTGGGCTGCCAATGCAAGCTTCTATGACTCTAAATGGATAAACACTCAGCTCTCATTGGTAAATATATAGCTATATGTGAGCTAACAGGTGTTTAAAAAGAGCAAGCACTCAATATAAGTTGTGTACAGAGCAAATTGGACAAGGCTTCCTCGCTTTTTTTTAAAATGGCTACCCCAAGCCCTCTATTTATAGAGGGGCAACATGAGTGTACTGCTGGCGTAGCAGATGCACTGCTGGCTACGGGGTGCCTCGGGCTCCATGAGTCTGTTGTCTCAAAAAAATACGTGCAATCGCGTACCTTTATGATGTCCGTTTGAACTTACAGATCTTCAATCCGAGTATCCAAATGAGGTATATAAGACCTTCTTCGGACCCCTTGTGTCGAGAGTTACGCAATGACATTGGATTTGAGGTTGTAAGAAGTTAGGAAGAGGGGACCATTTCCATGATCTTCAAGCTTCAAATTCTATCCGGTGTGCTGCCACGCATAATAGTCACTCGGGATTGGAACTCCTTGGTTCTTGAAGGACATTGTTGTATGTATGTATGTATGATGAGTTGAGACGACGCACAAATGTTGAGGTAGCAAGATGACGTTTGACTCCTCATCGGGGTTATCGCCGATTTGAGTTGAAAGCAGACGTTGCTCAGGGTTACATTTGAGATTGGACTGCTGCAAGTGTTTGAATGCCTCGATTATAGAAAGGAATGTGTAGAAAAGGAGATTTTTTTGAACTCCAAAGCCATCTGTAAAACTTACCGATGGTAAGGCAGCAAATGTAATTCTTTGGTTTGATAGATTCCCGTGGATTGCTTGATTACCAATTCAGAATCCCCAAAGACAGTTAACCTCCTGATGCCCATTAAACGGGCAAATTTTAGCCACATGATCTGACCTTCATACTCAAATTTGTGTTGTTGGTGGCCGATAAACCGCAATTTGATGGCGACGGATATCGCTGCTCCCCCAATGGGATATTAGAACTCGCTTCCACCTCCGAGCCTTACGTGTTAATGACTCCATCAAAATATAATTTCCATGTGTGGCATGCATCGTACTGATGGTATTGTTGAACTGCCATTACCCCTTCATTGGGGAAGTATGTTTCCAAGGGTTTGTAATCCCCTACAGGTGCGGCGGCCAGTTGATCCGTAATTCCTTGACCTTTGACAGACTTTTGCGTCATGTAGACGATGTCAAATTATTGTAGGATCAACTGACATATGGACAGTCGACAATTCAGTATGGGCTTACTGAACACATACTTGAAAGGATCCACACGGGATATGAGATGGGTTATGTGACCATGGAGGTAATGTTATAACCTCATTGAAGCCCATGCTAAAGAACAACAAGTCTTCTCAATCAGAGTGTACTTGTGTTCACTGATGCTGAATCTTTTGCTGAGGTAATAGATAGCTCGTTCTTGGCCTCTATCGTCTTTTTGCCCCAGCATGTAGCCCATGGCATTGTCATTAATGGACAGGTACATGAACAAGGGAACATCATCCCTGGGAGGTACCAAAATAAGAGCGTTAACCAACTACTCTGTAATAGTAAGGAAGGTTTTCTGGCACTCATCATTCCATTTCATGGAGGAGTTCTTCCTTAACAATTTGAAGATGGGCTCACAGGTTGCTGTGAGTTGAGAGATAAACCTACTAATGAAGTTGATTCTTCCCAAAAATCCCTGTATTTCCTTCTCTGTCTAAGGAATGGGCATTTCCTTGATGGCCTGGATTTTGGTAGGATCCAGTTCAATCCCTTTGTGGCTGATTAGAAAACCTAGCAACTTGCCTGATTTGACACCAAAGGCGCACTTGGCTGGATTCAACTTCAAGTTGTACTTACGCAACCTGTTGAATAGCTTTTTGAGATGGTCTAAGTGGTCTTCCTCCCTTTGGGATTTGATGATGATGTCATCCACATAGATCTCTATCTCTTTATGCATTAAATCATGGAAAAGAGCCATCATAGCTCGCTGGTAGGTTGCCCCGGCATTGATGAGGCCAAATGACAACCGTCTGTAGCAAAATGTTCCCCAAGGCATGACGAAAGCAGTTTTCTCACGATCCTCCTCAGCAACCATAATCTGATGGTACCCCGCGAAGCAATCCGCAAAGGAGTACATGCCGTATTGAGCAGTATTGTCAATGAGAATGTGGATAAAGGGTACGAGAAAGTTATCTTTAAGGCAAGCTTTGTTCAAATCCCGGTAATCCACGCAAACTCGCACCTTTCCTCTGGGTTTAGGCATGGGAACAATGTTGGATATCCACTCTGGATATGTAGACACCATGATAATGCCAGCTTGAAATTGTTTCACAATTTCTTCTTTGACTTTTAAACTCCATTCAGGTTTCAATCGCATGAGTTTCTCCATAACTGGCTTGAATCCTTCCTTAATGGGAAGGCGATGAAGAACAATGTCAGTAGACAATCCCACCATGTCTTCATGAGACCGTGCAAACACATCCTAGAATTGGGTTAATAGCACAACCATGTCCTTCCGTTGGTTTGGGGTGAGGTCTGAACCAATCTGGATTAGCTTAGGGCTTTCTAAGGTTCCAAGATTCAAAGAAGTGGTTTGGTCAAGGTTGGGTTTAGCCTTTTTTGTGACCCATTCCTTAATCTCCTGAGGTGTCTCAATGTCCTCTTGTATTTTCATCAAGTCTGAGTTCAACTTTGCATCAAAGTTACAACCCTTGTGGAGAGAAGGCACATCATCAACTAGTACATACACACCTAATTTTCGAGTCCTGAAATCAAAATTTGCTTTCACTTAATATATGAAACTGTTTAATCATACAAAAGTGTTAGCATATACTTGATAAAATAACTGCTAATACTATATAGAAAAGTAAGCAATTAAAGTTATCTACAGGGTAGAGGGATTTTCTGCCCGTTTTACCCTCATCGACCAATGCATGGAGTACTGCTCAAATTTTCGAGGGTAAAGTCCTGATGGACTGTAGTGATGGAGGGGTTGTCATTGTCCTCCTTCTCCCGAATGATAACCATGACATCTGGGCAATCATCATCTGGCGTATATCTATTTGTATGTTCATCATGAACAATGACGCGTATGCTTGACATCATCAAAAGCGATGTCATGTTTACGTTTTTGCTCCCTTTCTTCCACTTCGGGATCGGGAATCAGCACCTCTTTTGCTTTGAACGGTACTGGTTTTGGAAATAGCATAGCCACAATATGGGCTGGCACCTTTACTGGAGACTGCATCAGCTCATGCGGTGCAGATGGAAAATATCGCCGTGTGGCGGAAGCTTGAGGAACCTGTTTATGCTTATGCGGATTCCTATGACTAGAATTGGCAGAATAGCCTAGTCCGTCTGTCCCAATTTGACTGGACATTTAAATAGGGTGCTTAATACCCTGCTGATTTTTACCAAGCCCTTGTTCAGGCTGATGATCCAATGGCATCATTTCTTTTGTAGCCGACATAACCTCTGCAGAAATCTTGGGTACGGGAAGTGGTGCTCTAATAGGATGGTATTGCGCGTTGCTCACTTCCAAATTATGAAAACTGGCCGGCTCAACTTCTAAATTAAAGTTGATGATCGGTAGATTTCCTTGTTTATAACATTTTGGCTCAACATTGACAGTGACTAGACTGTTGTTGACAATGTATTTGAGTTGTTGATGTAATGTGGAGGGAACGACTCTAGCCATGTGTATCCATGGTCTCCCCAATAACAGGTTGTATCCTGAGTCTATCTTGAGGACATGGAAGGATACATTGAATGTATTTGGACCAATCTTAATTGGCAGCTCAATCTTTCTGACGGAATTTCGTCGGGATCCCTCAAAAGGTTTGATCACCGTATGGCTGCTTTGGATCCACTTGAGATTGACATTCATCTTCACCAAGGTGGCATAAGGACAGATATTCAGTGATGAACCTCCATCTATCAAAACTCCAGATAGCATATACCCGGAGGACAAAACTGCAATGTGCAATGGCTTGCAATGACCGGTCCCTTCGGGAGGTATGTCGTCATCAGTGAAGGATATCACATTATTATTGAAAATGTGATCAACCATATGTTGAAAGTTTTCCACATCCACTGATTTCGATAAGTAGGCTTCTTCAAAGACCTTTAATAAGATCTTCCGGTGATCCTCAGAAGAGAAAACCAAGTCCAGTATTGATATCTGATGTGGAGCTTCTCTTAAGCTTAAAACCACCTTGGCTTCATTATGGCCCATAGTGCATAGGAATTTTTCAATCTTCTCCATGGGAATCTTCCCCTTTGTTTTAATGGCGGGTTTCATCACCCTCTGAGGAAGATATAATGGATTCTCCTTCGACACTGTAGCAGTAGTATGAGACGTAGATCCTTCAGCTTCTCCATAATTCCATGGAACTTTGTGTAAGCTGACAACAGGATATTGTGGTCTGAAAGGTAAAGAAATTGGCTCTCATGCGGCAACTTTCAAAGGATTGTCAGCTCCTTTGAGTTGAATTTCTTGTATGGGAAATGCTTTGACAGTCTTATCATCCTCGTTGGATATAACTGCTACTGATCCCTTCCATTTGGTAGGACATGTATTCCCACTCTCAAGTTGCACAATGTCATGAGTCCGCCAAATTTGTAGGGACACCGCTTATCAATAAGATTCGAATGAGATGGCGGAGTGTCCAAAGATTTTTCCATCTTTGTGATCCGAGAATGTGAATGATATTGACATACTCTATCGGAGTTGAACCGTCTTGAACGAGGATTGATTGGAGGCAAAAGGGAGGTAATTCTTCCTTCATTGATCAACATTTGAAATATCTCCTCCATAGATTGGCCAAGATAGGTAAATTCCCTTTGATTGGCAAAATCCCGACGGGCTTTAGCATTTGCTCTCTTTGCAACCTTATCCTCCATAGCTTCGCTTTTTGAAGGTGAGGGTGGAGCATTCATAACAAAAGGTAGGAGATAAGCATACTCCTAGCTGACTAATTGGCGTGTGACTTGATACTGGTGGGTCACTAGTTCTGCCAATTGCTCAATTTACTTGCAAAGAGCTTTCATCTTTCGTTCCATAGTAAACTGGAACTTTGCATAATCCCATCTGTCAACATTGTCTTAGATGGTCTGGGATGATTCACCGTTGAAACTGGAATTCTGTCTAGTGCCCCAACTGATCATGTTGACCTCTTCTTCTTTGTGTTGAGGAAGAGGGTTGTCTTGCACATGAGGTTGATCTGGTTTGGTGACCACGATCTCCCTGTTGTCTTTTAAATCTTGGATCTTGTGTTTCGAGGCCCAACAATCTTGAGTATCATGTCCAGGTGCCCCGGCATGATAAGCACACTTCCGAGCAGCATCAAAACCCTTCCCATTAGGGTTGGCTGGTGGAAGAAGACGTGTAATTTTTTTTTGAGTAGTCAGAATAGCAAGAATATTCTCAAGCGAATCCCCTAAGGGTGTGAACGTTTGAGGGTGCTTTACTTCTTCACTCTTAGGTAATGGAGGGTTTGAAGATTGTGCTTGAAAAGGGGAGTAGTTTCTCCTCTGTATAGGCATGCTCTGACTGCATTTTTGACCTTGTAGTATCAAGGAAACATCCTCCTCTTTCTTTTTATGGACCCTCTGGGGGTTGTTTCCATAAGATCCGGACTGGATGTGTTCAACAACTGCTTTAAGAGCGGCTAGGTCTTTAATTTTACCTAACTTCAATCCCTTCTCAGCCATCTCTCCATGCTTGATCATTTCATAGAATGGTTTTCCAATACCAGCTAAAACCCTCTCATAAAAAGGAGCTTCCTGTATATCTATGAAAGTCATGACCATTTCTAATTCTGTCATGGAAGGAATAACTTGAGCAAAGAAGGCGCCTCCACCTTTGAGCATACTCTCCGAAAGACTCATTAGATTCGGTTCTTGACCTTGGTGATCCGATCTGGGTTAGAGCCATCCGAGATTGAAAAGCTGAGATGAGTGAGGAAGGCATGAGCTAGCTCTTCCGGCTATGGATCTTTGAGTTATCTAATCTGGTATACCATGAGCAGGCTTCTCCAGTCGGATTCTTGGAGCAATTTGCATTCGAGCTTCTCATTTTCCGCATAAGATCCAAGTTCTCCAATGAACACTTTCAAATGTGTATAAGGATCCCCTAACCTGTTATGCTTTTCAAAGTCAGGGGTTTTGAATTTCTCTAGATAATGAACACCAGGAAATATGCAAAGATCAGTTTATGAAACACTTCCACGTGTTCCAATCCCTTTGAGAACCCGAATAGTTTCCTCCATTTGGAGAACCTTCTTCCTGATATCACCGGTGTCTGGATCTCCTTTGAGATGGGTGTTTTCAGGGTCTTTGTTGGTCGTATCCAACTGAGGTTCTGGAATTGTTTTTTCCAAACCTTAAGCTCCTCCTTGTGTAGAGGATTCTGTATATGTACGTATCTTTGTACCTTGAGTAGACTGATGCAGTTCTTTAAGTAGAACAACCAAATCTGTAATTTTTTTACTCAATCCATCAAAATCTTCTTGAGAAACAGGATTAGACTGATAAAAAAAAGACATGATTGGCTGTAGGCTCGTGGCCTTTTTAAATTTTGAGCAGGTAACTGATGAGTGGGATTCATGCCCGCGAATTAGACCCTTTGTTGCTTAAGTTGTTGCCTGTTTTCAATCTTTTGGTTAGCTTGTATAGTTATATTATTGATTTTTCCGTTTTAGTTCTCTACTAGCAGGCTTTACAATTTATTCCAGCTTTCTTGGGTATTTTTTTTTCATGTCTTTGGCGCAAGATTTCTGACATTTACTATAAGCCGCTACCAGAAGCTGCTATTGTTGAGTGTACTGGAAACTCATACCTGCCAGTGCGATTGTGATGTATTGATTGGCCATTAACGTCGGAACTATTTGCAGGTTATCTGGAAATTCGTGCCTCACAAGATTGTGATCTCGGTGCCTCAAGATTCATCGGCCGCTACCAAATGCGCCACTTATAAGGCTTAGGTTCGCGTAGCATCGTGAGCTCCGGTTCCCAAACAGTAACTAGTCTTTAATGACCTAGAAGAAAGAGGGGATGCTATATATAGAAAGAGAGCTGCCTGTTTTAAAGACATCGGATATCAGAGATATCAGAGAGAATTTATTACATCTTAGACTAGGATTTATTTTCTATCTTCTGTTTTTCTAGAAGATAAAGAAGCTCCGTGAAGGGAAGGAAAGTTATTGCATCCAACATACAACTTAGAGTTCTACACGTGAAGAGAAGATTTGGAGGAAGAACACTTCAAACAGGGGTTTTCTTATTCCAAATCTCCCATTTCTTTGTATTTGTCTGATAATGTGTAATGTATTAAAAATGCGTGTTAGTACCATGGTTATGAACTAACTCCATTTTTAGGATTGTAATGTAACCTTATGATTAGCTTAATCAACTTTCTCTCTTATTTTATATAATGAATCATTTTGGAATGGGTTGTTATATTTTGTATTTAATGTCTGATTGCTTGATAAAGAAATTGGTATTGATAGTGATGGAAATTGATAAATGGATGTTATTATCTATCTTTAAATACAACAACACCTGTTATGACCATGACATTGGAATGTGTGCATAATATGCTAATAGGATAGACATATCCCTATTTGCCTTGTGTGGCTTTGAGACTTAGCTTAATGACCTTGACCTAGTTACTGTCACCAATAGACATATTGGGTTTTAGCTGGTTAGGGATGTGCATTTGACCTTCGACAGAAGCTTATGCGTATTTAATGTTCTCGGTTGACAATTCCTTGATTCATTTGTAATATGGAGTTAGAAGATTAGGCGACACATTAGGGGAGTTGTAATCCTATCTTGACTTCCTAGCACAACTACTTCTCTTAATTTTATAGTCTTATTGATATAGCTTAACCAACCACTTGTTTTTACTCATTTAGATAAGATTAGTAACATCTTTGCCTTAGTATTTATTTTCTTTTAAGGTCTTTATCCTCGTGGGTTCGACAACTCTCCTATCATTATATTACTTGTTGACCGCGTATACTTGCGTGTGTTTATCGATTACGAAATCGACCAACAAGTTTTTGGCGCCGTTGTCGGGGACTTAGAATTAATTATTTTACAATATTAAAACTAAGTCATTACGATCTTACTTTAAACCAATTTTTCTGTTTAATTCTCTTTTCAGGTAGTCTTCATTGTTTATGCCACCTAGAAAGGGGCAAAATATAGTACCTCTCGATCCCGAGGTTGATAGAACATTCAGACGACTGCGGAGAGAAAAATTTGAGGACACACCCGAGGACATACCTGCTCCCATCATTATAGCTGAGGAACTTCAGCAATCTCTGAGGGAGTACGCTATTCCTCATATTGACGATCTCCAGGCGAGCATTTTAAGGCCCGCCATTCAAGCCAATAATTTTGAGATCAAGCCAGACACCATTCAAATGTGCACCAACATTCAGTTTGGGGGACTACCGAATGATGATCCCAATGATCACCTGATAAACTTTGTGGAGATCTGTGACACATTTAAATGCAACAAAGTGTCTAACGATGCCATCAGACTCCGGTTGTTTCCATTTACTTTAAGGGACAAAGCCAAGAGCTGGCTTCATTCATTACCGTCAAGATCCATTACCACATGGGCCGACTTGCACTAAAATTTGTGGGGAAGTTCTTTTTGCTCGCCAAAATAGCTAGGCTCAGGCACGATATCACGTCCTTTGTTCAGTTCGAATCCGAATCCTTATACGACTCATGGGAGATATTTAAGGATCTTCTGAGGAAATGCCCGCACCATGGACTGCCAGAGTGGCTTCCCATCCAGACCTTTTACAATGGGTTGTCTGGATCAACTCGTTCGAGTATAGATGCCGCATCTAGAGGGGCATTTATGGCCAAACATCACACAACGGGTACGAGCTGGTGGAGACAATGGCGGCCAATAATTACCAATGGCCAAATGATAGGCAAGCCCCGAGAAAAGCAGCAGGGGTTTATGAAGTAGACTCTTTCACATCGTTAGCAGCTCAGGTAGCAGCGCTAACAAAAAGGCTAGACACCATAGGACCTTCAACGGTTCAAAATGTGCAGAGTGTCGTGGTTCAATGTGAATTATGTCAAGGGAGCCACCCTAATGATTAGTGCGCGATAAGCCCTGAGTCAGTGCAATTTGTTGCCAACTACGGGCGACAACAAAACACTAGTCTTCCCACTCATTACCACCCATGTTTAAGAAATCATCCAAACTTCTCATGGGGTAACAACAACAACAACAACAACAACCCCAATCAACCACAACCTTCATCTACCAGGCATAATTATGCTAACCCTCCTGGATTCCAATCTCAGACTCAGTTCACCCCACAGCCACAGAGCACTCAGAATCAGTTCCACCATCCACCACCTCAACAGGAGAGGAAGCCCAGTTTAGAAGATCTCCTGTCCAGGTACATAGCCCAGAATGAAACTAGAAGTAACAATCAAGAAGCCTCCATTAGGAATCTTGAAGTACAGATGGGAAAATTGGCTACTGCGTTAAAAAATCGTCCACATGGCACATTGCCTAGTGACACTAATGTCAACCCAAAACGGGATGGCAAGGAACAGTGTAAAGCAGTAACCCTCAGGAGTGGGAGAACTACTAAGGAACAAAGTGGAGAGGGTGCTCTAATGGAAGATGAATTAGTGACTGACAAGGAAACTCTAGTGCAGGAGAATGTAGAGACATATGGGGGTGATGAAAGTAGTCAAGACAACCTTCTAACACCATCTCCTCCAATGAGTATGGTCAATTAGCCTCTCCCTCAGTTGCCTTTCCCCCAGCGGTTGCAGAAACAAAAGCTAGACAAGCAGTTCTCCAAATTCTTGGAGGTGTTTAAGAGGCTGCATATAAATATCCCATTTGCGGAGGCGTTGGAGGGAATGCCTAGTTACGTCAAGTTCATGAAGGACATCTTGTCCAAGAAGCGCAAAATAGGAGACTATGAGATAGTGGCACTGACAGAAGAGTGTAGTGCCATCCTTCAAAATAAGCTTCCACCGAAGCTAAAAGATCCGGGAAGCTCTACAATCCCGTGCACCATTGGGGACCAGTTTATTGGGAAGGCTCTGTGTGATCTAGGGGCTAGCATCAACTTGATGCCCCTCTCTATTTATAAGAAGCTGGGCCTTAATGAAGCCAAACCTACTAGCGTCACATTGCAATTGGCTGACAGGCCTTTGACGTACCCGAAGGGAATTGTAGAGGATGTGCTTGTAAATGTAGACAAGTTCATATTTCCGGCAGATTTCATAGTCCTGGATTTTGAAGAGGACAGGGAGGTCCCGATAATATTGGGAAGGCCATTCTTGGCAACTGGGAGGACCCTGATCGATGTCCAAAAAGAGGAGTTAACAATGAGAGTACAGGATCAAGAAGTGACGTTTAATGTCTTCCGATCGATGAAGTATCATAATACCCGTGAGGATTGCTTCTAGATTAATACAATTGATAATTCAGTGAAGGGGGTATTCTCAGAAACTTATATTCAAGACCCTTTTGAAGCTACATTAACTGGGGCTAGTACTACGGAAGAGCCCACACATGTGGAATGTGCCATATGGCTCGATGAACCCCAAAGATGGAAGCTGTAACGACCCGGAAATTCAGATTTTCCAGAATTTAAGTTTAAAGAATTAGTTATTAATAAAATGAATTTTTATTAATAATATTATGTGCTGTGTTTATTAATTGTTCTAGAACCTAGGATGATTATAAGTCGGGAGGATTCTAGTTACGAGCTAGACTGAACGAGTAATAATTTTCAAGACAAAAATAAAAATTTTCCGGGAACAAAAATATTTTCGGGGAAAAAGACGAAATAGGCACTATTCACCCGACGAAACCTAAGGGTTAGGGTTTGAATAACCTAAGCCTTTTCAAGAGTTTGGTATGTCGAAATGACATTCCATCGAAAGATTTGACGATAATATATCATGAAAAGTTAAGTAAGTTGATAAAAGTTATTCTCAAAAAACGCGCAGAAATCGAGACAAAATAAAAATGACCGAAAAGTCATCATTTATGTACTTTTCATTCATTTCTTCGTTAGGGTAAAGCGTGAAGAAAAAAGCGCTTAATGCCAAAAAAGTATTTTCGAGTTTTTGAAATCCGAAGAATACGTAAAAGTTAATCGGTAAAGGAAAGACGAAATATCCAAAAATATTTGAATTCCGAGAATCGCAGTTTTTAAAACTGTCGGACAAAAACCCGAAAGACGGAACCACGTAACTTAAAGGCTAAGTAGACTTAAGGGCTAAGTTAACTTAACACTTAAGTCATGAATAGTAAGGAGGTGTGAATAGTAAGGAGGTTAGGGGTGAAATGATTATTTTGCCCTAGCTTTGGAAAATCTATAAATAGGAAGCTTATTTCATTTAAATGGGATTTTGAAAATCCTACACTAGAGAGAGAGAGATAATTCAGATGGAGAGGGAGAAGGAAGAGCATGAGCATGATTGATTGGATCAAAAATGTTTGTGAAATAGAAAAGCTAGCAAATCGCCGATTTTGTCTAGCGGAAGAAAAATAAAGAGGAAAGGTATTAAAACCTAACTTCTATGTTAGATTTTCTGTAAGTTTTATATATCTAAAACATAACTTAATGAAGATAAGAAATAGATGATTTTAGGGATGATTTCATATGGTTGAAATCATGAGAAAATGAAGAAATAAGAATTAAAAGTTTAGTTTATAAATTTCTTAAGGAAGTATAAGATTCGTAATAAATTAGAACAATCCGAGTGGATTATATGAATAAGTAGGTGAAATAAGTAAGGAATAATTTTCTATAACATCAAATTCCAATAAAAAGTGAAATCGTAATCCAAAATATTGATAAAAATGAAGAACGAACGAAGAACACACGAAGAACACGAAGAACGTTGTTGATGGACAAATTTAAAACCATCGTAGGATAATTGTTGTTGATGGACAAGTTTAAAACCATCGCGTATAAGTTAGATGCTTATTTCTTGGTTAGAGCGGTGAGAAGCGTTCATGAAGAAGCGGATTAAAACTTAGCTATAACGAAGTTATGGCGAAAATTTCGTAAAAGATAAACGAGAATTAGAAAGTTAGTAAATGAACCCGAACGTGTCGAATTTCATAAGACTGTAAGAGAACATAGAAAACGTGAGTGGTGGACTCAAGAACGAACAAATTCCGAGTTCGGATGACCGATTTACGGACGAACAAACGAAGAGCGTTAAAAACGTAAAATGAACGAAGGGTGAAGATTAAGTCAATCAAATGGCACGCTAACGGATTCAGAACGAATTTATGTATGGGGGTATTGAAGTACGTAAGATAAGGAAGATAATGGCTTTGGAATGACCCCATTCCGAGTTATAACGAATAAGTTTTGGAAGCGTGAAGTAAGCGTCTCAAATTGGATTTAACACTTAGAGAAATTTTCTAGGGTTAGGGCTTGGTGCCGCGGTGCCAGTCATGCCTTGTAAGGTGGCACTGCAGTGCTAGACCAGGGAGCAGTGCATCGCAAACTTCATGACTGCGGTATGAGAGATAAAGAAGAAAAGTGGAAATTGGCACTGCTGTAGGGAAAAGCCGGAGAAGAGCTTTTAAGCGCTTTCAACTCTTGGGGAAGCGTCACGGGAAGATAAAGAACATAATGTATGGCGTAAGCGTAACATTGATTTGCAAGCGCCTTCTTAGCATACAACGAATAGTATGGCTTCGACATTAAGAAAGAGTAATGAACATGGGGTTCAGGTAATGGATAATGAAAGTATTAAGTAAGATAAAAATGGTAACAAGAAAGCCGTAATGAACGGTAAAAAAATTAATGGAAGCCGAATATGAGTCAGATGAGAACGTTAGAATAAAATGTAAGCGTTGAACACTTTAACCGACGTGAAGGTTGAGGGTACACAAATATTAAACGGATAGAACCTACACCCCGTGTATGGTTTGACCGTGAAGATGATGAAGATCAATGATTAAACCGTGAGTGAAAGAAAGAAGTTGAATTAAAGATAATAACGTTTAACGAACGAAGGTGAGTTAAGGATTAAAGGAATGATCGCTCCGAGTATACAAAAGATCGTATGACTTAGGCGATAAAGAGTGAATCATGAGGTGTGGCATTTAGTTTCCGTGAAGCCATAAGGAATGAGAAATTAACTTACGAAGATTATAGTTTAAAGTTTAAGATAAGTTACAATAAGTTTAGGTTGTAGTACAATCGTAACCTTTGATGGTTGACATATGGGAGCTGGGCTAAACAATTCCTTCAGAGAGCGGGTTATATACAAAGCTCGGCAAACCGATCTAACTCACTATTATGGGCGGTGTAGGCAGAGGCGGGAACTTGTTTGTTGGTTGTTTGTGGGAAACCACTCAGAGTACCATATGGACTACTAGTAGAGAAGCGATGTGTCTTTGAGTCTTAGAGAAGTAATAAGAAGAAGATAAGATGTAAAACATCAAAGATGATGAATGTAAAAGTAAGACATCTCAAGTATGTCATGAAGTCAGTAGAACGATAATGAAAGTGGTCACAGAACTTAGGTTGCACGAACGCGAACCCTAAGAAGTAGAGTTAAGCAAACTAATGCATAAGTCAAATATACATGACTAATTAGTGTATGTGTTGTTTTTCTTATGTGCTACATAGGAATTGAAATGAGCAGTTCGACATAAGTTGTAGCTGGGCATAAGGCAAGTTTCTTAACTTCATTCATATTTCAAATGAATGCTAGTTTCTTAAACTTCTCAGATGTTGAACTTGAGAAGTTCTGTTTATGTGCTAATGTGCGATATTTGTGTAAAGTGGTAGAACATATGAGGCCTTGTGCCACAATGTGAACACTTCGGTATTTCTATGAGATGAACTGTTCTGTGCATTAACTGTTCAATAAGAGAATGCTCTGTTCATACATGATCCGTTATTGTTAAGTCTGTGCTAATGATTCTAGCCAGACAGAATGTGTATGAAAAAGGTAGAAGAATGAAAGTATTTTAAATTAAAGTGAATATTGTTTTAAAATGATAGGAATCGAAATTATTCCTATTATTCAAGCTGCTTCATAACCTTTGTTTGGTTATTGAAGTCTTAAAAGAATGTTTGAATTCTTGAAGATGTTTGTTCAACTGTTATGACTTGATGGGCAATTGAATGCTCACACTTACTTTAAATGAAAAACATTTTTAGCGAACGATGTTAGAAGAACTTAAGGATCTCGTAAAGATCAAGCTGACAGTATCCAGATGAAGTGCCATTCAGAATGTGGATGAGCGAGAAGATCGAGCGAAGACTTGTAATATATAATAAGTTAAATGAACTTTAGATTAGTTTGAAGAACTGTTATGTATCCTTGGTGGCGGATAAAAGTCACTCTTGTAAGATGAAATGAATAATGTATTTATAATTATTTGTAATGAAAAAGCTTATAAGGTTTCTAGAACCTGGGATTTGAGAGTATATGTTGTTATATTTCAGTATATAATGATGTATGTTTGGAAGAAGATGGGATCGTGATGTACGGAATCCGGGTGTGAAGATAGACTGGATTTCGGGGCGTTACAGAAGCAATTCCACCGACAGTTCGAGTCTCTGAATGATAATGAGGCATCTACTTCCAAGGCTCAGCCGTCAATCATCGAGACTCCTGTCCTTGAGCTTAAAACTTTGCCTAACCACATGAGGTATCCTTATTTAGGGAATTCATCTTCTTTACCTATGATAATTTCTTCTTCTAACTAAGTGTCAGGAAGAAAAGTTTCTCCTTGTGCTCAAGAAATACAAAATGGCCCTGGGGTGGTCTATTGCCGATATAAAAGGGATTAGCCCAACTCTATGCATGCACAAGATATTACTGGAGGAAGGGTCGAAACCATCTATTGAGCATCAAAGGAGGTTAAACCCAATTATGAAGGAGGTCGTCCGGAAGGAGATAATTAAACTGTTAGATGCGGGCATTATCTACCCCATCTCGGATAGTCCTTGGGTTAGCCCAATACAGTGTGTGCTCAAGAAAGGTGGGATGACAGTTGTGTCCTATGAGAACAACGAACTGATTCCCACCAGGACAGTGACCGGGTGGAGAGTGTGCATAGATTACAGGAAACTTAACAAATTAACCTGTAAGGATCACTTTCCCCTTCCTTTCATTGATCAGATGCTTGATCGGTTGGCTGGGCATGAATATTATTGTCTGCTTGATGGGTACTCGGGGTACAATCAGATTTTTATTGCTCCTGAAGATCAGGAGAAGACGACGTTCACATGTCCATATGAGACCTTTGCCATCCGAAAAATGTCTTTCGGGCTATGTAATGCTCCCACAACATTTCAACAGTGTATGATGTCAATCTTCTCTGATATGGTTGAAAAGACCCTGGAGGTCTTCATGGACGACTTCTCAGTATTTAGGAGCTCGTTCGATAATTGCTTGACAAATCTGACTACCGTTCTCCATCGATTTGTCAAAACTAACCTGGTGCTGAATTGGGAGAAGTGTCACTTCATGGTCGAAGAGGGCATTATTTTGGGTCATCGGGTTTCTATTGGCGGAATTGAGGTTGATAAGGCAAAGATAGATGTGATCAATAACCTTCCACCCCCGACCTCAATGAAAGGGGTAAGGAGTTTTCTCGGGCATGCCGGGTTCTATAGAAGGTTTGTTCATGATGTCTTGCGGATCACCAAACCGTTGTGCACACTTATGGAAAGGACATGCCTTTCCAGTTCGATGCCGACTGCCTGAGCGCCTTTGAGTTATTAAAGAAAAGGCTTGTCTTGGCACCTATTGTGGTAGCTCCATACTGGGCCTACCCTTTTGAGCTAATGTGCGATGCCAGTGACTTTGTAATAGGGGCAGTGTTGGGCCAGAGAAGGGAGAAGGTCTTCCACATAATTTACTATGCCAGTAAGACATTAACTGATGCTCAGTTAAATTATACCACCACTGAGAAGGAGCTGCTGGCAGTAGTATATGCTTTTGATAAGTTCCGTTCCTACCTCATTGGAACAAATGTGATCATATACACCGATCACTCGGCAATCAAGTATTTGATAAAAAAGAAGGATGCTAAGATGAGGTTGATACGGTGGGTTCTGCTTCTCCAGGAGTTTGATTTAGAAATCCGAGATAAGAAGGGGACAAAAAATCAGGTTGCCGACCACTTGTCTAGATTGGAAAACACCACGCCTTCGGGCGACGCCGACAAAGCCATAAATAACTTCTTCCCGGATGAGCAACTTTTTGTTGTCAATGGAAAAGTTTTGTGGTATGCAGACTTCTCCAATTACATCACTTGCCAAGTGTTTACCCAAAATCTGAGCTATCAATAAAGGAAGAAATTCCTAAAGGATGCCAAGCAATATCTGTGGGATGAGCCCTTCCTGTTCAAGCAATGTTCGGATCAGATTCTGCGAAGATGTTTGCTGGAAGAAGAAATTAAAGGTGTGCTACATTACTGCCACTCTTTTAACTATGGAGGTCATTTTGGAGGCTAACGAATTGTAGCTAAGGTGCTTCAGTCGGGATTTTATTGGCCCACCCTATTTAAGGATGCACACGCATATGTGCTGCACTGCGACAGATGCCAACGAGCGGGCACTATATCAAGACAGCATGAGCTACCACTGCAGAATATCCTGGAAGTGGAGTTATTTGATGTATGGGGCATCGACTTCATGGGACCATTCTCGTCCTCTTTCAACAATCTCTACATCCTTGTGGCAGTGGATTATGTCTCAAAGTGGGTGGAAGCAGTTGCCTTGCCGACAAATGATGCTAAGGTGGTGCTTCAGTTCCTTAAGAAGAATATTTTCATCCGTTTTGGCACACCTCGGGCTATCATCAACGATGAAGGGTCACACTTTTGTAACAAATACTCTGAAGCCCTTTTAGCCAAGTATGGGGTAACTCATAAGATCGCCACTGCCTACCACCCACAAACCAACGGTCAAGCAAAAATTTCTAATCGAGAGGTGAAACGAATCTTGGAAAAGATTGTTAACCCAAATCATAAGGACTGGTCTAAGAAGCTAGATGATGCATTGTGGGCCTATCTCACAGCTTATAAAATGCCTATCGAAATGTCTTCGTATAGGCTTGTCTATGGTAAGGCATGTCATCTCCCAGTTGAATTAGAGCACAACGCTTACTGGGCTATTCAGAAGCTCAACTTTGATCTTGAGGCAGCCGGCAAAAAGTGACTGTTACAACTAAATGAATCAGACGAGTTTCGTCTAAAAGCATATGAAAACACTAAGTTGTACAAGGAGAAGACCAAGAGGTGGCATGACAAGAAAATCCTCGAGAGGCACTTTGAAACGGGCCAAAAGGTTCTTCTTTTCAATTCCCGACTAAAGTTATTTCCTGGGAAGCTAAAGTCTCGATGGTCGGGCCCCTTCACAGTTGCTAAGGTTTATCCATACGGGGCAATAGAGGTTGAGGACCCGAATTCTGACACAACTTTCAAGGTCAATGGGCAGAGGTTAAAACATTACTGGGGCAGCGAGGTCGACCAACAGAATACCTCCATTACACTTGGAGACCCGGTGTAAGACGGGATGATAGTCAAGCCGACGACTCAAAATCAAGCGCTTGATGGGAGGCATCCCCATCTTAGTATCAAACAACTTCTTTTATCTTTATTATCTTAAGTTGCATTTTGGTAATTTAGTCTCTGTCTATGTTTTATATACTGTGTGTTGTGTCTGTGTTAGGTTCATTGTCTGTGTTCTGTATAGTGCATCTTGTTAGTCTCTATCAACCCTTAGATAACCCTTGCCAAAACTGTGTTTCTTTCCTCTGTTTTAGCTGTCTCGGTTGCTGGCTGATATGTTATGTTGGTATGTGCAGGATTTCCTTGTTTTCTATCAAAATAACAGACTCCGCGCCGCAGCGCCAACTTTTGTGCCCCGACGCCATTCTCAGCGCCCCAGTGCCATTGTTCTCGCCCCAGCGCCATGTAGTAAGATATCACACTGCTAATTCGCGCCCCAGCGCCATGCGTTGTGTCGCAGCGCCATGTCTTGCTCCCATAACACTGCAAACTTGCACCCCAACGCCAAGTATTACTTGGAGATTTGTGCCCCAGCGTCAGGGTGGGTTTGACCCCGCGCCCCGGCGCCATGCACTGCGCCCCGGCACCAATCATCGCGCCCCGACGCCAAATCCAGTGCCCCGGCGCCACAAGCAATTCCCAACTTTAAATTGAGGCGTTTTACACAGTTATGCCTCTCTCTCACATCACGTATCAGTGCACAGCTCTCATAAATTCTCTCTCCCCAAGCGACGCCAACTGTTTAACTTTAGACCGTTCATCTAACCGTCGGCCGTTTCTTACCGTTTGGGCGCCCAACCGTCTCAACGGTTCCTTCCTCACCGTAACATCCTCAGCTTTTCGCCTATAAAAGCCAAATCAGGTATGGTGATTTGCCCAACTCTTGGCTTGCACAGAGATAGCTACACACACATCTTTATATTATCTTTTGCTTCAACAATGGCTCCTAAGCATCCTCTAACAAGTATTGGGCCTCCTCTTCCTTCGTCCCGAGCGCCTGTTACGGCATGGGATGCAGTTAAATTTCTATCCGAGGAAGCCTATAAGCGCTATACCCAGAATTTCTTGTTGCGTACCCCAGTGCCTGAGCGAGGCCTTCGACCCAATGATAAAGATGGCCAAATGAATGCCATGATTAGCACCATGAAGTGGGTGCACTTCACCAAACCCCCGGAATCTACCGTGGTTACGGTAGTGAAAGAATTCTATGCTAATGCCATTCCTGAAGGCCCTCCAGCGGCACCAGTGAGGGGGAAGTTGATCCCGTTCGATAGCAAGGCTATAAATGAAGTTTATGGGACTCCTAATTTTGATGGGCATGACTATAGGGAGAATGGGATTCGGCGCTATCAGTCTAACGAAATTATTGACAAACTGTGTAAGCCTGGGACGGTGTGGAAAACAAATGATTACACTGGTGAGAGAACATCATTTCCCCAGCAGGCCCTTAGCCGTTACGGTAAGGCGTGGTATGCTTTTATGTGTTCTAACATCCAGCCTACCCGCCATGTCAGTGATGTAACCAGGGAAAGGGCGACTTTGCTATATGTAATAGTTCCCTGATTAATGAGTCAATCAAGAAGGCTATGCAAGAGGGCGGGTGTTCAATGGGAAATTTAAGATGTGACCCTGCCTCCCATGTCGGTTATTGACCATCATCTTATCAGCCATTATGCAGTTTGGGAGGGAGCGCCATCGCATCCCCGTGGAGAAGGATTTTTTCCAGCACCTCAACTGCCGCCATCCGATGATCCACAACCATCCACTACGGCAGGAACCTCCACGCACGCGTCGGTTCCCCCTTTTGCTGAGACCGTGGATTCTAGGACCCTTGCTCAGATTTTGAACAACTTAGATTTTATTCACTGCAAGATTGATACTGTCGCCCAATGGCAGAACCAGTTCCACCATTATCATACGGAGTTTTCCAACACGCTCGCCAACATTCATGCCGCTCAAAGAAGCGAGGATGCTGATTTCATGCCTTTTCCATTTCCCGCTCCTCCAATATATGCTTCCTATCCACTGCAATTTCTGCTGCCTAATGAGGCGGCCCGGGCAAATGAGCCAGTCAATGTGGATGATGATGATGGCGAGGACGATGATGATCTTGAGCTTTTCAACGGGGATGAAGATTTCGAAGGGTGATGGTGATGAAGGAGGCGATGCTGCTGATGTTTGAGACTGCACTATAGAGGCTAGTGAGGACACGGGCCATAGTTCAAGTTTGCGGGAGACTCTTTTATTTATTTATATATATGAATTGTGTTTGTTTAAGTTTGTGAACTGCTGTGATTAATGTTGGTGTGAGGATTCGAGCGTTTAAATTGGGCTTGATAGCCCCAGACTTATGTTTAATCTTATTTCAATCTGTGGTATTTATTATTATGGTGAAGTTTTATTTTGGTAAAGTTTTTCAGTCTTGGTGGCATGTTTTTGCTTAATAGTATTTTAAGTACAATTAAATGCATGCTTGTGGTTTATATCTTTTGTTGGAATATCTTGACCAAGTCAGATATTATTTTGCCTTAAGCCTAAATATTTTTGGGATTTTCATTGATTAATTGGTATGCTTGATGCCATGTGGTATGGCTTTGCCCTATGATGAAAAGGGTGCTTTATAGTCTATAGTTTAGCTTATTATATTTTGATTAACTCTAACCTCGAGTCTGCAACTATCTATATGATGGGTTAGGGTAGTTTAGCGTTAAGTTTTGTTTATGGTCTTTGGCGGATTGTCTTGTAAGTTTATCATTTTCCTAGACTAGTGGCAAAAGTTATGTGAATTTGGGGCGTGTTTTTTATATAAATCGAGACTGTCTTGGATCCATCCGTTAGCAAGCACATACCTATTATCTCTCTAGTAGTTTTCCAGTTTGTGACTGTCTTTTTACCATGTTGAAAAAATAGTAAGCACTGTTATATACTTTGTTGATTTCAAGTTTTAAAAGACTTAGATGCTTTAGAATTTTCGGCTCTTGAGTAAAAAAAAAATATTATTATAGTCGTCATGCGGTGGGTTGAGATGGAGTGTGGAAACGCACTCGCCCATAAACGCAGGCTCGTAAAATCTATTTTGGACTTTTGTTGTTTATGTGGCCTTTGTGCTTGAGTTATTAGATTCTTAGGGGTGTTTTACACCTAGTGCCCTAAAGTCTTCTGGCTTGGGAGTCATTAATCAAAAGCTTGCTAATGAGTGCTCTATTTTTCCTTAAGGTAATCAAGAACTGTCTATGTTAGATTTTACTTCGCTACTCTTGAACTCTCGAGCCTTTCATGTTTTCGCGTCTTGTCTTAACGCTTGTTATGCTTATGAGTTGCATAGTTGCCTATTGGTTATCACGGTCGATTGTATGATCTTAATTTGGGTTATGGATAGTTTAGATATGTGGTCTTCACACACACACTAAATGGATCTATTACAGTCTCTTGTTTATTTTTAGACTTTATGCCCGAATTCGCATGCGTTTTGCCCTGTTCTTAAGAGAATGTTTATGTTTTTGCTCAGTGGCCTTAATTCTAGTTGTTAGTATTAGTGTCATTCGTATCTTGCATTATGAGGTATGGTTGTCTGATAGTTTGCTTGAGGACAAGCAAAAGCCTAAGTTTGGGGGTATTTGATGAGTGGGATTCATACCCGCGAATTATACCCTTTGTTGCTTAAGTTGTTGCCTGTTTTCAATCTTTTGGTTAGCTTATATAGTTATATTATTGATTTTTTTGTTTTAGTTCTCTCTTCATGTGCGGGCTTTGATTTATTCGACTTTCTTGGGTATTTTTTCATGTCTTGCGCGCATGTACCAAAGTATTACACTTTACAAATACTATTGCCTCTTGAGTGTCTTTGAAACTAGTGCCCCGACACCATTGATAGTGTATTAATTCATGCCGCAACGCCAGAACTAGCTGTGTGCTACTGGAAATTCGCGTCCCAACGCCATCAACGGCGCCCCATCGCTACTTATAAGGCTTAGGCTCGCGCCGCAGCGTGAGCTCCGGTTCCCAAATAGTAACTAGTCTTTAATAACCTAGAAGAAAGAGGGGATTCTATATATTGAAAGGGAGCCGCCTGTTTTAAAGACATCGGATATCAGAGATATCAGAGAGAATTTATTACAACTTAGACTAAGATTTATTTTCTATCTTCTGTTTTTCAAAAGAGAAAGAAGCTCCGTGAAGGGAAGGAAAGTTATTGCATCCAACATACAACTCAGAGTTCTACACGTGAAGAGAAGATTTAGAGGAAGAACACTTCAAACACAAGTTTTCTTAATCCAAATCTCCCATTTCTTTGTATTTGTCTAATAATGTGTAATGTATTAAAAATGCGTGTTAGTACCATGGTTATGAACTAACTCCATTTTTAGGATTGCAATGTAACCTTATGATTAGCTTAATCAAGTTTCTCTCTTATTTTATATAATGAATCATTTTGGAATGGGTTGTTGTATTTTGTATTTAATATCTGATTGCTTGATAAAGAAATTGGTATTGATAGTGATGGAAATTAATAAATTGATGTTATTATCTATCTTTAAATACAACAACACCTGTTATGACCATGACATTGGAATGTGTTCATAATATGCTAATAGGATAGACATATCCCTATTTGCCTTATGTGGCTTTGAGACTTAGCTTAATGACCTTGACCTAGTTACTGTCACCAATAGACTTATTGTGTTTTAGCTGGTTAGGGATGTGCATTTGACCTTCGACAGAAGCTTATGCATATTTAATGTTCTCGGTTGACCATTCCTTGATTCGTTTGTAATATAGAGAGTTAGAAGATTAGGCGACGCATTAGGGGAGTTGTAATCATATCTTGACTTCCTAGTACAACTACTTCTCTTAATTTTGTAGTCTTATTGATATAGCTTAACCAACCACTTGTTTTTACTCGTTTAGATAAGATTAGTAACGTCTTTGCCTTAGTATTTGTTTTCTTTTAAGGTCTTTGTCCTCGTGGGTTCGATAACTCTCTTATCATTATATTACTTATTGACCACGTATATTTGCGCGTGTTTATCGATTGCGAAATCGACCAACGGTAACAGACCTAATGATTTCCCTACAAAAGAGTTATGTAGTTTAGTCTTAGGGATAATGTAAATGTTATCATAATGTGTCTGTTTTAGCATGGAATAAAATTACAAGTAAATTCTTTTACAAGTAATTGAAAATGGAAAGCATGAAGAGACTTTCCTCCGCGTTTGGATTATCAGAGGCTGACCTATCTTAGGGTTACTCTCATGACTTTTTGGCATGAAGGTTCCCAGATCATCGCAATCTACTTGACAGGAAGTTAATCCGGTCTTTCAATTGGAGTGAATCTGGGTGGTGCCTTTCCAGAGCCTCGTTGGAATTATTCTTCCTACGAGTCCAGTAATCAAACACCGACAGGATAGCCTCCTGGTGGAGGAACCACACAACATATATTCACATACAATGTGTCTCACCGTTTATGAAAAATGATGACATGTGCGAAGCACTAATAGCACTGATAGATATTTAGCAATGCAGTAAGTAAAATGCATTCGTACACATTCATCATAAATGTAAATGCAACATTAACACACAAGCATATAACAGTTTTGAAAAGCTTGTAATAGCGGCTTAAGCCCTTTTACTGGAGTCCCCAGCAGAGTCGCCACCTGTCGACGTCGGGATTTTTAGTTGTCCCTTTTTCGTTACTTGTTCTTTAGTGTTCTCATTGTTATGTGAGATTTGTTTGAAAAAATAAATGAAAAAGGTCCGACATATATAATGTCGTTGATGGAGTGTTAAAAGTCACCAGTTGGTGTTTTTAACTGGTTGCACCAACGCAACCGAAAAGGTTTACACATTGACCCAGTGATTTGACACTGCTAAACGGGTCTATGAAACCGAAATTCATTTTGGGTCCGGGAGCTTGATTATGCGGAGGGAAGGTGTTAGGCACCCCAGACATCCGTGTTGCCAAGGTGACCGCAACTTCTTAAAGAAACTGTTATATGAAAGTGTGTTATTGTGTGTGGATCAATGTGCAATTATTTGAAAGTAGTGCGGGGCCTCGTTCGCACCTATATACACATGGTTTGAATTTATAGAAAAATTCAGTTTTAGCAAGATATAGCAATGAAGTTTTGTAAAAGAGGTTTTTCAAACCCTGCGCTCAATAGGAATTAAGACCTTTTCATACTTCCATTTTATTGTTAAATGTTCGGCTGGTTTGCTTTTATTTTCGAGATGCGAGGCATCTTCGAGAAAATAATATACAACAGCGCCGAACTCCTTATGGGCATGATAGCCATCTAAGGACATTCGTACATTGTAAATAATGTATAAGCAGCTTACAATTGAAAAAGGTCCATCATGGGAACCGAATCTAGATTTAGTGGACTGAATCTATGGTCACATGATTCCTAGGCTCACATGATACATCAGTTTGTATGAAAAGCAGTAAGAAGTTATATTTATAAAAGCGGTAAATATATATATGTGCATGATCAACCACCATGAAGCAATTCCATAGGGGATCGGAAATGTAAATAAAGCAATAAATGCGATCAACCACCATGAAGTAAATTCTAAAGGACTGATGTTGTAAATAAAAGCGGAAGAAAAGGCCACGTAAGTAAACTCTGTGAACCGATAGAAATGTAAAATATATATATATATATATATATATATATATATATATATATATATATATATATATATATATATATAAGTAGTAAACGCATATAGGATGTAAAATCCAGCTCATCAGATATATCTCACAAACGATTATATACATATAAGTATATATATATATATATATATATATATATAAACAAGTAAACACTTCAGACATAAGTCTAGGCTCAATCGAGGCATAACTCGATAATGTTAGTCCATATATAAATATATACATATATAAGTATATATATACAGACATAAATGAAAACCACGGACCGAAGTCCGGGCATATGCACGCAACATGACTCTCAATGTGTAGAATTATGTGTGCAAAGGTGAAGAGAAAGACTTTATAGAGTGTGAGAAGGCTTACAGTGGGCTGCCAATGAAGGCTTCTATGACTCTAAATGGATAAACACTCAGCTCCCGCTGGTAAATGTATAGCAATATGTGAGCTAACGTGTGTTTAAAAAGAGCAAGCACTCAATATAAGGTGTGTACAAAGCAAATTGGACAGGGCTTCCTCGCCTTTTTTTTAAAAAAATGGCTACCCCAAGCCCTCTATTTATAGAGGGGGAGCCAGAGGTGTACTGCCAAGAATCAGCAGATGCACTGCTGCTACTACCGGGTGCCCCGAGTGCTCTGTGGGTCTTGTCGTCTCGAAGTACGTATAGTCGTGCACTGTGATGTCCGCTCAAACTTGTAGATCTTCAATTTGAGTATCCGAATGAGGTATATAAGACCTTCTTCGGACCCCTTGTCTCGAGAGTTACGTAATGACATGGGATTAGAGGTTGTAAGAAGTCAGGAAGAGGGGACCATGCCCATGATCTTCAAGCTTCAAATTCTATCTAGTGTGCTACCACGTATAATAGTCACTTGGGATTGGAACTCCTTGGTTCTTGAAGGACATTATTGTATGTATATATGTATGAAGAGTTGAGACGACGCGCAGATGTTGAGGTAGCAAGATGACGTTTGACTCCTCATCGGGGTTATTGCCAATTTGAGTTGAAAGTAGAAGTTGCTCAGGGTTACATCTGAGATTGGACTGCTACAAGTGTTTGAATGCCACAATGTCATCTGTGAGTGTGCCTGTCTGCCCGGTGTTAGCTCCGGGTCTGAGGTATGAGTGCCTCAGCAGGAGGTCTGAGATTGAAGCTGATCGCATTTGAAACAAGCATTTCCGGGGTTATTGCCGGAACTGCAATATCATTCCTTGGGGTTATCGCCAAGGACAAAACTCGGGGTTATCTCCGAGGTTGGAAATGATGTTTTCGGTGTGTGTTTCGAGTTTGGAAATGATACTCCTAGTATGTGTTTTGGGGTTGAGACTGAACTTCCGCTAGTATCCGGAATGGATGTGAGATGTCTTCCAGGGTTATCTCCGAAAGACGATTCTGCCCTCCTGCAATGTTAGTAACTGGTGTACAAAAAATTTCAAGTGTCTACACTAGACTCCACAACTTCTACCTCAATTAAATCTCCCCATCACAACTCCAACCACCACCCACTACACCCATGATTTTCAATGCTCCACTATCTCTCCCCACCTCTTCAATCCACCAATAAACCCCCTCACACCACCTCTATATATTACCACATCTCATCCCATATTCCTCACAACACTCTTCAACTACACTCCATAATTTTCGAATTAGGGCATTCATAGAAGCTACTTGTGGGTAATTAAGAGGCAAACATATCACTATTTTTGAGTTCCTCAAACTCATTCACCTTAATTACCACATACAATTGCCAAGTTTGGGGGATAATCATCAGTGCACACCAAGTGTTCGATGAAATGGCTGAACCACGTTTGGAGGGGCAAGGTATTGTGAGACAAGCAATAGAGAGCACATGGCTTCGCAACCAACATCGAAACGTTAAAGGGGAGAGAGTTCAAGGCCCGCACAACCAACTCGGACCTTTGATCGCCGGAAATTTATGAGTGCCGCCGCCGCCGACCGGTATGAATACATACTCACCAAAGCCCTTAGACCGGAACAAGGGTTGGCACCGAATCCCAGTGATGGGGAGATGATGCCTCAAATCTATCAGAAGGGGTTGACAAAATTCACAGAAGAGTCGGAACCCGCCGTGGTAAACATAGTTAAGGAATTTTATGCAAACGCTGAGGATAAAGCTCCATTCAACGCGTTTGTGCGGGGTCACTTGGTTCCGTTCAGCGCTGATGCAATAAACACCTATTATCAGTTGCGGCTACCTCGCCACTGCCAATATGCTCATCTACTAGATTCTGATCCCGATTATAAGGCAATACTCAAGGAGATGACTAAGCTGGGAACAACATGGGTCAAATGTCAGAAGGGAGGTACAGTGTTCCATAGCAAGGACCTCAGTCGGTATGGAAAAATCTGGTACGCATTCCTATGCACTAAACTGTATTCGTCCCAACACACCTCGGACGTGACCAAAGAGTGTAAAGCCCCCAAATCCAGGTACTTGAAACCCGAACTCGGTGCTTTACGATACCATTTCTATGAGCGGAATAATACTAATAATAATAACAATAATATAATTATTAAACTTACTTTACATAGTTATCAGAGTCTAATCCCAAGTACGTAACCTCTAATACATTCATTACATGATAATAATATATGGTATCCTTATCATAATAAATTAAACTATTACATAACATATCATAAAAACTTATTCAGCAACCTTCTCTTTTCCTTTATTCTTGACAGAGCCTTCCGGTTGATCACAGTTAGCTGAAAACATTTAAATTAAGCAAGGATGAACATTTGAGTGCCCAGCAAGCAATTATATATATATATATATATATATATATATATATATATATATAGTTGTCAAAGAATTTAAAAGTTTTCTTTATACTACCCTTCTACAACAAATCAATAGTTGTGAAGTAATCTGAACCGATAATAATAACATAACAACCCTCTTCCAAATTTTTGAAAACTACGTACTGACTATAAATAGGGATATGGTGACATACTATGAACATTGTTTTCATTTTCAAAAAGGTTTAGCAGAACTTCATCCACAAACCGTCATAACTTACGGGTACGGAGGGTGATCAGCCCATTGTACCCTGTATTGATCAATACTACATTACAAGAACGATATTATCGTTCACTCTGGATGCCTTGGGCACATAAAAATTTCCTACGAATGGGATGTTCATACTTGTCAGGGTTCCAAACCAAAACAATTCGGTTGGATATTAGGTAGGTTTTATCTTATTCAACAATAATCAATAATTCAATATATATATATATATATACAGGTAATTGACAAAGGTATATCAACATGTGATTAAATACAATGATTATCCAAGTGGGGACACTTGTATAACCATTTATAGAAATTAACGAACATAATATATATCTGAATTACCATATACTAACATGTTGATAATCAATGAGCGTATATAATATAGGATTAATAATCTGTACAGTAATAATATAATTTTGAAACATTCTTACTCATGTCCATTGCATAAAGAAAATGCAAAGGTAGGATACTTGCACGATCGCTACCGCTTATAATTCAGTAACTTAGTTTTTTTCTTTTATATCACGACTATCATTAATCGGATCATTTGTTCGATTAGAACGAATATACTATAACACATAGCACTGCATTTCGCAGTCAGCACATAACCTAATCACATTATCACACATGTTCAACAGTCATTGAATCACAAACAAACATTAACACAACCAAAATATCTAAGTCCATATCAATTTCATGAATTTTCAAACACCAGAATCATTATTAAATGATTTAAATATCAAACAATTCTATTATCATTAATATTTAATTAATATTAAACTATTAAAGAAACCATTGCCAAAATATTAAAGGTATTTATAATAACTCAAAATATTTTTAAAGTATTAATATTACCCTTAAATGATTTTTAAAACATTTAAAATTATTTATAAATAATTACCATTAATATTTAAATATTAATGTACCTTTTATCAAAATATTAAAAGTCATTATGTATAACTTAAGAATATTTTTAATTCATTTATATCCTTTTTAAATAATTTTTAAATTAATAAAACCATTTATTTAATGTAATTATTAAATAAATTTAATATCATTAAATTTAAACAAATATCATTAATATTAAATTATTAATGAGATTATCCTTTAAATATTAAGAGTTATATTTTATAACTTAAAATATCTTTAAACAATTTATTTTCATTTAAAATGATTTTTATAATATTAAAATCATTTTAAACTAATTTATTGAATATAATTATTAAATAACCTTAATATCATTAATAATAATTAATTAATAAAATTCACCTTTAAATATTGAAAGTTATATTTTATAACTTAAAATATTTTTAAATACATTATTATTATTTAAAATGATTTTAATATAATAAAATAATTTTAAAATTATTTATTTAATTCATTTATTAAATGACTAAATTATAATTAATATTAATTAATTAATAAAATTCATCATAAAATATTAAAAGTCATTAAAAATAACTTAAAATATTTTCTTATTCCATAATATAATTTTAAATGATTTTTCAAGTATTAAATCATTTTTAAATAATTTATTTAATATAATTATTAAATAAATTAAATACCTTTAATATTCCAAAATATTAAATATTTATGAAATATATCCAAAATAATTAAAATATAATTTTGGACTTTAAAATAATTTTTAATAATTTATTATGTTTTTTTAATAATTAAAAACTAATTTTCTATAATTATTTAATAAAAATATAATTTTTATAAATAATTGTCAGCTAAAGACCACCTATATAGTGATGTAATGCCGCTATAAATTGTTCTTCATGTTCTTCATGCAAACGAGAACACTATGTCGATTCTGAGTGAGCAACTTTGACCATAAATAATTCATCACACAAAGTGTTTCTGGATATGTTGTTGATCAGATCGTGTAGTACTACTACAAGACTACAAGATCCAACAACAAACATAATCATAACGTGCATAACAAAGGAGATCTAAGGGCCTAAACTAGCTGTCAGAGGCTGTTCTTCATTTCTGGGTTGCCCAGAAATGAAGAACAGTTCAAGCATACGTGTTTGGGCTTCTACAACTTGCAATCCCTATATTGTTTTTATGATCTATAAGCTGCAGTGTGTAGCCAGTATGTAAATGAAGAGATCTAACACAAAATATCAACAAAACGTCAACAGATCAAGAAGATATAGCTCGGTCAAAGCATGTCAGAGGCAGTGTTTATAGGTTTTCTGGGTTACCCAGAAAACCATTTTCAAGCTTGACCATGCTACTTTGACCAGACACTACATTAAATCTATACGTTATTTAGATGATATGAAAGCTTTAAACTGAAGTCCATATACCATTCTACCATTCTATTACAACAACAAAACACTGACAGATCCAAGGCCAACAAAAGCTTGTCAGACACGATTCGGGCAATTTTTAGGTTACCCAGAATTGCCCAGTCATGCTCGGTCAACCAAGTTTGACCCAGAATAACTAGCAACCTGGATCTGATTCGAGCATGCTTTCAAAACTAGATCAAAGATATCATAACAGACTACAACTAACAACTTTCAAAACACAAAAATCATTAAAGATCACAAAGATATAAGGCCTGACATTCGTTGTCAGACAACACATAACAAAATTTCTAGATTTTGCAAATATTCAGATCCGAGCCTCTAGATGTTATGGATCTAACATCCAGCAACCCAGATCATCATTAGACACCATAAAAAACATATTCTAACACTTAATCATAACATCTAACATGCAGATCAAGATCATATTTCAAGCTAGGGTTTTATACCTTCTATGATCAATTCTTGTTTCTAGCTTTCTGATTTGATTGTGGTGTTAGTGGGGCTTGGTTTATGACTGATATATCTTAGTATTTTCGGAGGTGAGAGCTTGAGAGAGTTAAGAATGAGGGTTGGGTAAAATGATAACAAATAAATTATTTTCTCTCTCTAATCTATTTATAGAAGTCTATCAAATGTGTGATTTAACTATTATCCCCCATACTTTTGTTGTCCCTTGGATAAAATGCTTCACCTTATCTCTTCCAATTAAGCCTAATCATGTGATTAAGGGTGCTAATTAAGCTTTCCACCAATGGGAGCATGACACACTTGTACTTGTGTGTAAGACTTACTATTTAAGGATCTTGATTAGCATAATTTGTTGCCTTAAAAAGGCTAATGTGGCCAGCTATATATATACACACTAATTCCTTCATTTAGCTTTTATTTGAATGCATAAATTAGATAAATCAAAGGTCTAAAATACCCTTAATCAAGTGGACTAAGTTTGGGCTTGCATTTTATTTCTTTTGGGTTTTTCCTTTAATTGTTTTAGGCCATGTAATAAACATAGTCTAACAATTTTAATATATGTCACCCAAATTGTTTATTTAGGGTTTAAAATAAAATAAAATAAAATTAGTTTCTAAAATTCATAATTAGGGTTTTCTTAATTGATTAGGGTTCTAATCATACATGAACGTTAGGGTATTATATAATAATTATAATTATCCTTACTAATTTAGCAATTAGGGTTTATAATTAATAACTAGGATTTCAAGAAAATAATAAATCTGAATGTTAATTAAGGTTGACCTAATTAATCATAAAATCATATAACACAGTTATATAATAGTCTTAAATTCACAATTGGGTTTCAAATTAGGGTTTTCCACAGTAAAACTAGGGTTTGACATAATACACCGTAACTGACCAATCATTGTCAATCCACAAACATATAGTATATAATTATAGCACTGAAAAATCAAAATCAAAATAATATTATATTATTATTCTCATTCCTTGATCAAAATCCAAAAATTAGGGTTTGGATTCCATATCTGATTTATCTGTCATACTTAACATTATTAATTAAGTTCAAAATAATTACTTAATAATCTGAACAAAATTCATATAATAAAATAATTATTATAATAATTCAAGAAATAATTTCATATATTATATAAATAATATATGATTATATTTTCATGGAAAATAATTAATAAAAATATTTCTACCATAAAATTAATTATTATAATAATATAGTTTATAATAATCCATATTTCTAAAATAAAATTATTTAAAATCATTCATGTAATAAATATATCACATAAATACATACACACATTATCGTGGCACATATTCCCCATATTTATAAATAAAAAAAAATTATACGCAAAATTTCTAATTTATTTGTATAGAAAATATCGGGTTGTTACAAAGAGAAGGCGTTACTGCTATACGCAATTGTGCAAGACTTCATCATCGACATCGGGGCCATTATATGTTTCTCCATCCGCTAGTGTTTACGTGAAAATTTTTCGGGCGGCTTGCCACACCCAGCACTCATATGTGGGTTGTGTCGTCAAGCAGGGGTGAGATGTCGGACGATGAGCCCACACAGATGCTTCTTGCGTTGCTAGACTCTAGAATGACAGCGCGGTATTTGGTATGGGCAGGAGGCGAGTCACACCCTCGTGGACTGGGCTTTATTTTTCCATTGGCTTCGGAGGATGAAGTTGATCTTTGCAGATATGCGGAAGATGAGGATGAAGGCATGGGAGATCAAGGAGTCGAAAGTGCATCGCAGACCGATGCACTATCCAGTCCTCAGTTCCATGATTTTCAAAGTCAAATGAATGCGCACAACAAGGCAGCACGTCGAGAGATACGACGACTCGCATTGAGGCAAGACCACATGTTTGATGCTATGAATGCGTCTTTCGCCTCACTCAACACAACCCTTCAGACCTTCAATCTCGCTGCACAATTTTCATATCAGTAGCCCGTGCCAGTGCCGAGGTTTCCACCAAGTGATTCAGAAGAAGAAGATCAACAACCACCTCCTCAGACTTAAGCGATGGCAGAGAAGTCCTCACTACTTAATTATGATTATGCATCTAATGAGGACATTGTATTACTTATGTTTGGGGGATTTAAATTCATGTTTGCATGCATATGCAGTTCTTAGGTTTAAATTTGTCATTTTAATTTCAGTTTTGCATGGTAATTAGGATTTATGTTGTTGCATATAGGTTTGGTACATACATAGTAGCTTAGGTTATTTTTGTTATTGCATTGTTTTTAATTTTGTTATGATCGCATTTTGTTATGTATCTAAAAAAAAAATTAGTTATATATTATGTTTGCATATGTCCAACAGTGTTGTAGTTCATGTTATTTGTGGGCCAATGATGAGATTGAGAATAAGTTAACCAATACATCATTGATTACTAGAACTGTGATACAATTTTTGTTATGAATCAAATCTTGCGCTCGTTTGAAACTGGTATAAAAAGGTTAGCACGATTAATAACATCTTTTTTGACTGGTCAATTCAAATTGAGACAGAAATAGTTTCTAAAAGATAATGCTAGAGGAAATGAGAAAATGACAAGGATAAGATGTAAAGGCCAAAATTAGGCAAGAACTTAAGTTTGGGGGATATATGTGGGGTATATAAGCTTTAAAAAAAAGAGTATATATTGTGACTAGTCTTGTTTCGGGGCCTTTGTTACTTGAGAAAGTACGTCCGAGGGGATTGTCTTTACACCTAGCACCCTAAGGTCTTTTAGGGTCTGGGAGTCGTTGGTAAAGCTTCGCTAAGGGTAGTACTGTCGACTAATGGGATGAGACATTGCACAGTCATGCATGTATATATATTCAAAAAAAACAATAAAACAGGAAAAGAGCAAAAAGCCCCCGTGTGTGAAAAAAATGTAGATAAATGAAGTATAAGTACCCTGTATGAACCCTTGGGTTTGGTATTGCTTAGTTTTAGTCGGAATGAGCTTATTCTTGACAATTTTGTGTTTTCACTATGTGATTCCTTCTAAGAAGTTGATTATGTATTGAATTTGAATCCGTAGCAGTTATCATGGATGTTGAACACACACGAACACTATACCAATGATGATGGTTTAAGATTTGAGGATTAAAATGGAATTGTGGATTGGTTTTGATAGTTAATATTGTAGAGTTGCTTGTTTGCTCTGAGGCGATGAGATAATCTTGATTATGTGATACTGTTGGGTTCAAAAACAAATAAATTAGATCATAATCATCTCATTGCATTGCATGGCATAGTATGTAGTTTGTTTTGTGCTCGAGGACTAGCACAGTTTAAGTTTGGGGGATTTTGATAAGTGGATTTTATATCCACGAATCGTTGTCCATTTTATGCTTATTTGTTGCTATTTTCTTGTGTTCATGTTCGTTTTTACTTGTTTTATGTTCTTTTATGTGTAGGATGGTAGTTGCGACATTTAACAAAGATTTGGAGTCATTTGGAATCATTTGGAGTCAATTGAAGCAGTTTTGGAAGCATTCATGAAGTAACAGAAATCACTCAACAGAATAGAGGCCCGCCGGGGCGGGCATATTTACCTTGTACACCCCTGTCGGGGTAGGGGGTCTCGAATGTTGGAGTCTCCTATTGAGTTTGGAACTTTGCTGGGGCATGAATTCTAGCATTTTGGATGGCAATGGAACTCTAGAGAGATGGGATTTGATCAGAAAAACGTGTTGGACATCTATTAGTCTATCAACAACGAATTAAACAACACACAAGGCATATTACGAAGATTAATTCCAGTTTTTCTTAGCAAGCATTGGAGGAAGATTTTGAAGAGATTTTTGGGATGATTGCAATTCTAGGCTACGTGAAGGGAGTTTTTCAATATTCTTCTTCTTAGACTATTATTTATAATTGAAAGAATGTTATCTTTGATTTATTCAGTATTTATTTCATTTATAATGAACTAATTCACTTTTTAGGCTTATGATGGATCCTTAAGTGATATGATAATTTTGTAAACTTTGATTTCCAGTTCAATAAGCTATTTCTAGTTTATCTATATTAATTTGAATGTGAATTTATGAATTGCCTGATCAACAATTCTTTGTGGATTTGTATAGAATTGAGAGAGGATATTCAAATCTAGACATAGTTAATATAGCATGTGTTCATGAGTTTTGTGAATAGAAGAATTTTGATGAATGTTAAGGTAGATATATGCTTGACATTGCATGTAATCGGATAGAGAACTTAATCTTAACCTTTCACATAGAGATATGGTGAGTTAGTTGATTAAGGTGTTTAACTTGTTTCTATATAATTTGTGGATGTAAGTTAATATGGTATTAGTGCATCGAGAGGTGGCTATTACTACATTCGTGTTCTTGATTAATAAACTGGGATAGTGAATTGAATTGGAATAAAGGTGTAGAAATTAGAGTGAGCTTAAGGTGAAATCATAGGTCTAATTCTCCATTAATTGTTTGAAATTCCAGATTTTGATATTTGTGATTGGTTTGCGGTAGTTTATTTATTCTTTAATTTACTTTCTTTAATTATAATCATTGAGTTGAATGGTTTACTAAAATTAGGATTAATAGGAAATTGGTAATTATAAGTTAAGTTTCTTTCTAATTTATCTATGTGGGAACGATACTCTACTCATCACTTTATTACTTGTTGACCACGTATACTTGCGTGTTGTGCGTAATTAGCTTTTACCCAACACTCTTCTGACTTTTGAGGACAGAAACCCAAAACCTATTGTTGCATTGGAATAAAATTGCTTCACTATCTCGGTATAGACTGGAGTGTTAGCTTCCAAGCACTTATAAAACCCAACATTCTTTACAAGCTCAAGTATATCCTTGAACTTCTTTTCTGATCTTTCAAACTTCTTGAAGCCGAGTTGGATTCTAGTTATAACACGCTATTCTTCCATTTTGAGAGTTTGAGATGTATGGGTATTTAGTTTTAGACCTTCTATGAGAGATTGGTGAATGCGATTTGGGCGAATCTAGCTGTTTAATGCATTCAGGCTTTGAAGAGGATTGTAGGGTTTGAAAAAGGGAGGGAGAGAGGTTCGATAACTTCTGATAACTACTTTAGATTTTGAATTTGTCTTTATGACAATTCCTTTTGATTCTGCATAAGCTGTGATGTGTCAATGATGAATGGGATTTATACCTGCGAATCAGATCCTTTGTGGCTTAAGATGTTGCCTATTTTCTGTGATTTAATTAGCTTTTATTTAAATTTTGTTGTTATTATGTTTAAGTTCTATCATGCAGGGCTTTACAGATCTTTTTAGCTTCCAGGGGCATAATGGGCATTTTTATTGTACTGGCGCTGCAGCACCAGAGTTATACTTAGAGCCCGTGCCGCAACACCGTACCACCTTGGAACATCTCTGAAAGCAGCGCCTCAGATTGCCATAATCGGCGCCTAACGCCATACTCTATGACCCCAAATATGCCCCTGATGTCATCCTCGCGCCGCAGCACCGAGGCCTCTTCATGGAGTCGACCCACAGCGCGACCTCTGGTCTTTTTAAGCATACGTGGCGTCGTAGCGCCACTTGCTAGTTCAATGCTCATGGCTGCAAACATGAAAGCTCCGATATCGCAGACAGTAAAGGGCTTTAAATGACCTAAAGAGAGAGGGGATGAAAAACAAAATACTTAGCCACCTGCGATAGAAATAATTTTAGATAGATAGCATAGACTAGAATATTTATTACAGTATTAACTTCTTAGAAGAGAAAGAAGTCAGGCTAGCCAAGGAGGAAGGTTTATTGCATCAAACGAAGAAGCTCAGAGCTACTGTGATGAAGAGATGATTTGGAAACAGAACACTTCCAAACAAGAGTTTTCTTATTCCAAATCTCCCATTTATTTGTGTATTACTGAGAATATGGAATGTATTAAAAATGTGTTTTAGTACCATGGATATGAACTTACTCCATTTTTAGGATTGCAATGTAACCTTTTGTTTAGCTTAATTAACTTTCTCTCCTATTTTATATAATGAATCATTTTGGAATGGGTTGTTGTATTTTGTACTTAATGACTAATTGCTTGACAGAGAAATTAGTATTGATAGTAATGGATATTGACAAATGGATGTTATTATCTAACTTTTAAATACAACAACACCTATTATGACCATGCCTATGGAATGTGTGCATAAACTGCTAATAGGATAGACATATCTCTATTTGCCTTGTGTAGCCTTGAGACTTATAAAATTGCTGGATGCGGGCATCATCTACCCCATCTCTGATAGTCCTTGGGTCAGTCCTATCCAGTGCGTTTCAAAGAAGGGCAGAATAACTATAGTGCCCAACGAAAAAAATGAGATGATTCAAACCAGAACGGTGACTGGGTGGAGGGTGTGTATGGATTATAGGAAATTGAACATATCCACCTGTAAGGATCACTTTCCTCTTCCATTTATTGATCAGATGCTCGATAGACTTGTTGGGCATGAATTTTATTATCTACTGGATGGTTACTCTGAATATAATCAGATTTTAATTGCTCCCGAAGATCAGGAGAAAACTACATTCACATGCCCCTATGGGACATTTGCCTTTCGAAAAATATCTTTCGGGCTGTGTAATGCTCCTGCAACATTTCAGCGTTGCATGATGTCGATTTTCTCTGATATGGTTGAAAAGACCTTGGAGGTCTTCATGGATGACTTTTCGATATTCGGGAGCTCGTTTGATAAATGCCTGAGAAATTTGACTGCTGTTCTCCACAGATATGTTGAAACTAACCTTGTTTTGAATTGGGAGAAGTGTCACTTCATTGTTGAGGAGAGAATTATTCTGGGACATCGGGTTTCTGTTGGTGGCATTGAGGTTGACAAGGAAAAAATTGATGTCATTAATAACCTTCCACCGCCGACATCAGTAAAAGGGGAAAGGAGCTTCCTTGGGCACGCTGGGTTTTACAGGAGGTTTATCCAAGACTTCTCATGGATAACCAAATCGCTGTGTACACTTCTGGAAAAGGACATGCCTTTTCAATTTGATAAAGCCTGCCTAAGTGCTTTTGATCTATTAAAGGAAAAACTTATTTCGACTCCTATTGTGGTAGCCCCTGACTGGACCTTCCCTTTTGAGCTAATGTGCGACGCAAGAAATTTTGCTATTGGGGTGGTGCTAGGCCAAAGAAGGGATAAGGTATTCCACACAATATACTATGCCAGCAAAACTTTAACTGATGCTCAACTGAATTATACTACCATTGAGAAAGAACTATTGGCAGTAGTCTATGCATTTGATAAGTTCCGTTCTTATCTTATTGGAACAAAGGTGATCATCTACATTGATCACTCGGCAATCAAATACTTGATTGAAAAGAAAGATACAAAGTTGAGATTGATAAGGTGGGTCCTGCTTCTCCAAGAGTTCGATATGGAGATCCGAGACAAAAAGTGGACCGAAAATCAGGTAGCGGATCACTTATTAAGGTTGGAAAACACCCCGCATTCAGGAGATGCTGAAAAAGCCATCAATAAATTCTTCCCAGATGAACAACTTTTTATCGTTCAAAGAAAAGCCCTGTGGTATGCGGACTTGGCTAATTTTATCGCGTGCCAAGTGCTTCCTCCAAACCTGAGCTATCAACATAGGAAGAAATTCCTAAAAGATGCCAAACAATATTTGTGGGATGAGCCCTTCTTATTCAAGCAGTGTTCTGATCAAATTCTGCCGAGATGCTTGTCAAATGAGGAAATTGAAGGTGTGCTCCATCACTGCCATTCCTCAAATTATGGATGTCATTTTGGGGGTCAAAGAACTGTAGCTAAAGTGCTTTAGTCTGGATTTTACTGGCCCACCCTATTTAAAGATGCACATATATATGTATCGCACTGCGATAGATGCCAAAGGGTGGGAACCATTTCGAGAAGGCATGAATTGCCCTTACAAAATATCCTTAAAGTTGAATTATTTGATTTCTGGGGTATTGACTTCATGGGTCCATTCTCCTCCTCCTACAACAATCTCTATATTCTTATAGCGGTGGATTATGTCTCCAAGTGGGTTGAAATAGTTGCCTTGCCGACTAATGATGCAAAGGAATTGTCACTTTCAAAAATTCAGAAGTCGCACTACGGCGCCAATTATATCCTATGCTCTCACGTCGCGGTGCCAAGTTTCATGATGCATCCTCAAAGATCATGCTGCAGCGCTGGATCCAAGGAGTGTATACTACAAATCCGACTTTCATGGCGCCATTTAATGAGAGAAATCTTCTGCAGCAATACCATCACAAGTGGGTGCACATGCTTTGGAAACTTCGTCTTGCAAAGACCGAAGTTCCCACTACCGCATGATGCCACAAAATAGAATGTCATTCTGGAAACTAGGCCCGCATGCCTGAGTGGGTTTGATTCGGTAGCCATGCATTTCGTGCGTCAGCAACTATGCCACAAAAGTATTTTTATTTTAAAAAGAAGTTTTTGCATTCATTTTACACCGGTTGCCTTTCTTCTCTCACAACAGATTCCTATTCCTCTGAGCAGCGTTCTTTGCGGCACCAACCGTCTCAAACATTCCATCTTCCAAGAAAGCCGTTAGGTCATTCCAACTGTCACACCGATAATTTCCTACCGTTTGGACGCCCAACCGTCATTACGGTTGCTCTTCTGACCATTGCCATCCCTCACGCCTACCTCTTTATAAGCGAGGCGAGAGGTAAGGTTCTCAGTTGTGTTTTTGGTTTAAGGAAATTAGAGGCAAAACATAAGTAAGTGTGCTTTTAGATTTTCTTTGGCAAACCTAATATGGCTTCTAAGCGTTCAAGAACCAGTATTGGTCTCCCTCCTCCATCCTCTTCCCGAACTTGTGTTTTGGCTTGGGATGCTGTCAAATTTTGAACGAAAAAGGCCTATAAGGGCTATACTCAAAATTTCCTATCGCGTAGTTTGGTGCCTGAGCGAGGGCTTAGGCCTGATGACAAATTGGACGGTCAGATGATGGCCATGATTGTCAACATGAAATGGGTGCATTTCACCAAGTTGCCTGAATCAGCAGTTGTCGCGGTGGTGAAAGAATTTTATGCTAATGCCATTGTTGATGGCCCTCCGGCAGTGCCGGTGCGGGGAAAATTAATCCAATTCGATAGCCGGGCTATCAATGCAGTTTATGGGACTCCTAACTATGACGGTCACGATTATCGGGAGGTTGGGCTTCGGAGTTACAACACATACAACATCATTAATAAACTCTGTAAGCTTGGGACTGTATGGAAAACTAATGAGTTTCATGGTGAAAAGACGTCATTCCCCCAATAGACCTTAAGCCGTTATGGTAAGGCTTGGTACTCGTTTATCTGTGTTAATATCATGCCTACACGTCACTTGAGTGATGTAACTTGGGAGAGAGCAATTCTGCTCTATGCCATTGTTACAGGTTTAAAAGTTAATGTAGGAGTACTTATTAATGAGTCCATTAAAAAGGCAATAAGGAGCAATGTTATGGCAGACCTCCCACACCCGTCTCTAATTACCCGTCTTTGCAAAAGGGTTGGTGTTCAGTGGGAGAAGGAAGATGTCACCATGCCACCCATGTCTGTTATTGATCATCATCTCATAGGCCGCTATGAAGTCTGGGAAGGAGCACTGTCGCATCCCCTAGGAGAGGTCTTTTTGCCAGCACCTCAGCCGCCGCCACCTAGTGATTCGATGCCTTCCACTGAAGTGGGTACCTCTATGCACGTGCCTGAGCCTCTTTCATCTGAGACCGTTCATTCTGGGGCCCTCGCAAAAATTTTGAATAGCCTGAGCTCTCTACACTTCAAGGTAGACAATGTCGCCCAATAGTAAAACCAATTCAATCATTACCATACAGAGTTCGCAAATACACTCTCCAATATTCATGCTGCCCAGGGAGGAGATGACGCTGATTTCATGCCCTTTCCATTTCCAGCACCTCCAATTTATGCACCTTATCTGCCACAATTTCTGCTTGCTGAGGAGGCCCACGAAGATAAACCGGTGCATGTGGAGGATGATGGTGATGGAGATGATCTTGAGGTGGTCGATGATGAAGGTAGCGATGCTCTGGATGTTTGATGATGAAGTTCAAAGGACATTGAGGACACTGGTCAAATTGCAAGTTTGGGGGGAGAATTCCTTTTATTTTTGATTATATAGAATTGTGTTAATTTAGTATTATATGAACTGCTATGATGTGTAAGTTTATTTATATTTATGGTGTGAGGATTTAAGAGATTCACTTGGACTGGATAGCCCCAGGCTACTTATTTAACTATGTTTTATATATGTTTGATTATTATTGTGGTTAATGGTTTTATGTTGTGTTTGGTTTATTTTGGATGCATGTTTTGCATAGTAGTATTTAAATTCATATATGAATGCATGTTTTTGGTTGTATATCTTATGCTTATATATATCTTATGTTTATAATTATTATTATTATGTTGGGATTGTGTAGTTGTCAGGTGATATTTGGAGATATCTTGACTAAATTAGATATTATTTTGTGGATAGCCATAGTTTTTGGGGTTTACACTGATTATTAGTATACTTAATGCCATGTGTTATGGCTTTACCCTATTTTGACAGGGTTGCTTTATATTTTATAGTTTTTTCCTATTACATTTTGATTAACTCTAACCCCCGGTCTGTAACTGTTTATATATTGGGTTAGGGTATTTTAGCGCTTAAGTTTTGATTGTGGCTTATGACATGCGCTAGGTAATTATATTGTTGCCTTAGAGTAGTGTCAAATTTATGTGAATTAGGGGCGTGTTAATGAGATAAGTTGAGACTGTTTTGGATCCATCCTTTTAGCGAACACTGACCAATTGTCTTTTCTAGTTATGTGTCCAGATTTAGGTTATCTTTTTATTGTGTTGAAAATTTGTACGCTGTTAAAACTCTGTTGATTTTAAGATAATAAAAGACTTACAGGCTTTTACACTTTCGGGTCTATAGTTCTATAAAAATAAAAAAAATCTATTATAATAATAGTCCTGCGATGGGTTGAGATGGAGCGTGGAAACTCGCCCATTAACGCAAACTGGTAAAATCTATTTTGAACTTATGTTGATTATGTGGCCTTTGTTGCTTGAGTTATTAGATTCATAGGGGTGTACTACACCTAGTTCCCTAAAGTCATCTGGCTTGGGAGTCATTGATTGAAAGCTCGCTAATGAGTGCTCTGTTAGCCTAAAAGTAATCAAGTACTGTCTGAGTCAGAATTTACTTCATATTGCTAGAACCTTTTGATCCTTTCTTATTTTGGCATCTTGTTCTTATTTCTTGTTAATTATGTGGGTTGCATAGTAAGATTATTGGTTATCATAGTCGACTGTGTGATCTTAATTTGGGTTATGGCTAGTTAAGATGTTTGGTATGCACACACATAAAGAATGGATCGAGTACAATCTTATGTTTATTAATAGACATTAAGCCTTCGTTCGTATACGTGTTTGTCCTATTCTTAGAGGGTGTTTATGATTGTGCTTAAAGGCCATGGTTTTAGTTTATAGGATTTGTTTTCATTTGTATCTTGCGGTAATAGAGTATAGATGTCTGATAGTTTGCTTGAGGACAAGCAAAAGCTTTAGTTTGGGAGTATTTGAAGAATGGGATTCATACCTGCGAAACAGATCCTTTATGGCTTAAGATGTTGCCTATTTTTTGTGATTTAATTAGCTTCTATTTATATTTTGTTGTTATTATGTTTAAGTTCTATCATGTAGGGCTTTACAGATCTTTTCCAGCTTCTAGGGGCATAATGGGCATTTTTGTTGTACTGGGGCCGCAACACCAGAGTTATACTTAGAGCCCATTGCAGTCACTGCATACCACCTTGAACATATCTTTGAAAAGCGCCTAACGCCATAATCGGCCTTGACGCCATACTCGACGCCCCAGCGCCAATGCCCCTGATGTCATCCTCGCACCGCAGCGCTGAGGCCTCTTCATGGAGTCGCGCCGCAGCGCGACCTCCGATCTTTTTAAGCCTACGTGGCGCCACATCGCCACTTGCTAGTTCAATGCTCACGCCGCAGCGTGAGCTTCGGTGTCCAGACAGTAAAGGGCTTTAAATGACCTAAAGAGAGAGGGGATGAAAAACAAAATACTTAGCCGCCTGCGATAGAAATAATTTTAGATAGGTAGCATAGACTAGAATATTTATTACAGTATTAACTTCTTAGAAGAGAAAGAAGATGTTCTTTAAGGAGGAAGATTTATTGCATTCGACAAAAGCACAGGAGCTGCGTAGTGAAGAGAAGATTTGGAAACAGAACACTTCCAAATAGGAGTTTTCTTATTCCAAATCTCCCATTTATTTGTGTATTACTGAGAATGTGGAATGTATTAAAAATGTGTTTTAGTACCATGGATATGAACTAACTCCATTTTTAGGATTGCAATGTAACCTTTTGTTTAGCTTAATTAACTTTCTCTCCTATTTTATATAATGAATCATTTTAGAATGGGTTGTTGTATTTTGTACTTAATAACTAATTGCTTGATAGAGAAATTGGTATGGATATTGACAAATGGATGTTATTATCTAACTTTTAAATACAACAACACCTGTTATGACCATGCCTATGGAATGTGTGCATAAACTACTAATAGGGTAGACATATCTCTATTTTCCTTGTGTAGCCTTGAGACTTAGCTTAATGACCTTAGCCTAGTTATTTTCACCAATAGACATATTGTGATTTATCTGGCTAGGGATGTGCATTTGACCTTCAACAGAAGCTTTTACGTATTTACTGTTCTCGATTGACCATTCCTTGATTCGTTTGTAATGTGGAGAGTTAGGAGATTAGGCGACGCTTTAGGGAAATTATAATCCTATCTTGACTTCCTAGCACAACTACTTCTCTTATTCTTACAGTTTTAATCATATAGCTTAACCAACCATCTTATTTCACTTGTTTAGATAAGGTAGTAAAGACTTTACTTTAGTATTTGTTCATCTCTTAAGACTTTGTCCTCGTGGGTTCGACACTCAACTTATCATATATTACTTGTGGACCGCGTATGCTTGCGCGCAATTTAGTAATAGCGAAATTGACCAACAGTCAACTAGTCATTGGTTGCACGATGCCCAATAAGAAACTATAACTCCCCATGAATTGAATAGCTTTTCAGTTTTAATTTCCTTTTAAGAAAATAAGCATTACTGACGTAGATTCACCATTAACCTTTTTAGTATGTAGAGTGGATTGTGGACTCTATGGTTTTCTTTGTCGACTCAACGATCATTTTCTGAGAGATTCTTCAGTGGATGATTGGACACTAATCCTTATCTTGAAGTTGCATAGCTTAACCACTGATGTACTTCATGATAGTTTGGTCACTGAACTTCTGAGGTGAGTCTGCAGGGCATCTTTCCAAACTTATCTCCATACAATCTGAATAATTGAGCATGTGTCTAGTTCTTCCTAGCTCCCCATGAGCTAGTGTATCTTTTAGGAAGATTGCGATCGTCGAGCCTACTCTACGATCATTGAGGTTGCAATATGATCATCGAGTTTACTTCAGAATCTATTCTACGATCGTTGTCTATCCTGGTCCTTGAGATGAACTTGACTAAAAATTCCCTCTGAGTTAAGGTAGCTCAAGAAGGGCCAACCTCTTAGAGTGAACTAAAGGTCAGGTTTGTCCCTGAGGCACTTTCCAGAAGAAAAACTTTAGAGGTTGATTAGCACTGATATCTCATTTGTCCTTTTCTGCTAGAAAGTTCATCTACCAACTTTAGACATTTGCATTGGTTGTAATCGTGGTGTCCTTCTGCCCTTACACTGCGATCAGATGGTTGATCATAGGCACTTCATGATTTTGAGTTGGGTTGTTGACAAGGTTATCAGTAGTATGTTTTGAGACATCCCTATTGACTATGGATCTTCATTTGGTTCATCAGCCACAAAGTTTTGGGATTGTGTAACTGGTATATTATGTAATAGTATACTTTTGATTTTTTTAGTGTTGTTGTTCTTTAGTAGATCACTGCTCCCCCATAGTTGATATTATCTTCTCAGAGAGGTGTGAGTTCTTCTTTTTCATGTGCATTAGAAGGCAGCCTTGCATATCTCCTTTTGACTAGAATCATCCTACGATAGTTTGCCAGAACTACGAACGTAGTCTTCTTTGATGGTTTGAACTTGTGGAGTTCTGCTTCTATAATGAGTTCCTCATAATTGATGCTCGATGATCCTCTGATATTAACTTCATTGAGGATTCTTCTCATATGATATGCTATGCATGATTGAGCATATAAGACCCTTTTTATCTTAGGGTGAATGATCTGCTTCCATATGGAGATCAGCAACCATGTGAGCTTCATTCATGTTAGCTCATCAATTCTTCAAACACAGGCTTTGACAAATAAGGATTTTGTCAGAATCATTTTTGAAATGTCTTAAGCCTCCAGCTGGTTGAATCTTCTTGACTGAAGTCTCTTACTTCAGCATTCCTTAGTATGGTCAGATAGACCATGCACCTGCAGGTTAGATATATTTCTATTTTTTGTACCCATGGTTAAATAGGTCCTGCTAGGTCAGCTTTGAAAATCCCTATTCCTCATATATTTGAATTTTCATCATATTGATCACCAACAATCATATTCATGCATGTATCCAATTTAGATATGACATTTTAAGATGCATGATGATGAGTGTATATAAGATTAACCAATTTAACAAAGCACTCCTTTTCTTTGATGGTTTTATCACTTGCTTAGTTATGTTCACAGAGTTTAAATGTTCACAGTGTGAGAATCAACTCTATCACTTATTTGTATCTGTTTGATTCATGGAGGTGGTCAGTTTCCATGAGTCTTCAAGATACTCTTGTTGAACTGATCAAACTCTATGTATTATCGAAAATCTAGAACAAAGGTTTGTAAGTACATACTAACCCGTCAACAAGGAGTACTCCGTTTAAGGTTAATTAAGTCTTGATACACTTATGATCTATTTCAGACTTCTTTCAGGATGTTATCTTCAACCTGAAACTTGGATGGAGAGAAAGTTTGTTAGCATTTGAATTTCCACCCTTAGTTTACTTTCTCTCTTCCCTTTTTTAGGTAAAACATAGTCTCTTGATAGAATACTGTTATAGTAAAAAAGTTAATGCAACATGATGTTGACATTAATATCACTGAGGAATCGTACCTTTTCACTGTCAGTTTCTTAACAGTCATTTATCTCGATATAATGAGGTTAGGTTTTGATGTGCATATTCTTTTTATTCATTTCTGACAGCCTGTTGCTCCAGTTGTCCTTTGATCACTCAGTCATAGTCTTGACGATGTAAGCTAAGAAAATCTTGGCATCCTGAGTTCCTTGACGACCTTGAACCTTAAGGTTCACATCCATCTATTGGATAGTCAAGTACATTTTCGATAGATTCTTCTTTCTCCTCTGGATAAGTATTTCTTAGAATGTATAGCTTTTCATCTTTCAGATTAATGGATGCTTGACTAGTTGCTGTTGATGCCTCTTGACCTCTCATCTCTGATCTTCAGACTACAAGATTGATTATGAACAAGGATTAGTTTTGTTACTATGATATTTAGGAATATGAACCAATCTTAGCAGCTTCAGGTGTATATACACATTTACCTGTACACAATATTTCCAACCTGTGAGCTCATTTGCATTTACAAGTGACTTACTACTAAACTAAGTTTAGAACAATGTTTGTGCCTAGGATCAGACTCAAAGCGATTAGGTTTTGAATATAGCATGAGAACCTGCTTTGATACCAATTGTCTATTCCCAGTAGGCACACAATAGATCTAGAAGGGGGGGGGGGGTTGAATAGATCCTTTTTATTTTTAAATACTTTTCCTGTTTAGCTTGTGTTGCTAACGAATCAACATATGACAAACATAGGAATCTTTTCAAGCACATCAGAATAAGTAATAGATCCCCTTCATTGATATATTCATGAACATGCATACATTGTTCGTAGAGTTAGTTAAGTGGTAAGCAGTTAATACATACATAGCATTTATAACAGTTAGGTACATAAAGTAAATGACAGAATGTAAAAGACATAAGGGATTTTAAGTGGTTCAGAGACTCAAGATCCTAATCCATTCTTCCGCTTTAACTAGTAGGAATTCCACTAAAGAAGGGCAGCACCCTGAATCGCTTTCCTTCAAGGCCAGTAACCTTAGAACTTTAGTTCACTAAGAACTCTTCAAGCCCAGCAGGCTTGGAACTCCTCTAGTTCCCTAGAAACTCTTCAAGCCCAGAAGGCTTGGATCTTCATTTAGTTCATTCGGACAAGGACCCCTCAGGCCCTGGCTTCTTGTTGCTATAGTTGTTGTTGTTGGTGCCTTGCTGCTAAGATGTCTTGAAGCTTGAACATCTTATGTACTTAGCAGCTAGGCATGGTCCTCTTTTCATTCTGCGTAGAGACTGAACCATTTCTTCTTTGGTGTAGCTGATCTTCATTCTATTATGCTTATCTTTATCTGATGTCAGCTGTGCACCATCACTGTTTAGGCTTGCTAAGTATTTGAGCTTTTGATAGACTTCATCTAGCACTTAGCAATCCGTGAACCTTTCTTGAATGATTTGCAGACATGGTTCTGCATTTTTTCTATTTCAGCTTTTGGTTCATGGTGATTTGTAGAGTGGTTCTCTAGATCTTCTTTATGCTCTGCCACTTTTCTGAATGCTATCTTCTTGGCCTTCTCGGCTCTCAGCTTAGCTGCCATCTTCAATGGCATTCTCATCCTTGTTGAGTGAAGCTTTTTTCTGTTCAGTTCCTTCTTCAAAGCTGTTTCACTTCCACCTTTGTAGTTTCACTGTCACCGAGACTCGTTCTGTTTAGCTCTGGTGGAACTCGTAGAGTCACTAGTATAGCATTCCCATAACTCTACGATCCTTTAACTCAGCAAATTTTGATCTTTGAAGCTCTGGTTAATATATACTACTTCCTAATCTTTCTGTTGGAATATAGCCATTGAGAGCTATTTGAATTGCTTCGTAGATCTCGAGTTATTTGGTGCAGACTGCTTGATGTGATGTGACAGCTCCTTTATGACTTTACTGACACAACAGTCTGCTACCTTACCTACCGCCTTATAGTTGTCATCTTTCCATCTTAGGCAAGTAGTCATCTTTATTTCTTCTTTCTGACTTCTTGATTAGAACATCAGAGGTTGTCCTTTTGCATCGATGCTCTCAATTAGCAATATTCAAATATCAATCTTCAGATTGAACCATTGCCAATGCATCAATCTTTAGATGATCGAACTCTACGATTCTGATGTAGATGTTCTTGGACCTGATCGTAGTGTGTCTTGTTAAATGTTGCTCATTTGATTGATTGAGACAACACTACGATCCTGAAGAGTGTTCATTGGATCTTCAATGTAGAACACCTCTTCCTTCATTTGTGCAGTGCTTCAACACTTCTGTTTGCCTTCGACTGATCTCAGGAACTGATATCTTGACTCCTTATTCTAGTCTCTTCTGAATAGCAAGACACCTCAGATTTGTGGCATGCCCGGTTCCCTTTCTCCTTGTGATCTCCCGTTCACTTATCATTAATGGACTGACCCATGCTTAATCACTTTAGCCTTGTTTATCAGAAGCTGGCCAGTATCTATGTGTAAACTATATCAGTTCCTTCTTTGCTTGGCAAACACTGCGATCCTAGTTGACCCCAAGATTGTTGTCTTCTGTTCATTTGACAGCTACTGCACTTGCTAACTTTTCCTTAGTCAATCACTTTTACTGAAGTCTTCTTTTGATCTACTTGTAGAAGACTTCATCTTGAATGGCTTTACAACTCAATCTAGATGTTGATTGGTTGGTGCTTAGATCTTCTGTTAGCTTGCAAGCCATTCGTTGAGTGCTCTCTGGTTTTCTTTAGGTAGAGTGTAACTTTGCAGCTCTGACTAGAGGCTTCATCCTTTGGATATTCTGGGGGTGCTCATTTTTTGAGAATCGTGTTTAATCTACGATTCTTCCTTGGCGTTGTGAGCACTTCTGTTGAAGTCTTAGTTCTGCACTACGATTTTGCTTGGATTCTGCAGACACTACGACTCCAAGATCAGATCTTGACACTCTATGATTTCTGCCTTTAAGCTTGTTGTCTTCATCTGATTTGGCTCGACTACGATCTCTGCCTCTTATTTGATCAGTAGACTCTACGACTCCTAGTGTGGTCTACAATTCTTGACATGGCTTTGGCAGATGCTCGGTCGGCTCTTAGACAGGATGTCTCTATGATTATGAATATGACTTCCTCAAAAGACTACGACTTTGAGGAAGTTCTTCTTGACACACTACGATCCTTCCTCGTCTCTCCTGGCAGTCTACGAACTCCGAGTACTACAATCTTGCAAACTACGATTTCGCCTTGATAGTTCTCGAGCTTTCCTTGACTCTCTTGGCAGACTATGATTTCTGGTGCAGTGCTCGACGATCAGACATGCCTATCTATTACATTATAAGATCAACCTAACATGCTTGATCTTTCTATGTTTATTGTCCTTTTACATCATTTCTTCTTAAGGACTTTACAAAGCTGTTTTGCTTATGTAGGATCAACCTAACATATTTGATCAATTCTTTCTAAGTCCTTGTACATATGTTTCTATCATCTATCAAAGGACTTTACAGCTTTTCTTAATGCAAGCATACTTGCATATTCATTCATTTATATCATAATCAAATCATATAAAAATAGGAATATCATTCATATGCATATTCCTGACATATGTTTTTATGTTATAGCTACACATAAGATGTAATTCAAAGTTGTAGACGTATACTAAGATGTAACTCTCATTTGGTTTAAAATAACTTTTCAAAACAAACTTGGATGTGCTATAATAAACATGACATGATATACATTTTGAACTTAAAAAATGTATAATTTATATTTCTTATATGACCACACATACTACATACCTATGTTCATTTTGGTTAAACACATTGAAATTTATACAAGCATGAGTTAGAGATGTTTACGAAAATATTAATACTAGTTATGCATATAGGATGAGAACCTTTGTAAACATACATATTAACTGGGTTTTTGACTACCTCACTTGCATGCATGGTGGACATTATAGCCCTTGTAATTTCATGATCCTGATTGGCCTAACTTATTTGAAATCCGAAGCGAAAACCATAACATACCAAGGATAAGTGTAGGATAATTGTAAAAACATGAGAGACCCTTTAACATGCTAGTATACTAAGTGTTGTTATCATAAGACTGATTCAGGAAATGCAAAGCTTAACTGCAGTGCCGCCAAAGGACAAAAGGCACTATTTATCTTGAATCTTTAAGCCTAGCCGTATGATACTGCGCCATCCTGCAGTCGATTCTGGATTCTGTTTGTAATATGAGGTTCAAGGCATGATTGTATTGTTACTTTAACATGTATTATATGACCAATACATAATATAATGTGTTAAGAAGCATGCTAGGTAATAAAATCAAATATCTAGTAAGTGATTATGAACTTTCAAAAAGTAATAAGTCCAAAAGATGTTTGCGAACTATAAAGAAATGATTAGAAACTATATTGTTTGACTTTGTGGTGTCTTGTAAACTAATATTGTGATATAAGTACACAAGGTATATGTAAAGAGTGAACAACTAAGTTAGACGTTTATGTATGCGTTTAAACTTACATATCATGTATGAGCATATGTAACTAATGAATATCATGTACGCGTAACTATATTATGTTAGGATTCGAAAGATTGTTGATAAGCTATATTTTGATAAACTACGCTTGAGGCAAGTACTCGAACCTTACTCTTTATTGAGCATTACTTGAACTTGTGCTATTATTGATCGTACAAGTAGAACTTTGAAAGTTTAATACTTCGTAATCTAGAAATGAAATGGTTTAAAAACTTTGATTCAAAAAAAAATTATTCATATATATGCTGTGAAAGAAAACTGTATAAGCCATTTCTTCGGCTGGACTATTGATATTTGATCGAAAGTTATCTAAACCAAATTAACTTAGTGCGGACTCTTATAACTGAGTTGAACAACCCTCTTGGTAGGGGAATTATATATTGTTGGGGAACCGACGTGCGCACATGAGAAAGACTAAATGTTATGCATGACATATGGTACTTTAGGTTGATCACCTGTTGTACTCGTTTTGGTAGAATTATAAGTTTATTACTGTTAATTCTAGGAGTAGTTCATAGTCCTTAGTGACTGCTCAAAATTCATTACTTTGAAATCTTGAATTGATTAATCGTTGAATATTATTGATATTTTATGTCCATAGCGACTATTGTTGATAATCATTGATACTTCTTGCTATCTTGAACTATCATTATTAATATACCCTTGAGAATTCTAAACCTACATTGATTTCCCTTTTTCTATATTACTTACTGGGAAAAATTCTTGCACATCCTTACTTTCCTTAAAACTTTCAGTTAAGGCAGAACGTGGTAAACCCTTTGGCAAGGACAAGGGTAAAGAGAAGGCTTTGGAGTAGTTATTTCTATAATGCTAGGAATGTACTATTATTTGGTTGTATAAGAACTTATTATATTGAGCTATGTTTAATTTAAGTTGTATTGTATTATGTATTAGTTATGTCCAAACAGTGTTTAATTATGATTAAGATATGTAAGAGATGTTTAAGTTACGAACCCTTGGGACAAGAATAATTATGTTATAACAATGTAATTTATTCTATTATTCCACTATATAAGATGTTGATTTATTATTAGAGTTAGTAAGTGACAACCAAATTTGAGACAAGTGTGGTCTGAATTTGGGGGCGTCACAACTGCACAATTCGCGAACTGAAAAAATAGATTCTGGAGATTGGCGCCACAACCTCGAGATCCTCAATTCCAGTCTCGGAGACAACCTCGGGAGATTCAATTCCAACCTCAGAGATAACCCCGAGGGATTCTGTTTCAGTTCCGGAGATAACCCTAAAAAAGTTTGTTCCAACCCCCAGAAGTCGGTTTCAACCTCGGAGATAACCCCGAGGCACTCAATTCAAACCCCGGATATAACCCCGGGAGGTCAGGCACACCTTAGAGACAACCCTGAGGATATTTAGTACTCACACCAGCCCAATCTCAGAGATAACCCTAATAACGACTGCTAAATCAGCCCAGAACCAGAGATAACCCTTGTGAGGGACAAAATCATCATTTTACCACCTCGATGCTACATTTACGTCGTCTCAACAACAATTCAACCCACATTCTACACAGAAGTGTCATAAAATAACCATAGTCCAAATCCCGAGTGACTACTACACACGATAGCACACCGGATAGAATTTGAAGACTTGAAGATCTGGTCATGGACCCATTATCCTGGCTTCGTACAATCTATTATCCCATGTTATTGTGTATCTCTCGACAACAACATTTTGGAAAGGTATCACACGCCTCAATCAGATGCCCAGATTGAAAGTTATGAAGGTTCAAGCGGACAAAACGTTACATACGTGCACGTTAATTATTATAATTATAAAATAATTATAATAATTATTTTATTATATGAATTTTAGTACAGATTATTAAGTTAATTATTTTAACTTAATTAATAATGGTAAGTATGACATATAAATCAGATATGGAATCTAAACCCTAATTTTGAATTTTGATCAAGGAATGAGAATAATAATATAATATTAATTATATTTTGATTTTTAGTGCTATAGATATGTATTGTATGTATAGACTGATAATGATCGGTCAAATATGGTGCAGTATTTGAAAACCCTAGTTTAATGTGGGAAACCCTAATTTGAAACTCAATTATGAGTTTGAGACTATTATATAACTGTGTTATATGATTATATGATTAATTAGGTAAACCCTAATTAGCATTTAGAAATATTAATTTCTAGAAACCCTAAATTAATATTTTGAAATCCTAATTTCTATATTAGGTAACCCTAATTAGTTATTATAAAACCTAATTGCTAATTGTAAACCCTAATTGCTAAATTAGCAAGGTTAATTATAATTAGTATATAATGCCCTAATGTTCATGTATAATGTAATTAGAAACCTAATCTAATTAAGGAAATCCTAATTACAAATTTTAGAAACTTACAAATGCTATGTGCTAAACCTTAGGGGGTCAAACCCTAAGGGTTTGTCAAGATTACAAAATGGCCATTAAAAATGCAAGTAAAAAGACCAAAATGCCCCTCTAGCATTATTTAAGCTTACTTGTATATCTTGCTATATTTTGAGTTGGTGAACTACTTCAACCACTCCATGTGACACAAAACCTCCAGCTCATCAGCTCTATATCAGCTAATACATGTATCATAGACTTGTATTTATAGATTAGAGAGAGAGAGAAAAATTAATTGCTAGCTTATTTTGTACCAACTCTCAACTTAAACTCTCTCAAGCTCATAGCTCCGAAATTGATTGTTAAGATCAGTCACAAACCAAGACCCACTATCATCTTTAACCAAATCAGAAGCTAGAATCAGAATTGGATCTTAGAAAGGTATAAATACCCTAGCTATAATCTGATCTTGATCTGCATGTTAGATGTTATAATTTATTGTTATAATATGTTGTTTAAGGTGTATAATGACGATCTGGGTTGCTAGATGTTAGATCCATAACATCTAGAGGCTCGAATTTGAAGTTTTATAAAATTTGGAAAAAGTTCAAACTGTGGTCTGACAACGAATGTCAGTGGCCACCATTTTTTCTCTGTTATGTGTTTTCGTTGTTTAAAGTTTTGATTATGTAGTCTATTATGTGATCTTTGATCTGGATCAAGAAACGGGCTTAGATCTGGTCTAGATTGCATGATATTGTTGGTCAAAGGTCGTTGACCGACCATGACCGGACCATTTCTGGGCAACCCAGAAAGTCATTACCAGTGTCTGACATCATATTCAATCGCTTAGATCTGACAGGTTGTGGGCGTTTTGATGTTGTTGTTGTATCTAAGTTGTAGATTTGTATATGTACTACACATTTATGCCTTAAAATCTCCTAAACATCAAGTAGGTTGGATTCAGTGGCCGGTCAAAGTGATCTAATCGAACACAGTTCATGTTTTTTGGGCAACCCAGAAAACTGATGAACATGTGTTCTAACATGGGTTGACTGACCCAGATCTTGGTGATGTAATGTTGTTAGATATATTTTATGTAACCGATCTATTCTCTTGCATGCTAGCTACAATCTAAGAGTCTTAAATCACATAAAAATTAACAGGATTGCAATTTGTAGGTTTCAAAGGTGACGTTGATCGTTCTTCATTTCTCGGGCAACCCGTAAATGAAGAATGAAATTTTCGACAAACCACTTTGATGGCTTAGATCTCCCTCAATTTATGCTTGTTGGCCATGATTGTTGCTGGAACATGTTGATCTACACTAACACTATAATATCGGACCACAAGCATGCCTTGAATAATCATAGATTAAGAATAACACTTGGTCAAACTAGTACCCACGATAACTTTGCACATGAGTTCTGGGTTTGAAGATGAACATGAAGAACACCTATAGCGGCAGTTACACGCTATATAGTGGTCTTTTGACGACGCTTTATTTACAAAAATTATATTTTTATTAAATAAATATAGAAAATTAGTTTTTAATTATTAAAAATACAAAATAAATTATTAAAAATTATTTTAAATTCTAAAAATTAGTTTTTAATAATTTTTAATATATTTCAGAAATATTTAATATTTTTTGAATAGTAAAGGTATTTAATTTATTTAATTATTATATTAAATAAATTATTTAAAAATGATTTTAATACATGAAAAATTATTTAAAATTATATTATGGTATAAGAAAACAATTTTAAGTTATTTTTAATGACTTTTAATATTTTGTGATGAAATTCATTAATAAATTAATATTAATGATAATTTAGTTATTTAATAAATGAATTAAATAAATAAATTAAAAATGATTTTATTATATTTAAAATCATTTTAAATAATAATAAGGTATTTAAAAATATTTTAAGTTATAAAATACTACTTTGAATATTTAAAGGTAAATTACATTAGTTAATTATTATTAATGATATTAAAGTTATTTAATAATTATATTAAATAAATTAGTTTAAAATGATTTTAATATTATAAAAATCATTTTAAATGAAAATAAAGTGTTTAAAGATATTTTAAGTTATAAAATATAACTTTTAATATTTAAAGGATAATTTCATTAATAATTTAATATTAATAATATTAATGATATTAAATTTATTTAATAATTATATTAAATAAATGGTTTAAAATGGTTTTATTAATTTAAAAATTATTTAAAAAGGTTATAAATGAATTAAAAATATTTTAGGTTATACTTAATAACTTTTTATATTTTAAGGAATAGGTCATTAATATTTTAATATAAATGGTAATTATTTAAAAATGATTTTAAACGTTTTAAAAATTATTTAAGGGTAATATTAATACTTTAAAAATATTCTAAGTTATTATAAATAACTTTAATATTTTGACGATGGTTTCATTAATAGTTTAATATTAATTAAACGTTAATGATAATAGAATTATTTAATATTTAAATCATTTTAATAATGATCCTTGTTTCAAAATTCATTATAAATTATAATAAATGTTTTAAAATTATTATAAGTCATTTAAAAATAATATGATCGATACTTTCGGATATTGAGTTCTGAAAAGTCTTAGACTCGATAATAACTCGATAAAACCGCTTCAAGACAATCGGCATATTTCAGAAATTGATATGGACTTAGATACTTTAACTGTATTAATGTTTGTTTGTGATTCAATGACTGTTGAATATGTGTGACAATGTGATTAGGTTATGTGCTGACTGTAATAAGCAGTACTATATGTTACGATATGTTATTCTAATCAGTAAAATGATCTTATTATTGATAGGTGATTATATAAAAGATAAAACTAAGTTACGAATTGTAAGCAGCGTATCATGCAAGTATCCTACCTTTGCATTTTCTTTATGCAATGGACATGAGTAAGAATGTTTCAGAACTATATTATTATTATGCTAGATTATTAACCCATATTGTTATATATATATATATATATATATATATATATATATATATATCTGATCATTGATTATCACATTGTTAGTATATGGTAATTCAGATATATATTCTATTCGTTAATTTCTATATATGGTTATACAAGTGTCCCCACTTGGATAGTCATTGTATTTAAGCACATGTTGATACACCTTTGTTAATTACAGTATATATATATATATATATATATATATATATATATATATATATATATATATATATATATATATATATATATATATATTGAATTATAGATTATTTTTGAATAAGATAAAACCTTACTATTATCCAATTGAGTTTCTTTGGTTTGGAACCCGACAAGTATGAACATCCCTTATATGGGGAAAACTTTTTATGCACCCAAGGTGGATGAGTGAACGATAACATCGTTCTTGCGTGTAGTATTGATCAATCTGAGGTACAACAGAAATGATCACCCCCTGTGCCCGTAAGTTATGATGGTTTGTGGATGAAGTTCTACTAAACCTTTTCGAAAATTGAAAACATTATTCATTGTATGTCACCTTAACCCTACTTATAGTCAGTACGTAGTTTCAAAAATTTGATAGAGAATTGTTATGATATTATTATCAGTTCAGATTACTTCACAATTATTGATTTGTTGTAGAAGGGTAGTACAAAGAAAATATATAATTCTTTCAGCTAATATTTATAATTGTTAATACTTGATGGGCATTCAAATGCTCATCTTTGCTTAATTTAAATGTTTTCAGCTAAGTGTGAACAACCTGAAGGCTCGGCTAAGAGCAAAGGGAAAGGGAAGGTTGCTGAATGAGCTTTTATGATATGTTATATAATAGTTTGATATTATTAAGACAATGATACATATATATATATATATATATATATTATCTATCATGTTATGTAATGAATGTTTAAAGGTCTCGTACCTGGGGAGCTAGACTCTGATAATTATGTAAATTAAGTTTGATATTTATCTTATTGTTATTATTATTAGTATTATTCCGCTCATAGAAATGGTATCGTGAAGCACCGAGTTTGGGTTTCAAATACTCGGATTTGGGGGCTTTACAGGTTGGTATTAGAGCTTAGGGTTAGAAACCTTAGGTGGGATAGACCTTAGGCTATAACCTTAGAACAGAGGAAAACGTTGAAAATATAAATAACTCATATAGAGTTTAAAAAGAGATGAATCGGATAAATTCATCGTCAAACAAAATAAAAGATAACTTATATAAAACTATTATTTGCTGTGTGTATATACTATATGCTAATCAGGATAATTTATGTGTGTGGATGTCTGGTGGAAAAGGCTTGTTGTATGCTTATAACTTAAAGAAGGATTAGATCCATACACCCGAGCCAATATCGAAGCCAATAGCTGAAATTTAGCTCACAATGAAACCAACTCGGATGAGGTGGTTATCGTGGAAAACGTAGTACTAGATCCAAAAAATGGTGGAGCTGACAGATAGTGATTCGGACACTAAAGTTAAAGCTGATGAAGCATCAACGGAGGTGCAAATTCTGAGGAACAAGGTTTCTTCTCTGTAAAGGTTATGGGAAATAAAAAAGCTGCTTAATAGTCAACTGCGTCAGGCATTAATAGAAACAATGGAAGAACAAGATAAGCTTAAAGTCCAAATTAATCAGATGGGAGCCACAAGCAACACATCGTGTGCAGCTCCGAGCAATAAGGGAAAAAGAAAGATAAAAGACCATGACTTAGGAAAATCCGATACGAAGAAAGGGAAAAAAATATGTTACCTTTGCAGCTATGAGGGACATACCACTATATATTGCCCCGACTATAAACCAGGTGCATATTTTATCTGTGGGATAGAAGGTCATCAGGCGAAAGGTTGTCCAAGAAAAAGGCTTAGGGAATAGGTAGTATAGGTTCTGTTGTGTAGGTATATTTAATGTAATATATATGATAAGCATGTCTGTGTAATGTAATGTTCCCAACTTTTATATTAATCAAGGTTGTAAATCCCAACTTTTGTAGTCACAAAGGAATAGCTGATGTTTAAAGCAATATGTGTTATGATATGTAAAGTATTCGCTAAATGAATATGAATCTATGTTTGAGTAATGAAACAAGTTTAATATATTAAACTTATATGATAAGGTTTAGAATGTAAGAATAATTTATGGTTTTACTTAACCAGATAATGCTGCCAAGACGTCAAACTCGAAACCAAAGGGCAGAAGAATCTGCCAATAACATTGAGGGACAACAACAAGTAGATCTGATGCAGCATTTTGCAAACATGGTAGCTCAGGCTATGTAGCAAGGAATGCCAGTCGCAGGGAACCAGCCGGACAACCACTTAGCAAACTTCAAAGATTTTAAGGCTGTAGGATCGCCAGAATTTAAAGGTATAACTGACCCTGTAGAATCCCAAACTTGGGTTAAGGAGATTTAGAAGGAGTTCATAATAGCTAGGGTAGCTGAGGGGCAAAAGACCGCTTTTTCCACCTACATGATGAAGGGTGAGGCAAATTTTTGGTGGGAAGCAAATCAGGCGAGGGCAGGAGAAGGTGTAGTTACTTGGGATAGGTTTAAGACTTTGTTTTTTGGAAACTATTTTTCATCTAGTATGCAGGCTAGGATGGAGGTGAAATTTTTAGAGTTGAAGTAGGAGAATATGACTGTTGCGGAGTACGCCGCTAAATTTAATGAGTTGGCTAGGTTTGCTCCGCATCAAGTTGATATGGAGGCTAGGAAAGCTAGAAGGTTTGAGCTGGGATTAAAACCCTGACTCTACAACAAGGTGGGGGTGTTGCAGATTCCTATATTTGCAGCACTCATGGAAAAAGCTATTATTGCTGAGGAGGGGAGTGAGGCCATGAGCCTCTACAATAAGGAGAGAAAGAACAAGGGCAAGGTCCAAGGAACTGGGAATATAGAAATTAATAGTGGGAATAAGAGTGAAAAGAGGAAGGTGAGCAATGTTAGAAATGTTCAGGTGAAACAGGAAGGAGTTAAGAAGCAAGCTGAACAGTGTGGAAATTGTGGAAAGAATCACTCTGGGGAGTGTCTGAAGGGAAAATTTGTGTGCTATAAGTGCGGGCAGGAGGGCCATATCTCTCCCAACTGCCCCAATCCAAGAATGAATACTGGTTATTTTCGATGCGGGTCAATGGAGCATAAGGTGAAGGATTGCCCAAAAAGAAGAATGGAGGCAGGAAGCGTGAACACAGGCAAGGGCAGCGGGACTTTGGCAATCACAGGACCGACGTCATCGAGTAAGCCAACAAAATCAACAGCGAGGATCTTAAACATGACGGTCCAGGATACGGCAGCAGCTGGCAATGAAACTCCAAGTATTATTCATATAACTTTTAATTTTTTATATACATGATTTTCCTATAAATAATAAATTATTTTATAAAGAAATTTTGAATGAGGAATTTGAGTTCTTTTAGAAATCAAATTTTCATTGAATCAGATAGACAAGGTTTATGTGAATAGTTAAAGATCAGTTCGATCAAAGTTGGTCGAGATCTACTTGTAATGAATATGTATGCTATGTACCCTGATATGTATGGGTTTTAAAATGGTGATTCTGGGGACGAAATCTTTAAAAGGGAGGGTGAATGTAACAACCCGATATTTTCTATATAAATAAATCAAAAATTTTGCGTATAATTTTTTTTTTATTTATTAAAATAAATATGGGAAATATGTGTCAAGATAATGTGTATGTATTTATGTGATGAATATAAAATATATTTATTACATGAATTATTACAAATAATTTTATGTTAGAATTATTGATCATTATAAATTATATTCTATTAATAATTAATTTTATAGTAGAAATATTTTTATTAATTATTTTCCATGAAAATATAATTATATATTATTTAAATAATATATAAAATGATTTTTAGAATAATTATAATAATTATTTTATTATATGAATTTTAGTACTGATTATTAAGTTAATTATTTTAACTTAATTAATAATGTTAAGTATGGAAAGATAAATCAGATATAGAATCCAAACCCTAATTTTGGATTTTGATCAAAGAATGAGAATAATAATATCATATTAATTATATTTTGATTTTTCAGTGCTATAGATATGTACTGTATGTATAGACTGATAATGATCGGTCAAATATGGTGCAGTATTTGAAAACCCTAGTTTTACTATGGGAAATCCTAATTTGAAACTCAATTATGAGTTTGAGACTATTATATAACTGTGTTATATAATTGTATGATTAATTAGGTAAACCCTAATTAGCATTTAGAAATATTAATTTCTAGAAACCCTAAATTAATATTTTGAAATCCTAATTTCTATATTAGGTAACCCTAATTAGTAATTATAAAACCTAATTGCTAATTATAAACCCTAATTGCTAAATTAGCAAGGTTAACTATAATTAGTATATAATGCCCTAATGTTCATGTATAATGTAATTAGAAACCTAATCTAATTAAGAAAACCCTAATTACAAATTTTAGAAACTAAAATTTTACATTTTCAAACCCTAATTGCTAAATCTTACAAATGCTATGTGCTAAAACTTAGGGATAAACCCTACGGGTCAAACCCTAAGGGTTTGTCAAGATTACAAAATGAATATTAAAAATGCAAGCAAGAAGACCAAAATGCCCCTCTAGCATTATTTAAGCTTACTTGTGTATCTTGGTACATTTTGAGTTGGTGAACTACTTCAACCACTCCATGTGACACAAAACCTCTAGCACATCAGCTCTATATTAGCCAATACATGCTCTACAAAAAAATGGGACTTCAGCAACAACCGATTTTCGTTGCTAAAGGTGCCAAATTTCGTTGCAAAAGGGTTTTGGCAACGACTTTACTGTCGTTGCGTCTTTCGTCTTGTAAGAATGCAAGGCCGCTAATTGTTCCATGAATGAACATATTTTTTTCGTTGCCAAAAGTAATACATTTTGCAACAAAATTTGACTTTCGTACAGAGACATCGATCCTTTAACAACAAAATATATTGTTGTAGTATAATTAAACTTTCGTTGCTAAAAAGCCCATTTCGTTGCAAAAGCCTTCTAATTGGCAAGGAAATGAACTCTTTTTTTTTCAACGACTATGCATTTTCTGCAATTGACACCATTTTGCAACGACATGTTTCGTTGCAGTAAATTATGAAAATTGTTACCTAAGCTTGCTTTCATTGCGGAATGTAAACTTTTTATCAACGATTTTCGTTGCTAATTACATTATTTGGCAACAACATTATGCTGAATCAGCAACGAAAATGTTTATTGCTGGTTATTTTTCAATAGCAACGAAAGTCGTCGATTAGCAACGACATTATATGTTGTCGTTTCTTTATATGTGCAACAAAAGTTGATATGATTTGCAACGATAAAAAATGTTGCCTTTTATTTTAGTATTAGCAACAATATTCTCTCCGTTGTTATTAGGTTAATTTTTTTGTTGCCAAATATTATATTTTTAATGCCATTAGCAACGAAAATTTGTTGATAAATGTATAAAAAATTATTGCTATATTAAAACTTGTTCAATGCTTTGGTAACAAATTATATTGTTGCCAAATCAAAAAAAACTAAAATATTATTAATTAAATAAAATCATCCGATACATGATCATTCATCATCTTTACAATCAAACTTCGTATGACTGAAAACTACAATCTAGTCGTAAAAAACATACAAAAATATTAGAAAGAATAAAAGTTTGCATACAACATTTATATGCCATAAGGCTCCTCTAAAATTGACTAGTCATTCTATACAATTATTAAAGAAAACAAATAGATTGTATGCCATCAGCATGCATGCATAATCAAATCTTCGAAACTGTCAAAGACATGAGTTGCAGAAGAATCTAAATACCTCGAGAATAAAATGGTGGAAATCAGATCCGGTGGCAAAACATCGCCTTTAACCCCTAAGTGAATAGAAAGAAATGATAGGGCCTTCACATAGAGTTTCAAATCTTTCTTCTTACAGAGGTAATTTTTCCTGTTTTAAAAGTTTTCATGTGATGTAAATAGGAATCAAATTTTATAAATAGGCAATCACTAAGAGAGGTGGAGAATCAATTGTTTTGAAACATCAAAATACGACATTGAGCACAATTATTCATATATTTCATTGTGCTTTCAGTGATGACTAACCAAAGGTATCCAATCTAGTAGCATTGGAAATTATGTTCTTAGCAAAGAACTCTCTTCCATTCGACAACATGACTCCTACCTAAAAAATACACAGGTTAAATAACATAAAGGGAAGATTTATATTTTTGCATATAATGAGGACAAAAATATTAACTCACATAATGAGGACGAAAATAATAACATAAAGGGAAGATTTAACTCATAATTTTGGTTTTCCATTTCTGCTGGGAGAATCCATTGATCCTCTAATAGAAGCTTTGGCAGATTCTGGGACCATGTCTAATGAAAATGACTCTATAAAGCATATTATGTTAATTCGCGTCCTCTCAAGCTCTGCTTGAAGTAGTTCAGAGCTGTCCTGCTGGGTAAAAGCCTAAGAAAACAGGAAAAAATGCAAGGAAAGAATATTAGAGGAGGAACCATCATGTAACAACAGGAAAGATTAAATTATAAAGATGGTCACTGCCAGATGATTCATATAAAAGCCAAATTGAGGTCCAATTCTCAGGTAATTTACCAACTGGTCTAGAATATCCAACTAAGCACATTTAATAATCATTAATAGCCACATGATTAGTGAGGACTGTGATAAGCATTTGTTAGGCGAAGATGACCATGAGCCGACACCAAGTGAGGGTGCAGGGTAAGAGTAAAATGTGGCTTAGAAAAACTGATTTCATAGAGAGAAAAATGCTAAAACATCACGAAGTGTAGACCAAGAACATCTTCACTTCCACGTGTAGGCCTATGGTGATGGCTTCGAGTCTCAACAGACTCAGTCACACTCTCTGTGGCTTTCTCCAATAAGACCCCTTGTAAAGACTTTAGTGACTCTCTTGCCTCATGTGTAAAGTAAGGATTCAATATTGTCTCAAAATATTCAGTCGCAAGAAATGCATGGCAAACAATAAATTAATTTGAGCAAAGTAAATCAGCATCTCATTAATAGTAATCACTTGAATCGCCGGACACATATTTGTAAAGGTCATATTGCTAATTTTTAATATGTTTTCAATTAGAAACTTCATAAAATAAGAATCTTCGTCATCTTAGTTTTATTCTCTATTATATAAGAACCACAAAAATAACATGTTATCTAAAGCAGATTGGAAAGGAGGCTAATAACGAATCTCATCTTTAAGTTCCCAAAAATATAAAATTTGTATCAAGTTGCTATAACACTTATATATCTGGCAGGTAAAAATAGCTCTACTTTAAGCATCAATGGTTTTTAGAAACATCAGAAGTTCGATTAGATACAATTACAACAAAAGAAAAAAAGAAGAGAAAAGAAAAAAGAAACAACATATTCACCTCAAGCATGAGCTGACAGAAACCATTTGTATCCAATGATTTAAGATCTCTCTCTTTGTTTTCATGGAAAAGACTGAGTAAAGTGTCAATCAGACCTTCAACGAGGATACCGCGTGTCTTATCAAGAAGGGGCTTACATCTAGCAAAAACTTGCAATCAGAAAATACATCATATTCCCAAGATTAAGCCAAAAGTTAAGCTAATAATTCAGGACTTAACCTGATTAGGATACGATCCATTAAGATTGACACAACTTCTAATATAGTCAAAATATGATTTAGTCAGATTAGAACTAAGAAATGGTAGGGTGATGGGAAACAAGTCTAAGAAAAATAAGAAAGTTTTTGTAGATCATTGGGTGGATGTGTCCTACCAACCAACAGTAATCAAAAAATATTTTTACGATCTCAAGTATATGAATAAGACAAGATGGCCAGCCATCAGTAAGCTTGACAGATGAAAGTGTGTAGAGAAATCACATATATATATATATATATGAAATATTGTAAATGGCCAAAAGTTAGTGTGCCTCACGTGGATTCTAAAACCTATTAATAAACTGGATTTCAAAATCTGTATAAGAAATAATATCAACCTACCTCAGCATTTATGAAGGACAGCACCTGTGAATCTTTTATGAACTTTCGAGCTATGTCTCCAACATTTTGAGGCAAATAGTAAGCTGTAAAGGGTATTGGTAGCATGTCAAATGGTTCGTACCAGGAGTTTTTGGCTTGGATTTAAGAAAAATTGATGATTTAATAAAGTTGGAAGCATGAAAAACAAACTTGAATCAATAAAAATAAGAGGATGAATATGCAACAATTACCATCCACAAAGATGGTCTACCAACATGACATCAAGATAAATAGACCACAAGAACCAGGTAGATTAAAAAGCTTTCATGATTTTGTGAAAAGAAATTATGGAAAACATACGTGGTCATCTAATTCTACATAGCAAGCTAAAGATTGTGAATATTTCATTAATGCACCACAATTGTTTTTGATTAAATCAAGTGACAATTAAACTGCGAAACTTAGCTAAACTGTGTATTAAACTAGCGATGTATATAACTATATATAATATAGTCATTTTATATATTGCAATGTCCTTTCCATACCGACCCAAATAATATTTTAATTAACAGAAACATTTAGTGGCTCACTAACCTCTAGTTCAAACCCCTTTTCATTACATTGGGTCATCAATCTCATCAAGGCTTGTTGTAAAATTAGAAGAAATGACATTAACATTGTGCGATCTATCAGTTATCATATAAAACCACAAATTTTTAGGAGATGAGGAATATTATTTGATTAAAAAGGATGAAAAGGAATATTTAAACATACCTGCTGCATATCAACCAATGATGCATTTGCAATTAAGATTCACCGCTCTCAATTATCCGTTACTCTAACACCCTCATTTGCTTTGCTTTTTCTTGGATTTCACGTTCTAAGTTCTGAATCTGATTATAAGAAGCAGGTACCGACAGTTAGTCCAGACTCCAACATTAAACAAATTGAAAGAAAAAGACAAACATAGGTTTTGCAAGGTTACCAACATTTATTATGTATTACCATGGCATATAAATGACAATATAACTTCTATCAAATAAACTTCCATTATCACTATTGTAAACAATATGAAATCTTATTCTTTCTAATATATACTTAGACTACTCTAGAGACCAATGCTTTAATACAAAGAATGTTTATCTCACAAAAGGTATTTGCAAGTTTGATGTGACGCCCCTAAATCCAAGTACTTGAAACCCGAACTCAATTGTTTCAATTTATACCATTTCTATGAAGTTTAAATAATACTACTAATAATAACAATAATATAAATATTAAACTTAACTTACATATATCAGAGTCTAATCCCAAGTACGCAACCTTTAATATAATTCTTTACATGATAGATAATATATATCATAGTTTTAATACAAAACACATTATGTTTGCTTTCCTTTTCATTTGTTCTTGTCTGAACCTTCGGGTTGATCATGTCTAGCTGAAAACATTTAAATTTAAAGCAAGAATGATCATTTGGGTGCCCAGCAAGTAATAACAATTATAAATATAATTAGCTGAAAGAATTAAATGTTTTCTTTGAATGATACTTCTACAATGAATCAACTGTTATGAAGTAAGCTGAACCAATAATTAACAACATATCATTTCAATTTCAAATTTTTGAAACTACGCACTGACTATAAATGAGGATCAGTTGACAGACTATGAACATTATTTTCTATTTTCGAATAGGTTTAGCAGAACTTCATCAGTAAACCAGCATAACTTACGGGTTCGAGGGTGATCATCCCAATGTGCCCTATATTGATCAATACTACATTCAAGAATGATATTATCGTTTACTTTGTCCGCCTTTGCGCATAAAATTTTTCTCATATTTGGGATGTTCATAACAATCTTGAATCCAAACCAAAACAATTCGGTTGGATAATACTAAAGTTTTATCTTGTTCAACAACAACTTTAAATTTATGTCTAGCTGGATCAAATAGCTTAGACGACTTTTAATTCAACGTATACATACTGGACACCGATAAGTATGTATCAACATGTGATAAAATATATTGACTATCCAAGTGAGGACACTTGTATAACCATGTTTGGAAATTAACGAACAAAATATATATCTTGATCTACAATAACAAAATTAAGGAACTTGTTCAACAAATTATAATTTAATAACTTACTTATACAGAATCATTGCATAAGTATATACAAAGGTTGGAATATTTGAACAATAAAAAAGAGTAGTTCAGATATTATCTTATGCATGTCCATTGCATAAAGTAAATGCAAAGGGTTAGATACTTGCATTGTCTGTTGCTTACAGTTATTCAACTTAGTTTTATCGTTTATATAGCAACCTATCAGTAATAAGATTATTTTACTGATTAGCATAACATTTCGTAACACATAATACTGCTTATTGCAATCAGCACATAACCTAGTCACATTGTCACACATATTTAACAGTCATTACATCACAAACAAACATTAACACAGTTAAACTATTTAAGTCCAGATCAATTTCTGAAACATGTCGGTCTACTGACAACTTTATCAAGTAATTATCGAGTCTAAGACTCTAAGCAGTAGTTCAATATCCATTTAGATAACTTATATATCAGTCATATTATTTTTCATGACTTATAATAATTTTTAAACATTTATTATAATTTATCATGAATTTTCAAACACCGGAATTATTATTAAATGATTTAAATATTAAATAATTCTATTATCATTAATATTTAATTAATATTAAAATAGTAATGAAACCATTGCCAAAATTTTAAAGTTATTCATAATAACATAAAATACTTTTATAGTATTAATATTACCCTTAAATGATTTTTAAAACTATAAAATCTTTTTTAAATAATTACCATTAATATTTAAATATAAATGTACTATTTATCAAAAAATTTAAAATTCATTAATAATAACTTAAAATATTTTCAATTCATTTATATTCCTTTTAAATGATTTTTTAATATAATAAAATCATTTTAAACTATTTATTTAATGCATTTATTAAATATATTAAATATCAATAATATTTAAATAAATACTAATATTTATGGAAAATATGCTAAATTATTAAAAGTTAATTTTTATAACTTAAAATAATTTTTAAATTTATTTTGAAATTTTAATAATTTATTTCTATTTTTAAATGATTTTTAGAAAATAAAATAAAATAAATTAAATAAACTGCCACTATAGCTTTTTAGCGACAGGAAGCGTCGTCTATTGTATTCTTGAGTAATCAAGAACATTCGTAGCCAGCTTCGAGATAGCTACTTTGACCATGAATCATGAACTATGAAATGTGTTTCTGTGCATGTTTTTGGTCAAATCGTGTAGTACAAATGCAACCCTACAAGACCCAACAACAAACATTGCCAACATGCATTAAACCAACGAGATCTAAGCCTTCAAAGGGACTGTCAGACCTGTTCTTCATTTTTTGGGTTACCCAGAAATGAAGAACAGTTTGATCTGTCCACTTTGGGCTTCCACAACTTGCAATACTTGTTTTGTTTTTGTGAATTAAAACTTTCAGTATGTAACCAACATGTAAGAGAGTAGATCTATTGCACAAAACCACCATAACATTAACAAATCAAGCAGATCCATGTCGGTCAAACCTTTTCAGAAGCCACGATCTTGAGTTTTCTGGGTTACCCAGAAAACTCAATCCGTGATCTTTCTGCTTGGTTTGACCATCACCCAAATCCAGTTCGTTTGTAATATGAGAGATCTAAAAGCATTTGTGTAGTATAACTACCATACTATAGATTAAATATAACAACAAACATAATTTAACAAACACAAGAAAGATCTGGGAGCTTGAATATGTTGTCAGGCCCTTTCTGGGCAGTTCTAGGTTACCCAGAAATGCCCAGTCATGGCTGGTCAACGGCTTTTGACCACAAATATCTTTCAATATATGTTAGATCTGACCCTGATTCAAGTTGTTGATTATAGACAACATGACATACTACAAGTATAAAACTTTAAAGCACCAAAACAATAAACAAGCACAGATCTACAAGGCTTGGCATTCATTGTCTGACAACCAAAAACAAAATTTCCAGATTTTGTAAAAACTTGATTTTGAGCATATTAATGTTATGGATCTAGCATGAGCCAACCCAGATCATCATTATACATCATAAATAACATATTTTAATAATAAATCCTAACATCTAACATAGCATCAAAAGTCAGATTTTTAAGTTTGGTTTATACCTTCTATGATCAAATTCTTGATTCAGGGCTTATGATCTGCTATGTGTGCTAGTGGGGCTATGTTTTGGGACTAAAATACTTTATATTTTCGGAAGTTTTAGAGAGAGAAGCTCCAGGATAAGTGCAGTGAACAAATGGGCTAACAAATGAAATTTATCTCTCTCTCAATCTATTTATAATACTTATGTGCAATGAATAGAGCTGGTATATGTGTCCATACAAGGCTGATTTGCTGAGATATAGAGCACATGTGTGATCTAGTTTGGTCACCAACTACAAATCTTGCTAGATTTAGAAGTTATCTTAATAAAAAATGTACATAAGGGCTTTTTGGTCTTTTGTCATTCAATTTTATTGGCTAAAATATAATTTGACAAACCCTTAGGGTTTGACCCTTAGGGTTTAACCCTAAGGTTTGTCACAAAATTGTAGGATTTCCAAATAGGTTTTAAAATAAAAATTTCTAGTTTCTAAATCATAATTTAGAGTTTAAAATAACAAAATTAGTTTCTAAATAAAAATTAGGATTTTCCTTAACTAGATTAGGTTTCATTATACAAGATTATTAAGGTTTAAAAATTAGTAATTAGGGTTACCCAATCAATTAGGGTTACTAATTACTTAAAATAAAAATTAGGTTTAAATATTTACTAGTTATAATTAAGCTTGCCAAATTTAGCGATTAGGGTTTACAATTAGCAATTATGTTTTATAATTACTAATTAGGGTTGTAATGTCCACAAATTTTAAACTCCTTATTAATTAAATATGTGATTTAATTTTAATAAGTTAGTTTTGTGAGATTATTTAAACCTTATATGGTTTTGTGAATGTACAAAATGATTAAAGGGAGTCACTAATAGTTTATTTAAATTAGTGGACTAACCCTAAGTTTCTAATATCAAAGACTTGATAAGAGTATTATTTAAATATTCAATTTATTTGAATATAGTAGCAAGAGTTTATTTATATTAATTAATTGCAACTATAAGTAATTAATTGATAGTGTGTTATTTAATAATTATTATTTGATAAATAATAATTAATGTGTAATAGATTATGATTATATGTTTACTTGATTTATTGGTGCAAAGCATGCAATATAGTAATCCTTTATTATATGGTAGTTAATTGTATATTTTATATTATACATAGTGACACATTAATCTGTCTATATATTAGATATAAACCATATAGTAAGAATTATTTCCTTGACCCAAAATGAGTGTCTCATTAGTACATGAACAGTGTCTATTTCTCCATTGTGTGAAAAACTTAGCAAATCAAAAAGGATAGAGTTGTGTAGCCATGATTGCTAGCAATTGGTGGTTGGCCAACTCCAAATTATCCAATGTGTTCTCCTAATGCACCATGAGTTCAACCTCAGTGCAATCCAATTGACCAGTCCCAATTTCTTCTATAAATAGTAGCCCAATTTCTCAGTTTTACATTGTTTGCATTTGTTGGTTGAAACTCTGATAACTTGAGTTTGTGAGTGTATTGTCTAAAGAAGAAGATTAGCAAGCTCAGAAGAAAGAAACTAAGTTCTTTAAGCTTCAAGAGGTATAAAATCTTAAATTGTGTTCTTGAAATGGGTTTTGTCAATTTTTTAAAATTACTTGAAATTGTTTGATTAGTCAAAGTGAATTAGCATGCTATAATGTGTTTAGGAAGTTTACTTACATGTTTGAACTCTCACAAAATGGTTTGGAGCATGTTTGAAGCAAGTTTAATCATGTTGGTAGTCACTCCTGCAAAATGTAGTAACCTTCATCTCTTATGCGAAGCACTGGTGCAATGCTACTTATTTGTACTAGGTGCGTGCAAAGCCTACAATTCTAACCCGAACCAGTTTTTCTCGGGTATCATGGCAATGCGCGCCTAATAATAATAGTAAATTGGGGTAGCATACCGAGGCCATTCCGACTGACGATGTTTTTCTGCTTTGATCTGTTTCATGCTAACTTGTTAGTACATGGTAGAAAGCAAGCTCATAAAGCTGTTTTAACATGCACATGTAGGCACATGCATGTAGTATGAACATCTATAGCAATGATGGACACAATACTTGTAGTATTGAAATGAGATTTGTGATTTCAAAAGTGAACTTGACCAAGACTTTGTCTTATAAGATCTGACCATTTGAACATGCATATGTGGTTTGAATATATGTTGTAAATGCATGAGAGTTACATGTTAAGATGCCTTGTATATGCTAAGTTGACTTAGTGTAAAATTCAAAGAAAAATAGAATGAGGAAGCTAATGTCATCACGTAATGAGTAACGTATGTTATGACCATGCAAGCATGTGTATTAGGATTCATTGTGCGTATGGACATATTGACATAAACATCATTTGATTAATGTATGGTTTTGACTTATGCACACATAGTCATAAAGAAAGGGAAATTTCTAGAATATGAATTATGTGAGTAAGGTATACATGTGTTGTCTATATACAAGCATGACTACTGAGTATTGTATAATCAAATTGTAAATCATGAGGACTACGTGACTTTTTATGTTTTAATGACATATAATGTAAGCTAAACTTGTGGTAATGAACCCAAGTAGAATCATGTGTTATATGTGAAACTCTAGCATTATGTATGTTAAAATATATGTGTGATTAGTGTGTTAGAGTTGATTTCAAGTCGAGAAGAGAGCTCAATCTCAGTGCGGCTAAGGACACGGTGAGTCAAGATCGCCCCTAAGCCTAGACCAGCGCAATTGCATCAATCCTGCAGTCTTGTCAAGATGAGCTATTTTTGGTTCTGAAAAGTAAGGCATGCTTATATGATTACTTTACTTTATAATGTGTGACCAATAGGTCATATAATGTGTTGAGAAGCATGTTATGTGATGACTGAATTCTTTTAAGTATAGACTCGTATTAGTTTACACATACTAATTGAAAGACCGACTTGTTAATGTTAGGTCATTTCAACGCAAGTTAATTAAAGCTAGAATTATATTATAGCTGAGCAGACAGACAAGTATCCTAAACCCTTGCATTACTTTATTCGACGCATACCGTAAGCAAGTTCCCTAAACTTACTCCATTTATTAGTGAGAAAGTATCTAAACCTTACGCACTACCTTTATTTTGTTCAAACAGGTATAAGTTTATGCAAGTTCCTTGAACCCTACTTTTGTTAAGCAAGTTTCCCTAAACTTACTCTAAATTATATTGAGCAAGTATCCAAATTTATTGTGTTGCAAGTAATAAAGTCTGAACCTTTGTTCGGTCAGACAAGCCTATGAAGTTTTATAAAATCTATCCAAACCAATTGATGGTAAGGATTCTTAGATTGAAAGAACACCTCTTTCTATGATAGGGGATTGCAGGTATATAATAAAGATATAATGAACATATTTAAATGTTATGCATATACATAGAGTACACGAGGTCGATCCCTCAAGTACTTATTTCAGAGCCAAGTAACAAAGGGTCAATTAGCTATTGATTCCATTGGAGTGATATAGTTCAAAGTCTACTTGACTAGCAGTTATTCTAAAAGCAATCATTATCTTTGCTTATGATATTAATATTGTCGAATCCTTCAGATATTATACTGTTGAACCCATTTCCATACATTCTTCCATTCATCATGATATATCCTTATTGTTGTACTTAAACTTGTTGAGCAAACTTGTTGCTCATCCTTGCTATATCATGAATTTTATTGCAAATTAAGCTTGCGAGACCTCGTGAAAGGACAAGGGTAAAGGGAAGATGTAGGATTATTACGAGAAGCATAATTTATCTTATGCTTAGTTTAAATTACGATTATGTAATATGAACCCTAATGTTTAGGGTATGTTTGTAGAATGATATTAAGGTTATCGTATCTTGGGACTAGTAACACCTTTTGAATGAACGACGTAAGTTTATTATATTCCGCATTTTAGTTATCGTATGTTGTTTAGAGGTGGATGTTGGTATTTTATCGTGATGACCGGACCGGGGTCAGAGGACCCGATTCGGGGGCATCACAAGGGTTTCCTAATATAGAAATTAGGATTTCAAAATATTAATTTAGGGGTTTCACTTAAAAAATTAGGGTTTCTAATTTCACAATTAGGGTTTCCAATAATTAAGGTTTTGTAATATTTATAATAATTGTCATAAATCACTATACACAATTACAAAAGAATCTTGTACTCTCATTTGGATCTCAAATTAGGGTTTTGCATAGTAAAACTAGGGTTTGACATAATACACCATAATTGACCAACCATTGTCAGTCCACATACATACAATACATATTTATAGCACTAAAAAATCAAAATATAATTAATATTATATTATTATTCTCATTCCTTGATAAAAATCCAAAATTAGGGTTTGGATTCTATATCTGATTTATCGCCATATATAACATTATTAATTAAGTTAAAATAATTAACTTAACTAATCTAGTATAAATTCATATAATAAAATAAAATAATTATTATAATAATTTAATAATCATTTCATATATTATTTAAATAATATATAACCATATTTTTATGAAAAATAATTAATAAAAAACATTTCTACTATAAAATTAATTATTATAAGAATATAATTTATAATGATCGATAATTCTAAAATAAAATTATTTAAAACTATTCAGTAATAAATAAATTTTTATTTATCACAAATATACATACACATTACCTTGCACGTATTTCTACCATTATAAATAATAATAATAAAAAAAATTTATACGTAAAATTTCTGATTTATGTATATAGAAAACATCACGTTATTACATTCACCTTCCATTATAAAGATTCCGTCCTCGAAATAACCATTTTAAAACCTATACATACAAGGGTACATAGCATACACAATCATTGCAAGTAGATCTCAATCATAATTGATCGAACTGATCTTTAACTTTTCATCATAAAACTTATCTATCTGATTAAACAGAAAATTGATTTCTAATAGAACTCAATTTCCTCCTTCAAAATTTCTTTATAAAATAATTTATTATATATATAAGAAAATTATATATAAGAAAATAAAATTGATTAGAATAATACCTGGAGTTGCATCCTCAGCTGCCACCGTATCTTGAGTTGTCATACTGAAGACTCCTGTGGTTGGTTTTATTGGTTTGTTTGTTGAAGTTGGTCCCGATGTCGCCAATGTCCTGCTGCCTTTTCCCGTATTCGCATTCCTTGCCTCCCTTCTCCTTCTTGGATAATCTTTCACCTTTTGCTCCATTGATTCACAAATAAAACACCCACTATACACTCTTAGATTGGGGAAGTTAGGAGAGATATGCCCCTCCTTCCCACACTTATAACACACAAACTTACCTTTAAGATACTCTCCCGAGTGATTCTTTCCGCAATTTCTATACTACATAACCTGTTTCTTTCCACCTCCTAGCCTAATTTCGGTATTCCCGAAATTATCTCATTTCCTTTTTCCAGTCCTACTACCATTACCCCCTTTTTTGGCTCTAGCTTGATTTGCCTCCCACCAAAAATTTGTCCCCCCTTTCATTGTATAGGTGGCAAAAGTTGTCTTTTGTCCCTCCGTTACCCCAGCTATCACAAATGCTTCCATGTGGTCCGATTGATCCTCTAAATCTCAGCGTTAGGCACGCCTTTGAAGTCTTTGAAGTTCGCTAATCGATTATCTAGCTGATTTCCCATGGCTAGTATTCCATTCTACATATCTTGAGTGACCATATTCACAAAATTCTGTACCGGATCTGGTTGTCCTCCAGCTTTATCGACAGGTTCTTCTGTCCGTTGATTTCATTTTTCGTCTTGGCGGCATTATCTGATTAATCATAATTTATCTTTCATCAAGTTACCTTCTATGTATTAGGGTATATACATAACACAAAATTTTCTACTCAAATAATCATGTATTCAAAATATTAGATTTCGAAAACTTTGGTTTACTGAATTAACCAGTGCCCAGATAATTGATTACTATCCTTATACCAACTTATTTCATTAATCCAACATAGATTCATATTCATAACACTTGACATTCTATAACACATACTACTTTAAACATTCGCTATCCCTTTGTGACTTAAAAGTCGGGAATCGCTGTCGCAACTTATACAAAATATTACATTACACAGACATACTTATCGTATACGCATCATAAAATCATTCATATTCAAGTAACACTAATACTACTTATTTCTTACTCTTTCATTAAGGATCAATTGCTTACTATTCTATATATTTCCATTATCCTCAATAATCCATTAACACATAATTGCATCGAGTTTGTCAAACTTACCACATATTATGGGTTCATGAACTTTCCACAATTATATGAGTTTAAGAACTTATCCTAGTCAGACCTTTGGCGTCCTTTCGTTGAGGGGTTCAAAAATTTCATATAATTATGAGTCGTGAACTTACCATAAGTATGAGTTTTAAAAACTCGAGCTTGACCATATATATTCTTTAACTATATTCTAACTATCATTTACACTATCATTTCTGGGTCCGGTACCACACTTTCCACACTAACCACCTTATCAGGGTTGCTTTCATTTTGAGCCTCTATTTCAGCTGTTGGCTTTGATATCGGCTCCTTCTTTACAATCTGAGGGTATCCTAATTCCTTTCCACCTAACCTTTACACACATAGATTATCCTGATCAACATATAATATATACATATAGAAAATAATAATTTTATATAAGTTATTTTTTATTTTGTTTGAAGATGAATTTATTCAATTCATCTCCTTTTATAGTCTATATGAGTTATTGATATTTTCAACGTTTCCCTCTGTTCTAAGGTTATAGCCTATGGTCTTACCCACCTAAGGTCTCTAACCCTATAGCTCTGATACCATGATGTGATGCCCCCAAATCCAGGTACTTGAAACCCAAACTCGGTGTTGCACGATACCATTTCTATGAGCGGAATAATACTAATAATAATAACAATAATATAAATATCAAACTTAACTTAAATATATCAGAGTCTAATCCCAAGTACGCAACCTTTACTATAATTCTTTACATGATAGATAATACATATCATAGCTTTAATTAATACAGTCTAACTATTACAAAAGATACCATAAAACACATTCTGTTTGCTTTCCTTTTCACTTATTCTTGTCTGAACCTTCGGGTTGATCATGCCTAGCTGAAAACATTTAAATTTAAAGCATGAATGAGCATTTGGGTGCCCAGCAAGTAATAACAATTATAAATATAATTAGCTGAAAGAATTAAATGTTTTCTTTAAACGATACTTCTACAACGAATCAACTATTTTGAAGTAAGCTGAACCAATAATTAACAACATATCATTTCGATTTCAAATTTTTGAAACTACATACTGACTATAAATGAGGATCAGTTGACAGACTATGAACATTATTTTCAATTTTCGAATAGGTTTAACAGAACTTCATCCCTAATGTGCCCTGTATTGATCAATAATACATTCAAGAACGATATAATCGTTCACTTTTTCCGCCTTGGCGCATAAATTTTTTCCCATATTTGGGATATTCTTAATAGTCTTGAATCCAAACCAAAATAATTTGGTTGGATAATACTAAAGTTTTATCTTGTTCAACAACAACTTTAAATTTGTGTCTAGCCGGATCAAATAGCTTAGACAACTTTTAATTCAACATATACATACTGGACACCGATAAGTATATATCAACATGTGATAAAATATATTGATTATCCAAGTGAGGACACTTGTATAACCATGTTTGGAAATTAACGAACAGAATATATATCTTGATCTACAATAACAGAATTAAGGAACTTGTTCAACAAATTATAATTTAATAACTTACTTATACAGAATCATTGCATAAGGAATATTTGAACAATGAAAAAGAATAGTTCAGATATTATCTTACGCATGTCCATTATATAAAGTAAATGCAAAGGGTTAGATACTTGCCTTGTTTGCTGCTTACAGTTATGCAACTTAGTTTTATCGTTTATATAGCAACCTATCAGTAATAAGATTATTTTACTAATTAGCATAACATATCATAACACATAATACTGCTTATTACAGTCAGCACATAACCTAGTCACATTGTCACACATATTTAACAGTAATTGAATCACAAACAAACATTAACACAGTCAAACTATTCAAGTCTAGATCAATTTTTGAAACATAACGGTGTACCGACAACTTTATCGGGTAATTATCGAGTCTAAGACTCTAAACAGTAGTTCAATATCCATTTAGATTACTTATATAACAGTTATATTATTTTTTATGACATATAATAATTTTTAAACATTTATTATAATTTATCATGAATTTTTAAACACCTGAATCATTATTAAATAATTTAAATATTAAATAATTCTATTATCATTAATATTTAATTAATATCAAACTATTAATGAAATTATTGCCAAAATTTCAAAGTTATTCATAATACCTTAAAATACTTTTAAAGTATTAATATTACTCTTAAATGATTTTTAAAACATTTAAAATCATTTTTAAATAATTACCATTAATATTTAAATATTAATGTACTATTTATCAAAATATTAAAAGTCATTAATTATAACTTAAAATATTTTCAATTCATTTATATTCCTTTTAAATGATTTTTTAATATAATAAAATTATTTTTAAACTATTTATTTAATGCATTTATTAAATAAATTTAATATCAATAATATTTAAATAAATACTAATATTTATGGAAAATATGCTAAATTATTAAAAGTTAATTTTATAACTTAAAATAATTTTTAAATTTATTTTGGAATTTTAATAATTTATTTCTATTTTAAATAATTTTAGAAAATAAAATAAATAAAATTAAATAAACCATCACTTTATAGCTTTTAATGCGTAAAGCGTCGCTTTATTGTGTTCTTGAGTCCTCAAGAATATTCATAGCCAGCTTCGAGATAGCTACTTTGACCATGAATCATGAACTATGAAATGTGTTTCTGTGCATGTTTTTGGTCAAATCGTGTAGTACAAATGCAACCCTACAAGACCCAACAACAAACATTGCCAACAAGCATTAAACCAACGAGATCTAAGCCTTTAAAGGGACTGTCAGACATGTTCTTCATTTTTTGGGTTACCCAGAAATGAAGAACAGTTTGATCTGTCCACTTTGGGCTTCCACAACTTGCAATACTTGTTTTGTTTTTGTGAATTAAAACTTTCAGTATGTAGACAACATCTAAGATATAAGACCCCAACTTTTATGAATAAAGATGAATTTTTTATAAATATCATTTTTGAATATTATGGAGTGAATTTAATATAATGTTATAGTTGTGGGTAATATTTATAAATTTTACAAAGTACGCAAGTTGTTATATTATATTCGATTGGTCAGGGAATATTCGTTTTAACATGGAATATTCGTATGACGGCACAACCATTGGTGGACCCCGCAACGGGATTATTGTCGGATTGAGAAAATGACAAAAATATCTTTTTATAAAAATAACGGCAAAATTTTTACCGTTAACTGTTAAAACACCCGGTGTTAAAAGTACAGTAATACACGTGGTTGCATAGTAGCACACGATATTGATTATTAATGCTTACAAGTCACTCAGTTTTGTTCAATTATTGCTACATTAATTGTTGCATAGTATCTCACGTTATTTGATTCAATATTGTCGATATTTTATATATTATTAAATCAATAATTGAGATGACAGAGTTATTAATATTATTATTTGCAATATTTACAACGTCTAAAAGTTCTGTCAAGGAGAGGTTTGGTCACCTAATTGCTCGTCAATAGGGAGAAATCCTTATTGGAAAGCCCCCTCTTTCCTGGGAACGACCTGGTTGTTAAATATTGCGAATTATAATAATGAAGATAAATGTTGTTAAAAATATTGAGAAAATTTTTATGAGGTATTTGTTATAAATCGACTTGTTATATGGACCCCCATTTACCCATTTTTCAAAATAATCGATAGAAAATTATTTAAAGGTGGGGACCATATGTGTTGAAAAACTGATTTTTGAAATGGGGGTGGGAGGGAGTTACATAAAGGGGAGGGAATTTATATATATAGGTATGTGATGTGTGTGTGTGTGTGTATATATATATATATATATATATATATATATATATATATATATGATTGTGATATTGGTGAGAGTGATGAGAGTGACATGTTGGTGGAATTTAGTGTGTGTGTGTGTGTGTGAGTGTGTGTGTGTGTGTGTGTGTGGTAGGAAGAAAGGGGGGTGGGGGAAGATGCCTTGGAGATAAGGGAAGGCGGGTGTGTGTGTTTGATATAGAAATTGGTGGGTGGATTATTGTGGGAAGTTTTTCAAAACAACATGTGTTATATATATATATTGTATTATTTTTGTTTTATTTGATGATGGCTTTGAAATTCAGACGCCCGAATATTGCATAAGACGTCCGTGAGTTATAAAACTATCAGATCAAGTGAAAATTTTCATATGATTGCCCTATTCGCTATTCTCCTATAAATAGGATGCTTAATTAGAATTGAAAATCACACCAAAATCAGAGAATTCTTCTTCTATAATCTTGAGTATATTTCTTTAGAGTTTTAGAAAGCTTTGAGCATAGAAAACAGTGAAAGTTTTCTTCAAGAATATCCCCGCCCTATAATTCGAAATACTTTTCTTTTCAAGGTAAGGGATGTAATTTTTGTTCAATATTCGCTTGAAATAATATTTTCTTCCATACTCTGTAGTATGTAAGTAATATTATTTCGTTTCAGATTTCGAATTCTATACTCGTTTCGTTAGAGTTTTGGTTTCTATACTACATGAAATTAGTAGAATATCCTTGATATTTGTGCTTCATCCAGTATCTTTTCATGAAAATATTATTCTGAGCATTTTTGATAAGTTTTAACTTTTTTATGCCGGAATACTATTCACGGGGTTACTATTCCCGAATTACTATTCATGGGATACTATTCACTCGAGTACTATTCACCCGGGGTAATATTCATGAGAAAAATTGATTCGTTTTCAGTCCAAATTATTTTTGGTACAATATTATTCTTGAATTTTACTCCACAAAGCAGTATCATATTGACAATTTGGACGTTATTGATTTCTGGATAAATTAAATTATAAATCTTTAAAAATTTATCCTTGAACTTGTTTTATTAAATTCTTATATCATTCTTATCATCCTCATGTTTATATTATGTTGAAAGTCATCTGTGGCCTGTAGTGCATAGATGGACTTGGTATGATTATGACCAGAGATTATTCTGTATAATCATAACCGTAATGTTACAAATGATGTGGTAAAAGTCCTCATTGGCCCGTAGTGCATTGATGGACAGTTGTTGGCATGATCATGACCATTAATGAAAACACGAATATCCTTGGCCCGTAGTGTATGGATAATTTGTTGTCGTGATACTAATGAATATCCTTCGCCGTAGTACATGGATGATGTGGATTATTTATTAAGCTGAGTCTCAGCGATAAAAGTGATGAAAAACCTTTTAAATTATAGAAGATAGTAGATTTTATTCTCTACTTGACTCTTCTAATGGATTGCTTGTTCTGCTGCAGTTAAACTTGATGTTTGTTATATTTTATTAGTTTAACACTGTTGAAAGCTAACGATAAATTTTTCTGCATTATCTTAGTCATAATATTTCTTACTGGGCTAGTTGAAGTCACCCTTTTGCTTTCATTGTTCTCTTCTGGAAATGAGAACGTAGTTGGGACTAGTCGGGGAACGGAGTGACGGTCCAGATGATAGCATTAGTAGTCCTCACTATTCTATGAAATAATGTGATAATAAATGTATTGAGGACTCCATTTGAATTTGAATACTGTCTTGAAGACAATATGAGTATTAAACTCTCAGTTTATGTTCTGTCGTATTTTACATGATCGTTGTATTATTAAGTTGTATTTGAATTTTGTACCATGTATTTGGCGACTCAAGATGGGTGATGTATACCTATTTTGGGGGCGTCACAGTTGGTATCAAAGCTTAGGGATATGATCCCTGGCTGAGATGTGAGACAAGAACTAAGAGGGGAGAGACGGGGAATTCTTTCGCTAGTATGACCTACCTAAGTTTAACTGGTATTTAATTGGTCGGTCAGAGTATAGGGATAATTTGTGGCATGTCAATTAACCCTTGTTTTGTTACAGTATTTGAAAATAACATCCGAGAATGTTGAGAATAGCAATGGAGCATAGGAGACCGTTGAGTCTCCACAGATCAATAATCAGGATAATGTGCATCAGGAAGGCGACAATCCTCATGCAAACGACAACACTGATCAAATGATGAACGATGGAATGTTCAGAGGCTTTATGCAATTTATGCAACATTAGGCGAGAGCGGCTCCTGTCCAAAATGCAGGTGGAAACACTAGCAACTCTCGGATGGTCACTGCTAAGCAGTTCAAGGAGCTGGGACCAGCGAAGTTTTTTGGAGATCTAAAACCACTTAAGGCGGAGATGTGAATAAAGCATATCAACAAGATATTTGACGTCTTGGGATGCTCTGAGTAGCAAAAGGTTCCCTTTGCCACCTTCAAGTTGCTAGCAGAGGCAGATTACTGGTGGGAATCTGTAAAGCGTACTCAACCTACCGCACTAAAGATGACTTGGGAGAAGTTCGAAGAATTGTTCAACGACAAGTACTTTCCCGAAAGTATTCGTCACATGGAAAAAGGTAGAGTTCATTAAACTGGAGCAAAACAACATGACCGTGTCACAGTACGAAGCCAAGTTTGCCGAGCTGTCCCGGTTTGCGTCCCACTTAGTTGATAATGAGGAGAGAATGACGTGGATGTTTCTAAGAGGTTTGAAACCCGAGATACGTCAATACCTTATCTCTCATAAACTTTGCTTGTATTCTGATGTTGTTAATAGGGCTCAGTTATTGGAGCACGATAATGAGTTAATCCAACTAAAAGAGAGCAGCCGGCAAAATGATAATATATCTGGGGTTATATGAATACCATCAAAGCGGTGACAACAAGCGTGGAGGAATCAACTCCGCCAGAAATGGTAACCACTTGATGGTGGTAATCATGGCCAAAATAATAAGAATGGACATTTCAAGAAGAGGAGATTCAACAATGATGGAAAGACGCCAAAGATCAAGACCGTTGTTAAGGAAAGAGAACGACCACCTATCATATGCTTCAAATGCGGAGGGGAGGGACATATCAGTCCAAACTGTGCGCAGCAGTCCAAAACGTGTTATAATTATGGAAGAGAAGGTCACTTAGCTCGATTTTGTCATTCAGGGAAGCCAAGCCCAGCTGGGATGGAGGCACCAAAGGCCGTTCTAGAAAAGTCAAAACCAGTAGTTCAAGGGAGAGCGTTTGTCGTAACCTCCCAGAAAGCAAGGAACCCGAACGAAGTCATCACGGGTAAGCTTATCATAAACTCTAGCGAAGTCTATACCTTATTTGATACGGGTTCTACCCATTCTTTATTTTCCTACTTGCGCTCAACATTTAAATTTGACTCTAGAGAAATTAGACTTTGACTTATCTGTTGAAACTTCATTGGGAGAAACCTTCATTACATCCACTATTTATAAGTCTTGTTTTGGTCAAAATGGTACCCTCACATTACCCACATCGATCTTATTTCATTAAAAATACTTGCATTTGATGTAATTCTAGGGATTGATTGGTTAACTACTCATCATGCAAAAATTGATTGTTTTCATAAGGTTGTTAGCTTTCATATTCCTAACCAACCTATTTTACGAATTCAAGCAACCAAACCATTAAAATCAATCACTGTCATCTCAAGTCATAAAGCTATTCTTTTATTGAAAAACGGATGTCAAGCTTTCTTACCTCATGTCACGGATTTAAACAAAAATACGTCAGTTTTGAATGATATTTCTATTGTTAATAAATTTCCTGACATATTTCCTAAAGAACTTCCTGGCCTACCCCCAGAGCGTGAAATTAAATTTTGTATCGACCTTGAACCCGGTACAAAACCCATTTCCAAAGCCCCATATCGAATGGTTCCTATTTAACTTCAGGAGTTAAAGACCCAACTACAGGAATTGTTAGACATCAGTTTCATTCGTCCTAGTACGTCTCTTTGGGGTGCTCCTGTTCTATTTATGAAGAAGAAAGATGGGAGTATGCGACTTTGTATTGATTATCGAGAGTTGAACCATGTCACTCTCAAAAATAGATATCTTTTGCCTCGCATTGATGACCTGTTTAACCAATTGCAAGGTGCCAAATTCTTTTCAAAGATTGATCTTCGTTCCGAATATCATCAGTTAAATATTAGAACCGATGACATTCCAAAGACAGATTTTAGAACTCAGTACGGGCATTATGAATTCCTAGTCATGTCTTTTGGATTGACTAATGCTCCTGCTGCCTTCATGGATATGATGAACCGAGTATTCAAGGAATATTTGGATCACTTTGTGGTCGTCTTTATTGATGACATCTTTATATATTTCAAAAGCCGTGAAGATCATGAGCAACACTTGAGGCTGATACTCCAAAAGATTCGTGAAAGCTTTATGCCAAGTTGAAGAAATGCGACTTCTGGCTTAAGGAAGTAGCATTCCATGGGCACGTAGTATCAAGTCATGGAATATCTGTTGACCCGGCAAAGATTAAAGCTATTCAAATCTGGGAGCAACCTAAATCAGTGACCGAAGTATGTAGCTTTCTCGGCTTAGCTGGTTATTATCGGAGATTCGTGGATGGATTTTCTTGAATGGCTACTCCATTAACTCAGCTGACTCGAAAAGATACAAAATTCGGTTGGAACGAGGAATGTGAGAAGAGTTTTCAAGAACTCAAGAGGAGACTCATTTCAACACATTTTCTGACAATACCATCTGGCTCGGAAGTGTTTGTCATCTCAAGTGATGCTTCGGGCAAAGGGTTAGGATGTGTTCTCATGCAACATGGGAAAGTCATAGCCTATGCCTCTCGACAACTCAAAGAATATGAGAGGAATTATCCTACTCATGATCTAGAGTTGGCGCGATGCTTTGCACTAAAGATCTGGAGGCATTACCTGTATGGAGAGAAGGTGGAGATCTATACTGATCATAAAAGCCTCAAATCATGATGGAGGCGCACAACACACCATTTGCAATCCATCCTAGGAGTACCAAAATGTATCATGATCTTCGACATACATTTTGGTGGAGCAATATGAAGAGAGAGATAGCTGAGTTTATCTCAAGGTGTTTAACTTGTCAATGAGTCAAGGCGGAGCACCAAGTAACAAAAGGTCCATTACAACCACTTGAAATTCCGAATGGAAGTGGGAGCACATTACCATGGATTTTATTCTTTGGTCTTCCCAAGTTTTCAAGGCATAGATGCAATTTGGGTCATTGTTGATAGATTGACCAAGTCTGCTCATTTCTTACCTATACGAAAAACTTATACACTTGAATGTCTTGCCCGTATGTACATAAATGAGATTGTAAGACTGCATGGTATGCCAGTATCCATAGTTTCTGATCGAGACCCAAGATTCACTTCACGATTTTGGGTTAGATTGCAGAAAGCTATGGGCACGGATTTATGATTTTGCTCGGCATATCATCCTCAGACGGACGGACTGTCGGAGATGATTATTCAAACTCTTGAAGATATATTAAGACTCTATGTCCTTAACTTCAAGGGAAGTTGGGACAAGTTCTTACCATTGGTGGAGTTTTCCTACAACAACAGTTATCAGGCAAGTATTGGCATGGCTCCATTTAAGGCGTTGTATAGAAGAAAGTGTCATTCTCCAGTATGTTGGGATGAGGTGGGTGAAGCAACGTTGTTGGGACCACAGTTGGTACGTATGACTACGAAAAAGATTCAAACGATCCGACAACGTATAAAAACCTCACAAGATCGACAAAAGAGTTATGCTGATCTTCATCGAAAGGACGTGGAATTCGATATTGGAGATCATGTGTTATTACGTGTTGCTCCGTGGAAAGGAGTTACAAGATTTAAAAAGAGAGGAAAGATCAATCCTCGATTCATTGGCTCATTTTTAATCCTTGATCAAGTAGGAACTGTGGCCTATAGACTCGCCTTACCGCCAAGTATGTCTCGTGTTCATAAAATTTTTCACATATCCATGTTACGTAAATATGTGGAAGACCCAAACCACATTATTGAGTTAGCACCAAACGAAATAGAGGAAGATTTAACGTATGAAGAAGTTCCTGTTAAAATCTTGGATAAGAATGAACATATTCTACGCTCCAAGGTTATACCTCAAGTCAAAGTTTTGTGGAGAAACCACGATGTTGAGGAAATGACCTGGGAGTTAGAATCTGAAATGAAATCAAGGTATCCTTACCTCTTGACATACCGTGCAGTCGTACCCTAATTTCGAGGGCAAAATTTCATAAGAAGGGGAGGTTGTAAGACCCCAACTTTTATGAATAAAGATGAATTTTTTATAAATATCATTTTTGAATATTATGGAGTGAATTTGATATAATGTTATAGTTGTGGGTGATATTTATAAATTTTACAAAGTACGCAAGTTGTTATATTATATTCAATTGGTCAGGAAATATTCGTTTTAACAAAGAATATTGGAAAGCCCCCTCTTTCCTGGGAACGACCTGGTTGTTAAATATTGCGGATTATAATAATGATGATAAATGTTGTTAAAAATATTGAGGAAATTTTTATGAGGTATTTGTTATAAATTGGCTTATTATATGGACCCCCATTTACCCATTTTTCAAAATAATCGATAGAAAATTATTTAAAGGTGGGGCCCACATGTGGGGCCCATACGTGTTGAAAAACTTATTTTTAAAATGTGGGTGGGAGGGAGTTACGTAAAGGGGAGGGAATTTATATATATAGGTATGTGATGTGTGTGTGTGTGTGTGTATATATATATATATATATATATATATATATATATATATATATATGATTGTGATACGGGTGAGAGTGATGAGAGTGACATGTTGGTGGAATTTAGTGTGTGAGTGTGTGTGTGTGGTAGGAAGAAAGGGGGGTGGGGGAAGATGCCTTGGAGATAATGGAAGGTGGGTGTGTGTGTTTGATATAGAAATTGGTGGGTGGATTATTGTGGGAAGTTTTTCAAAACAACACGTGTTATATATATATATATATATATATTGGATTTTTTTGAAAATTTCCTTAACAGTGCCCCTGCTATTCTTCTATAAATAGGATGCTTAATTAGAATTGAAAATCACACCAGAATCAGACAATTCTTCTTCAATAATCTTGAGCGTATTTCTTTAGAGTTTTAGAAAGCTTTGAGCGTAGAAAATAGTGAAAGTTTTCTTCAAGAATATCCCCGCCCTACAAGTCAGAATACTTTTCTTTTCAAGGTAAGGAATGTTATTTTTGTTCAATATTCGCTTGAAATAATATTTTCTTTCATATTCTGTAGTATGTAAGTAATATTATTTCGTTTCATATTTCGAATTCTATACTCGTTTTGTTAGAGTTTTGGCTTCTATACTCCATGAAATTAGTAGAATATCCTTGATATTTGCACTTCATCCAGTATCTTTTCATAGAAATATTATTCTGAGCATTTTTGATAAGTTTTAACTTTTTCATGCCGGAATACTATTCACGGGGTTACTATTCCCGAATTACTATTTATGGGGTACTATTCACTCAAGTACTATTCACCCGGGGTACTATTTATGATAAAAATTGATTCGTTTTCGGTCCAAATTATTTTTGGTACAATATTATTCTTGAATTTTACTCCACAAAGTAGTATCATGTTGACAATTTGGGAGGTTATTGATTCTGGATAAATTAAATTATAAATCTTTAAAAATTTATCCTTGAACTTGTTTTATTGAATTCTTATATCATTGTCATCATCCTCATGTTTATATTATGTTGAAAGTCATCTCGTGGTATTTGTAGTGCATAGATGGACTTGGTATGATTCTGACCAGATATTATTCGGTATAATCATAATCGTAATGTTACAAATGATGTGGTAAAAGTCCTCATTGGCCCGTAATGCATTGATGGACAGTTGTTGGCATGATCATGACCATTGATGAAAACACGAATATCCTTGGCCCATAGTGCATGGATAATTTGTAGTCATGATACTTAATGAATATCCTTGGCTAGTAGTCCGTGGATGATGTGAATTATTTATTGTCGATTCTCGTGATAAAAGTGATGAAAAACCTTTTAAATCATAGAAGATAGTAGATTTTATTCTCTACTTGACTCTTCTAATGGATTGCTTGTTCATCAAGCAGATTAAACTTGATGTTTGTTATATTTTATCGGTTTAACATTGTTGAAGGCTAACGATAAATTATTACGCATTATCTTAGTCATAATAATCTTCTTTGGGCTAGTTGAACTCACCCTTTTTGCTTTCATTGTTCTCTTGAGAAAATGAGAACGAAATGGACTAGTCGGGGAACAGTGGCGGTCCGGATGATAGCATTAGTAGTCCTCACTATTCTATGAAATAGTGTGATAATAAATGTATTGAGGACTCCATTTGAGTTTGAATACTGTCTTGAAAACAATATTCGTATTAAACTCTCAGTTTATGTTATGTCGGATTTTACACAACCGTTGTATTATTAAGTTGTATTTGAATTTTGTACCATGTATTTGGCGACTCAAGATGGGTGATGTATACCTATTTTGGGGGCGTCACATAAGAGAGTAGATCTATTGCATAAAACCACTATAACATCAACAGATCAAACAGATCCATGTCGGTCAAACTTTGTCAGAAGCCACGATCCTGAGTTTTCTAGGTTACCCAGAAAACTCAATCCGTGATCTTTCTGCTTGGTTTGACCATCACCCAATTCCAGTCCGTTTGTAATATGAAAGATCTAAAAGCTTTTATATGTAGTATAACTACCATACTATAGATTGAATACAACAACAAACACAATTTAACAAACACAAGAAAGATCCGGGAGCTTGAATATGTTGTCAGGCCCTTTTAGGGCAGTTTCTGGGTTACCCAAAAATGCTCAGTCATGGTCGGTCAATGGCTTTTGACCACAAATATCTTCTAATATATGTTAGATCCGACCCTGATTCAAGTTGTAGATTATAGACAACATGACATACTACAAGTATAAAACTTTAAAGCACCAAAACAATAAACAAGCACAGATCTACAAGGCCTGGCATTCATTATCAGACAACCAAAAATAAAATTTCTAGATTTTGTAAAAACTTGATTTTGAGCATATTAATGTTATAGATCTAGCATGAGTCAACCCAGATCATCATTATACAACATAAAAAACATATTTTAACAATAAATCCTAACATCTAACATAGCATCAAAAGTCAGAGTTTCAAGTTTGGTTTATACCTTCTATGATCAAATTCTTGATTCAGGGCTTATGATCTGCTATGTGTGCTAGTGGGGCTATGTTTTAGGACTGAAATACTTTGTATTTTCGGAGGTTTTAGAGAGAGAAGCTCTAGGATAAGTGTAGTGAACAAATGGGCTAACAAATGCAATTTCTCTCTCTCACACAATCTATTTATAATACTTATGTGCAATGAATAGAGCTGGTATATGTGTCCATACAAGGCTGATTTGTTGAGATATAGAGCACATGTGTGATCTAGTTTGGTCACCAACTACAAATCTTGCTAGATTTACAAGTTATCTTAATAAAAAATGTGCATAAGGGCTTTTTGGTGTTTTGTCATTCAATTTTAATGGCTAAAATGTAATTTGACAAACCCTTAGGGTTTGACCCTTAGGGTTTACCCTAAGATTTATCACAAAATTGTAGGATTTCCAACTAGGTTTTAAAATAAAAATTTCTAGTTTCTAAATTATAATTTAGAGTTTAAAATAACAAAATTAGTTTCTAAATAAAAATTAGGGTTTTCCTTAACTAGATTAGGTTTCATTATACAGGAACATTAGGGTTTAAAAATTAGTAATTAGGGTTACTAATTACTTAAAATAAAAATTAGGTTTAAATATTTACTAGTTATAATTAAGCTTGCTAAATTCAGTAATTAGGGTTTACAATTAGCAATTAGGTTTTATAATTACTAATTAAGGTTACCTAATATAGAAATTAGTATTTCAAAATATTAATTTAGGGTTTTTACTTAAGAAATTAGGGTTTCTAATTTCACAATTAGGGTTTTCAATAATTAGGGTTTTGTAATATTTATAATAATTGTCATAAATCACTATACACAATTACAAAATAATCTTGTACTCTAATTTGGATCTCAAATTAGGGTTTTGCACAGCAAAACTAGGGTTTGACATAATACACCATAATTGACCAACCATTGTCAGTCCACATACATACAGTACATATTTATAGCACTGAAAAATCAAAATATAATTAATATTATATTATTATTCTCATTCCTTGATAAAAATCCAAAATTAGGGTTTGGATTCCATATCTAATTTATCTGCCATATATAACATTATTAATTACGTTAAAATAATTAACTTAACTAATCTAGCATAAATTATATAATAAAATAAAATAATTATTATAATAATTCTAATAATCATTTCATTTATTATTTAAATAATATATAACCATATTTTAGGAAAAATAATTAATAAAAACATTTCTACTATAAAATTAATTATTATAAGAATATAATTTATAATGATCGATAATTCTAAAATAAAATTATTTAAAATTATTCATGTAATAAATAAATTTTATTTATCACAAATATACATACACATTACATTGCACATATTTCCACCATTATAAATAATAATAAAAAAAAAAAAAATTATACACAAAATTTTTGATTTATTTATATAGAAAATATCGGGTTATTACATTGACTCTTATTCATAATGGAAAGGACATTGCTACCCTCATTGTGTGATATTGTACAACCAACTAAACTAAGATGTTGGACAATGGAATACTTTAGACAGAACAAGACTGCGTTTCCATTCAAAAACCAATATTAACCATATATGTTGATTGGGTATCAACAAGGGAAAATTAAGCTTATAAACTTTGAAATTATCTTGAAGAATCCTATAGAAAGAAGGTCTACAACATAATCATAGTAATGAGTAAACTAATTGTCAAGTAATGTGACGCCCCCATAATAGGTATACAACACCCATTCTGAGTCGCCAAAATACATGGTACAGAAACAACTACAACTTTATTAATACAATTATCGTGCAAAATACGACAATACTTAAACTGTGAGTTTCAATACAAATATTATCATCTAGACAATATCCACACTCAAATAAGTCCTCATTACAATTATTGATATATTATTTTACAAAAATGATAAGGACTACTAAAACAACAACTCTCTAGAACCATCATTCCATACCCCGACTAGAACTCACTACATTCTCGCCTCCTAAGAAGAAAAATAGAACAAAAAGGAAAAGGGTGAGCTCAACTAGCCCAGTAAAGAATATTATGACTAAGATAATATAGAATAAATTATTGTTAGTCTTCAACAGAAAAATCGATAAAATCTGATAGACAACAAGTTTGAGATCAATATTCGTGGCGGAAATAATAATTCATAGATGAGTTCGTAGAGAATGAAATCTACTATTATCTATGAATTTAAAATTCCATCATCAATATTTTATCCTCAGTAACATCAATCAATATTCATCTTGAATCAAATATTCATCTTTGCACTCTGTGCCAAAGATATTCATCGATTAGTCATGTTCATCTCAACACATGTTCATCTTTACACTACAGCCAAAGATATTCATCAAAAATTATTAATCTTTTGCACTACAAGCCAAAGATATTCAGTAATATCATCATTTAGGATGAGAATGATGAAAAATATTTTAAAGAAAACGAATACAGTGAAACAAAAGAACAAATATTAAGGATTCGTACTTTAAACAATCCGAGTTCAAAAATACTTCATAAATACTCATAGTGAAGTAAAATTCAAGAATGACCAAAACATGGATACAATCAAAGCTAGTATCCATAATAGATATTTTGGACAAAAAATGAAAATTTAATTTTTACATGAATAGTGTCGATTCGTGAATAGTCTTGAGTATCGTGAATAGTAACCCAGACACTAAAAGACAAGAATTTCACAAGAAAAATCTTACCAATATTCTGGAATAATGATATTGAAAGAAATAATATTATTTTTAAAAAAAAATAATATCCCTTACCTCGAAAAAGGCAATTACATCGACTAGAATCTTTGGATATAGTCTTTGAAAGGAACTTGCATCAGTATAGCAACACTCAAAGTATCAAAATACTCACAAGAATACGCTCGATAATATAGAGAGAGAAAGAGAGAAAAACTTTACTATCTGGTATGATTTTTGATTCTAACCTAAGCACTCTATTTATAGGAAATTGCTTAGAACACCAAAGCAAAAAATTTAATAAAATATTATTATTTTTTTAAAATTTCTAACGCCCACTTTTGAAGATCTGAATTCAGCAATTTATATCACATGCAAGACCCACTCAACTCACCAAAAATGTTTTTCTTAAAAAACATAATTAAAACTTCAAAAATTAATTAATCCGGAACTTCGGAACTTCAATAATTCACAATAAATAGCCCTTTTATCAGAAAAATTCGAATCTTATGTCTTTCCCATAGGAAATTAAATTCTCTACAACTTTATAAGTTTATGTTTTTCCAAATTCCAAGCAGAAGTTGACCGAAATCCACAAACGGATGATTTTACAAGCTATAATCAAATTTCAATCAAGAAATGGGGTCCACAAACATGAAAAACATGTTTTAAATATTTTTTTAGTAACAAAAATACTCCTCATATACTCATATATCCCACATTCATTACAAAAATATCACCATTATTATATTATTAAAATATAATAATATATTTAAATAAATTATTTTATCAGAAAAGATAAAATAGCAATTTTTCAACAATTGTCACTTTAAAATTTTCTCCATCTATATCCACATAAAATGAATATGTTTCCTTCTCATAATAATCAATAATTAATTATTCATAAATAATATTACAGAATCACAATATAAACAACTGCACTGTTCCGAGGAAAGATGGGGCTTCA